>OY728159.1:1010743131-1013160136 GCA_963277665.1 Viscum album
GAGCGCGGTTTCTGACGGCACCTGATTCTGAGGCCCGGTGTGCCCGGAATCAATTTCTGAAGTTTGGCTCGGGTACGTTCAGTGAACGAACGAGCGGGTTTTCAAACTTTTGAACCGGTGCCCGGAATCGAATTCCGAGGGCACCGATGAACTCGCAGCGCCGATATTCGCTTAAGGAGACCTTTTCCAAGGTTGCGTTTCATGCAGAATGAAAGTTAGTTTTGGGATAAATTAGAAGAAGTTAAATAAATTGTGGAACACAATTTATTTTTAACTTTGTTGGTTAATTCCTCCCAAAGGGAGTTAGAGGTGGGACCCACATCCACATAACCTCCCTTGAGAGGATTAAGTGTGGTGGGGCCCACACGAGCCCTAACTCTTCAACTTCCCTTAAACTCCCTAATAACTCCACTCTATTAAATTTTGACAACTTGTGTTGTTAATTAAGATGAGTTACTTAATTTCAAACTTTTGAAATTCAAAGAGGTTAGGATGTGTAAATAAAATAAGGCTTAGACTTATTTTATTTTGGTTAGTATCTTTTGCCACCTTGAGAGGATTGGGAAACATTCTTCATCTTCTTCAACCTTGACGAAGAACGTGAAGAACACTTAGGCTCCGACGAAGAACGCCGTCACCATAAGAAGAAAAAGACGTGTCGTCTCTTCTCTTCTTCGCAGCCGGTGTGTTTTCAAAGATCGACGAAGCCGCTTCTTTCGATCGTCTTCCCGGGTCAACGAAAGGAGACGCCGCTTCCTCCTCGGGCTTTCTCCATCAGCTTACGAAGCTTCTCCAGCAACGTTACCTCTTCGGACGCACCTCGACGTCAACGGAATCGATGTTCGATTCCCGCGATGCCCGACCTCCGCGACGCTTGTCTTTCACGGCTTGTTGACGTGCTCCGCTCTTGAAACTGAGGCAGGGGAATATTTTTATTTTATTAATTGTTTCCTTTCTTGATCCTAGCATGTCGAACTTCGTGGTTAATCGACTAAATGTTATCGTTTAATGAGAGGGGGCCGGACCGCACAAACACGACATAACCCCCTCCTATGTTCATGATTGTTTCTTTGTGAATGGAACAGGATGGCGTGGTGTCGTCGCACCACGCGAGAATCGCTCGGCAAAGTATTACGCGACGCCGAGAAGTCGAACAAGAACGCGACGCCGTCGCGCCGCGTCGAAGGAAGTCGAAGGTGCCGCGACTGGAGTGGAGCCATGGCGGAGGGGTGCGGTGCCGTTGCACCGCGCTGAACGACAAGGGCCGCGACCGGTTCCTGGCCGCGGCGGAGCGTGGTGACCGGCGGCCAGCCGGTGTCGGAGCCGGAAGGGGACCGACCACTGCCGGTCCCGTTGAGAAGGAGTCGGCCGACCATGTCGGGCCGGACGGAAAGGAGGAAAACTGGGGGAATTAAATTCCCCCATCCATCATCAACGGCCCCCCATAATGAGGGAGGGGGGGCGCGGTTACACAGGGGGGGCAGGCGCCCCCCGTTTTTCCAACAGCTCGGCCGAAGGCCGAGCTGGCAGCGCGCTGGCCGCGCTGCGTCCAGCCGGACCGGGCCGCGCCAGGACGAGCCGCGCCCAGCCGGGTTGGGCCGTGCCGGGTTGGGAAGACCCTGTCCGGGGCGGGTCGACCCGGTTCGGGCCAACCGGGGGGTCTCGGGCCGGGACGACCCGGGCCCGAAACCCCCGATATCGGACCGTTTGGGTTAAATGCCCATAACTCAGGATACAGACCTCCAAACGATGCGCCGTCAGCGGCGATGCGATCCTTGGATCGAGGTGTTCGTTTCGGTATATCGCACTCAAGGTTTCGGGATACTTTGAGTTCGGCCGGGTTGGTTCGTACACAAAACCAACCGGGCCCTCGGAGCGGAAACACACATATCTTGAGCTACGGACATCCGATTGACGTGCCGTCAGCTTTGTTGGGTTCCTCTTAGTGAGACCAATCTTTTGGCATACTCTGCCTGAGGTTTGGACGCAGGTGGAGTATGGTCGGGATGGTTTTGCCTTAAAAACCAATAGGGCCCCTGGAACGAAAAAACCAATAACTCTCAGACCGGGCGTCCTATTGACGCGCCGTCTGCGACGTTGAGTTCCTGTTGACGATACGTAAATTTTGGATACATCAACTCTGGACTTCATGACAGTTGATGTATCAGACTCTCGGCTCGTAGAGCGGACCCTCCCGAACGAGCTTTCTGTGTGCGGGAACCCTAGAGCTGGCTGCGACTGCTACTGTGACTGCGACGACGACTGTGCAGAGATCCTCAGTGGATTCGACGACGAAAACTACAACACTCAACGATCCTGTGTGGATCAGTGCTACCAATCCTGTGTGGGTATGATCCTGTGTGGGTCAGCGCTCAGCGGTCCTGTGTGAACCAGCGCCTATAGATCCTGTGTGGGTCCGATCCTGTGTGGGTCTTTGCGGGGGTTAGTACCTATCGATCCTTTGTGGGTCTGACGACTTAAATGGATCAGTGATCATCTCTATCGTCTTCGAAGATGTATACCTGTGTGAGCTGAATCCTGTTTGCTTTCCTGTGTGGATTATGTTGTACTATCCTGTGTGGATTACGTTTTTCTTTCCTGTGTGGAATACATATACTTTCCTGTGTGGACTGAGTTGTACTTGGGCTCGGAGGTTGGAGCGTATTAGAATTGATGACTTAGGTATATGTATGGGAATATACCTAAGAAGTGTCGGTTGTTACTTCGTGATTGTATCTTTCTTTTGTGGTTTATCCTTTGTGGATTTTGGGAGACCTTCGGGGGTCTTGGGGTCCCTACTGAGTAGCTTATACTCACCCCTGCATGGGCTTTTCCCGCACTACGTTGTGTTGGTTGCAGACGACGGACAATGTTGATCGTGGTTGAGGCTCGCAGAGCAGGACGATACCTGGAGGTGGACCATTGGGCGGGACGTGCTCGGAGCGGACGGCGGGACCCGAGGAGCAGTGGAGCTATCTGTACCCACCCTTCAGGTGGGATTTCCAGTGGACAGCTCGGTGTAGCGGCTTTTACTTTACAGTTGTTGTTTTCCCTTTCAGTTGTACTCTGTTTTTACTTAGTGTTTACTTTTCCGCTTGCTTAATCTGTGGTGCTTGTTTACTTTACAAAGGCAATGACTTCTCTTTTTACCGGGATTTACGCCTTGGTGCTAGTCGCCAGCCTCTGGCCTATGGAAGGCGGGCTTGGGGTAGTCACGGCACGGGCCCCGAGGTCGGGTCATGACAAATTGGCATCAGAGGAGTTCGGTTCTACCGCAAACTCTTATCTTTTCTATGTGAAGCAATAATGTTTAGCGTATTTAGTGTGGTTATCAGTCCAGGGAGTCCAGTGTTGGTGCGGCGGCCGACGTATCCGTACACCAGGACCCTGACTTCTGATTTCTGACTTAATGCACGAAAACATTGATTGCGTGTGTGTTTCAAGTTTTCTTTGTGATTAATTTGTATCAGCTCACCATGTATACTGTTCTAACCGTGCCACACCTGTTTCCTTTTAAGGATGGCCCCACGACGGCGGCCATCTAGGGTTCTGAGAGTCAAGCGTGATGACAGCTCACCGAGCGACGAGGCCTCGGTGCAGGACCCTTTGTCAGTAGTGGCACCGGCGGTAGCTCTACCAGCCGAGCCACCGATACTTCCAGCACCAGCCGCTGACGATGCACGTCGCCTCAGCGCACTGCATGAGTTTCAGCGCCAGCAACTGCCCAGGTTTCATGGGGAGACGGACTCCCAGGCAGCCGAGGACTGGCCGGAGGCAGTCGTACGAGTTTTCAGGCTAGTGAGGACACCAGCAGACCTCATGGTGATCCTCGCTGCGAGCCTACTGCACGCAGTAGCGGGCCGATGGTGGAGCATGATGCTCCAGGTGCTCGATGAGGCATCCATACTCTGGACAGACTTTGAGAGCCTCTTCTGCTCAGAGTTTGTCCCATCCACCCTCCGTGCGGTGCACATTCAGGAGCTTCTTCTGCTGCGGCAGGGCAGCATGACGGTCGCTCAGTACTCGGCGAGATTTACTGATCTCTCGCACTACTCAACCGACATGGTATGGGACCCATTATTCCGAGCCCGGACCTTTGAGCAGGGATTGAGACATGAGATCAGGGCATCTTTGATCTCCCTCAGCATACCGACTCAGACAGGAGTACTGGAGCGGGCCCTTTTGATCGAGAGCTTTCTTGCTGAGTTTACACTAGCGCAGAGACCCACCGCAGGGCGGCACGTAGTAGAGTCTTCTGTAGCAGGCAGTCGACGGATGACTCAGGGGACCAGGCAGACCAGACCCTCAGGCAGACGACCTCAGGACACTGGCTTAGCAGTGCGGGGCACATAGCGTGGAGCCAGTCTTTCGAGGGGCAGGCAGTGCTACTCGTGCGGCGGGCAGGGCCACATGGCTCGTGACTGCCCGACCCGTCGTGCCGAGGAGCAGCAGATGGTTGAGGGACCACCGAGGCAGAGGCAGAGGGTCGACCGTGGCGGTCCGCAGGGAGGATGCGGACGAGGCAGAGGAGCTGGCCGAGCAGCAGGTGGTGGGCGATGCTTTGAGGCTCTACCACAACCACCACCAGGAGGTCCACCTCGACCACGGGAAGCTGGCAGGCAGAGACAGGCACAACTTCAGGTAGCAGAGGCCTATGACCACAGCGCGCCCGAGATGATTCGAGGTACTATCTGTGTCTATTCCACCCTTGCTGTAGTACTTATAGACACAGGAGCGAGTCACTCTTTCATAGCCGCTGCCCTTGTTCGGAGCTCGGAGATTCCGACAGAGCCGTTGGCTCGATCTTTACGGCTAGAGACTCCTACGGGAGTAGACTCGACAATTATGCACGGGTGCCTGCAGTGTGAGCTTACTCTAGGAGGTGAGAGATTCGGCTTAGATCTTCTTGTAGCAGTGTCGATGCCTTACGACGTCATCTTGGGCATGGATTGGTCATCTACGGTCCATGCATAGATTGACTGTTTTAGGCGCAAGGTGCGATGTGTATGCACCGACGGGAGCAGGTTCACCTTCACCGGCGAGAAAGGAGCCTTTTCAACACAGGATGGACTTCCGCAGAGGAGAGGACAACCCATCACTCATCAGTTGGCTAGCCTCATCCTAGGAGCAGTTGACGTGTGGAGTCCTGGTTTTCCTGCAGTGGTGGATCAGTTTGCGCACATCTTCCCCGAAGACGTTCCAGGGCTACCTCCTCACAGAGAGGTAGACTTTTATATTGACCTGTACCCCGGTACAACTCCGATATCGACTCCACCATATTGGAAGGCCCCCACCGAGCTTTGAGAGCTACAGGTACAGTTGGAGGACTTGCAGGACAAGGGGTTCATCCGACCCAGTGTTTCACCCTGGGCTTCCCGATTTTGTTTTCCAAGAAGGCGGACGAGAGTTTGCGACTTTGTGTTGAATATCGTCGCCTGAACCAGGTGACAGTGAGGAACAAGTATCTGCTACCGAGGATTGATAACCTCTTTGATCAGCTCAAGGGAGCACGATGGTTCTCGAAGATAGACCTCAGGTCAGGCTATCATCAGCTCAGAGTTCGAGACGAGGACGTACAGAAGATGGCCTTCAGATGTCGGTATGGCCACTATGAGTTCCTAGTTATGCCCTTCGGCGTAACCAATGCTCCATCAGTGTTCATGGCCCTCATGAAAAGGATCTTTCAGCCATACCTCGATTGATTTTTCATGGTCTTCATCGACAACATTTTGATCTACTTGACGACTGAGGAGGAGCATGCCTACCACTTACGGGTTGTACTAGACACACTCCGAGAGCACCAGCTTTATGGTAAGATCTCTAAGTGCCAGTTCTGGAGACGTGAGGTCCACTTCTTGGGACATGTCATCTCTGAGGCGGGAGTTTCAGTGGATCATGCGATGATCGAGGCAGTGTTAGCTTGGGAGCCACCCAGGAGCGTGACGGAGGTGCGGAGTTTCTTGGGATTAGCTGGATACTACCGGAGATTTGTGTCAGACTTCTCTAGAGTTGCGGCACCACTCTCATCTTTGATGAAGAAGGGGAAACCCTTCGTGTGGTCAGAGAGATGTCAGCAGAGCTTCCAGGAGCTGAGACAGAGATTGACCAGCGCACCTATCTTGAGGTTGCCTGAGGAGGGAGTTGGTTACGTAGTCTACTGCGATGCATCAGGGACCGGACTTGGATGTGTCCTGATGTAGGAGCGGGCAGTGATCACCTATGGATCACGTCATTTGAGGCCGCATGAGCAGAACTACGCTACCCATGACCTGGAGTTAGCAGCAGTGGTCTTCGCTCTGAAGACATGGCGACACTACCTGATGGGAGAGCGCTTTACAGTATTTTCTGACCATCAGAGTCTCAGGTAAATCTTCTTGCAGAAGGACCTGAACCTGAGATAGCGGTGATGGCTCAAGTTCCTCCAGTACTATGACTTTGAGATAGTCTATACTCCGGGGAAGGGGAACGTGGTAGCCGATGCCCTCAGCAGGAGGACGGGCATTCAGCTACTTGAGGAGGCGACAGAGCAGTTAGCCTCTTTGTAGATATCCTTCGTGGATAGAGACGGAGCAGCCTTCCTTCAGTCTCTCACAGTCACTCCTCCACTTCTACAGCAGGTCAGAGAGGCACAGCGTGGGGACACTGACTGTGAGACGCGGCATACACAGATATCCTCAGGACATGCACTTGATGGTTTCTCCTTTAGAGCAGAGCACGAAATCCTTTTCAGAGGATGTACCATGGTACCAGTCGCTTTACAGAAGGAGGTGCTGAGAGAGTTTCACACTTCTCCTTTGGCGGTACATCCTGGAGTGGTGAAGATGTACCAAGATCTCAGACGACAGCACTGGTGGCCAGTCATGAAGAAGGCTGTGGCAGAGTTCATTTCTCGATGCCTCACCTGCCAGCAGGTGAAGGCTGAGCATCAGGTACCAGCAGGCTTGGTACAACCCTTGGAGGTTCCGGAGTGGAAGTGGGACGACATATCTATGGACTTCGTGACTGGACTTCCACACACTTCCAGAGGTCACGATTCCATCTGGGTGGTTGTCGACCGACTCACCAAGTCGTCTCACTTCTTACCGATCAGAGAGAAGGGCTCAGTGGAGAGCTTGGGACGACTTTACGTTCAGGAGATTGTTCGGCATCACAGTGTGCCACCATCTATCATCTCCGATCGAGATGCTCGCTTTACTTCCTGGCTTTGGAAGGGGTTGCAGGAGGCGTTTGGGACGCAGCTACGTTTGAGCATAGCCTTTCATCCTCAGATGGATGGTCAGATGGAGAGGACCATTCAGACTCTCGAGGACATGCTCCGTGCATGTGTCCTCGACTTTGGTAGTAGCTGGGAGGACCACCCACCCTTGGTGTAGTTTGCGTACAACAACAGCTACCACTCCACCATCGGGATGGCACCGTACAAGGCGTTGTACGGCCGACCTTGCAGATCACCGCTGTGCTGGACAGACCCTGGGGAGTCAGCACTTGTGGGACCAGAGATGGTCCAGGCCACGACAGAGATGGTCCAGGTCATCCAGGAGTGGATGAGGACAGCTCAAAGCCGTCAGAAGTCTTATGCTGATAGGAGGCGGAGACCACTGGAGTTTGAGGATGGCGACCACGTCTTCTTGTGGGTCTCACCTCGACGTGGTATACAGAGATTTGGACGAGGCGGAAAGTTGTCTCCACGCTTTATTAGACCATTCCAGGTCCTCAGCAGGATAGGCGAGGTGGCTTATCGCCTGGCTCTACCACATCAGTTGCACCGGGTGCACGACGTCTTCCACGTATCTCAGCTGAGGAGATACATGCACGACCCGACGCACATCATTGAACATGGGGAGCTTGACGTTGACGATGGGGCGACTTTTACGAAGGTCTCGGTGGAGATCGAGGATCCACAGGATCGGGTCCTACGTGGACGGTCTATTCCTCTAGTGCGCATCAGATGGCAACACAAGAACCTCCAGGAGAGCACTTGGGAGCGGGAGGCTCAGATGCGTGCTCAGTACCCTCATTTGTTTCCCTATTTTTGATGTATCTTTACGAGGATGTAAAGCCCTGAGGTGGGAGTAATGTAAAGACCCATAAAATTCAAGGGAAATTTTTTTTTTCTTAATTTTCTTCGGAATTTTACAAGAGCGCGGTTTCTGACGGCACCTGATTTCGAGGCCCAGTGTGCCCGGAATCAATTTTCGAAGTTTTGCTTGGGTACGTTCAGTGAACGAACGAGCGGGTTTTTATAACCTTTGAACTGGTGCCCAGAATTGAATTGCGAGGGCACCGATGAACTCGCAGCACCAATATTCGCTTAAAGAGACCTTTTTCGAGGTGGCGTTTTATGTGGAATGAAAGTTAGTTTTGGGAGAAATTAGAAGAAAATAAATAAATTGTGGAACACAATTTATTTTTAACTTTGTTGGTTAATTCCTCCCAAAGGGAGTTAGAGGTGGGACCCACATCCACATAACCTCCCTTGGGAGGATTAAGTGTGGTGGGGCCCACACGAGCCCTAACTCTTCAACTTCCCTTAAAATCCCCAATAACTCCACTCTATTAAATTTTGACAACTTGTGTTGTTAATTAAGATGAGTTACTTAATTTCAAACTTTTGAAATTCAAAGAGGTTAGGATGTGTAAATAAAATAAGGCTTAGACTTATTTTATTTTGGTTAGTATATTTTTCCACCTTGAGAAGATTGGGAAGCATTCTTCATCTTCTTCAACCTTGACGAAGAACGCGAAGAACACTTAGGCTCCGACGAAGAACGCCGTCACCATAAGAAGAAAAAGACGTGTCGTCTCTTCTCTTCTTCGCAGCCGGTGTGTTTCCGATGATCGACGACTCCGCTTCTTTCGATATTCTTCCCGTTTCAACGAAAGGAGATGCCACTTCCTCCTCGGGCTTTCTCTGTCAGCTTACGAAGCTTCTCCAGCAACGTTACCTCTTCAGACTCACCTTGACGTCAACGGAATCGACGTTCGATTCCCGCGACGCCCGACCTCCACGATGCTTGTATTCCGCGGCTTGTTGACGTGCTCCTCTCTTGAAACCGAGGTAGGGGAATATTGTTATTTTATTAATTGTTTTCGTTCTTGATCCTAGCATGTCGAACTTCGTGGTTAATCGCTTAAATGTTATCGTTTATCGAGAGGGGGCCGGACCGCACAAACACAGCCTAACCCCCTCCTATGTTCATGATTGTTTCTTTGTGAATGGAACGAGATGGCGTGGTGCCGTTGAACCACGCGAGAATCGCTCGATAAAGTATTACGCGACGCCGTCACGCCACGCCGAGAAGTCGAACAAGAACGCGACGCCGTCGCGCCGCGTCGAAGGAAGTCGAAGGCACCGTGGACGGAGCGGAGCCGCGGCGGAGGGGCACAGTGCTTTCGCACCGCGCCGAACGACAAGGGCCACGGCCGGTTCCAGGCCATGGCGGAGCGTGGTGACCGGTAGCCAGCTGGGCCGCCGGTGTCGGAGCCGGAAAGGGACCGGCCACCGCTGGTCCCGTTGAGAAGGAGCCGGCCGGCCAGGTCGGGCCGGCCGGAAAGGAGGAAAACTGGAGGAATTAAATTCCCCTGGCCAGCATCAACGGCCCCCCATAATGAGGGGGGGGGGGCAGTTACACAGGGGGGGCAGGCGCCCCCCGTTTTTCAAACAGCTCGGCCGAAGGCCGAGCTGGCAGCGCGCTGCGTCCAGCCGGACCGGCGCCTGGCCGGGCCGCACCGGGCTGGGCCACGCCCAGCCAGGCCGGGCCGGGCCGACCCTGTTCTGGGAGGGTCGACCTGGTTCGGGCCAACCGGGGGGTCTCGGGCCGGGATGGCCCGGGCCCGAAACCCCCGATATCGGACCGTTTGGGTTCAAATGCCCATAACTCGGGCTACAGACCTCCAAACGACGCGCCGTCAGCGGCGATGCGATCCTTGGATCGAGAAGTTCCTTTCGGTATATCTTACTCAAGGTTTCGGGATACTTTGAGTTCAGCCGGGTTGGTTCGTACACGAAACCAACCGGGACCTCGGAGCGGAAACACTCATATCTTGAGCTACGGACGTCCGATTGACATGCCGTCAGCTTTGTTGGGTTCCTCTTAGTGAGACGGATCTTTTGGCACACTCCTCCCGAGGTTTGGACGCAGGTGGAGTATGGTCGGGTTGGTTTTGCCTTAAAAACAAACCGGGCCCCTGGAACAAAAAAGCCAATAACTCTCAGACCGGGCGTCCTATTGACGCGCCGTCTGCGACGTTGAGTTTCTGTTGATGATAAAGAACTTTTGGATACATCAACTCTGGACTTCGTGACAGTTTATGTATCAGCCTCTCGGCTCGTGGAGTGGACCCTCCCGAACGAGTTTGCTGTGTGCGGGAACCCTAGAGCTGGCTGCGACTGCTACTGTGACTGCGATGACGACTGTGCAGAGATCCTCAATGGATTCGACGACGACGACTACAACACTTAGCGATCCTGTGTGGATCAGTGCTACCGATCCTGTGTGGGTCTGATCCTCTGTGGGTCAGCGCTCAGCGGTCCTGTGTGAACCAGCGCCTACAGATCCTGTATGGGTCCGATCCTGTGTGGGTCTTTGCGGGGGTCAGTACCTATCGATCCTTTGTGGGTCCGACGACTTAGATGGATCAGTGATCATCTCTATCATCTTCGAAGATGTATACCTGTGTGAGATGAATCTTGTTTTCTTTCCTGTGTGGATTGTGTTGTACTATCCTGTGTGGATTACGTTTTGCTTTCCTGTGTGGAATACGTATACTTTCCTATGTGGAATGAGTTGTACTTGGGCTCGGAGGCTGGAGCGTATTGGAATTGATGACCTAGGTATATTTATGGGCATATACCTAAGCAGTGTCGGTTGTTACTTCGTGATTGTATCTTTCTTTTGTGGTTTATCCTTTGTGGATTTTGGGAGGCCTTCTGGGGTCTCGGGGTCCCTACTGAGTAGCTTATACTCACCCCTGCACGGGCTATGCCCGCACTACGTTGTGTTGGTTGCAGACGACGAATAGCGTTGATCGTGGTTGAGGCTCGCAGAGCAGGACGGTACCTGGAGGTGGACCACTGGGCGTGACGTGCTCGGAGTGGACGACGGGACCCGAGGAGCAGTGGAGCTATCTGTACCCACCCTTCAGGTGGGATTTCCAGTGGACAGCTCGGTGTAGCGGCTTTTACTTTACAGTTGCGGTTTTCCCTTTCAGTTGTACGCTATTTTTACTTAGTGTTTACTTTTCTGCTTGCTTACTCTGTGGTGCTTGTTTACTTTACAAAGGCAATGCCTTCCCTTTTTACTGGGATTTACGCCTCGGTGCTAGTCGCCAGCCCCTGGCCTATGGAAGGCGGTCTTGGGGTAGTCACGGCACGGGCCCCGAGGTCGGGTCGTGACAGTACTTTTCCTTGGGGATTAACTTATTTAACAAGGTTTTCATCTTCTTCAAGTCTTTCTAGTCCTCCTCAGCTTGTTTCTATAAGGCTTTAATCCTTTCATCTTGAGCCTTCAGAGCCTCAGACTGTGCCTTAATAATTTCATCATCCTTCACAAGCTTTTCCTCAATCTCAATCTAGAGATCTCTTTCCCCTTTCAAGTTCTGAGAAACCGAGTTAAGCTTCCCATTCAGATCCATCACCCGTTGATTCTGATAATTTTGCTCAAGGGTCAGATTTTCCTAAAGATTCTTAATCTTTCCATCCTCGGTATCAAAATCATTTTCTACATCATTCTGAAAATGATCAAACTCATCCAATTCATCATCGAATTTCTTTGACCACATAGTGATTTTGCTGCATGATTTCCTATGCACATCATAATTGATAAGAAAATTTCTATGACCATCCTCAATCTTCACACACTTATCCATTACCATGGAGAAGGATTCTGACTTCTGATTTAGGTTGTGTTGAAGAATTTTTCACTTATAGTCTATGGTGGGAAATATTGTAATTGTGTCCACCAATTTCTTCAAAGACTCAACAACAAAGTCATAACCCTGTGCTGATGATTCCAAATTATATACTTTGCTTGGGGATTGTTCTTCTTCAATTTTTACCAACCTTCTTTTAGAAGAACCACCAATAGATTTCTTCCTAATGATATCTTTTATTGGGGTGTCCATAAGCACTTGCTTCCCCTTATAAACTTTCAGAATTGCCTCATCAGTAGATTCTTCTTCACTTTCAGATACTTGAACAATCTTATCTTCATCTGGTTTCTCCTTCTCTGCTACTTCTTCAAGGAAATTCTTCTAATAAATTTCTTCTTTAGATAATTCATTTTCTTTCTCTTCTTCCTTTTCATCTTCTTCCTTACCTTCTTTGTCTTCTCCCTTTCCCGGAGTGACTAGATTTGAGGATTCGACCTTTTCTTGATAATCCTCAACTTGCTTAATCAAGTCATCATGATCACCACTTCCTTCTTCTACTTATTCTTCTTCCTATACTTCCTATTCTTGTTCTATCTCTTCCAAAACATTTTCCTCTACATCTTCACCAGATCCTTTCTCTACTTCTTCAACAAGTTGTTTCCCTTTAGACTTTTCCGAAGTGAAGTAGTTATTTCCAGGGGTCTCTGGTAATGGTTGGACATCAAAAGATTTTGGAATGGGAATGTTCTCAGAAGCTACTTCTGTCTCTTTCAAAAGAGATTGTACAACCTAAACTTCAGACATCTTATTTTTCATCTTCTTCTCTTTTTCTACCTTCTCAAGGTATTCAGTCGTCTTCTCCCTTAAGGATTTGGCTTCAGCCGGGTCCAATCCAAACTGAGGTTACCCTTCTTTCCTCTTCTCTTTATCTTCCCTCCACTTAGCAGCCACCTCACCTGAATATGATTTTTGTTTCTTCATCTTGGGAGGTGTGGATTGGGTTTCCTTAGCTTTCAGAATCTTGTCTTTAGCCACAAATTGCTTCAGTTTATTCTTTTTAGCAACCTTCTTAGATGGTTCTTCTTTCTCCACATTTTCTGGAACAGATTTTGCCTCTTCTTCTGGTAGATCATAAAACTCACCTGATTATTTTGAAAAAACGGCATTCATCCTTTTTAAAGTGTCATCACTTATCAGCATCACCTTACAAATTCTTTACTTGGAGGTGCAAGTAGCCTTAAAATAATCAAGGCACCAAATAATCAGTTTGGAGAGAAGAGAAGGGTACATAATAATCTGAGCTTTCAAGGTTCCATTTTTGATATTCTGAAATGTAATAAGAATATGCCTCATCAGATTGATCTTTCTTAGATTTACCAGGAAATCTAAAATGTAGATATCACTCTTCTTTAGGTTATACTTGTCACCTCTTCTTGGAACGAAAAAACCTTGAACCCACAGTTGCAGAATCCAGTTGTTGGTGGAGAGATGTGAATTCTTAGCTGTTTTATCATCTTTGAGACCGAGGCATTCCATTTCCTTAGATTTTTTGAAAATACCTTGCACATCCAGTAGATTATGTGAACAAAATTCTGCTTCACCATCATATGATAAGACCACCAAGCTTGCAGCCTTGGATAAAGAGAGCTTGTAAGTCTTACCATAGCTCTTAAAAGAAAATCTATCTCTGCCATCTTCTTCATAAAATGAAACCGACTCATAGAATTCTACAAGAAAATCCGTACAAACAACATGCTGATACCCTGGTTTTGATACGCAAAAATCTTCCCATCCATTGAGTTTGATATCCTTAGAAATTAAAGAATCATACTCAAAAACGTCCAGATGGACTAAACTTTCCCTATAAACTAACCACTTTGAGATTGGCTTCATAGAAGACATATCTTGGGAAGTGGATTCTACAGACATCCGGAATGGAGGAGCTCTGAGATATTTGGAACATGCTTTAAGAAGTGAGGAGGGGCTTCGAGATGCAAGAGCTTGGAGATCAATGTGGGACATAAATGGGGGTTCCCTTTATATAGGTGATAGAGATGACCTTTGATCTTCCAAATACCAATCTGACAGTTGAAAAATTTCTCTTGTCAGATCTGACAGTTGAAAAAACACCCACAAGGAAATCTTGACTCTGGTCTTTTGAGGGTTTTTAACAAAAACTTTTGGATTTAAAAAAACACGAATATGAGAGATTATAAAAGAAAACAAAACTACCAGAAACTAAAAATGATTACGAAAACTTAATTAAGGATGTCATACCTTTCGGATTGGCTAGGAAGTTTATTCATAATAGGTGATATTCTTCTTGAATAAAATTTAACTATGAAAAACATACTACGAAAAACTTACTACGAAAAATTTACTATGAAAAGCATGAGTACGAAAATTCCCATTAAGAAAATTCTCATTACGAAAATTCTCAAGACGAAAACTTCATTACAAAAATTCTCAGTACGAAAACTTCATTACAAAAATTCTCAGTACGAAAACTTCATTACGAAAATTCTCAGTACGAAAATTTCATTACAAAAATTCTCAGTACAGAAATTTCATTACGAAGTACGAAAACTTCATTATGAAAACACTCAGTAGGAAAATTTCATTTCGAAAATTCTCAGTACAAAAGCATCATTATAAAAAATCTCAGTGCGAAAATTATCATTACAAAAATTCAGAAAGAATCATTACAAATTTTTTTTGAAAGACTAACAAAGAAATTTACTCCCCCTATGAAAAAGAGTTTATTACTGTAAGGATATTGGTTCAACAAGAAGTTAATTAAGGAATATTACCTCATGGTTATCATTCCTAACTTCTGTAACACCCCGAGCTTCCACGATATGCTTCTCATTCAATAATACAATGGCTTGCATTGTACGCAACTTCGAGTTCTAAAACACCGCGACTAATCCAAGTAGCCGTTATGAATAGTAATAACCACTTTTTAAAATTATAGAAATTTTATATTTCAAAATGGACTTCATTTTTGGATTCGGAATATCAAAATTAGCCTATGTTGAATTTTTGGTATTATTCTGAGAACTTCTAATTTTTTATGAATAGGGAAAAATACTTAAAAACAACTTTTTTAATAAAAATAATTTTAGTGATAAATTATACTATTTAGTGGTTTTAAAGTATAATTAGAATATATTTTTACCATTTTATCCAATGGTGTTCATTAGAATTAATTTAACATTGAAATTGGACATAAACAATTGCCAATCTTTTGATATAAATTGTTTCTTAAAAACACGCTATTTGTTGTGACAACGGGAATTAATTATAAAATTAATTAATGCAACTTATATGTTTGGAATTTTGTAAAATAGACATCATTTTTGAATTTGGAATATCAATTATAGCTTAGGGTGAAATTTTGGCATTGTTCTGAAAAACTTCAATTTTTGATGAATAGTGAAACCGCTAAGTGGTAGTTAAATAACTGATTTTTCGTTTAAATGAAATATTACCACTTCTGTGATTTGATTTTCAAAAATACGACATACATGGTTGTCATTAAGAAGTAAAATGTGGTTCAATGAGATTAAAATAATTTTTTGGTGAATAGTAACTTTTAAGTTCTTAATCGCGATTAGAGGTAATTAGTGTAGTTTAAGGTAAAAATAATGTTTTAATAATATGAGATGAGCTTGAAACATGTCCTACCCTCATTGGATGTGCCATGCCTGACCAAGAAAATCCATGGGTCAACTTGGGGACCCCATGGAGCCACTTTAGTTGGAAAATGACATAAATACCTTTTATTTAATGTTAAAATGACACAAACATGAAATGTTTTACTAAAACAATTTTTACATGGGGTTATACAAGTCATATTTTTGACTATAAATAGTAATTTGAAAGCTAAAAAGATTTACTACATCATAGTATTTTTTTTATAATTTTTAGACATTAAATAAATTAAATTATTTATGACATCATTATGATGCAGCGATGACCTCATTATTTAAATATTTTAATAAAATGAGAAGATAATGTACAATCCAAGGCATACACTTGTCCAAAGACTATTGGATGGGTATATTTCGAACCCGTATCACCTTAGCCACAAATTATATAAGTGTGGGACCTTTAGAATCCGAAAATCATTGTATAATAATGTAACATTTCAATCTTTCCGAAAGAGCCCCTCCTCTCCTCTTATAAAAGGCCCCAACCTCTACCACCTCATTCACACTTTCAAGCCATTTGGCTCGGCCAAACTCTGACCAAATACTCTCCCAACTTCCCCCTCTTACTCCTAGAAGCCTCACTTTGGGCAGAACTCTTCCCAAGGAAGCCTTTGGCTCAAATCAAAAAGAGTTACCCGATTTTGAGGTAATGTCTTCTCTAATGTTGTTTTGTTTTATTTTTCTTCTCCAACCCCCTAAAATATTTTTATTCATTTATTTTGTAACAAAACCAGTATAATAAATATACTAGGATGTTTTTATAAGAAGTATTAGAGCTACAATTACACACACCTACATCTAATGGTTAAAGAACATACAGTTTCTGTGGATGGTGAATTTCTGCCTCACGAAACGATGATTGTTCAACACTCATATAACACCTTAAAAGGTGGCCATTAAGATGTAACTATATTTATATATGATATATAATATGTTTATGTTTTACTTATTCTTCTGTAATTCTCATTCATGGCATACTTTATGATTTTCAATATGGGTAAACGCGATAATTTCATTTTAGGAAGTGCGGACTACCGCCCCCTCAAAGTGATGTGAATCGTTAATGCCATATGTGGGATGTATAAAGGATGGAGTAAATGATATTATATATGATATTATACTGGAACTATATTATACCTTTATATAATTATGATTTCATTCCATTAAATATGAAATAGAAATGAAAGTAGCGTTCATGCGTACGTACGGCTTACCGTCTCCATGAACGGTGCATTTCATTTTTACCTCTAAATGTTATGTAATAATATAAATGCATGTATATACTGGATATATATGAGATATATGATATCTATATCATGAATATAATTCTGGATATAATGGATATATCACCACATGAACAACTTGTAATTATAAGAATGTTATTTTTGACTCAAGTACCTAATATCGACAAAATGACTGTTATAAACTTAAATAATTACATAATGTTCATAACATGGTAATAAGGGATATAAAAGGAATAATGAACATGAAAAAGGTTCTTAAGTAAATAGGAATTAACTCTAGTTTATTATTCAGGAGGTTAAAGAACGGTCGAGTCAGGACAGGACGCAAGGTAAGGGAACTTCTTAACCCAACTTCCATTCTTTGGGTTAATCTCCTACTTTAAATTTATATCATGATGTTATTATGTCCTATTTTGTATTTTTACTTTCTTTATGTGTACCTATAGTGAATACACATAATATATCTATTTTATTTTAAAAATGATCTTTTAAGGACTTCGTCTCAATCTCCATTCCTTGAGGCATATTTTGTTTTATACACAAATTTCTTTTATACAGTGTATAAACCCCTTTGAATTTTACGTTTAATCAAAAGGAATATTTTTTATATAAAGCGTTTTACTAAACTACAAAAAGGGAATGTTTTTCTTTCCGTACATATGCGGCGACAATGACCTCTCCGCCACCGTGACCATTATTTGAGTTTCGGCTTCCTCTACAAGCCATCAATTTTTTAATGAAAAATAAATAAAAAGTTTCAACTTTCTTTTATTTTGGTATTGAAAATGGTTTTGAAAGCATTTTTATTATATCAATGTGTTGTATTGATATCTTGTGATTGAAATGTGGAAATGTTATATTTCCTTTATGCATGTTTTATGTGATATGATTATGTTATGGTTTATGATATGCTTACACCTATTCATATGAGGAATGCATTGGACTTAATAAGTGACGGGTGGTGCCCGATATAGCTCCTCAATGCATCAGCAAGTCTCATGAGACAAACTAGTGTCTTGGCACAAGGCCTTGACAAAATCTTATTTGTGGTCTTGGCATGAGGCCTTGACTACGTGGTTATGATAGTCTGGCATTATGCATTCTATCATTATGAAAGTGGTTATTAATATTGCATGTGATTATTCGACCAGTAGAATATCCATGTGAAGAAGTAAATGGAATTATCTCATTTTACTTTTTCCATATTATGTTGATGTTCAAGTTTAAAAGGCTTTTGTTTTAGTTATACATTGCCTTAAATGTTTATGTTTATTTATGAAAGCTTACGCAATATTGTTATCCTTACTGAGAATCTGAGCTCACCCCTTTCAATGTTTTAATATTTTCCAGGATGCGAAGAAGTATTTAATGAATGACCTGCAAGGATAGTCAGAAGAGGATATGAGTGTGGACTATGGAGACTTTGTTATTGTAGTTTTTCACCTTATGTTGTAATGTAACATTTATGAATATATCTAGTGTTTCCAAGGCTACTAAACAAATCGGTCTTTCGAGACTTGATCTTTTGTGATCATGCCAATGTTATGAAGTAATGCACCGACTCCGGGTAGCTGGGGTCGAGGCGTTACAACTTCTGTTTAATGTATTCAAATCTATCAGAGGGTAATGATTTTGTGAAAATGCCAGCAAGTTGATCTTGTGTTCCAATAAATTGAAGAATGATTTCTTCTTTTTGTGTGTGATCCCTAAGAAAGTGATGCCTAATATCTATGTATTTTTCACGAGAGTGATGTGCAGGGGTTTCACTAAGGGAAATGGCACTTGTGTTGTCACACAAAATTTGAGACTCAGTATAACTCAAGTCATAGTCTGTGAGTGTGTGTTGTATCCACAACACTTAAGCACAACAACTTCCAGCTGCTACATATTTAGCTTCAGCAGTGTAGAGTGCTACTGAGTGTTTCTTCTTGCAAGACCAAGAAACTAATGAATCTCTTAAGAAATGAAAAGTTCCAGATGTACTCTCTCCATCCATTCTACATCCACCAAAGTTATCATCTGAAAAACCTTTTAAAACAAAATAATTTTCAGAAGTATAAAAGAGTCCTAAATCCATGGTTCCCTTTAAGTAGAGAAAAATTCTTTTCACTGTCTTTAAATGAGATTCCATAGGATTGGATTGATATCTTGCACATAAGAAAATTGAAAAGATCAAGTCTGGATGACTAGCTGTCAAGTATTGTAAACTTCCTATCATACCTCTAAAAGATGTTTGATCCACTGGTTTCCCAGCTTCATCAAGATCAAGTGTGTTTGAGGGACCAATAGGAGTACTTATACTTTTAGTATTGTCATAACCATACTTTTTAAGAAGATCTTTAATATACTTATGTTGGGATATATATATTCTTTCTGGTTTTTGTGAAATTTGAAAACCAGGGAAAATTGTTAACTCACCCATCATACTCATTTCAAACTCAGATTTCATTAGATCCAAAAAGGACTCAGTTAAAGATTGCTAAGTTGAACCAAATATAATGTCATCAACATAGATTTGAACAATCAAAACATTTTTCTTGTCTTTCTTTATAAAAAGGGTTGTATCTTTATTTCCCTTAACATAGTTATTTTGAAGCAAAAATCATGTAAGTCTATCATACCAAGCTTGTGGGGATTTTTTAAGGCTATACAAAGCTTTGGCAAGTCTATAAAAATGATCAGGATATTTTGTGTCTTCAAAGCTAGGAGGTTGTTCCACAAAAACTTCCTCTTGAACATAACCATTAAGTAAAGCACATTTCACATACATTTGAAAAATTTTGAAATTGAAGAATGGTGCAAAGGCAAGTAAAATACAAATAGATTCAAGTCTAGCTACTGGATCTAGGTTTCTTCATAATTTATTTCTTCTTGTTGATTTTAGCCTTTAGAAACTAATCTAGCCTTATTTCTAACGATGACTCCATTTTCATCACACTTATTTCTGAAGACCCATTTTACTCCAATAATAGAAGTTTTCTTAAGTATATCAACCAAGGTCCAGAATTTATTCCTTTCTAATTCATTTAGTTCATCTTGCATGGCTTTTATCCAATCATCATCAGCTAAATCTTCATCATTGCCTTTTTGGTTCCAATTGGGAAAGGAATGCTAGATGTTATACTTCATTTCTTAAGGAACTTATAGTCCTTATATGTTGATTCACATCACCAATGATACTATCACTGGGATGATTCTTAAGAAATGACTGATTTGGGTTTTGAATAACATGTTCATCAACATAGGGTAAGAAATATTCTGGGGTAAAAGGTTCAGAAGTATCTTCTTGAACATTTTCCTTATCAGAAATATTTTCTATCAAAGGTTGATAATCAATTTTTGAAAACACATATGAAGATGTAGTTTGGGGTTGTTTGAAAACAGAGGGATCAGTTTCATCAAATTTTACATGTACTGTCTCTTCAACAGTACAAGTGTTTGTTTTTAAAACTCTATAATCCTTAGAAGTTGTGGAGTATACTAAGAAAATTCCTATACCAAATTTTGGTGCGAATTTTTGTTAATTATCTTTAGTATTCATAATGAATACCTTGTAGCCAAAAACCTTAGAGTAGGAAAGTCTTGTTTTTCTACCATTCCATAACTCATAAAGAGTTTTATTAAGAAAAGGTCTAATAAAAACTCGATTTATAGTATAATAAGCAATAAAAATAGACCCATGTAAATCTAGTGTAATCATCAACTAAAAAAAATACATAATACTTTCCCCCAATGCTTTCAATTTGTGTTCGACCAAAAAGATCCATGTGCACTATTTGTAATTCATCAGTTGTTGATACTTTACCAATTGATTTAAAACTTGATTTATGTTTCTTGCCATATTGACAAGGGTCACAAACTTTTGAAGAATCAAATCTAAGCTTCGGTAGATCCTTAACTAAACCTTTCTTAGAAAGCTTACATAAGTTCCTAAGGTTACAGTGTCCTAACCTTCTATTCCATAACCAATAATGATCTTCCATTGCACTAAGGCAAGCTAGGTCTTATCTTCTAAGGTCTTCTAAGTTTAGTGTGTAAACATTCTCTTGCCTATTGGAAGAAAGAATAAATTCTTCCTTGGAATTGTGTACTAAACACATATCATTCCTAAAATTCACAAGGTATACTTTATCACATAACTGACTTATACTAATGTGGTTGTGATTAAGACCTTTAACAAACAAAACATTTTAAATCATGGTTTTTACAAAATGAACAATGTTACCTATACCAATAATTTCTCTCTGAGCATTATCGCTGAAAGTTAATCTTCCTCCTTTCATCTTGATAATCTTTTCAAAATACTTTTTGTTACCAATAATATGCCGAGACCATCCACTATCCATGTACCAAGTGTTATTTTTGGTACTTTCCGTATTTTCCTGAAAATAAGAAAAGTTAGGTTTTCGGAATCCATACTTGCTTGGATCCGAAAATTTCAGAAAGTAAAATTTTGGGTACCCACATCTTCTTAGAAAAATAAGCCTTATGAAATCCTAAAGATTGGGTTTTGTTTAAGGAACAATTCTTTTCCCAGTGACCACCACATTGACACTTTGTGCAAAATGGGGCACTTTGAGGAACAAAGTAGTTGTTACTAAAAATCAGTTTAGAACTACTGTAACAAAAAACAGAAGTATTCCTTCGAGGTCGGATTTGTGAATACATTTTACCAAAATTTTCCTTACCATGTGTAATGTTTGACAAAAAATTCCTCAAGGAAAATATTTCGTATTTGAGTTTGATAAGTAAGTTCTTATCTTCAAAAAAAATTTGAACTAGTGCTAGGCTCGAAAACATTTTTCTTAGAAATTATGTTTTCAAGTTCTTTTGAAAGTTTGTTCTTATTAGAACATAATTCCTCAAGATTTTTTGAAATAATTTCAAAATCAGAATATTTCCTATCAAGATCTTTAGAAAGATTTGATAGTTCCTTAGTAAGAATAATATTCCTAGAGTTTGACTTATCAATATTTTTCATGATTTGTGAGTTATCAATCTCAAGAAGTTCAGAAAACCTATAAACTTCTTCATAGGTAGGTAAAGTGTTTTCTTCATCAGAAGAGGATTCTTCATCAGAAGAGTTATAATATTTACTATCATTAGAATTTAAAGAAACGTTGGTCAAAGATTCAGCATTGTGTAACTTAGCCATTAAGCAATGATTATCAATAGGTAGCTTGGAAATAAGACCAAGATTCTTCTGTCCAGAAGATTCATCTGAAGAGTCACCACCACTAGCACTCCAGGTGTCATTAGTTTTTAGAACTTTCTGAGATTTGGACTTGTAATACTTATTTCTGTTCCTTTCAGAATGTTTCTCTTTACTTTCTTTTCTTTTGAGCATAGGGAAATAAGGTCTTATGTGTCTAGATCTCTTGCATTCATAGCATGTGACCTCTGAATCTTTAATATATTTCCTTTATTTATTCTTATATTTTGATTGGAAATTTTTCTATCCAGCTATCTTGTTCATCCTTAGAGCAAGATTAGCTAACTCATTTTCTGATACTTCACTCTCTCTAGATTCGAATTGAATAATAACCTTCTTAGATCTGGATCTAGTAACTCTCTCAGGAGTCTTAGATTTCATGTGATTTGAAGTTTTAGTAAAAGAAACACTACCATTCCCATTCTTCTTCTTTATGTTGTCAACATCTCTCTTCATTCTTCTTTCATATTGAAGAAGAGTTCCAAATAATTCATCAAGATAAATTTGAGTAACCTTTCTGTTTTCATCGATAGCAGTTCTCTTTGATTCAAACTCATTGGGCATGATGTCAATAATTTTATCAACAAGGGATTCATCATCAAGACCTTTCTCTCCCTTATACTATAATCTATTCATGATAGTCATGAATATCTGTTGCACCTTACAAATTGGTTCTCCATAAATAAAATTTAAACCATGATACTCAGCTCTGAGCATGGCTGTTCTAGTCTCAATCACTTTAGATGTACCAAAATGTGTGACTTCAAGTTTCTTCCATATACAATTAGCTGTTTTACAAGAAGATATTTGGCTATATATGTTCCTAGTCATTGAACAAAGCAAAGTATTGCGTACCTTATAGTTGAGTTGGTATTCATACTTTTCTTGATTAGTAAAATCACTTACTTCCTTGTCAGGAATTTTATATCCTAGAGTAATAATGACATAGTTATCTACCCTAGTATTGATAATTAAAGTCTTCATATGATCTCTACAATATTCATAATCATTACCATAAAAAATTGGTGGTCTGGTAGGATTTAAGTTGTCAATAGAACCAACATTTAAACCTGCCATCCTTAGAAAAACTTTGGCACACAAACTTGTTAGAAGTGTAAGTTTGTAAACAAGAGAAAATACTCTAAGCAAGATAAAATGTATCTCTAAACAAAAATTGAATCCGAACTATGATTCCGAAAAACAAATTCTAAAATGTATGGATCCAGAAATATGAATCTGAATGTTAAGGAAGAAAAACATCTGAATCTAATCACGAGATTAATTCAGATTAAACCAGATCCTCTGATACCAATTGTTAGGATGGTATGATACTGAGTATAATATACTCTATGATACCAAACATAGGATCGAATAAGTACAATGAGATACAAATACAAGAGGGGGGGGGGGGTGAATTTTATACTTTAAAAATTTCTTTAGGAAATTTTGGATAACCAAAATTCACAACTCCTATATGCTCCAAAAACATGCTTGATTCTGGAAAAGTGATTCGAGAAATGAAACTTAATAAAAGTTTACACAAACTAAGATTCTACCTTAAAGAGTATAGAATCTAACTAAATCAGATTACAAGGAAGTATAAGAAAGTTATACTTTCCTTAACAAAACAAAATTCAGCGGAAAAACTATGCAGTAAAAACTACAAGTAACAAACAATAACTCCCTTAACCTAAAGAGAAGGGTATCCAACATCCCTGGATAAGAGGTCCCTTGATTTATACTTTCAAGAAAGTCTGTCTTATCCACACCAGGGTAAACCCTCAATACAAAGATTGGAGTCTGTCTTGCTATCCCCGCAAGCCCTCAACTATCAGGTAGTCAGCACCTCTGTCTTCCTCAACAAGGAAGCCCTCAACTTCAAGGTGTTGGAACCTCTGTCTTTCTATCCCCGGAATCCCTCGATTGTACTCAGCAAAAATTGGAGTCTCATGAAGAAAGTCTACACAAGGAAAAGTTTGAACAAGCTGTTTAAACTTTCTGCACGAATCTTTAAGAGTTGATAAGAGCCCCTCTCTCTAGAAATCACTTCAGGAAGTTCTGATCACCAAAATTCCAAAAGTTGTGAACACTTTCAAATGAGATCCTATTTATAGGAAAAACGCCAACGGTCGGATCCCTCCTCCAACGATCATATTTATCCTTCAATTTCAGAGGGACCTGTACATGTGTCACTCAACCAATGGTTAGTCAATAAATGAAAGCACAACATCCTTTAGTAATAAAACAAGTGTAAGTATAACTAAAACTGATGTTCGGAATGTAAGAAAATAAAAGTTCGGATTCTAACCAAAATGGAATTCGAAGTCTATAATAAAGAGATATTCAAATTTTGTTTCGTAGGAATTTGGAACCTGAATTCTGTAGAAATCCAGAGTTTGAATTTTAAGGAAATTCAGAGTCTGGTTTCATCCAAATTCGGAACCAGAACTTAAAAAGTTCAGAGTCAGAGTTCATGGGAATTCGGAGTCAGAACTCATAAGATTTCGGAGTCTGAATTCATAGAAATCAGAGTCAGAACTTGGATGAGTTCATAATCAGAATTCTGAGTTGAACTATATGAGAGTTTGTATCCATAATTTGGATTGGAACTTCATGAGAGTTCTTTTACAGAATTTGGAGTGGAACTACATTAGAGTTCATATCCAGAATTCATAATGGAACTTCATTAGAGTTTATATCCAGAATTCGGATCCTAAAACAGAATTCTTCATATCTATGTATTATATGATTCCAAGGTTTTATGTATGAATATGATTTTTATACATAAGAGAAATATTGATATGGGCAATGAAAACATAGTAGGGGTAAATTCCTTTGAGAAGGAAATTTTCCTTATTGAGGTAAAATACAGATTTTCTTAAGTATAAGGTGTTGGTGATTTTCAAAACAAGAAGGAATGGAAAAGTCATAAGGAAAACCTTATTGAATCAACAAACCTAACAAAATAAATTTATTATTTATCATAAAATACAATCAAGAAAGTACTAATTATCTACTCTTTTAATTATAGAATGAAAATGAAAAACTTTCCAACCACACAATCCCAATGATGAATATTGTATAAAGACAAAATTATCATCGGTAGTAACATCCAAAAATGGTTTAGATGCCTTTGGGTCATTCTACACCATGAATAGAAATATTATGTGCCATAGTCCTCATTACCTGATCTTCCTACCCAAGAGGTGAGTGATGAAGAGTTCCTGATCTATGAGAAACATATGAATAATCCTGTCGACATTCAATGTTTGATGTTATAATAAATGTCTAGTGAAATCATGAAGTCTCACGAAAACATGGATTCCTATAGCATGCTTGAGAACCTTCGTGGTCTTTACCAAGAGAGATAAATATATGAATGGTTTGGGATATCCCATGCAATCTTTCTGAGTAATCTTAGAGTGGGTTCCCCAGTTGGGACTCATGTAGTCAAGCTCACTGGATACATTTAGCATCTGAAGGTTCTAGGGTTTAAACTCCCCAAATAACTGGGTACTGATCTCATTCACACATCACTCCATCAGATCTTCTCTAGTTTGGTTTTTAATTTTAATATGAACAACATTGAGAAGTCTCTACCAGATCTTCTTATCCTCATTCGCCAAGTGGAAAAAGATATGATGTGCGAAAATCCTTCTATAATTATGGTGAATAAGAAGAAAGAGGAGGCAGAGAGATTTAATACCAAAGATTCTTCATGCCCTTCCAATAAAAGGAAGATAAAAGGGGAAAAAAGGGAACATAAAGCTATTTTTTTGCATGTGGTAAGAAGGGCCACTGGAAGAAAAACTACACCCAGCTATAGAAGCAAGGAGAAGCTTTGGGTTCATTTGTTATCGAGTGCAATTTATCGGTTTCTACAAATTAGGCATTATATAAATCCTATGGTGCTCACATATGTATCCAAATATAGGAACCAAGTAGATTCAAGAAAATTGACTGAGGAGAGGTATATCTACGAGCAGCCAACGAAAATAGAATTGTTGTTTCAGCTGTTGGGGACTGCCACATCATGTTGCTGACTGGGATGATCTTGGTATTAAATGGTTGTAATTATGTTCCTTATGCAACCAAAAACATTATTTCTTGTATCCATAATTGATACAAATGGATATATTTTGATTTTCAGAAATGAATGTTCCTTCTTTTATAAAGATAGCTTTTGTTTTGGTAAGGCACATTTATATAATAGTCTTTACATGTTTGATTACACAAACAAAGTGATGGAAATTGATAACAAAACTAATTCACATGACTCATAACACACCCAAATTTGAAATCATCGTCTAGTTCATGTAAATGAGAAACACTTGAAAATTTTACATCAAGATGGATATTTAAATTCTTTCTAACTAAAACCACTTTGTGTATGTCATTCATGTTATCAAGGTAAAATGACCAAAGCCTCATTTAGTGGTAATGGTTAAAGAACCCAAGATCATCTTAAATTGGTTCATACTGATGTGTGTGGACCATTTCTAGTTGAAGAAAGGGTTGGGTACTCACACTGCATAAATTTTACTAATGATTTTAGTAGATATGGATATATCTACTTTATGAGGTATAAGTCGGATTCTTTTGATAAGTTCAAGGAATAAAAGAATGAAGTTGGGAACCATCCTGGTAAAAAGATTAAGAAACTCCACTCAATCAAATTTGTAGAATATATTAATCAATACTTCATTGATTACTTATGAGAGTTTGGGATCTTATCCCAACTCACTCCAACTTACACAACCTAGTGGAATGGTGTAAGAAAAAGAAGGAACCACACATTGTTGGACATGGTGAGATCAATGATGAGTCATGAATGTATTCCATTATCCTTTTGGGGATATGCATTTCAAACATCGAAACACATAATAAACCAAGTACCTACTAAATTGATAAATGGTATTCCATACGATATTTTGAGTGGATGAAAATCGATGTTATAGAATTTACATGTGTGGGGTAGTAAAGTATTTGTTAAGGCCTCTTCAGGTAATAAACTTGTACCTCGAGGCACAAGGTGTACCTTTATAGGATACCCCAATGAAACAGGTGGATATTACCTATAAAACCCCTCAGACAAAAAGTTTATTGTGTAAAGACACTCCATATTCCTTTAGAGGGAGCATATCTCCAAAAGTGATAGTGGGAGCAAGATAGACTTCAATGAAGTCAAGGCTCAACTTACGTAAGAGTTGGTACATGAGCATATTCCACAGAGCCTTGTGGAAGAAAGATCTCTTCCAAAGACACATGTTTTGCGTATGAGTACAATAGAGGTTAGAGAACTATAACAATACAGATTTATATTTATCGAGGATGGTGACTCATTATTAGTTTATAATAATGATCCTCAAACATACAAGGAAGTAGTAAGTGGAAAAGATGTTTCCAAGTAGAAAGTAGCCAAGAATTATGAAGTGGCTTCCATTCACCAAAACCAAACCTGGATTTTGGTAGATCCTCCATTAGATTTAAAGACTCTGGGTTGGAAATTGGTATTTAAGAAGAAACTGGACACAGAAGGATAAGTCAGTATCTATAAGGAATGACTAGTTTCAAAAGGGTTTAAACAACATCATATAATTGACTATAATAAGACCTTTTCACCAGTTTCAATGCTAAAATCTATCATAATTCTATTAACCATTGCCTCTTACCATGACTATGGGATTTGGAAAATGGATGTCTAAACAACCTTCCTTAATAGGAACCTTTAGTAAGATGTCTATATGCTACAACCTATAGGGTTTGTGACTCCAAAGGATTCCAATAAGATATGAAAATTGAAAAACAAAAATCCATTTATGGATTATAGAAAGAATATAGGTCCTCAAAAATTTATTTTGATGAATCAATAATGGAATTTGGTTTTATAAAGAACTAATGTGAGCATTGTCTCTACAAATGGTTTAATGGGAGTGTAGTCTTTTTCTTAATAGTATATATTGATGACATATTACTTAGTAGAAATGAAATACCATAATTACAGTATGTTAAGGCAAGGTTGAATAAATTATTCTACATGAAGGACTTGGGTGATGCAACATATATTCTTAGGATCAAGATCTAACATGATAGATCCAAGAGATTTGTTGGGCCTATGTCAAAATACATACATTAACAAGATACTAAAGTGATTCAGTATGGAATAATCCAAGAGGGGATTGTTTCCTACATCACATGGCATTCATCTATCCAATAAAAGGTGACCTCATATGCATGAGTAAAGAAAGTGAATGTGAAGGATTCCATATGAATTTGCAATTGGGTCACTCATGTATGATATGTTATGTAATAGGCTAGATGTCACCTACACATTAAGTGTGGTAGGTAGATATCAAGATCATCCAGGTGACTAACATTGGATGGTAGTCAAGACTATCCTTATGTATCAAAGGTGTACTAAGGATATTTTCCTAGTTTATGGAGGAGATGAGGAACTATTCATTAGAAGATATGCAGATGATAGTTTCTAGACTAATCAAGATGACATGATGTCACAAAAGGGATACATATTCACTTTTAATGGAGGTGTTGTGAGCTGGAAGAGCTCAAAGAAAGGTGTGGTTATAGATTCTATAGTAGATTCCAAGTATATACCTACTTCTGAGGCAGCTAAAGAAGTAGTTTGGATGCAGAGCTTCATCCATAAACTAGATATGGTACCTAGACGTAAAGATCCCTTCACACTTTATTGTGATAATACTATAGCGGCAGCTCTCAAAAAAGAGTCAAGGTCACATTAGTAGACAAATTATCATCTCTTGAGGGATTTTCTCAGAGATATGAAGTTGTGGTGAGCACTATTTCCATGAAATAAAACATGGTGAAACCCTTGACTAAATTCTTGACTTAGAAGAAATATGATCATCATGTGAGTTTTAGTAGATTGAAAGTTGTAGGTAGTTAGATGAAGTCCAAGAGGGAGTCTGGGGGAGTTGGTGTCCTAGAACTAATTTTTTGTACACTGATTACAAGAATATTTAATGTATTTAAATATTAAACATCTTATTACATATTTCTCATTGTTCTGCATGACTATAATGTATAATGTCCTAAAGTGTTTGCGACATTAATAAGGTTATAGAATTTCCTCGCTATGATGAGAACCAAGAAGTGATATGATAATATTATTAAATATAGTTTGATGTTTGGATGACATAATATGGTGGGACACATAGTATAATGAATATCAAGTGTGATTAATCATTACCATATGGCACTTCTTCTCATTAATTTCACACTTGGTAATCTCCAAGATGAGAGAATATGAGAACAGACCCGCCAGTAAGAATTCAACATGTTTTGGTGTCATTAGATATTTTTATCTAAGAGTGTCTGTAATGGTCCTTATAATTTAATATTATCATTAATGTGTTTCATGACCTTTAAACATTGTTTTACTGAGAAAAACTATCATTCCATATGTTGGCAGGAAGTAGGGTACATTGGGTGAATCACGAATGACATTTTATTAATGGATAAGTCAAGGAAAGACTTGTCCCTTACATTTATGAATGTTGATATCTCATCCCTTTTATTGAAATTTAATCATCACTCTAAATTCCATGGAAATGGTGTACTAATGAGTTTATTTTATGTAGTCAAAGAAATACATTTCAATCAATCAGGTTGATGACACTATCATGAAACCATCTTGATGAGATATTGAGACAAAGGGATTGTATTATAGAGTGAGTGTTCGTATGTGGATGTCTTCATTGTGACTTAAAGTTCATTATCTTGGGTGACTTGAACCATTACTAGATAGTACTCTTGGACTTTAGGAAAGCCCGCCTAATTCCAATGAGAAATAATCTTAGAGGGTCACAGGCTAAGTGTTTCTTGTGGCCTCGATTAAATTCTATTGGAATTTAATTAATGGAATAAATAATATTCACAAGAGTGGGGAATAATTTTATTCAAGTTAAAATGATCACATAAATTAAATTAAATATATTTATTTTATTGAAAATTTAATAAATATTTATTTACTAGTTTGTAAATAAAATATTTATTTATGATAATTAATTTTTTATTTATTCAGGTGTTCAATAAATGGAAGTGGAGTTCGAGAAGACCAATGTCGTTCTGGTAGTAAAATATTTATTTTCAAGATGGTAAATAATTATTTATCTAGTTTTCACAAGGAAAAATCATAATAATATTATTATCATTATGTCGCATGGGATTTAAATTATGATTCTGTTTTTCACAAGTTGGAACCCCATGAATAATGGGGTTGTCATTGTTATTATGTAGCATGGGTTTTCTCTAAGGTTATGAATGAATTTAATTGCTATTACGCAATTAAATATTTTAACTGAAACCCCATGTCATTAAATAGATAGATGCGTCTATTTTTCCATTACTATAACAACCTTGATATGTATTACACACATAAACATGATTTATTATATAAACTTTCATTTAAGACAAATATAAGGATTGAGAAGTCTAGCGTCTCGGGAAATTAGGAAAATTACATAACAACATAGAACATAAAACACAAAATTATTATTGAAAACTTATTTTACATGATCACAACATTCTATCGTACTTAGCATTGCATGGGATAACCTGATAACATGAAGAAAAAAATGGTGAGCTATAAATCCCAATAAGGGAGTAAAAAAGGCATAACATGAAGAATATAATACATGTTAGGCAATATGAATATTAGTGGAGAACAAGAGAAATGTGAACATAAAGGAATTATATAGCATGATTATCAAAACATGTAAATGTGGCAATAACATTTAACATGATATTATCATGAGGAATGGCTTATTACACATGGAGCATGAGTAAACCCTCATTGCACTTGAATTAGCATGAGTAAAACCTCATTTCACTTGAATTAGAATGAGTAAACCCTCATTGCAATTGAATTAGCATGATTAAACCCTCATTTGACTTTAATTAGCATGAGTAAACCCTCATTTCATGTGGTATATCATGATATTAAACATTACTCAATGCATTGGAGTGCTATCAGGGCGTACCCTTTATAAAATTTAATTTATGCATAAGTGTGCCACATGGATCATATAACATGGAATCATTCAACATCATCATTTATTACACGATAAAGGAATGTGGAATATATAAATTAAACTCTATAATCAATAAGTATATGTGCATAAAGTTTAATACCCTTGATAGGGAAATATGCATGGTATTCACTACACGATTATTTTGTGATGGAAAATTGCGGTGAAATTTCGGCAGCATAACGTCATGACATAATAATTCACAAAATGGTTGATGAGATACAAAGGTATATATAATCACATGTAAATAAAATGGACAGTAAGGGGGTTATATAGATACATGTCCCAACACATTAAATTTTGAAATAAAAGGAATAACATAATAAAGAAACTTGAGGAAAGAGGAGAAAGAGAAAAACTCTTATGAAATTTCGACATCGTAACAAGTGAACATGGGAGTGATTAATGAGAGAGAAAGAGGTCTCCCATAATTAAAACATAATTAGGGAAGTATGTGGGAGGTGAAAAATCATACCCTAATATTTTTAATTGAAAATTTAAGGGTATAACAACATAAAGAAACATGGACAAAAATGAGAAAGGAAGAAATCCCTTACAGAATTTTGGCATAGTAACATGTGAATGTGGGAGGAATTAATGAGAGATAAAGGGGTATCTAATCATTAAAACATAATTAGTGAAGTATATGGAAAGTTTTAAATTATACCCCAACATTTTTAATTGAAAATAAGAGGGCATATCAATATAAGGAAATGTGGATATAAATAAGAAAGGAAGGAAAGTGAGGATCCCTTACTTTGAAGTGTGATCCCAAAGGATTGGGAGAGGCTTGAGAGAGGATTCTTGGGAGATTGGGGCACCCTTGGGGGATTCTAGATAGAGGAGTGTAATTTTTTGTTGATCTCCAAATTTTTTTATTTAAGATTAATTGGTGATTGAGTGGGTTTATATAGGAAAGGAGAGGGAATTCTTTATTATTTATGTTTTGGACACCCCACATTAAACTAATCAAAACCAAAAACCATCCCATGGTTTTTCCCATAGTTTTTTCCAAATTGTATTAGAAAAAATTATTTTTTAAGGCCAATTACCGAACATATTAAAATATTTTTCTTTCTTATGTGGTGGTGAGTCACACTCTTGAGGAAATCATTTTAAAATGTTAAAATGTTTTATAAGCCTTGGAGTGTCCAATAAGGCATTTTAAAATAAATAAAAAAATATAAAATTACATTATTTTAAAGTTAAATCACATATTTTCCAAATATACGATTTATAGTATTTTATTATATCACTATTGGGCCATTATGATGTCATAAAACACGTTATATATTTAAATAGTATTTATTTTTTACCAAAAAATTCAACTCTCTCAGAAAAATATGAAAAATTCACCACTGGATAATTTCAACATCATGATTCCAAAAATAATATTCATTTTATCTTAAAAATGTTCAAAATATGTGAGTTTTTATTTTTAAAATAAAAACTGGTATTTATAAAAATTCATGGGTTTTGACAAAAACTACTTTCAAACCTTAATAAAAATTACAATTGTATTCGTAAAAATTATATGACCATTTATATTTAATAAAAATTAATTTAGTAATAATATTTCATAAAAATATTATTTAATTAAATATTCCATTAATTCATCAAAATAAATATTTTAATTGAATTTAAATATTAACTAAAAAAATATTTGTGCTTTAAAAACCATTTACAAAGTAACAATAATAAAATGAATGTATATTATTTATACAAAAATAATTCACACAATCAGAGTTCTAGGGTATTGTTAAATAACCCCTTATAACACCCGCATAAGACCTATGTGTAAGGTGTGTGAGGGTGTCAGACTCTCTGGGTGGCTCAGATAACATCACTCGGGTGGTAATATCTATTAACTTCCACTTATCTTGTAGGAAATTACATTCAAGCCTAATGCATTCATTCTTAGCTTGGGATTGGTCGAGAGTAAATCCTAGTGAAACTATATCCTTTTTTAGCTTCATCAAATGGGCTTCGTATGGAGTAATTCTACTGGATGAGGCCATCACTTATTTTGTCTCAGTAAATTGGATTTGTTAAATCCCTATATTTATACTAATCACTAGATAACTATTCAATTGCTATATTAACAATGGTAACAATAATTAATGGTATTTTAAAATTCAATAACATAAAACTAAGTAATTTAATATGTTTTATATAACCATTTTACATAATAAGACATTTAATTAGATCAATATAAATTTTCATTAATAAAAGTTTGGGTCATTACAATTACGCATGGTGAACCAAATTGTTGGTGGTGATAGAATTGTTGAACCAAAATAATTTCTCTCTCTCGAATCCTCTCCTCCCCCTTCTCGAGAATGAATGACTTTTTTCAAGACCAAAGAACAAGCGATCAATAATGACCGATGCATGACACTTACTTCTCCATGCTAGCACCTTCAGAATGAGTGGTGTCGATCAGAGGCCATCATAGCACGTGTGAATCACCACTACTGCGATTCTATTTTGGATCCTCACAAGCACACTGAGACAATCTGGAAGGGTCATTTCAGATGATCAACATCATTAACTAAGAATGTACCGAAGATCCTGGTATTTAATTTCTACAGAAATTATTTAAATTAATTATAAACATTATATGGAAGATCCTCTCTCAAGGATCTGGCACCCTTTTTTTCTTTTGTATATATATTTGATCATAATATGTGGATACTGGCATTTACCGTCATATTGATTCCAAATTGGTCATCGATTATGGAGAAGGAAAAGTTTGGCCCTTCTGATCTCCATGCTTTTTCTACGCCTAAATCCTTCATTCAACACATATTTCTCAACTAGGATGGGGTACATATAGAAATCACAAGGGTAATACAAGTATATACAAATATTATACCAAACACTCAATCCCAACCTATAGGTTTCTAGACAAAAATCAACTAATAGGACTACCACCTTTTCTCCTACCTCTAAATGCATAACAACACACAAAAAATCCACAACATCTTTTTTAGTTTCCAACCAATTTCATTTAACCACCACATTCATTTTATTATTTATCATTAAAAACATTTAACCAAACAACCCATCATTTATTCATCTATTAAACATTTCAATTCTATTAACTAATCCAACCCAATTCATTACATGATTTATTAATCAATTATTTATTGATTCCACCACTACACAAGTGACCACTAAGCACAACAGACCATAGGAAACACAGAAAAAACCATTTTGGAAGGAGAAGAGCCTCATAAATTAAGGTGTCTCCACATTAAAGAGACATCATTCCATGTTCTCCATGTTTAACACCCATTCATGGTATATCACATATCAATCTCTAGATATGGGGTGAATCTTTCTGCTTGTTATTAATGGTTAAGCACCCATACTGACACTACCATCATTTTTCAAAATCATCCCACTCAGATCACATATTAACTGAACGAACCCCTAACTCACAACCCCATCAGAAACACATTACCACACAACCAGTTCATATCCTTTTTGTACAACACTTATCATCTATCCCACAATCAATCAATCTCTTAACCTGAAATTTCATTACACCACCCAATCCATTCCACAACACACAACCATGCTCAAAAGCATACTACATCACAATCCAGAACAATACCATACATCACCTTGCTATACTTACCAAGTAAAAACACAATTCCATATTTAACAAGGCATCCCTTATTTAATTCCACTTATTAATTTTGAGGTTATCAGAGAAACTGTACGATCCTGGGGAATCCATTCAATAGAAAAATATATGTGGTAAGAAAATTTCATTTTAGGGTGATACCAAACAAATATAAAAATATGAAACAACCACAATATATTTATATAGAAAACAAATCCAAAAACGACCCAAATTTTCAGCAGGGCATCAATCCCGAACAATCCCAATATCACAATCAAATCAAGGCTATAAAAATATACAGAGTATACCCCTATACCCTTCAGTTTTGAATTAATCAATTTATTTATCTTTGATTAATCCAGAACAACCATGATCCATGGATAATAAAAATTATCCCCCCTGTATGATAAACAATAAAGTGAAATGAGATAAATCCTATATCAAGGAGGATTTCCAATTGTTATGCACTATAGGGAAAGTAAGAATGCTTGTGAACCACAACGGCACCATGACTATAGTGGATCAACCTACACTACACCAAGGATCCATCAAAATGAAACCCAACACATCCCAAAACCTGATTAACACCACCATTAAAGATCCAAAGAAGAAGAATAGAAGAAAAAGGGTGAGGAAAGGAAGTCAACTCACCACGGATCGACCACAGATCCCCAACGAACGTCCACTAGGATCAATGGATTGAAGAGGGAGGGAAAGGGTCGAAGAACACTCAAGGGTTCCTAGGGTTCCCCCAAAACGAGAGTAAAAAGGAAACCACTGACGAATGAATTGTGGTTCAACCAAAATGAATTTTAAAACTGCACATAATCGGGGTATTATACGACTTGTAATCCCCTTTCACATCATGTAATCCCCGGTGTTAAGTTTTCTCTAAAAAATGGCTTCCACTCCACTTAATTTTATTTTTATAACCTAGAAATATTAATGGTTGGGAAACCTCTAAGAAAAGCCATGAAATGGAGTTTCAGGTTGTTTAATACAATTACATGATATGTAATCCCCCTGTTTCCTACCTTTAGCAATCAAACATCCCCAAACTCCCTCTGAGGCTCCTTTGAACACTTTCAATGACTCAAACCTACAAAGTAACAGAATAGGAAGGCCCAAACAGTTACACCACCATATATATAGAACACCACACATCATTTTACAACATCACCACATCTACAAATTCATTGTACACCCTATTTTATATTTCCACCACACATCTACATAAATCATTACCACATCATCACCAAACACCTTATAAAAAACAAAAAATAATAAAAACATGAAATCAATTACTATAAAAATCATACCATAATAAGGCTTCCATATAAGAATTCTACAAGGAAATGATCCCTTATAATCTCATTGAAATTTCCTCCAACGATCCCTAAAATCTACCATAACCCCCCTCTCATTTTGGAAACCACACAACACCCCCAAGACAATAAGCATAACAATGATAACATGAGAAATAATGGATTATACTAAAAACTTATAAACCCTTGACTTGATTCTAACCACCAAATAATATGGTCCAACCTAACTCTCCCTCCTAAAACAATATTTCTAAAATATATTCTTTCATCATAGTAATCATACGCTACCCATACCAAATCTAATGAAACATTTAAGAAAGGGAAAACGTTATCAAACTATAAGGGAAGATTTTACGTGGAATCATTTAAAAAATAACCCAAAAGAGACTAAGAAAGATGAGTATAAGGGAAAATTTGGAATAAAACATTGAAAATCAACCAGGAATATAGATTTTAGGTAATGTAAGAGAAATAAAGATATCTTCTACCTCAAACCACAACATGGATTCTGAATCACCATATCATTATGTTTGTCTGTCATGAGTTTAGTTACAGAACACCACCACCCAATCTAAATTCCAGCACCATCACTACGAGATTAAATTATATCAAAACCTTCTCTATCCCTGTATCCACTCTCCGCTATCAGAACATATATGAAAATGTGATTGATAATTAAATAGTAATGTATATTTAAATTTCAACATAAAAATAATAAAATATTTTGTACTAAATGATTATGAAATTTTTTGATATACTTTCTCAGTCAAACCATCCATCGATGCAGTATCACAGGGGACACATCTAGTCATCTTCTATTATAATTAAACCAATTCTTTTTGCAGAGAAACGACATTCGCATCCATCATTTGTACATGAGCACCTTATATTTGGATTATGCTCCACTATTAGCACATAATCTAAGGTATCCATACACCAGGACTCTGATTACCTACCTTTCAAATTAGTTCATATAGATGTTGGTTGTAGGGAAACTAATGGTAAATGCATCATATATGAATGGGTTGTTTTTTTTCATGTCCTTGAGTTATTTATTCATATATTCTCATTGAATGTGATACATGTTGTCTATTTCATGGTTCCTCCATAATGTATTCTATCTAGGATTCACCATCAAGATCATAAGGCTAATCCCCTCAGTGAAGGGGCATTGATATTGGGACATTTTCACAGGTGTTTCCTCCATGTAGCACCCAATTTATACCACCATTTATTGAGAAGTAGATGGCACCAGAAGTACCAGCAGATGATGTGTGCAAACTGAGTGCACTTCATGAGTTTCAAAAATAGTGACCCATTAGTTTTTAGGGCGATCCAGACCCACAAGTGGTTGAGGACTAGCTTGAGGTAGGGAAATGAGTTTTCTATCATTTTAGGACACCAGAATATCAGACAGTGGTTCCTGTAGCAAGCCTTCACTTTGGATCTGTAGGGCGATGGAGGGGTTTAGTGACCTAGACATATGACGAAGAGAATATTTCATGGTCATAGTTATAGATCCTTTTCATAGAGGATTTATCTCTACACACTATAAATACAATATCAACCCTCCTCTACATCTGTCATCTCCACCACAATCCATCAAACACATGATGAAAATGGAACACCTCACATCATCATCACTATCTGTGATCCTTCACCTTATTCTCTCCCCTTTATTTCTTCATCTCTGTTTAGGTCTATTGATAGTTCTATTGGCCACATAAAATGTGGTTTTCTTAGGGGTTCGGCTAGACGATAGGAAAAAAATCCTCAAGGACCTTCCTTTTCTCTTGGGCGGTAGCCTACACCTCCACCTCACACACCCATATTAATATTCCCCAACCACTTTCTAATCTCCTCCCCAATTGTGTTTTCTATAGAAAGATGCTAGAGTATGCCCACCACTATACTTATTAATGGAACCCTGATCACAATCTAGGAATACTGAAACCTAATGGGTACCACCAACATGATTATTTTCTAGCATGTGTACAAAGTCTCCACCTATGTGGCATGCTTGATGGCTAGGGAGTTGGGTTGTGGGCTGGAAAACTTTTTGGAGATAGATACCCATTTGGATTCATGACCAGTCAATAAAACATAATATTCAATAATTGTATTTTTTTTACTCTTAATTTGGTGTTTAAGATGTCGATTTTGGGAGATACAGTCACTGGAGTTCATTAATTCTGACAACATCTTTATAAACGGACTGACATCATTGAACAACCAACTATTCCACATTGTAATCATTGGGTTCCGGAACATGAATCTATATAATTGTAAGGTCTCATACTCTAGTATAATCCCCAACACTGACGATATTCATTTCTATATGTCCATGGTGATACCATCTTTGGTTCCACTATCTAGACTGACGATGGATTCTTGTAAATCGGCCCGAGCACCACCAACCTCTGGATTAAGAAGTTCGGATGAAAACCCATCCACATGATCAAGTAACCTTCTTGAAAATACTCCCATTTATATAAGGTAAACGAATGAGGAAATGAATATGGGGGTTTGAATTGGGTTGTAGCATTTAATGCATGGGGAAGGATGAAATTCTTGGTGTCATTGTGACCAACACTACACGGGCACTGATCTTCTAATTAGCAGGTTATTCTAAATTGAGTTTTTGGTATACCCCATGGTTATTTATGTGATCCCCATATTTATATAATTCTATTAAAATTTCCAGACTATACTTATTATAGTGATATTTTATGGGCATGACACCTCATATAGATTCCATCATTGTTATCTGAATCATAGAGTATGTTCTCCTAGATGAGTGCTATATAGAACCTTCGAGTATGAATCCTAGACTGGAATTATGTTTGTGACCTTACATTGAGGTTGTGTGTGTTTATAGAGTACATCTGTATATTCTTATTATATATAATATAGACATATACCTGCATAGATATAAATTTTATTTGTGTTGTTATATGCTTAATGATTTTTGGGTGTCCTATAGGGTATTATTAAACTCACCCCTAAATGGGATTTCCCCACATATGTCATTCCTTATGAAGATGATCAACCCCTTGATCAAGTCCTAGAGGGACTAGGACTTGGTGGAGCATAGTGATCAAGAACGACTGAGGTATATTCTAGTGGAAAATTTACAAAACCCCCCTTCTATAATTTTATGTTGGGAATGTTTTCAGACTTTTTGTGGTGGGACTTTATTTTGACCTATTTACATTCTATTACTTGTTGTTGTACTCTTGTTGTAGGATTTATATGTATGAAAGAATGTTTTATTAGTTTTTTTGCATTTCAATGTTGTATGGTTTTGGAGATGTGAGTGTGTGTGTATAGGTACTTTAGGCTAAGGCCTCCCTTGTTAGTGATGTTCCTACTCGGACCTAGTCACCATCCCCTAGCCCATTGGAGGTGGGCATGGGGAGTTACGAAATGAGACTCATTGAGATAAGTCATGATAGAGTAGTATCACAAAATTCATCACTACCTTAGGATCAGAGACTTGGAGATTTTTTTGGGAAACAATGTTAAGTGTTTCAAGTTTATATTCCAGGCCAGTGACTCTAGTGTTAGTGTGGTATCCGACATATCCATACAAAAGGTATTAAATAACTTTCATTATGACTCGGTGCATGTAGAAACTAGTTGTATGGAAAAAATGGAACATGCATCATATAGGAATGGGTTTTGGTTTCCATGTCCTTCTTGATTAATCTATCCATATATAATCATTGATTGTGGTACATCTTGTCTATTTCAAGATTCCTCCATGATTTTTAATAGCTAGTATTCAGAATCATGATCACGAGGATGATCCCATGAGTGAAAAGGCATTGATACAGGGACCTATTCCAAATGTGTTACCTCCAAGTGGTGCACTAGTTATACCACCACCTCTTGAGTATAAGATGGTATCTATAGTACCTATAGATGAGGTGTGAAAGATGAGCGTGCTTCATGAGTTTTAGAAATAATGGACCAATAGGTTATGTGGTGATCTTGACCCATAGGCATTTGAGGATAGGAATGAGGTAGTAAAGTGAGTTTTCCCTCAAGTTAGGACACTGACAGATGAGATGGTTGTTCTATAAGTGAGCCTTTTATTTTGATCTACAAGCCAATGGTAGGTCTTAATAACCCAGTCTTATGAAGAGGAAACTCTTACATTTACATATTTTAAGTGACTTTTCATATAGTATTTAACTCATAATATATTCAAGTTTTTACATATTTAGGATATTATAGATCTCTAGGAGGATAATATAACAGTTACTGAGTATTCATCAAGGTTCACCAACCTCTCCAGGTACATGATGGATATGGTTTGAGATAATTTATTTTAGGATCAGACCGTTGGTAGAGGATTTCATAGATACATACAAGATAGAATTATACCTATATTAATTCCTACCTATGTTGGGGGTGATTTTGTGAGATTTGGGGGTTGAGTGTTTCCAAGATGAGAAGACCTAGATAGTGGTTAATGGAAGTGGGCACATAGAATTAGAGACATCAGCCACTTGGAGCCGATGTATGTCTTAGGGACCTAGACATTCGATACATTTTAGGTGGTGATCCTAGTATAGAGGGTCTACGGTACATGGCTCACAATATGGATTTATTCATCCCAATGAGATGCAGTTCTACTCATGTGATGATAACGGAAATCTCACAAGGTATTTTCCACCCTGCCAAACTACTAATAGAACAACGGTGGATGGTCTTCCTATGTAGAGGAATATGTAGGAAAAGACAACATTATAGGGAGATAAATGTATAAGAGGAGCTCAGAGAAAATATAGAGGTGGTATACACATCAAAATTTTACCACCACCATCCTTGGTGGTCCATGATAGGCTCAAAGAGCATGAGATAAGGGGTGGTGGCAGCAATAGGTAGTTGAAGATTATGATCTAGAGGCTCTGGGGATGATACAAGGTATGATATATGTATTTTCTAAATTTTTTGTTGTACTAATAGACATAGTTGATAGTCATTAATATATTTCTACTTTTCTATTTTGAGACTTAGAGATTCTAATTGAGGCCTTGGCTCGACCATTAGCTTGGGGACTCTTACTAGAGATTCCTCAACTATCAAAAACTTTTTACAATAGTGTGACATGAATCTAGGAAGTTATATTTTCTATTGTTACCTCTTTGTATTAGAGATGAGGCCATATGAAATAAAAGGATTGATTATTTTCAGTTTATTCCCAAATTGAATGTTTATGGTGGAGGATACAGTGTGTCCATAGTGATTAGAATAGGTTTTAAATTTTTTGTGAAAAATTAACTTAGTAAATGTAGAATGAACTCATGAATATGAGGGTTTAGATGATGACTCATAAGTCATCTAGCATAAACCTTGGTATAGTAGATTTTATGATTTTTTAGTTCCCTACAGTGGCGGAAGAGTATGAGGACATCTTTATTGAGGATGTTTCAGGCTTACCTCACCACCTGGAGATAGAATTTTGCATTGAACAACATCTTAGGATGACACCAAAGTTTGCGCTAACATATTGGATTGAACCCATAGTGCTTCACAAGATAAGGATGATATTGGAGGACTTGTATATGAAGGGATTTGTTAAACCTAGTGTTTCACACTAGGCATCCCCAATTTTTTTTCCAAAAAGGCAGACGATATCTTGAGGTTGTGTATGGATTATCCTCACTTAATCTAGGTGGAAATAATGAATACTTATCGACTACTAAGGATCGATTACATATTTGATCATTTGATTGGTGCATTATGGTTCTTTAAGATTGATCACTGATCATACTATCACCAGTTGTGAGTATGGGATGAGGATATACCTTAGATAATAATAAGCTTTTTCTATTGTCACTATGTGTTCTTGGTGATTCCCTTTTTCCTAAAAAACTATCCAGTGGTGTTCATGAGAATCATCTTTTGGATTTTTCAACCTTTCTTATACCGGTTCTTGGTAGTCTTCATCAACAATATTTTAGTGTACTTAGCATCCAATAAGGAGCATGAGAGACACTTGACGATGTTTCTAGACATACTTCGAGAGAAAAATAATTACAAGAATCTCTCAAAGTGATAGTTCTGGATTTAGGAGGCCCAATTTCTAGGGAACCTTTTCTCACAAGATGGCGTGGTGGTGGACCCTGAAACGGTTGAGGTAGTGTTAGTTTGGGAGCCACTGGAGAATGTGATGGAGGTGCAAAACTTCCTTTGTTTGGAATACTACTATCAAATATTCATAAAAAAATTATCTAGGATATCCTCTCCCTTGACATATTTGACTTGAAATGGGATCCTTTTATGTGGGAAAAGTGGTGCTAGAATTCCTTCTAGGTGTTGAGGTAGAGATTGACGAGTTCTCCCATCATGATATTTCTAGAGGAGAGTGTTGAGTACATAGTTTTCTATGATTCATAAAAAACTGGTCTTTTTTTGTTTATATATAGAGGTGGGAAGTGAATGCCTATGGTTCACATCAGTTGATACCACGTGAGCAGGACTACATGACCCATGATGTTGAGTTAGTAATAGTATGCTTCACACTAAAAATGTGGCAACACTAACTAATAGTTGAGAATTTTATCATCTATTATGAGAACTATAGTCTCAATTATATCTTCCCTCATAAGGATCATAACTTGAGACATAAACGTTGTCTAGATTTCCTCTAGGATTATGAATTTAAGATCTTATACACTTATGGGATGGGGAACATGGTATCAGATGATCTTAACAAGAGATTTTGTTCATAGTTACTAAGATAGGCATCAAGGAAGTTGGCCTCATTGCAGTTATCCTTTGTGTTTGTATTATTATGACCTAAAATAGGTTAAAATAAAGGATAAGTATCCACTACCAAGGATCAATTACCTCTTTGATCATTGGAGAGGGGCACGATGGTTCTAGAAGGTTGAAATCGTTTCAGGATATCACCAGTTGTGAGTATGGGATAAGGATATGCCTTAGAAGAAATTTAGATGTCATTATGGCCATAATGAATACTTGGTGATTCAAATTGGATTGAAAAATTCTCCAAAAGTGCTCATGGGACTCATGAACCAGATCTTTCAGCCTTTCTTAGACTGATTCATGTTAGTCTTCATCGAGGATATTCCAGTATACTCAATGTTTGAGGAGGATCATGTGAGAAACTTGGAGATAATTATATTAATAATTTGAGGGAACCATTTTTATGGGAAGCTTCATAAGTACCAATTTTTGATTCAGTAGTTCCACTTCCAGGGACACGTTATCTCAATAGATGGTGTGGTAAGAGGCCTGATAATGGTTGAGGTAGTGTTAGCTTTGTAACCACCCAAGAGAATGATGGTGGTGCAGAACTTCCTTGGGTTGGTAGGCTACTATCATATATTCGTACAAAAAATCTATAGGATTTCATATCCTTTGAAAACATTGAATCAAAAGGTTAAACATTTCATGTAGGAAGAGAGGTTCCAATAGGCTTTCTAGGTGTTGAGGTAGAGATTGACGAGCACTTACATATTGAGATTTATAATAGAGGGGGTCAAGTAAGTAGTGTTCTACGATGAATCAGAAACTAGGATTGATTTTTTTCTTTTGTCAAAGTGGTAAAATATTTCCTATGGTTCACGTTAGTTAGTACCACATGAGTATAACTATGAAATCCATGATCTTGAGTTAGCTGTGGTAGTCTTCACACTAAATATGTAGCGACACTACATGATGGGTGAATAGTTTATCATCTATTCAGACCAGAAGAGTCTTCAGTATATCTTCTCTCTGAAGGATAATAACTTCAAACAGAGGTGGCGACTAAAATTCCTCTAGGATTATGATTTTAGGATTTTTTATACTCTTGGGAAGGGGAACATTATAAAAAATTCCATCAGTAAGAGATCTTGTCCATAGTTGCTGAGCAAGGTCTTAGGGCAGTTAGACTCATTGTAGTTATCCTTTATGGATGGAAATTGTGTATCTTATCTCTAAGTGATGGTTTTTACCTCTTCACTTTTATAGAGAGTCAGGGAGGTACGACTTGTTAAAATTGATTATGAGACCCTATGTACTCATATATCCACTGTATATGCTCAAGATTTATTTTATGAAGGTGGGAAGCATGTTATTATTTTCAAAGGACGCGTGATGGTACTAGTGACATTGTGGGAGGAGGTTCTAACAGAGTTTAATAAATTTACATTGGTGGTATATACAAGTGTTTGAAAAGATGTACTAGGACCTTTGATATTAGTTTTGGTGTCTAGGGATGAATAAAGGAGTTGTAAAGTTTGTCTCTCGATGCCTTACTTATCAAAAAGTGAAGGATGATCACTAGGCTATGGGTGGTTTAGTTCAACCCCTTGAGGTTATATAGTTTAAGTGAGATGGGATATACATGGAGTTCAATTTGGGGTTACCATGTACATCTAGGGGAGATGATTCCCCCTGGGTGATCATATACTGACTCACCAAGTTGGCCCACTTCCTAGACATTCAGGATCATAGTTTAGTAGAGATATTAGGACACCTCTACACATAAGAGATAGTCTAACTCCATGTAGTTCCCTAGATAATCATTTCTGGCCATGATGTTCATTTTACATCTCAGTTTTTTGAGTGAATTTAGGAGGATTTTGGGATACAACTCCACTTGAGCATGGATTTTCACCCTCATGCCAATATCTATACTGAGAATACCATTCAGGTTCAAGGGGACAGTTATTGAGCTTGCAAGTCAGACTTTAGGTATAGTTGGGAGGATAAATTGACATTGATGGAGTTTACATACAAAAATTACCACTCCACCATTTGTATGGACCCATTAAAGGTCTTATATGGGGGACATTATAGGGCACCACTATGCTGGAATGAACCAAGAGAGTTAGTAGTTATGGGCCAAGAGATAGTGTGAGCCGCTACAAATTAGGTGTAGATCATTCAGAGGTGTATGGAGACTACACAGATCCACCATAAGTTCTATACAGACTGACAACATAGGCCACTATTATTCGAGGAGGGAGACCATGTGTTCTTGAGGCTCTATCCTCAATATGTATTAAATAGGTTTTTCTGAGCTGAAAAGATATCTACAATATTCATTAGGCCTTTCTAGATACTACATTGGGCTGGAAAGGTTGTGTACTTCTTAGCTCTATCATCATAGTTATACTGTGTATAGGATATGTTCCACATTTCATAACTAAGGACATACGTGCATGATATGTTGCACATTATTGAATTAGGATAGTTGGACATCGACGATGGAGATTCTTTTTTGAGTACTCTATAGATATCAATGACTAGTGGGAGAGGATACTTCATGGGTGGTCTATTTCCCGAGTGTGTGTCTGGTCGCATCACGAGAATCTTCAAGAGAGCAGCTGGGAGTAGGAGACGCATATGCATACTCAACACCAACATCTCTTTATGTGGCCTTTTATTTTGGATTTTCAGAACATAAATCCCCAATGTGGAGAGAATATATAAACTCCAATTTTCTATTCATTACTTTTGGAAATTTATTTAATTATTTTTGATACTAGGTACTAAGACAACATGGGATTTTGATGCTCAGTAAGACTAGAATTAATTTTTGAAATATATTAAATTCATGTGTGCTTATTATTCTTAAAAAATGGAATATATTCTAAATGGATGATTGGATTAGAAATCTAAGGCTTCTATTGTATTAATAGTTTGGGTTTTACCCAAGGTATGATATAAACTGGGAGGTTTTCAGGTGTTCAGGTTGAGGCATGATCATCGGTGGATGATTAAAAATAAAAAAAATAATAAATTAATTTATTTTATTAATCAACATAATAATAATTCTATTAATATAAAATTATGGTGGAATCTTAGGATTATTTTCTTAACCCTGAAGACCTAGAGAACCGTTTGTGTAACGCCCCAACCCTAGTTACCCAGAGTCGGTGCATTATTACATAACACTGGCATGATCACAAGAAAGATCAAACCTTGAAAGACCGATTGGTTTAGTAGCCTTGGAAACACTAGATATATTCATAAGTTTTACATTACATCATAAAGTGAAAAACTACTACAACAACATAATGTCTCCATAGTCCACACTATTATCCCCTCATAATATCCCTGCAGGTCATTCATAACTTACTTCTTCACATCCTGGGAAAAATAAAACATAGAAAAGGGGTGAGATCAAATGCCCAGTAAGGATAAAAATATAGAGGAACATTCAAAAATAAGCATAAACATTTAAGGCAATGCATTACTAAAACAAAAGCCTTTTAAACTTGAACTTAAACATAGTATGGCAAAAGTAAAATGAAATAATGCCATTTACTTATTCACATGGATATTCTACTAATCTAATAATCACATGCAATTTCAATAACCACTTTCATAATGTTGGAATGCATAATGATGAACTTTAATTTCTTTGTCAAGGCCTCATCCCAAGACCTAGGGGCTAACTGTAACCGGAACCCAACCCGGAGTGCCTCTAATAACCGGACACCAACCCGGAGTGCCTCTAATAACCGGACACCAACCCGGAGTTCCTCTAATAACCAGAGACCAAACCGGAGTTCCTCTAATAACCAGAGACCAAACCGGAGGGCTTACTTTTACCGGTCCCCAACCCGGAACATACTTGTCTAACACATTCATCTGAATGAAAGGTTGAAATATAACATACACATTCGGATTAAAAATAACTTATGAAATGTCAATACTTTAAAAAAAACCATGAGTGACATAAGAATAGCTTATCCACAGTCAAAAATATCACAAAACCTTCAATAAAATATGGATGTTTTGTATCATAATAAATCAACTTCAAATAAGCTTAAAAATCATCAAAGGATGTTGACATAGATGAAATCAAAACTATTTTAGAGAAATATCTCTTTTTTTTGAAATCATTTTAAAAGTAACATAATTATAAAATAATACATTCAATTTGAAAATATTCTTATAAGCTTGTAAGGGAAGCTTTGACGATTTTATAATGGCGGAAAATAGCCGCACCCGCGGTATAAGTTAAAAAACATTCTTACCTTAATTTTGTCGAAAAGGTTAAAAAGAACCTTGTTTGGAAAACGACGGAAAGATTCCTTTATAAACCACTTATAAAAAGTGAAACAAGGGTATAAGTGACTTTAACCCATATTCTTGTAAATATTAAAAATGTTTTAAAATACATTTTGAAGAAACATGGATGTGGATGATAAAGAGATCCCAGTAGATTATTACGTATAAACAACCTCGGATAATGAAGAGATTGTAAAATAACCCTTACCTTGTACTTTTCCTTGGATGGGGTAGGTTAACCTCCTGTGTAATAGTGAAATAATTTTTATTGAATTATACAATAATCATATATATTAATATGATATCATATATGATCTTTTAACTTCACATTGTTAATAATATCTTAGTATTATCGTTGTTTCGGGTGTTAACTTACTCGTTTTATTTTATATGTTTTGTTATGTAATCCATGTTTGTAATGGATAGGTTGTATATTATTAATATCCAGAATGATATCAAGTCCTTAAACATCATTTTTAAATCATCAAATGATAATTATACTTGAATGGATACGATGGAGAATGAATCTCATCGTGTTCGTGGAGACGGTAGTCCGTACGTACGCACGAGCGACAATATCATTCTTTTGATATTAAAATAATATAAAATGGATGGTATATTATATATACAGAATCATTAACATGTTATATTTATTATTTATATGAGTTACACATCATTATTATACCCATCCAAATAATAATATATTGAATAACAATTACACCACGACGTGGAGATGGTAAGCCGTACGTACACACGTATGGTGACATGTTATTCAAAAGGGTGGATAGAATACTGAATATGGCTGTACCATATTTATAATAACATCACAGTATATATATGATACTGGAGTTATTATTTTATAATGGTAAAAACAAAGGAAGAAGAAGTGGAAGAAGAAAGGAACTTGGAAAAGGGTGGTGAAATCATTACCTCTTCTTCAGGTTCTTCCTTTTGATTTGATCAAAAGGGCTCCTTAGATTGGATTTATGATCAAACTAATTCCTCTAGGTTGTATTGAGGTAAGTTGGGAGAGTATTTGGGCAGAGTTTTGCCGAACCAAAAGGCTTTGAAGGTGTGAAGAAATGAGAAGGAGGAGTGCCCTTTTATAAGAGGGGTGAGGGGCACCTTTGGAAAAGCTAGAAATATTAATTTATAATAAATTCATATTCGGTTTATAATGGCTCAAAAGTTTATTATTCAAAGGTTAAGGTGGGGATAGGTCGAAAACCACTCAACTAATAGAATTTAGACAGGTTTGGGTACTTATATTAACCTTATCTTTTAGTTTTAACTCTTAGTTAATTAGTTTGACATTTACCATGTCACTTTGTATTTTTATAATATATAGTTAATAAACTTACTATATACATACAAGAGACCCCTAAGTGGTCCATTAATGATGAGCCTATCATTATATAAATCTCTTTTCCGAACCTTATATTTTTAGGAATTTAATATCAATTAATAATATAATATTTGTTTTAAAAACTCTTTTATGTCAATTTTGACACTATTCAATAGTTGATTTTTTTGAAACTCATAACAGAATGATTACTTCGAAAAAATTTAATTTAATCATTAATAACATGTCATATTAACCTAGAAAATTAGTGTAATTCATTAAAAGTATCAAATTATATTTATTTGGGTATTTATAATATCAATTATTTTAATTTTTCACTATTATGGTAATTACTGCATCATCATTGTGTCATCAATAAATTAAATTATTTAATCTCTAAAAATAAAAAATAAAATATCATCATGTATTAAATATTTTTATCTTTATAATGAATATTTATAGTCGAAAATACAACATATATAACCCTATGTAAAAATTAGTTTGCTAAAAGATATATGCTTGTGTCATTGTTGTATTCATTTTAACTAAATTAAAATAAAGTGTCCCTATCACCTACAAGTGGCTTCATGGGGTCCCAAAATCGACCCAAAGATGCCTATGGTCGAAAATGTATCAACCAATAAGGTTAGGACATGTTTTAGGGTAATTTATTATTATTATAATATTATTTTTTTAACCCTTATTTACCGGATTTACCCTTAACCATGGTAAATAAAATATTTACCGCAGTAATTATTCAAAATGTCTAAGAATAAAAGTTACCTATTTACACAATTTTAACATCCTGATTCCAAATATGGAATCCATTTTTCCAAATTCGAAACACAGAAGTGGCAGAAATTAATTTAAAATTAATTCCCGCTGTCAAAACAGAAAGCGTGTTTTTAAGAGATAATAACTATCAAAAGATTGACACTTGATTATGTTCTGTTTAATTGTAAAATTACGTCCAATGACCAAAATTATATTAAATGGTAAAAATATATTCTAAATATACTTTAAAACCACTCAAATTCATAATTTATCACTATTAATTATTTTTATTAAAAAAGTTGTTTTTAATTAAAATTTTGTAATTTTCACTATTCATCAAAATATTAAAGTTATCCGAAAAGTACCAAAATTTCACCTTAGGCTAAATTCGATATTCCGAGACCAAAAATGAAGTTCATTTAGAAATATAAAATATATATAATTTCAAAAAGTAGGTATTACTATTCATAACGGCTAGTTTGATTGGTTGTAGTGTGTGTTAGAACTCGAAGTTGCTTACAACACACGCTACTATATTATTCAAAGGAAATCGTACCGTGGAAGCTTGGGATGTTTCATTTTAAATTTTTGATGTCCCCATTTAGTCAAAAAGTTTAAAATATTGTATTTTAAAAGGGTTCACTATTAAAGTTGGTAAAAGTGCAATACTGAAAATGAATTTGTTCTTACATTATGTCTAAGAAATTCATAATATGGATTCTAAAATTATAGGGATTATATAAAGTTTAAAATTTAGTTAATACTATTAATAACCTATTTTGAACGTCTTGTTTGGTAAGTCATGGTGCGCTTGAACTCGGTGTTGCGTGTAGTGCAAGCTATTGAATTATTTTGAAGAAATAACACACTATGAAATCTTGGGGTGTTACATTCTCCCCTCCTTCAATAAATTGCGTTCTCGCAATTTGAAATTGTTCTTCAAAAATAAAAGGTTTAAAATAGAAAATAGCTTTGTGGGAAAACCCACATCGGAAATTAGGTTATTAAAATCTAGTCTTAATATGAGGAAAAGAGAAATGAAAGGGTCACCACCAAATTATGAACTCGGTTAGGAGAACATTGGTGGTAATTAGAGACATATAATTAGAGGAAAAATGTAAATATTTATAGGTAGTGATTGAGGTCATCAATCACAAACAAGTATAAAATTTAGGTCCTTAAATTCATCAATCTATGATGATTTGAAATACCATCGGTTCAACAAAACATAGGGTATTGGGATAACCCATTTTTGACGTTTCAAAATATTTTAGTTGAAATCCCACATCGAAAAATGAATTAATGAGGCCTCTATTTAAAATAAAGAGTGGAAAGAATGAATATTACCGAAAATAACACATACTAGGGTTCTATATTGGAAAATATGGATATAGAAGAGAAATCTAACCATCAATTATATGATGGAGAGTGGTAGAGAACATGGCTATGAAAAGGCCAACAATCCCAAAGCCATAAATTAGTGTTGATTTAAGGTACCATCTAGGACAACATTTTTGTTCTAAGTTTCTTTTCTTAATGTTGAGGAATTTATTTATGATATTGGCTAAGATCATAAGGAGATATACTTACTTTATAATTAGAGTTTTATCCATTAATAAATTTCTACCACAAACTTATCTTTCACTATAAAAGATAATAGAATGTAAAAAAAATATTCTCTATTTATCCTATTCGTATAGGGTTAAAAAAACGAATTTATAATTCATCTACAAGATATTTTTAAAAAAAACTACATTATTTAATCACGGACATCACGTGGGTCAGTGGTAGGTGATACACCCTTGTCGCCCTTCGGTTGCGGGTTCAAGTCTCGCGGCCTTGCCGGACGCGACGGGTTGTCGCCCGACCTCCAGGTTGTCCTTTTATGGCAATCCAAAATAATCCAAACTAGAACTATCCAAAATAATTCTGTCCAACTCACAGTCCAACATTTATAAGGAAGGAAAACATAATGTAGATCCTTTTTACCCTGTAATAGCAGATGAATACCTTCATCATGTATTCTTTTAATACAATGAAACATCCTGAACTACCATATTCCATATTGATTACATTCATGCTCCCTTATTCCATATAGAATGATGGATATACTTCATCAATCCAAAAAAATTTTAAACCCCAACAATGATGGAATATACAAATCATTAATTAGTTTCAAGGTAGTCAAGAATATCCAATATAATTTATCCAAAACAATCATGTATTATTCCAAAATCACTACCTCAGTATCAAAACTATATTATGGTTTATCATTCTCTCAACAATATATTTTCCAAAAATTTAACCTGCTATTGAGTCACTTTTCATTGTTCCACACAATCTCAAGTCCTTAATGAAATAGTACTGCAGTACAATCCTTATATACTCCATAATTATTATAACAAGTACATTGTTGATACAACACTCAATTGACATAATCAACAAAAGAACTCAAATCATTCCTCTTCATCTGTGGTAGTATCATAACTTGATTATTATCCAATAGCATCATTTGCGGCATGGTTTGATGACTGGGACATAGGTTCGCGTAGTGTCCAAACTCCTTGCAAATGAAGCATTGTACATTTGAAACCATTTTCTTACCCTTGCAGTCACGTACTTTGTGCCCTTTTTCCTCCACACTTATAACAAACTCTCATTCCTTTCAGACAAGTTCCATGGTGTTTCTTCCCACAGTTATCACATATGGGAAAATTCTTCTTTTCCCTCTTCCCTTTATCCATCTTTCTCTCTTCTATCCTTTTCTTCTCTTGCTTCCCTTCAAAGCCATAGGACATAGTAAACTCTTTACTTATCTTATCAACACATGATATTATTTCTTCATATGATGATAATACATGTGAGACTATTTCTCTTATAAATTCTGGATTAAGACCATGAAATATATGATCCTTCTTTCTCTTTGTATCATGTTCATTACTAGAGTTCTCATTCCTTCTACTGGGCGCCATTTATAAACAATGGCATACATTAGATTAGTTTATGAATAACAATACCTAATCCCAAACTTGTAAAAAACATAACATAAATTAAATAGTTTATGGATATAATCCATAATCATAAAAGTGTCTCCTTTAAGAAAGTATATACTCATAAACCATTCATAATGGTTTGTAAAGAAAATGAGAATAATCCTAATCATATCCCCCAGGAGTGTCGTAACCAAGAGTGCAGCAAGGCCCGTTGTCGTGCACCAGTTCCCGTTCGAGTCTAGCTCAAAGCAGTGTTTTCGGGTTTTACCCCTAGGTACATCTGTTCCAGAGCCGCCTCTACCTGCTCGTATCTAGACAGGGATGTATTGCTCGGAAAACTCACAAAATATCTACAACACCAAAATTCTAGGAAGTTATTCTACACTAATCGTCAAAGTTCATCTTAGGTCTACGAGCTCTAATCAGATTTTATCTAAATCTAGCTTCCAAGGTTTGTACTAAACTTCCTCTGATACCAACTGTAATGCTCTGACCCTAGTTACCCAGAGTCGGTGCATTATTACATAACATTGGCATGATCACAAGAAATATCAAATCTCGAAAGACCGATCGGTTTAGTATCCTTGGAAACACTATATATATTCATAAGTTTTACATTAAATCATAAAGTGAAAAAATACTACAACAACATAATGTCTCCATAGTCCACACTATTATCCCCTCATAATATCCCTGCAGTTCATTCATAACTTACTTTTTCACATCCTGGGAAAAGTAAAACATAGAAAAGGGGTGAGCTTAAATGCCCAGTAAGGATAACAATATAGCGGATCATTCAAAAATAAGAATAAACATTTAAGCCAATGCATTACTAAAACAAAAGACTTTTAAACTTGAACTTCAACATAGTATGGAAAAAGTAAAATTAAATAATTCCATTTACTTATTCACATGGATATTATACTAATCGAATAATCACATGAAATTTCAATAACCACTTTCATAATGTTGGAATGCATAATGCTGAACTTTAATTTCTTTTTCAAGGCCTTATCCCAAGACCTAGGGGCTAACTGTAACCGGAACCCAACCCGGAGTGTCTCTAATAACCGGACACCAACCCGGAGTGCCTCTAATAACCGGACACAAACCCGGAGTTCCTCTAATAACCGGAGACCAAACCGGAGTTCCTCTAATAAACGGAGACCAAACCGGAGGTCTTACTTTTACCGGTCCCCAACCCGGAACATACTTGTCTAACACATTCATCTGAATGAAAGGTTGAAATATAACATACACATTCGGATTAAAAATAACTTATGAAATGTCAATACTTTAAAAAAAACCTTGAGTGACATAAGAATAGCTTATCCACAGTAAAAAATATCACAAAACCTTCAATAAAATATGGATGTTTTGTATCATAATAAATCAACATCAAATAAGCTTAAAACCCATCAAATGATGTTGACATAGATGAAATCAAAACTATTTTAGAGAAATATCTCTTTTTTTGAAATAATTTTAAAAGTAAAATAATTATAAAATAATATATTCAATTTGAAAATATTCTTATAAGCCTGTAAGGGAAGCTTGGACGATTTTATAACGGTGGAAAATAGCCACACCCGCCGTATAAGTTAAAAAACATTCTTACCTTAATTTTGTTGAAAAGGTTAAAAAGAACCTTGTTTGGAAAAAGACGGAAAGATTCCTTTATAAACCACTTATAAAAAGTCAAACAAGGGTATAAGTGACTTTAACCCATATTCTTGTAAATAGTAAAAATGTTTTAAAATACATTTTGAAGAAACATGGATGTGGATGATAAAGAGATCCCAGTAGATTATTACGTATAAACAACCTCGGATAATGAAGATATTGTGAAATAACCCTTACCTTGTACTTTTCCTTGGTTGGGGTAGGTTAAACTCTTGTATAATAGTGAAATAAATGTTATTTAATTATACAATAATCATATATATTAATATGATATCATATATGATCTTTTAACTTCACTTTGTTAATAATATCTTAGTATTATCGTTGTTTCGGGTGTAAACTTACTCGTTTTCTTTTATATGTTTTGTTATGTAAGCCATGGTTGTAATGGATAGGTTGTATATTATTAATATCCATAATGATATAAAGTCCTTAAACATCATTTTTAAATCATCAAATGATAATTATACTTGAATGGATACGATGGAGAATGAATCTCATCGTGTTCGTGGAGACGGTAGTCCGTACGTACGCACGAGCGAAAATATCATTGTTTTGATATTAAAATAATATATAAATGGATGGTATATTATATATACAGAATCATTAACATGTTATATTTATTATTTATATGAGTTACACATCATTATTATACCCATCCAAATAATAATATATTGAATAACAATTACACCACGACGTGGAGACGGTAAGCCGTACGTATGCACGTATGGTGACATGTTATTCAAAAGGATGGATAGAATACTGAATTTGGTTGTACCATATTTATAATAAAATCACAATATATATATGATACTGGAGTTATTATTTTATAATGGTAAAAACAAAGGAAGAAGAAGTGGAAGAAGAAAGGAACTTGGAAAAAGGTGGTGAAATCATTACCTCTTCTTCGGGTTCTTCCTATTGATTTGATCAAAAGGGATCCTTAGGTTGGCTTTCTGATCAAAATAAGGCCTCTAGGTTGTAGTGAGGGAAGTTGGGAGAGTATTTGGGCAGATTTTGGCCGAACCAAATGGCTTTTAAGGTGTGAAGAAATGAGAAGGATGAGTTCCCTTTTATAAGAGGGGTGAGAGATAACTTTGGAAAAGCTAGAAATATTAATTTATAATAAATTAATATTCGGTTTCTAATGGATACAAAGTTTATTATTCAAATTTTAAGGTGGGTATAGGTCGAAAACCACTCAACCAATAGAATTTAGACAGGTTTGGGTACTTATATTAACCTTATCTTTTAGTTTTAACTCTTAGTTAATTAGTTTGACATTTTCCATGTCACTTTTTATTTTTATAATATATAGTTAATAAACTTACTATATACATACAAGCGACCCCCAAGTGGTCCATTAATGATGATCCTATCATTATATAAATCTCTTGGACGAACCTTAGATTTTTAGGAATTTAATATCAATTAATAATATAATATTTGTTTTAAAAACTCTTTTATGTCAATTTTGACACTATTTAATAGTTGATTTTTGTGAAACTCATAACAGAATTATTACTTCGAAAAAATTTAATTGAATCAATACTAACATGTCATATTAACCTATAAAATTAGTTTAATTCATTAAAAGTCTCAAATTATATTTATTTGGGTATTTATAATATCAATTCTTTTAATTTTTCACTATTATGGTAATTACTGCATCATCATTGTGTCATCAATAACTTAAATTATTGAATCTCTAAAAATAGAAAATAAAATATCATCATGTAGGAAATCTTGTTATATTTCTAATGAATATTTATAGTCGAAAATCCAACATATATAACCCTATGTAAAAATTGTTTTTCTAAAAGATATATGCTTGTGTCATTTTTGTATTCATTTTAACTAAATTAAAATAAAGTGTCCCTATCACCTACAAGTGGCTCCATGGGGTCCCAAAATCGACCCAAAGATACCTATGGTCGAACATGTATCAACCAATAAGGTTAGGACACGTTTTAGAGTAATTTAGTATTATTATAATATTATTTTTTTAACCCTTATTTAACAGATTTACCCTTAACCATGGTAAATAAAATATTTACCGCAGTAATTATTCAAAATTTCTAAGAATAAAAGTTACCTATTTACACAATTTGAACATCCTGATTCCAAATATGGAATTTATTTTTCCAAATTTGAAACACAGAAGTGGCAGAAATTAATTTAAAATTAATTCCCGCTGTCAAAACAAAAAGCGTGTTTTTAAGAGATAATAACTATCAAAAGATTGACACTTTTTTATGTTCGGTTTAATTGTAAAATTACGTCCAATGACCAACATTATATTAAATGGTAAAAATATATTCTAAATATACTTTAAAACCACTCAAATTCATAATTTATCACTATTAAGTATTTTGATTAAAAAAGTTGTTTTTAATTAAAATTTAGTAATTTTCACTATTCATCAAAATATTAAAGTTATCCGAAAAGTACCAAAATTTCACCTTAGGATAAATTCGATATTCTGAAACAAAAAATGAAGTCCATTTTGAAATATAAAATATATATAATTTCAAAAAGTAGGTATTACTATTCATAACGGCTAGTTTGATTGGTTGTAGTGTGTGTTAGAACTCGAAGTTGCGTACAACACACGCTACTGTATTATTCAAAGGAAAGCATACCGTAGAAGCTTGAGATGTTTCATTTTAAATTTTTTATGTCCCCATTTAGTCAAAAAGTTTAAAATATTGTATTTAAAATGGGATCACTATTAAAGTTGGTAAATGTGTAATACTGAAAATGAATTTGTTCTTACATTATGTCTAAGAAATTCATAATATGGATTCTAAAATTATAGGGATTATATAAAGTTTAAAATTTAGTTAATACTATTAATAACCTCTTTTTAACATCTTGTTTGGTAATTCATCGTGCTCTTGAACTCGGTGTTGCGTGTAGTGCAAGTTATTGAATTATTTTGAAGAAATAACAAACTATGAAATCTTGGGGTGTTACAGTTTGAGAGCCGTTGGAGGAGTTTCCATTGGTGAGTGACAACTGGTGTGCAACAAAATTCAAGAATCTCTAAAAACAATGATGGAGATTATTTATTAATCAACAATATATATAAATTGAGCTAGTATGTTGTTTTTTTATTTATCAATTTTTTTATTCCTATGATTAATGTGAACCAATCAACTAACAAATTTATTCGCAGATCATCCGTATTATAGGTACGAGGTAGATATATTTGCGAATTGTGGAATTGATTTTTGATTATCTTATTATCTTTGTTTTTTGTTATAAAGGTTATGAATCAAGACCATTATGAACATTTTACTAATTTCATTCCTAATGTTTGTGGTTTACTCTTTTCTTCCTCGTTTCTTCATTCACTGTGGGAAAAAACCTTGTCCTGTGATCCGATGAATGCCGAGAAATAAACTGTTGTGCACCCAATTCATGGTTCAATGGTTCCATACTATAGATGAAAGCTTGGTATATAATGATAATAATACAACAATGGAATCTACATTGGATCATATAGAATTGGAGATACTTGATATTAGTGTTCTTCGATGTGCAATGATGGGTGACCTGTGTGGGAAATTCCTGAACGAAATCAAGTGTCAGGAACACAGTGATTAATAAAGAAAAGTCTTACCCAATTATGTTCCCTAGTTTACTCTATGGGGCACGAAAAAATCGATGGTTGGTGTAGTGGGAGGAGACACATGAAATAGATATGGGATTCTGGAAAATACTGAAAAACAAAATGTGTAATCTAAGATTACACAACGTATGGGACCCCAAGTTTGGTGCTATGGTTTCCATAGTGAAGTTAAATATCACATGGTGTGTGACCCCATCACACGAAATGTGACACAACTTGGAATCTATATGTGTAACTTTGAGAGTACAAGACACGACCAAGAGTACATGGTCCTGGACACACCGTGTACTCCAACATAGACACGACCAGACCATGTGTACACAGGCATATCCATGTACTTGGACATGATTTAAATTACATGGGAATGAAAAAACCATGTACTTTGACATGTACATGGGAATGGGTGGTGATACATTAGTAGGACCCGGTTCCAAAGGGAGATGTCTTGTACTCTTAGTACACACTGTGTACTCCTTTAAAGTTGGATTATAGACCTTGTCTTGTTAGCTTTGAAAAGTTTTTTTAGGGTGCGTTTCCTTGATCTATTTCCTAAGGGTTTGTATGGAATTATGTTCTACATATTGTAAAATGATCCCTTTAGTGGGAATTCTTGGATATAGTTGTTGGAATCCTTCTATGATGCCTATAGAGATATCCACTATTAACATATTTCCCAGGATGGAGTTCTAGGTATCGTTGTGACCAAAAATATGTAGGCACTGATCCTATATTAGTGGGTTATTCCATATTGAGTTTTTGGTATACCCCATGGCCTTCGTTATGATCCTTATCTATGTATCACTCTTTTAGGATGTCCAATGTATACTTCTTATAGTGAGATTTGATGATCATGACACCTCGAATAGACTCCATCTGTGTTATCTGACTCATGGACTATGTTCTCCTCGATGAGTGCAATGCGGATCATTCGAGTATGATTCATAGACCGACATTATTTTTGTGACCATACCTTGTGAAAATTTTTATATACTGATTATGTCTGTACATTTTCATTATATGTGTTGTAGACATATAATTGTGTTGATCTGACTATTATTTGTTTTATTATATGTTTATTTATTTCAGGGTTTCCAACCGGTGACTGTTATAATCACCCATGTATGGGATTTTCCCACATGTATCATGTCTTATGAAGAAGACAAACCCTTAGGAGGAGTCCTAGAGGGACAAGGAATGGGTGAACTTAAGTGAGCCAGACCAACTGAGGTGTATTCTGGTGGTTACCTTTACAAGAGTCCCCTTCTATAATTTTAGGTTGGCCCTATTTGTAGACTCTTTCTGGTGGAATTTTATTTGTCCTTGTTTAATTTCCCTTACTTTTTTCTTCATACTCTACTGGTGGTATTTAGATATATGCATGCATGGTATATCATTTTTTTACATTTCTGTATTTTATGGGCTTGGATATGTGTTCGTGTGTATAGGTACATTAGGTGATATGTCTACTCGGTGCTAGTCACCAGCCCCTTTCCTATCTGAGGTGGGACTGGGAAGTCATGACGCCAGACCCATTATGACAGTTTGTGAAATTATCTATTATTTATTAACTATTTCAAAACATGCGGCATGTGTTTTAGTTTAAAATGACACTTTTATATTGAAACTATGCACTTTGAGTCAAATCAGTAAAATCATGAGTCAAATTTATTTTTGTTTAATTTATACAAATACAAAATGAATTATGGAAGATTTTCCTAATGTTTCATGAAAATCCAATCTTGTTTACACAGTTTTGGATATCTAACACGCTTTTTACAGTAAAAAGATAGTTTTATAATGAAAATGCACACTTTGAGTCATGCCCTCCACATCATGTTTATGATTGATGCATGGTAGATTCATTCACATCAAAAATTAGGAACATGATTCTCACTTATGAAAACTATCCTACACAATCATCCTGTGTCCATGATGCCGACACCATCTCAGGTGTAACCCAGTCCTCCGACTGCACAAATATTATATAAATAAAATTACAATGTTTATTAAATTGATTAAAAAAATCTATGGAATTTATTTATATTTTTTACATATTTTCTATGGTTATTTCCTGAACTAATTTTACTTATATATCCATTTATAATAAAATAGTTATAAGGAAGAAATTTATATTAATATATGTATAAAATAATTCATTAATGGGGATATTTTTTAAAAAATAAAGCAATTTTTTATTTAAATTTAATTTAATTGAAAATTTAATTTCAACACATAAAAATTTATTATCATAAGATTTTTTTTCACATTCACTAAAAATCATTTTGGATAAATTAAAGTTATTCAGATAATATATTTACATGAAATTTGGTATAATATATCATTAAAAAATAAAAAAAATTACATCAAGTTTCAAATGATGTAAGTTTTATGTGCAATTTTACCTATTTTTCATAGGATAGTTATAATGTTAAACTAGGTTCAACAACAAATAGTTTTAACCTATTAATTTATATGGTTGGTGTAGCACATAGAACATGGTTAGTGGTGTGGGTTCCATTCAACCTCCACTCATTGTTATGTATGAAGAAATAATTTTTTTCACTTTTCACTGTAATGGATTGATAAAGAGGACCTAACGAAGAAATATATTTCTATATCAAACCATTTATTAATGAGAACCAATAATTTTTTACAGATTTTTTAAGGAATTTTGATTCACTAGATAATGAAATGTTTAGACTTTCGGCCACTTTGTTTTGGATAGTCAATGACTTCATAGTTTATGATAACTTATCAGTCCATAGTTAAAAAGGATAATTCACCCACCCTTGTGGTCATAAATTTATGAAATCAACATGGATTAATAATGGTAGAAAGTGGGAATACCTTTGTCATAGGCGCTTTCTTCCTCCACTACACAAGTTTGGGAAATATAGTGTGTTAGTTGATGGGAATATAGAGAACAAAAAAAACTGAAAATAATGTCCTGGATTGAAATTAGATCACAACTTGACCATTTAAACATTGACACAGTGTATCATTGTCAGTATTTATTAACTTGTACTTTGTTGTCCTTTCCTGCTGTAAATTGACAGTGTGGTCATAATTTGAAGATACAGAGAATTTTCATATAATTGAATTGTTGGAAAGTTAATAACTTATGACACAATTTATATTATATTCACATTGATAAAAATTTGTGTGATAATATAATATTGACCATTTTATGCATCAAGGGGGAATAAAATGGTGGTTCCAATGCTCGATGTTATTTGAATGAAATTGTATTGATAAAACAATTACATTTGTAGTTAGGTGAGGGTAAAAGGGAATATATCTTTACTACATAGTACACTATGAGTAAAAAAGAAAAATATATATTTCTATCAATTTTAATGAACTTTAAGGTGCCGTATAATTTTTGTACTAATATTTCCAAGCATTTCAGTATAGTGATCATGACATTACATGTGTTGAAAATAAATTATAATCAAATTATTATTCAACTATTAATCCTATTTGAAATTATTTATTATTTTTTAAACCATTTTTTTGAGATGTTAATTGAGTTTTCTAATTTTTTAACATGGATCTATTTATGGATTCATCACATGAATGATTTGAAAAGACTACATGGATTTATTTTTCTTACAAAAATGTCACTTGGAGAAACTATTTTTTCCTTCTTTTTCTTTGAGAACATGATCCAATTGACTATACATTTAACTCTTGAATTCAATTTTTTTGTTCCCATACAATTCTATTGGATTTATCCAAAAAATAAATAATTGAATAACTTGAAATGGTATGTTTGGAACAAATATTTTCTAGATGTTTTGATTACCAAGGGTGATTTGATGGATGAATGGACCTATTTCTATCCTACATATATTTATGAGATTGAAAAAAATTTGATAAACCCTCCCATATTAATGAACATCCAATCGGGATAAGGGATTTGTTTGATATAGACAATGATTAGTGGGTTTGTTCTCATCAATAGATGTGGTTCATTACTATATTGGTTATTCAACTGATACACTATAGTTTATAGTATTATCTATTATGAATTATGTTTCTATATTTAATTCATTCCTTATATTTTAGTGGGTAGTAATTTAGGAGACATATTTTTCAGTTGAAATGGGAAAGAATATGTGACATTAATCATCAGATCTGACAACTTCATTTCAACACATTTCATTAGTGGTTAAATCCTCACATTTATATATATTGTAGATTTAATATTTTTAAAATTAATCTAATGTGTATTTTCCAAAATCTCCATCCATTAACATATGTGAAATTTATAGATTCACAAGAAGTTTGAATGAGATGCTCATACAGTGACTAAAGAACTCAAACAACTCTCTAATGGTCCATTTATTATGGCCCATCACTATAAGTATTTATATGCTAATATATTTCAAATTTGAATTAGTGATGTTGTGTTGAATCAAGAAACATAGAATAGTGGTGTTGCTTTTACATCAATTGATGTAGGTTATTTCTATGGACTATTGTGGGAAATTATTAAGTTTATTTATTTCTATGTATTGAAATATATATTATTGAGGCATGATTAGGTCGACATGGTTCATTAAGGAAAATTATACCATTTCTAATTTAAATTTGTAGACTTTAACAAGATGTTATAAAAATATGACCAAGTACTGATCCCTTTATATTGGCATCACTAGCAGTGTAAGTTTAAATTTGTTAGCACTGATTCAAATTAGAAATTTATGGTGAAAACTACTACAAGGGTTTTTTTATTGAATGATAGGAACCAGATATTACTACCTTCATGAGAAAATACTTGACCAAACAACTGTAGTTTTACTATAAGAAGATATAAAATTGTTCAAGGATATGGGAAGTATTATTTCATATTATTAACAATTGATAATAAAATACATATCACATCATAAAGGTCCAAAACAAAGAAAATAAGCTTGAATTAGAATGAAATCATAGAAAAACGATCTTCTATAAGCTTATGGTCTATATGAATCAACGACACGTCAATCCAAAGCCATTTTATCGATATAATAAATTTTTTTTTGGATTATGAAATCATATTAAAGTAAAAAAACACATAAAATGGACTATAACTAAGAAATAACACAAGGTTTGGTGTACAAACTTAGGATAATGATCATAGAGTCATTTATGATCTGTAGGAATCAATAGTACATCAGTTAGATTCTCAAATTTTTCAGTATAATCCAAAGTATTATTTTACCTTTATTCTTTAATTAAAATTTCATTTCACCTTCCAGGGGGTCAAAACCAATAAAACTCATTTAGATTTGTTTAAAAACATAAGATAGTGATTGTTGATTCATTTTTTGTTCTATAAGAGTCAATCAGGTGTCAATTTGATTATCTAATTTCTTTATATGATTGAAAACACATTTTAACCTTCAAAAAATATTTTAATTTGACATATATCTCAATAGGGAATAAAAAATGATAAAACAAGTTTCGAATGACATTAAAATCTAGGAAAATGATCCTTAAATCATTTGTGATCATTAATAAACAACCGCTCCTCAAACTAATGCCTCAATTGATCTATATAATAAAATGTGTGATTTAATATTATTAACACTTAACAATAAAAGAAAAATTTTATGGGTGTGGTTCAAAACTAATAAAATGAGCTTTTATTATCGTGATAACATAGGAAAACTATATTTCATCAATTTATGATCTGTAGAAATCAATAGTGTGTCAATTTGATGCCTAGTTTTCTCGATATTATAGAAATTTTTGTGTTGCCTATGCATTTAATGTCATATATTTTCCCTGTATTAATTTTTTTAAAATATTATATGGAATTATTTCAAGACTAGACCATTCAACGTCGTGCGATTCCAAGGCCTAGAGTGCCCGGAATAAATGTTTGAAAAAAATTAATGTTTATATAGCATGTGTGAGCATTTTTCCTGTAAATGTAGAATAACATTTAAACAGGTGCTTGGATTTGAAATATGAGGCTTTCATTACGTTCAAAGCAATGAATTTACCTTAGGTGGGGCCTAACATCGACCAGTACATGTTAGTTGCAAGAGTTAGTTTTTTGGAAGTTTTAATGGAAAAAACAAATTAATAATTTATTTTATTTTAAATGTTTCCTTTTTTCGCAGTGACCTAATCCACTCTTATTAATACATACTTATGGAAAGTACATAGGCTTAGTTTCATTACCCTGTGAATTGTAGATTTATTTTGGAGCTTTAGAGGAGAAACAATTGGCAGATGACGATGACGCGATCAGTCGACGCATCCTGGATTCGACGAACCTCACCGACGAACGTGAAACAACGATAATTATTAAACCAAATCGAGGTAAAGGTTTTTATTTCATTAATTTTCCTCTATTCTGGGATTAAATGATGAATGCAGATCCACCCACAAACAGGGTGATCCTCGGATCATGCATTCTTCCGGGAGGGTGTCAATTTCATTTTCTATTGGGGTTTTTGATTTAGGAATTGATTTTTTGATAATTTTTGAATTTTTTATATTGATTCACCTATTAATACTATTAAAAGGAGTTGATTGAAACCACGATGAATGACAATGGAGGTGCATTCCTCCTCTGTTTATTATTATTTTCCCTCCTTTTTAACCTCGTGTTCTTCGCGTTTTTTGTGGGGTTATGAACAACAGATCATTGAAAATACATTATGAAACGCAACGATACCGAATTGGAGATTCGACATTGTAAAACCTAGATATGGTTCAATGAATATTGTGGATGACAAATCAGCTCAGATCGGGAGAGATCGTTCTTTGAGCGTTCTTCGCACGGGTGGATCGATATGCGTTTTCATGAACGATCGGAGACCTGAAAACAACAGATACGACTTTAGGATGTCAAGATGACCTATAATCTGGATTTTTTTGGAAAATGGATCATCGGAATGAAGATAGAAGCTTCACTAAAGGTGCGACGGTGGAGGTTAGTGATTCTGGAAATTTCCAGAACACACAACATGTACCCTGAAGAACACAGCGTGTGGGTCTTGCTAAGTGGTGGCTAGGGTTATGTGGTGTGTGAGGTGATGACACGACATGTTATCCAAAGAACATGACATGGGGGTCCTTATGCGGGACTCGATATGTATCTTAGAAAATACAAGGACACGGGGTGGAGTACAAGGACGTGTACTCCACCACATGGCCAAACGAGGCCAACTACATGGGTAACCCTGTGTACCGGTTACACGGGATGGAACACATGGGTTGAAACCGTGTATAGGCACACAAATGCATACATGATGGGAACCATGATTACTAGGACATGACATGTGGTCTGTACGACACATCGTGTACTTACCTTTTGACACAATATGTTCCTCTAATTTGGGTCGTTTTACACGAGTAGTACCCAGAGTCGAAAGACATGGCATGTAATCTTTCTACACACATTTTATATCTTAGAACATAGATTAAACCTCTTTTAAACTGTATATTGGACATGTTTAATTTGGGTTAGTTCCCCTTTTTCTCGATTCCTTGAAGGTCAGGTATCATTTCCATCCACAGGAGTATGATCCCATCAGAAGGAATTTCTAGGATAGAGTCAGGTATCCCTCTGAGAGGACCTGAGTGAGATCCTCTATCCATTCTTGACCCTCATTAGAGTCATGTATATATGTGACTATTCCGATAGAGAACTGATCCTCTACCTAGTAGGTGAATCCAAATGAGTCACATTATCCTCTAAGGCCTTGGTAGTGATCCTCATCTATGTATCGAGATCTTTCCCCACTCAGAAGTGTGTTCTCCCAGAATGATTTTATGAATCCCTCATGGATCTTACTAATTGATATTACTTCTAAAATGGACTTCATTAGAGCTATCAGACTCATGGAGTGAGTTATCCAGGATGAGTGCTTCGTAGGAACTTCAAACTGAACCCCTAGCTGGGGGTATGCGGTTGTTTGACTTGTCTCTAGACCACGGGTCTGGGTTTTGAGTATATCTGTATTTTGTTTCTCCTGTTATATGTTCAGTATGCATATACTATGTAGAGATAACTGTACCTTTCCTTTGTGTATTGCTTTGGGATTTTCAGGGTCCCTTATTGCGTATTGTTATACTCACCATTGCACGGGCTTTTCTCACATGTGTCATGTCTTGTTCAGATGAGTGACCTTTTGACAGAGTCCAGGGAGGACCAGGGACAGACTGGGATTTCCGAGTTCCCTACAGGCCGAGGTGTTTCTATGGCTATGAGCAGCAGTCCCAATACCTCTTTGTGGTTACAAGATGGACTTATAATTTTTAGACTCTCTTGTTTTTGGCGGGCTTGTATTTTGGACCAGTTTACTTTCTACACATTACTTTTCTTGTACTATGTTGGTTGGGTTTTATTGTAAGCATGCATTTTGTTTCCTTAGTGGGTTTTTTACATTTACACATCTCTGGGCTTGGAGATGTATGCGTGTGTATAGGTACATAGGAAATTCCTCACATGTTAGTGATATGCCTACTCAGTGCTACTCACCAGCACCTAGCCTATTGGAGTCGGACCTGGGGAGTCGCGGCACAGGACCCACTGAGATAGCTCATGACATTGGATTTGTATTAAAGTGACATATCACATAAAACAAATAAAACGAACTTGTATTTGTGTGAAATATATATAAAAAAATTATCGAAGCATTTATCATCTATAGGAATCAACTAAGTTTCAATTGGATTCTTATATTCCTTGGTATGATTCAAAGTTTCATTTCACCATTATGTTTTCATTAAAATGAAAAATCCACCTTCATGGTTTCAAAACAAATAAAACACATTTGGAATGGTTTAAAAGCATAGGATAATTATCATCAAGTTATTTATGATATATAAGAGTCGACCATGGGTTAAATTGATACACATATTTCTCAGTATGATTAAAAACCTGATTTTACATTTTACAAATTTTTCAATATAACATATCTCCCTTTAGGGGATCTAAACCAAGAAAAAATATTAGAATGATTTTAAAATTAGTAAAAAAATCCTTGAATCAGTTTGTATATATGGGAATAAACAACACCACAAACTAATGAACATATTGATATGTATAATAGAATGTATGATTTCATATTATTAACACTTTTTAATAAAAGACAAATCACCCAATTATGGGTCAAAACTAAGAAAAAGAACTCATATTATCCTAAAAACATTGGAAAATTATCTTAGAATAATTTTTGATATGAAGGAATGATTTTCACATCATTCTGATTCCAAATGTGCTTTGTATGATAAAAAGTTTCCTGTGGCCTTTTAATTTGTATTAAAGTAATAGACCACAAAAATTTGTAAAAACTGGTAAAACAAACTTGGATGGGTGTGGAAACTTGAGAGTATGATCACAAAATAATTAATGATCTATTGGAAACAACCACGAGTCAATCAGATTCATGGATTTTTCATCATTATCCAATGTATCATTTCAGCTTTATAGTCACCTATTAAGAGGTAAAATCTGATAAAATGATTTTGGATTTGTGTTAGAATTTAGGCTAACGATCATAGAATAATTTATGATCTATAATATTCAACTGAGTATCAATCTCAGGATCAGATTTTTCAGAATGATTTAATACACTATTTAACCTTTATATGTTTATTAATATGTCATATATCCTATCATAGGTTTAAAACCTAGGAAAAAGTAATGAATGATGTGAAAAACTATGAAAATGATCATAGAATATTATTGGATCTATACGAATTAATTGTGTCCCATACTGATTCTTTGATTGATTAGTATAATAGAAAGTATGATTTCAATTTAATAAAAATTGTTAATAAAAAAATCATCTTGGTAGGGGTCAAAATCAAGGAAATGATCTAGTATTAACAATAAAATTTATGAAAATGATATTCAAATCATTTATAATTTGTATAAAAAAAACTATGTTTTAATCTAATTCCAAGATTTCTCAGTATGATATAATGTTATGTGTAGCCTTCACATTTGAATTAAAATAAAAATCATGTAAAGGGGATCAAAACTAAGAAAATGAACTTGGATTGTTGTGAAAAATCAGTATAATATTCACTAATTCACTTATGATCTATATGAAATAGTTTTTCATAAATCGAATACTCATATGGATCGATATGATCCAAATTATCATTCCCCCATAGTACATTCTTAAAAATCACATATCACCCATTAAGAGGACAAAATTGATAAAATGAATTTTTATTGGATTTAAAGCATAGGATAATGATCATCAAAGAATTTTTTATCATTAGGATTTTACCATGTATCAATATAATGGTTGGATGTCTCATTATGATTAAAAACACATTTAACTTTTTATACATTTATTAATATGATATATCATCCATCTGTTGGAGTTGGATCCCTAGAAGAAACATCTTTGTACTTTATGATAACCATATATTCATGGTTTTGAAAATTAATAAATTCATTACCACATCATGATTTTTATTTTGTGTAACATAGAATGTGATGATGTCCTAAGAGTAGTTGTCTCACTAAAAGGTCATAGAAATTCCCCGCTATGATGAGAACCCATAAGAGCCATGAAACTATTCTTGAATAAATGTTCTATGGTCGGATGATATCATTTGAAGGAAAAAAACGATATAGGCTATCAAGGTTTGATACTCATAGGACATTGGGGCACTTTCTCATGGTGTACTCCCCTGCTAATATCTAGTAGGATATTATGAGAGTAAGGCCCGAGAGTAAGAAATCCACATTTTAAGTGTCATTGGATATTCTAATCTGCAAACATGTGTAATGGCCCTTAGACATTAATATTATTATAAATAGATATTATGAGTCGCACACTTTTATGTATTCATGAAAACCACGACGACATATGCTCACAACGAGGTAGGATACGTTGGGCTCATCATGAGTAATATTGCATTAATGAATAATGTGAGAAAGGATTTATACCTTCTGTTCATTAGAAGAGGTAAATATCTCAGGCCCTTTTATGGAAATGATATATCCTAAATAAATCTATGACCATGGTGTTTTCCAGGAAAGTTCTATTTCGGGAAAGTCAATGAACACGTTATCGAGCATATAGGTTGACGACACTGGCATACAACCTTCTCAATTAGAGATATTTTAATAAATGGATTATAATAAATGATAAGAGTTTGTTTGAGGTGACATGTCATTGCAACATTAACTTGTTTCTCTATGGGAGCTGAAAATTCTATCTAGGTAACACAATAGTACACACTGTGTATTTGGAGTTACATGCTGTGTAATCTTCCATACACGACGTGTGATCCGGATCCGAAACTGTGTAGTTTTGTTCAGTGCTTTGGGAGTAATTCAGAAATTACTCAAGATGTGTGCATTAATGACATGTGGTGTAGTTAATTCGTACACCACATGTTGACCAGGATAGACTAGTACGTAGTTAGTCAGACTACATGCCGTGTGTCCCACTATACAAGGCATGTAGTCCCTTTGGGTTAGGGTCAAGTCGTGCATCCCATACATGGATTGCCCAGCTGGTGACCATGTTACGTGGAGTCTACACGGAATGTGGCCCACTGAACATGACATTTACTCCAATGTTTTATGAAGTACACCTCATAATCCATTTCCCCAGGCATGTACTTCAGAAGGATGGTGAAGAGGGTATATTCCGTGTAGTCGAATCTACATGCCGTGAAATTTTTTTAGATTACGCAAATTTAAAATTTATTATTATATTATTCAACTTTTGAGACATGTACCTTCATATGGGAACAATGTTGAGACACAACATTTGATAGGTGTTTGATATATATATATATATATATATATATATATCTGTGTGTGTGTGTTTAATTAATATCTTCATAATGTTTCAAGATATGGACATCGTGTATGAGTTTTATTACAATTATAATTCTGCATGCATGCTTTATGTCACAAAAAATAAAGTGTATACAAGTATAATAAATGTTGGGCAGTTTTGGATGGGTATTCACTGGCTTGTCTCCAAGGTACAAGTTATTCATACAGTTAATTTTAATTGAATTTATTAAATTTTTGAAAATTATAATGTATTAAAATATTAAGGAAACACATAAAAAAGGATGAAGATAAAAGGATTGATTAATTAAAAATAATAATTAATTGATTCGATAGTGATTTATATTAATAAGAATGATTAAATAATATAATGCTAGTTTTACTAAATTCATAATTTTTCGCATGTTTGTAGATGATCATGAGTTTGACCAAGCCTTTGTATGTGATTGGTTTTCTTTTAATTTATTTGTTAATTTAAAATTATTCCCTTGCGTACCTTGTTCTCATTAATATGTATGGTCTACATGCCAATTGTTTCTTTTATGTAAAACACCTTTAAACCCTCACCTGTGTGTGAGTTAAATCATGTGTAAAGGATGGAGATCCCAAGATACTATAGGTGGATCAAGTTAGATGCTAAGGTGAAACCAATCCAAGGAGATTCAATGGTGGATGGGTGGAAAGCTATAAATAAGAACCTTAAAAGGTTCAAGGTGTTTCTCCCCTAGGTCAGGGTTAGTTGATCAACCACTCTATAAACTAAACATTATAAAATCTCATGATCATGCAATTTATTTTATTTCTATTAGTTTCATGGTTATTCATTATGGATATATTATCACGATAACATAGATAAATGCATTAACAAACATGCAAGATGAAAAAAAAATAAAATAGATTATTCGTAAATATTATCAAGAAATGGTTATTTATTTAAGTATATCCCACTTAATATTAACAAGCATGTGAAAAGATAATAAGAGGAAATTTATGCATAATGGATAAAATACATCAATAAAATATTAAGTTTGCATAGCCTTCCATTACTTTGGTTAGAATGGAAACAATAGCTCAATGTTATTGACCAGAAAAATTTGAAGTTCTTTAAGTTATCAAGGAATTCTAATTTGAGGTTTTGGGTTGACTTTACATGGTTAACATCAAGGGTTGACTTCCAAAACAGGATTTAGTGTAACTAAGAGGAAAGGGTTGGGTAAATCTATAATAATGATTTCAGGACCGGGGAGTTCACTCAATGGATCAAGGAGATATGAGTTAATGTAGTTGGAATTCAGAATACTTACCTAAAACCATTCAAGTTGCTTGACTAGCCAATGTTGGGGTTATGAGAATGGAATATGGATCCTTTCTAATAGAATATCCATGAAATGGGATATTCCAAATCCAATGGTGAGGGCTATTGAATTTCGATAAAATAGTGGGATACTAATGATTTTTCAATTATTTACTTGTCCTAATTTTATCATATAATTTACTAAAAACTATGTTCATCTTATTTTAAAAACATCATTAAAAATTAATTCAAACATATCATTGTGATCCAAACTCAATAAAAAAAACCTTATCACTGACATTAATTTATAGGAGTGGTAAAGGCACCCTCGGGTCGTCCTTCTCCATAAAAGGAAACTATATGTGCTTGAATAAACTTTACAAGTTGTTCCTGGGAATGAGGCAAGTTATGAGGAGCTCTCTTTTTATGAGAAAAATATGAATGATGATGTGGATGTTCTATGCCTCATGAAATCATCCATTACCAATGAGATCTTGAAGCATCATTGGGAAATGGATGCTTAAGGCATGATGTCTGGTCTTTAGCAATTTTATCAAGAGAAGATGATAAAAAAGAGGTATGGGATCTCCAAAACTTTGTTCACTAATAATATTGGAGATTCTATGCCAACTGTACCACATATAGTTAATATTATTGGATACATTAACCATCTGGACATCTTAGGGATTAAATTCCCCAATGAGTTGCATATAGATCTCATTCTATCGTCACTTCCCAAGGTCATCTCCAATTTTATTGTCAATTATAATATGATCAATAATGAGAAGAGCTTATTGAAATTTCTATCTCTGATTATCCAAGGGGATAAGGACATGGGGCCTAAAAAACCCACAGTCCTTAAGGTTAATAGGAAGTGGAAGGACAAGATAAAGGGGACTAAGATTTATAAAAAGTCTAAAGTTCATGAGCATTGTCCGACCAAGAAGAAGAAGATATAAAGTAAGGGCAAGGAAAATGAGGTAGTACGCTTTGCATGAGGCGAGTCAGGCCATTGGAAGAAGAATTACCCCTAGAGGAAAGTGGAATCCAAGGTGTGTTCCTTATCAAGTGTGATATTTCAATTTCTAGAAATTGGGTATTAGATATTTCTTGTGGTGGTCACATCTATATTCAAATGCAAGAACCAAGTATATTTCAGAAAATTGTCATAGGAGAGGTGGATCTTGAAGCTTCCAATGGTTCGAGGTTGGCTGCTCTTACCATTGGTGACTACCACCTTTAATTAATGATTGAGATGGTTTTGGTTTTGCAAGACTTTTATTATGTACCAAGTGTTACCTAGAACATAATTTCTATATCAATTATATATATATGGATTTAATTTCAAGTTTAGAAATAAAGGTTCTTTATTTTATAAGGAAAAAATATGTTATGGTATGGCACATTTAAATAATGGTTTGTATGTATTAAATTAAGTAAACCAAGTGTTGGAAATCAATAAAAAATCAAGTTCACATGACTCATATAACACCCAGATGTGGAATCACCATCTTGTTCATGTAAATGAGACGCACTTAACAAAGCTATGTCAAGATGGTTATTTAGAAACTTTAGAATCTAAAACCACTTGATACATGTCACACTTGTTTATAATGAAAAATGACCAAACAACCATTTGGTGGAAATGGTGAAAGGTCCACAGAGCTTCTAGGATTGTTACACACTGATGTGTGTGGAAAATTTCAAGTAGAAGATATAGGTGAATATTCTAAAATCATAACTTTTACTAATGACTTGAGTAGATATGGATGTATTTACTTGATGTGGTATAAGTATGAGTCCTTAGATAAATTCAAGGAATTCAAGAATGAAGTAGAGAATTAGCTTGGTAAGAAGATAAAGAATCTTAGATCAAATCATGTTTGAGAATATATCAACAAAGAGTTCATTAACTTTTTATAGGATTTTGGGATTCTATGTCAACTCACTCCACCGTATACACCACAGAGTAATAGTGTTAGTTAAAGGAGAAACCATATCTCATTGGACATGGTATGGTCGATGATGAGTCATGGAAATATTTTGTTATCCTTTTGTGGATATGAATTAAAAACTATGACATACACATTAAATTGAGTACCAAATAAGGTAGAAAAAATGAATCCCCATAGAGTTATGAAGTGGGAGGAAACCCATTTTTTTTAATACACCTATGTGGGGACGCGAGGCATTTGTTAAGGCTTTTTCAGGAAATAAACTAGTACCCCGGGTCATGAGGTGTATCATTATAGGGTATCTCCTGGAAATTTAGGGATAATACCTATACAACCCCTCATACAAGAAAGTGTTTTTTTTCAACCAAATTTTCTTTCTTGAGAGTTCGTGCATCCTCAAAAAGGATAGTGGGAGAAATATTGATTTTGATGAAGTTGATGCTCAAGATACACCAGAATTGGCACATGAAAAAGTTTTATAGGTCCCTGTGGAAGAAGTAGTTCCTAAAACACAAGTACTATGTAGGAGTGTAAGAGTGGTAAGGGAACTATAGAGATATGATTTTCTTGTCACTTAGGATGGTGACTCATTATTGTTGGACAATGATGAACCTATCTGCTAAAAGGAGAAAGTAGATATCTTAGATTCTACAAGATGGCTAGAAACTATAAATTCTAAGATGGATTCCATGTATAAGAACAAAGTTTGTGTTTTGGTTGATGGAATAGTTAATGTAAATAATTTTGGATGTAAATGGGTTTTCAAGAGGAAACTGGACATGGAAGGTAAAGTAAGTACCTATAAAGTAAGGCTAGTAGCTAAATGTTTTAAAAACTTCAAGGAATTGACTATGATGAAATTTTTTCCCTATTTTACATGTTTAAATCCATAAGAATCATACTTTACATAGAATCTTACCATGACTATGATATTTGGAAGATGGATGTCAAAACTGTGTTTCATAATGGGAACCTTGTAGAAGATGTCTATATGAAAAAACCAGAAGGGTTTGTGACACCAGGTGATTCTAAAAGGGTTTGTAAGTTTTAGATATCCGTTTATGGATTAAAGAGAGCATAAAATTCATGGAATATTTGATTCCATGAATCCATAAAGTAATTTGGTTTCATTAAGAACAAATGTGAGCCATGAGTTTACAAATGTTTTAATGGGAATGTTATTGTTATCCTAGTAGTATATGTTGACGACATATTACTTATTTGAAATGACATGCCAATCTTAAAATTTGTTAAGTACTGGTTGAACAAGTGATTCTCTATGAAAGTCTTAGGTGAAGAAGCCTACATTCTATGGATAAAGATCATTCATTATGGATCTAAGAGGCTACATGGGCTAAGTCAGAGTACATACATTGACCATATACTAAAGATATTTAGTGAGGAACAACCAAGAGGGGATTGATTCCAGTGTCACATGGCATAAATCTTTCTATGAAAATGTGTCCCTAATCAAAATATGAGAAATATAGAATGAGTAAGATACCTTATGCTTCGGAAATAGGATCAATCATGTACGCCATGCTATGTAATAGACTTTTTGTTGCCAATTAACTAAGAACGGTGGGAAGATATCATGTAGATCTAGGAGAACAACATTGGAATGTTGTTAAGGTTATCCTTAAGTATCTGAGAAGAACTGAGGATATGTTCCTAGTGTGTGTAGGAGACAATGATCTTCTCATCCGGGGGTATATTGATGCTAGTTTTAAAACAGACCATGATGATCTAAAGTCTCAATGAAGATATTTTTTATGACTCAAAAGAGGAGCTGTGAGATGGAAGAGTTAAAAGCTGCCAGTTTTCACTGATTCTATAGTGGAATATGAATATATAGCATTGTCTAATGCATCCAAGGAAGCCAACTGGATTAAGAAATTTGTCCAGGATATTGATGTAATTCCTAGTAGTACATAACCTATCACATTGTAGTGTGATAATACTACAATGGTGGCTCTTGAAAAAGAGAAAAGGACACATCAACAGATAAAGAACATACTCTGGAAGTATCACTTCTTGAGGAATTTTCATCAAAGGGGTGAATTTTCATTGATCAGAGTGTCCAAAGTGGAGAATGTGATGGAACCATAGACTAAATTCCCATATCAGTAGAAGAATGAATATAATGTGAGACCAAGTGGAATGAAGGTTATTAACAATGGGATCTTGTGAAAGTTGGACTCTGTTGGAGTCAGTTCCCTAGAACTAGCTTCTTTTTAATTTATGATAAACTTATAATCATGGTTTTGAATATTAATAAATTCCTTATAAAATCATGATTGTTATTCATCATAATATAGAATGGGATGATTTCTCAAGAGTATTTGTTTCACTAAAAGGTTGTAGCAGTTCCCTGCTATGATGAGAACCTAAAAGTTCCATGACATAATTTTTGAATAAATCTTCTCTGGAAAGATGATATCATTTGAAGGGACACAAATAATATAGGCTATCAAGTGTGGAGACTCATAAGACATTTTGGAACATTATCATGGTGTACACCCCTGTTAATATTCGTTTGGATATTATGAGAATTAGACCTGACGGTAGGAAATCCTCATTATAAGTATCATTAGATGTTTCTATCTACGGATGTGTGTAATGGTACTTATACTTTAAGATTATTATTAAAGGGTATTATGAGTTGTGACCTTTGATGTATTGGTGAAAACATGATGAAATATGCTCATGGTGAGGTAGGATACATTGGGTGCATCACGATTAATATTTCATTAATGAATAATGTGAGAAAGGATTTATCCCTTCTATTCATTAATGGAAGAAAATACCTCAGTCCGTTTGATAGAGATAATATAGCATAAAAAACCATGTCTATAGTGTTCTATAGGCAAGTTATATTTCCATATTTTCAAAGAACAAGTTATTGAGCATATATATTGATGACACTGGCTTAAAAACTTCTCTATTGAAGATATTATGATAAAGGAATTATATTACATTATAAGAGTTCGTATGTGGTTAAATTTCATTACAAAATTAAGTTCTTTCTCCATAGGTTTCTTGCATGTTGCTAGAATCTAACCTTGGACTTTAGTTAGGCTCTCCTAATGCCACTGAGAAAAATGCCTAGAGGGTCACACATTAAGTGTATATAGAATCTCAGTTTAATAATTTAATATTTAACAATTTGGTTAAATATTATTCCCTATAGTGGTTTAATAATTATTCAGGTATGTCTGATGTCATTTAATTTATTTATCATTTTATAATGCAGTTAGATTTATTTATTTATTTAATAAATAAATAGTCTTTATTGAAGTTCCACTAAACATTTTGGAGGATGGGAGAACCAAGTAAAATGGCCCAGTGAAAAATGATATTAAATATTATTTTATTAAAATAATATTTAATTGTAACTTTCAAGCTAAGAACATTTCATTGAAATAATTTTATTGTTGTTATTATTTGATATGTGGGTTTCACATGGAATAATAAAATAAGTAACCACACTTGTGATAATTATTTATTATCACCTAGTGAATTAAATTCCTGGTTACATATTATTATCTTATTAGCCAAGGGGAAACACATAGGGTAGAGAGACAATTTTGGTTGTTCACAAACTTTTGGGAAAAAATATATCAAGACTCGATAGATCCTTTTTTTCTCTGAGAAAACTCTCATGAAAGAGATCATCCATCCTCCACTAGATCATAGAATGCTCTCGAATTGTCTCTCATGGCGTTTAGGGGAGGACGACATAAGCACAAAGACCTTCTGTGTTAGCACCTGAAGACTCTTTCAGCAACGTCCATAGATTTTAGGAGCAAATTTGGATTAGTTCTAGAGGGGAAATACTCTTGATCTATACAAATAAATGAAAGTATAACCATAAATATGTGTTCTGAGACATCAATGAAGAATGAAAACCTTGGAGGTATTTCTTTAATTTAATTAAATTATTTATAAAAAAAATATGACTATCCTCTCTCTAGGTTCCATGCCTTTTTCTTCTTTATCTAAATATTTGATTGTATTCCATGGATAGTGGCTCTAATTATGTTATTGATCCCAGAATAATCATTGATCACGATTAAATTTAAATTTGGGTGCCCTCCCTACCATGCATCTGCTGCGCCCGAAACCTACACCATCAGGGGGTCAAAACTGAGAAAATAAGTTGCGAATGATGTAAAAATCCTAGAATAAGATCCATGAATTATTTTTATCTAAAATAATCTAACATTACTCATACTAGTTTCCAGATTTATTGGTATAATGGAATTTATTATTTTAAAATTTCAACACTTCTTTATAAAAGAAAAATCACCCGGGTAGGGGTCTATACTACGAATACAAAATCAGATTAGAAAAAAACATAAAAAATTATCTTTGACTCATTATAATATATATGTATAAATCTTTTTTCAATATGATTCCTATTTTTTTGTCATGATATAGAGTTTCATGTGACATTTTAATTAGTATTGAAGTGAATAATGATATAAGAAGGTTCAAAATTGAGAAAAACATCTTGGATTGTTGTTAAAATATGGTAGAATGATAATCAAGTCATTTATGATCTATAGGAATCAATATTCTATCAATCATATGGCCGATTTTTATAGTATGATCAAAAGTGTCATTTCACCTTTATGTTTTATGTCAAAACATAGAATACACATTTTTATTAGTATTAAAACATAAGAAAATGGTTGTAAAGCTATTTATGATATGTAAGATTCAATAATGGGTTAATATTATGATCAGATTTCTCAGTATAAAAAAAATATTGTTTAATCTTTTATACATTCATTAATATGACATCTCTCCCATGAAGGGTCATAAATAAAAAAACTAGATGAGAATGTTGTGAAAATATAGGACAAATATCCATAAATAATTTGTGGTATGTAGAAATAAATCATTCCCCAAATCAATTATTAGATTGATCAATATAATGGAAGGTATGATATTATATTATTAACACTAGTCAATAAGAGATAAATCACTTGTCTAGGGGTCAAAACCAAGAAAACTAGCTCAGATTAATGTGAAAACTTAGGAAAATGATATTTTGGTAAATTATGATCTGTATAAATTGATCACGCATCAATATGATGCTAATTTTTATTGGTATTATAGAAAGTTTCATGTGGCCTTTAAATTTTTATTAAAGTGAAAATTCATGTAAAAGGGATGAAAACCACAAAATTAATTTTGAGTAAATTCACTTGTATTGGTTTGAAAAATTATGAGAATGGTCATCAAGTCATTTATGATCTGGAGGAATCAACCGCGCATTAATCGAATTCTTGGATTTCTTGTCACAATCAAAAGTGACATTTCTCCAATATGATTTAATTAAAATTACCTATCACCCATCAGAGGATAAAATTGGTACTAACACATTTGGATTGTTTTCAAAAGTTAAGAGAAGGAACATCGAGTCATTTATGATTCGTAAGAGTCCACAGAGCATCAATATGATGTTCCGATTGCTTGGTAGGAATGAAAAAATTATTTAACCTTTTATATCTTTATTAATATGGTATATCGTCTATCATGGGATCAAAACCTAAAAAATTAGTTTCTACTGATGTGAAAATCATGGACAATGACCATGAAATAATTTTTTATATAGGAACTTACGATGAGTCAATCCGAGTTGTTTTTTGTTCGAGATGACGGAAAATACCTTTTTAATGTTTTAAAACACTAAAACCTGAATAAAATTCTAACAACCATAAAAAATGATCTTATATAGATGTGAAATCATATAAAAACTATCTTTAAATTATTTTTTTCATGTCTAAGAAGACAACACATCAATCTGACATGTAGTGTACTCAAAATGGCTGAATAAGAAGTTCCTAAACACTGTCAATCTTTAAAAATATGTTCCAAGGTTTCAAAGACTATAAAAGGACATATATATTACATAAAATCATGTGAAACAACCTTAGGATTCTTTTTAATGTATTAGGGACTAAAAAAAGTCACTCTAAGTTTTAATTTTCCTTGGATGACCAAAAACACATTTTAGTGTTTAAAATCACTAAAACGCGTGTGTGAATATCAAACCCATAGAAAATGACTCTACATTGATGTTAAATTCTAATAAAAATTTATTTCAATTATTTATGACACGTTTGAGTAGATGAAAAAAGAATCAGACTTGTGGTGTGCTTGGAATGACTAAATAATAATTTCTTAAAGAATTTTCATTTTTAAAAACGTGTAGCGTTAGACAAAAACCTAGAAAACAATCAATAATTTTATGTAATAAGAGGATAACAACCATTTAATGATTTTTAAATGCATGGAATTAATGCACATCACTCTGATTTTTCATTAAATTAGAATGATTGAAAACATATTTTTACCATTTTAAAATGATGAAATGTTTATGTAACTGTAAAAACCATATAAAATGTACTTAGATTATCGAAACTAGTAACATGTAGAAAGTCTAATGACCATTGATTTTTTATTAAAAAAAATTTATTTTAAATAATCTAGGTGGTTTTAATTATTAGTTTTTTTATTTTATTTATATTACTCAATTTTATTTTTAACTTATTTGATTTTTAGTTATATAAGATGATGGGTGCGGGGATTGCACATTGTTCCTCTCCCCAACAACACATATATCCTTAAACATGTTCACAAAACTTCTTATTTAAGCATATTATTATGGAAAATCTTAAGGATACATCCCCAAAAATATAAAAGGTCCACCATATAATATATATATTCATTATAATGTATTATAGAGAGAAATTGAAATGGAAATGATGAGAATCCCAAAACCAGAAAGAATCCTTGGAGTGTTGAGATGAGAAAAACCATGAATGAAACCAACACACATGAAGAAAACAATAAGGACAAAATAACATGATATTTAACATGCTTTGGACCCTTAGTAATCTTACATGCATGATTATAATAACTCTACACACATGTTTTATTAAAGTCCAAAACAAAACCAGAAGCCCAAGATAAAAACATTAAAATAAAAATCCAATGAAACAAAAAATCAATTGGAACAAAAAATGGAAGTTGTTGAAAGAATGAAAAAATTACAAATCTTGGATAGCCTTATGACTATCCCAAAAAGTATCATTGAGGATTAAGAGGAAGATATTCCCTCTTCTGGATCTCAAAATGATCACGAGAGGTGCATCTAGTCTGAATATCCCCCAGAATTGTTTAGATTAGATCGACCACATGAGTGTGACTTGAGGGGGAGTTTTTGGAATTATTACATCCATAATCTCAAATTATTCATTAAAAAAACTTTCAAAATAACTAGTTTTTGTCTCTATCAGATGAGTGGAAGTGCAGGGAGAGGATGTGAATCAATTAGGTGAAGGAACACCCCTTAGGGGTGATAAAGTCCACTAAGATGGCGCAGACTGTGTAATGACTCACCCTAATTAGTGGATTCCACACATTCATTGAAATAAGTAACGAAAAGGAACCCTAACAGTTGTATGACCATGATAAAAAGGGCAATACAAACTAAAAAACAATTAGGTGAAGCCCCATTACAGTTCGTTCTCATAGAAATGGAAAATGCTAATGGACAAAAGAAATAGCGGGCTAAAGCAATAATCCCAAATACATTGAACAAAAAAAACCCAACATAAATTGAATTTTTATCATAAAATAATTTGTAAAATTATTTACATTAGTTGTTTTTAAATATTAATTATTTTTCTACTAAAATATTATTTATCCAGTATATATATATTGTTAAAAATCAATAATTATTTATTAATAATTATTTATATTTAATCTGAACCATAATTATTAATTACCAAAATTATTTCTATATAATTTTTATTTAAAAATTGAATTAAAATTTTCATTTTGAATTAAAGGGAGGGGGGCTCTCACGATTCTTCGAAACGTTTTTTATACATGTCAAACTCTAAAATGAAAATACCTAAATTGCAATTGAAATTTTTATATTGATATGATAATTAAACATATATTGGGGATAAATTTAAATGAAATGAAAACAAAAAAATGAAGAGACATGAGGATGGGGTTAGGGACATGTTGCGGTACTGACCAAAATTGGTGAACTTCCCAATAATTTAAGCAGTCATTAGTACCTAAACCAAGTAAGACAATCCTTCAAGAAAAACCTACTTCTCTATTAATAACACCTACCAAGTGCATGGATGCATGTAGGGTTGGGCCTCTATTCACTCCTCAATCACCAATCAAATGATAATAAATTTTTCCATTCCCTCTGTACCACACATTTGATCCCGTATACTTCATTTTATTGAGTCATGTCTTATTCCAAGACCCTAAAAAAACCGGATTAACCCTACACAACATCTCTCACCTCCATAATAATACATTAAATAAGAAAGGAAAATAGAACAGCCCCACTAGACAAAATTACTTATGGAAATATAAATTTAGTGAATAATAATATATATATCGGTAAAAATAAAAAATTCCAATAGAAATTATATTTTGTTAATATTAAACATTTATAACAACATTTATTTTTACTAACATATATATATATATATATATATATATTGTTCAATAATGCTTTATACTAACACATATTTTTACTCACAATTTCATTTTCTTATTTATCATATTAATACTGATTGTTTTTTTACCAACAAATCAATATGTTTAATCAGTATTACAAACAATTATTTTCCAACATATAAATTTATAGCTATAATTTATTAATACCAAAAAATATTTGAACTAATATTTTTGTTAATATTATTGAATTGTTTACTAAAAAAATTTATATTTATATTAACAAGAAATTATTATAAGATCAATTTATAATTTAATCATAAATTTTTTTATTGTTATTGAAAATAAAATATTGCAAATTTTTGGAAAAAATTGAAAAATTTAGCCAAATTATATTATTATTGAAATATAATTAAAATTATATTTTGAGTTCATTTAATTTGAATTAAATGTTTTAATGAATTTAGAAGAATAAAATGGGAAAAAAATAAAACAATAAAAACTAGAATAACTGTAAATAAATGAAAATTAAAAAAACATAGTACATATTTCATCCTCAATTCTCATGTCCTCCCTATGATTCCCTTCTCTAAAATTCTTCATTGCCCATCACCCCCATGCCAATAGTCTCTTCGTATGTTCAAAAACCTGATTCATAGTTTTCACATGCACCCACAATCACACCCCCATCAATTCTATACCATCACCATCACCCCTATATACCAATGCCCAATTGATTTTTTCCATGATAAAATAAAAATATGAGGTACTATGAAGAGAATGTACATAAACCCATTGTTCATTCAATCTTTCAATGATTAAGCCGCTTATTAGGTAACAACATTTTCTCTTCATGTTTAAAGTTCTTAAAATCATGGGTATCCATTGTTTAAATTGAATAGCATATAGGGTTTCACATACATTCTGAATAAATGTGTTTTTTAATTTTTTTTCTCTAGACCCACTCTATTTATTTGAGTCATGCCTCAAACCTTATACACATCAATTATATTTTCATGGATTTAAATTTTATTCATTAATCCTGGAAATATGGTGTTGAACCCAAGGTGGAAAGAAGGGACATCATTGTATTCATCCCATGATTTCCTTTGTATGATTTCACACAATGAGTTTTTTTAGTTTATTTTTGAGTCCCTATTTCATATATATTCTCAAACTGGTGCTAAAATATAGATATATTGATGGATAATTTGTTATACGACTAACTTCCATACTTTATTCCATCATTTTCATTACAATTTCCATATCCGTAATATAAATTGGTTAGTGTGAGTCATGTGTTTATAGGATAAACGAAGAACCTTTTTGGTGTTTTATTTTAACAAAGTTTATTATTTTTTGAAAACTAACCTACATTGTAAAATAATTTTTTTATTCATGAATTGTACCTAGTCCATCGTAATGAGATTTTTTAGAAAGTAATATGTTGTTTTTTTGGAGAAGTTGTATTATTACTGAAGATTTTTGAAATAATATTGTGAGGTCAGGAGTTAGAATGTTTTCAAAATTTCTAAACTAAATTAGACAATGCTTTGTGGATCATGGAGTTCTCAAAAACCATGAAAAATATCATGATAAATTAATTTGAATAAGCGGAAGAATCACATTAATTTGATAGGGTTTAGTTAACAACAAAACATTTTTTATCAGATCCAAAAGTACCAGAAATAGAAGATCAAATCCAATCAGAATGTGTAAATCTGATGAAGTTTGATGAAGATCAAAGTTTCTAAGTGAATTTGTCATTGAATACTTACCAGCATTATGGAAAATTATTGTAATGGTATTTCAATAATAATAGAAAAATCCATCGTAATGGGAATTCCATCATAATGAGAATTCCATCATAATGAGATGAGAAAAAATATGAATCATAATGAGATAATAAAGAAATATAATTCATAATGATATGATAAAAATATAAATCATAATTATTTGAGAAATAAATATATTTATAATGTGCTGATAAGGAAATAGATTTACAATGAGTTAAGAATGAAACATATTCATAATGAGTTGAGAAGGAAACATATTCGCAATGAGCCAAGAAAGAAATAGATTTGTAATGAGTCGAGAAGAGAAAATATCATAATGAACTGAGAAATAAAGGAATATAATAATGATCTAATTGTGAAGAAGACTGGTAAAGAAGATTCCAAAAAATTTTATAATGTGTTGAAGAGGTCAAAGTTGAAATTCAATTTTTCATAAATCTAGGAGAAATATAAGGGGGATTTAATAAGTCAAATTTTAAGTTTAAATGTGAGATATTTTTAGAGTTTTGAAATTTGAGGAAGTTGGGAAACTTTTCATGTTTTTTACGTTTATTTTCCAAGTCACCTATAAATACTTGCACAGATCATTCACTCATTATTAACCTTTAACATAAGTAGAAAAGGTAGAGAGCTAAAGAAATAAATTGAAAGTTATTTCCATCTACAGATATTGTGAGGAGGATTAGACAACTGAATGTTTTTCTTATCATATTGAGAAATATCATATTGAGAAGATCATATTGAGTTAATTATATTGAGTCAATCACATTAAAGAAGATTTTATTGATCACATTAGTAGAGTTTTATTTTTGTATATTGATAATGGGTTCATCATATTTAGTCCAAAGTATTGAGTCCAATGTATTGATTCCAATGTATTGAGTTTTTTAGAAGAGTTTGAGAAGTGTAGATTTAGTAAAGAAGAATCGTATTGACTTCAGCAGATTGAAAAAATAAGATCCATCTAAATCAGACTGAGTATTAGGACAATAAAATTGTGGATAAATTTCAAAATGTATTTATTATTTTTGTTTGGTTCAATTGTTTTACAAGAAAACATTATAAACTGACGATATTAAATATAATATTTATTATTTTGAGATAGAAGGTGTCTAACAGGAGTTGGAACAAGTTTTATTCACTTCTTCATAATAGTGATTTTTCATAGACTCATGGGAGTGGCTATGGAAAGGATGTAGGTTCTCACACAGAGGATTAAACGTATATATATTGTGTGATTTACTTGCTTTCATACTTTCTCATGAATGATTATTTACAAAAGTATTATAAGGGAATAAATCATAATAGGTTACCGGGGTTAATTTTTAAAAATTATTGAAACTTATAAGATTAAAAAACTAATTCACCCCCTATCATTTGTTATTCAATCCTTCGGAACATTAATTAGTATTATAGGTAATGTTCAATTGTTGAATCCTTATCATGAACAATATCAATTATGTTAATAGTATAATAATTCCTACATTTTATGGGAAAAATTATTATGGATGAAAAAATAGGATGATTCCTTATCTCATATCTCTTGGCATGGAAGTTCTTTATGGTACTACTATTGGTTTTCCAGCTATTGATAAAGATTCTCCTATGATGTTTCATGATAATAAAAATATATAATTTGATGAAAAGGCTAGAAATAAAATAATTATTTCCTTATGAGATAATATTTATTATAAGGTTATGGGTCTCAATACTTCAAAAAGTATATGGGACAAGCTGGAAAGTTTATTCAAAGGGAATACTAATGTGAATGAAGAAAAGAAAATAATATGGAATACTAAGTGAAGGAATCAGAATGAGAGATGTATAAACTATTGATAAATACTTTACTAGAGAAATTAAATTGTTTTCAACATCAAAGGATTCATAGATGACCAGGAAGATTCTATAATTGTGAAGAAAATTATGTGAAACATCTCAGACAGGTTTGATTATAAAATTTTCTCTTTTGAATATAAGTATAATTTATCTCTTGATTACTTGCATAAAATTATTGTATCTTATGAAATGTTGAAATATATAATTATTAAAAATAATATGAAATATGAAATTACTTTTGAATATATGATAATGATAAAAGTACAATATTTTGAGGATGATGATCCTTGTGAGTCTAAAGATACGGAAGATGATGAGTTGAAAGATAATATTATGTCTCTTACCTATAAAAGCAATTGGAGAGTAAGAGGAAAATATGGAGTTAAACTTAATCTCAAATGTTTTGAGTGTGGTGGAATCAAAAAAATTTCTATGACTTTCCCCAAGAATAAAGTTGGAGAATATCAAGATGATTCCAATGAAAACCCTTGCTAAAAGAAGTGAAACAAAAATGATAAGTATGAAAAGTCAACCAACATATTAAAGAATAAATTTACTATAATGAAAATAATTATGTAGAGTAAGAAGGTTGAATCAGACTCAACTAAAAAAATATTCTGAATATGAAAGTTTAGAAAATTTATGAACCTTTATTATAAAATTTGAGAAAACAAAAGATTCCTCATATAATGAAGAATGGGGTGAATAATATTATAGAGGGCATCATATTATAATAGATATTATTTTATGTCTTGAAAAAAACAAATCTCTCATGAAATAAATTATAATGATAAATAAATATAGTGAAAAAAGTTTCTGAAGGAACAAAATATGTAATTAAATTGGAGGATGAATTCATTCAGGAGATCTTATGTTACAAAATAAGAATTTATGAATAGAGAAAGTTGATTGAATATCCTAGTAAGAATTTAGAATCTAAGGAAGAAGAATTTAACAAGTTTCAATAAAAAATTCTTGAGTCTAAAAATTATGAGGAAAATGAATAAAAACTTCAGTAAATCCTTAGAAGTAAAATTTGAGACTTCTAAAGTTGTTGATATGTTTCAATATTTGAATCAAGTGAAATCTTCTCTCAACAAAATTAATGTTTCATTTGATTATTTTAATATTTTAGGTTCTAGAACATTATTGGGAGCTATTGGTTGGAAAAAGGATTTTAGAAACCTATCATATCTATGAAATTTTAAAACCCACTCCAAAAGAAATATGATCCACATCTTGAGTATTATAGAGCAGAAAGAAGATATCAAAATAAAAAAAATGTTTCAATAGTGGAAGATATTATTTAAATATAAAATCCATATTTGATGCTTATTTTTGGTGTTTTGGAATCTATTGTAATAGGGAATATAACTGTTGGAACAAGTTATCTTTATCTAGAATAAGGATTGAGAAAAGTATAAGAAATAGTGAATATAGAATGAGAAAATTTCTTAACTTATATAAAGTTGAAAAAGAGAATTATAAAGATTTTAGAAACATGCCAACAAAAAATAAATTTTAATGTCTAAAATAATTTTGTGGAGGATGGGATAAGTCTAGTCATCATACCGAAAAATGTATTGTATTCTTTCTAGAAAAAGTTTCTTACAATAGAAAAGAAAATGAATCTGGAAAGAAGAATGTTGTGGAAAGATATTTTGTTGTTAATACATCCCTGAAAGAAAGTAAAAAAATCAGAACATTGATTTTTGGTAGTGGTTATTCCTCACAAATGAATTGTGATTTGAAGATCTTGGAACATATTTAAAATCATGATGGAGGGGATGTTACCTTTGGTAATGAAAGTTTCTTAGAAATTTGAGGAATTAGAACATCTAAGTTTGAAGTAGAAAAGTTGGAATCTAAGAATGTTTTATTTTTTTATGGGATAAAACATAACTTAATTAGTGTAATTCAACCTTATGATGATGAAAAGCTTTTTTTAGAGAAAATTATGGTATAACCAAAAGTTTAAAAGATGGAAAAGTTATCAAAAATGGAAAAAGAACTACTGGTAATCTTTTCCAAATAAGATGGTTTCATAACTCTTGTTACTTTAGAGATAAAGATGAAAACATTTATGGCATCGAAGACTTGGACACCTTGGGTAGAAAATCGTGAACATACTTTTTAAGGTTTCTGTTATCAAAATAATTTCAAAATTGAACAGAATAGAAGAATATGTATGTATTACTTGTAAGAAAAGAAAATAACTAATAAATGTCATAAGAGAGTTGAGATTCAGACTACCAGACCTATTGAACTTGTTTATTTCAATTTATGTGGGCCAATTATAAATCAATCAATAAAATTATATTTTCTTACTTTATCACTTTTATTGATGATTTCTCTTAGATGAAAAAAATCATGTTTATGAAATATAAGTAAGTGTCCATAAAAATGATAAAGTTGTTCATATAAGAATTTTAGTTACAAATGGGGGTTAATATAAAGAAGTTGATAATAGATAATGGTACTGAATTCACTAATAATTATTTTGAATCTTATCTATGAAAACATGGTATAAAACATCAGTCTAGTTCTCCCTGAAGTAGAAGAAAGAAATAATAGGAGCTTGGGGGAAATGAGAATAGGTATGTTAGCATAATACAAACATTCAAAGCATTACTAGAAATAATCTCTTAGTACTACTGTATATGTTCAGAATAGATTTTTGTTGATAATAGAATCCAACATTACCTCTTATGAAATTTTTTAAGACAAAAAAAACTTCATTGAAATACTTCAAAGTTTATGGTTTTATATGTATACTTAAAATAGAAAATATGGAATTGGGAATGTTTGATGAGAAATCTAAAGAAGGAACTTTTATAGGTCACCCACTAAATAGAATATGTTTAAAAATGATAGAAATAATGTTTACAAAAGTTGGTGGACTCGTATTATGTGAATGTAATTGAAATATATATTTTTCTCAAAAAAGGTTTTCTATAATTATGAAGAGGACAAATTGGAGATTTACAAAAAAAAAGTGAAATTAATTCAAAACAACCTTATCAATATTTAGAAAATTCATGTGATGAGGAATGTAACATTGGGAAAGAAACTTGAAATTTACTACTTTACAAGAACTTGTTGAGTCCGAAAAAATTATTTGAAATCAAAAGGCTCTAGTTCAGACAAGAAGAAAGTTTATATTATAACATCAAACTACACATATCACAAAAATTAAACAAGAATAATTTTTGAAATCAGTTCTACACAATGAATGGGTGGATTCAATGAATAAATATTTTGATCAAATTGAGAAAAATGAAACTTGGGAACTTGTTCCAGGACAAGAAAATAAAAAATTTATCAGAATAAAGTGGTTTTAAAACAACAAGTTTAATGAACATTGAGAAGTTTATAGAAACAAATCCATGATTTTTTGTAAAGGCTATGCATAGGTGGAAGGTTTGTATTATGAAGAAACCTTTTCCTATTTGAATGTTTAAAAACTAGGATTTTTTCTTTCAGTGGTCATACATCAGAATTACAAAGTTCATTAGATGGATTTAAAGTCATATTTCTTAAATTTTGATATTAATAAATAATTCTAGATTGAATAACCTTTTTGGATTCTAATTTTATGAGTATGAAAACAATTTTTCTATATTGAAAAAGTTTTGTATGGGATGAAACAAGATCCATATGCATGGTATTTTAATATTATTTTTTTTGATAATGTTTAACTTTTATAAAGTAAAATTTGATAGAAACTTATATATGAATGATGCTGAATCTGGAACTCTAATTGTAATTATTTATGTGGATCATATTTTTTTTGTGAAGAAGAAAAAAAATTCAATGAGTTTTCTAAGGAAATAAAGAATAATTTTGAAATGTATATGCTAGTATAATTTACTTTCTTCCTTGGATTACAAGTTCAAAAAAAGGAAAAATACTTTTTTTTTATTTCAATAAAAGTATTCCAGGGAATCCTTAATGTAGTTTGGTATGGAAGAATCCAAATAATATTATAAGACTATTTTTTTAAGAAAAAATTTGAGTAATGATGAATCTCGAATAATTGTTAATTAGGAAGACTTTTAGAAGATGATAGTAATTTTTATTTACCTTACTGCCTCAATGTATGATATTGTTTATGTTGTGACTATGTGTTCTAAGAATCAATGTAATACAAATGAATTACATATGTTGGCATCAAAGAAGATTCTGAGATATTTTAAAGGAACAAATTCACATGGGTTATTATCATTCTTTTATGCATGTGAAGTTGTGGTTATCATAAACTGGGGGAGAGAAATTTAAAAGTGAGAGAAAATAAAAGTGATAAAAATAAAAAAAGAACATAGAGAAACTATAAAAGAGAGATAGAGTTTATCTTTACATGGATGAAAATTTTTCCTTTCAATAAGGGATGAAATTCTTTCAAAAACATTACTTTATCATGTATTTTGGTGTTTGGACACTCTCTTTTTGAGTATGGATATATTTTGATAAAATTCAAAAAACTTGAGCTATTTAAAAAAGTTGAGTTGGGAAATTTTTTTAAGAGTTTGAAAGGATGTTAACAAGGGTTGTCAACAAATAAAAAGGGGGGTATTGAAGAACCTTTGTGGTGTTTTGTTTTGAAAATGTTTTTTATTTTTTGAAAACTAACCTTATTTTTAAAAGGGTGTTTTTGTTATTTAAAAATCGGACCCGTTACATCATAATGATATTTTTTAAAATGTATTATATTGACTTTTTGAAGAATAAATATTGTTTATAAAGAGTTATAAGAGAATATTATGAAGGCGGGAGTTAGAAATTTTTCATAATTTCTAAACTAAATCATATGATTCTTTACTGATAACATAGTTCTCAAAAATCATGAAACAAATCATGATATAATCTTCTGTAGAAATGGAGGAATCCTATTAATTGAATCAATTATTGTGAATAAGACAATGTTTTTCATTAGATCCATAAGTACCAGACATATAATATAATATCCAGAAGTTAGAATGTGTGTAGCTGATGAAGTTAATCAAAGTTCAAAGTTTCTAAGTGAATTCATTGCTGAATTATTTCCATCATTATATAGAATCATTGTAATTGTATTTCCATAATAATGGAAAAATCCATCATAATGGTAATTCATTCATAACAAGAATTCCATCATAATGAGCTAAGGAAGAAATAGAAATCATAATGAGCTGATAAAGAAATATAAATCGTAATGAGATGAGAAAGAAACTGAAATGGTAAAAAGATGAGAAAAAATAGATTCATAATGAGATGATAAGGAAACAACTTCATAAGGATATGAGGAAGAAATGGATTCATAATGATCTAATAAGGAAAAATATTCTAAATTAGCTGAGAATAAAATAGATTTGTTATGAGTTAAGACAGAAATATATTCATAATATGCTCACAAGGAAGCATATCATAATGAACTGAGAAAGAAAGGATTATCATAATGAGTTTATTGTAAATAATACTAAAAAAAATATTCCATATATTTTATGAAGAGTTGAAGAGGAAAAACTTGAAATTCAGTTTAGCATAAATCTTTGAGAAATCTAAGGAATATTAAAGAATTCAAAGTTGACGTTTAAATTAGATATATTTTTAGAGTTTTGAAATATGAGGAAGAAGGTAAAGTTTTCAATTTTCCTTATTTTGTTTTTTTATTTTCATATAAATACTTTCTTAGATCATTCATTAATTGTTAAATTTTCACATAAGAGAAAAAGGAGGATCACAGAAGAAATCAAGAGAATGTTATTTCTGGCTAGAGATATCACAAGGAGGATCAGATAAATAAATGTTTGTTTACCATATTGATCAATATCATATTAAGAAGATCATATTGATTCAATCAGATTGATTCAATTGGACTGAAAAAGATTATGTTGAGAATTTGAGTAGAGTTTGAGTTTTGTATATTGAGAATGTTTTCATCATATTGAGTCCAATTTATTGAGTTCTTGAGAAGAGTTTAAGATATAAAAAATGAGTAAGGAATAATTGTATTGACTTCATCAGATCTATCCAAATTAGACTAAGGATTCAGAATGAGAAATTGAGGAGAAATTTCAATAGAGAATTTGATCTTTTGTTTGTCTCAATTGTTTTATAATAAAACATTGTGAACTAACAGAAGTCTATATAATCTTTCCTATCATATGTAATGAGAATATGTCTCCAACCATTTCACATGAAATATAATGGAAACCATCATATATTTTTCATTATTATTTTGATTTCAGAAAATGAGAGTTTGATTCTTGTATAAAACATTTTAAATATGAATCTTATACCTTAATAGAGATAATTATTAACTTTTGGTCAGTTATTTCATAAAAAATAGGATTTGGTTGGTCGTAAATCTAATTAATAAGTTTAACTAAGTTAGTACTCAATGTGTAGTTTTGTTTTTACATGTATTTACATTTATTTAAATATTCTTGAATATAATCATAAATTTAAATATGAAATATCTTTTTTTTCATGTAAATTATGTGCATACATATTTATCAAATAATAAAGGATGTTCTATCCTAACATTCTATTTTTTGAAACATTCAAATCCTATTTATCTATTCTGTACAAAATACTTGTATAAATTATGCGTAACCAATGCTCATATTATTGACTATTAATGTTTTGTAAATCCTAGTATACAGTATAAACTGTTGTATAAAATATTCATAGTAATTATTCATATAATTTTTTATTCATGTATTCGTATTTATGGCCACTACCTCAGTCATCTTTCCAACTTATCAGTTGAACATAAATATCATTTGTGACTGCATATTCGACTCTACAAATACTTCATAGAAAAAATACCCTACTTGACACCAAAAGATGTTATGAGGTATTTACTATCATCATAATGTTTTATATTCATAAATAAAATTAACATTATTTAACAATTTCTCATTATATTTTTTACGATTATATTTTTCTATAACATCACCTAAACAGTTCATCAGAACTGGTAACTGCTATAACTAGTTATGGTTAAATCATGTCATAAATTTCCATTTCTTGACCAAAAAATTGTTTCTATATAATTATTTCTTAGACACGTATTAAAAAATTTGTTTTTTTTTCACTTAAAGTAGTAATTTAATTGAATTTAGTTACAATTGTTTTATGATAAATATAACAAACACCATTTTGTATGTTTTTTTGAAAATTACCTACCACAGTACATAACTATAGTGAGAAGTGTTCCAAAAAGAGACACAAATTGTTTTTAAGGGTATTTTAAAGATTTTTTAAACCAAAATAGATTCCTCACATTATAATAATAATTTTTTTATTCTAAAAAAATCATTATATTTTTATAAAAGTGATATAAAAAATAAGCATGATATGATGTTTTTAAACATAGTTATTAACTATTGTAAAGGTAACTTAGTAATATAAGAGGATTATAAATGGTGAGATATGGGTTTTGTGGTTATGTTCAGTATAGGATATTGTAACTAAATATATATATATATATATATAACTACATTTAACTACTTCAAATCATCTAAAAAATTATAAAATTCACTATATAAGTTTGAAAGTTCTACAACCCATGAATATAGAATCATTCAAATTACTGTTATGTGGATATACAAATCTTCAATGAACTATCATTGAATCCCTTATTCAATTTTAATCATTAAATTTTTTTTCTACTATTGGAATACTTATCTCTGATTTAAAATATGAAAACATATTTTCCATAACTTTTTTTATCAAATAGACTTCTCATTCCATCAAACAAAAAAATGAACTATCTGCTGAATATTTAAATTAAATAATCTTTTGATTATCAACATTCTATTTTTTAGTCATATTATATAAAAATGTTTTCTTTTCAGAGCTAATATCACCCTAGATACACAAATTATACTAATATTGTTTCCCCTAAAATGATGCAGCATCATGAATAATAGAAATTATTTAGTTTAATAAATTTACTACATGAGTGGATTAGATCCATTATATAATATTAACAGAAATTATTTTCCAATAGAATTTTAGCCTTCATTTTTGAAAATATATTTTGACATACTATCCATTTTTTAGTTGTTAGATGCATTTACAAATTCTTATTTTCAAACACTCGATGAATCATATTTTCATGTAAATTTATTTCATTCAAATTAGTTGATATAAAATACACTATATAAGTCTGAATGTTTTATAGCCCATGAATTTTAAATCTTTCAGATTACTATTAGGTGGAGATAAAATTCTAATGAACTATTATTGAATCCCTTATGCCAACTTAATATTTAAAAAGATTTTTCATTATTGGAATACTTATGTCTGATGTAAAATAAGAAAATGGGTTTTTATAACTATTTTTTATCAAATAGATTTCTCATTGAATCGAACATAAAAATGAATTATCTCTTCATGATTTATAGAAAATTATCTTTTTATTATCATTATTCTATTTTTATTAGTCAAATTATAGAACAATGTTTTTATTTCTGATTTATATCAACCTAGATACAAAAATTATACCTGAAGTTTGTTTCCCTAAGCTTCCAAAACATAAATACTGAAAGAAATTATTAATCTAAATACTATAACTACATGAGAACTTCTGATCTATTACATAATATTGAAATAAATTATTTTCCAATAGAATTTTAGCCTTTGTTTTTTAAAATCTATTTTAATGTACTGATTATTTTTTGTTATTAGCTGTATTTATGAATTTATATTTTAAAACATGCAATGAATCATATGTGCAAGTAAATGAATTCCATTCAATTTAGTGGTTGATGTTTTTTTATTGGGAGGTTTGGATTGAATGATTGAAATATACCTTGGGTTGTAACTCGGGATGTTGCATTTGGTTATCTTCTGTTACATATTGAAATCATTTTTTTGTTTCTATTTAACCAAGAAGATGCTGAAAGATTTATTTTATAATTTTATAAAACTACTTTGGATAGTCTAGCTATATATCAATGTGGAAATCCAGAGGAAATTGTGTTTTCTATGAAAATAAAGGCATTTTTATTGAAGACACTTGATTTTATTTAGTTCTGGTATGATGTAGATGAAATATTATTGTTATTTAGAAATATGAATTGAATTTTGATAAAAGAATACGTCCTTTTGGATCCAAACCCTTTTTAGCATATGAAAAATGCTCACAGACTTGGCATATTTTTTGAAACAGTGTAGATTATTGATATTCTATCTTTGAATCTTTCCAATAATGTTTTTTTATGTTACGAATTTGTTTTCAAATGGTACGTATTATAATTTTTTTCCAAGTTAGGGAATTCCATTGGAAAGGAAGTGAGGGACTTCCACAACACCAAATTCTTAGTGCTTGGTGTGGGAGACCTTTTGGAGATAAATGAAAGTTGTCATGTTTTGATGGACTCTCTATGGTCTTGTATGACCTTTTCATTATCTCTATTTTTATTTCTTTATTTTTTCCTTGTATTTCTTCATCATTTATCTTTTTATATTAGTATAATTATATATGGCTACTAAATTCTTCCAGTATCTCAACAGTTGTGTGATCTATCTTGAGTTGATCCTAAATTTAATTTGACTTTCTATAGAATTATTTGCAGTGCCTGTGGGTTTTATCCCATCATATACAGGTCCTATGAAAACATTATCCCTCGTATGTTTATTCATATTAATAAATATATTTTTAGATGTTTTTTGAGTGGTGACCTTTTGTGCTAACACGAGAATTGGGAAGTATAGAAATATATAATGAATATGTAATTTATATATATTTATCAATCTATAATAACATCATATCATTAAATGTGTGTTGTATTAAAGATTTATATGGAAATTTTAAGTCACACCAAAGGCTTATAGGATTTATTCCATGCATTGATTCTGTAGAGAAACCTAAAGATCCATTGATACTATCCATGAATAGTGAATTTAAGCAGATATCTATACTCATATTCAAAGGAAGAGATGAGAAAAAACATGCATAAATGACTCAGATTGTAACTATAAGTCATCAAAATTCATTTTGACTATATTAATATATTTTATTAAATTTTATAGATTGATAATTTTTATATTCAGGAATATAAATATAAATTTTATTGCATCTTATATTTTATCACTCTTTAGAGTGCCTTAAATTTATATTTCATTTCCAAGTACTAATGTGGAAGAAGAGGTGGTTGGGTTTTGGATTCCTATATAAGGACCGAAGTCTAGAGAAGTAAAACTAGGGATGGGTTTCTTACTATTGTGGGGAGATAATGACATAAAAATCTAGGACTATATGGTATGGGTTGTGATGCAACATCACCGGCTTTGGAAGGGGAGGTATGGGGTCACAAAGAAGAGGTCAGATGTTCTGCGAACATAATAATGCTTGCTGAACCCATAAATGGGTAGTTAACTAGATGGATTAATCAATCTAGACATATAATTTTCAACTATAAAATTAAAGGAAAATACAACCTTGAAAAAAGGTTAATTCAATTCTCTTTCTCCTAATTTATCATTTTCCCTTCTATAAAGAACAACTAGAATATCAAAATTTTCACTAGTTAAATATGATAAGTGTAATTAGAAAGGATGTTGTAATTATAGGGTGGATAGGAATATTTTTATATCTGTGGACATTATTATTTGGTATAAATATAATGTGGAGTGTTATCTATGTAATGTGTGTAATATATCCCCTCGCCTAATTTTTATATAGGTTTATTAGTGTTCTAGTTAGATTGTGCATGTGGCCAAAATTCTACATAGATAAAACAAATGGACTATATGTGAAATATAGAATTTGGAATATATTTTATTATTCTAATTCCATTTCATATTTAATATAAAATCTATTTTTATGTTATGATCATCATCACTAATAGGGAATGTGAATAAGATATTGATTTATATGAGTGAGTATTAATATTTAGGTTCCAGATGACAGGATCATTATGGTTCATTTATTAATGTTTTTTATGAGAACTCATTATCAGTATTCTTGTCTTTTCCTTGATTATAAGTCTTGTTTTAGGAATTTTAGTGGCTATGTATATAGCTAAAAATTCTTTTATTTATGGTTTGACATCACATGTGACCGGGGAGGGTGGTGATTTGAAACTTATAGTATCTAACATGTAAGCTGCTTCATCGCCAAACCCTAGAAATTTGGTTTTTTCATGTCTTTAATTATTTTATGGATGTGGATTTGGATATTTTTTTGATAATTTCTGGTGTAGTCACTTTTTTGTGCACATTTCTTTAAAAATCATTAACAAGTTTTTTAGTTATTGGGATTGATTCAATGTAGTGTATTTAGTGCATGTTTTATGCAAGTCACTTTATCCTCCCTATTCCCTTTCTGTGTTTTCCTAATGTTCCATTCAATATTTATATTCCCAACCCAACATTTGTTAAATTTTTTATAAATTAAATCTCAAATATGTTGTTCGGATTAAGCACATGGACAATCATATTAATATCTTCTATTGTGGGGACTATTACAATGATGTCAATTATCTTCATAGATCATAAAATTAGAAATAATTTATTTCATTTCATGAGTCTAGAAGGTTATAATATATCCCTATCTATATTCCCAAACTCCCATCCCTATGTAGGGTTTGAAGTCATCTCCCCCTTGTCCATCTCAATGGGCTCCACACCACCTCCAATTTACTCACATGATGGGGATTGAGCCTCATTCACCTAAGAGGATTGTGGTGAGGGCTCTATCGTCATCTTTTTCATTATTTTCTAATAAAATATGTCCAAAGCCTCATCTTTTATTCCAACATCACCACATGAAGGAAAAAAATTTTAGTATTTGAGAACAATATCCTAATATTTCCTTTGATCCCTTATCCAATCCTCTACATTCATGAATTCATTCAAAATCATTTGTTTTCCCTCATCCTAAATGTGATAAAATTTATGATAACTCGACATAGCTACTTCCCTATAGCTATTGATATAATAGGATTGTAATTTCTATATAATATAACAATCTATCACTTTGAGAGAATTGATAAAATATTTTAACTATAATCTTTCTCCATAAGTATTCCTTTTCATTACTTTCTTTGATTTATATAATTATTGGTAATAAAAAAATTAAATAGTATATGGATGTTTTATATAATAAAAAAATGATTGACTCAAAAATTCAATTTTTATATTTGATGTTGATATTTTATTCATAAATATATTTAATCGTTGGGATATTCTTATTAATTGTATGAGAGTGGAGATGAACTACTTACATCCATAGGGGAAAGAAAGGGGACCATATTTTACTGGTGGGAACAATCGTCTATGCCACCAACATTTAAAATTAGGGATAAGTTGCATCATGCTTGCAATGTGATTTTAGTAGGTTACCACCATCATTGTGGCCATGTCCTGAATGAGTGGTTGAACTGTATGTGTGGACTCTGTTTCCAGTATGAACCATGACGGTACACTTGATGGGTCATAGAAACATATTTCATATTAGGATTGAAAGAGTTTCATGTCTTGTTTTGAGTTTTAACATGTTTGTAACATGTTTCTTTGAGATTCATGTCTTTTATTGGAATTTAAAAATTTATTAAAATTATGTTTCTACATGTATTTTCAAATAAAACCTCTCTTAGAGTTTTAATGAAGCTAATTTTGTAATTATTATATAATAAATATAATAAATATATTTTATATAATAAATAAAATTGCTAATAATGGTGGTACTTTATCAATGCTTAAATAAGTGCTGATAAATTCATTGTGTCTTTAATCATTCATTGATTATCGGTATTTTTTTCACTGAAAAGGACTATTTTTATGCAGTTAAATTCCTTTTTGTGTAGTAGTGAGAAATCGACCATGCGTTAATATGATGCTTGATTTTCTCGGTATGAAAGAAAATGTCATGTGGCCTTCACTTATGTTTTAAAGTAAAAAATCATGTAAAAGGGGTCAAAAGTGAGTATATGAACTTGGATTGGTGTGAAAACTTATTAGAATGATCATTGAGTCATTTATGATATCTAGGAATCAACTACACATCAATTAGATGCTCTGATTTCTTGGTATGATCCAAAGTGGAATTTCATGGTTCTGCTTTCATTCAAATGAACTATCACCCATCAGGGGGTCAAAACTGATAAAACAAATTTGGATTGGTGTCAAAACATTATATAGTAATTATTGAGTTATTTATTTTTTGGATTCAATCATGTTTCAATCTAATGTTTCAAAATCTTGGTATTATGGAAAACCTCATTTATCCCTTTCTATGTTTATCAATCTGACATATCTCTCTTCAAGGAGTAAAACCCTAGTTAAAATATTTTGAATGATGTGAAATTCTAGGAAAAAAATCGTCAAATAAATTTTGAACTATAGTAAAAAATAACGCATCAATTAGAGTTTCCATTTTTCCATTATGACTGAAAATGGATTTCAATTGTGTTTTAAAATACAAAAAAATTATTGTAACAGTCAAAACCATAGAAAATGACCTCATTTTGATGTGAAATCATAATAATGTTTTCTCTGAATTATTTGTGACATGCAAAAGAAGACAGAAAATTAATATTATGTGTGGTGTGCTCAAAATGGATGAATAAATTGTTCTTAAAGAATTTTCAGTCTTTTAAAAAATGTATCCTAGGTGTAAAAACCAATAAAATGACCTTTTCATTCTATTCAATCAAAGGAAAACTAATTTTCAATGATTTGTAAAATGTAGGGTCTCACAATGTTTCACTCTGAGTTTTCATTTTTTCAGGATGACTAAAAAATAATTTTTAATGCTTTAAAACACTAAAAAATGCATGTAACGGTCCAAATAAAAGTAAATGGCCTCATATTTCTTTGAAATCATAGAATAAATCTCTTTTATTTGTTTTTTACTTGTACGAGTGGATGACATGTCAATTTGACATGTGGTGATATCAAACTAATTGAATGAATAGTTTTTTATGATTTGGCATTTTCTAAAAACTTGTGTAAGAGAGTAAAAACAAATAAAATGACCTTATATTGTCATGAAATAATATGGAACCAACAATATAATGATTGTTTGAAATATACACCATTATGTAGCAATAATATGATTTTTTGTTTTCTTGGAAAGATAGAGAACATTTTTTTGGTTGTTTAGAGCAATAAAACGTGCATAGAATGGTTCAAACCATAGAAAATGAACCTAGACTGATTTGAAATCATAGGAAAATTACATTTTAATTATTGGGGATGTGTACGAGCATAAAACAAGTCAATTTGACATGTGGTGTTCTTTGACTGGTTGAATAATCATTTTCAAATTAATATATATATATATATATATATGAAATTGTTAATACATTAAAACTTAAACCAACACAGACTATTGTAGTAACTTTTTATTTAAATAATCTAATGAGTTCTAATTTATAGTATTATTTTTATTATTTAGGTTAATAACAATTATTTTTAATTTAATTTATTTTGGATTATATGAGAAGATGGGTGGGGGTGGTTGCACACCAAGGTTCTCCCAAGACGCATGTCTGTCCTTAAAAGTGTTGACCACAATTTCCATTTAAAAATATAATATATGGGGTATATATTTAAAATAATATCTAAAAAAAAAAACAAAAGAAAATCCAGGGTGGAGGGGAAAGGGAAATATTGCGGCAACACTGATTTTAGTGTTGAACTTCTAAAACATTTAGGCAATAGTTAGAACCCAAAACTAGAAATCCATCCCATCAAGAAAAACCTAATTCCCTATGCATGAAACCTTCCAAGTGCATGCATTTCTATGGGCTGGCACCTCTATTCACTGCAAAATGACCGATCGAATGGTAATTTTTTTTCCATTCCATTCATACCCCTCATCTAAAGTCAATCATGCATCAATTTGATGTTTTGAGTTCTTGGTATGATTGAAAACATCATTATCCTCTTATAAATTTATTAATCTGACATATCTCTCATTAGGGGGTAAAAACCTGGCTAAAAGGTTTTGAATGATGTCGAAATCATAGGAAAAGTACATTTTATTTATTGGTGATGTGTATGAGAAGAAAAAAATTAAATTTTATGTGTGGTGTTCTTGGACTGGTTGTATAATCATTTTAAAATTTTAAAAATATATATATTATAAATTATCAATATGTTGAAAATCGAACCAACACAGACTGTTCTATTAACTTTAGATTTAAGAAATCTAGTGAGTTATAATTTCTAGTCTTATCTTTTTTATTTAAAGTAATAACATTTATTTTTAATTTGTTTGATTTTGGGTTATATGAGATGATGGGTGGGGTGGTTTCACAGCATGGCTCTCCCCAGCCACACGTCTATCCTTAAAAGTGTTGACCCCACATTCTTAGTGTCTTTACCCTAAAAATGGTGTTTCCTCATTTTGTAGTACGGTAGGCTCAAAATCCTTACATCAGATCACCGAGGCCCCTAAAATCCCATGTCCTAGTTGGTCTTCCCAGGCCTATGACATGTACCAAGATCACAAAACATTTTTTCCCTACCATCCCATGAAATACTCACTATGTGTTACACCAAAATCCATCCTATCTCTCAACTATCACCTTTTATACCATTCTGCCGTGAACCCTCCCTCTAAGGATTCCCCTCCTGGGCTGGAAATGAAGAAGGGGAGATAGTGATCCTTGAGTCCCGCATCTAATTGGCCTCGGGTTGATGATTAGCACTAAGGGTATTCGAATATCACAATATGAGAGGGATTAACCATTATAAAGAAACAATTTCAAGATATATAATGGAATATACACAAAAAAACTCCATGAAATATAAAAAAGAAATCCAAAAAACATCCCACATGCATGAATAAAATAGAACTCAAACAAATACAATACAACTCCAAAGTAAACTACCCAAAATAAAGCTAGAGAAATGACTCAACAACTGTACCAAAGCCCAAGTTATTAATTCCCAACATGGTCCATGTAATCATCCTGGAAACCTGAATGTAGTTTTTTATACATAGGGTGAGAATACATGTATACTCAATAGGAAAACCAAAGTCTCTAGTGCACATGTGAGGGAAACATTCTATTGGTCCTGTGTGTAAACAACATAACCAAACAACACCTAATAGGTATAATAACCATTAAAACCTTACCAAGTAATGCTCACCAAATGACACAAGTCAATTAATGTAATATAAGTAAAGAGCATCAATGATAGGGAACCTCACACCATATTCCCACTGATTAGCTGCTCTCACACCCTAATGGAAGATGTCCTGGTGCTCCCAAATATTCCGAACATACTATATCAAAACCCACTTGTAGACACCTGGGCCAAAACCACACCACATCTCACCCACAGAAACCTGGGCCACAACTACATCACATCTTTCCCGCAGACACCTCGGCCACAACCACATCACATATCTCCCATGTACACTTGGACCACAACCATGTCACATACCACCCACAGACACTCGAGCCACAAACCACACATCATCCTGAAGATACTTGGGAAAGTACAACACATATCATCCCAAAGATAATTGGGAAAGCACAGCTGCATCTCATCCCAAAGACACTTGGAAAATCACATCTCATCTCATCTTCAAGACACTTGGGAAAGTACATGAACATCTCATCCTGAAGACACCTGGGAAAACTCAACTCACCCGCTCACACTTGGTCCTCAAACCTCACCACAACCTATCGAAATAATCTTGAGCTATCGCCACCTAGAAGATGAATCAGGGAAGATCCTATGGACAACCATACATCCTCCCACCGAGATGTTTTCGAAAGTCACCCTCCCCTAAGATGATAGGGGTGTTCAGTGTTCAATTTGGTGTCCTAGAACTAATTTTTTGTATATTGGTTAGATGAATATTTAATGTATTTAAATATTAAAAATATTATTAAATATTTTGTATGGTTCTTCACGACTATAATATAATAATTTCCTAGAGTATTTGTCTCATTAATAAGGTTATAGCAGCTCCCCGCTGTGATGAGAATCTTGAAGTGCTATGAAAATATTCTTAAATATAGTTCTGGGATAGATGAAATAATCTGATGGGACACATAGTATACAGACTGTTAGGTGCGATTACTCATGACCATATGGGACTTCTTCTCATGAATTTTTCACTTGGTAATCTCCATGATGAGAGATTATGATAATAGACCCGCTAGTATGAATTATGAATGTTGGGTTTTCATCTGATATTATATCTGATAGCATGTTTAATGGTCCTTAGACTTTAATATTATCATTAATACATGTCACAACTCATTCACTTTTATTTACTCTTCAAAACTGTCATGCCATATGTTGGCAGAAAGTAGGCTGTGTTGGGTGCGTCATGAATGAAATGTTATTAATGGACAAGTCATGGAAGGGTTTGTCCATTTCATTTTTGGAAGTTTATATCTAGGCCCTTTGATTGAAATAGAATATTCTCCCTATATTCCATGGCCATGGGGTATCGATGAGTTTATTTCAGGTAGTCAAAGAAAGATGTATCAAGAAAATAGGTTGATGGCACTATCATGAAAATATCTTGATGAGATATTGAGACAAAGGGATTGTATTACACAATGAGTGTTCCTATGTGGATGTTGTCATTATGACTTTAAGTTCTTTCTTATGGGATACCTGAACCATTACTAGATAGTACTAATAGACTTTAGGCAAGCCCAGATAATTCTAACGAGAAAGAATCCTAGAGGGTCACAAAATAAGTGTTTCTTGTGGTCTCGATTAAATTATATTTGAATTTAATTAATGGAATAAATATTATTCTCAAGACTATGGAATAATTTTATTCAATTTAAAATGATCACATAAATTAAATAAAATATATTTATTTTATTGAAAATTTAATAAAAATTTATTTACTAGTTTTTAAATAAAATATTTATTTAAGAGAATTTATTATTTTTTATTCAGGTGTTTAATAAATGGAAGTGGTGTTTGAGTAGACCAAGGACAATCTAAAAGTAAAATAATTATTTTCAACATGTTAAATAATTATTAAACTAGTTGTCACAATAAAAAATAATAATAATAACGTTGTTATCATTATATTGAATGAGATTTAATTTATGATTCCGTTTTAGAAAAGTTGGTGCACCACGAATAGTGATGTTGTTAATGTTATTATGTAGAATGGGTTTCTATAAGGTTATAAATGTATTTAATTGTTGTTATGAAATTAAATATTGTAACTGAAACCCCATGTCATTAAATAAACAGGTATATCTATTGTTCCATTACGCATAGTGAACCAAATTGTTTGTGGTAAGATAATTGTTTATCCAAAACAATTTATCTCCCTCGAATCCTCTCTTATCCCCTCTCAAGAATGAGAGACATTCTTGATTACTAAAGATTAGGTGGTTAAGAAATACTGGTGCAAGACACTCACTTCTCTATGCCAGCACTCAGAAAATGAGTGGTCTCAATTAGAGGCCATTAGAGCACATGTGGATCACTGCTAGAGGGATTTTTGGTTTGGATCCTTGCAAGAACAACACCACAATCTGGAAGGGTCACTCCGGATGATCAACATCATCAATGAAGAAAGTACCGAAGATCCAGGTATTTAATTTCTACCGAAATTATTTAAATTGATTATAAACATGATGTGCAAGATCCTCTCTCTAGGATTTGATTCCCTTTTCTTCTTTTGTCTTGATCGTTGATCTTAATACATGGATACTAGAATTTATCTTCGTATTGATATCAGATTGGTCTTCGATTATGGAAAAGGAAATGTTGGTGCCTTCTAACAGCCACACTTCCACTGCGCTCAGATCCATTAAGTGGTATCAAAAAGGTCACATCATCATTTATAATTATTTAAATAATGCATTGATGATTTAAAATTTTAATAATTTAGTTTGTAAATTCAAGGTTAATCATTCTTGTAATCTAGATTTCAATATCTATTATTCCTCTTTCATTTCTTATAGATCTAACAGAAACAAATAATTTTTGGATTAAAATTAGAAGGGATGAACTTATAAGGAGGATCCAACAATTTTTTTAGGTGACACAAAAGTATAGGCCTTTTGTTCTTACATTCACATCGTGTTCTCTTCCATACACACCGTGTAATCCAGATTACACACTACGTAGTTGTGTTTAGTACATTGAGAGAAATTCGGCAGTTACTCAAGCTATGTACAATAATGAAATAAATTATAGTTAATTATTACACAGCAAGTTGACCAAGACAGACTTGCGCACGGTCAGCCAGATTACATGCTGTGTGGCCCACTAGACATGGTGTGTAGTCCCTTCTAGTCAAGGGCCAAACTGTTTATCCCATACATTGCTAAGCCAACCTGTAACCATGTAACACATAGACAACACAATGTGTGGACCATTGGACATGTCGTGTACTCCCAGATTTCTAATGTACACCTCACACGCTGAGTCTCTAGGCATGTTATGCAGATAAGACGGTGATGGAAGTATACACTATTTAGTCGGAACTAAACACCATGTGCTTTACCAAATTATACAAAATTTGAACTTTAATGTTTGTGTAATGTTCAGAATTACATGTCATGTATATTCATATGGGTGTTCACCTTGTTACCTCCAAGGTTATGGATGAGAATCTAAGAAAAATTTAGAAAAGGATTTAGATAAAAGGATTGATTAATTAAAGATAATAATTAATTGATTCAATCACAATTTATCTTCATAAGAACAATTAATAATTAAATGCTAGTTTTATTAAATGGGTAATTCATTTTATGTATGTGGATGATCATGAGGTGGACCAGACCATTTTATGTTATTCAGTTCCTTTTAAATTATTTTAAACTAAATTGTTGGCATGTGTGCAATATCTTTTCATTAATATATAGGACCTACATTCCCACGATATTGGAGGCGGTTCAAGATGGATCTGAGATGAAAACAATCCCAGGAGATACAAAGGTTGATATATGGAAATCTATAAACACAAAACAAAAAGGTTCAAGGTGTTTCTCCCCTTGGTCATGATTAGTTTATCAAGTGACAGATAAACTAACCATTAGAAACTATCATGATCATTCCCTTTACTTTACTCTATTTCTCTCAGTTTCATGGTTTATCATTATGGATGTGTTGTCACGATCACAAAATTAATGAATTAAACCTGCTTTCAAGATGGAACTGAAATAAACCACCCTTATGTGTAAATATTATCAAGACATGGTTAATCACTAAAATAAGTTCCACATAATATTAGTAAGAATGTGATAAAGATAACAAGAAATTTATGCATAAGAGATAAAAATCCCTCAATAAAATATTATGTTAGACTTAGCCTTTCATTATTTGATTAAGGGAAAGACTCATTAAAACTATTTTTTTGACCTACCATTTTTGGGACACTTAATTTTATATAGGAATCTACTATGAAGTTTTTGGGATGAATTAACCATATTACATCAAGAGGTGCATCTCATGATAAACATGGTGTAATATTGGAGGCAAGTGTTGAGGAAATCCATGTCAAGATTTCAGGATTGGGAAGTCCACTCAACAGATCAAGGAGTACTAATCCCACTATTGGAAAATACTTTCCAACCTAAATACCTTAATATAGATTTACTAACCCTTTTGGAGTTATGTGAATGGGAATATGGATCCTTTCCACTAGAATGTCCAAGAAACTAGACATTCCGAGTTCAATGGTGAGGGACATTGAGACTTGAGAAAATAGTGGGAGACACAATAAAATTAATTTATTATTTATCATAAAATTTAATCATGAAAGTACTAACTATATGCTCTTTTAATTGTTGAATAAAAATGAAAAACTTTTCAACCACACTGTCCCTACGATCAATACTGGAAAAAGTCCACATCCCCACTGGTAGTAACTTTCTGGAATGGTTTAGACACCTTCATGTCATTATACACCATGAATGGAAATATTATGTGCTAGAGTCCTCATTATCAGATCTATCTCTACATGAGTTGAGCGATGAATAGATCCTAGTGTATGAGAAACATATGAATGACGCAGTCGACATTCAATGTTTGATGTTATCATCAATGTCTAGTGAACTCATGAAGTCTCACGAAAACACGGATGCCTATAGAATTATTCATCACCTCCAAGGTCTTTACCAGATGATAGAAAGATACAAACATTTTGAGATCTCCAAGGAACTCTATCATAGTAATCTTGGAGAGGGTTCTCAAACTGGGCCTCATGTAGTCAAGAATATTGGCTACATTGAGAATCTATAGGTTCTAGGGTTTAAACTCCATGAATAACTAGGTATCGATATCATTATCTCATCACTACCTCAGAGCTTCTCTAGTTTTCTTGTGAATTTAAATATGAACTATATTAGGAATTCTCTACCAGATCTTCTTATCCTCCTTCTCTAGGTGAAAAAAACATGAATCAAAAAAATACTTATGTCCTTATGGTAAATAAGAGGAAAGGGAAGGCGAGGATCTTTAATCCCAATGCTTATTCATGCCCTTCAAAGAAAAGTAATATCAAAGGGGATGGAAGGGAGTAAGAAGTTGTTTGTTTCACATGTGGTAAGAAGGGCCACTAGAAGAAAAACTGCACCCAGCTAAAGAAGAAAAGAGAAGCTTCAAGTGCATTTGTTATCAATAGAAATTTATCTATTTATAAAAATTAGATATTAGATATATCATGTGTCTCTCACATATGTATCCATATATAGGAACCAATTAGATTCATGAAAATTGACTGAGGGGAGGTAGATCTAAGAACAACCAATAGATCTATACTTGATGTTGTAGCTATCAGGGACTACCACATCATGATGCATACTGGGATGATCTTGGTATTAAAATGTTGTTATTATGTTCCTTATATAACCAAAAACATTATTTATGTATCCAGAATAGATACAGATGGATTTATTTTCATGTTTGGAAATGAATGATGCTTCTATTATAAAGATGACATTTGTTTTGGTAAGGTGAATTTATATAACCGTATTTATGTGTTGGATTACACAAACCAAGTAATGGAAACAAATAATGAAAAAACCTCACACGACTCATACCACACCCAACTTTGGAATCACCAGCAAGGTTTTCTAAATGGGAAATTTTAGAAAAAGTTACATCAAGATGGATATTCAGATTTTTTTTCAAACTAAAACCACTTGGTGTATGTCACACATGTTTACAAGAAAAAATAACCAAATCCCTATTTAGTGGGAAAGGTGAAAGAGAAAAAGATCTTCTTAAATTGGTTCATACCATTGTGTGTGGACCATTTCCAGTTGAAGAAAGGGGTTGGTACTCATACTTCATAACATTTGATGATGATTTTAGTAGATATGGATTTTTCTACTTAAGGTGGTATTAGTCAGATTCATTTGATAAGTCCAAGGAATACGAGAAGGAAGTTGAGATCCATCTTGGTAATAAGATTATGAAACTATTCTTAGACCGAGGTAGAGAATATATTAATCAAGACTTCATTTATTACTTAAATAAAGGAGTTTGGGATACTATCCCTACCCACTCCTCCTTACACACCATAGTGGAATGGTATAAGTGAAAGGAGGAACCACACCTTATTGTACATGGTGAGATAAATTATGAGTCATCCATCAACATATTATAATCAGGGACACATATAGTCATCTTCTATTATAATTCAACAAATGCTTTATGTGAAAAAATGACCTTTGTATCCCACATTTGTATATGAGCACCTTATTTTTGGATTATTCACCCCCATTGCTGAATTTTGGTTGGAATTGTAATAAACTTCCTATAAAAATATTGATGTAGGGAGTAACTAAAACATAAAGTAAATGATGTTGCAATCCCTGGTGACCTGCCACAGACCTTTGATTGTAATGGTCATGAACCTATCCCATTATCATGACCAGGATGATCCTTCCCAAAGAGATGATCAACTGAATAATCCAGAGTAAAAAACCTCAGATTGTCATGAAATAAAAGAATAAATCAATTTGAAATATTTTTTACTTGTACAAGCGGATGGCGTGTCAATCTGACGTACATCTTTCTTGAACTAATTGAATAAATGTTTTTTAAAAGATTTGATATTTTTTAAAAATTGTGAAAGGGAGTCCAAAACCAAATAAATGACATTTGATTATCATGAAATCATAGGAAAATAATAATATGATGGTATTTTGGAATAATCACCATCAAGGCACTCCAATATGATTTTTGGTTTTTTTGGAATGATCAAAAATGTCTTTTAGTGTTTTAGAACACTAAAACATGCATGGAATGGTTTAAAACATAGAATATGAACTTATATTGATGTTAAATCATATTAAAAGTACATTATAATTATTGGTGATGCGTATGAGAAGACAACAACTAAATTTGACTTACGGTGTGCTTGGACCGACTGAATAATTATTTTTTTATTTTTAAAAAAAAATATATTAGAAACTATTAATACATTAATAATCGATCCAACATAGACTATTAGAGTATCTGGATATAAATAATAAAGTGACTTGTAATTGCTAGTTTTATTTTTTTTTATTTACAGTAATAACATTTATTTTTATTTTATTTTATTTTGGCTTGTATGAGATGATGGGTGGGGTGGTCGGACAACGGGGATCTCCCATTCCCCACATCTATCCTTACAAGTGTTGACCTCAATTTCCATTTATGATTATAATATATTAAAGATAATGTAAAAAAGTAAATTAAAAAAAATAAAAAGAAAAGAAAAGGAGGTAAAGGAAATGTTCTGGTAGCCCCCACTTTTAGTGGTGAACTTCTGAATAATTTAGGATGTGGTTAGAACCCAAACATAGTAAGCCATTACTTCAAGAAAAACATGCTTCCCTATGCATTAAACCTCCTAGGTTCATGCATGTGTGCAGGGAGGTGCCTCCATTCAATCCACAATGACCAATCGAATGGTAAAAAGTTTGTCCATTCCCTCTATACCCCTCATCTAAACCCTTATCATTCATCTTGTCAACTGATGTCCTAGTCCTAGACCCTATAAATACCGGATTAATCCTTATCATTCATTATTTCAACTTATGTCCTAGTCCTTATAAACAAAAACTTTTTGTCATACTGGCTACATCGTGTGTCCGATTGAAAAAAATCACTTTGACACATATCTGAAACATCATGTGTCTGATTGATGTGCATTTAATTTTGACACATCACAAATGAATTATGGATCATTTTCCCAAATCACTAAAAAAATCCAAGATCATTTACTCAGTTTTGGATTGTGATGTGTGTTTTTCACTAAAATGAAAATTTTATATTGAAAATACGCACTTTGTGTCATACATGCCAAATCGTTTGTCTGATTGACTTTTGGTAGATTAGTATGCATCAAAAATGAATTATGGCTAGTTATCCAAAATTTTGAATACAATCTGACCTTTTTTACTTGATTTTGGCTCTGTGACACGTGTTTTAGACTAAAATAACACTTTTATATTGAAAAGACGTACTTTGAGTCACACCTACCACATCGTATGTCAGATTGATGTGATATTAATTAATACATGTCACAAATGAATTCTGGATCATTGTGCTAAATTTTCAATACAATATGAGCTTGGTTACTCAGTTTTGGCTATGTGACACGCATTTTATACTAAAATGACACTTTTATATTGACAACATGAACTTTGAGTCACATCGACCACATCGTCTATCTAAATGACGTGTGGTTGATTTGCACGCATCAAAAATGAATTATGGATCATCTTCGTAAAATTTGAAAGTTATTTGAGCTCATTTACACTATTTTTTATGTGACACATGTTTTATTGTAAAATGAAGCTTTTATATTTAAAATATGCACATTGAGTCATACTAACAACATAAATAATATGAAAATTATAATTTTAATGTTTTATAGTCCACATACGATACTTTATATTGTTAATTATTGAATATATTAATGATATTATTAGTTGTATTATTATTTATAGTCTTAATGATTATACTCTTAATTTTATATTAATTATTAATTATAATATTAATTAATAATAATATTATGAATTTATAATTATGTTGTTAATTATTAATCTATATAAATTATATTTTTAGTCCTTCAATATAGTTTTTAATAATTATATCTTTAAACTAAAATGAATTACGGATAGTTTTCCTAAAGTTTCAAAACAATTTGAGCTTATTTACACAATTTTGGCAATGTGACACGCCTTTTACACTTCAATGATCGTTTTATATTGGAAACACAATATTTTAGTCTTACTAGAGACATTGTGTGTCCAATTGATGTGTGGTTGATTCATAGGTATCACAAATAAATTATGGATTGTTTTCTTACTGTTTGAAAACAATCTGAGCTAGTTTACTTGATTTGGGCTATGTGTTATGTGTTTTAGTGTAAAATGACACTTTTATATTGAAAACACAAACTTTGAGTCATACAGGACACATTGTGGGTCAGATTGATGTGTGGTCAATTATAAAACATCAAAAATTAATTATGGATCATTTTCATAATGTTTTAAGAAATATGGGCTCATTTACTATGTTTTGGCTATGTGATTCATTTTTTTCACTAAAATGACACTTTTATATTGAAAATGGGCACTTTGAGTCATACTAGACACATCGTGTGTCCAATTAACTTGTGTTATATTCGTACACGTCATAAATGGATCTTTATCCTAATGTTTGAAGACAATATGACCTTATTTAGTTGATTTTGTCCATATGACACATGTTCTAGAGTAAAATGACACTTTTATATTGAAAACATGCACTTTGATTCATACCGGCCACATCATGTATCAGATTATTGTGCCATATATTCATACATGAAACAAATGAATTAGGTATCATTTTTCTAATATTTTAAGTAAATATGAGCTCATTTTATTGTATTTGGCTATGTGACATGCATTTTATACTAAAATGACGTTTTATATTGAAAACACACACATCGAGTCACACTGGCCGCATCACGTGTCTGATTGATGCAATGTTGATTCTTACATATCAAAAAATAATTATTGATCATTTCTATAAATTTTGAAATCAATACGAGCTCATTTATATAGAATGGGGTGAGGATCAAATTGTGGGGGGTGTCCCAACATAGGGTTCATAAGGAACGTCCGCTTCTAGCATGCGATGATGATGAACATTGAGAACCCCATCATCATCGACCAGAGCTACTGACATGATGATGGAAATTTCCTAAGACAAGTTTCAGGGGTAATGATCATTGAAATGACTTACTAAGACATACATGGGATATCAGTGATGGAAAGGGGGGTAAATCTGGACTACAACCCTGATAACCCCAGCACCAGCATCTGGATGGAGAACGTGAAGCTCACTTACGATAACCATCCCGCCCAATCGTCTTGCTTCCATGCCATCGGCACTACCTCGTGTGCCACTGACTCCTCTAACTACCTATAGAAGCAAATTCCTCCCCAAATAACTCAACTTATACATTCATTTGACTAGACTGATATACGAATTACTACATAAATAGTTATTGTAACTAATATTACTCTAATAAAACCACGATGTTAATTTAAATCGATTAAAAAATTTCTATAGAATTTATTTATATTTTTTAGATATTTTTTTTATTTCATCCTCAAATTTTACTTATATATTCATTTATATTAAAATATTATAATAAATACAATTTTATAATATACGTATAGAAAAAATCATTAATGAGAATATTTTTTCAAAAAAAAAGAAAAATTTTATTTGAAATTTATTTAAATGAAAATTTAATTTCAAGAAATCAAATTTGTTATCCCATAAACAATTTAAACAGATATAATATTTCAAATTAATCAAACCAAAAAATTGTTACTCAATATTTACAAAATCATAACTCAATTTGACTTTCTTAAACCTTCAACCTTCATACAAAAGTTTATTCCAACAATCAAACCAATTTTTATCTTAGGGGTCCTCATCATGTGGTGACCTCACGTGGTTCTTTTAAATAAAAAATTAAAAGATAAAAAAATATGAAAAGGAGGTATTAAAGATATGAAGGGGAGATACATGAGATATCATATTGCAGGTCTCCTTTATATACAATACATGTGTCTCTTCTCTCTTTAGTTTTTTTGGGGCATTGCAATTATGTTTTTAGGGTTGAGTTTTTAGATCTAAAACTAGTGGAACTACTATGATCCAATCGTCTTTCATCTTTAGTGGGTTTTTTTCTAATCCCAATTCTTTTTGATCTATAGATTTTCTTCAGACAAATATCTCTTGCTTTCATGGTTAGGTCTATTTGGGTTTCTTTATCAGGTTATGTTCTTCATTTTCGGTGGGCTTCAGACTACATCTTCTCTCTACCTTTGATCCACTGTTTTATCTGAGTATTATTTTTGATATCCCACTCATCATTGGAAGTCTCTACTTCTACTCATGATTATTATAAGATTCATCTTTTTAGACTAGGTCATGTGGTTTTTCCCTTTTTGAATTTTAGGCGTTAAAAATTTCTGGAGTCAACATTTATTTTTCATTACACATATATTTTCAGGATTTGATTCTGGTTTAATTTTTTAGGCTTTTTTGAAGGGAAGGAATTGTTTTCATTGCACATTCACTTTGTTGTTGTTTGTGTGGTCATCACTTGTCATATTTCCCAACATATTGTATTAGAGAGTTTTTTTATTTCATATTTATTATGGAATCCAAATATAGTTGGATGATTTTATTGAATGGTTCTAATTACTATATGAGACGACTGAAAATGAAGGATCTGGTTTTTTTCAAGTGAATGCATCTTCCAATGTTTAGTACTCAGAATCCAAAATGAATATTTGATGAAGAATTGGAGTTTGAGCATGATATGGTTTGAGGTTTCATTTTCCAACCGGTTGAAGATAATGTGATGAACCATATTATCAACATCTCTCATTTTCGAACATCGTGGTAGAAGATTGAGACTACCTATGTTTTTAAGACTGCAAACAATAAATTGTTTCTTCTCTAACAAATGATTAATTTGAGGTAAAAAGATGGTACATCTATTTTTGACTATTTGAGTGACTATCAGGTATGTTTGATCAGTTTTTGTGGTATAGGTATTAACTATAAAGATGAGGTTTTAGCGCTTTTATTGCGGAACACTTTACCCAATTCTTGGGAAAATTTACTTGTTACTCTAACCAGGTTTGCTTCTGATGGTGTTGTGACATTCAGTTTTGTGAAGTTTTCTATTTTGAATGAATAAGTATGGAGATTTTCTCAAAAAAAAATCTTCTTCAGAGATTTTATTAATAGATAATAATAGGAGAATCTAGGAAAAGAATTAAGGATAGAGTAGTTGAGGTACTATCAAAGATAGAAACAAATCCAGGTCAATGCAGGGAGATTTAGAATGTCATCATTGTGGTAATAAGGGACATGTTAAGAAGTTTTGTTATTAGATGATAAGGGAAAATATAATCAAGGAAAATTATTAGAATAAAAATGGAGATGGATATGATCTTTTCACCGCCGCTATAGGGGTTATCTTGTTATTAATTATGACCCAAATAACATTTTTTGTGATAATTTTTGTTGGGTTGTTGTAAGTGGAGCCTATTTTCACGGGACATCAAGGAAGGATATATTTAAATATTATAGACCATGTAATTTTGGGTTTTTTTGAGATGGGTAATGATGTTCATGATGATGTTGTTGGTATTGGGACTGTTTGTTTACTGACCGATACAAGAAATAATCTAAACTTGAAGAATGTTCGATATGTGCCTGAGGTTATCTTGAATTTTATTTCTTCCAACATTCTTGATGACTAAGGGTTTATCAATACTTTTAGTGATTTTCAATGGAATATTTCAATGGTTTCATTAATTGGGGCTTGAGGGAATTTGTGGCCAGGTTTTTCCTGAACTAGAGGTTCTTTTTTTTTGACACTGCTTGTGTTGTTTATTGTACTGTTTTATCCAAGTTAGGCATAAAAGGCTTAGTCACATTAGTGGGAAATAGATTGGTTGTTTTTCCAAGAGAAATATTATTCCAGATTTGAATAGCATCAAATTGAACATTGTGATCACTGTATGGATGGAAAATAGAGAATGGTGAGTTTCAATAGTCATCCTTTACATAGGAAGTCATAGGTAATTGAATTAGTACATTATGATGTTTTTGGTCTTTTGAAAACTATGACCATTAGTGGTAGTCTTTATTTTTTGGCATTTATTGATGACTACACATGAAAGATTTGGGTTTATGTTTTAAATTCCAAAATTCAGGTGCTCCGTTTTATTAAACAATTTCATGATTCTGCTGAGAGGGAATCTGATATGAAATAGGAATATATTCACATTGAAAATGGGGGGTGATTATTATAATCCATTTGATTACTATTGTAAGCTAGATGTTATTTGACATAAAAATATTCCTCCTAAGACACCTCACCTAAATGGTGTAGTTGAGCAGATGAACGAGACATTGTTAGAAAGCATTTTTTGTTTTCTTTATGAAGAAAAGTTTCCTGAACATTTTTTGGGTGAGACCTTATTTATTTCTATTTATATTATCAGTTTACCACCTTTGGTTTCCTTGTAGATAGACACTCCCGAAAATTTTTGGTATGGAAAATATATCAGGTACAATCACTTACATGTTTTTGGTTGCAATGATTTTTCCATGTTCCTAGAGATGATAGATCTATGTTGGATGGTAAGTCATGGTAGTTTATTTTTATTTTCTATCGAAATGATTTGTTTGGGTACATGTTTTATGATCCTTATTTGAAGAAACTTTTTAGAATCCATGACGGAGTGTTTATGGAGTATCAAAATATTGCATATATTGATAAAATAGAAAAATATACTTCTCCACCTTCTAATGGAATTTTTGGTCTTGATCCAAGATTTGATTCACACTTACCAAATTTTCTTGATTCTGAATATTGTGTTGATGTGCATAATGATTTTGAAGGTGAACAGTTTGGAGTTCATATTTCTGATGCACCTTTTGTTTCTAAAGATCTGTTTCTAGGGGTTGTTAAAGAACCCATAATTCCACTCCAAAGGTCAACATGACATCATACCATTTCTACTTTGTATTCACCTAACGTGTAGGTGCTCCTCACTAAAGGGGTAGAACAAAAATATTTTGATGAGGCAATGTAGAGTGATCAGAAATACAGTTGGTTTGCGGCAATGGATAATGAGATGAGATAGTTGCATGACAACTATAATTTTGAGCTGGTGAAGTTACCTACAAGTAAGATATATTTTCAAAATTAGTGGATTTATCATATTAAAAATGACGAATCTGGTTTTGTTCCACAATACAGGGAAAGTTTGGTGGTTAAAGTCTTATATCAGAAGAAAGGTATTTATTTTGATGAGATTTTTTCACCTATTGTCAAAAACGTCTTCCATTCATGTTGTTCTTGTTTTGGAAAAAATTTTGGATTGGTAGATTTAGAAAATTGATGTAAAGACATATTTCCTCCATGGAGACTTAGGTGAGGAGATTTATATGAAGAAGCCAAAGGGTTTTTTTGAAACTGGTAAAGAGAATCATATTTTCATGTTAAATAAAAGTTTGTATAGTTTGAAGCAATCTCTGAGTTAGTGGTATAAGAATTTTGAATCTATAATTTTTCATCTGGGTTTTTGGAATACATATTTTCATCATTGTGTTTTTTCAGATATTTATTGATGATGATTTTATTATAGTATTTCTTTATGTGGATGATATGATCATTTTTTGTCATGATACTTCTATAACTGATTGATTGAAGAAGGATCTGTGTCCGTATTTTTCAATGAAAGTAATGGTACCAGCATAATAGATTATTTGAAGGTTTATCTCACATGAAATAAAGTCCAAGAAATTGTGGTTATATCTGGAGAGATATTTTGATAAGGTACATTAGATATTTTCTATGGATATAGAGAAAGTGGTTAGTACTCCTCGAGATTTACATTTTAAGCTTGGTACCGGTCAGTCATTGTCAACTGATGAAGAGAAAGAGAGGAGATGCAACAAAGACCATATTCACTTTCCATTAGATATTTGGTGTATATTAGGTAGTTGGTGTAGTCAGTCATATTCTATCAAATCTAGGTAGAGAGCATTAAAGAGTAGTGAAGTATATATTTCATTATCTTCGTGGTAATTCTGATGTGAGATTGTGTTTTGGCAGTGGTAAACCTATGATTTCTTGCTTTATAGATTCATATATGTAAGGAGATATTGATTCAAGTATGTATACTTTAAGTGATTTGATCACATTTGTAGGGGCTATATTTGTGCAGTCTAGATTATAGAGATGTGTTGCTTCATATAACATAGATTTTGAGTTCATTACAACTACAAAGGCTTGGAAATAATTGTTTTGGATAAAATATTCTATTCAAGATATCAATATTAATCCTAATAGGTGTTTTTTATTTTATTATAGTCAGAGTGCTATTTTTTTGGAATGAATTCCACTTTTCACGATGTTCGATATCATTGGATCCAAGATTTCCTTGTTTGTGACAGTTAGAGATTTAAAAGATTCAAACTGATGACAATGAGATATAAATGTTGACCAAGATTTTACCCAAAGGTAAATTTGAGACTTTTCAACTAATTGTAGGGTTGGTGATTATCCTCAGTTCATTCAGGGGGGGGGGGAGTTTGTTGGGGTCCTTCTCATCTGGGGACCTCACATGGTTCTTTTAAATAATGAAAGACAAAAGATAAAAAAATATAATTTATATGAAGAAGAGATACATGAGATATGAAGAGGATATATATGAGATATCATGTGGTGACTCTCCTTTATATACAATACGTGTGACTCTTCTCTCATAAGTGTTTTTGGGGTGGTGTAGTTGTGTTTTCATGGAGAGGTTTTTAGATTTTTAACTGGTAGAACTAATCTGATTTGATCGTCTTTCATATGTGGTGATTTTTTATCTGATCTAAGTTATTTTTTATCTCCACTGTTTGTTCAGAAAGAAATATCATGTTTTCATGGTTAGGTCTATTAGGTTTTCTTTATCTGGTTTCATTATTCATTTCAGGCTTTTTTCAGACATCATACTCTCTCTGTCTTTGATCCACTAGTGTATCTGCATATTATTTTTGAGATCCCATTCAGTATTGGGATTCTCTTCATTGTACTCTTCATTATTTTTGGATCTATCTTTTTGGACTACAACACATGGTTTTTCCCTTTTTGGGTTTTCCATGTTAAAAATTTATGGTGTCAATATTTATTTTTCATCACATATATATTTGATCACTACACAAATGCATTAATTTTTTAGGCTTGTTTGAAGGGAAAGTGTTGTTTTCACTATGCATTTTCATTACTGTGGTTTGTGTGTTCATCACTTTCCATATTTCCCACGAAGTATCACCAACACCATCAAGATTCATTTCAATATGTCCATCGGTGTGATCATCCTAGGTTACACTATCCTGACTGGGGATTACTGCATGTCAATTAGCTCAGACAACACCGGCCTCAAGAACTAAATGGTTGGCTACTGACCCGAACATAGGATCCGCATCAGAATCCTAAGGAAGGATGAGATAGAGGTAGGATTGGAAAACATGAAGGTAAAAGTAGTGACATTCACTGGGATTCATAATAAAGTGAGGATAAAATCATGGGAGCATCCCATCAAAGGGTCTTTGAGTCACGCCCTCTTCCAGCAACTGAGGATGATCAACGTTGAGAACCCCTTCATCATTGACCAGAGCTACTACCTTGACAATGACAACTACTAAGGACCAGTGTCAAGGGTGAAGATCAGTGTCCTGGCGTACGAAAGCATATAGGGGCATCGGCGACGATGGTGGGGTGAAGCTAGATTGCAACCTTATTAACCCCTAAATCAGCATCCATATAGAGAACGTGAAGCTCACTTAAAATAATTTTCTTCTGCAATCGTCCTACGTTTATGCCAATGTCACTGCCTCGAGCGCTCATGACTCCTATGAATACCTCTAGAAGTAGAGCCCTCCCCCAATACCTCAAATTATACACTCATTTGACCCAAATCATATACAAATGACTACATGAATAATTTTTGTAACTAATATTTCTACAATAAAACCAACTGATCATTTAAATTGATTAAAAAATTTCTATAGAATTTATTTATATTTTTTTACATATTTTTTATTTTTATTTCATCATCATATTTGATTATATTCATCCATTTATAATATAATGGTTTTAATAAATAATTTTTTTAAATATATTAATAGAAAACATCCATTAATGATAATTTTTTTTAAAAAATAATGCAATTTTTTATTTGAAATTTATATAAATGAAAATTTAATTTCAACCTATCAAATTTTTTATCCCTTGAACAATTTAAACTAATGTGATATTTTTAATTAATAAAAAACTAAAACCTAATATATATAAAATTATAACTCAATATGACTTTTGTAAGAACCCGATTCTTATTTTTGAGGTACAACTTTCTTCTTTTCTCCTTTCCTTAAGTGTTTTTGAGAAAATAAGGAAAATTGGGAAAATCCTAATTTTTGGAACTACACACCATGTAATTTTCCACACGCCATGTACTTTGGCTGTGTGGGATGAGTACACAGGGTGTGTAGCCATGTCGGCAACGAAGGGTGTAAAATCTGACTACACGCCGTGTAGTGGTCCTTTACATGCCGTGTAGTCAGTCGGTAGGCGAAAGAGTAAGGTGATGGAAGCAACTGATAGCTGGGAAACAGTACACGCCGTGTAGTCGGGAATACACGTCATGTACTCATGTCAACGGATGAACAGTTTGGTGGTGCCGCCAGAGGAACAATTAAATGAGGGAAGTACACATCATGTAGTCAAAAGTACACATCGTGTACTTTGTTTTTTCCGCTTAAAATGGGCAGTAGGCAACCCTCTTCACAAGATTGGCTTAGAATCAGACGAGAGCTCGGGAGAGGATGGGTGAACCTTCGTGGATCTCCAGATCGATCGTCAAGAATCTGTTTCTGCTTCCATCGATCACTTTGGAACCGCGCGGGTAAGCCCTCCCTTCTCCTTGCGTAGTTCTTCCCAATTTTTCCTCTATTGGAAGTAATTTGAGTTTTAATGGGTTTTATTCTACATCAGATCTAAATCATTCATGGGCTTTTCCAGAAGCGACGTTCAAGTATACCGTTCTTCGCTGTTTAAGGTAGGTGGATTGGTGTTTAATTTTCAACTGTTGTCTATTTTTGTGTATTGTTGTGCTACGAACCCATGATGGGGTGTCGTGTGGCTGAGGCCTTGGCTTCTTAAATACCTATAATTGTGTAGGTAATTAAATGTGATAATAACCTATTGTTTGGGATCGCTGCATGGATCCAGGACCACCCCAGGGGTGCGTTCCTCTGTTTAGTTGTTTGGCCAGGATACTCAAGGGTATGCCTTGTTTATATTATGCATTACTTTATCATTGAGAGGAATTGTATTTGAATTTCTTTTCTACATGTTGGGCATGGCCTGATTACTTATTTAGCCCGAGGGCAGTGCTTTACTTAGCCTGAGGGCAGTGCATCTTTTAGCCTGAGGGAAACTTCTTCAGTGCATGTGGGAAATTGACTCTGTGCCTGAGGCCTACACTTTATACGCCTGAGGGAAATATCTACTATGAATGTGGAAAATTACCTGCGGGTTACGATTCTGATTACCTAAGGGTAAGGTTTTTCATATCTGAGGACACTGACTGTTTACATATAAATTCACTGTGGTGGTTTCCTTGTAATGAATGATGAAATTAATAATAAAATGACTATATAACTAGTAAAGTTAGATACTTTTGAGTACTTCTTAGTTTATTTTATTTTTACTGCTGCACACTGTTGTTTCATATTTTCACACAATTGGGCACGTGCCTTTGGTGGGTGCCTACTGGGATTTATTCTTCACATCCTGTTTGGTTCATGCTTTTCGGGCCAAAATGATTATGTTTCTATAGGTGTGGATAAGGGAAAGGGTCCCTATATAGGTACTTGATTGATATTGAGGAGTAGGGGATCATGGGACCGAGCTTTGGCTTGTGATGCTACTAGTTTTTTTATTCTGTTTAATTGTACTCTGTGTTGTATCGTACTGCTGTGTAACATGTTCTGGCTGTTTTCTTAGAACTTGAGACATGTTGCATCATATCTATATATCTGGTTGGTTATCTATTACTACAGTTGTTATATTAAATGTGTATGGTTTATTTCTTCCACTTTTGTTTTATGTTTTATCTTGTATTCCACTACGCTACACTTTAACAAATGAGGGCATAGTTTCCCCACTATCAGACCTAGGCCCTCACTGCTAGTTGGTAGCCTCTGGAGTTTGGGGAAATGCGCTTGAGGTCATGTGTCGAACCGGGTTCGGGGAACCCGTTGAGTGGCAACCGGATCCGGGACATTACAAAGTGGTATCAAAGGAGTTCTTTTCTTTGACATACTATTTGGAGCGTTAGTCATGGATAGGGTGGGAATGGTAGTTAGTAATAAGTTGTGCTTGGGCATAGCTAACCCGTGTAAAGGGAAAAGCTAGTCTACCTCGTATTTTTGCAATTTTTTTGATTTTTTAAGTTTTACAGTTTATATGATTTTCACCGTTGGGAGACGCACTTGTATTGTGCTGTTTATATTTTATTAATGGGTTCTATTTAGTTTCAACCGGATGAGATGAGTGTATTCCATCTCATACATCATTTAGGCACATGATAGAAATCACAATCCATGCATAGTTTCACACCATGTAGGTGCATTAGAAATTGCATGTTGTTGTGATAGTTATTGTGCTAGAAAAGCATGCTGTTGTGATAACTGCTTAATAAATACCTGATTTGTGATAGGGTATTTCTGTATGATTTATTGATATAATGGATGCAAAACTTTGGTTTTTGGTGATTATGGGCCCCCATTGACCGGAATTTGGTGGATCATTGCCTGTTTATTTTGTTATAACACAGATAAGATGTCAAACTTTGACTCGTGGGAAGTATGGGACCTCATGGATCTGAATTTGACACTTAGGTGTTGTTTTCGGTATTTTCTGGGTTCTAGGGAATTTTCTGAGGAATAATGTCTGGAAAAACCAGTATACATGTTGTGTGGTACCTTAAACACGTCGTGTATGGCCTTCTGTTCGGGATGAAAAAGAAAATTTTTTGAGTACACACCGTGCACTCTCTTCCCATGTCACAAACCTTCAGGGCGGCGACATAGGGAAGTGAGGATCTTTGGGAGAACATGTCGTGTACCGGATGTACACACCGTGTAGTGTTGACCCAGAGTTTGCTCGTGTAACTAACAACATGGACGGAGGAGACCTTAATACATACACATTGTGTCCACTATAGAACACACCGTGTAGTCTGACCTGGGGACTCGGCCATGTAACTAAAAACATGGGTCGGTGTAATCCTATCATATATATGGCTTGTATATATAGTACATGCTGTGTAGTGTGAGCCGTGTGTCCAGCTGTGTAACTAACAACACGGGTCGGTGAAGCTCATCTAGTGCACATCGTGTATCTCTAGGACACACCGTGTAGTCTTGTCCGAGGACAGACCATGTGGACTTAGCCGTGTGGCTGGGAAATGGGTTGTGTACACACTGTGTGCGAGTGTAACACGCAGTGTAGTGTCAAGCCGAGTAGTAAGCTGCGTCACAAACGACATGGGCAGTTGGAAAATTTCACCATAAACGCTGTGTAGATTATATACATGCCATGTAGTTTTGTTCAACAGGAGTCATGTGTCTTAGCCGTGTATAAGGACCCGGGTAGGGGAAGAGAAGTCAAGTACATGCCATGTATTCAGTATACACGTCGTGTAGTCCTGTTTTGAAAATCATGAATGCCTTCTTCCTCCTGTTCCCTTTCTAGGTTCCTTCATTTCAGTCCTTGATAATCTTGATCTAAGGTGTGCGTTTGACCTTGTAGAGTCATGCCACTGAGCCAACCACACATTTTTCTCCAGGAGAGCGACAAAAATTATACTCTAGAGATGGTGGGACATGGGCTACTAGTGGACCCTCTAGTACATCCAGATGTGACACCAGCCGTTATACCAGATACAGGCGCAGAGGTGCAATTCCGTGAAGGATTTATGCGGTTCATGCAAACCTTTCAGGGAGGACCGCCGGCTGCCACATCTATGGCTGAGATGAATCGTACATTCCCGCAGCAGCATCCACCGAATTTTTACGAGGATGGCAGACCACAGGCTATGGAATCTTGGATGGGGTCTATACAGACTATCTTCGAGCATCTTGAGATGCGTCCATGGCAGAGGGTCAAGCTCGTGATGTATATGCTGCATAATTCCACCAAAGAGGTGGTGGGATGTTACCACCCAGTCAGAGCATCATAGAAACATGGCATAGGAAGACTTTTTGGAAGTCTTCTATGACTTCTTCTTCCCAGAGTCTCTGAGGGAGGATAGAGCTCCAGAGTTCATGAATCTACAGCAGGGCGCTATGTTGGTGATGGATTATTCTGCTCGTTTCACCGAGCTTCAATTTTTTTCACCCGTGATGGTGGCTGATGAGATGTTGAGGGCCAGACATTTTGATGATGGTCTTCGGTATGACTTCCAAGCACTGGTGAATGTTTTCTGGTAACCTTCAGTACATTCTATTGTGAATCAGGTACTGATTATAGAGAGGAACTTGCGGGAAGTTAGTGGTGTGGTCCAAGGCGATTCAGCACCAGTTTCTTGTACTATTTTTACTGGTAAGAGGAAGAGAAATATGGACTTCTCTCATGGTGGTAGTACCAGCCAGAAAGATGTTTTAGGTGGTCAAGTCAGGTGCTACCAGTGTGGTAAGGAGGGGCACAAGAGACCTCAGTGTCCACGTGACCCAATGGAGTGTCGAGCTTACGGAAAGATGGGTCATCTACAACGCTTTTGTTGGGCGTTTTTACCAGTGGCTAGTGAGAGGTGTTCTGTGCAGACTTCGCGATCGGGATCAGGACCAGCAGCTTCTTTCCAGTCGGGTAACTGGAATACGTTAGGGCGGATAGGAAGAGATGGTGGTCGTGGCCGTGGTAGCCAGAGACCAGGATCTCAGAGGCAGCAAGGCGGGACAACTCAGGGTAGCCAGGCTGTGTCGCAGAGTCGCGGCACTGGGCAGGCATATGCAGTGCAACAAACCCAGAAGAAGTAGGATCCCTGACCTTCTACAGTCAAAGGTACTATTCTAGTAGCTTCTATCTTATCATCTGCACTTTTCGATATGGGTACTACACATAGTTTCATATATGTACCCGTCGTGGAGAGCCTCGGGCTTTGTCTTTCTTCTTTTTCTTCTTCTGTTATGAATCTAGACACTCCATTGGGAACTAGAACGGCTGGTGTACGTTAGTGCAAGGTGTGCCCCCATGAGTTTGGTGGTTTTCACTTTCGTTGGGACATCTATAACTTAGATATGACGAACTATGATTTCATTCTCGGGATGGACTGGTTGGTTCCCTTTCGAGCCTTTTTAGACTGCTATCGTCGCAGGGTGAGTTTCACGTCACCAGAGGGTGGGAGTTTCTATACAAAGGTGAATTGGATGTTCAGGCGAGTCGAGATGGACTAGAGTATCATGGGTGAGGTGGAGTCACAACCCATATTGAGAGTTCATATCTGGATGATCAGGAGACTTGTCAGACAGATTTCCCTCCTATGGTTGATCTTTTTAGGGATGTCTTCCTGAATGACTTTTTAGGTCTACCTCTGGAGCGAGAGGTGGATTTTTCTATTTAGCTTATTCCAGGAGCATCACCAGTGTCCATTCCTCCTTATAGGATGGCTATACTAGATTTTAAAGAGCTCAAGAGGCAGTTAGAGGAGTTACATGCAAAGGGTTTCATCTGAACCAGTACTTCTCCTTGGGGTTCTCCGGTCCTTTTTGCGAAGAAGGCGGACAGTACCCTCAGACTCTGTGGGGATTATAGAAAGTTGAACCAGTTGACGGTTAAGAACTGATATCCCTTTCCGAGTATTTATGATATTTTTGATCAACTTCGTGGATTACGATTGTTCTCAAAGATTGTCTTGAGATCCAGATATCATCAGCTATACGTGAGACCATTGGACATACTTTTTATAGCTTTTCAGAGCAGATATGGTATGTACGAGTACTTGGTTATGTTGTTCAGACTCACGAACAAGACATCAATTTTCATGTATCTCATGAATCATGTGTTCCATCCTTATCTGGATTCTTTTGTGGTAGTATTCATGGATGACATCGTAGTGTACTCTCAAACTCGACACGACCATGACACCCTTCTTGAGATCATATTGAGTACACTAAGATAACATCAACTATATGCTATGCTATCAAAGCGCCACTTTTGGATGGGCCAGATTCACTTCTTGGGTCATATCATCTCAGAGGCAGGAGTTGTCGTAGACCCAGAGAAGGTGAGAGTAGTAGTTTCCTGGGAGCAGCCTAAGAACGTGTTTGAGATACAGAGTTTCTTAGGGCTGGTTGATTACTACAGACGCTTCATCCAGGACTTCTCCAGCTTAGTAGCGTCGTTGACGGGTCTGACTAAGAAGGGTGTGTAGTTTGTTTGGTCAGAAGCTTGTGAGATAGACTTTCCGGACCTGAAAGGAAAGTTGAAATCAGCACTGATCCTGACACTCCCAGAGCAGGGGAATATCTATACAGTTTACTATGATGCATTAGGTATTGGGCTGGGACCTGTGTTGATGCAGGGAGATCGAGTTGTTGCGTATGGTTCTCGGCAGTTGAGGCAACACGAGAGTAATTACCCAACGCATGATCTCGAGTTGGCTATAGTTATTCATACGTTACGCTGTTGGATACATTATATTTTAGGAGAGCATTTTGTGGTTTTCACCGACCAAAAAAGTCTCAAGAATATCTTTACTCAGTGTGACATGAATCTAAGGCAACAAAGGTGGGTCATGTACTTTCAATCCTTTGATTTTGATCTTGCCTATACACCTGGTAAAGGTAATGCAGTATCTAATGCACTGAGTAAGAGGACATAGATTCAGGCAGTTCATGAGGACAGTGGTGAACAGAAACTTATGGGTTTGTTCTCTGAGATGCATTTGGAGGTGCACGATAGTCAGGGGAAAACATAAATTTCATCATTAGCTATGACTTCTACCCTTCTGGATAGAGTGAGGATGAGAAATCTATCTAATCCAGAAGGCCTAGTTCTATGGGAGTCGGTGGAAAGTGAGGACCCTCTTCCTGGTTGGACGATAGGCGATGATGAGGTTCTGCATTTCCCTGGACGAGTATGGGTTCTAGGGGATATACACGAGGAGATGATATGTGAGTTTCATGCTTCAGCTTGGGCAGTTCATCCTGGGGTTACCAAGATGTACTGAGACTTGAGATATTAGTACTGGTGGCCGGGTATGAAGAGAGATGTAGCTGGTTTTGTTACAAGGTTTTCCACCTATCAATAGGTGAAGGCGAAGCATCAGAGGCCAGCCAGACTGTTACAGTAGTTACCCATTTCAGAGTGAAAATGGGATGATGTCGTTATTGTCTTCATGATTGGGTTTCTGAGGTCACCTAGAGGCAAAAATGCCATGTGGGTTGTTGTGGACAGACTCACAAAGGAAGATCACTTTTTTACAATCAAGGAGACCTTCGTAGTTGATGAGCTCGAGAATTTGTATATTCGAGAGATTGTATGTCTTCATGGGGTTCCTCGCTCTATCATTTTAGATAGGGATGCTCGTTTTACATCTCGTTTCTAGTAGATTTCTCAGAGGGCACTGGGTACATAGGTGCTTCTAAGCACAGCCTACCACCCTCAGACCGATGGCCAATCAGAGCGTACGATACAGGTGCTTGAGGACATGCTGTGTGTATAAGTCCTAGACTTTGGGGGCTCTTGGGAGAAGCATATACCTCTAGTCATGTTTTCCTATAATAATAGTTTCCAGAAAACTATTGAAATGGAACCTTACGAGGCTTTATATGGTAGTCCATACCGATCACCCTTGTGGTGGTTAGAGGTAGTGAGACAGCTTTACTGGGACTACGTCTCATGCAGGAGACTTCTGAGCAGGTCCAGTTGATTCAGAAGAGGATGGCTACGGCGCAGTCTCATCAGAAGTCTTATGCTGATCGCCACAGACAACCTTTAGAGTTCGTGGTCGGGGATCAGTTTTTCTTGTGTGTTTTGTAGAGGATGGTACACAAGCGGATCAGGATATAGGCTAAACATTCACCGAGGTATGTGGGGACATTTGAGATTCTAGAGAGAGTCGGGCCGGTGGCCTATCGGTTGTAGTTACCATAGAGGTATCGGGCCATACACGATGTCTTCCATGTATCTCAGTTGCACCGCTATCATTCAGAACCACCTCACGTCTTTCAGCCTGGGGAGGTTGAACTTCAGGTTGATGAGTCCTTTGAGAAGCATCTGATTCGTATCATTGATAGGAGCACAAAGGTTCTCCGAGGCCAGTCAGTTCCTCTCGTACGGGTGCTATGGCAGTATAGCCGAGTGGAGGATGAAACCTGGGAGCGGGAGACTGACGTACGTGCTCAGTGGCCAGAGTTGTTCTGAGCTTTATCTTTTCCACCCTTGTAAGGGAAATTCGGGGACGAATTTATTTAAGGGGGAATTTTGTAATAACCCGGTTCTTATTTTTGAGGTACGAGTTTCTTCTTTTCTCATTTCCTTAAGTGTTTTTGAGAAAATAAGGAAAATGGGGAAAATCCTAAATTTTGGGACTACACACCATATACTTTTCTACACACATTGTACTTTGGAAATGTGGGATGAGTACATTGGGTGTGTATCTATGTCGGTGATTAAGGGTGTAAAAAACCACTACCCGCTGTGTAGATGTCCTTTACACACCGTGAAGTCAGTCGGAAGTCGAAACAGTAAGGCGGTGGAAACAGCTACCAGCTCGGCGACAGTACATGCCGTCTTGTCGAGAATAAATGCCGTTTACTCATGCCGATGGATTAACAGTTTGGTGGTGCCACCAGAGGAAAAGTTAAATGAGGGAATTACACACCGTGTAGTCAAAAGTACATGCCTTGTACTTTGTCTTTTCACTTAAAATGGGAAGTAGCCAACCCTATTCACAAGATTGTCTTAGAACCGTATGGGAGCTCGGGAGAGGACAGCTGAACCTTCGTGGATCTCCAGATTGAGGGTCGGGAATTTTTTTCTGCTTCCGTCAATCACGTTGGAACCGCTCGGGTAAGCCCTCCCTTCTACATTCATAGTTCTTTCCAATTCTTCCTCTAATGGAAGTTATTTGAGTTTGAACGGGTTTTGTTCTACGTCAGATCTATATCGTTCTTGGGCATTTATGGAAGCGACGTTCGAGTATACCGTTCCTGGGTGTTTAAGGTAGGTGGATTAGTGTTTAATTTCCAACTATTGTGTGTTTTTGTGTATTTTTGTGCTACGAACCCATGATGGGGTGTCGTGTGGCTGAGGCCTTGGCTGTTTAAATACCTAGAATTGTGTAGGTAATTAAATGTGATAATAAACCATTGTTTGGGATCACTGCTTGGATCCAGGACCACCCCGGGGGTGCGTTCCTCTGTTTATCCATTTGGACAGGATACCCGAGGGTATGCCTTGTTTATATTATGCCTTACTTTTTCCTTGAGAGGAATTGTATTTGAATTTATTTTTTACATGTAGGGCATGGCCCGTTTACTTGTTTAGCCCAAGGGCAGTGCTTTACTTAGCCTGAGGGCAGTGCATCTTTTAGCTTGAGGGAAACTTCTTTCGTGCCTGTAGGCAATAGAATCTGTGCCTGAGGGTGACACTTTGTACGCTAGCGGGAAATATCTGCTATGCATGTGTGCAATTACCTATGGGTTACTATTATGATTACCTGAGGGTAAGGGTTTGCGTGTCTGTGGACACTGAATGTTTACATAGAAATTCACTGTGGAGGTTTCCTTGTAATGAATGATGAAATAAATATTAAAATGACAATATAACTGGTAAAGTTAGTTACTTTTGAGTACTGCTTATTTTATTGAATTTTTACTAATGTACACTGTTGTTGCATATTTTCACACGGTTGGGCATGTGCCTTTGGTGGGTGCCTACTGGGATTTATTTCTCACACCCAGTTTGGATCATGCATTTCGGTCCAAACATATTATGTTTCTAGAGGTGTGGATAAGGGAAAGGGTCCCTATATAGGTACTTGATTGCTGTTGAGGAGTAGGGGAGCATGGGACCGAGATTAGGCTCATGATGCTACCAGTTGTTTTGTTCTATTTTGTTGTACTCTGTATTGTATCGTACTGCTGTGTAACATGTTCTGACAGTTTTCTTAGAACTTAAGACATGTTGTATCATATCTATATATCTGTTTGGTTATATTTTATAGCAGTTGTTATATTAAATGTGTATGGTTTATTGTTTCCGCTGATGTTGTATGTTTTATCTTGTATTCTGTTGCGCTACACTTTGACAAATGAGGGCATAATTTCCCTACTATCATACCTGGGCCCTCGCTGCTAGTCGGCAGCCTCTGGAGTTTAGGGAAATGCACTTGAGGTCATGTGGATAACTGGGTTCGGGGCACCCTTTGAGTGGAAACCGAATCCGAGATGTTACAACATTCATCAATGTTCAACCTTTATATAAAAGTTTATTACTATAATCAAACCAATGTTTATCAAAGTAATGGTACCTAAAAAATAAGAAAATTAATATTTTTATGTAATATAGTCTGCATATGATAATTTATATTCTTAATTAAAAGATATATTAATGATATTATCATTTATACTATTATTTATACTCTTAATGATTATACGATTAATTTTATATTAATTATTAATTGTACAATTAATTAATAATTATATTAGGATTTGTTAATTAATAATCTATATAAATTATATTGTTAATAATTATATATAGTTTATAATAATTATATCATTAAACTAAAATGAATTTCAGATAGTTTTCCTATTGTTTCAAGACAATCTGAACTTGTATACACTGTTTTGGGTATGTGATGCATGTTTTACAATAAAATGACAGTTTTATATTGAAAACCAAATAATTTAGTCTAACCTAGTACCTCATGTATCTGAATGATGTGTGGTTGATTAATACACAACAAAACTGAATTTACAATCATTTTCTTAATGTTGGAAAACAATATGATCTCGTTTACTCAGTTCAGACAAAGTGACGTGTGTTTTAGAGTAAAACAACGTGTTTATATTGAAGACACACACATTGAGTCGTACTAGCCACATCGTGTTTCTGATTGATGTGTAGTCAATTCTAACACAACAAAAATAAATTATGGACCATTATCCTAAATTTATTAGAATATATGAGCTCATTTACTCAGTTTTGTCTATGAGACACATATTATACTAAAATGATACCTTTATATTGAAAATTTTTACTCTGAGTCATATCGGACACATTGTGTGTCCCATGGGTGTGGGGTTGATTCATACACATTAAAGATAAATTATGGATTTTTTTTGCTAATTTTTTAAAGCAATATGATCTTTTTACTTGATTTTGGCTATGTGACATGTGTTTTAGAGTAAAATGACACTTTTATATTGAAAACATGCAATTTGAGGCATACTAGACACATTGTGTATCAGATTGATGTGAGTACAATTCATACACATAAAAAATGAATTATAAACCATTTTACTAATGTTTCAAGAAAATATGAGCTCATTTAATCAATTTTTTTATATGACATGCATTTTATACTAAAATGACAGTTTTCTATTAAAACTTGAACATTAAGTCACACAGAACATAGCATGTGCCCAATTGATGTGTGGTTGATTATTACACATCAAAAATAAATTATGGATCATTCTCATAAAGTTTGAAAACAATATGATAATTTTTAATCCATTCTTTTGTATGTGACACATGTTTTAGAGTAAAATGACACTTTTATATTTAAAACAAGCACTTTGAGTCATACTTGCCACATCATGTATCTTATTCATGTGTGGTAAATCCCTAGGATTCCATGACCAGAATAAATATAGCCTTAAATCAGACTTTTCGAGTCTCAGGGTTTCCTAAGGATCCCTCACTTTCATGAAATTAATCCTTTATAGTGGCCTTTATGTTTTATAAAGAAAATTTTATAGAAGTTGGCTAAAAACCTCTTGTAATTAAAAACATGATACAACCACCCTTTAGCATTTATGTTTTAAGAATGTTAGTTATAAATCCATTAATTAACTTAAAAAACAACGGAATTTGAGTAATTTCACTCTCAGTAATCTTATTTTCCATGAAGATTGTGAATATAGATTATCCATAAGGGTTAGTTTTAGTAAGTCGATATGTAATTGTGAAGAACCCCTTGAGTGTGTCCCCTTTGATCTATGGGGTACTTCTAGGGTCACCTACCATGGTGGAAATTTTTATTTCATGTCCTATATTGATGAATACTCTAGGAAGGTCTAGAATCATATACTCAAAAATAAGTCTGATACCATTCAGAGTTTTAAGAAATGGAAAGATGTGGTAGAAAGTTAATCTTGTAAGAAAATCAAATCCTTAAGAACTGATAATGGTTTACAATTTATCTCCATTGAATTCATAGAGTTATACGATTCTGATAGAATCAAAATATACCATACTGTTATGGAAACACAAAAACATAATGGATTAGCAGAAAGGATGAATTGGACTATTCTTGAAAGGGTTAAATGAATGTTGTCCCACTTAAAACTCCTTAGGTCCTTCTTGGATGAGGCTGCCTCCAAGATAGTCTGCATAATTAATCACTACTCATCTTTTGATAATTATCCCAAGACACCTGAAGATATCTAGAAAGGTTCACCACTGATCCTTGAACACCATAGCATTTTGGGATCCATATCTTATGATCATACCTATACAGATAAGCTAGATACAAGGGATATAAAGTGTATAGTCAAGGGTTATCCAAAGGGTGTTAAGGGTATCATCTATGGATAGATAAACTAGGTTATCAAAAGAATATATTCACTTGAGATGTAGTGTTTCATGAGATTGGTCTCTCTAATGGTAGAAGAGCAGAATCTGACTAGTCTTCTAATAATAATGGAGAATCCTCAAGATCCCCAATACCCATTTGTGTTGAAGTTCCATTAGAATCCTAAGACCAATCCCAATCCCTATCTAGGACATGTAATTCTCCTCCCATTCCCTATACTTAAATTAAATTTTATTATAAATCAGATTCTGAACCAGAGATAGAGGAACAAGATAATCTATGAAATTATCATCTCACCTAAGATAGGGATAGAAGAGTTATTAGGTTTTTATCCTACATCAATTAGCCTGATATTTCTTCCTATGTGATTAATGTTGCGCAAGATTATTTTAATGATAAAAATTATTATTATAATCAATCCACAAATTCAAATGAGGCCATTAAGTGGTTCGGTTCTATTAAATAATAGACGAGATCACTTCTTAATAAAAACACTTGGGTTGTTGTTTCAAAACCTAATAACCAGAAGTTTATAGATTTTATGTGGATATATAAGAAGAAGGAAAACAATGATGAAGAAACTAAAATCAAATTCAAATCCTGAATGGTTGATAAAGTCTTTATTCAATGTAAAGGTATTGATTATAGTGAGATATTCTCTCAAATAGTTAAAAATTATTCTATGAGAATTATTTTTTCTTTTTCTTCCAAGTTAGATTTACATGTTGAACAATTAGATGTAAAAACGTCTTTTTTTCATGGTATCCTTGACGAAAAAATTTATATAACTCCTATAGATGGATTTTCAAATCTATTTAAACCCAATAAAGTTTTTCTTCTTATGAATTATTCATATGGGATTAAATATTATTCTGGGAAATGAAATAAAAGTTTTTATTATTTTATGATTGAAAATCATTTTTTCAAAAGTAAGTTTTATGAATGTGTATACTATAAAACTATTAAACATTAATCTATTTACATATTATTATATGTTAATGACATGATTTTAATATGTAAAAATATAATGATAGTAAATTATGCAAAGAATCAATTGAACTCTTTATTTAAAATTGATGACTTAGTACATGCGAATCAGATCTTGGGTATGGAAATAATTAGAGATTAGAAGGCTCAAACATTGAACCTATCTCAGTTTTCTTATGTTAAGAAGGTATTATAAATGTATCTCTTTGATCACATTAAACCTGTTAGAATAAATTTAGCACAAAATTTTAAATTGTCTTTGAAATAATCCCATTGAAGTAATGATAAGTATTATTTCGCGAATAATATTCTATATGATAATGTGGTTGGGAGTATAATGTATGATATTCTCTATTCTAGAATAGATATAGAATTTTCTATTTTCACATTGAGTAGGATTATGGGAAAACCTGGTAAGCCACATTGTAACTCATTAAATATCCTCCTTAGGTTTGTCTCTATGTCTAATAATTTTTTTCATTCAATATGTCATAAATTTTAATTTTAGTGATGAAATTATAAGATTTATTAACTCTCATTATGCTGAAGATGATGAAATTAAAAAATACATCACAAGTTTTGTGTTTCTTTCATATGGAGGACTAGTCTTCTATAAATAAAACATGAAATTTGTGGGTTTTCTCTCCACTATTGAGCCGGATTATATAGCCTTGATAGAATCCATAAAGGAGTCTATATGGATAGAAGGATTTTATTCTGAGTTGTCTTTATCCAATGGTAGTATAATAGTCCACTGTTAGAGCCAATATACATTGAATCTATCTAAAAACTATGTATGCTATGGTATATCAAAGAACATTGACATTAGACTTCATTTTCATAGGGATGTTATAGAATCTTGGACAGTGAGTGTCACTAAGATACCCATGGAGGAAAATCTAAATCATAGTTTGACTAAGGTCATACTGTTGTCCAAGTTCATGCATTACCTCAAAATATTGAACTTATCCCCAATTCATTAACTTAGGTTATGAGAAATCCATTATTATATTTATTTATTTTCATGGTGGTGATTTGTTGTTTTATTCCCCTGCATATATGTTTCAATTTAATTCCTTCATTTTTTCTTTATATGATTCATTTCTATCTACCTAAGGAATTTATGTATTTCATGGTGGCGTAATGATTTCATATGGACTATTCAATTTATGTGGCTTATGTTTGTTTACTAGAACTATTTGGTTTCTCCATACCTATTTAAGCACTTAAATTTGGACCATTGATCATGTGTGATCTAACTGATGGTTAGATTCAGTTGTACGTGTTTATCTAAGCTTTGATCTGGGTGACCTCTTTTGTGATAATATTACAGCACCACCTATCCCACCCATTGTACCGCCTTCTATTATGAGAACTGTCAGTTTCATCTTAGTCGTCCATGGGGCTATGATCATGTGGTTCTGACCACACCATCTGACATTACCTAGCATGTAATCCTTTCCTCTTTCTATTCTCCTTGATGTGAGGAAATCAATATGTTTATACTCAAGGGTTTTTCATCTGGTTTTGGATCCTAATCTCCAGGATTTAGTTCCCTTTACTGCACATAAAGGATCTGGAAGGTAGAAAGAGGAGGGAAGGAGTTACCCAACCATCTTCACTCCCATCCTTCTAGTTTTTTCCACCACCTGGAACCGAAGTACCTCTCCAGTGGATATTTATGGGATATCAACTTGATATTGGGTTTGGGGTGACTACACATCTAGGGTGTTTCATATTTTGACTCATTTTTTCCTGGTAGCAAGGTTTTAGCTTTAGATTCTTGAATCCATAGTGATTTATTTATTTCTGTCTTGAATAGATATATTTTCTTTTTGGGTGTATGTGTGAGTCCACCCATGAGTGGAAAGTGTTGACTCTATATGATAGGTTTCATCATTTTTAACTAGTTTAATAGGGCTAGCCTCCTCATATAGTTTCTCTGGTTTTCTTCTTGATTCACTAAGTCTGTAACTTTTTTCTTCCCTTTTTCTTAGAAATAAAATACTAACTTGGGTGGGGTTTTCATTGTGCATGTGGGATCACACTGATCTAAACCACATTATATCTAGTGTTATTGATTTTCTTTTGTTTATTCTTTTGTTTTTCTAGTAGATCGATTGAATAAGATATCTGCCATTTTTTCTTATCACACACATTATAATTGTATTATACCGAATTTTTAACCTATTAATATGACTTGGTGGGTCCTAGATGTTCTAAGGTTTAACATATTAACCCCAACAATACTGCAGATTTAGAAAAGATATGACATGGGAGTCATATGACAGTAGAAGCGATGACAAATCAGACAGAATTGGAGATACCCAATCTTCGTGTTCTTTGACATGTAGAGATGGATGATGTTCATGGATGATTGCTGAATGGAATCAAGTGGCTGGAACCTAGTGATTGATAATGATGAGGCTCATAAGATGATTTTCATTTGTTTGTGCCATGATAATGGCTGGATCAATGGTTTGTGGAGTGGGAGGAGACACGTGAAATAGATCTTGGATTTGAGAAAATCACAGAACACACTATATGCAATCCCATATTACATGGTTTTTGGGACCCCAAGTCTGGGGCTAGGGTTTTTGTGGTGAAGTTAAATATCACATGTTATGTGACCCCATCACATGGTGTGTGACACAACCTTGCAACTCATCATGTACCTCATAGGGTACACTGACATTTCTAGGAATACATGATCATGGACATGCCATCTACTCCAACACAAACATGGTTAGGCTAGTTGTACATAGGCATAGCTGTGTACATAGAAATGGTTAGGATTACACGGTCAAAGACACACAATGTACTATGGCATAGACATGGGAATGGGTTGTGATACACAGGAAGGATCCAATGCCTAAGGGACACGCCGTGTACTCCCAGAACACACTGTATAATCCTTTATTGTTTTCATAGAGGCATTTTCCACTTCAGATTATACAAGTTGCATTAGTATACATTCCCTTGATCCTTTATCCAAGGGATAGTATATAATCTTGTCCAATACATAGGATAGTGATCCTTACAGTGAGACTTCATGGATATAGTTGATAGAATCCTTCCGTGAGGCCTAGAGTGAGATCCTCTATCATCATCTATCCCTTGGTGGAGTTCTCGGTATCATTATGACCAACACTACATGGGTGTCGATCATCTACTTAGAGAGTTATTCGAGATTGAGTTTTTGTTATAAACCATGGATTTTGGTGTGATAATCATCTTTGTATCATTCTATTCATACTTCCAATCTGTACTTCTTATGGTGTGATCTGATGAGCATGAATCCTCAGATAGATGCCATCAGTGCAATTTAACCCATAGGGTGTGTTCTCCTAGAATATTTCTATGTGGAACATTCAGGAATTATTACTAGATTAGAATTATGGTTGTGACCTTTCCTTGAGACTGTGTGCCTTTGTTTGGGGTATCTAGATATTCTTGTTAAATGTGTTGTAGACATATATCTGTTTAGAGATGATTTTTATTCATGTTTTTAAGCTTAGTGATTTTGAGGTGTCTATGTAATGTCAATAATTTTCTATGTATTATTGTTGGATATTATATGGATTATTTTTGAGACTAGGAGCTGAGACGAAATATGGTTCCGAGGCCCTGTGTTTCTAGAAAAAATGCCTGAAATATATTAAATATATTAAATAGCATGCATGCTCATTTTTTCTAAAAAAAGTAGAATAAATCCTGAATAGGGGCACAAATTAGAAATATAAGGGAATCATTGATTTCATAACATGGGTTTTACACTAGGCTCAATATAACATTTGTTGGCAGAGGCCGTTTGTGAAAAAGTCATCATGGGTGTGAATTAATGAAATAAGTTAAATAATTAATTTATTTTTGTTATTTCGATACATTGACTATTTTTATCTATTAAATGTATAGTTATGACATTTTTTCTTAGGGTTTTCCACATAAACCCTAGATGTTCAAACAACCATTGGAGAGATTTTCTAGAAAATGACTATGGATCAAGATCAGATCACATATCTTTGCGCCGACAGTGTTGGAAGATCTCATCAACACTGACAACACAACTATTATTTTTCAACAATTGAACCAAACTCTAGGTAGGATGTTTTTATTTTTGATTTCCATCTATTTTATTAATCTTGGAAGAATGAATATTAATTCTATGAATAGAAAAAATACACGAATCAACGATAGCGGTTGTGATATCAGAATGTTATAGCAGTTGTGATTCGAGGATTGATAGTGACAATGGTCAGATCCTGGGAGATCATGATCGGATCAAGTTTCCTCCCTCACAGGTGGTGCATGAAATTTCGACATCAGAGGTTGTTTTCCCAGCATGATTCAATGGTTAGATTCCTGTGAGAAAGCAGTGATAGGGCTCAGCTAACCTAGATCTGGGTTCAATGGAAAGATTTCCATTGAGAATGAAGGTAAAATTATCATGTGAGGAAGAAAAGAGGAGAAACTATATATCTAGAAAATCCAAATCAACACAACATGTATCTCGAGATTAAATGTCATGTGGGGCACATTCTGTGGTGGCTAGGGATTTAGGAAGAAGATAAGGATAACAAGGCTTGTGACCCTGTCACATAGCATGTGAGGCCCATTATGTGGTGGCTAGGGGTTTAGGATGAAGATAAGGATAAAAAGGCTTTTGAACCCTGTCACATGTCATGTGGCCCTTCTCGGATGGCTTAGAATGTACATAGAGAAGTACACAGACATAGGAAAAAGTACCTGACTAGAGGGGATGTTGTATACTTGGACATGGACACGACTTCAAGTACATATGTCGGTACATAGACATAACCACCATACATGGACCCAACCAAGTGACATGGTTAGGAAATTGTGTGTATCTACATGTCATATACTTCTTCTAAACATCATATATGTGGAGACTTTCATAATATGTGAGTATATTCAACATGAGAAGACATTGGGATAGTTAGACATTTCGTGTTCCCACTAGTACACATTGTATACCCCCTTCAAGAGTGTTTGTAGCTATCTGTCTTATCAATTTGGGCTATTATAGGTTGAGTTGGTTACCTTGGTCATTTCCCTTAAGGGTACAATATAAAATTACATCCATATCATAGGATTATGATCCCCTCTAGAGGCCGAGTCTCAGATAGAGTTTTGGTGTCCCTCAATGAGACTGGAGTAAGATCCTTTATCACCTTTGTTCTATTGGTGGAGTTTGTAGAATTAGAATGAACTTCCGGAGTAGAGAATTGATCCTCTATATAGCTGGCCGAATCAGTAGGGTTTCTATAATTATTGGAATATGATCCACTACGTTGCTGGTTGATCCATATTTGGGTTTGTGGTGTCCCATAACAATTCTATGTGTGACCCCCTATCTTTGTATCAAGGTCTTCTAAGACCAGTGATCTTTCTTTGGTGGTACCCAATGATCTAGACCTATTTCTTGAGAATCTCTGGTGTTTTCATGGACCATGGAGTGTATTATCCCAAAACGAACATCAATTTAAGAAAAATATTGTGTCTTATAGTTGGTTATGACCACTTGGTGGCGTGGTTTCTTTCCTGGGTATATCTAGGTAATTATATTATTCATTGATTGTTATATCTTGTTTTAAAATAACTATACTTTAGGCCTTTTGTTTTGTTTTTACATGATGTCCTACTTAGTATTGTTATACTCACCCCTGCATGGGATTTACCCACATGTGTCGTGTCTTATGTAGATGAAGACCCTTTTGACAGTGTCCTAGGAGGATAAAGAGTAGGTGTATCATAGGTGGAGCTTTTCAGACCATGGTGTTTTACAAAGAGTTTTATTTTTGACTTATTACTCACACTTGGTATAGTTTGTGTATAGAAAGTTTTTTTGGGCTTGTATTTGGACCATTTTTCCGCATTCAGTACTTCACCATCATACTCGATTGTGCGATCTTAGATAAAATCATGCATTGTTTTAGTTGATTTAAATTTTTGAACTATGGGGGCTTGGAGATGTGTTCCTGTGTGTGTGTGTGTACTTTTTGATAATTCCTCCCATTTTTGGTATACGCCTACTAATCACTGGTATTCATCCCCTATCCAATTGAATATGGGCTGGTCTATTTATGGGTCAATACTCAGCGAGTCAGGTCATTATAGAGGGGTATCAAAGCAGTCAGTTCTACCTTAGGATCAGATTCATTTAGATTAGATTGGGGAAATGGTGTTTAGTTTTTAAAGCTTGGATTTTAGGTCAGGGAATCTAGTGTTGGTTTGGTTGATGACATATCTATACACCTGGAGTTTGATCCCTTGACTTTTTAATTGGTACATATAAACATTGGTTGCATGGAAATTTTTTGGTACATGAATCAAATAGGAATGCTTGTGTTTTCTATTTGCATCTTCATTTAGCACCCTAGATACACTATTTTGACCATGGTACATATTATTTTATTTTAGTATGACTCCACACATATATCCAACCATGATTCCACTATGTGATCGTGAGGATGATCCACCTAGTGGTGATGCATTGGTACAAGAGCCTATACTACAGATACTACCTGTAGGTGGTTTACCACCTATATCACCACCCGCTGAGATGAATATAGTGGTATAAATACAATATAAGGATTCACATAGGTTGAGTGCATTTCATGAGTTTTATCCATAGATGTTATGATCGATATGCATACAGGAGTTTCTACATCCACTGTAGGGTAGTATGTCCATGACCGAGTACTCAGCGAGGTTTACATATCTATCACCTTAATATTTGGATATTTTGTATGACCGATTATTTAAATCTCATATATTTAATAAGGGATTTCACCAGGACATCAGGGCTTCAGTATATCCCTTTTCATTCCTACTTATGTTGGGGTACTTGAGTGATTCATGACGGTGGAGAGATTTCTGGTAGAGAAGTCACTGATAGTGGGAGATAGTAGTGGGCACCCAATAGTTGATATCTTGGTAGTAGGTAGTTGATGAGAGTCACAAGGATCTAATAATGTAAAATTCTTTTGAAGGTCAACTCAGGACTCAGGTAAAAGGGTTCAGGGCTCTTATGGTGGCTCAAATCATCCATGTGGTGTTTCTCCTGAGATGGTTGGGGACATCAGGATCTTAGTTGTCTGACCTGTCATACATAAGAACGTGAGATGGTCATAGGAACACTAAGATAGAGACAAAGGTACGATCAGTGTGGTCTATAGGGTGGAAGACATGGTAGAGGGGTCGACAGGGAAGTAGGTTGTGGTGGAGGACTAACTTATTACCACCACCACCTCTAAGTGGTCTGTACCAGGCTTGGGGAACTTGTGGATAAGGATGAGGATAGCTGTATGCTATAGAGGCCTTTGACCCTGAGGCTCCAGGGATGATATGAGGTATGATCTATGTCTTTTAAACTTTAGTTGTAGTATTGATATACATAGGTGATATTCATTCATTCCATGCCACTTCTTTGGTTTGAGACATATAGATTTTGGTTTAGCCATTGGATCAACCCTTACGGTTGGATACTCCGACATGTGGTGACTTAGTGATTCCACCCTTGTGCCAATAGTGGGATTTAACATTTTGAGGAAAATGTTTTGAATGGTATTTATTAATTGAAGAAACGAGGCCTAGAGAAATCATCTTAGTTATGGACTATATATCCATAGTTCATTCCCATATTGACTATTTTAGGCATAGCATGTAGTGTGTCTGTAGCAAAAAAAAAAGGTTTTCCATTGATGGTGAAAAAGAGACCTTGGAAAATAAATATGAGATTAGGTATGTGAGAGTAAATCCAGTTACTCACCTATTGGAAATCATGACTCTCAAATCAGTATATTATTTGGGAAATCGGTTTTGGGTGGTGGTAGAGTATGAGGATGCCTTTCCTGAATACTTACTAGGTTTACCTCCCCACTGAGAGCTAGAATTATGTATCAAATTTCATCCTAGGATGACACTAATATCTTCACCAACATATCTAATGGATCATATAGAGAATCAAGATTTTAAGGTGTAGTTGGAGGACATTCCAGAAAAGGGATTTTTAAGACCCAACATTTCCCCTTAGGTATCCCCAATTTTGTTCACTAAGTAGGTGAATAAGAGCTTGAGGTTTTGTGTGGATTAATCAGTTCTAGAATAAATTGACCTTCCGAAATCATTATCCACGTTTTAGGATTAACGACCTATTTGTTCATTTTAGAGGGGAATGATGGTTCTAGAAGACCAAAATCAGATCATGTTATCATCAAATATGAGTATGGGATGGGAATATACCAAATATGACATTCAGATATCACTATTGTCACTATGAGTACTTGGTGATGCCATTAGGCATGATGAATTCCCCATCAGTGTTCATGGGACTCATGAAAAAGATCTTCTCGCCCTTCTTAGACCAGTTCTTGGTGGTCTTCATTGATGAAATCCTTGTGTATTTAAGGTTCAAGGAGGTTCATGTGAGACACTTGAGGATGGTCCTAGACACACTCTGAGAGAATCATCTTTATGGGAGTCTCTCGATGTGTTAGTTTTGGATTCAAGAGTTCTAATTTTGAGAAAACATCATCTCATAGGTTGGATTAGCAGTGTAACCAAAAAAGTTTGAGGTAGTGCAAGAATGGGATCCACCCATGAGTGTTAGCATGGTACACAAATTTCTTGGGTTGGAAGGGTTCCATCAAAGGTTTTTAACTAATTTTTCCACAGTGGAAACACCCTTGATAGCTTTGACTTGGAATGAGAATCCTTTTGTGTGTATGTAAAGGTGATAATAGTGCTTTCAAGATCTGATGTAGAGGTTTATGAGCTCTCATGTATTGATATTTCTAGAGGGGGGTGTCGAGTTTGTAGTGTTCTATGATGCATTGGGGAAAAACGTGGTTCTATTATGATGTAGTGATAGGAGACTATTGCATATGGTTCATGACAATTCATATCACATTTGAAGAACTAAGTGTCCCATGATATTGAGTTTAAACCAGTAGTCTTCACATTGAATATATGGTGACACTGCCTAATGGTAAAGTAGTTTATCATTTTCTCTAACCACAAGAGTATCAAGTATAACTTCTAAAGAAATGATCTTAACTTGAGACATAGGTGATGTCTAGAGTTCATGTATGAATATGGATTTGAGATTTTCTAAACTTTTGGGTAGGGGAATGAAAGGCACTGTTGTGGGCTCCCTCAAATGATTAGTGGTTTTTGGGTTACTTAGGTGTAGTAGAGTGGCTGACCCAGATCATCTCTCAAAGGAGGAAGTAAATTTAACAACTTCTTAAAGGTATTTTAAAAATAAAATAAAAGGAATTAATAAAACTACTTGAAAGGATGAGGAATGTTTATCATTTATAAAACTAGAATAAGTTTTCTGGAAGAAGTTGGAATATTTTTTTGTTTTTAATTTTGAAATGTAAGTTGATTAACAAAGCACAACGAGAAGATGTTTTTTAGAAAACTATTTTTAGAAAGTGTAATTGATATAAATCTACCTCTTCAATCATTTATTAATCATTATCATTTAAATTTATATCCACTTAATTATGATCCCTTAATTTGTTAAATCTCGAACCTGACATGAATTAACTTTACCACAAAGATGAAGTGAATTTTACCCTAGGCTAACTTCGGAACATGCAATCGTCGCACCTTTCTTTGATTGATGTTCTAAGGTTAGCATATGGTCAGGGGTAAATTAAGGCACATATACTCTATATAAATTTGAATTAATTTAGTTTAGGGATTATATTTGAATACTACAAATTGAGCTTATGTGGTTTTGAATTACCAATGATGTTCGTGCTCTCACAATTCACACAATTCTTGATCTCGCGTGAATTGTGTTTATTGATCAATTTCTTGCATAGTTTCCTTTAAATTCAAAATTCAATTAATATATCATATTAATTGAATTACATTATCTCATTTATTAAAAAAAATTAATTAATTAGATAAGAGATAGATTTATTACTAAAAAGACTACTCTTCCATGGGTGGCGTAACCATCGTAGAAGTGAATTTCATTTGCAACGATTTATAATGGGTATAACCCAATCACGCTTCAACTCAAGAATTCCATCCCAAAGAGGAAGAATTTGAGAAGGAGAAATTATAATAAAACATAAGAAAAGAGAAGAAATAAAAGATGAAAAATGAAGTTTAATACACAAATGAAAGTATTACAACATGAAGAAGAGAAGGAGTCTTCGATTAGGGGATCCTTGCTTCAAGAGCTACCCTTATTACAATGGTTGGAGAATTTCGGTGAAACCAATTATCCTCTTCCTTCAATATCATAATTCATGTCCCAAACCCTCCAAATAGAAAAAAATTAATTTATAGATTGGAGGGGAGGCTAGGTTTAAATAGGTTTCAAGTGTGAATGAGGAATCTTGGCCAAATATTTTAATACAACTTTCAATGCCAATTTTACCTCCACAATGCGTGAACCAGATCTCTTTCCAGAAGGTTGATTTGTGAGAAAATGAATTCTTGATAGTCTCTCAAAATTTGGGCCTAATCCAAGAATGTATGAAGATGTTATGACCCAAATACAGAACCCAAGTCCATTCTGGTGAGTCCATCCCAACTTTGACTTCATGGACCATTTTCACCAAACAAATGCACTATTTAGATCTAGTGTCCTGAATAAAAGTTGTATAAAATCATGAGAGGAACACTATTACAAAAATTTAATTTCAAATAATTCATATTAAAATATATATGTGTGAAACACTACAGTTCATTATAAAAGAGTAAAACTAGATTTTTAATCAAATTTTCAAATGAATGATCTAATCCCAAATATTTCAAAAATGAACATATTTAGCATAATGTGTGGAAATTGTGTCATTTATTATCAATAAAATATTCTAAAAAATAGTGTTTTATCAACTCCCCGACACTTGAACTTTTTCACTTCTAGGAAAAACCTCATATCTAGTAAAGAACAATATTAAATCAAAACTATTTTAAAACAAATATCCTTGAGATCCAAAAATTCCACACCAAGAAACAGAAGATATCCTGCCTCATAAAAACCATTATTTCAAGTTATCCATTTATATAATTCAGTATATTTCCACTTCATTTATCCTCCCATGCACAAAACACTTACCTCACTTGACTTTTCTCTTATAACACAAATGTCAATTTTTTTTGCAATGTCTTTCTCATCCAAACTCATACAAGGGTCACCATAGGCTTGATAAATTCCTACATCGCCACCCGATTTGAGTCAAGGACATATGTTTATGATGAGGACTTTTCAGGTTTGTTCTGTGGCTTTTGGTTGGTAGGATTTTGTGTAAAACTCTGAGGCTGAATGAGGAGGGCTTGACTCTTTTTGAAGAAAAATTGCATTAATCTAATTTCCACTTAAATATGGTCTCCGACTAAATCCCCATAGTATCAATTCATCTCCATCATCAAGAAAAGTCATGTCAAGTTTACACAATCCATCATTCAGCAATGAAAAATTCCAATCTTCTCAAACATGATTTTCTTGAATGTTCCAGATAAGCACAACTTTCTACCTCTATTAGAAGCTCCAAAAAATGCACAACTTCACTTATCATGAAAGCTTCAGAAAAGGAACAACTTTCAATATAATGATTTTTTTTCAGTAGCAAACACATCTCTTCAGAATTTAATTTTCCACCCAAAGATTCATAGAATGTGGTAGCACAACACAAGATAGCTTCCCCCACTCTTAAGTTCAACTAGATTATGCAATTTTCTTCAAGAGTTGGTTGGATAGGGAAAATTGTCTTGTAATGTGGCTAACCTAATAGGTTTTTCATGGCTTCTAAGGGATAAAAGGATTAAATTTTCAAGGTAGTACATTATAAAAAAGCATTCTTTAAAATAGGGGCTTTAATACCAAAAAAATTCCTCAATCATTTAAACATAAGTACCTCAAACCCTCATGTTTTGACAGGAATAAATCAAATTTTGGTTAAATCAAGCATGGTTTGGTTCTCTCAATAAGTGAGTTGAATGTAAATAATTTTAAAATAAGGGTTTAGAAGACTCACAGGAATGTTATTTCAAATATAAAGACAGTGAGATGTGGCATGGGATTCAAAATTCAGTGTACGTTTCATGAAATTACTAAATATTTGAACTTGACACAAAGTCATTTTAGCTTTCATTTTAGCTTAGTTTCAAGTGATAATTTCTTTCACATATTGATATGGATTTCACAATGGTTATGTGAATCATTTCAGCTCAGAAGTTTCAAAAACACACATAAAATTGAAAAATAAAAACACAAATTTTGAAAAAACACACAACTTTTTTTTGTTTTATTTAATAGGAAAACAATTGAAATTACTAAACTAAAAGGTTCCATCCCCCACACTTAAAATATTGAATTATCCACAGTGTGAACCCAAGAGAAGATATATGCACAAGAAATGTATAATTTTAAATAGGACAAAGAATAAAAAAGTTAAAGGGTTAGGAAATGCCTGATGTGCTCAAGTGATGATAGGGTCATGCAGTGTGATAAAATCCACTGCATTAGTAGGAAGCCCCTCAATGTATATACTCAAAAGTTTCCCATTGACTCTAAATATCCTTCATGTGTCCTCTTGTGTGATCTCCACTTCACCATAAAGAAAAACCTTAGTCACAACATAAGGACCTAACCACCTGGAACGCAACTTACCAGGCATTAGCTTCAGTCGTGAACTGTAGAGAATGAATTTCCCTCCAACATGAAACTACTTTTGTTGGATCATTATATCATGAGTTTCTTTTGATTTTTCCTTGTAGAGACTTGAGTTATCATATGATGACAATCTAATCTCCTCAAGATCTTGAATTTGTAGCTTCCTTTGGATTCCAGCTTGGGAAAATCCATGTTGCATTTATTTATAGCCCAATAAGCCTGATACTCATCCTTCACGAGGATATGACATGCTTTCCCAAAAACAATCAAAAATGGGGAAATACCAATGGGTGTCTTGTATGCTGTCCTATAAGCCCACAATGAATCATCCAAGCGCTTTCTCTAATCTTTCCTATTTGGCTTCACAGTTTTCTCCAAAATTTGTTTCAATTCCCTATTTGAAACCCCAGCCTGGCCATTTATTTGAGGGTGGTATGGTGTTGATGTTTTGTGTGTCACCCCATACTTCTGAATAAGGGAAGAAAAATTCAGATTGTAGAAGTGTGTCCCTTGGTCACTGATGATGGCCTTCGGTACTCCAACCCTGAAAAAATTTGCGCTTTGACAAAGTCAACAACAACATGATAATCATCAGTCCTGGTGTCCTTAGCCTCCACCCATTTACTCACATAATCAAAAATAACCAAAATGTACAAAATCCCAATGGAACTAGGAAAAGGAACCATAAGATCGATGCCCCGTACATCAAAAAGCTCACAGAATATTATGGGTTGATGAGGCATCTCATGTCTCCTAGAAATGTTCCCAGTGTGTTGGCAATGAGAGCATGACTTACAAAACACATGGGCATCATGGAATAAGCTAGGCCAATATAATATAGAGTAAAAAACATTCCTAGATTTTTATTGGGGTCCAAAGTGTCCTCCACAAGCAAGTGTATGAAAAAAACGTAAAACTGACTCCAACCCATGATCAGGAACACACCTCTTAATAACTTGATCACTACACATACTCCAAGGGTATGGATCACCCCAAACATAATACCGAGACTCACTTTTTAATTTTTGGACTTGATGTTTCTTTAAATTTTCTGGAATTTTAGAGGAAACAAGGTATTTAACTAAATCTGCATACCAAGGATGCATACCTGAGATGGAATAAAGCTGCTCATCAAAGAAACTATCCCGAAGTGGTACCTGGTCCAAGGTGTCATCTTCTAGTGTGTGAGTAAGCCTACTCATGTGGTCCGCCACCATGTTTTCTGACCCTCTTTGGTCCTTAATCTCAATATCAAATTCTTGAAGAAGGAGAATCCATCATATCAGCCGGGGCTTTGCATCTGGCTTCTTCAAGAGGTACCTCAGAGCTGCATGGTCAGAAAAAACAACTATAGAGCCCAATAAATATGAATGGAATTTTTCTAAAGAAAATATGACTGTAAGAAGTACCTTTTTTGTGATTTTGTATTTTTATAGGGCCAAATCCAATGTCCTCGAAGCATAGGCGATCACATGTGAACATCCCTCCACCCTCTGAGATAAGTCAACTCCAATCACGAAGTTGGATGCATCACACATAAGCTCAAAAGGAAGCTCCCACCATGGGGGTTTTATGATAGGTTGAGTGGTAAGACATTATTTTATCTCATCAAAGAAATTCCTAAAAGAATCATCAAACACAAAATCAAGATCTTTTTCAAGTAATCACGACATAGGAAGAGAAATCTTACAAAAATATTTGATGAAGTGCTGATAAAATCCTGCATTCCCTAGGAAAGATCTAACATCACACACACTTGAAGGATAGGGTAAGGATGAAATAATGTCTATCATAGATCTATCAACCTCTATCCCATGTTTTGACACTACATTACATATGAAAATGCCATGCTCTTCCATGAAATGACACTTTTCAAAGTTCAGGACCAGATTCTTCTCAATAAAACGATTCAACACATTTCTGAAACTACATATAAATTCATCAAATGAAGACCCATACAATGTAAAATCATCCATGAATAACTTCATGGAGGTCTCAATAATGTCAGAAAAAATACTCACCATGCATCTCTAGAAGGTACCTGGGTTGTTGAAAAGTCCAAATGGAATCATTCGGTAGGAAAACGTACCGAAAGGACAAGTGAATGTTGTCTTCTCCTGATCCTATAGAGCAATATTAACCTAAAAATATCTAGAAAATCCATCCAAGAAACAATATGTCTTTTACCAACAATTCTCTCATGCATATGATCAATAAATGGTAGGGGGAAATGGTCCTTGCGAGTAGATTGATTTAGTTTCCTATAATCAACACACACACACACACCAACTGTTTTTCACCCTCATTATAACCGACTCATCTTTCTCATTTTTAACAATAGTTACACCACTTTTCTTAGGCACAACCTGAATAGGACTTACCCACTGAGAATCTGAAATGGGATAGATTATACCTACCTAGATAAAATTTTCAACCTCTTTTTTAACAACCTCCAGAAGGGTTGGATTGAGTCTCCTTTGTGGTTGCCTCACCGGTTTAGCCCCATACTCCAAAATAATCCTATGCATGAAAATGGAGGGGCTAATACCTTATATGTCAGCCAAGGTCCACCTGATTTCCGTAATGTTCACCCTCAAAATATGAAAAAGTTTTTCTTCCTGTTCAAAAAGTAGATTGCTATCAATGATAAAAGTTAATTTCTCACTACTTAACAAGTATGAGTATTGGAGATTTGGTGGTAATGGCTTGAGTTCCAGTGTAAGGGGTGGTGTATGGATGGGGATATAGAAGGAACTGAAATATGTTCACAAATGGAATCAGTATCAGAATATACATCATCAAAATTAGAGAATAAAGCATCAAATCCATCAGCATAATCAACAGTCATGTCATAATTAGATTTTACATGATCAAAATCACAATATTATTACATTTCAAAATAAAATCTAAGGGAGTCTTGTGCATTAGAAACATGTGTGGAAGTACTTTCAGACATCAAACTAGAACCAATACTCATAATCTCCCTAAGCATAGGACAATCAAAATCCATGTGGTTTTTACTTGGTGGTTCAAAATGGGAGATAACAAAAGAATAATGGTCCACTAAGGGGTACTTCATGGAGTCCATAACATTAAATATACCAACTTCATCTCCAAACTCCATGGAGAGTGTACCATTATTGACATTTATGATTGTTTTGTAGTTTTGAGGAAGGGTATACCTAAGATAATGGGAGCATGAGAACTTACATGATCATCCTACGTGTTAAGGAGATAGAAATCTGCTAGAAAGATCATGTCTCTTACACTTACAAGTACATCCTCAAGGACTCCTGTTGGACATGTCGTAGCTCTATTCGCCAACTGCACCACTACTCTGATTAGCTTCATCTCACCAACCTACAAAGAAGAGAATATAGAGTGAGGCATCATATTTATTGAAGATCCCAAATCACAAAGTGCATCAAAAAAGTGAAACTCCCCTACGGAGCGTAGGATGGTGAATGTCCCTAGATCCTTGCACTTTTTCATCATTGCTAGAGTTGGTGTAATGAGTGCTAACACATTCCTTCCAAGATTGATCCTTTCATTTCCCCTGCTGCCTTTTCGATTGGTACAAAGATACTTTATGAATTTCTCATACCTTGGAATTTGCTTAATGGCTTCAAGTAGAGGAATGTTGACTTCCACATGCTTGAATGAGTCCAAAACCTACGTTTTCATTGCTTCTTAATTAATATTCTTATTTTGAACAACCCTATTTGGAAAGGGAAGTGGTTTAGGAGGAAAATCATTAATCTTTTTCTTACCTTTATATTTCTCCTTGGGTTTCTCATCAGTTGATGTGGAATTGGGTTTCTTTGGAGTTAAGGTGAATCCCAGTGGAATGGTAGGTGGGAAAGAATCACTTTATTGCTTCCCACTTCTCAATGTGATGGAACTGACATTCCCCTTCGGATTTTGAGTGGGTTGGGTAGGTCGATTCCTGGAATTCTTAATTACAAGTTCCTGGAGGGCGGTGGTAATCTGGCTCATTTTAGTCTTCAACTCCATCAGATTAGAACATTCTCTTCATCTCATTCTATTGATTAAGAACAATCAAAAGATCGTCAGTATCAGAATCTACCTTTGATGGGGGATTCCCTTGTTATTGGCTTGTTGATGTTTGGGCTTAAAATCTTCTTTGGGGTTGTTGGAATCCCTGCTGGTAAGGCGGAGGCTGTTGGAAGTTTTATTGAAAGGGTGGCCTTTGTTGTTGTAAAAAGCCATACCTCATGTCTGATTGATCCTTCCACCCTTGGTTGTATGTTGGTGCAAAGGAATCAAGCTTATTTTGGGTATATGGTTGTTGCTGCTGATAAGGTCGCCCAAGAAACACTACTACACAATCTTCTGTTTCTTGTAGTTAGGGGCAATAGTTAGTTGGGTGGTTTGTCTCAGTGAAAATTTTATAAGGCCTTGAAGAAGGGGGTTGGGATGTATTTTGTACCAAACCAATCAACCTCACCATATTTTTCAATTCATCCAACTTGGTATCAATCTAATGACTTTCAAGAGAAGATGGACTTACCTGATGTAATCCCCTGACATGTGGTGTACCTCGATCACAAAAATTTTGGGATTTTTGGGCCATTTTGTCGATCAATTCACATGAAGATACCAATGTCGTGTCCACCAATGCTCCTCTAGCCACATCATTGACCATTATTCTCTCCATAGGCGTGAGTCCTTCATATAAGTACTAGATGAGCAGTTTCTCACTGATTTAGTGATGTGGGTAGCTTGCACACAACATCTTGAATCACTCCCAATACTCATACATTGACTCCCCTTGTGCTTGATTTGTCCCAGAGATATCTTTACGAATAGAAGTGGTCCTTGATACTATAAAAAATCTCTTCAAGAGAAGACATTTTAAATCATTCCAACAAGTTAAAACTTTAGGTTGTAAATTATACATCGAATATTTCGCAGCTCCATCAAGTGAGAATGGGAATGATTTTAATTTGATTTGATCTTCAAATACATTTCTTAGTTTCAAGGTTGAACAAACCACATTAAATTCTTTAAGATGTTTGTTGGGATCCTCATCTGAGAGGACATGAAATTTTGGAAGAATATGAATTAATCCATATTTCAATTAAATGTCAAATTCAAGATTTGTCTATGTAATTCAATTTGGTTGATAGTTAATATCTGGTGTAGAAAATTATCGTATAGTTCTATTAGGTTCATTTCCATTATTTTTAGCCACTGTTTCTTTTTTTTATGTTGGAATTAGATGTTTTTCCAATTTCATTGTTCTTGGAGTGGAGAAATTCTCCAACTGTTTGAATGTTGAAACTTACCGTAGAATGAGAATGTCTGATTCGATCACTAAGGCTGTGTTCAATATCAGGGTCAAGATCTAAGATAACTTTGGGATAATTTCGTGTCATAAATCAAATAAAAATGAAAAGTTGGAAAGTGGACCATAGTAAAATAAAAATAAGAATTTTGAGTTGATTTTCCAAAAATAAGAAGAAGAAAGTAAAATAAGAAGAAAAAAAGAATTCAGATTGGGTAAAGAAGGAAGAAAGAAGAGAAAAAGTGAATAAAATGTAAAATAAAATAAATACCTCTAATTGGTTTAAATAATTACTTTCCTCCCCAGAAACGGTGCCAATTTGAAATGTGATGTCATGGGCACCCTCAAATGATTAGTGGTTTTTGGGTTACTTCGGTGCAGTAGAGTGGCTGACCAAGGTTGTCTCTCAAAGGAGGAAGTAAATTTAACAACTTATTAAAGGTATTTTGAAAATAAAATAAAAGGAATTAAGAAAACTACTTGAAAGTATGATCATTGTTTATCATTTATAAAACCAAAAGAAGTTTTTTATAAGAATATTGCAAATGTTTTTATTTTTAATTTTGAAATGTAAGTTGATTAACATAGCACAACGTAAAGATGCTTTTTTAGAAAACTATTTTTTGAAAGGGTATTCTATCTAACTCTACCTATTCAATAATTTAATAATCATTATAATTTAAATTAATATCCACTTAATTATTATCCCTTAATTTTCTAAATTCTGAACCCTAAGAGAATTAACTTTACCATAAAGATGAAGTGAATTTAACCCTAGGATAACTTCAGAACATGCAATCGTAGTACCCTTCTTTGATTGATGTTCTACGGTTAGCTTATGGTCATTGGTAAATTAAGGCACATATCCTATCATAGAATTATAATTAATTGAGTTTAGGGATTATATTTGAACAATAAAAATTGATCCTGTGTGGTTTTGAATTACCAATTAAGTTCTCACTCTAACAATTCACACAATTCTCGACCTCACGTGATTTGTGCTTATTGTTCGATTTCTTTCATAGTTTCATTTAAATTGGAAACTCAATTAATAGATAAAATTATGTGAATTATAGTATCTCATTGATTCAAAATAAATGAATGAAGAAGGTAAGAGATATATCGATTACTAAAAAGACTACTCTTTCATGGGTGGCGTAATCATCGTAGAAGCGAATTGCATTTGCAACGGTTTATAATGGGTATAACCCAATCACGATTCTACTCAAGAATTATAGCCCAAAGAGGAAGATTAAGAGAATAAGAAATTTGAATAAAACAAAACAAAATAGAATAAATAAAAGACTAACAATGAAGTTTTATACACAAATGAAAATATTTCAACATGAAGAAGAGAAGGAGGCTTCAATGAGGGGATCCTTGCTTCAAGAGCTACGCCTATTACAATGGTTGGAGAATTTGAGAGAAACCAATTCTAATCTGCCTCCAATCTCCAAATTCACGTCCCAACCCCTCCAAAATGAGAAAAATACTAATTTATATAGTGGAGGGGAGGCTAGGTTTAAAGAGGTTTTAAGTGTGAATGGGGAATCATGGCCAACAATTTTAATACTAATTTCACCACCCATTTGGCCTCCAAAATTCCTGAATCATCTCTCCTTCCAGTAGGATGATTTGTGAGAAAATAAATCCTCAATATTCTCTTAATAGTTGGGCCTAAGCCAAGAACGGATGAAGAAGTTATGACCCAAATACAGAACCCATGTCTATTCTGGCGAGTCTAGCACAAATTTGACTTCATGACGCATTTTCACCAACCAAAGGCAGTCTTTAGCTCTAGTGTACTGAATAAAAGTTGTAGAAAATTAAGTGAAGACCACTGTTACAAAAATTTAAGTTCAAATAATTCATATTAAATATTTATGTGAAAAATACTATAGTTCATTCTAAAAGGGTAAAACTAGAATTTTAATCAAATATTCAAATGAATGATCTAATCCCAAATATTTCATAAATGAACATATTTAGCACAATGTGAGGAAATTATGTCATTTATTATCAATAAAATATTCAAAAAAATAGTGTTTTATCAGGGAACATGGTTCTAGACTCTCTCAGTAAGAGATCTTGTTCTCAGTTGTTAGATGAGGCATCAAGGCAGTTAGCATCATTATAGTTGTCCTTCACAAATAAGGATAGGGATTTATATATTAATTCAATGTTTATGACCCCACTACTTGTACAGTGTATCAAGGATGCCTTATGAGGAGATACCAATTATGATACCTTACATACTCAGATATCAACTAGAAATGATTATTATGGATATTCAAAATGTTGGAAGCATGTTATCCTTTCCAAAGTATAGATGATGGCACATTTTGCATTTTGGAAAGAGGTGATGAAAGAATTTCATACATCCACTTTTTGGTACATAAACGTGTGGAAAAGATGTACTAGGACCCCTAAAATTAGTTTTGGTAAGTTGGAATGAATAATGGAGTTGTATAGTTTGTCTCTCAATGCCTCACTTGTCATTAGGTAAAGGCTGAGCACCTGGTTCTAGTGGGCTTTACTCAACCCCTTGAGGTGACAAAGTGGAAGTGGGATGAGATATCCATGGAATTCGTGATGGGCATACCATATATATATAGGGGACATGATGTTATCTGGTTGGAAATAGACCAACTCACAAAGTCATACCACTTCTTATACATCTGAGAGAAGATCTTAGTAGAGGGATTTGGATGCATATACATGTACAAGATTATCTGACTCCATGAAGTTCCCTCTACGATCATCTCTGACTGTGGTGCTTTCTTCACATCTCAGTTATTGGGATGTTTACAGGAAGCCTTTGAAACTCAATTATTATTGGGCATAAGGTTTCACCTCCAGAATAATTTCTAGACATAGTGGACCATTCATGTATCTGAATACATGCAGTAGGCATTCATGTTGGACTTTTTTCATAGATGTGAGGATCACCCACCCTTGGTGGAGTTTGTTTTAATAAATAGCTACTATTTCACCATTAGTATGTAAAAATTCAAGACTTTGTACGATCAACCCTATAGGTCACCACTTTGTTGGACTGATCCATGAATGTTAGTACTCATGGGTCGAGAGTTAGTGTGAGCTACTATATAGAAGGTGAAAATCATCCAAGAGATCGTGAGGACTGCACCATGAAATTATAAGTCTTATGATGACCGACGATGGGGAATTTTGGAGTTTGAGGAGGGAGATCATGTGTTTTTAAGGTTCACACCTAGATGTAGATTGAGGATACTTGGTTGTGGTGGCATGTTATGTCCATGATTCATTTCTCCCTTCCAGATAGTGCATAGAGTTTCCAAGGTGGCATACAGCTTAGCTCTAGTGCCTCATTTGGACCGGTTACGCAATGTCTTCCATTTGTCACATATTAGTAGGTACATTCATGACCCATGCATGTTATCAATTAGGGAGATATGTAAATTGAGGATGGAGCTAAATTTTCAGAGTACCTAGTGAAGATCGAGGATAGGTAGGAGAGAATTCTCTGTGGGTGTTTTATTCCCCTTGTGTGTGTCCATTGGAAGTATGGGAGTCTCCAGGTCAACACAAGTGAGTGGGAAAACCAATTACAACCCTTGTACCCTGATTTTTTTAGTATGTATTTCTATATTTAGGACAAAATACCCTAATGTGGGGAGAATATAATGTCTCATATTTTCTATGTATTATTTTTTGGATATTATATGTATAATTTTTGAGACCAGGTGTTGATATAGAATTCCATTATGTGGCCCATTTTTCTCAATTTTTTTTCATAATATATTAAATATATTAAATTGCACGATAACACATTTTTCTTGAAAAAGTGGAATAACTCCAAATGGTGGGCCCATATAAAAAATATGAGGGAATAGTTGAGTTTAGAATGTGGGTTTTACCCTAGATGCAATATAACCTTTGTTGGTGTGGGTTATTTGAAAAAAAATCATCACGGTCATGAACTAATTATATAAATTATATAATTAATTAATTTTGTTATTTTGACATAATGACTATTTTTATCCATTAAATTTTATGGTTATAGGATTTTTTTCTCACATTTTCTCACTCAAACCCTAGAGGTTCAGAAATCTATTGGTGATCTTTCCTCGAAGAAGATGATTGAGCAAGATCTGATCATGGATTTTCATATCGATTGAGTTAGAGGATCTCATCAATAATTGTAATACAATCATTCTTCTCCAATAATCAATCCAAAATCTAGGTAGGACTTTTTTTCTTTTTTATTTCCATCTAGTTTCTTAATCTCGAATTAAAATGGATCAATTCCATAAATTGAATTGATATGTTTATCATCGATGGAATTAATGTGATGGAATTAATTATTTGTTCATTGTTATTTGCTCCCTCTTCATTTTTCTTCTAATACTATGATGAATCAAGGACAAATGAAAAACAAATGAGGTTTTTTCCTAACATTTTATGTTTTATGGAATTCTCCCCAATTTATTCATGCAATCATTGTTGATATTCCTTTTAGGAAATGGTTTGAAAAATACATGGTTTCTTATTATTTATACAAATGTTCTTCATCACAATAGATTAAAACTATGGGTATGGAATGCGATGGACGTTTTTTTCAAGGATCGATGATGATAGCAGTCAGATTGGGGGAGAATGATACCAGATTGAGGATACGTCTTCCCCCTAGGCGGTGCTTGAAATTTTTACATCAAAGGTAGTTTTCCCGACGCGATTCAAGGGCTAGATTCCAGTGATCAAGTAGTGGGGGGGGGGCTTGATAAACCTAGATCTAAGATCTATGGCAAGATTTCTGGTGAGAAAAAAGGTGGACTTGGACTTCGAGGAATAATGGAAGAGAAACTCTGGATCTAACAAATCTTCAGAAACATGGTGTGTAGCTTGGGAATGCACACTGTGTGGGGCCTTTTCAGCAGTGGATAGGGTTTTGAGATGATGATAATGATAACATGTCATGTTAACCCTATCAAACAACATGTGTCCCTTATCGGATGGCTTGACATATACTTTTAGAAGTACATACCTGTAGGAAAAAGTACACAGCCAGAGGCCACACTGTGTACATAGACATGGACGCAGCTTGGCGTACATAAGCCGGTACATGGACATGGCCACCGTACACAGACACAACCATGAAACATAGGTAGGAAACCTTGTGTCTCTATACACTGTGTATTTATTATACACACTTTGTATATGGAGACTTAAATGTCATGTGAGGATTTTCCACATGGGAAATGCGAGGATAGCTAGAAACATTGTGTACCCCCTCATGCACATGGTTTACCCCATTCAAGAGTGTTTGTAACTCTCTATATTATCATTTTTGACCATTATAGGTTTAGTAGGTTCCCTTGGTCTATTCCTAATGATGGTATAATGAAACATTACATCCATATCACAGGATTTTGATCCCCTCTATAAGATAAGTCTCAGATAGAGTTGTGGTGTCTCTTTATGAAACTGGAGTGAGATCATCTACCACATTTATTATCTATGTAGAGTTTGTGAAATTAGTATGAACTCCCTAATATATGCATTGATCATCAATCTAGGATGCCCTATTGGTAGGGTTTTTGGTATCATTGACATATGATCTCCTATGTAGTGGGTTGATCGAGATTTGGGTTTGTGGTGTCCCCAGTGTTTCTGGGCATGGCCACCAATCAATGCATAAGGGACTTCTTAGACTAGTGGGATTTCATTGGCGTAGTCTGATGATCTGGACCTCTTTACTGGGAATCTCTGATTATAGCGTTTCTCTTGGAGTGGATTCTCTAATAATGATCATTTCTCTAAGTAGAATTATGTGGCTGGTAGTTAGTTATGACCACTTGGTGGTATGGTATCTTTACTGATTATATCTCAGTGATTCTATTTTACATTGATTTCTATATCTTCTATTGATCTAAATATACTTGGAGATTCATGTTTATTGTTTTAGTGGTTTATAAATGAGTAGTGCTATACTCACCCCTACATGGGCTTTTCCCATACATGTTGTGTCTTATATAGACTATGACCCTTTTAACAATGTCTTGGAAGGACAGGGAGTGTGCGGAGTGTAGATGGATCTTGTTATACTAATGTGTTTTACTAGGATCTTTCTTTTCACTTATTCGTCACCCTTTTCAAAGTGTTTACTTTTATATTTTTTGGTTGGGCTTGTATTTAGACCATTCTTCAACTTCTAGTACTTCAATGTCGTACTCTATTATGCGATCATTGATGTATGCATGAATTGTTTTAGTTGTTCCATTTCAGAATTGTTTGTTCTTGCTGATGTGTGCATGCGTGCATGTTCTTTAGGCAAATGCCTCCCATTTTTTGGATACACCTACTCAGAACTGGTCTCCAGCACCTGGCTTATTGGTGGCAGGCATGGGTAGTTTCAGGTCAAACATCAGCGAGTAGGGTCATGATAGTCCAATTGGGTATTCTTATATTCACCCACACATGGGATTTACCCACACATTTCATGAATTATGAATATGATTTACCCTTTTACATATTCCTATAGGGACCAATACTAGGAGGATCTCTGTGAGCCAGGCTGACCGAGGTTTATTCAAGTGGTTACCTTTACAGTAGTCCCCTTCTATAATTTTAGGTTTTCCTTGTTTTTATAATATTTGTGGTGAGATTTTATTTGGAAATTATTTACTTTTAATTTATTTTTTTTACTCTGGTTGGGCCATTTAGATGTATACATTCATGGTTTATCTATTGTTTTACATTTTATCATTGTATGGGATTAGATATGTGTCTGTGTGTGTGTGTGTTTGTGTGTGTGGGTCTTGGAACTTTTGCCTAAGGCCTCCCATTTTAGTGATATGCCTACTAGGTTCTAGTCACCAGCCCCTAGCCTATTAGAGGTGGTCCTAGGGAGTCACAACATGGGCCCCATTGGGATGGGTTGTGACAGAGTTTTATCTGATAAGTTGGTAATAACATAGGACTCGATACTATGATATTGGTTTTCAAAAACAGTTTTAAGGGTTTCGAGTTCAACTTTATGCCTAGGGACTCTAGTGTTTTTGGGAAGGCTGAGGTATCCATACACCAGGACTTATATTACCTTACTTTAGACATGGTACATGTAGAAATTTGTTACTAGGAAAATAATGTTACATGCATTATATTTGAATGGGTTGTGGTTTCCATGTCCTCTTGAGTCATCTCTCCATATATACTCATCGATCAAGGTACATCTTGTGTATTTTAAGATTCCACTAAGACATATTACCATTAGGATTCAACATTTAGATCATGAGAATGATACCCTCTATAAAAAGGCATTGATATGGGGACCGGTTCAATATGAACTACCTTCAGGTGGTGTACCGATTATACCACCACCTATTGAGTAGCAGATGGTACCTATCATAATAGCAGACAAGGGATGTGGTCTGATCATTCTTCACAAGTTTCAACAATAGTGACCCCTTGATTTTTGTGGAAATATTGACACACATGTGGATGAGGACTAGATTCAGGCATTAATGTGATTTTTCTATCATGTCTAGATACATAGAGATCATATGGTGATTCTGTCAGTGAGCCTTTTCTTGGGCTTTGTAGAGTGATGGTGGAGTTTAGTGACCTATAATTATGATGAGGTGACTCTTTCATGGTCATAGTTTGGGGACCTTTTCAAATATGAGTTCTCTCTAACTAAATTGAGGGATGTGTTCATTTAGAAGCTTCAACAGCTTTTGCTGGTCTGTACAACTGTGGATGTGTATTCATTGAGGTGTACCAACCTTTCTATGTACTTGATGGATATGATTCAGGATCAGTTCTTTTTGGATCGAACCTTTGAGTGAGGAATGGGTAGAGAAATCTGATCCAGTTTTGTACCTCTATGAATTCCTACCTATGGTGGGGTGTTAGAGTGATCTTTGATGGTAGAGTGTTTCCTAGATAAGAACACGCAGACAATGGTTGTCGGTAGTGGTCACACAAAAGTAGATACATTGGGAGTAGGGTGTTCACATCGGTCATAGGGACCTAGACGTGTGAGATGTTTCCAGAAGAGAAACCAAGAAAATGTTTCTATGGTTTAGGGAACATAGGTTGGGTCCATTCATCCCTGTGAGAGGTGGTGATACTCATGTGATGGTGGGGTACATCTCTCTAGGTATTGTTTGGCCTAATTAATATAAAATAAATATAATGTTTATGTACTTCCTAGGTAGGGTAAATGGCAGGATAAAACATGTCTTCATGGTGGAGAATGTGGAAAAGGTAATGAAAGAGTAACTAGAGGTAATAGATGCTTCAAATTGTTACCACTACCACCCCAGGTGGTCCATTCAAGTCTTAGGGAGCTAGGGGATAGGATAGCAGTAGTTATAGGTGGTTGATTATTATAACCTATAGGATATGGGGATCATAAGTGGTAGGATCTATATCTTTTCTACCTTAACAAAAAAACTAATAAACAGAGGTGTTAGTCATTTATTTATTTCCTCTTATCTGGTTCCAGACTTAGAGATTCTTGTCGAACCAATTACTTGATCCTTGGGCTTGGGGACTCCTAATAGAGGTGAAATAGTGATCACACACTTGTTCTAATAGTGTGATCTAACTGTTGGAGGTGAGAGTTTCTATTGGGACCTACTTGTAGTAGTTATGAGGTCAAATGACATCATCTTATGGCTGGATTGGCTATAAATAGTTTATACCTAGATTGAATCATTCTGAAGGAGGATTTGGTGTGTCCACGGTGATGGGACTAGTTTTTCCTTTGTGGTTGAAAAGGAAACATGGAAAATCCTGTGTAAAATTTTGAATAAGAGGGTGAAACCGATTACTCATCACTCGACTAACATGAACCTTGGTGCAATAGATATATTGATTTTTCAATTACCTACAGTGATGGTAGAGTATTAATATATATTTAATGAGTATGTTCCAATCTTACCTCCCCACTGATACATAGAATTATGCATTGATATACACCCTAGTAGGATCTTGATATCTATGTCAACATATCAAATGAAACCCGAAAACCTTCCTGAGCTAAGGCTACAGTTGGAGAACTTACAGAGGAAGGGATTTGTTAGACCCAACATTTCACCCGGGGTAGCCTCAATATTATTTTTTTCCAAAAAGGAATGCAGGAGCCTGAGGTTGTGTTTGAATTACCATTTCCTAAGATAGGTGACCATAAATAATAAGTATCCACTACTGAGGATCGATGATTTTTTTTGATAATTTGATAGGGTCATGATGTTTTTTGAAGATTGACCTCACATTATCCTATCACTGGTTGCGATTATAGGAAAATAATATACCTTAAAAATATTCGGATTTCACTATGATCAATATGAGTACTTGGTGATTCCATTTTCCATGAAGAACTCTCCAACAGTGTTCGTGGGACTCATGAATCTGATATTCATCCTTTCTTAAACTAATTCGTGGTAGTCTTTATAGATGATATTCTAGTGTACTTGTTGTCTATGAATAAGAATTTGAGATACTTGAATAGGGTTCTGGATATACTTTTATATCATTCAATTTATGGAAATCTCTCAAATCTCTTGTTTTGGATTCAACAGGTCTACTTTTGGGACACATTATCTCAGCAAATGGTGTATTAGTGGACCCAGAAAAGGTTGAGGTAGTGTTAGATTGGGATCCACCCAAGATTGTGACATAGGTGTAGAGAATAATTGGGTTGTCATGTTAAAATCATTGATTTACACGTAAATTCTCTAGGATATCAGCTCCCTTTAAATCTTTGACCCAAAAGGGCAAACCTTTCAAGATAGTGGAGAGGTGCTAGCGGGCCTTACAAGAGTTGAGGAAAATATTGATGAGCGCTTCCATATTAAGATTTCCATATGACGGGGTCAATTATGTAATATTATGTGATTCATAAATAACTAGTATTATATTTTTTATGACGTATATTTGGTCAATTATTTTCTTTTTTTAACATAAGTTGTTACCGGATGAGCATAACTACGTGACCCAAAATATTAAGTTAGCAGTGATAGTCTTCACACTAAATATGTGGTGACACTACCTGATGAGAGAGTGGTTTATAATCTATTATAACCACAATATTCTCAAATATATCTTCTTTCAAAAGTATATTAAATTGATATACACAACTAGAAATTTTACCTATGGCCACGGTTTGGAACCATTGTCATTGGCCCTATAACCATGGCAATAGCCTTTTTCCACGACTTTCATTAACTGTGGTGGAAACCGCCATGAAATTAGGGGCATCATACCACCATGGTTTTAACCATGGAAATAGGCACCTACCACCATAGTTTTTACCGTGGCCATAATGTCCTATTTACAAAGATTAATCGTAGTTGTAATCCCTTAACGCCACAGTTTTAACCGTGGTCGTAGGCTCCTATTTTCATGGTTTTATCCGTTGATTTAAAGACCTAAAACCATTGTTAAACCGTTGAGATATGAGCCTACATCTATAGTTAAAATCATGGTTGTGTCCTCCCTATAGCCAGGGTTTAAACCATGTTTGTAGGCTCCTTTAATCAAAAAAAATATCAACATGCAGAAACCTGTAGTATATAAATACACCATACACATACACCTACAACGAATTCCAATAACCATTGCAACATCTCATTTCCACAAAAATAAAAAAACAACTAATACATATAAAATTTAAATTTTATAAACAATGAAAACAAAATGATAGATGTAGAAACTATCAATAATGTCGCTCCAAAATTTCATTTGAATCCTCCTCCTCATCAGTATCAATATCAACAACATCAATGTGTGAACCACCAACAGCAGTAGCATCATCACCATCATCAACATCTTTATCTTCTACACCATTAGTGGAATCTTTAGCCTCTCCACTATCAGCAGCATATTCAGCCTCTCCACCAGTATCTCTAGCTACATAATCATCCCCATCCTCATACATCGAGAACAAACTCAATAAACATCCATCCACTATTTCCACACCCTCTAGAAGAAGTGATGAGAAAATAGCTGATATCAACTTGAACAATTGTTAATTTTCTTTTTCCCATGTCTTTTGAGACTCTTGTCTAACTTTATTCTTTACTATCTCAATGTCATCATGTAATGGTTATTCGGTAACCATTCTTGCAATATTTTCTAGATGATTCAATAACATATGACCAATATTTAGACAACACGATTTTCTTTCCGGGTTTGCAATGAAATCTTACACTGTTTTTGTTTCCAAGAACATAATTTAAATAATCGATTGGTCCAAATGTGTCTGGTTCCTTTTCCATTAGATCTTGAAAATGATTTTATAAAAGGGCATCATCGTTTTTGTAGATAATCAAAAAAATAAGTGCATCTATATGTCCATTGAAATGAACATACATGTTAAGAGTAAAATGTCTAAAAAGGAAAAACCAAATATCTCAACTCATGTAATGGAAACTGTAGTTTTATATAAGGTAAAGTGTTTACCCATTAATAAATATAAAAAACATTGAACATTAAAAATATAAAACAAAAATATAAGAAATAAATACTAATAACCATTAACTCTCACACAACTAGTAGAACCAAAACCTACTTCAACGCATTATCAAGATCTACAATTGTGGAACCTCTATGAAAATATGTATTTCTACACTATTGGTACCATTATAATATGGGATAACTTATCCACTATGGTATAACCAATACATCATGTAATATCTTTCCAACTAAGTGAAAATTACCATATATAGATGTAACAACACTAAGAGGGGGTGAATCAGTGTGGAATAAACTATTTAAATTTTTTCCAATTTATTAATGAAACAATTAATTTTTATTAGATTTGTATTTCTCACATATAGATTGTGTTTGGTTGGCATGAATGAAAGTGTGTAATTTATTCAAAACACAAGAAAATATTAGGATTGTTTATGAGATTAACCTCCTTATGGATGAATACAACCCTATTGTATAGTGTTTTAACACACATCTTAATTCTTAGCATTAATGATTGAGAATTTTCCCCCATTGTACATCATGTTATGATTGTACCATCTTGATGAAAGATCACATATGATTACTTGAGTCCCTCCTAGCCAATAATAATATTTCTTCTTCTTCTCTTACAAAAATCATATGGGGTTTTTATATATTTGTATGTCTTCTTTGGTATTGGAATATATGTTAGGATGGATACTTAATTTTTTATTCATAATCAATTATAGTATTCCAATCTCAATCATTTTTCAAACTCAATTATGTCAAAATACTACGTTTTGTAAAAGGATTGGTAACTCTTTTTGTACTATATTCATGGAATCATATACATACTGTAACACCCGAGACTTTTATGTTATATAAACCATCAAAGGAATCTTTTTCTACACAACACTTGCTTGGCTTGCTTTGCACGCAATCGCGACCTTCCTCGATAGTTTGCGTCGTACGCAATACCGAGTTTCACTAAACAACAATATGCTATTAAAACTAGCCGTTATGAATAGTAATAACCACTTTTTAAAATTTTATAAATTTTATTTTTTAAAATGGACTTCATTTTTGGACTCAGAATATCGAAATTAGCCTAGGGTGAAATTTTGGTATTTTTCTGAAAACTTTCAATTTTTAATGAATAGTGAAACCACTAAGTGGTAGGTTAAAAACTGAATTTTGCATAAAACTTAATTTTACCGCTTCTGTGAATGGAATTTCAAAAATCCGAGAGACACGGTTAATATCAAGGACTAAAATGTGGTTCAATGAGATGAAAATAATTTTTTGGTGAATAGTAACTTTTTACTATTTTTACCGCGGTTAATAGTAAATAGGGTAACTAAGGGTAAATATGATATCAATATTACCCTAACACATGTCCTAATTCTATTGGACAAGTGTAATTCGACCAAAAACAAACTTAGGAATAAAATATGACCATTTAGGCCCACTTGGATTAGATTAGGACATTTATTATTAATTTATTTAAAGAAGGGTTAAAATAGTTAAAATCAAAGTTTAATAAGTAAATCATTTTTAATATGGGGTTATACATAACATAAATTCGATTGTAAATATTCATTAGAATGCTAAAAAGATTTCCTACATGATGGTATTTTATTTGTAATTTTTAGACATCAAATAATTTAATTTATTTATGACACAAAGATGATGCAGTAATTATCTTATTAATGAAATATTGACAAAATTGATAATATAAATACCAAACTAAATGTAATTTGAGACTTTTTATGAATTAAAATAATTTTCTAGGTTACTATGATATATTAGTGTTGATTTAATCAACTTGTTTCGAACATATAATTCTGTTATGACTTTCAAAAAAATCATATATCAAATAGTGTAAAAATTGACACAAAATAGTTTTTAAATAAAATATTATATTACTAATTGTTATTTTATTCTTAAAAATCTAAGGTTCGGCCAAATGACTTAGATAAAGATATATATATTAATAATAAACAATTTGGGGTTCGTTTGGCATGTTATAGTAAGTGTATTAACCATATAGTGTAAGAAAACAAAAAGACACGGTAAAAGTTAAATTATTTAACTTAGAGTTAAATCTAATTGATAAGGTTAAAATAATAACCTAAACTTGTATAAGTCCTATTGGTTGATAGTATTTCGACCCATCCCCACTTTAGCTTCGAAATAAGACCCTTTGGAACCATTATAAACCGATTTTGACTTTAATATAAAATAATATTTTGAGATATTCCTAAGGTGCCCCTCTCCTCCCTTATAAAAGGGCACCTCCTCCCCCTCCTCCTCACACCAATTTGAGCACTCAAGCTCGGCCAAACCCTGCCATTTTCTCCTCTCAACTTCCCTAGAATAATCCTAGAGGTCCTGGTCTTCTCCAAAGACCAATCTTAGTTCCTTAAGTGGGGGATTCAAAGAGGCGTTCCAAAGAAGAGGTAATATCCATTACCGATCTTTTCAATTTCTTTCTTCTTCAACTTCTTATTCTTTAGTTGTTTCATGATAAAGTAATAACATCAGTATTAATTACATACTGATATGTTATTATAAATATGAAACAACCCTAATTCACCTTCTATCCATCCTATGGAAAAATAAAATCACCGCGCGTGCGTACGTACGGAATACCGTCTCCACGCCGTGGTGTAATCTATTTTCCACCATCACCTTACAAGGATGGGTATAATGGTGTAATGAGTAACTATATATGATTATTATGAAGTAATATTGATACTGAAATAATATATATATACTCCAATACAATTCCACGATCATAGGAACGATATCATCACTCGTGCGTACGTACGGAATACCGTCTCCACGATGTGATGCGACTCGTTCTACATGATCTTCATTTCATAATGATTATATAAATGAATTGAATGAATGAATATGGTATATACTACACTAATACCATTCTGGAAATGAATTATCTATAACCTAAAGATAAGAATAAGAATTTATTCGACAAAACACGCATAAGAACAAAAAGTTATAAAGACCCGAGTAACAAGTAACAATGAAATATTACTAACAAGAAGCTAATAATATGACCATATATGATATCATATCAATATGTATGATTCTGGAATAAGTCAATAACATTATTTAAACCATTATACAGGAGTTTCGGACACGAACAAAGCAAATCGGACCTAAGGTAAGGGAAATATCACAATCTCATTTTTATCCGAGATTGTTTATTCGTAAGTATTTACTGGGGTGTATTTTATCATCCACATCCATGTTCCCTCAATATGTAATATTGTTTCCATCCACTTGCAATAGTTTAAATCCAATTTTACCCTTAGGTGAGTTTTTAGTAAATAATATGAAAGGAATCTTTTGTCGTTTTTCCGTACGAGGTACTTTTTGACTTTTCCGACAAAAGTACGAAGAATGTTTTTTTAACTTATACGGCATGAATGGATTTTTAAAACATTACTTCAAAGAATCTTCCTTTACAAGTTTTAAAGTTTATTTTTAATCAACTTCTTTTATTTTAAAGTTGTATGACATGTTATGAAAGGAAAAATGTTTTTGAAGAAGAAAGGATATTTTCCTCAAGAATGGAGTTCAAGTGTTTTATCAAAATTATTTTCCATCTAAGATAATAAAGGGTTATATTTTTATCCCTATTATTACATTGATTTGATCATGTTGTGACGGAATTATTTTTATGAATTCCATTATCTTATATGAATTGATTTATGATGTCATGATGTTTCAAGAATCCCATTTTTGTTACATGTGTTATGCGATGATGTATGTTTTATGATTATGTGGCACACATAAGAAAGGATTCATTATAAGATGGGTGGGACCTATATCTCCCTCCAATGCATTGGGTAATGATTTTATATCTCATGAGATAGACATGGCTGGAACGGAATTTTATTTCGGTTCAGTGATACAGGACTGAAACGAGGAGTGAACTCGGTTCAGAAAGGGACTTTGTCCACTAAGATAGTCTTGGCAATGAGTCATGACTAACAAGAAATGATTTTCCATGCTTATGTGTGCATGCCACAAAGTTTCAAGTTTTATGTTATGATTATGGGGATCTCATTTTCACTTCTATGATTTATTCCATGTTAAGATATTATGATCTCTTTTGCAGGTTTTGATTTTCAAAAAGATACGATATGATTTTTATTTCCTTTATTTGCCCTTGCTGAGCATTTGAGCTCACCCTTTTATGTTTTCTTTTACCCAGGTCAGGAAGATGGATATTAAGTAGAATATGCTAAAAGGGACCCTATATATGATGAAATAAATGGGAGACACTGTAGAATATTTATGAACCAGTTGTTTATGTTTCCCAGTTTCTATAGACACTATACCTATACGGTCCTTTGTGGTTTTGTCATATGTTGTAATAAGTGTGCTTTAATTTTGAAGTATTAACAATGTATGTAAAGTATGGGTCGTTATAGTTGGTATCAGAGGGAGGTTATAGTCAACCTTTGGAAACTAGGATGTGAAAGCCTTAGTAAGAACCCTAATGATAAGTCTAAGCATAGAACACAATCTTAGAAATGGCCATGAATAACCTAGGATAAGACCATAAGCATGAAAATTTTATTCTTGAATTATGTGGTTTCCTATTATAATTAGTGTTGCTCACACTATTCTTCTTGGTTTTAGTCAATGGCTGGAACCCGAAGGAACCGTGTTAATGTGGAATGCGATGGGCAATGCAATGATTGTCCCCCTGAGCAACCAAACGATATGGGAGCTGGAATGAAAAATCTTGTAGCCATGCTCACACAACTTTCTCAAGCTATGAATCATGCAGGATTTCCAAACGAGCAAAGGAGGGAGCAACATTCTGTTGAATCCTTCATGAGGCAGCGTCCATCTTCTTTCAGCGGGTCTACTGATCCATTAGTTGATGAACAATGGATTAGTACTACTGAAAAGATATTTTCAGTTCTTCAATGTTCTGAGCATGATAAAGTCATCCTAACAGTGTATCGTTTGGAAGGAGATGCGGATCAATGGTGGAATCTTGTTAAGAATACGAGGCAAAGGGATGAAATTGAGTCTATGGAATGGGATGAGTTCAAGAACTTATTTTTCAATAAGTACTTCCCTCGTATTCTCCGAACAAAGATGGAGAAAGAGTTCCTTGAACTGAAGCAAAGGGATGATGAATCTGTTAGTACCTATGAAGCAAATTTTACAAGACTTGCAAGGTACGCTTCTGGTATTATTATCCAACCTGAGAGTAAGATCGATCGATTCTTTAGTGGCTTAAAACCAAGTCTTCGAAGGGCGTTAGCCATAAGGGACTTCAATAGCTACGAGGAAATCGTTCGATGTGCTCTCAAAGTCGAGATGGAGATTGGAGTAACCCATCAGTCACATGGGTTTGATAAGAAGAGGAAGATGGAATTCAAAGAAAAATCTAAAGAGCACACGGAAAAGAAGATGAACTTTCCCTTATGCTCAAAGTGTGGAAAGAAACATGGAGGGAGTTGTCTTAAAGGGACAAGTAAATGTTTTAAATGTGGAAAGGAAGGTCATCGGGCATTTGAATGCCGTGATAATGGGAAGAAGATGTCTAATGATGCAAACAAAGGAAGGGATACACAGAATGAACCTACTACACTTCAATGTTTCAAGTGCAAGGAGATGGGGCATTATGCCAATCAATGCCCAAATCCAAGGGTTGATGATGATGGTCGACGTCAACAAACTCTTAAGGCTAAAGACAAAGGAAAGTCACATGCAATTTCTATCAGCGATGTGGAGTACGATAACGATGTGGTGAAAGGTACACTTACCATCCACTCTAAAGTAGCAAATGTTTTATTTGATTCTGGATCCACCCACTCTTTTATTTCTAAATAATTTTCTAAGGGTATCACCGTATTACCTCAACAATTAGATGTTGAGTTAGCTGTGACAACACCTAATGGCACAACAGTCGCATCAGAAGTTTATAATTCTTCTCCGATCGAAGTTTGTGGGAAAGTGCTTCCTGCAAATCTTGTGATCCTTCCTTTAGTGGAATTTGATGTGATTCTTGGCATGGATTGGCTTTCTCTACATGGATCTCATATCAATTGCCAAAGAAGGGAAGTCACATTTCATATTCCAGATCAACCTACGATCGTCTATCAATGCAAGGATGAACATAACCTTCCAGTGGAAATTTCTTCCATCTTATGGGTATTGATTCCACTAAATGAAGGTTATTTATCTCAAATAGTTGGTGAGAAACTCACGATTAAGAATATGCCCATTGTACGGGAGTTTGATGATGTCTTTCCGGAGGAATTGCCGGGTCTTCCACCAAATCGTGAAGTTGAGTTTTCAATAGAACTCGTACCGGGTGCTTTGCCTATTTCAAAGACACCTTATAGAATGGCCCCAATTGAGTTGCAGGAATTGAAGAAGCAACTCCAAGAGAATCTTGATAAGGGATTCATACGCCCTAGTGCGTCACCTTGGGGAGCACCTGTTCTATTTGTTAAGAAGAAAGATGGATCAATGAGACTCTGCATTGATTATCGAGAACTTAACAAGATCACTATCAAGAACAAATATCCTCTCCCACGCATTGATGACTTATTTGACCAACTACGCGGAGCTCAATACTTTTCCAAGATTGATCTTCGTTCAGGGATCATCAATTAAGGGTCAAAAGGGAGGATATACCAAAGACGGCTTTCCGTACAAGGTATGGACACTATGAATTTATAGTGATGCCATTTGGTCTTACTAATGCCCCTGCTATCTTCATGGATCTAATGAATAGAGTCTTTAGAGACTGTCTTGATCAATTTGTGGTAGTCTTTATAGACGATATTCTTGTCTATTAAAAGAGCAAGGAAGAGCCTGAAGATCACTTGAGAATTATATTGAAGACCCTGAGAAAAGAGAAGCTTTATGCCAAATTTACCAAGTGTGAATTTTGGCTTCAAAAAGTTGCATTTTTGGGTCATATAATCTCAAAAGAGGGGATATCTGTGGATCCAGCAAAAACAGAGGTTATCGAAAGATGGTCAAGACCAACAACAGTAACTGAGATCCAAAGTTTTCTTGGTTTGGCTTGTTATTATCGACGTTTTGTAAAAGATTTTTCACGATTATCTAATCCACTCACCAAGTTGACTTGGAAAGGAGTTAAGTTTGTCTGGACAGAGGAATGTGAAGAGAATTTCAAGGAGTTGAAAAGAAGGTTATCCTGTGCACCTGTGCTCACACTGCCTTGTAGTGGAGAAAGGTTTGTGATCTACAGTGATGCATCCAAGAAGGGATTGGGGTGTGTTCTTATGCAAAATGATATGGTGATAGCTTATGCCTCACGACAGTTGAAAATCCATGAGCAAAATTACCCAACACATGATTTGGAGTTGGTTGCGGTAATCTTTGCATTAAAGATTTGGAGGCATTACCTTTATGGTGAAAGGTGTGATATTTATACTGATCATAAAAGTTTAAAGTATATTTTCACACAAAAGGAGTTGAATATGCGTCAAAGAAGATGGTTGGAGCTGATTAAGGATTATGACTGCTCAATCCATTACCACCCTGGGAAAGCAAACAAGGTGGCAGATGCATTAAGTCGACAAGACCATGCTAGTTTATCCATGATGAGGATCACAAAAGATCCAATATTTATGGATTTACAAAGGATGGATCTTGGAATTATGATGGAAGGGGAAAAATCTTATCTTTCTCAAATGAATGTTCAACCATCTATACATGTGAAGATTAAAGAGGCACAGAAAGAAGATGTCGAGTTACAAAAGAAGGTGAGAAATGTTCCTGAATTCAACCTTGATTGTGATGGGATAATAAAGTTCAGGAATCGGGTTTGCATTCCTCCCATCCCCGAATTAAGGAATGAGCTGCTGAATGAGGCTCATAGTTCGTCATTCTCTATTCATCCTGGAAGCACGAAGATGTATAGGGACCTGAAAGAGTACTTCTGGTGGGATGGCTTGAAAAGAGATGTTGCTGAATATGTCTCTCGATGCTTGGTTTGTCAACAAGTTAAAGCTGAGAGACAGAAGTCTAAGGGGATGTTACAACCATTACCCATACCCGAATGGAAATGGGAAAACATCACTATGGACTTTGTCACAGGACTTCCTAAAACATCCAAAGGCAATAATGTTATCTGGGTCATAGTTGATCGTCTTACAAAGTCTGCACACTTCATTGCTATTAGAGAGGATTTCTCTCTAGATCAGCTTGCCAGGATATATGTAAAGGAAGTGGTAAGATTGCATGGAGTACCACTTTCTATTATATCTGATCGGGATCCGAGATTTACCTCGAAGTTCTGGCGAAGTCTTCAGCATACTCTGGATACAGAGTTGAGTTTCAGCACTGCTTATCATCCCCAGACAGACGGTCAGTCTGAGAGAACAATTCAAACCCTAGAAGATATGTTGAGAGCTTGCTCTATGGATTTCAAAGGAGGTTGGGATCAACACCTACCATTGGTGGAATTTTCTTATAATAATAGCTTTCACTCCAGTATTCAGATGGATCCTTATGAAGCTCTCTATGGAAAGAAATGCAGGACTCCAACTTGCTGGGATGAAGTTGGGGAAAGAAAGCTATTAGGACCTGATCTCGTTGATGAAATGGTAGAAAAGTTCAGATCTATTCAACAACACATAAGAGCAGCTCAGAGTCGACAGAAAAGTTATGCCGACAACCGAAGAAAAGACCTAGAGTTTGAAGTGGGTGATAAAGTGTTCTTACGAATATCTCCCTGGAAGAGGGTTATGAGATTTGGAAAGAAGGGGAAGTTGAGCCCTAGATATATCGGTCCTTTCGAAATACTGGATCGTGTTGGGAAGGTAGCTTACCGATTGGCGCTTCCACCGAATCTCTCTCAAGTTCACGATGTGTTCCATGTATCTCTCCTGAGAAAGTACATACCAGATCCTTCACATGTACTCAGCTCAGAAGTTGTACCGCTGGAGCAAGATCTTTCTTATGAAGAACAGCCGATAGAGATTCTGGATCGTAGCGAAAAAGTCCTACGAAACAAGACCACTCGCTTGGTGAAAGTTTTATGGAGGAACCACCAACTTGAAGAAGCTACATGGGAGCTTGAGGATATGATGAGGGAGAAGTATCCTCATTTGTTTGTTACAAAGTGACGAATTTCGAGGGCGAAATTCTTTTTAAGGGGGGTAGAATGTAACACCCGAGACTTTTATGTTATATAAACCATCAAAGGAATCTTTTTCTACACAACACTTGCTTGGCTTGCTTTGCACGCAATCGCGACCTTCCTCGATAGTTTGCGTCGTACGCAATACCGAGTTTCATTAAACAACAATATGCTATTAAAACTAGCCGTTATGAATAGTAATAACCACTTTTTAAAATTTTTTAAATTTTATTTTTCAAAATGGACTTCATTTTTGGACTCAGAATATCGAAATTAGCCTAGGGTGAAATTTTGGTATTTTTCTGAAAACTTTCAATTTTTGATGAATAGTGAAACCACTAAGTGGTAGGTTAAAAACTGAATTTTGCATAAAACTTAATTTTACCGCTTCTGTGAATGGAATTTCAAAAATCCGAGAGACATGGTTAATATCAAGGACTAAAATGTGGTTCAATGAGATGAAATTTTTTTTTGGTGAATAGTAACTTTTTACTATTTTTACCGCGGTTAATAGTAAATAGGGTAACTAAGGGTAAATATGATATCAATATTACCCTAACACATGTCCTAATTCTATTGGACAAGTTTAATTCGACCAAAAACAAACTTAGGAATAAAATATGACCATTTAGGCCCACTTGGATTAGATTAGGACATTTATTATTAATTTATTTAAAGAAGGGTTAAAATAGTTAAAATCAAAGTTTAATAAGTAAATCATTTTTAATATGGGGTTATACATAAGATAAATTCAATTGTAAATATTAATTAGAAAGCTAAAAAGATTTCCTACATGATGGTATTTTATTTGTAATTTTTAGACATCAAATAATTTAATTTATTTATGACACAAAGATGATGCAGTAATTATCTTATTAATGAAATATTGACAAAATTGATAATATAAATACCAAAATAAATGTAATTTGAGACTTTTTATTAATTAAACTAATTTTATAGGTTACTATGATATATTAGTGTTGATTTAATCAACTTGGTTAGAACATATAATTCTTTTATGACTTTCACAAAAATCATATATCAAATAGTGTCAAAATTGACACAAAATAGTTTTTAAATCAAATATTATATTACTAATTGTTATTTTATTACTAAAAATCTAAGGTTCGGCCAAATGACTTAGATAAAGATATATATATTATTAATAAACAATTTGGGGTTCTTTTGGCATGTTATAGTAAGTGTATTAACCATATAGTGTAAGAAAACAAAAAGACACGGTAAAAGTTAAATTATTTAACTTAGAGTTAAATCTAATTGATAAGGTTAAAATAATAACCTAAACTTGTCTAAGTCCTATTGGTTGATAGGATTTCGACCCATCCCCACTTTAGCTTCGAAATAAGACCCTTTGGAACCATTATAAACTGATTTTGACTTTAATATAAAATAATATTTTGAGATATTCCTAAGGTGCCCCTCTCCTCCCTTATAAAAGGGCACCTCCTCCCCCTCCTCCTCACACCAATTTGAGCACTCAAGCTCGGCCAAACCCTGCCATTTTCTCCTCTCCACTTCCCTAGAATAATCCTAGAGGTCCTGGTCTTCTCCAAAGACCAATCTTAGTTCCTTAAGTGGGGGATTCAAAGAGGCGTTCCAAAGAAGAGGTAATATCCATTACCGATCTTTTCAATTTCTTTCTTCTTCAACTTCTTATTATTTAGTTGTTTCATGATAAAGTAATAACATCAGTATTACTTACATACTGATATGTTATTATAAATATGAAACAACCCTAATTCACCTTCTATCCATCCTACGGAAAAATAAAATCACCGCGCGTGCGTACGTACGGAATACCGTCTCCACGCCGTGGTGTAATCTATTTTCCACCATCACCTTACAAGGATGGGTATAATGGTGTAATGAGTAACTATATATGATTATTATGAAGTAATATTGATACTGAAATAATATATATATACTCCAATACAATTCCACGATCATAGGAATGATATCATCACTCGTGCGTACGTACGGAATACCGTCTCCACGATGTGATGCGACTCGTTCTACATGATCTTCATTTCATAATGATTATATAAATGAATTGAATGAATGAATATGGTATATACTACACTAATACCATTCTGGAAATGAATTATCTATAACCTAAAGATAAGAATAAGAATTTATTCGACAAAACACGCATAAGAACAAAAAGTTATAAAGACCCGAGTAACAAGTAACAATAAAATATTACTAACAAGAAGCTAATAATATGACCATATATGATATCATATCAATATGTATGATTCTGGAATAAGTCAATAACATTATTTAAACCATTATACAGGAGTTTCGGACACGAACAAAGCAAATCGGACCTAAGGTAAGGGAAATATCACAATCTCATTTTTATCCGAGATTATTTATTCGTAAGTATTTACTGGGGTGTATTTTATCATCCACATCCATGTTCCCTCAATATGTAATATTGTTTCCATCCACTTGCAATAGTTTAAATCCAATTTTACCCTTAGGTGAGTTTTTAGTAAAGAATATGAAAGGAATCTTTTGTCGTTTTTCCGTACGAGGTACTTTTTGACTTTTCCGACAAAAGTACGAAGAATGTTTTTTTTAACTTATACGGCATGAATGGATTTTTAAAACATTACTTCAAAGAAGCTTCCTTTACAAGTTTTCAAGTTTATTTTTAATCAACTTCTTTTATTTTAAATTTTTATGACATGTTATGAAAGGAAAAATGTTTTTGAAGAAGAAAGGATATTTTCCTCAAGAATGGAGTTCAAGTGTTTTATCAAAATTATTTTCCATATAAGATAATAAAGGGTTATATTTTTATCCCTATTATTACATTGATTTGATCATGTTGTGATGGAATTATTTTTATGAATTCCTTTATCTTATATGAATTGATTTATGATATCATGATGTTTCAAGAATCCCATTTTTGTTACATGTGTTATGCGATGATATATGTTTTATGATTATGTGGCACACATAAGAAAGGATTCATTATAAGATGGGTGGGACCTATATCTCCCTCCAATGCATTGGGTAATGATTTTATATCTCATGATATAGACATGGCTGGAACGGAAGGTTATTTCGGTTCAGTGATACAGGACTGAAACGAGGAGTGAACTCGGTTCAGAAAGGGACTTTGTCCACTAAGATAGTCTTGGAAATGAGTCATGACTAACAAGAAATGATTTTCCATGATTATGTGTGCATGCCACAAAGTTTCAAGTTTTATGTTATGATTATGGGGATCTCATTTTCACTTCTATGATTTATTACATGTTAAGATATTATGATCTCTTTTGCAGGTTTTGATTTTCAAAAAGATACGATATGATTTTTATTTCCTTTATTTTCCCTTGCTGAGCATTTGAGCTCACCCTTTTATGTTTTCTTTTACCCAGGTCAGGAAGATGGATATTAAGTAGAATATGCTAAAAGGGACCCTATATATGATGAAATAAATGGGAGACACTGTAGAAGATTTATGAACCAGTTGTTTATGTTTCCCAGTTTCTAAAGACACTATACCTATACGGTCCTTTGTGGTTTTGTCATATGTTGTAATAAGTGTGCTTCAATTTTGAAGTATTAACAATGTATGTAAAGTATGGGTCGTTATACATACAGTTTCTAGATGATTCATATCACAATGTATAATCCCAAACATGTGACTTCCACTTTCCCACGAGAACACTAACATTTTTGTTCCAATAATCTACACTTGTGTCATTTTTTCTTCTTCACACAATAATAGTTTGTGACACTATAGGTAGTTTCCCTTCTTACAACCTAGGTTGTGGAATCTCATTTTCTTTGGAAAACTCATGAGCTTGTGACTAATCTTGTAATCATGAAATCCAATTAATGGATTTTAGTATTAGAAATTATTAAATCTAATTCTTTATAGAACATTTCAAAAATTTCCTCTATGAAACCTAGTTATCTCACTTGTACATTCTCTTTCTCTGTAAGAATAATATTATGTATGTGGTTGTTTCATCACGAACTCATGAGAGTTTTATAGATCTTATATTCACAATAATGAATTCATAGAACTGAACATAATTTTGTAATAGTATACATGAAATATCTACTAGATGATATGTAATTTAGGAAAAAAATTATTTTTATTAAATGATTCAGATCATTAAATCATCTCATGTGATCTCATTTTATAGTTTATTTTCACTATTTTTTCCATGTTTTATGTTTCACCAAGTATCCCAAAAAATATATTTAATTAAAATACCTCATAAGGAATACTTGTTAATTTTAGTGATTTTTTCATTATTTTAATCATTATACAAGTTTACATCGGAGATATAAGATAGACTAAGAAACCATTTCATAGCTTTTGAGTGAATCCGTCACTCAATAAGTATAGTCCTCCATCATATGAGAGTATTAAGTTCTAAGTAAAATTTTCAAGGAGAGCCTCGTTAAATTTTTTGAGATCCTTAATACCCAATCCAAACATGTCAATCGGTTTAGTGTAATATTTCAAGGCCTTGGAGACCAACATCTTCTCGTTAATTCATTCAGTCTAAACAAAGTTACTAATTATTTTTGCTGGGTTTTGATAATACAAGTGGACCATTTATAAATGGATAAGGCATGAACAAACATCAAACTTGTGATGGAATTTAGTAGTTATACCCTTAAGGTTTGAGAAATTAATTTACCTTTCCTCCTAAACAATTGACTAGTGACATTATCTAGGAATCTCTCTAAGGGGAAACTTCTGGCCTTCCACCAGAAAAGAGGAGAACCAAGGTAAAGGAAGGGTAAGGATCCTTTTTTCACACCAAGAGACTATAGTTATGTTTATATTTATATTTTTTTAACCTAGTGATGGTAATGAATTTTTATCCCCTTAACTGTATTGATGACATTTTTGGCAGGATCAAAGATTATCTCAATGATTGATCTAAGGTCTTGATATCATCGTTTGATTGTGAGTCCTTTTATATTGTTTATACTGCCTTTAAGAGTTGGTATAACTTATATTAGTATCTTAGGATTATTTTTGAGTTTATAAATATATTAGTAGTGGTTATATACTTATTTGAGAGTCTAAATATTCATTAAACCTCCCTAGATAAACATTATTGTATGAACAATATAAAATAAATATGACGGTTCCTTGAACACAATCCTAGATTCAATGGATTTCAGATGTCCTTTATAAACCTTATCAACAATTTATCTTATTAAATTATCATAATGAATACTAAATAGAGTGAAAGATAATGTATTTTACTATATAATACCATAGGAACAAGTGATATAATTGAATCAAGCATTCTCATTCCCTATGTGGAAAACAAAACTCATAGAATTTTCAGTGAATGAAACTGCATACTAAATGTTAAAATTTTGAAAACATTCTTACAATTTTTTCCTACATTTCCTAATTCCCAACAGTTTCATATTTATTTTTCCTAATAGAAAAAAACAATAATGATTTGGGAACATGTCCTTTAATATGTAATACATGTTTTTACATGAAAATTGAACATAAATCAATGTAAAAATCAATGTATATTCAATGTTAAATCAAATATTACCTATGATAGTTCATGATATGGTAGTGTAGTTTTCCGTAGAGTATGATTATATATCATGATGACATTATTTATTATGTTTCTTTGAGATGAATCATATTAATAAAAAAAATAGCCTTTCAACAAGTCAAAAAGGATAAAAATTCATCATTTCAACTTAACAATTCAACGATTTCAAGACATAATTGAAATAAACAAATCTAAAAAATAAAACTGAACACAATCACATCTAATAAAATCATCCTCTACATGAAAAAGGATTAATTAAGAAAATAAATTTATTAAAAACATTAAGATTGTAAATTAACTTGAAATAGTAACAACTCCAATATGCAATTAATTATTTGTATTATGAAATTGGGAATTCACTGAATATCGATTCATTTTCAAGATGAGTACCTCTTATTTTTTTTTCATCCAACATGTAGGTCATTCTTATAGGCCCACCCCATCTCCCCCAGTTCAATTAACATAGCTCTCTTATCCTGGGGACTATCTAGGAAGTTATAAGGAATCTGAATATTAAAAAAAATTATCAACACTATTTTATAAAGAAATTTTAAAAAATATATTACCCAAATTTCTTCCCAAGACATGTATTTTATTTCTTGTCCAACTTTTCTCCACTCGATTGCTTGAACTTGAACAATATTTATATGTCTGTTGAGTGTCCCCATGAAACTCCACAATTCTTTACCATTTTATTCAATAATTATCATTTCATCATTATATTGAACTATAATTTGTGTGTTTCTATTCCACACTTTATGAAGCTTTGTAGGACCATTTATTTTAGTAGAAGATAATCCTGAAAAAAATAAATGAATATTTTATACACATATATCACTGAAATTTAATAAAAAATTATTTATTTCACTACTTTTTAAACATTTACCAGTAGAACTATTTTTCATTGCTCGATCCTTCACACTATGCTTGGGGGAAAAAACTGGATAAGTTTCCTCCATAGTAGCATGTGGATGTTGAGGTTGGGTAGGAGGGTATGGGTATATTGGGGGCATAACCAGTAGAGTTTTACCCTGTAGAGATGAAGGTGGATAAGGGTAAAAAGGATTAGAGATAGAAGAAGATAAATTACCCTGTATGGTAGGAGGAGGAAATGGATAAAAAGGATGACCGTCCATGTTTGGATAAGGCATATAAGTGGGGGGCATGATGGGAGGGAACCATCTTTGTGATTGTAGAGCCATGGATTATGCGGCGGTACATGTAGGGGGGCTGCATGAAGGGCCGGTCCTATACTCTGGAGTGCCTAAAATATCTTCATTGAATAAAAATTTCCTCCTCGATGATTCCTATTCAAATTAAATATTATTTTTGTAAATTTAATACATAATCAATAAATAAATAAGGGACTCACTGGAACAGTCATATTTTTTTAGGACAACTTCTCTAAGTCAGCAATCATTTTCCTCCATTTTTTTTCTTTGAACCTCCTCATAAGACATAATAACCGGTAAATGAAAAATTTGACATAAAAAGTTTAAAAATATAATAAATCATTAAATAACTATAAATATTCCAAGAAAATTCAAATTATTTTTCAAAACATTACATCTTCCATTATGTTTTTTTCATTATATTGTTTACTCGTTAATTGAAAACATTACAAAACAAAAAAAGTTTCTCCTTTAAATGTTTAAAAAACAGGCACCAAGTCAGAATAATATAATCTAAATAATTTGAAACATGTAACGTTGGGAATTATCTATTATATTTTTTGTTCACAATCCATTTTCATAATTGAATCATCTATTTCATCGAATGATACATTTGAGTGAATACTAACTGATTCATCCAAAACATCCCAACCATCAAATCCTTCATCAAAGATATGTATAGTAATAACATCAATAATAACATCAAATTTCTGCTTTAAAGGGTTATTTACATAAAATACTTGTCTAGATTGTGATTCAAGAATATAAGGCTCATTTATTTATAGCTGTCATTTCATATCATTCACTCTAAAACCATAACTGTCTATACACAATCATTGTCATGTCATTTAATCAAAACACATTAATTTCATCATAGAGACATGAACATGTGCATAGTAATCTAATAAAAATATTCTCTCAACATCCCCATAATATGACATCTTTTCTGATTGAGGTTGTTTGTCTAATGCACTAGCATAAAAATCCATTGCAGTGCTTATCGTGACAACGTCATGATGTGTTTCCGTATTTTTTGCACAACTATTTATAATGAATTTAAGTCAATTGACAACCATTTATTTACAATCATGAACCACATTGTTCAGACCAAACAATAATGCCCTTATTTTAGCATATACATCATCTATCGGTAAACTTTGGACCTAAGATATATTGAAAACGATTATTGAACAACTACCAATGATTTTCTAATGTAAAAAAAAGAATTTTTTACATTTGGATTCAACAAAGCTAGAAATTATATGCTTTGTAATTGCTCCTGCCTCTTAATAGATAAAGAGTGATGTGATCTTTTTATAATTACACTATTTTCTCTGAAATGATATCAAGAACTATGAAAAAATAGACAACAGAAATATATATACTTATAATTTTACTTACTTAATGTAATAATCAACCGCACCACAGTTAAATAATACAGTACGATGATCCATTTCCCACTCATCCCTATTCAAATTACACAACCTATATGATCTGGATATCCCCTCATTTGGGGAAGTGATGTAAATGTTGGCTCAATGGGATCATACTTCTCATCTTTAGTTCTCATGGGCCGATTAGATCTCGTGGTGACATTATTCAAATACATTGAAAAAAAAATCCATGCATTCCTATGCTAAATAAACATTAAGAATATATCCTTTAGGAAGAATCTTATTTCCCAAATAAGATGTCAATGAAAACATCATTCTTTCTATTGGATATATCCTAATACTAGAAACAGGACCACCAAAAAGAACTTCTATTGGAAGATACAAAGTCAGATGTAACATAAATGTAAAAATGATGGGGGAAATTTTTCTCCAAGTTGCAAAGAATGATCGGTGCATATTTCTGTAGTTTTTTTCACAACACTTTTGTTCAATCTTTTAGAAAAAAGATGTAACACCCAAGACTTTTATGTTATATAAACCATAAAAGGAATATTTTTCTACACACAACACTTGCTTGGGTTGCTTTACATGAAATCGCGACCTTCCTCAATAGCTTGCGTCGTACGCAATACCGTGTTTCACTAAACAACGATATATAATTAAAATATTATTAAAACTAGCTGTTATGAATAGTAATAAACACCTTTTGAAATTGAATAAATTTTATTTTTCAAAATGGACTTCATTTTTGGATTCAGAATATCGAAATCAGCCTAGGGTGAAATTTTGGTATTTTTCTGAAAAATTTCAATTTTTGATGAATAGTGAAACCACTAAGTGGTAGTTAAAAAACTGAATTTTTCATAAAAATTAATTTTACAGCTTCTGTGAGTGGAATTTCAAAAATATGAGAGACACGGTTGATGTTAGTAAGTAAAATGTGGTTCAATGATATGAAAATAATTTTTGGTGAATAGTAACATTTTACTTTTATTTACCACGATTAAAAGTAAATAGGGTAATTATGGGTAAAAATGATATTATTATTACCCTAAAACATGTCCTAATTCTATTGGATAAGTGTAATTCGACCAAAAACAACCTTAGGAATACAATATGACCATTTAGTCCCACTTGGATTAGATTAGGACATTTATTATTAATTTATTTAAAGAAGGGTTAAAATAGTTAAAATCAAAGTTTAATAAGAAAATAATCTTTAATATAGGGTTATACATAAGATAAATTCAACTATAAAAATTTAGTAGAAAGATAAAAAGATTTCTTACATAATGATATTTTATTTTTAATTTTTAGACTTTAAATAAGTTAATTTATTTATGACACAAAGATGATGCAATAATTATCTTATTAATGAAATATTGACATAATTGATGTTATAAATACCCAAATAAATGTAATTTGAGACTTTTAATGAATTAAAATAAATTTATAGGTTAATATGACATGTTATTATATATTTAATTAACTTTTTTAGAACTAATCATTCTGTTATTATTTTCACAAAAATCAATTACTAAATAGTGTCAAAATTGACATAAAATAGTTTTTAAAACAAATATTATATTATTAATTGTTATTTTATTCCTGAAAATATAAGATTCGGAAAAATGACTTAGATAAGGTTATATATATTAATACTAAACAACTTTAGGTTGGTTGTGCTTGTTATAGTGAGTTTATTAACCTTATAGTATAAGAACACAATAAGACACGGTAAAAGTAAAATTATTTAACTTAATGATAAATCTGAATGAAAAGGTTAAAATAGGAACCTAAACTTGTCTAAATTATATTGGATGAGAGGATTTAGACCCATACCCACGTTATCTTCGAAATAAATCAATTTGGATCTATTTAAAACCTAACATGACTTTATAATAAATTAATATTTTTAGTTTTTATAAAGGATCCCCTCTCCTCCCTTATAAAAGGGAACCTCCTCCCCCTCTTCCTCACACCACTTTGAGCCTTCAAGATCGGCCAGACCCTAACAATTTTTCCTCTCCACTTCCCTATAGACATCCTAGAGGTCCTGGTCTTCTTCAAAGACCAATTTGAGTGCCCTAAAAGGAGGTCTCAAAGAGGCATTTCAAAGAAGAGGTAATGTCCGTTACCAATTCTTTCAACTTTATTTCTTCTTCCAATTCTTCTTCTTTAGTTGTTTAATTATGAATTAATAACATCAGTATCACTCATATACTTATATGTTATTATAAGTATGAAACAACCCTATTTCACCATCTATCCATCCTACGGAAAACAAAATCACCGCGCGTGCATACGTACGGAATACCGTCTCTATGCCGTGGTGTAATCTATTTTCCACCACCACCTTACTTCGATGAGTATAATGGTGTAAATAATGACTATATATGACTATTTTAAAGTGATATTAATTCTTAAATAGTATACATACACTTCAATACAATTCCACGATCATGGGAACGATATCATCCCTCGTGCGTACGTACGGAATACCGTCTCCATGATGTGATGCGACTCGTTCTACATGATTTTCATTGAATAATGATTACATAAATGAATTGAGTGAATAAATATGATATATATTACACTAATACCATTCTGTAAATGAGTTATCTATAAAATAAAAAGAAAAATAAGAATTTATTCGACAAGACACGCATAAGAACAAAACGTAATAAACACCCGAATAACAAGTAGTAATGAAATATTACTAATAAGAAGCTAAGAATATGACCATATATGATATCATAAAAATAAGTATGATTCTGGAATAAGTCAATAACATTATTGAAATTATTATACAGGAGGTTCGGACATGTACAATGCATATCAGACCTAGGGTAAGGAAAATATCACAATCTCATTTTTATTCGAGATTGTTTATACTTTGGTATTTACTATGGTGTATTTTATCATCCACATCCATGTTTCTTCAATATATAATATTATTTCCATCCACCTACAATTGTTTAAATCCAATTTTACCCTTCGGTGAGTTTTTAGTAAAATATATGAACGGAATCTTTTGTCGTTTTTCATATGAGGTACTTTTTGTCTTTTCTGACAAAAGTACGAGAAGAATGTTTTTTTTACTTATACAGCATGAATGGATTTTTAAAAAATTATTTCCAAGAAGCTTCCTTTACAAGTTTTCAAGTTTATTTTTAATCAACTTCTTTTATTTTAGAATTTTATGACATGTTAAGAAAGGAAAAGTGTTTTTGAAGTAGAAAGGTTATTTTCCTCAAGAATGGAGTTCAAGTGTTTTATCAAAATTATTTTCCATATAAGATAATATAGGTTTCTATTTCTATCCCTATTATTACATTGATTTGATGATGTTGTGATGGAATTATTTTTATGAATTCCTTTATCTTATATGAATTGTTTTATGCTGTCATGTTGTTTAAGAATCCCATTTTTTTATTACATGGGTTATGCTATGATTTATGGTTTATGATTTTGTGGCACACATAAGAATGGTATCATTATGAGATGGGTGGGACCTATATCTCCCTCCAATTAATTGGGTAAAAATTTTATATCTCATGAGATAGACATGGCTGGAACGGTAGGTTAAACTGGTTCAGTGAAACAGGACTGAAATGAGGAGTGAACTCGGTTCAGAAATGGACTTTGTCCACTAAGATAGTCTTGGCAATGAGTCTTGACTAATAAGAAATGATTCTCTATGATTATGTGTTTATGCCACAAAGTTTCATGTTTTATGTTATGATTATTGGGATTACATTTCACTACTACGATTTATCCCATGTTATGAAATTATGATTTCTTTTGCAGGTTAAGATTTTTAAAAGTTATGTTCTTATGTATATGATGTGATTGATATTTATTTTTTTTACCCTTACTGAGAATTTGAGCTCACCCTTTTGTATGTTTAATTTCCCCAGGTTAGGAAGAAGGTTACTAAGTAGGATATGCCAAAAAGGGTCTCTAGATATGATGAAATAAATGGGAGGCAAAGTAGACGCTTTATGAACCAGTTATTTATGTTTCCCTGTTTCTAAAGACACTATACCTATACGGTCCTTTCCTGGTTTTGTTATATGTTGTAATAAGTGTGCTTCAATTCTGAAGTAATAACAATGTATGTAAAGTTTGGGTCGTTATAGTTGGTATCAGAGGAAAGGTATAGTCATCCTTTGGAAAGTAGGATGTGAAAGCCTTAGTAAGAACCCTAAGGATAAGTCTAAGCATAGAACACAATCTTAGTGTTTTAGAAATGGCCATGAATAACCTAGGATAAGACCTTAGGTGTGAAATTTTATTCTTGATTATGTGATTTTCCTATTATAATTAGTGTTTCTCACACTATTCTTCTTGGTTTTAGTCAATGGCTAGAACCCGAAGGAACCGTGTTAATGTGGAATGCGACGGGCAATGTAATGATTGTCCCCCTCAGAAACCAAACGTTATCGGAGCTGGAATGAAAAATCTTGTAGCCATGCTCACACAACTTTCTCAAGCTATGAATCATGCAGGACTTCCAAACGAGCAAAGGAAGGAGCAACATTATGTTGAGTCCTTCATGAGGCAATGTCCACCTTCATTCAGTGGGTCTACAGATCCATTAGTTGCTGAACAATGGATTAGTACTACTGAAAAGATATTTTCAGTTCTTCAATGTTCTGAACATGATAAATTCATCTTAGCAGTGTATCGTTTGGAAGGTGATGCTGATCAATGGTGGAATCTTATCAAGAATATGAGGCAAAGAGATGAAATTGAGTCCATGGAATGGGACGAGTTCAAGAACTTATTTTTAAATAAGTACTTCCCTCATATTCTACGAACAAATATGGAGAAGGAGTTTCTTGAACGAAAGAAAAAGGATGATGAATCTGTTGGTACCTATGAAGAAAATTTTACAAGACTTGCAAGGTACGCTTCTGGTATTATTATCCAACCTGAGAGTAAGATAGATCGATTATTTAGTGGCATAAAATAAAGTCTTTGAAGGGCGTTAGCCATAAGGGACTTCAATAGCTACGACGAAATCGTTCGATGTGCTCTCAAAGTCGAGATGGAGATTGTAGTAACCCATCAGTCGTATGGGTTTGATAAGAAGAGGAAAATGGAATTCAAAGGAAAATCTAAATAACACACTAAAAAGAAGATGAGTTTTCCCTTATGCTCAAAGTGTGGAAAGAAACATGGAGGGAGTTGTCTTAAAGGGACAAGTAAATGTTTCAAATGTGGAAAGGAAGGTCATCGGGCATTTGAATGCCGCAATGATGGGAAGAAGATGTCTAATGATGCAAAAAAGGAAGGGATACACAGAATGAACCTACTACACTTCAATGTTTCAAGTGCAAGGAGATGGGGAATTATGCCAATAAATGCCCAAATCCAAGGTTTAATGATGATGGTCGACGTCAAAAAACTCTTAAGGCTAAAGACAAAGGAAAGTCACATGCAATTTCTATTAGCGATGTGGAGTACGATAACGATGTGGTGAAAGGTACACTTACCATCCACTCTAAAGTAGCAAATGCTTTATTTGATTATGGATCCACCCACTCCTTTATTTATGAAGAATTTTCTAAGGATATCACCGTATTACCTCAACAATTAGACGTTGAGTTAGCTGTGACAACCCCTAATGGCACAACAGTCGCATCAAAAGTTTATAATTCTTCTCTGATTGATGTTTGTGGGGAAGTGCTTCCTGAAAATCTTGTGATCCTTCCTATAGTGGAATTTGATGTGATTCTTGGCATGGATTGGCTTTCTCTACATGGAGCTCATATTAATTGCCAAATAAGGGAAGTCACATTTCATATTCCAGATCAATCAATGATCGTCTATCGATGCAAGGATGAACATAACCTTCCAGTGGAAATTTCTTCCATTTTATGGGTATTGATTCCACTAAATGAAGGTTATTTATCTCAAATGGTTGGTGAGAAACTCATGATTAATAATATTCCCATTATACGGGAGTTTGATGATGTCTTTCCGGAGTAATTACCAGGACTTCCACCAAATCATGAAGTTGAGTTTTCAATAGAACTCGTAACAGGTGCTTTGCCTATTTCAAATACACCTTATAGAATGGCCCCAATTGAGTTGCAGGAATTGAAGAAGAAACTCCAAGAGAATCTTGATAATGGGTTTATACTCCCTAGTGCGTCACCTTGGGGAGCACCTGTTCTGTTTGTTAATAAGAAAGATGGATCAATGAGACTCTGCATTGATTATTGAGAACTTAACAAGATCACTATCAAGAACAAATATCCTCTCCCACGCATTGATGACTTATTTGACCAACTACGCGGAGCTCAATACTTTTCCATGATTGATCTTTGTTCAGGTTATCATCAATTAAGGGTCAAAAGGGAGGATATACCAAAGATGACTTTCCGTACAAGGTATGGACACTATGAATTTATAGTGATGCCATTTGGTCTAACTAATGCCCCTACTATCTTCATGGATCTGATGAATAGAGTCTTTAGAGACTATCTTGATCAGTTTGTGGTAGTCTTTATAGATGATATTCTTGTCTATTCAAAGAGAAAGGAAGAACATGAAGATAACTTGAGAATTATATTTAAGACCCTGAGAAAAGAGAAGCTTTATGCCAAATTTACCAAGTGTGAATTTTGGCTTCAAAAAGTTTCATTTTTGGGTCACATAATCTCAAAAGAGGGGATATCTGTGGATCCAGCAAAAACAGAGGTTATCGAAAGATGGTCGAGACCAAGAACAGTGACTGAGATCCGAAGTTTTCTTGGTTTGGCTGGATATTATCGACATTTTGTGAAAGATTTTTCACGATTATCTAATCCACTCACCAAGTTGACTCGGAAAGGAGTTAAGTTTGTTTGGATGGAGGAATGTGAAGACAATTTCAAGGAGTTGAAAAGAAGGTTATCCAGTGCACCTGTGCTCACAATGCCTTGTAGTGGAGAAAGGTTTGTGATCTACAGTGAGGCATCCAAGAAGGGTTTGGGGTGTGTTCTTATGAAAAATGATATGGTGATAGCTTATGCCTCACGACAGTTGAAAATACATGAGAAAAATTACCCAACTCATGATTTGGAGTTAGCTGCGGTAATCTTTGCATTAAAGATTTGGAGGCATTATCTTTATGGAGAAAGGTGTGACATTTATACTGATCATAAACGTTTAAAGTATATTTTCACACAAAAGGATCTGAATATGTGACAAAGAAGATGGTTGTAGCTGATTAAGGATTACGACTACTCAATCCATTACCACCTTGGGAAAGAAAACAAGGTGGAAGATGCATTAAGTCGACAAGACCATGCCAGTTTATCCATGATGATCATCACAAAAGATCCAATATTTATGGATTTACAAAGGATGGATCTTGGAATTATAATGAAAGGGGAAAAATCATATCTTTCTCAAATGAATGTTCAACCATATATACATGTGAAGATTAAAGAGGCACATAAAGAAGTTGTAGAGTTACAAAAGAAGGTGAGAAATGTTCTTGAATTCAACCTTGATTATGATGGGATAATAAAGTTCCGAAATCGGGTTTGTGTTCCTACCATCCCCGAATTAACGGAGCTGTTGGATGAGGCTCATAGTTCTTCATTCTCTATTCATCCTAGAAGCACAAAGATGTATAGGGACCTGAAAGAGTACTTCTAGTGGGATGGCATGAAAAGAGATGTTGCTGAATATGTCTCTCGATGCTTGGTTTGTCAGCAAGTTAAATCTGAGAGACAGAAGTCTTAGGGGATGTTATAACCATTACTCATACCCGAATGGAAATGGGAAAACATAACTATGGACTTTGTCACCGGACTTCCTAAAACATCCAAAGGCAATAATGCTATCTGGGTCATAGTTGATCGTCTTACAAAGTCTGCACACTTCATCGCTATTAGAGAGGATTTCTCTCTGGATCAGCTTGCCAGGATATATGTAAAGGAAGTGGTAAGATTGCATGGAGTACCACTTTCTATTATATCTGATCGGGATCCCAGGTTTACCTCAAAGTTCTGGCAAAGTCTTTAGCATACTCTGGATACAGAGTTAAGTTTCAGCACTGTTTATCATCCTCAGACAGAAGGTCTGTCTGATAGAACAATTCAAACTCTAGAAGATATGTTGAGAGCTTGCTCTATGGATTTCAAAGGTTGTTGGGATCAACACCTACCTTTGGTGGAATTTTCTTATAATAATAGCTTTCACTCCAGTATTCAGATGAATCTTTATGAAGCTCTCTATGGAAAGAAATGCAGGACTCCAACTTGCTGGGATGAAGTTGGGGAAAGAAAGCTATTAGGACCTGATCTCGTTAATGAATTGGCAGAAAAGGTCAGATCTATTCAACAACACATAAGAGAAGCTCAGAGTCGACAGAAAAGTTATGCCGACAACTGAAGAAAAGACCTAGAGTTTGAAGTGGGTGATAAAGTGTTCTTATGAATATCTCCCTGGAAGAGGGTCATGAGATTTGGAAAGAAGGGGAAGTTGAGCCCTAGATATATCGGTCCTTTCGAAATATTGGATCGTGTTGGGAAGGTAGCTTACCGATTGGCGCTTCCACCGAATATTTCTCAAGTTCACGATGTGTTCCATGTATCTCTCCTGAGAAATTACATACCTGATCCTTCACATGTACTCAGCTCAGAAGTTGTACCGCTGGAGAAAGATCTTTCTTATGAAGAACAGCCGATAGAGATTCTGGATCATAACGAAAAAGTCCTACGAAACAAGACCACTCGATTGGTGAAAGTTTTATGGAGGAACCACCAATTAGAAGAAGCTACATGGTAGCTTGAGGATATGATGAGGGAGAGGTATCCTCATCTATTTGTTACAAAGTGACGAATTTTGAGGGCGAAATTCATTTTAAGGGGGGTATAATGTAACACCTGAGACTTTTATGTTATATAAATCATAAAAGGATTCTTTTTCTACACACAACACTTTCTTGTCTTTCTTTACACGAAATCGCGACCTTCCTCGATAGCTTGTGTTGTACGCAATACCGAGTTTCACTAAACAACGATATACTATTTAAATATTATTAAAACTAGTCGTTATGAATAGTAATAACCACTTTTTGAAATTTTATAAATTTTATTTTTCAAAATGGACTATATTTTTGGATTCGGAATATCGATATTATCCTAGGGTGAAATTTTGGTATTTTTCTGAAAACTTTCAATTTTTGATGAATAGTGAAACCACTAAGTGGTAGTTAAAAAACTGAATTTTTCATAAAAATTAATTTTACCACTTCTATGAGTGGAATTTCAAAAATCCGAGAGACATGGTTGATGTCAGTAATTAAAATGTGGTTCAATGAGATGAAAATAATTTTTGGTGAATAGTAACCTTTTACTTTTATTTACCACGGTTAAAAGTAAATAGGATAATTAAGGGTAAAAATGCTATTATTATTACGCTAAAACAAGCCCTAATTCTATTGGATAAGTGTAATTCGACCAAAAAAACCTTAGTAATAAAATATGAACATTTAGGCCCACATGGATTAGATTAGGACATTTATTATTAATTTATTTAAAGAAGGGTTAAATAGTTAAAATCAAACTTTAATATTAAAATAATTTTTAATATAAAGTTATACATAAGATAAATTCTACTATAAATATTCATTAGAAAGATACAATGATTTCCTACATAATGATATTTTATTTGTAATTTTTAGACTTTAAATAAGTTAATTTATTTATGACACAATGATGATGCAGTAATTATCTTATTAATAAAATATTGACATAATTGATTATATAAATACCCAAATAAATGTAATTTGAGACTTTTTATGAATTAAACGAAATTTATAAGTTTATATTACATGTTAGTATTGATTTAATTAACTTTTTTTGAACTAATCATTCTCATATGATTTTCCCAAAAATCAATTACTAAATAGTGTCAAAATTGACATAAAATAGTTTTTAAAACAAATATTATATTATTAATTGTTATTTAATTCCTAAAAATCTAACGTTCGGAAAAATTACTTATATAAGGTTATATATATTAATAATAAACAAATTGGGGTTCTTTTGTCTTGTTATAGTGAGTTTATTAACCTTATAGTATAAAAACACAAGAAGACACGGTAAAAGTAAAATTATTTTACTTAATGATAAATCTGAATGATAAGGTTAAAATAGGGACCCAAACTTGTCTAAATTCTATTGGATGAGATGATTTAGACCCATCCCCACCTTATATTTGAAATAAATCAATTTGGAGCTATTTAAAACCGAACTTGACTTTATAATAAATTAATATTTTTAGTATTTCCAAAGGAGCCCCTCTCCTCCCTTATAAAAGGGCACCTCCTCCCCCTCTTCCTCACACCACTTTGAGACTTAAAGCTCGGCCAACCCCTGACAATTTATCCTCTCCACTTCTCTAGATACATCCTCGAGGTCCTGGCCTTCTTCAAAGACCAATTTTAGTTCCCTAAAATGAGGTCTCAAAGAGGCATTTCAAAGAAGAGGTAATGTCCATTACCAATTCTTTCAACTTTATTTATTCTTCCACTTCTTCTTCTTTAGTTGTTTAATTATGAAGTAATAACATCAGTATCACTCATATACTGATATTTTATTATAAGTATGAAACAACCCTATTTCACCATCTATCCATCCTACGGAAAACGAAATCAACGCGCATGCATACGTACGGAATACCGTCTCCACGCCGTGGTGTAATCTATTTTCAACCACCACTTTACTTGGATGGGTATAATGGTGTAAATAATGACTATATATGACTATTGTAAATTGATATTGATTCTGAAATAGTATACATACACTCCAATACAATTCCACGATCATGGGAACGATATCATCGCTCGTGCGTACATACGGAATACCGTCTCCACGATGTGATGCGACTCGTTCTACATGATTTTCATTGCATAATGATTACATAAATGAATTTAGTGAATAAATATGATATATATTACACTAATACCATTATTGAAATGAGGTATCTATAAAATAAAAATAAAAATAAGAATTTATTCGACAAGACACGCATAAGAACAAAAAGTAATAAACACCCGAATAACAGGTAGTAATGAAATATTACTAATAAGAAGCTAAAAATATGACCATATATGATATCATAAAAATAAGTATTATTCTGGAATAAGTCAATTACATTATTTAAATCATTATACAGGAGGTCCGGACACGTACAAAGCATATCAGACCTAAGGTAAGAAAAATATCACAATCTCATTTTTATCTGAGATTGTTTATACTTTGATATTTACTGGGGTGTATTTTATCATCCACATCAATGTTTACTCAATATGTAATATTATTTCCATCAAACTACAATTGTTTAAATCCAATTTTACCCATCAGTGAGTTTTTAGTAAAATATATGAAAGGAATCTTTTGTCGTTTTCGTATGAGGTACTTTTTTACATTTCCGACAAAAGTACGAGAAGAATGTTTTTTTAACTTATACGGAATGAATGGATTTTCAAAACATTATTTCCAAGAATATTCCTTTAAAAGTTTTCAAGTTTATTTTTAATCAACTTCTTTTATTTTAGAATTGTATGACATGTTAAGAATGGAAAAGTGTTTTTGAAGTAGTTAAGATATTTTCCTAAAGAATGGAGTTCAAGTGTTTTATCAAAATAATTTTCCATCTAAGATAATTTAGGGTTTTGTTTCTATCCCTATTATTATATTTATTTGATTATGTTGTGATGGAATTATTTTGATGAATTTCGTTATCTTATATGAATTGTTTTATGATGTCATGTTGTTTATGAATCCCATTTTTTTATTACATGGGTTAGGCTATGATGTATGGTTTATGATTTTGTGGCACACATAAGAATGGTATCATTATGATATGGGTGGGACCTATATCTCCCTCTAATGCATTGGGTAAAGATTTTATATCTCATGAGATAGACATGGATGGAATGGAAGGTTAAACCGGTTCAGTGAAACAGGACTGAAACGAGGAGTGAACTGGGTTCAGAAATGGAATTTGTCCACTAAGATAGTCTTGGCAATGAGTCTTGACTAATAAGAAATGATTCTCTATGATTATGTGTTTATGCCACAAAGTTTCATGTTTTAATTTATGATTATTAGGATTACATTTCACTACTATGATTTATCCCATGTTATGAAATTATGATTTCTTTTGCAGGTTAAGATTTCCAAAAGTTATGTTCTTATGTATATGATGTGATTGATATTTATTTTCTTTACCCTTACTGAGCATTTGAGCTCACACTTTTGTATGTTTTATTTCCCCAGGTCATGAAGAAGGTTATTAAGTAGGATATTCCAAAAAGGGACTCTAGATATGATGAAATAAATGGGAGGCAAAGTAGATGCATTATGAACTAGTTGTTTATGTTTCCCAGTTTCTAAAGACACTATACCTATACGATCCTTTACTTGTTTTGTTATATGTTGTAATAAGTGTGATTCAATTCCAAAGTAATAACAATGTATGTAAAGTATGGTTCGTTATAAAGATCTCTATAAAATTTACATAATCTAATCACAGTGACCCTGAAATTATGTGACAGTAAATGTTGAATGTAAATAGGAATTAATAAATGAAATAGAATATAGTTGTATTGGGTTTGGGGGGATTTTAGTTTCACATCTTATGTATTCACTCATTTCAAAATGTTACTTTAATAACCATCAAGAACCTTTAAACTTTCCAAGACTTGAAGAAATTGTTTTTTCTCTAAATTTTTCATCGAAAAACATGCAAAAGGGACTTTCCACTAATTCTAACCAATTAACTCAGGATGAAGTATTGGTTTTTTACCCTAATCCATTAAATCACAACATGAGTGCAAATCATCTTTTGTATTTCCCTTTACATTTAAAATCATTTCAAGTAACAGTTCACACTCATTTTTCTCAATATACATTGCATCCAAGCAGTGATGTAGCTAATTTTATGACCAATATGAAAACTTGTATAATATAATTTTCTTTCTCCAACTATTGTTGTAATTTAAAGGAAAATTCTTACAGTTATTGGAATTTAACTAACCCTTTATAATTAAAAAAATTCAAACTATCATGTTCTTTAAGGATATCACCCCCTACATTCGTTGAGGTATTTCATCTGTCTCTATGGAATTTTCAAACATTATTCAATTTTTCCACTATGGATGATCCATTTGTGGAAATCAATGATGCCCGATGAAACTAAAAGTTCATCGAAACATTAATCTCCTAGAACGTGTATTTTTCATACATACAGGGAAAGATAATATCCCATTGGTACTCCAAACAGACATCATTCCATATGCTGGGAAATCATTTATTGTCCATAATAATGTTGCGCGACATATAAAGTAATCCTTTATAAATTCAACATATGTATTCTCCCGAATGTTCCAAATCTCCTTTCTAAATTCATCATAATAACTAGATTTTTCATACACCTCAATGAAATAAAATTATAAATATGAATGAAAATAGGCTATGTACTATGTGCAGTATGTATCTGATGAAATGGGTTGAAACCATCACATGACAATCCCAATTAAACATTCTGTGGGTCGGCTAAAAAATTAGGATGGAACATATCAAGTTTTTTACATGATAACCTATCAGTAGGATGACATATATCATCATTATCCTTATTTATTTAATCTTAATGTCATCTCATATTCTTAGCCATTTGTTCTGACATAAAAATTTTCTAAAGTCTGGGAATCAATAGAAATTTTCACATCACTTTCTCCAGTACACAAGATTGAGTTCCATCTTTATTAGTCTTACATATCTATGTACCTCATTGTTTTCACTCATTTAACTCAACATTATTCTTCCAAAATAGACAACAATATTTAGGGAATGCATGGATTTTAGTACTTGAAAATCCAAGATTTTCAACCAACTTTGATGCCATATAACTATTTTTAGAATACATGAATCATTAGGTAGAAAGTCCTTAAAAAATATTATGTTGATATTCAATCACAGTATTACTAAATCCATACAATATTTCCTCATGATATAGTCCCATTAAAAACTCTAGTTTGGTCATTTTTTCACATGACTAGTATACTGGGGTATTTTCACCTTCTAACAACATTCTAACACGATCAAAATCACCATTATGATCATTATATGAAAACTATGTTATCATATTCATTTCTTCTTCCACTGCTCTACATGAAGTGTTATATTGAGAAGAAAATGGAAACCGATTAGAAATCAAATTTTCAATTCTAATCATTTTAGCGAAATCAATGTCATTTTCTATTTGAACCTTTTCTCCATTGTGATTCCAAACATTATATCCTTTTAGAAAACCTTTTTTAGTGATGTGGTAACTTACTACCTCACATGTTAACCATGGTCTTCAAATTCAATAAAAACATGGGCCTCAAATAAATCCACCATATGAACCATTATTGAATGAAAAATTTAAAAAATATTCCAACTCCTTCTGAAACTCATCAGTGATCCGATAAACATTATAAATCCCACTACTATCCATTATAATATGAATAAAAAATAGTTAGTAAAATTTTTTATTGTAAATAACAACATTGGAACTCATTCAAGCTTAATAAAAGTTGTGTATGGACTCGTTCATAGGCTTCTATTCCTTACATACTTCTCGAGAGAAATAAGTTAATGTTCAATCTTAATGAATCAACTATAAAATTATCATATAATAAAGTATATGAGATCTCTAAATCATAATCATATAATAACTATACCCAAATCCACTAACTAATATTTATGTCATGTTAAGAGAATAAATAATGAAATCTACTACTATCAATTATTACACCAAGACAGATCAACCTTGGGTTTCTAGAAAATTTCTAGATTTCTAGATATTGGTAATTATTCTAAATGAATAAATCATAATCATCAGTGATTTACATTATCTAAAAATAAGATACAAAAATTCATGAGATACAAGTGGAGGTAACATTTTATATCATAATGAAAATATAATAATACGTACAATGGGTATCATTCATAGATACTTATATAGTGGAAAAGGATTAAAATGTTGGATTATTGTGAAATGAATCATATTATAATGATACAATTATAGTGGAACATGGGATTTATATATTAATGATGTTTTTAAGACTATTTGGTTGTAATACTTGTATAAAAGAGGTGCTGGTGTGCAGGGAGGGAGAGTGGCTGGGTAGGGGGAGGGGACTGGTGGGGGAGGGGCTAGGTAGTGGGAGGGGGGAGGGGATGGGCAGGGGGAGGGGATAGTGGGGGGAGGGGAGGGGCTGGGTAGGGGCGGGGGATAGTGGGGGGAGGGGGAGGGGGAGGAGCTGGGTAGAGGAGGGGGAGGATCTGGGTAGGGGGAGGGGCTGGTGGGGGGGGGGTTCGATCACAAAAGTGGTAGAGAAAGGGGAAGGGGTTCGATCGCGATAGAGGGAGGAAAAGTGGAAGGAAAAAGGGGTTCGATTGTAATAGGTAGGGTTCGATCGTGAGAGAGGAGAAAAGTTGATTTGGAGTGTTTGGAGGTGAGTTTAGGTGAATTAAATGAGTTCTATGTTTTATTAAAGATATATATAAATTATATTTGGAAGATAAAAGTTAACTAAGTCATTAAAATTTCAGAACTACTTATTGGAATCTCATAAAACTTATAGTTTTTTTAAGTATTTTTGTGATTTCATAAGACCTATGGTGATTTTGTAAGATTTATGGAGTTTTGATAAGAATATATGATGATTTAATAAGAATTTTGGAAATACTATTAGGATTATGTTGTTTTTATAAGACTTACGGTGATTTCATAAGTCTTGTGTGAAATATTACATAAGGGTTATAGAACCTTGGGGTGAGGATAATTTTTGAAAAATTTAGGAATATGAACTTCTGGAAGATCGGATTATTTAAATATCATGAGGCTGTGATTAATCCCTAATTTTAGCTAATTTCCTTGGAAAATTAATGAAGCAAAATTTCTTGTGAGACATGAATAAAAGATCTGCATCATGATGCTATTTCAAGAGAATTATCATGTAAAGATGGTTCTACTGATTAATAGGAATTCATACCATGGGAAGAAAACCACATCAAAATTCATTATTAAGTGATTATTTAGAAATTTGTTCATGCAATTTAGAATATAAAATAAGGGAGAAGAAAAAAGGATAAGTGATTATTTGATATTGTTATAGTAGTTGAAAGAGTATTTTGAGAATCCTTTTCATGAATAGAAAAAGAATACTATTTTGTGATAAATTAGATGAGTGATAAGATAAACATTTGTTTAGTCGGTATTGAGGCTTGATATTACAAGCATGTTGTGTTTATTTTATTTGTTTCACCATTTTCAGTGTTGATAAAACAAACATATTGTGTGTATTTTATATTTTCCAGTGATTGTTTTTTATAATTATTCCTTCATATATTCTCCCAAAATTGAAGAATATGTCCCTTTGTTATGCTATGTTCAAAGCCATGGTTCATATTTGTGAGAATTTTTATGGTGTCAGTCTTATATGTATCATGTGTTCCATCACGGGCTATGAAGAGGAATGAGCTGCAGTAGAAGGTCATTTCTATACCTCTTACTGATATGGTTGTCCTACACCTGCATTTTTTATGTTCATTTATACTTGATTACAAATAACTATATTTTAGTTATTTATTAAAAATGGTTAGTAATGTTTGACATGGGGTCTAATTATCATTTCTCTAATGGCATCAAAGAATTTTATCAGGACTCTAGAATATGGAACTGTTTTAAAATATTTTCATTATTTGACTTGTGCTAGAATAATAGACTAAATTCATTTGAATGATTTAATCTCTATGCACTTGGTTTTATATTCATGTTGTGTTATCCATAATAATTTATAATCAATTACCCAAGTACCCAAAATCATCATATTGGAAACCAAACTGAAACTTAGTTAGAACAAAGGTAAAATATAAATATAATCATTAAAAATATCAATTTATATAAATCCATAATTTAATCATACATAATAATCCATGAATAAAATACTAAAACTAAAAAAACCCTAATAGATTCATTTCATAAAGTAATTTATTCAAAATAGCGAGTAGGATATTAAAAATCACCCAATTTAGTATTCTTTAACACAAAGAGGATAACATGAGGTATTCAAATGGATTTCACCATGAGTTTAGTGAAATATAAAATTATAGAATACATTTATAGTATAGGGAAATAAAAATATATGTGAGTATAAGAGAATATATGAGAAGGAGAGATCCTACCTAAAACGAGTGGAAAAATTGCATAGCCAGAATACCATTCAGAATTAATTGTATGGAATATACACTATACAAAAACAAAAAATGAAACCCATAATAATAGGAACATAAAATTAATCCAAAAATTCATAATATAAAATTCTTACATTAAAAAAACATCATTAAAAACATATGGAACAACATAAACAAAAGTTATTTATTCGAAACATAAGAACATATCAATGAAACATGTGCAATTATAAAAGTAATGAAATAATAATGGGTTTATAAAACACAAGAATCACATGGTTTGAAAATAAAATAAAATCACATGGAAACACCTACTAAGATCATGTGAAAATGTCATGAAATAATCAAATACTAATTAAATAGAACAAAAAAATTAATCAGAATACCCTTGATAATAAGAAACAAAAGGTGTGCTCAAAATCTCAATCTAGTGTTCAATAACCATTAAATCGTTATCAAAGTGAGACCTAATCTGGCCACAATCAGGTCCATGGATTCTCAAAATATAGAATAAACCCTAACTGCAAGGAGAAACCACAAAAATAAAACCATATGAGTACCTTAGTGTTCAGCCGAACTCACATCGTAGCATCTGAAATGCATTGGCAGGGTGGTGGGGAGGTCGAATCAGATTAGTGTTGGGTGGGAGGTGGGCTGGCAATGGTGGAGCTGAATCGCAATTATATGACTGTCGGAGGTAGGATAGGTCTCTTTGGACCTATGTCGGAGGACTTGGAGAGGATTCTTTGGACTTGAGTTAGTATAGAGGTGGGGAGGCTGCATGTGAGCAATGTCGGTGGGGAGGTAGCCTGCCTATTTCGGAGGAGGAGGATCATTGGGAGGAGTGCTGGCAGGGAGGGCCTATAGAGGAGGATATGGGATTGGCTCGATCATGGGAGGGATAATTTGGGAGGATTCTTGCAAAAAAATGAATTATGGATTGTTTTCTTAAATTTTCATGATAATCCAAGATTCTCTACTCAATTTTGGCTATCTAAAGTGTGTTTTACACTAAAATGAATGTTTTATAATGAAAATGCATACTTTGAGTCATGCCTACAACATTGGGTGTCTGATTGACACATGTTCTATTTTTTCGCATCACAAATGAATAATTTGAAGCTCAATTAAGATAATAATCCTACAAAATCATCATGTATCCATGCCACTACCATTGTCTTAGGCATCACCCACTCCTCCAACTATACAAATATTACAACAATAAATCTACATTATTAATTTAAATGGATTAAAAAAATTCTATAGAATTTATTTATATATTTTATTATAATTAATTAATCATATAATTTTACTTATCCATCCATTTATAATAAAATAGTTATAATAAATAAATTTATTTTAATAGTTTTATAAATAATTTCATTAATGAGAATGTTTTTGTAAAAATAATGAAAATTTTCATTTGATTTTTATTTAATTGAAAATTCAATTTCAAATCATAAAATTTATTATCACATTAAAAAAAACCATTCACGGAAAATAATTTTGGTAAAATTAATTTTATTGAGCTATGATAAAGATTATTTGGTATAATATATCATTAAAAAACTAAAAAAATACACCTAGATTCAAATGATGTAAATTTTATATACAATGTTATCTATTTTAATAAGATAAATTTTAGGTGCAGTGTTACCTATTTTAATTTTATATGAAATGTTACCTATATTACCTAGGATAGTTGCAATGTTCTACTGGGTTCAACAATAGATAGTTTTAACATATGTTTGTCTATGGTTGGTGTATCAAATAGTACATGGTTAGTGGTGTGGGTTCCATAAAACCTCCCCCCATTGTTATATATGATAAAATAATTTTTATTACTTTCCACTATAATTGATAGAGAAAGAGGAACCAATAATGAAATTGATTTCTATATAATCCATTGATGGATGAGTAGTAAGGATTTTTTGTTGATTATTTAATGAATTTTGATTCACTAGCTAATGAAATGTTTAGAATTTAGGATGACTTGTTATGGAAAATCAATGACTTCCAAGCTTATAATAACTTATCGAGCCATATTTAAAAAAAAGGATTCACCTACCCCTATAGTCATAAATGTATGAAATCAACATGGTTTATGCATGGTAGAAAGTAGGCATACCTTGTTCATAGACCATTTCTTCCTCCACTACACAGGTTTGGAAAATACAGTGCATCGGTTAATGGGAAAACATATCACAACCCAACACTTCAAATAATTTAAGAGATTTAAATTCTATCACAACATTACCAATAAAACATTCGCATAGTGTATCATGTTTAGTATTTTTTTATCTCCTACATTGTTTTTTATTCATTATATAAATAGATAGTGTGGTCATAATTTGAAAAAGAAGATTATATTATTTTAATTGATATATTATAAAGATAATATTTAAAGTCTTAATTTGGATGTTATGCACATTGAGAAATATTTGGGTGATAATATAATATTGACCATTTTAGGAATCAAGGGGAAATGATAGGGTAGTTCCAATGCTCAGTATGATTTGAAAGAAATGGGATTGATTAAACCATTACATTTTTAGTTGGGTGAGGTTAATAGGTCATATATCCTTACATCATAGTATAAGATGGTTAAAAATGAGAAAGATATCTTTCTATTAGTTTTGAAGTCCAGTATTGTGTGTGATGGTTTTTTTAATGTTTCAAATCATTTTAATGTTGTAATAATGACTTTATGGGTGTTAAAAATCAATGATAATAATATTATGCTTCAAATATTAATACCAATTGAAATTATTTGTTGTTTTCCAAACCATTTTATTGAGATGTTGATTAATGTTTATAATTTTTTAAGATGTCTCCATTAAATGATTCATCAAATGAATGATTTTAGAAATATACAAGGAAAGATTTTTCTTACACAATGTAACTTGGTGAAAATATTTCCTCCATATTTTTATTTTATTTCATTATCCAATTGAACATACATTTAACTGGTAAATTCATTATTTTCGATCACATGCAATTCATATGGATGTATCGACAAGAGAAATAATTGAATACATTGAAATGGTATGTGTTCAACAATGAGTTCTGAGAATTTTTTATTACGAAAGGTTATTTGATGAATGAACTCACTAATTTATATACTACTTATATAATGGGTATTGAAAAAAAAATCAATGAACCCTCATAGATTGATGAAGATCCAATTGGTAAGTGGAAAATATTTTTTGTGGACAATTTTTTATATGGGAAATTATGAGTGGCTCAAGCTCAATAATAGTTTTTGTTTAGTACTCTATTGGTTATTCCATTGATATAGTAAGGTTTATAGTTTTATCTATTATGCGTTTTGTTCCTATATTTAATTATTTCATTATATTTTAGTATTTAGTAAAGTGGAACACATATTTTTGAGTCTAAATGGTAAAGAAAATGTGCCAATAATTATTAGATCCAATAACATCATTTTGACACATTTTATGCATGGTTAAAGACTCAAATTTTTATATATAATTTATTTAATATTTTTATAATTCATATTAGGGGTATTTTAAAATATCCCCTTCCATTAACATATGTAAATTTTATCGATTCACAAGTTGTTTGAATGTAGTGTTCATATAGTGACTGAATAACTCAAAAAACTATCTAAGGGTACCTTTATTATGGATCATCACTATAATCCTTTATATTATAATAGATTTCAATATTTTATTCGTTATGTCGTTGTAAATCAAGAAACATAGAATAGTTGTGTTAGTTTTCCATCAATTGATGCATGTTTTTTACTATAGACTATTGAGGGACATTATTATGGTTATTTATGGCCATGGATTAAAATATATATTATTGATGTGTGACTGGGTTGACATGAATCATTAAATAAAACTAGACCATTTACAATTTACATTAGTAAAATTCAACAATATGCTATACCAATATGACCAAGTAAGTACCGATCCCTTTATATTGGAATCACAAGAATAATAGGTTTTCATTGTTAGCACTGATTCAAATTTGAAATTTATGGCGAAAATGATAAGAATGGGGTTTTCTAATTGAACTAGAGGAATCAGATATTACTATCTTTAAGATAAAACACTTCATGAAACCACTATTGTTATAAAAGAAGAATATATACAATATTTCAAGGACATGGAAATTATTATTTCATTTTATTAACACTTGTTAATAAAATATATATCACACTAGTAGGGTATAAAACCCTTAAAATTAGCTTGTATTAGCTTGAAATCATGGGAAAATAATCTTTGATACCTTTATGGTCAATATGAATCAACTACATGTCAATCCAATTCCATTTTCTCGATATAAAAGAAATTGTTTTCTAGACTCTTCAACTTCGTTAAAGTGATAAAACACATAAAATTGGATAGAACTAAAAAACAAACTAGGATTGGTGTAAAAAGTTAAGAGAATGATCACTGAGTCATTTATGATATGTAGGAATCAATAGTGCATCTTTAAGATGCCCAAATATCTTGTTATGATCTAGAGTATCATTTAATCATTATGATTAAATTTTAAATTACATATCACCTTCTACATGGTAAAAACTAAGAAAATTCATTTGGTTTGGTTTAAAAACTTAATATAGTGATCATTGAGTCATTTATGATCTATAAGAGTCAATCAAGTTTCAATATGATGCTCAAATTTCCTTATATGATCAAAAACACCTTTTAAACATTTATTAATATGATATAAATCCCATCATGGGTTCAAAAATGAGAAAACAAGTTGTAAATAATGTTAATATCTTCTAAAAAGATCCTCAAATAATTTGTGATCTTTAAGAAACAACTGCTCCTCAAACTGAGGCCTATATTGATCGATATAACATAAATTATGATTTCATATTATTAACAATTAACAATCAATGAAAAATCACCTAGGTATGGGTCCAAACCAATCAAAAAATATTATATTTGCATGAAAACATAGAAAAATAATATTTTAGAAATTTATGATACATCGAAATCAATCATGCATAAATCTGATTCCTGGTATTCTCAACATGAAAGAAATTGTTGTGTGGAATTCAAATTTTTATTAAAGATGCATATCCCATAAAAGGAGTGAAAAAAAACACCCTGGAATTTTTATGAAAACTCTAAAAAAATATTATTAACACATTTATTTTCTTTTGGAATCAACCGAACGTCAATAAGATACTTATTTTCTATTGTATTATCTAAATTAGTATTTGACCTTTATGTTTTCATTAAAATGAAAAATCAACCTTCATGAGTTTAAAACCAATAAAACGAATTTGGATTATTTTCAAATCATAGGATAGTTATAATTGAGTTATTTTTGTTCTGTAAGAGTCTACCATGTGTCAATATAATTCAATGATTTCCCAGTATGATCAAAAACACCATTTTACCTTTTATACATTTATTAATATAACATATCTCCCACTAGGGGTAAAACACTTGAAAAAAAAGATGTTAATGATGTTAAAATTAGGGATAACAATCCTTGAATCATTTCGAATCTATTGTAACCAACATAACCAAAAACTAATTTATAGACTGATCAGTATAAAATAAAGTACAATTTCATATTATTAACACTTTTTAATAAAAGACAAATCAGATGAGTGGGTGTCAAAACTGAGAAAAAACACTTTTTGTAATGAAAACATTGGAGAGTTATCTTAGATTTATTTATGATATAAAGGAACGAACTGAACATTAATCTAATTCCAGATGTTCTCGATATGGTAAAATGTTTCATGTGGCCTTGCATTTGTATTAAAGTGATAAAGCACATAATAGTGGTAAAACTGATAAAAATGGATTGGTGTGAAAACATTGGCGAGTGATCATAAAATTATTTTTGGATCTGTAGGAATCAACCTCGAATCATTCAGATACACAGATTTCTCATTATTATCCAAAGTATTATTTCACCTTTATGATCACCTTCTAGGGGGTCAAAACCAAGATAATGATTTCAGATTTGTGTCAAAATTTAGACTAATAATCATAGAATAATTTATGATATATAAGAGTTAATTGAGTATCAATATGATGATTATATTTCTTGGTATGAATGAATACACTATTTAACATTCTATACATTTATCAATGTGTCATATCTTTTATCAAAGGTTCATAACCCTAGAAAAAGTTACGAATGAGGTGAAAAAATATGAAAATGGTCATAGAATAGATTTTGATTTATAGGAATCAATTGTGTCCCATACTGATTATTAAACTGATCTTTATAATAGAAATTATTATTTTATATTATCAATACTTTTTAATAAAATACAAATCCTATTGTTAATGTTCAAATCTAATAAAAGGATTTTGGATTAACATTATAATATAGGAAAATGATCTTGAATTCATTTGTTATATATACAAATAAACCATGTGTCAATTTGATTCATGGATTGATCAGTATGATATAAAGTAATGTGTGGCCTTTAAATTTGAATTAAAGTGACAAATGATATAAAAGGATAAAAACTAAGAAAACAAACTTCAATTTCTTTGAAAACATAGGATACTGTTCCTTGAGTCATTTATGGTCTATATAAAGTAGTTGGTATTTAATCAGATGCTCATATTTTTCAGTATGATCCAATGTAACATTTCACAATTGTGCATTCCTAAAAATGACATATAACCCATTAGGGGGTAAAAATGGTGCAAGAAATTGTATTGGTGTCAAAACCATGGGAAAAGATCATAAAATAATTAATGATCTTTAGGATTGAACTATTATCAATCTAAATCATATATTTCTCGGTATGATAGAAAACACATTTAACTATTTTTACATTTATTAATATGATATATCTCATATCAGGAGATCAAAAGCGAGTGAAAAAGTTTCAATTGATGTCAAAATCATATAAAAAGACCCATAATTTATTTTTGATCTTAAAGAATCAACCACACCACAAACTAATTCCCATATTGATTAGTATAATGGAATTTATGATTTTAAAAATATAACACTTCTTAATAAAAGAGAAATCACCTGGGTAGGGTTCCAAACTATAAAAAAAAGGACTAAATTAGAAAAAAAATGTTATTCAAGTCATTTATGATATGTATGAATCAATTATGTGCCAATATGATTCCAATTTTTTCTTGTATGATAGAAAGTGTCATGATCCATTTTCATTTGTATTAATATAAAGAATGCTGTAAAAATGGTCAAAATTGATCAAAAACACTTGGATTGGTGTCAAAATAGGGGATAATGATCATCGATCCATTTCGGATCTATAGGAATCAACCTAATGTCAATAGGATACTCAATTTTCTTGGTATGATCAAAAGTATAATTTCACATTTATGTTATCTTTCAAAACCAAAAAAACAAATTTGATTGGTATTAAAACATAAGAGAACAATCATCAAGTCATTTATGATCTGTAAGAGTCAATCACACATCAATTCGATGCTTAAATTTCTTACTATGATATAATGAACTATTTAACCACTTATATATTTTATAATATAAAATATCTCCCACTAGGGATCATAATTGATAAAACAAGTTGAGAATTTTGTGAAAATATAAGAAAAATATCCATGAATCATTTGTGATAGTTATGAATCAATCTTTCCTCAATCTAATTCTCAGAAATTGATTTGTATAATGGAAAGTGTGATTTTATTTTATTAACACATATTAATTAAAGGGAAATCACTTGGTTAGGGTTCAAAACCAAGAAAAAAAAATCATATATTAATGTGAAAACATAGGACAATGATATTAAATAAATTTAGGATTTGTAGAAATTGATCATGCCTCAATATGATTCCATGTTTTCTTAGTATGATAGAAAGTTTCATGTGGCCTTCAAATTTGTATTAAAGTGAAAAATCTTGTAAATGGGTTGAAAAATAAGTAAATACACCTTGATTAAATTCATTTGGGTTGGTTTTAATTTTTTTTGAGAATGTTCATTGAGTCCTTTATGATTTGGAGGAATCAAATCTGAATTAATCAGATTCTTGAATATATTGTCATGATCTAAATTAGAATTTCATCATTATGATTTCATTAAAATTACATATCACCTATAAAGGGATAAAATTCAATCTAACACATTTGTATTTGTGTAAAAACTTAATTGAATGATCATTGAGTCATTTATGATATATAGAAGTCAACAGTGCACCAATCTAATGTTCTGATTTCTTTTTATGAATGAAAACATTGTTTAACATTTTAAATTATTATTAATATTACATATTATTCATTAGGAGTTCTAAACCTAGAAAAAAAGTTTTGAATGATGTGAAAATCTAGAACAATGACCCTCAAATTATTTTTAATCTATAAGAACTTATGACATGTCAATCCAAGTTGTTGCTTTCCAAAGATGACGAAAAATACCTTTATGGTGTTTTAAAACACTAAAAAATGCATGAAATGGCCAAACCCTTATAAAAATACCTTATATAGATGTGAAATAGTAGTAAAAATATCATTAAATTTTTATTACAAGTATGAGAAGTCGTCCCCTCAATTTGATGTGCAATGTGATCAAAATGAATGAATAAGTTGTTCTTAAAAAATTTTAGCTATAAAAGATGTGTGATAGGGTGTTGAAACCAAGAAAATGACTTCTATATTCTATAAAATCTTAGGAAAACAACTCTAAAATAATTTTTAAAATATTCTGGACTGATGACATGTCACTATAAGTTTTCATTTTAACTAGAGCACTGAAAATATATTTTTCGTGATTAAAAACACTAAAAAAAGTACATAACTATCAAAACCCTAGTAAATGACTTCATATTAAAGTAAAATCATAGAAAAACTCTCTCTGAATTATATATGGATTTTATAAGGAGAAAAAAAAAACAGTCTGATGTGTGGTATTCCTGAAATGACTGAATATGAAGTTTTTAATGAATTATCAGTTTTAAAAACATGCACCATCGGGTCAAAACCAAGAAAATAAATATCTAATTTTTAATAAATCAAAGGATAATGAATTTATAATTATTTTTAAAATATAGGGACTCACCATGTGTCACTCTGAGTTATCATTTTATTGGGCTGATTGAAAACATATTTTTAGTAATTTAAAATACTAAATCAGGCATGTAATGGTCCAAAACATAGAAAATGACCATAGATTGTCATAAAGTCGTATTAAAAATATATTTTAATTGTTTCTTACTTTTAAAAGAATATTACATGTCAATGTGACATGCAGTGTTCTTGGACCGACTAAATTAGTAGTTCTTAAAAAGTTGATATTCATTTTAAACATGTATTTTGGATAAAAACTAAAAAAGTTACCACCAATTTTCTTGAAATTATAGTGAAACTATATTAGAATAATATTTGAAATGTAGCGACTGATAGAACATCACTCCACGTTTTTTTTTCCAAGAATGACTAAAGAAGCTGCTTTAGTTTTTTTATAACACTAAAACATGCATGTAATTGTCAAAACTAGGTAAAAAGATCACATATTGACGAAAAAAATAGGAAAAATACCTCTAAATTATTTTTTATGTTTATAAAGAGATGAAACATAAATAAAGAATGAAGTTTCCTCTGACTAACAGAATAATCAGTTCTCAAAAATTAATTATATTTAAAATCATGCACTTGAGGGTTGGAAGCTAGTAAATGACCTATGATTTTTGTGAAATATTATGACGACAACTGTATATTTATTTTTTGAAATGTAGGAACTAAAAGTTCATAAATTCAAGTTGAATTTTTCCTAAGATAATTGAAAATGAATTTTTATTATTTTAAAATACTATATTGTGCTCATAATGGTCAACACTATAAAAAATAATTAATGATGCACTTGAAATCATAGGAAAACATAATTGAAATTATGGGTGAAGTGAAAAACCAGATATAAAGTCAATATGATGTGTGGTGAGATTAGACTAACTGAATAAACATTATTAAATTAAAAATTTATTAAAAACTAGTAATATGAAGAAAATAACAATACAATCAACTATTTATTGACAAAATATTAATTTAAATACTCCAGGGAGTTATATTTTTTTATTTTTTTATTTACTATACTAAATTTTATTTTAAATTGATTTTATTTTAAGTTATATGAGATGATGGGTGTGGAGGATGGACATTGTACCTCTCCCCAACAACACATATGAACTTAAATGTGTAAACAACACTTTCTATTTAAGATATTTTTAGGGGAAATATTAACGATGTGTACCTATGAATCTCCAAGGATCACTGAATAACATTTTAGTATTCATTAATATGCATGATATAGAGTAATTGAAACAGACAAAACTAAGAATCCCAAAATGAGAAAGAATCCTTGGTAAGACAAGATGAGAAGAACCATTAATAAAACTGACATGGAGAAAGAAAACAATAAGCACAAAAGATCATGATATTTAATGTGCTTCAAACCCTTAGGAATATTATGTACAAGATAATAAGAACACTCTATGAACACATTTTATTAAACATAAAAAAACATGAAGTTCAATATACAAATTACAAAATAAAAATCCAATGAAACAAATTAATTGGAACTGAAAATGGAAGTAGTAGAAAGAATAAAAAAACTCACAAATCATAGATAGACTTATGATTATCCCAAAAGATTTTATTGAGGCTTAAGAGGAATAAATTACCTATTCTAGATCTAAAAAAAGGCACCAGATGTGTAACTAGTATGAACCTCCATTAGAATCACATGGATTTGATCATTCACATCTTTGACTTAAGCTAGCATTGTTAGAAGGATGGAATTCATGATCTCAAAGATTTCATCAAAAAAACTCTATAAATAGAAAGAGTTTCTATCAATCAGATGAGTGGATATTTTGGTAGAGAATGTGACTAAATGACCTGAAGAGACACCCCATAGGGGTGATGAATTCCCCTGAGAAGGCAAGGACTGTGAAAAGACTCACCCCCAATTAGTGGATTGCAGAAATCCAACAAAACAACTCATGAAAAGGAAAATAAATAGGTGGAAACCCCTAATAAAAAGGGTTGTGTAAAATAATCAATATTGAAGAGAATCCTCATTGTAGATCACTATAGTGTCAAGGGAAAAGGCTAACCCGCCAAAGAAACAATAGGCCAAACCGACAAGTCCAAATACATTTCCAAAACAAAAAAACTAGAATTAAGGTAATTTTGAGCATAAAATAATTTGGAAAATTATTTAAATTAGTTATTTTAAATAATAATAATTATTTTTTATAGAATATTATTTATCAAGTGTATATATATTTATTTAAAACAGAAAAAATAAATAATTATTTATTAATATGTTTTTTTATTATAATTAATTCTAAATAATTATTATTAATTACTAATAATTATTTCTAAATAATTTATTTTTGAAAAATTAATTTAAATTTTTATTTTGAATTAAAGGGAAAGGGGGAGCTTTTGCTTCATCAAAAAAATTTTCATGCATGTAAAACTATAAACTTAAAAATGTATAAATTGAAATTTCAGTTTCATATAGAAATGAGAATTACACATATATTTGGGATAAAGTAAAAAAGAAGATAAAACAAACAAAAAAATCCAAGGAGTTGGGGGTAAGGTATATGTTGTGGTGTCAACCATAAGTGGTGAACTTATCTATAATTTAGGTATTCATTAAAAGAAAAACCAAGTAATTCATTTCATTATGAAAAACATGCTTCCCAATGCATGACACCTTCCAAGTGAATGCATGACACCTTCCATGTGAATGCATGTGTGTGGGGGTGGGGCCTCAATTCACTCCTCAATCACTAGTCAAATGGTAAAAAGATTATCTCTACCCTCCATACCCTTCATCTAATGCCTTATCCGTCATTTTATCAACTCTGGTCATATTCCTACACCCTCAAAATATAGGATTAGACATCCTCTTATATATTTGTCACCTCCACTGTAATACATCAAACATGAAAAAAAATGTAAAACCCATAGTATAAAAAATGACTTATAGAAATAGAAATTTTTTGACAGATAATATATATAGGTAAAAATGAACAACTTATTCATATATTAATTTTTTTAATATTATATTTTTGTAGAAATTTTTTTTACCAACATATATATTTAATATCTAATAAAGTTTGATAGTAACAAATATTTTTAACAACAATTTCATTTTTTTACTTTATTATATTAATACAAATAGTTTTTTACAAATAAATTAATATACTATAATTAATCATTATTGCCAATATTTTTTCCCAACATAGAAATTTTTAGCAATTATTTTTTCAATAAAAAGATAACTATATTTTTTATTACTATTAGTTAATAGTTCACTAAAAAATTTATATCGCTATTAACAAACAAATGTTTATAAAACCAATTTCTATGTTAATAAAAAATAATTATGTTGTTATTAACAATAAAATATTGAAAATATTTGAAAAAATGAAAATTTTATCCAAAATGTATTATTATTAAAATATAATTAAAATTATATTTTAACTATAATTTATTTTAATTGAATTTTTTAATGAAATTTGAAAGAATAAAATAGAAAAAAAATAAAACATAGAAAATTTTTGTAATAAATAAATGAAAATCCTTAAATAAATCAAAAATAAATAAATTAAAAACATATTACCTCCAAAATTCATGTTTCCTCCCCATACCCTCCTTCTCTAAACTTATTCATTACCCACCCCCACCCAAGTCAAAATCTCTTCCTATGCTCACAAACCCAGTTCATCATTTTCATTCGCACCCACAATCACACCCCCTCAATTCTATATCATTACCTACACCCCCATATAACGATTCTCAATATATTTTTTATATAAAAAATTAAAAATATGTGGTATCAGGAGGATAATGGAAACAAACCCATTTCTCATTCAATCAGTTAATGATTGTGGCACTTATTAGGTATGCACATTTTCTCTTCATGTTTTAAGATATTGAAATCATGGGTATCTAGTGTTTAAATTTAATAGAAGGTAGGGTTTCATTTTAATTCTAGTAAAATGTATTGTTTGGTTTTTGTTTCTATAGATCCACTCTATTTATTTGAGTTAGGCCTCAAAAATTATATATGTCAATTCTATTTTTATATTTTTCCACTTTATTAAATAATCATTGATATATAGTGTTGAACCAGAGGTGTAAAGAAGGGGAATCAATGGATTCATCCCACACAATGATTAATGTCAAAGGATCAATATCATTTGTAACTGTATATTCGAGTCTAAAAATATTTCATAACAAAATAACTCTATATGAGAACAGTAGATATTATGTGTAATATATTGTTATCATGAAATTTGTTTTCTTATAGAAAACTAATAATATTTAATTATTTATCTTCTTATTTTTTTAATGATATCACTTTTCAATAATATCATCTGAACAGTTCATCGGAGCTAGTAAGTGTAATGACCCGAAATTTTGAAAAAAAAAATTCTTAACATTGTGTGTTATTTCATTTTATACTCAAGAAAACTATTTAATTTATTAAAATGAGTATAATTAAAATAAGACCATTGGGTTTAGACTGTTATATAACCGTTGGTCAATATGGCCATTGGAAACTAAATGTTGCGATTATTGTCTATAAATACAAGTGATATTGATTAATTAATATAGAAAGAATATTTGATGGCCCCATCCAGTATTCTCGCGCTGATCGAAGCCCATCTAACGGAACTCGGGAAGGACGTAGTACCTTTGGGATTTTCTTGGGAAAAACCCAAGAAGAACTTCACCATGTGAAGCTGGAACAGAATTGCCTTTGAGAGAATTTCAATCTTATAGAAATCACTACTCGGGCAATGTTGGCTGAGCCACCCTCAAATTCACTCACCTTAGTATACCTTACACTTAGGTCCTATGCTGTGTCTATAAGGGGCTATATAGAGAGACCTTAGCTACTTTGTGTAATCCATTGAGATAAATAAAATTGTGATTTCTTCCTTTGGTGATGTTTTTTTTTCAGATGTTCGAATAAATATAGGATGTATATTGATGAATTTTGGAAAAATGGTATATTTTAAAATATTTATGTAAAAATTAAATAATTAATTATATGTAATGATTTTCAAAAAATGGTCTTCTAAAGTTATGTTCAGTAAGAAATTAAGAGTCTAATAACATCAAATTAATTTTTGATGAATAGTAAATTATGAATACAGATTTTACGCTTAGGATTAGTAATGTGACAAAATATATTAGCAATTTCACTTAAAGAAAGTATTAATATAATTTAGGCAACTTGATTAAGTAAAGGTATTCAATAAAATAGTTAAATAACTATTTCAGAAATTATTAGTCAAGCATTAGTTTTTTCAGGTGAATAGTGTTTTTTTATTTAAAAATTAAATTAAAAATATTTAGAAAATAATTTTCATAAAATGGAGTTCATTTTTGAAATCAGAGCATCGATATTTGGTTAAGATAAATTTTTGAGATCATTCTGAAACGGTTGAATTTTCAATGTATAGTGTTTTTATTTAAAAATTAAGTTAAAAATATTTAGAAAATTATTTTCATAAAATGGAGTTCATTTTAGAAATCATAGCATCTATATTTGGTTAAGGTGAATTTTTAGGATTTTTTGGAGAAATTTGAATTTTCAGTGAATAGTGAAAATACTGTTTTTAGTTTCGGGTGTTTAATGACATCATTAAGGATGTAATAATTATGTAATCATTATAGTCTAACTATGAATAGTAATATAAGGTATTAGGTGTCCCAAGTTGCCAATACCATGGGAAATCCCACGGTTTTTTCAAAACCATCGATGAGGTGTCCCTTGGCAATTAATGCTTTGTCCCCTCACTTCTCCTACAAATACCAAGCTTTTCCCTCCTTAATTTCATTTTCAAATCCTTCCAAACGATGTTCTGGTCTCTTTAACTCCCAAGGAGTCCTCCCAAGGTTCTCTTAGGCCCCCAAGGTCTCGACCATCGAGTTTTAGGAGTTTCTCTTTAAGGTAAGGGGTCTTACCTCTCACTTTCTTTTCAAGTACTCTTATTTATGTCATTTCTTTTAAGCCCCATGTTCTTATGTTGGGGGTGTTATTATATATTAATATTACTTTCCTTTTCATGTTCATATTATTAGGGACCCCATCTTGCTCTCATCATTTCATTTTATGAATGTTTAAGTGGCGTCGTTAGGCTGCCAAATTTTTGTAAGGGATTCTTTCACTCTTCCCATTTTCAAAGTTTTATTTTCTTTTCATGTCTTTCAAGTTCCTTTTTCTCATGTTGGGGTATGATATCTATATTAATCATACTTTCCTTGTATGTAAACATTATTAGATAACCTATATAATCTCATCAATTCATTTTTTTTGAATTTTTAAGTGATGCCGTTAGGCTGCCAAATTTTCATTAGAGAAATCTTATTTTTGTCTCCTTTTCATGTTTTTCATTTCATATGGTATTCCTTTAAATTTTCATTAAAATGGTCTTATATCCTTTATATTCCATCCCTATACTATTTTATGGATCATTTATGAGTGGGTGACCCATTTCCCCTCTCTTTTCAATGTTTTCTAAAACCCTGCAACATAGCCGTTATGCTGCAGAATTTTCGTCTCAAAATGTCTCTCTCTTTTTCTCAAATTATTTTACTTTATTAAGTGAATACTAAAAGATTTTTATTCTACATGGGTATTCAAATACATATAAAAATGTTCTATTTTAATTCTGTGATTTAAATACATGAATCCCACTTTCCTTTTCTGTGGGTTTAAAGTGACATAAAGATCATGTCTTAAAAGCAGTTTTTAAAACGTTATGATTATGAAATGAAACCCATGTATTTTATGTATATGGGTTATTTATTAAATTTTTGATGGTGATATATGTGGATCACATGTTATTAAAGACAAATTAAGTGTTCACCCTAATAGCGCTCCAATGCATTGGGTAAATATTTAATCACTAGAGATGACCATTTTAACGATACCTTGGTGAATAACTTTGGTAATATTTTTAATGACGCCTTAAGGATGGACCTTGGTGATACAGAAATGATTTTATAAGTTAAATTTTGTAGCCACATCTTCATGTTATGAAACATGTTATTTTTATTATGATATTCCTCATGATCTCTTTCTTAGGCCTTAAAGTTATTTATCATGACTTTATTGATGTATCTAAATTTCACATGTAAAATGTTTCCCTTTTTTCCCTTACTGGGCCTTCTTCTCACCCTTTCCTTTGATGTATGTCCTTAGGTTATGAGATATAGTAATGAACTTATGATTAACAAGTATGAAGAAGCCTTTAAAGTGTTTAAGAATAATGTTTTATGTTGTCATGTTTTAAGTTCCTGGTTTCCAAGACACTAAACTTTAAAGATCCTCAGTTTTGTATAATGTAATGAAAGTTTATGTGATAAAAAGGTGGGATACCATAGTTGGTATCAAAGTATGGTTTATTTATTTGTGGAAATTATTATTTTAAAACATTAAAAGGTTTCTTAATGAAAATATTAAATATAGGAAAACATCCTGGTATTTTGGTGAAGTATTAAGTAAGTGGTTTCCAAACAAATAAATCCAGGTCTGGATACGAACAAGTAGAGGTGGCTCTGGCACAGATGCAAAAAGAGGTAAAACCCAAAAACACCGCTTTGAGATAGACTCAAACGGGAACTGTTACACAATAATGGGCTTTGATACACTCTTGGTTACGACACTCTTGGGGGATATGTTTGGTTAATGGAAAGATTTTTATGAATCATTTTGAAGGAATTATAAAAAAATTTAATTGTCTAAGAATGAAGTTTTAAGATATAAAATCCTTTTTATTTAAAAGACTCATAAATGAAATAAGTTTCTCAGGAAGGATTTATTATTTTAGAAAATTTACCCATAGTCTAGGAACAAATTAACCTATTTCTTGAGGAGTTACCCAGATCTCCCCCAGAAAGAGAGGTAGAGTTCTCCATTGAACTCGTAGCTGGATATCATCTAATGTCAAAGACCCCCTATAAGATAGAAAATGTGGAGCTAGAGGAATTAAAGAAACAAATCCAAGATATTTTGGAGAATGGGTTTATTTGACCAAGTGTGTCTCCTTGGGGAGCACCAGTCCTCTTTGTGAAGATGAAGGATGGATTGATGCAGCTATGCATTGATTATAGAGAACTGAATGGTATCACAGTGAAGAACAAATACTCTCTTCCAAGAATTGATGACTTATTTGACCAACTTTATGGGACTCAATTATTCTCTAAGATTGATCTTCATTCTGGTTATCATCAATTGAGAGTGAAGAATGATGATATTCCAAAAAAATGCCTTCCAATCAAGATATGGGCATTATGAGTTTGATGTTATACCCTTCGGACTGACTAATGCTCCTGCTATTTTTAGGGATCAAGAATAAGTTGATTTTGGAAAATTATGTTTTATCAAATGGATATCCTCTGTATAGGAAAATGATTTGGTGATTAAATGATAAAGGATATTTTGGATGACGTTTTCTCTTTTGGGGTACTATATGCCTATGGGAAATAAAATACTACAACATTTAAATTGATGAGGAATGGTTGAATTTTTTTTGTAAAAATTTATGTATTTATTATGGACATATGGTGATTTGGGTTATTTTTGGAAAATGATGAACCTAGCATAGAGAATATATGAATATGTTAATTACACTTTAGTATGAGACTTTAATAGTAGTAGATGTTATTTGGAGATAAATGTTATGATTTATTAGGGAAGACTATGTGATAAATCCTTCTAAGTTTTGGGTTCCAATATTAGTTTGGATTATTCTGAATAATTTTAAGGATGATTGTGTATTGAATGGTCTTTCTGGAACATTGGGTACTTTTGTTTAATTTTGGAGATTAATTGTCATATTTCTTTATATAAAGGATTATCCTTTTTGGGAATTATATGATCTCATACAAACATTTTTAGTTTAAGTTGATGACTAAAGACAAGGGAAATATAGAGTTATTCTTTTGTGGATTATGTGATTCTCAAGAAGATGATTCTTGTGATTTTTATGAGACTAAGTCTTTTGAGATACTCATTGTTTGGAGAAAAGATTATTCTTGTTATAAACTTATTAAAGTAAGAAACTATACTTGAAGGTAAGTATATTTCCTTACGTTTTTATTCTATGTAGTGAATGAATTCCTAAAAATTATGAAAAGGAATGTAAAACAAAAATGTTGTTGGTTTATATTTCCTACTGGGTAATCAAAGAATGTTTAACACATCTTAAGTTTGTGATCTTCTTGGGGTTAATTTTCTCCTAATCATGTTTTCTATCACTCTCTATCAGAACATGACCCTTTGTTTTCTCTTCCATATCCATGTTTTTTTACATGGAATCCTAGTATGAGTTATCTCGAGTGACCTTTGTACTTCCCTTTATTTCTTTTAAAATAATAGTTTTACTGACACTTTTTCCGATGTGGGAATTTCAACGAAATTTCCAAGCCCAATTTTAAAATTACAAGGATTTAATTTCTTAAGGGGGGATGAATGTAACAACCTGAAATTTTTATTTTTTTGTTTCCTAACTTTGTGTTTTATTTCATTTTATACTCAACAAAACAATTTCATTTATTAAAAAGAGTATAATTAAAATAAGACTGTTGGGTTTCAACTGTTATATGACTGTTGTTCAATATGACATTTGGAAACTAAATGTTGTGATTATTGTCTATAAATACAAGTGATCTTGATTAATTAATATCTAAAGAAGATTTGATGGACCCATCCAGAAGTCTTGGGCTAATCGAAGCCCATCTGACGGAACTCGGGAAGGAGGTAGCACCTTTGGGCTTTTCTCTTGACCAAACCCAAGACGAACTTCACCATGTGAAGCTAGAATGTAATCACATTCAGGAGAAGTTCAAGATTATAGAAATTACTACTTGGGAAATGTTGGCCGAGTAGCCCTCATATTCTCTTACCTTAGCACACCTTACACATAGGTCATATGCTGGGGTTATAATGGGATATGTAACGAGATCGTAGATACTTTGTGTAATCCTTTGAGATAAATAGAATGTTTATTTCTTCCTTTGGAGAAGTTTGTGATTTTTCAAAGGTTCAAATAAATATAGGATGTATATTGATGAATTTTGAAAAAAGGGAATATTTTAAAATATTTATGTAAACCTTAAATAATTAATGATGTGTAATGATTTTCAAAAAATGGTCTTCTATAGTTATGTTCCGTAAAAAATATAGAGTCTAATAAAATCAACTTAATTTTTTATGAATACTAAATTATGAATAGTGATTTTATGCTTAGGATTAGTAATGTGACCAAATGGATTAGTAATCTCACTTAAAGAAAGTATTAATATAATTTAGGAACATTGATTAATAATGTGATTCAATAAAATAGATAAATAACTGTTTCAGAAATTATTAGTCAAGTATTAGTTTTTTTGGGTGAATAGTGTTTTTTATTTAAAAATTAAATTAAAAATATTTAGAAAATTATTTTCATACAATTGAGTTCATTTTTGATATCAGAGCATCGATATTTGGTTAAGTTAAATTTTTGAGATTTTTCTGAAACGGTTGAATTTTCCATGAATAGTGTTTTCATTTAAAAATAAAAATAAAATTATTTATAAAATTATTTTCATAAAATGAAGTTCATTTTTTAAATCAGATCATCTATATTTGGTTAAGGTTAATTTTTTGGATTTTTCTAGGAAAGTTGAATTTTCAGTGAATAGTGAAAATACAGTTTTTAGTTTCGGGTGTTTACTGACATCATTAAGGATGTAATTATTATGTAATCATTCTGGTCAACTTATTAATAGTAAGATAAGGTATTAGGTGTCCTATGTGTCCAATACCATGGGAAAATACCATGGGAAAGCCCATGGTTTTTCCCAAACCACCGATGAGGTGTCCTTTGGCAATTAATGCTTTGCCCCCTCACTTCTCCTATAAATACCAAGCATTTCCATCAATAATTTAATTTAAAAATCATCCCCGATTAAGTTATGGTCTCTTCACCTCCCAAGGATTACTCCCAAGGTTCCCTCAATCCTTCAAGGTCCTGACCTTCATGTTTTAGGAGTTTCATTTTAAGGTAAGGGATCCAACCTCTCACTTTCTTTTCAAGTACTCTTGTTTTTGTCATTTATTTTAAGCACCATGTTATTATTTTGGGAGTGTTATTGTATATTAATATTATTGTACCTTTCATGTTCAAATTATGAGATACCCCATATTTCTCTCATCATTTCATTTTATGAATGTTTAAGTGGCGTCGTTAGGCTGCGGAATTTTTGTAAGGGATTCTTTCACTCTTCCCATTTTCAAAGATCTATTTTCATATCAAGTCTTTCAAGTTCCTTTTTTCCATTTTGGGGTATGATATATTCATCATACATTCCTTTTATGTTCACATTATTATAGACCCTATATAATTTCAACAATTCATTTTTTTGAAGTTTTAAGTGACGTCGTTAGGCTGCCGAATTTTCAAGAGAGAAATCTTATTTTTGTCTCCCTTTCATGTTTTTCATTTCATATTGTATTCCCTTAAAATTTCATTACCATGTTCCTATATCCTTTATATTAGGTCCCTATAATATTTTATGGATCATTTATGAGTGGGTGACCCATGTCCCCTCTCTTTTAAATTTTTTAAAAAACCCTACAATATAGCCGTTATGCTGCAGAATTTTCATCTCAAAATGTCTCTCTCTTTTTCTCAAATTCTTTTACATTATTAAGTGAATAATCAAAGATCTTTCTTCTAAAGGGGTATTCACATATATATCAAAATGTTATATTTTAATTCTGGGATTTAAATACATGAAACCCACTTTCATTTTCGGTGGGTTTAAAGTGACATAAAGATCATGTCTTTAAAGCAGTTTTTAAAACGTTATGATTATGAAATGAAACCCATTTATTTTATGCTATATGGGTTATTTATGAAATGTTTTAGGATGATATATTTTTCTCACATGTTAATAAAGACAAATTAATGGTGGGCCATGATAGATCTCTAATGCATTGGGTAAAGATTTAATCTCTAGAGACGACCATTTTAATGATACCTTGATGAATAACCTTGGTAAATTTTTAATGACACCTTGGGGATAGACCTTGGTGATAAAGAAATAATTTTCTATGTTAAATGTTGTAGCCACATCTTCATGTTATAAAACAAATTATTTTTATTATGATATGCCGCATAATCTCTTTCTCAAGCCTTAATGTTATTTATCATGACTTATATTGATGTATCTCAAGTTCACATGTAAAATGTTTCCCTTTTTTCCCTTACTGGGCCTTTTGCTCTCCCTTTCCTTTGATTTATGTCCCCAGGTTTTGATATTTAGTAATGAAATTATGATGAACAAGTATGAAGAATCCTTTCAAGTTTATAAGAAGAATGGTTTATTTTGTCATGTTTTAAGTTCCTGGTTTCCAAGAAACTAAACCTTAAAGATCCTCAGTTTTGTATAATGTAATGAAAGTTTATGTGATAAAAAGGCGGGATGACATAGTAACTGCTCTAACCATTTATTCTTATGTAATTTCATATAGTTTTGTTTACTAACTAAACCATTATTTCTCTACAATCATTTCTTAATTTATTACTGATATATTGGCGTTTCCCACCTAAATTAGTAACTTTAATCAACATTTTAATGATAACTGTTTTAGGAAAAATATAACAAACACTATTGGTTTCTGGTTTTTTACAATATACCTACCAAAGTACAGACCTATAGTTTATAGTGTCCCAAAAATAGTTGAAAACTATTTTTTTGGATGGTATTTCCAATATTGGGTAGACTAAAATGGATTCCTCACATTTTACTAAATTTTTTTTTGAAAAATGATTTATAGTTTTATCTATGTTCTTCCAAAAATTGTCTTAAGCTAATATTTTTAAAACTATATATTAATTATTTATTTTTATAAATGTAACTTAGTAATATATGAGTACTATAAATGGTGAGATAAGGTTATAGTGGTTCTGTTCACTATAGGATATTATAACTAAAAAATAAAATATAAATCAACAACCTTTCTCTTTTTCCAATCATAAAAAAACGCTAAAAAACACTATATCTATATGAATGTTCTATGATCCATGCATAGGAAATCATTATAATTACTAGTACATGGATATAAAAATCCCTAACAAACTATCATATAATCACTTATGTCAACATAACATTTAAAATAATTTTTCACTATTGGCATACTTAATTCTGATGAAAAATAAGAAAACCTTGTTTTCATAACTGCTTTTTTATAAAATTGATTTCTTATTTCATGAAATATAAAAATTAATTATTTTTTGATGATTTAAATTAAATTATCTTCTAAATATCATCATTATACTTTTATTAGTCAAATTATAGAATAATTTTTTTATTTTAGATCTAACATCACCCTGGATAGAAAAAATTATATTGAAGTTGATTTACCTAAGCTACTATGACATCAATACTAACAAAAATTATTAAGATGAATAGATTAGAAACATGAGAACATCTGATCCATTACATAATATTAGCATAAATTATTTACTAATTGAATTTTACCCTATATTTTTTAAAATATATTATGATGTGATATTTATTTTCAATTATTATATGCATTTATGAATTTGTATTTTCAAACACACTATGAGTAATATGTTCAAGAAAATATATTTCATTCAAATTAGTGGATATAAAATTCACTCTATAAGTTTGAATGTTCTACGACCCATGTAATTAAAATCTTTCAAATTACTTTTATGTGTTTATAAACATATCTAATGAATTATCATTGAATCATATTGGAGTTAGTTCCCTATAACCAATTCTATGTACTTTATAATGAAATGTATTCATAGTTTTGAATATTAATAAACTACTTATCAAATCATGATTATTCTTCAGCATAACATAGTATGTGACAATGTATTAATAGTAGCGCTCTCTCTAAAAGGTCTTAGCAGTTCCCTGCAATGATGAGTACCCATAAGTTCTATTAAATAATTATTAAATATATATTCCATAGATGGATGATATCATTTTAAGGACACATGTAATATATGAAATCAAGGGTGGAGACTCATATTAGTTTGATTAATCTTCTCACGGTGTACACCCTTGGTAATATCCTGTGTTGGTTATTATAAAGAACAAGACCCACTAGTATAAAATACACACTTATATGTGTCATTAGATGTTCATATCTACATACATGTATATTGAACCTTAGACATTAATATTAATATTAATGAGTATTATGAGTCATTTAATTTGTTGTATTGATGAAAATCATGATGACATATGTTCACGGTGATGTTGGATACATTTGGGACATCATGAGTAATATTACATTAAGGAATAATGTGAGAAATAATTTTTCCCTTCTATTATTTAATAGAAGTTGATATCTCATTCCCTTTGATGGAAATTATATATCATAAATAAATCTATGTCCATGGTGTTTTATAGGAAAGTTCGTGTTTTAGGAAGTCAAAGAAAGAGACACCAAGCATACAGGTTGATGACACCAACATGCAACCCTCTTGATTGGAGATATTGTGATAAAGGGATTATATTACACTGTTAGCATTCATATGAGGTACTATGTTATTTTAGAATTAACAACTTTCTCTATGGGTTCCTTGGTGTGTTTCTAGATGCTAACCTTGGACATTAGGCTACTTCACCAAATGCCCCGATGAAAGAGGCCTAGAGGGTCACACACTGAGTGTTTCTAGAATCTCAGTAAAATAATAATATTATTATTTAGTATTTAACAAGTTGAATGAATATTATTCCAACACATGATTTAATAATTATTCATGTATAATTAAGCATATATATTCCATCACCAGTTATTCTAGAGAATATAATGTGAACAGAATATTTAATAAATATTTATTTTCTATTTAGTGAATATAATATTTATTTATTTATTAGAGAATAATGAAGTGATCTTTATTTAATAAATAAATATTAATTATTTTAGGCCTGATAAATATTGTGGAGGAATGGTCTAACCTGTTTAATGTTCCAATGAGAAATAATAAATATTGAATATTATATGATTAAATAATATTTATTTTAATTCTCATTTTAATCATATATCAGGAAATCATATTATTATTATTATTATTCAACAATGGTTCAGTAGGGATTAAATAAATAATAAAGGCAACTAGTGAAATTATTTTATTTTAATCCCTATTGTGTATAAACCAAATTATATTATTTTCTAAGAGATCCAATTTATTTGTTTGGTTGTGCATAATGGATTTGGAGAATCCTCTCAAGCCCTAGAAAACTCTCTTATCCAAGAAAACTCCCAAGAATTGAGAGTTTTATTCCTCTACCTCTCACTATTAGGTCAAGAAAGATCAAGGAGAACCCTTTGGAAGTGGTTCTCAAAGATATCAAAGGTGAAAGAAACAAGCTATAGGATCTTCCATGTAAGAAACTTGAGATTCCTACAGCAACTTTTGGAGATTTGTGGACCACTTGTGGATCACCACTAGAGGGAATTTTCTCTTGATTCCTAAAATGAAACGCTGGAACAATGTAGATCTGTTTTCATATATATCAATGAATAAAAAATTCCAACAAGGTAATCTCTAATTAATTAAACTAATTATAAATAATATGTGATGATCCTCTATCTAGTTTCGAAATTCAATCCCTTGTTTAGATTCTTTGACTCAGTTCTATTGATCGCACTATTTATCATCATGTAAATCTCATATTGATCATTGATCATGACAAAAACCAAATTTATTATGACTCATCTCACGCTTTCACTGTGCTCAGAACCGAAAATTGGTATTATAGTAGTCACATAATCATTTATAATTATTTAATGATCATTTAGGATTTATGCATTGGTCATTTAGTTTTCAGTTCAAGTTTAATCATTCTTTTAATATGAATTGAATGATATGATTCTTCCTCCATTGTTTTTCAAAGATCTAATCGAAAAAATTAATTTTATGAATGAAATAACATCAAATATCTCAGCTAGAGGTGGTGGGGATTTTTTATAGATAACACAGGAGTAAAAACTGTGTAACTGGAGTTACATGTCATCTACTTGTGTTCAATGCATCAGGAATTAATTCGAAAATTAATTCAAACTAAGTGAATTGATGACACATGGTTCATTTATTTCTTACACCACATGTTGACCGAGCCATCTTGGTGCATGGTCAATCAGAGTACATGCCGCGTAAAACACGTACATGGTGTATAGTCTCCTTGACTCATAGATGGTCCATGTATTACGTGACATACCTAACTAGAAACCATGTAACTCATAGGCCACATTATGTGTAGTATCTTATACATGTCGTGCACTCAAATTTTTTTGAGGAATAGTTTAAATGTTGAGTCCCAAGGCATGTGCCTTAGATAGATGGTGAGATATGTACATGCCATGTATCTCCATGTACACGCCAAGTAGTTATACCAAATTACACAGATTTAAGATTTATTTATTATATGGTGTAAACCTTATCAATATGTGCTTTAGTGTGGTCATTAATTTTATAGTACAAGCCAAACGTGGGTTTTAATATATATATATATATATATATATATATTTAATTAATATATATGTAATGTTCATCTCTTCATATCCTATAGGATTCATATTATAGTTGTTACTCCATGTACATTAAACCATAACACATGTTCGAAAAATCATGTAATTTATGTAATCATTAAATTGATCATACAAATCATGAAATTATGTGATAATTATTTTATTCTATATGTCATAAGAGTACACAATATATGAGTATAATACATGTGGGGTGGATCCAAAAGAGTATTCATCATGTTCCCTCTAAGATACATTTATGTACACATTTAAATTTAAATAAATTTATATAATTTTTTTAAAGTTATGATGGATGAGAATATCAAGTAAATTAATATTTGAATTAATATTAGAGAATTGATTAATGAAAGAATATAATTTATTTATTTGAGAAAAGATTTTCTTAAATAAGAATGATTAGGAATTGAATGAAAGTTTTTTTAAATGTGTAATATTTTGAATGCATGTAGATGATCATGAGAGTAGACCAGGCCATTTTATGATATTGGTTTAATTTAATTTATTATTAAATTAAAATGTTAGTATGTGTTCCTTCTCTCCTCTTATTATGTAAGGGTCAACATTCCCATGGTTTCCTTTCTATAAACCCCTTGTTTCCCTCACCATTGTCTGATTAAAATCATATGTAATGGATGGAGCTCCCAAACTAATAGAGTATGTTCAATTTTGGAGTCAAAGAGAAACTAATCCAAGAGATATACATAGGTAGAGTGATGTAAATCTGTAACACAAAACATAATTGGTTCAAGGTGTTTTTTCGCTTGTTAAATGGTTAGTTTATCAAACTCTAGGTAAAATGGCCATTAGTAAAAGCTCATGATCATTTTGCTTTATTATTTTATTTTTGTATATTTTCATGGTTATTTAATTATGGATGTTTTATCATGATCACATGAATTAATAAAATTAATGAGCATGAAAAATATAACTAAAATCAATTGGATTATTGATAAATATTATCTAAGAAATGGTTAATCACTGAAGTAAATCCACTTAATATTAAATATCTTGTAATAAACATAATAATTGGAAATTTACACATAGAAAGATTAAATACCTATATTATATATATTATTTCGTTATAGAACTCCACTACTCTAGTTAAAATCGAACCACAGTTTAAAGTTTATTACTAGACAAAGTTGGTTGGTTTAATTATCAGGGAATTATAACATGATGTTTTGGATTGACATAACTTAGTTCACATAAATGGTTTACTACCAAATAAGTACTTGGTGTAACTGAGAGGAAAGGTTTGAGGAAATCCAATTTAAGGATTTCAGGATTGGGGAGTCCACTTAACATATCCAGGAACTGTAAGTTAATGAATTTAGAATTTAGAGTGTTTACCTAAAACCTTATGAGTTTCTTTTCCAACCAAAGTTGGGGTAATGAGAAGGGGAATATGGATCATTTCCATTAGAATCACTAATAAATATGATATTCCAAAACCAATGGTAAGGGATATTAGGTTTCAATAAAATAGTGGGAGATTAATAAATATAATATTTATTTATTTGTATAAATTTTATTATATAAAGAAATAAAATTATTCTCATATTTTTTTGAAATGGACTTAAAATTAATTCAAACATATAATTGTAATACATACTTGAGATGGACATCCTTCTCATAATCACAAATTTACAAGAGTGGAAAAGGTTATTACATGTTATCCTTCACCGTGAAAGGAAGTTTTATGTACAAGAAGAACATGTTTTTAATGCGCATAGTAATGAAGAAAGTGATGAAGAGTATTCAATCTATAAGAAACATTTTTTATCCCACATATGTTCAATGTTTCATGATATCATCCATTTCCAATGATATTTCAATGAAGAATGAGGACAAAGATGTGTATAACTTGTTGTATCACCTTCGGGATCTCTATCAAGAGAAGGAGAGATAAGAGAGGTAAAATACCTCCAATGATTTGTTTACAACAAATATTAGAGAGTCTTTTACAGTTGGGCCTCAGGTAGTCAAAATTATTGGATACATTGAATTATTATACATATTAGGTATTAAATTATCAGATTATTTTCATATAAAAATATCATACTTTTATCACTGGCCAAGACCTTCTCTAGGGTTATTGTTAAATACAACATGATAAATAATGAGAAGAATATTTTGGAACTCCTTAAATTGATTTTCCACGTGGATAAGTACATTGGTCCTGATAAAACTATAGTTCTTATGGTTAAAAATAAAAGTAATAACTAGGAAAAGGGGCCCAAGACTCATAAAAAGTATAAATCTCCAGAGCATTATCCTTCCAAGAAGAGGAAGATTCGGAGATAGAGTAAGGAAAATGAGGTGGTATGTTTTTCATGTGGTAAGCCAGGTCACTAAAAGAGGAAATACACCCAAAACAAGGAAGCTAAAGGTGTGTTTGCTATCAAGTTTAATATTTCAATATCTACACATTGGGTATTAGATACAGCTTGTGGTGCTCACATATGTATCCAAATGTAGGATCCAAGTAGATTCTGAAATATTGCTAGTGGAGAGGTGGATTTAGAAGTTTCCAATGGTTCATGGATGGTGGCCCTATCCATTGGTGACTACCACCTTTCATTGTCAACATGAATGATTTTTTAAAATATTATTATTAAGTACCTATGGTTACTAAGAGAATAATTTCAATATCATTCCTAGATACCAATGGTTTTATTTTTATGTTTAGAAATAAAAGTTTTTTATTTTACAACGACAACATATTTTATTGTATGGAACATTTAAATAATGTACTTTATGTATTAAATTATGAAAACCAAGTGTTGTGAATTGATAACAAATCATGTTCACACAACTCATATAACACCCAACAATGACATCATCATATTGGTCGTGTAAATGAGTACTGTTAGAAAATGATCTATTAAGGTGGTTATTTAGAATCTTCTAAGATAAATCTAATTGAAATATGTCATTCTTTTTGACAAGTAAAAATGACCAAACCACCATTTGGAGTAAATTTTGGAATGACCGAAGAGCTTCTATTATTGGTACAGACTCATGTTTATGGACCATTTATAGTAAAAGCTAGTAGTGGAAATTATTACTTCATAACTTTTACTAATTACTTGAGTGGATATATCTATGTATATCTAATGAGGTATAATTATGATTCCTTTAATAAATTAAAGTAATTCATGAATGAAGTAGAGAATCTACTTGGTAAGAAGATAGATAATAATCAGTCGGATCAAGGTGGTGAATATATTGACCAAGAGATTGTTGAATTCTTATGGGAGTTTGTGATTCTATCTCAACTCACTCCACCTTATTAAACATAGTGGGATGGTGTTAGTAAAAGGTAAAACCATACCTTTTTATACATGGTAAGTTTTATAGTGAGTCATTCAGATCTTACATTATTCTTTTGGGGATATTCCTTACAAACTCCAACATACACATTAAACCAAGCACCAACTAAAGAATAAAATGGAATTCCCATCGAGTTATGGTGTTAGAAGAAACACATTTTGTTGCATAAATGTGAATGGGGTTATGATTAATTTGTTAAGTCCTTCTTAAGAAACAATATAGAACCTAAAATCACAAATTATATCTTCATAGTGTATACTAATGAATCAATGGGATATTACCAAAAAAAATCCATGGACAAGAAAGTGAGTGTTGGTAAACAAGTTGTCTTTATTGAGAGGGAGAAAATCCTCAAAAATGATAGTGGGAGAAAGATTAAATTTTATGAATTTGATGGTCATGATACATAAGAGTTCGTATAGGAGGAGGTTTCACAGGTCCCCATGGAAGAAGTAGTTCCCAAAACAGAAGTACTGCATAGGAGCACAAGAGATGCAAGAGAAATAGAGAGATATGGTTTTCTGGTAACTGAAAATGGTGACTCATTAATGATTGAAAATGATGAACCTATCGCCAAAAAATAGGCATTAGAGAGAATAAAAGATATAATTTTTAAAAAATCCATGAATTCTGAAATGGATTCCATGTATCAAAACCATGTTTGGGTTCTTTTTAATTCACTTGTTGATGTAAAGATCGTTGGGTGAAAATTGATTTTCAAGATAAAACTAGATATGGAAGATAAATAAAATACCTATAAAAATATTAGTGGATAACGATTTTAAATAGTTTCAATGAATTTATTATAATGAAACCTTTTCACCAGTTTCCATTTTTAAATCCATCAGAATTATACTTTCTATAGTAGTTTACCATTACTGTAACACTTGGGAGATGGATGTCAAAACTGCCTTCCTTAATGGTAACCTTTAAAAACATGTTTCTATGACACAACCAGAAGGGTTTGTGACTCCAAGTGATTCCAAAATGATTTTCAAGTTCTAGATATCCATTTAGGGATTGAATAAAGCATCCATGTCATGGAAAATTTGATTCAATGAAGCTATAAAATAATTTGGTTTCCTTAAGAATGAATGTGACCCATGTGTTCAAAAGAAGTTTAGTTTAAATGTAGTCATTATTCTATTAGTATATTTTGGTGACATATTACTCACAAGAAATGACATAAAAGTGCTACAATCTGTTAAGGACTGGTTAAAGAAGTGTCTCCCCATGAACGAATTAGGTGAAGTAGCCTATATTCTAGGGTAAAGATCATTTGTGATAGATCTAAGAGGTCTTTTAGACTATTTCAAAGTATATATTTTCACCAAATACGAAATATATTTAGTATAGAACAATCGAAGAGGGTATTGGTTCCAATTTCAAATGGTTTACATCTTTCTAAAAAAATGGTTCCTTAGACACAATAGGAGAATGAAAGAATGATTAAGATGCCATAGGATTCAGTTATTAGATCAATAATGTATGCCATATTATTTACTAGACATGATGTTTTCTATACATTGATCATGGTAGAAATATATCAATATGATCTAGGAGAATGGAATTGGTCTGTTGTTAACACTATAATTAGGTATTTAAGAAGTACTAAGGATATGTTCCTATTTTATGGAGGATACAAGGTGCTGGTCATCAGGGGATATAGTGATGTAATTTTTAGATAGATCAGAATGACCTAATAATGAATACATGATATGTTTTCTGTATCAATGGAGGAGCTATGAGATGGAAGAGTTTAAAGCAGCCGGTTTTTATTGAGTCTACAATAGAGTCTGAGTATATAGCATCTTCTGATGGAGACAAGGAATCCATTTGGATATAGAACATTGTCTAGGATATTGATTGGATACCTATAAGTAAGGACCATAAAAAATAGTATTGTGATAATAATGTAATTTTGTATCTCGAAAAAGTTCCAAGGTCACACAAATGATCAAAGAATATACACCAAAAGTATCACCTTTTGAGGGTTTTTTACCATAGGGGTGATGTTGTATTTATTAGAGTACCCACAAAAGAAAATGTGGTAAACCCCTTTACTAAAGGAATATCTTAATAGAATCATGTGTATCATGTGAGATCTTGAAGACTGAATGTTTTTAGTAGTTGTCTCAAGTGAAAGTGGGAGTCTATTGGTTTTGGTGCCATAGAACCAACATCGGCATACTTTATGATGATCTATATTCATAGTATTGAATATTAATAAAATACATATCACTTCATGATTGTTATTATATATAACATAGTAAATTATAATTTACTAAGAGTGGATATCACACTAAAGGGTCATAGTAGTTCCCCGCTTTGATGAGAACCTAGAAGCGATGTGACGTTATTCCTAAATATTTGTTCTATAGATGGATTATATATTTGGAAGGAAACAGGTGGTACAGGATATCAAGAGTAAACACTCATGGTAATTTGTGGCACCTTCTCATGATGTATGCCATTGGTAATATCTAGTGTTGGATATTATGAGAACAAGACCCACCAATAGGAAATACACATTTATATGTGTCATCAGATGTTACTTTTTATAGATGTGTGTATTGATCCTTAGACTTTAATATTATTATTAATGAGTATTAAGGATTTCATACATTGATGTACTAATGAAACCCATGATGACGTATGTTCGTGGCATGGTAGGATATGTTGGGTGTGTCAAAAATAATATTTCGTTAATGAATAATGCAGAAAATGATTTTCCCTTATGTTTTTTAACGGATGTTTATATATCAAGACCTTTGAGGGAAATGATATATCCTTAATTAATCCATTTGCATGGGGTTCTATAGGCAATTTTTTTCTTAGGAATTCAATGAAAGAGGCATCGAGGGCATGGGTTCATGGGGTCATGGCACTGACATACATCATTATTGATTAGAGATATCATGATAAAGGGATTATATTACACATTAAGCATCCATATGAGTTATTATGACATTAAAACATTAACTTATTTCTCTATGGGTTCCTTTTCATTCTAAAGGATGCAAATATTTGACATTAGGCTACTTCGCCTAATGCCACTTAGAAAGAGGCCTAGATGGTCACACACTAAGTGTATCCAAAATCTTAATTAAAAATTATTATTATTATTTATTATTTAAATAGTTGAATAAATATTATTCCAGCACATGGTTTAAAAATTATTCATGTTTAATTGATCGGATTTATCCCATCACCAGTTATTTGAGGGAATATAATATTTTCATAACATTTAATAAATATTTATTTACCATTTAATAAATATAATATTTATTTTTTAATTGGTGAATAATGAAGTGATATTTATTTAATAGATTAATAGTCATTATTCAAGGATCGATAAATATTATAGAGGAATGGAGGACCTGGTTTAATGGTCTACTGAGAAATAATAAATAATGAATATTATTTTATTAAGTAATAATTAATTTAATTAAAAAGTTATTCACATGTAGAGAAATAATGATATTATTATTATTATTTGACATGGGGTTCCGTTGGGATTAAATAAATAATAAATGGCACATGTGAAATTATTTTATTTTAACCTTAGTAGTATATAAACCCAATTATACTAATTTCTAATAGATCTAATTAATTTGTTTACTTATGCACAATAGATTTGGAGAATACTATAAAGCCCTAGAGAGCTCCCTTCTCCAATAATTCTCCCCAGAACAGAGATAAATCTTCCTCCACCTCCCACTAAAAATTCAAGAGAGATCAAGGAGAACACTTTAGAAGTGGTTCTCAAGGTGTTCAATGATAGATAACACAAGCGATAGGATCTATCATACTAGCACCTGGAGATGCCTACGATGTCATTCAGAGATTTTTAGAACACGTGTGGATTACCCCCAGAGGGAATCTACTCTTGATTCCTATAATACATTGATGATACAACACAAATATGTTGTCAGATCCATCAATTAATAAATAGTTTCAAAATGTAATTATTTAATTAATTAAATTGATTATAAATAATATGTGATGATCCTCTCTCTGGTTCTAGCATGCTATCCCTTGTTTATATTATTTAACTCAATTATTTAAATTATGATGTTTATTGTTGTGGAAATATTGGATTGATCATCGATCATAAAAAAAACAAAGTTGGGAATGACCCATCACACACTTCTATTGTGCTCAGAACCTATAAGTGGTATCAGAGCGATCACATAATTATTTATAATTATTTAAAGATCATTGATGATTTATGAATTTTTCAATTATTATTTAATTAAACATTAATCATTATTTTAATCCAAATTGTGATATCTTATTCTTTCCCCTTTTATTATCATAGATATAATCAAAAAAATTAGTTTTATGAATGAAATAAAATCAATGATCTCTTTTGGAGGTGATGAGGATTTTTGAACGATAACATAAGAGTATATGTTGTGTACATGTGTTCAATACATGAGGAATTAATTCAGAAATTAATTCAAACTATATGCATTTATTACACATGGTGCATTTATTTCTTACATTGTGTGTTGAATAGGCCATCTTGGTGCATGATCTACTGGAGTACACACTCTGTAGACCAAGTATAGGTCATGTAGTCCTTTTGACTCCTAGATGGGTTTTGTATTACCAAACACAACCTAACTAAATGGTGACTATGTAACTCGGAGATCACACAACATGTAGTCCCTTAAACACACCATGTACTCCAAATTTTCCAAGGCACGGTTTATATGCTGATTCCCTAGGCTTGTGCATCAGATAGATGGTGATATTCATAAACTCCATGTAGCTCTATGTACATGTCATGTAGTTATACCAAATTACATATAATTAAAATTTATTTATTATACTATTTAAACCTTATGAACATGTGATTGTGTGTGGTAATTATGTTTATAGGACATTCCATGTGATAGGTTTTAATATGTGTGTGTGTGTGGGGGGGGTCTAATTAACATTTGTGTAATGTTCAGATCTGCATATCATGTATGAGTTGTATTATAGATGTTACTCTACATGAAATGAAGCATAACATGTGGCCAAAAAATCATGTAATTAGTGTGATAATTTATAGATATTATACATCATGAAAGTACATGATAAGTCATCCATTCCATATGTCCAAAGAGTAATCAATATACGAGTATAATACATGTTGGGTTGATTCAAACAAGTATTCACCATTTTTTCTCCAATGTTCATTTATATACATGGTTAATTATAAATAAATTTATTTTATTTTTTTAAAATTTTAATGGATGAGAATATCATTGAAATTAGGATGAGAATTAGGATAGAATAATTGATTAATTAGAGAAGATAATTAATTTATTCGACAATGATTTATCTTAAATAAGAATGATTAAGTATTAAATGCTTGATTTATTCAATGAAAAATTATTTTAGGCATGTGTTTGATCATGAGAATAAATCAGACCTTTTTTTAGATTGGTTTTAATTAATTTATTATTAAATAAATTGTTTCCCTATATTCCTTCTCTCATATTATTATATAAGGCCATCCGTATCCATGATGTCTTTCATGTAAACCTATTGTTTCCCTTACCTATATGTGATTAAAAGCATATGTAATGGATAGAGCTCCAAATCTAGTGGAGTTTGTTCATATTTGGAGCCAAGGTGAAACCAATCCAAGAGAGATACATAGGTGGATTGGTGGAAAGCTGTAACATGAACCCTAAATGGTTCAAGGTGTTTTCCCCTAGGTCAACGGTTAGTTTTTTAAATTCTAGATAAACTAACCATCGGTAAAAAAATTGTGATGATACTGCTTTATTATTTTATTTCTATTAATATTCAGGGTTATTTCATTATGGATGTTTTTCTGCAATCACATGGATTTTTGAAATTAACGAGCATGTAATATAGAACTAAAATAAATTTTCTTATGCGTGAATATTAACTAAGTCATGGTTAATCACCTAAGTAAATACACTTAATTTTAAAAAAAATTAATAAATATAATAATAGTAAATTTACACATAAAATTATAAAATCCCTCAATTATATATATTAATTCAGTATATCATTCCACTACTTCAGTTAAAATTGAACCATAGTTCAATGTACTTTACCATCCAATGTTGGGGAGATTTTAATTATTGAGGAATTCGAAATTGACGTTTTATGTTTAATTAAATTATTTCACCTCAAGGATAGACTGACAAAGTAGGACTTGGTGTAACTAAGGGTCTAGGGTGAGGAAATATAGTTTAATGATTTCAGGATTGGGGATTCCAATCAACAGATTAAGGAATAGTGAGTTAATGTAGTTGGAATTTGGAATGAAAACCTAAAACTATTTCAGTTGCATGACCAACCAAAGATGGGGTACTAAGAAGTGTAATATGGATAATTACCAATAGAATGTTCAAGAAACAGTGTATGATGAAGAAAATGGTGGGGGCTATTAGGTTTCAATAAAATTGTAGGATATTAACAAATATAATGTTTATTTATTTTTCTATATTTTATTAGATAAAGAACTAATAATATACTAATTTTATTGTGTATAAAAATCATTAAAATGAATTCAAACACATCAATTTAATCCATAATTGAGAAGCATAACCTTTTCACTAGAAAAAATAACTCCAAGAGTGTAAAAGGCACTTACACGTTATCCTTATCAATGAAAGAAAATTTTATGTGGTGGAATAACATGTTTTTGATGCACCTGGTAATGGGGAAAGTGATGAAGAGTTATCAATCTATAAGAAAAAATTTGAACAATTACACATATGTTCAATTTTTTGTACTATCATCCTTGTCCAATGAGCTTTAGAAGAAACATGAGTACAGGGATGCATATAGAATGATGTCTCACATTCGGGATCTCTATAAAGAGAAGAAAATACAAGATAGGTATGAGATATCTAATGGATTTTTACTACTAATCGTGGAGAGTGTATTCCAACTTGGCCTCATGTAGTCAAGATTATTGGATACATTGAATGCTTAGACATCTTAGGGATTAAATTCAAGGATGAGTTGGGTATTGATCTTATACTTTCATCACCACCCAAGACCTTCTCCAGTTATATTGTTAATTAAAATATGATGAATAATGAGAAGATGCTTTCATAACCTCTTAAATTTATTCTCTAAGTGGATAAGGACATGGGCCATGATAAACCTATGGTACTTATGGTGAGAAATAAAAGTAATAACATGGAAAAGGGGCCCAGGAATCATAACAATTCTAAATATCCCAAGCATCGTTCTTCCAAGATTAGGAAGATCCAGAGGAATGGAAAGGAAAAAAGGTGGTATGTTTTTCATGTGGAAAGACAGACTTTTGGAAGAATAACTACACCCAAAATAAAGGGGAAGCCAATAGTGAATTAGTTATGAAGTGTAATATTTCAATATCTACACATTGGGTATAAGATACAGCTTTGATAGTCATATATGTATCCAAATATAAAAACTAAGTAGATTCATTAAGATTTTTAAATGAGAGGTGAATCTAAGAGCTACAAATGGTGTCAGGATGGATTCTCTATCCATTGGTGACTACCACCTTTCATTTCCAATGGGAATTATTTTGGTTTTAAAATATTGTTATTATGTATTTACAATTTCCAATAACATAATTTATGCACCATTCCTAGTTACAAAGGGGTTTATTTTCATGTTTGGAAATAAAAGTAGTTTCTTTTACAAAGACAAAATAGTTTGTGGTATGAAACATTTAAATAATGGTATTTATGTATTAAATTATGAAAAAAAAGTATTTTCAATTAATAATGAATCATGTTCACAGGACTCATATAACACGCAAATATGGCATCACTATCTTGGTCAAGTAAATGAGAAGAATTTCAAGAATCTCTATCAAGATAGTTATTTAGACTCTTCAGAGATAAAACCACTTGAAATATGTCATTATTTTTTACAAGTAAATATAACCAAACCACCATTTTGTGGACTAGGTGAAAGGGTCGCAGAGCTTCTTGGATATACACACACAAATGTGTGTGTAAAATTTATAATAGAATATAGATGGGAATGTTATTACTTAATAACTTTTACTGATGACATGAGTAGATATTAATATGAGCACTTGATGAGGTATAATTTCGAGTCCTTTGAGAAATTCAAGTAATTCATGAATGATGTAGAGAATCAACATGGTAAGAAGACAAAGATTCTTTAATTGGATCTAGGTGGTGAATATATTAACCAAGATTTTACCAACTTCTTATGGAAATTTGGGATTCTATCTCAACTCAATCAACCTTATACACCACGGTGGAATTGTGTTATTGAAAGGATGAACCATATCTTATTATACATGGTATGGTCAATGATGGGTCATGCAGATCTTCCTTTATCCTTTTAGAGATATACATTACAAACTACAGCATACACATTAAATTATGTACCAAAAGCAGAGGAAAAATGAATTCCTCTAGAGTTATGGATTTTAAATAAACATTTACTATATCATACATGTGTATGGGGTTGTGAGTAGTTTTGTTAATGACTTATCAAGAAACAAGTAGCTTCTCGAGGAAAAAAGTATATCTTTATAGGGTATCCCAAGGAAACTAAGGGATACTACCTATACAACCACGTAGATAAGAAAGTGAGTGCCACCAGATAAGTCATATTTCTTGAGAGGAATTACATACTCATAAAGGGTAGTAGGATAAAGATTTACTTTGATTATGTTGATGCTAAGGATACACAAGAGTTAGTATAGGAATAGGTTTCATAGGTCCTCATAGAAGAAGTAGCTCATGAAACACAATTACTACATAGAAGAACAAGAGAGGTAAGAGAACGAAAGAGATATGGTTGTTCAGCCACCAAATATGGTGACTCATTATTGGTGGAAAATGACAAACCTATCTCCCACAAAGAGGTAGTAGAGATCTTAAGAGCTGAAAAATGGAAAGAATCCATGAATTATAAAATGGATTCCATGTATCATAACCATGTTTGGGTTATATTCAATGCTATAATTTATATAAATATTATTGGGTGCAAATGAGTATTCAATAGAAAACTAGACATAGAAGGTATATTAAATACCTTTGAAGTAAGGATAGTGTCTAAAGTTTTTAAATAGCATCAAGGAGTTGACTAGGATGAAACCTTTTCATCAGTTTCCATGCTTAAATCCATCATAATTCTTCTTGATATGTAGATTTACATGACTATGAGATTTGGAAGATGGATGTCAAAACTGAATTCCTTAATGGGAACCTTTGAAAATATGTCTATATGACACAACCATAAGGGTTTGTGACTTCAAGTGATGCCAAAAGGATTTTCATGTTGTAGAGATCCATTTATGGATTGAAGAAATCATCCAGGTTGTGGAACATTCAATTTGATGAATATATAATACAATTTAGTTTCATTAATAATGAATGTGATCCGTGTGTTTTCAAGAGGTTTAGTGGAAATAAATTCATTATCCTTGTAATTTATGTTAATGAAATATTAATTATTAGAAATGAAATACCAGTATTATAGTCTATTATGAAGCAGTTAAATATGTGTTTTTCCATCATGGAAGTAAGTGGAGTATCCTATATTATAGGGATCAAGATCATTCATGATAGATCTAAGAGGCTTCTTAGACTAATTCAAAGTACATATGTTGACTACATATTAAATAGATTTAGTATGGAATGATCCAAGAGGGTATTGGTTCCAGTACCACATGGGTTACATATTTCTTTGAAAAGGTGTCCCCATACACAAAAAGAGGAAGAGATAATGAGAAATATCTTATACACATAAGTTATAGGATCAATAATGTATTCTATGTTATATACTAGACTTGATGTTTCCTATGCATTAAGCATGGTAGGCAAATATCAATCAGAACCATGAGAACAACATTGATCTACTATTAAGGTTATCCTTAAGTATCTAAGAAGAACTAAGGATATGGTCTAGTTGTATAGAGGATATGAGTAGCTTTTCATTAGGGGATATAATGATTTTAGTTTTTCGACATATCAAAATGATATAAAGTTTCTACCAGAATATGTTTTCAATCTCCGTGGAGGATCTGTTAGCTGGAAGAGTTCAATGTATCTAGTTTTCAATGATTCTACAGTCGAGTCTTAGTATATAGTGTCTTATGATGTAGCCAAGGAATACATTTAGATACATAACTTTGTCTATGAATTTTATGTGCTACCTTGAAGTAAAGACCCTATCATATTGTATTGTGATAATATTGCAGTGATGGGTCTTGAAAAAGAGCCAAGGTCTCACCAGCAGACAAAGAATATAATCTAGAAGTATCACCTCTTGAGGGATTTTTATCATAGTGGTTAATATATAGTAAGAATATTAACCACAGAAGCGAACGTGGAATACACCTTGACTAAAGTTATATCATAGTAGAAGCATGACTATCATGGGAGAGTTAACAGACTGAAGGTTATTAGAAATTGGCGCTAGTGTAAGTGGGAGTTTGTTGGATTTGGTTCCTGAGAACCAACTTATTTTATACATTATGTTGATCGTTATTCATAGTTTTGAATATTAATTAACTATTTATCACATCATGATTGTTATTCTTTGTAACATTGTTTTTTATAATGTTCTAGGAGCAGTTTTCCCGCTAAAAGATCATAGTGGTTCCCCATTATGATGAGAACCTGGATGTGCTACGACACTATTATTTAACATATGTTCTATAGATGGATATTATCATTTGATGGATACAAGTGATACAGTCTATCATGGGTAGAGAATCATAGGACTTTGAGTAACCTTCTCATGGTGTACGATCTTATTAATATCTGATGTAGGATATTATTAGAACAAGACCCGCTAGTATGAAATCCACATTTATATGTGTCACTAGTATTTTATTTCTACAAATGTGTTTATTGATCCTTATACTTTAATATTATTATTAATGTGTATTATGAGTTTCGTACTTTGATGTATTTATGAAAACCATGATGAAATATGTTCGCAGTAAGGTAGGATACGGTGGGTGAGTCACGAGTAATATTGCATTAATGAATAATGCGAGAAAGTATTTTTCCCTTCTGTTATTTAATGAAAGTTTATATCTTAAGCCCTTTGATAGAAGTGATATTTCCTAAATAAATCCATCTCCATGTTGTTCTATAGGTATATTTTTTTCAATAATTCAAAGAAAAAGACATCAAGAACATAGGTTGATGGCACCAGCATGCAACCTGCTTGATTAGAGATATCATGATAAAGAAATTATATTATATATTAAGCATCTGTATGAGATTTTATGTCATTGAAACATTAAATTATTTCTCTATGGGTGCCTTCGCATACTGCTATAAGCTAGCTTTGGACTTTAGGCTCCCTCGCCTAATGCCACTGAGAAAGAGGCCTAGAGGGTCACACACTAAGTGTTTAAAAAATGTTAGTTAAATAATAATATTATTTATTATTTTAAAAGTTAAATAATTATTATTCCATCATATGGTTTAATAATTATTCATGTTTAATTGATCACATATATACTATCACCGGTTATTTGAGATAATATAACATGTGTAGAATATTTAATAAATATTTATTTTCAACTTAGTGAATATAATATTTATTTATTTATTCATGAAAAATGCAGTGATATATATTTCATTATTAAAATAGTCATTATAAAATGCCCGATAAATATTGTGGAGGAATGGATGATCGAGTTTAATGGTACAATGATAAATAATAGATATTGTATATTATTTGATTAAATAATATTTAATTAAATTCCCAAGTTAACTGAGTGTCGACAAAGAATAATAATATTATTATTATTTGGAAAGGGGTTCTGTAGGGATTAAATAAAAAATAAAAGAAACTTGTTCAGTTATTTTATTTTAACCCTATTAGTATATAAACTCATTTATATTATTTTCTAAGAGATCCATTTCCTTTTTTGGTTGTGCACAATGGATTTGGAGAATCCTTTTAACCTCTATAGATCTCCCTAATCCAAGAATGCTTCCAATAACGGAGAGTGATCTTCCTCTACCTCCTACTCTCAAGTCAAGAGATATCAATGAGAATGATTTGGAAATGGTTCTCAAGGTGATCAAAGGAAAATGATTCAAGTAATAGGATCTATTGTGCTAGCACATGTAGATTCTTACGGTGACATTCAAATATTTTTGGAACACTGCAGATCACCTCAAGATGGAATATGCTCTTGATTCCTATAGAAAAACAATGGTACAATCTATATATGTTGTGAGATTCATCAACAAAGAAAAAATTTCCACAAGGTAATTATTTAATTAATGAAATTGATTTTAAATAATATGTGATGAACCACTCTGTAGTAATGAAATTATATCCCATTTCTATATTGTTTGACTCAATTGCATAAATCAAGATGTTTATCTTTGTGTAAATCTCATATTGATCATTGATCATGAAAAAAAACCAATTTTGTACATGACCCATAACATGGTTCTATTGGACTCAGAACCTACAAGTTGTATTCGATCAGTCACATAATTATTTATAATTATTTAAATATAATTGATGATTTAAACCTTTGTAATTTAGTTTTCAATTAATGTTTAATCATTATTTTAATTCAAAGTATGAGATCTTATTCATCCTTATTTGTTTCTCATAGATCTAATAAAAATAATTAATTTTATGAAAAAAATAAATTCAAATATCTCATCTAGAGGTGTCGAGGATTCTGGACGAAAAACAAATAAGTACACACTGTGTAATTAGAATTACCCGTCATGTACTTGTGTTCAATGCATTCAGAATTAATTCATAAATCAATTCAAACTTTGTACATTGATGAAATGCAGTGTATTTATTTATTTACACCATGGGTTGACTAGGCCATCCTTACACACATTCAGTCAGACTGCACACCGTGTTTCCCACGTACATGGTGTGTAGTCTCTTTGAATCACATATAGGATATATATTACCATACATGGCCTACCAGACTGGTGATTGTGTGACTCAGAGACCACGCGTCGTGTAGTTACTTATACATTCTACATACTCCAATTTTCTGAGGAATGGTTTACACATTGAGTCGTTAGGTATGTTCCTTAGTTAGAAGGTCAGAGACGTACATTCTATGTTGCTCTATTTACGCTCTGTGTACTTATAAATAATTATATAGATTTAAAATTTATTTATTAAACTATGTAAACATTATCAACATGTTCCTTCATGTGGTCATTATGTTGATAAGACATTCCATGTGAAATGTTTTAATATATATATATATGTGTGTGTTAATATCTATGTAATGTTCATATATGTATATCATTTATTAGTCGTATTACAATTGCTAATCTATGTGCATTGAAGCATAACACATGACTAAAAAATTATTTAATTCATGTGGTCATTTATTTGATAGCACACGTCATGAAAGTACATGATAATTCATGTATTCCATTTGTCACAAGAGTAAATAGTATATGATTATAATACATGTTGGGTAGATTTAGATGGGTATTAACAATGTTTACTCCAAAGTAAATTTATGTACACAGTTAATTTTCATTAAATTTATTTAATTTGTTTAACATTATGATAGTTGATAATCTCAAGGAAATTCAGATGATAATTAAGATAAAATAATTCATTGATTAAAGAAGATAATTAATTTCTTTGAGTGTGGTTTATCTTAAATAAGAACAATTATGAATTTAAAAGTCATTATTATTAAATGCAGATTATGTTGCATGTATATGGATTATCATGAGCATAGACCTGACCTTTGGATGAGATTGGTTTCATTTAATTTATTATTAAATTAACATTTTCATTTTCATTCCTTCTCTCCTCATATTATGTGAGGGTCTATGTACCCATGGTTTTTTTAAGTTAACCACATGTTTCCCTCACTTGTGTGAGAGTAAAAGCATATGTAATGGATGTAACACCTAAGCTAGTGGAGGTAGTTCAATTTTAAAGACAAGGTGAAACCAATCCAAGAGAGATACATAGGTGGATATATGGAAAGTTGTAACAGAAACATTAATAGGTTAAAGGTTTTTTCCCACCTAGATCAATGGTTAGTTTTTCAACCGATGGATAAACTAACTAATAGTAAAATCTCATGGTCAAACCACTTTATTATTTTATATTTATCAAGTTGCATGGTTATTTTTTTATGGATGTTTTGTTACGATCACATGAATTAATGAAATTAACGAGCATGAAAGCTAGAACTAAAATAAATTTGATTATGTTTAAATATTATCTAATACATTGTTAATAACTTTATTAAATCAAACTAATATTAACAAGCATTTAATCAAGATAATAATTGGAAATTTATGCATAAAAGGATAGAATCCCACAATTGTTTTTATTAAACTGGTATATTCATCCACTACTTCAGTTAAAATTGAACTATAGTTCAAAGTGCTTGACCAGCCAAAGTTGGGGTGCTTTCAATTATCAGGGAATTATAACTTTAAGTGTTGAGTTGAATTAACTTATTCCACATCAAGGTTTGACTACCAAAGTCTTACTTGGTGTAATTGAGATGCAAGGGTTGAGGAAATCCAATTTTAGGATTTTAGGATTGGGGAGTTCACACAATAGATCAAGAAACTATGAGTTAATGCATTTGGAATTTGGAATGCCTACCTAAAACCATTATATTTGTTTGACCAACCAAAGGTGGGGTATTGAGAAGATAAATATGGATCATTTTCACTAGAATATCCAAGTAATAGGATATTTTCCAAACAATGGTGAGGGATATTTGGGTTCGATAAAATATTAGGATATTATTAATATAATATTTATTTATTTGTAGAAATATTTTTAAGATAAAGTAATAAAATTCTACTCATATGTTTTTGTAGAAACAACATTAAAATGAATTAAAACATATAATTTCAATCCATGCATGAGAAAGATTACCTTATCAATGGAAAAAATACCCAATAGTGGAAAAGGGAGTTAAACTTTATCCTTCTCTATGAAATGAAATGGTATGTGTGGGAAGAACCTATTCTTGATGTGCTTAGTAATGAGGCAGGTGATGATGTTTTATAAATGTAAGAGAATCATTTGAACGATTCCACATATGTTAAATGTTTCATGCTATAATCCACGTCCAATGAGATCTTGAAGTAACACGAGGACATGGATGTGTATATCATGATGTCTTGACTTCAAGATCTCTATAAAGAGAAGCAGGGAAAAGAAAGGTAAGAGATCTATAATGCTTTGTTTATAACTAAGATGGTAGATTATGTGCCATCTAGGCCTCATGTATTCGATCTTATTGGATACATTGAATGATTATACATATTAGGGATTAAATTCCCAGATGTGTTGAATATAAATCTCATACATTCATCACTTCGGGAGACCTTCTGTAGTTTTATTATTAATTACAATATGAGAAAAAATGAGAATATAATTTCATAACTTCTTACATTGATTCGCCCTGTGGTTAAGGACATCGGGTGTGATAAACCTACAGTTCATATGGTGAAAAATAAAAGGAAGAACATGGAAAAGTTTCCCAAGACTCATAACAAGTCTAAAGATCCCAATCATTTCCATTACAAGAAGAGGAAGATCTAGAGATAGGGAAAGGAAATGAAGGTGGTATGTTTTTCATGTGGAATTCCAAGACACTAGAAGAGGAAAAACACTCAAAATAAAGGAGAATCTAAAGGTTCATTCCTTATCGAGTGTAATATTTCAGTATCTATACATTAAGTATTAGATATAACTTTTTGTGCTCTCATATGTATCCAAATACAGGAACCAAGTAGATTTCAAAATATTTATAGAGGAGAGGTGGATCTGTGAGATTCCCATGGTACAAGTTTGGCTACTCTATCCATTGGTGACTGCCATATTCCATTGCCAACGAGAAACATTTTGGGTTTAAAATATTATTATTATATGCCTACAGTTACCAAAAACATAATTTTGTGTATCATACCCTGATGCAGATGGGTTTATTTTCATGTTTGGAAATAAAATTTGTTTCTTTTACAAAGAAAACATTTGTTGTGGTACGGAAAATTTAAATAATGGTATTTATGTATAAAATTATGAAAACCAAGTATTGGTAATTGACAATGAATCATATTCACATGACTCATATAACACTCAGCTATGGAATCACTATCTTGGTCATGTAAATGAGAAGCATTTGAAAACTCTCTATCAAGAAGTATATTTAGACACTTATGATCTAAAACCACTTGAAAGATACCAATCTTGTCTATAAGAAAAAATAACTAAACCACCATTTGGTTGATTGGGTGAAAGGTCCAGATATCTTTTTGGATTGGTACACACTAATGTTTTTTTACAATTTCTAGTAGAAGATATAGGTGGATATTATTATTTCATAACTTTTAATGATGACTTGAGTAGATATAGATATGTATACTTTATGAGTTATAAGTCTGAGTCCATTGATAAATTCATGGAATTAAATAATTAAGTAAAAAAATCAACTTGGAAAGAGGATAAAAAATCTTCGATTAGATCGAGGTGGTGAATATCTTAACCAAGAGTTTATCGAATTCTTATGGGAGTTTGGGATTCTATCTCAAATAACTCCACCTTATACACCACAGTGGAATTTTGTTATTGAAATGAGGAACCATACCTTTTTAGACATGGTAAGGTTGATAATGAGTCATGAAGAGATTACATTATACTTCTGGGGATATGAATTAAAAAATGTGAAATACACATTAAACTGAGTACCAAATAAAGTGGAGAATGGGATTACATTCGAGTTATGGAGGGGAAAGAAACCATTTTGTTGTATACATGAGTATGGGGTTGTGAGGTGTTTATTAAGTCCTTCTCAAGAAACAAAATTGCACCCCAGGGCACCAAGTTTATCTTTTAGGGTATTCTAAGAAAAAACGGAAACTACCTATAAAACCCCTCAAAAAAGAAAGTGGATATCGCTAGAAAATCCATATTTCATGAAAGGGAGAACATCCTCAATAGGGATAATGGGAGAAATATTGAATTCGATAATGTTAATGCTCAAGATACACAATATTTGGTAAAAGAATAGGTTCCACAGGTCATCGTGGAAGAATTTGTTCCTAAAATAGAAGTACTACATAGGAGCACTAAAGAGGTAAGAGAACCAGAGAGATATGATTTTATAGTAATTGATTATGGTGACACATTATTGGTTTAAAATTAAGAACCTATCTCCTAAAAATAGGTAGTAGAGAGATCATAAGCTGTGATATGGAAATAATCCATTAATTATGAAATGGATTCCATGAATCATAACCAGTTTTGGGTTCTAGTCGATGTGCCAGTTGATATAAATCCCATTGGGTGAAAATGGGTATTCCTAAGAAAATTGTAGTTGGATGTTAAAGTAAATAACTATAGAGTAAGTAAAGTGATAAGGGTTTAAAAAATTTCAAGGAATTGATCATGATGGAACATTTTCATGAGTTTCAATCTTTAAAACTATTAAAATTCTACATTCTATATCATATTACCATGATTATGAGATTTTATAGATGGATTTCAAAATTAAATTAATTAATGGAAACCTTCATGAAGATGTCTATATGACACTACCAAATGTTTTTGTGACTCCATGTGATTTAAAAATTATTTTCAAGTTTTATATATCTATTTATGGATTGAATCAAGCAGACAGGTCATGGAACATTTTATTTGATGAAGCTATAAAATAATTTGGTTTCATTAAAAATGAATGTGAGACATGTGTTTAAAATAGGTTTAGTGTAAATTCCTTCATTTTTATAGTAGTATATGTTGATGAAATATTAATTATTGAAAATGCCATATCAGTCTTACAGTCTGTTAAGGACTTGTTAAACAAGTGTTTCTCCATGAAGGACTTAGGTGAAGCATACAATATTCTATGGATCAATATCATTTATGATACATTCAAGAGTCTTCTTAGACTAATTAAAAGTAAATATGTTTACATAATACAAATGAGATTTAGTATAGAACAATCCAATAAGAGATTTGTTCCAATGTAACATGGTTTACATCTTTATGAGAAAGTGTGTCCATTGAAACAACAGAAGAAAGATTGAATGCGTAATATATCCTAAACTTAAACAAAATATTCAATCATGTATGTCTTGTTATGTACTATAATTGATGTTTCTTATACATTAAGAATGGTAGGTAGATATCAAGAAAATCATGGGGAACAACATTAGACTGTAGTTAAGGCTATCCTAAGTATCATAGAAGAACTAAGGATATTTTACTGGTGTATGAAGGAGGAAAGGATCTTGTCATAAGGGGATATGTTGATTCTAGTTTTAATATTGATTATAATGGTCTGAATTCATATTCAGTTTATGCTTTCTATCTTGAAATAGGATCTCTGAGATGGAATAGTTCCAAAAAGATATATATCGTTCATTATATAGTAGAGTATAAGTATATATCATCTTCTAATGCAGCCAAGGAATCCATTTTGATATGTAACCTTTTCGAGGATCTTGATGTGGTACCCAATAGTAAATACCCTATCACATTGTATTGTGATAATACTATATCAGTGTCTCTTAAAAAAGAGACAAGGTTTCCCCAATGGGCAAAGAATATACTCCAGAAGTATCACCTTCTGAAATATTTTTATCAGAGGGGTAAAGTTGCAATAAGAAGAGTACCCAAGGAAGTGAACATGGAAGACCCATTGACTAAAGTCATATCTCAACAGAAGAATGATTATCCTGTGATAGATAGCAAACTAAATGTTTTTATTAGTTGGCTCTCGTGCAATTGGGAGTCTATAGGAGTTGGTTCCCTAGAACCAACTTCTATATACTTTATGAAAACCTTTATTTATAGTTTTGAATATAAATAAACTTATTATGAAATCATGATTTTTCTTCAGTATAACATAGTACATGATAATGTCCCAAGAGTAGCTATCACACTAAATGGTCATAGCAGTTCCCCGCTATGATGAGTATCTGTAAGGGCTATGATGTTATTCTTAAATATATGTTCCATATCTAGATGATTTCATTTGTGGGAAACAAGTGTTACATAATATCAAGGGTGGATACTTAATGTAAATTGAGGCATATTCTCATGGTGTAAACCCATAGTAACATATTGGGTAGGATATTAGGAGAACAAGACCAACCATAAGAAAATATGCATGTATATGTGTCATTTGATGCTCCTATCCATTGATGTGTGCATTGATCCTTATATTTTAATATTATTATTAATGAGTATTATGAGTCACATACATGGATGTATTGACAAAAACTATGACGAAATATGTTTTCAACGAGGTAGGATGCATTGGGTGCATCATACGTAATATTGCATTAATTAATTATATGAGAAATGAATTGTTCCCTTATGTTCTTTAATGGAAGTTGATATCTTAGGTCCTTTTATGAAAATGATACATCCTAAATAAATACATGGTCATGGTGTTCTATAGGGATGTTCATTTTCTCGAGAAATCAAAGAAATATACATTGAGAAAATAGGTTAATGGCACCTACTTGAAACCTACATGATTAGAGATATCATGATAAAGGGGTTATATTACATAGTAAGAAACTATATGAGGTATTATATCATTGTAGTATTATCTTATTTATCTATGGATGACATGGAAAATTTCTAGACACTAACCATGGACTTTTGGCTACTTCACCTAATGCCACTGAAAAAGAGGCCTAGAGGGTCACACACAAAGTGTATCTAGAACCTCAGTTAAATAATAATAATAATTATTATTATTATTTAACACATTGAAAAAATAATATTCCCACAAATGGTTTTATAATTATTCATGTAAAATTGATTACATATATCCTGTCACAAATTATTCAAGAGAATATAATGTGTGAAAAATATTTAATAAATATTTATTTTCTATTTATTGAATATAATATTTATTTATTTATTGGTGAATAATGAAGTGATGTTTATTTAATAAATAAATAGCCATTATTCATGTTCTGAAAAATATTATGGAGGAACAACAGACATATTTTACTAGTTCAATGAGAGATAATATGTATTTAATGTTATTTGATTAAATAATATTTAATTTAATCTGCATGTTAAGAACATATCGAGAAATAATAATATTATTATTATTATTATTATTCCAAATGGGGTTCTACAAGGATTAAATAAATAATAAAAGGAACTTGTGCGATTATTTTATTTTAACCCTAGCAGTATATGAACCCAGTTATATTATTTTCTAAAAGAGCAAATTCATTTGTTTGGTTGTGACAAAAAAGTTAGGGAATCCTCTCAAGCCCTTGAGAGATCCATTCATTAAGAACATTCTCTACAATAGAGAAAAATCTTCCTCCACCTCCCACTCTCAAGTCACGATAGATAAAGGAGAATGCTTTAAAATCTATTTTCGAGGTGATGAAAGGTGGACAACACATGAAATAGGATCTATCATGAAAGAACCCATAGATTCCTACAATTACATTCATAGATTTTTGGAACACATGTGGATCACCTTAGAGGTAATCTTCTCTCGATTCCTACAATGAAATGATAGTACAACATAGATCTATTTTCAAATCCATCAACGAAGAAAAAAATCCAATAAGGTAATTCTTTAATTAATTAAATTGATTATAAATAATATTTTATGATACTCTCTCTGGTTTTGGTGTCCTATAACGTATCTATATTCATCGATCTAATTCTTTATATCATGACATTTAGCAGTTTATAAGTCTCATATTGACCATCGATCGTGATAAAAATCAGAGTTGGATATAAACCATTGCATGATCCATGGCCATGGTGTTCTATGAACCGTGTATATGAAATCTTTCAAATTACTATTTTGGGGGTAAAAACATATCTAATGAACTAACATTGAATACCTTATATCAAATTAATCTTTTAAAGGATTTTTCACTATCAGCATACTTATCTATGATGTAAAATAAGAAAATGGTATTTTTATAACTATTTTTTATTAAATAGATTTCTCATTCCATAGAACATAAAAAAATTTATCTATTGATGATTTAAATTAAATTAGCTTCTAATTTTCATAATTATATTTTTAATAGTCAAATTATAGAAAAATGTTTTCATTTTAGATCAAATATCACCCTCGAGACACAAATTATACTGAAGATGATTTTCCTAAGTTTTCACAACATCAAAACTAATAGAAATGATTAATCTGAATACCTTAACTGCATGAGCACATCTGATACATTTCATAATATTCTAAGAAATTATTTACCAATAAAATTTTACCATGAATTTTTGAAAATATATATTGATTTTCTTATTATTTTGAATTATTTACTACATATATGAATTGGTATTTTAAAACACTTGATGTATCATATGTTCAAGTAAATGCATTTCATTCAAATTTGTGGATGTTGTTTTTCATTTTTTTTGGGGTGGTTTGGCTTGGATGATTGAAATATAACTTGGGGTGGAACTATGTATATTGCATTTGGTTATCTTCTGTTAGATTTTAAAATTATTTTGTAACTTAATTTTTCTTAATAAGATTCTAAAAGTTTTATTTGATAATTTTCTTAAACTATTTTGGATAGTGTAGATACATATTAGCATGGAAATTGAGCAGTAATTGTGTTTTCTATGAAAATAGATACATTCTTTATTAAAACCTCTTTATTTTATTTCATTCTAGTTTGATATAGTTACACTATTGGTGATATTTAGAAATATTAATTTGATTTTGAGGGAATTTTATGGCTTTATGAATATAACCCCTTTGTAACATTTAAAAAATGCTCATGGATTTAGTATATTTTTTGAAATAGTACAGCTTATTGGCATTCAATCTTTGAAGATTTCCAATATTGTTTTGTATTTTAGTATTTTTTTCAAATACTATATATTGTAATTTTCATCCTAGTGAGGGATATATGTTGTTTATGAAGTGAGGGACTTCCATAACACCAAATTCTCAGTGCTTAGTGCATGAGTCCTTTTGGCCATAAATGATGTTTGGCCTGTGCTAATGGACTCTCTATGGTATTTTACCACATTTTCTTTATCACTATTTTCTTTTTCCTTCTTGTTTTTTGTGTTTTATTTCTTCATCCTTTCTCTTTATACATAGTCTTCATCTTATATGGATATTAACTTATGCTAGTATATCAACTATTGTGTGATCGATTCTTAGTTGATATTCAATTTTATTTGACTTTATATAGAATAATTTACAGTGCTTGTGGGTTTTCTACCATCTCATTTACACCCTATGAAAACATTATCCCTCGTCAATTTATTTAACATTTTCAAAATATTAATATAGTATTTCTAGGTGGTGACCTTTGATTATAAATGGGGAATTAGGAAGTATGGAAAGATATAATGAATACATAATTTATATGTATTTTTCAATCCATAATAACATTATATCATTAAATGTGTATTGTATTTAAATATTCATATGTCTCTTTCAAGCCAAACATAAGGCATAAAGGATTCATTCCATGCATTGATTTTGTAGAGAAACCTAAAGATCCATTGATACTATCCCTGAAGAGTGGCATGAAGGGGCTGACTATACCCACAATCAAAGAAATAGATGAGAAAAAATATACATAAATTTCTCATTTTGTCAGTATGAATCAAAAAAATTAATTTTGACTATATCCATATAAATTATTAAAATTAATAGTTTCGTATTTTTGAAAATAAGTAATATAAATATATATATTATTTCAGCTTGGAAATCCTCACTCTTGAGAGTGCATTAAATTTATATTTTATACCCAAGTACTGATGTGGAAGATGAGGGGGTTAGGTTGTGGAATCCTAGGTAAGGATCGGAGTCCAGATAAGTACTACTAGTGATGGGATTCTCACTATTATGGGAGAAAATGACATAAAAATATAGACTTATATGGTATGGGTTGTGATGCAATGCCACCATCTTTGAAAGGGGAGGTATGAGGCCATGACGAAGAGGATGGATGTCCTTCCCATCAGAAGATGTTTGATAAACCTATACATGGATAGTTTATTAAATGGATGAATAAATATAGGAATATATTTTTAAACTTATATATAAATGGAAAAGAAAACCTAGAAAAATGTTCATTCACCTCTCTTTCTTCTAATTAATTATCTACCCTGCTACAGAGAACCACTGGAATATTAAAATGTTCAATACTTAAATTTGATAAGAGTAATTATAATGTATACTATAATTTTTGGGTGGAAGGGAATATTTGTAGACCTGTGCATATAATTATTTAGTATAAAAATAATGTAGATTGTTATCTATGAAATCTATGAATTATATCCCCTCACCTACTTTTTATCCTGATTTCTTAGTTTTCTAGTTAGATTGTGCACATGACCTACCTTATACATAGATTACACAGATGGACTATGTAAGAAATATAGAATATTGAATCTATTTTAGTGTTATAATTCCATTTTATAACAAATATGGAATTTATTTTTATGTTATAATCATCATCACTGATAGGGCATGTGAATAAGGTAGTGATGTATTGGAAAAATAATTCATATTCAGGTTCCATTTGATGGGATCACTATGGTTCATTTACTAATGAGGTTTGTGACCACTCATCACTAAATGAATTTAAAATATTTATAATAGTGAATTTGTGATGGGTAAGTGAACCATTAAAAATAGTAATCAGACATTAACTATTTGTGATAGTTGTGTTTTTCTGCCACAAATAGTGATTATTTATGACGGAATATGTCATCTGTCGTAACTAGTTTTTGTGGGATTTCTCGCTTCCTAGTGAGAAATTTATTCACAATATTCATTTTCAATGGGATTAAACATCCATAAAAAATGTTCAGCGAATCATGAGTATTTTTTACGAGAATTAATTCTTGTCACAAATGATATTGACGGAATAACTATTTATGATGGAATTATTTCCATCGCAAATAGTATGTCACAAAAAATTATCGATTTAACATAACCCCTCCCCCTCCCCCTCCTCTTCATCTCTTATTCTCCTCCCTCTCCTGAACCACCATGACATGCAGCACCCACCCACCCCACTACGTGCCACTACAACACATTTTGTTTTATGAGATTTTTTACAAATCCAACTTCGATTCTCCTTTGTGTGAATTCTTTTTGTCTCCATTTTCATTATTATTTTGTTTTATTCACATTATTATATGATTTATTTTTGGCTATGTATCGTTTCAACGCACTTCATTACAAGATATTATTTACAGATCCAGCTTTAATTCATTGTGGTATGGATTCATCTTGTCTTCTTTTTCAGTATTTTTGGGTTTTATTCTTTTTATTACATGATTTATTTTTCGAAAACTCTAGGTTGATCATTTTATCTAAATTTTGTGATTTATTTGTTATTTAGGATAATTGATATTTTTATTTGTGTCTGTGTGTACATATATATATATATATTCCCTATTTGATATATCTATGTCCCTAAAACCCCTAGTTTTAGCAATTTATCTAATTTCAGCTTCGATTCATATTGTTTATTATTTTCTATTTCATTTTCTTATTTGTATGTGTGGGTATATATATAAATTTTTTTAAATTATAAGAAAAATGAAAATGAAGTAGGTTGATAATTTTCTAGTCATGAGAAATAACAAATTTAATTATCATTTGGACATGATTGATACAAATTCGTTATTATTATGACCTGAAAATTGGAAATTCAATGATTTACACCAATTTAGTAATTTATAATATATTTTATGAATTTATATTAAATTATAAAAAATTTTATTAATTGATTTATATATTTTGTAATTATTTATAATTTTTTAGTATTTTTAATTATTTTTAATTTTAGTAAATGTTTTTTCCTAATATTTTAAGATATGTATAATTATTTCCCATTATATGTAATTTTTGTAATTTTTTTAATTTTTTTTTAATTTTTTTAATTTTTTTAAATTTTTTAAATTTTTTTAATTATTTGTAATTTCTGTAATATTTTTAATGATTTTTATTTTTTTTAAATATTTGTATTTTTCTAATAATTTTCATGATTTTTAATTTTTTTTTAAATTTTATTTATTTGTAAATTTTGTAATTATTTGTAATTTTCAATATATTTTTATTATTTTTAATTTTCTTAAATTTTTTATTTTTTTTTATTATTTTCTAATATTTTTAAATACATATAAATATTTTAAATTATAACTATTTTTTTAATTATTTAAACTTTTTTATAATTGTTTTAATATTTTTTATAATTTGTAATTTTAAAAAAATTAATTTTTTTAATATTTTTAGTGATTTGTAATTTTTTAAAAAATTCATTATTTTTAAATTTTCTAAATATTTGTAATCTTTTTATATTTTTATAAATATTTTAAATCTTATTAAATGTTTTTATTTTATTTATTACTTTCTAATATTTTTAAATTTGTATCAATATTTTAAATTATCTTTATATTTTTTAAATTATTTTAATTTATTTTAATTTTTTAAAATAGTTTTTAATTATTTTTAATTATTTTAACTATTTGTATATTATTTTATTTAAAATAAATACAAGTATTTGCAACAGACCGTCGTAATTTCCATTTTTTAGAAACAAAAACGATAATCATTTGCAAAGGGAGCTCTATCTGTCGTAATTATTTTTTATTTGTAATGATGCATCGTAAATACGTTCATTTGTAACGCAGATTTTTACAATGACACATTTGCGACAGACTCCTGTTGCAATTGTGTCCTCGCAAATGCCCTAATATCTTGTTGTTCATTTTTGCCTAAAATCCTTTTTTCCATTTTCTGAATAAACCACTTTAAGGGTGAGTGGTAACCTCATAATACAAGAGCCAACTTTCAAACACCAAAAGACCAAATTTCAAACATCACAAATAGACTCCAAAATCCACCCCCAAAACATCAAAACAGAAAATCATATTTCAACTTCTCCTCCTCAAGTCACATTCCTGGATTCGTAGTCCACCCCTCATCGACATCGCTACCGTAACACTGAATCCCTCGAGAATGGATGAATTCCATTGTCAAAAACAAACATAAAAACATCACAACGATGCATCAAACAACCGTCGTCATCCTCAATCCATCCGAAATCAAAGAAATCGACAATGCCAAGTCAAGCAGGAACCAAACACCACACAAGATTTGATTCAAAGTACTGTGTTTAATCCATTTTTTGGGTCAGTCTATTCATCCTCTATATTCCCTATATATGTTTTCATAATGTTAGGTTCAATAGTTCTACTCCCGGCCCAACATTTGTCGATTTTTTTATAAATAAAATCAGAAATTATCTCAAATATGTTGTTTAGATTAAGCATGTGGACAATAATATTAATCTCTTCTAATGTAGGACAACTACAATGATATCAATTATCCTCCATGCTCATAAAATTGGAAATAATTTGTTGCATTTCAAGAGTTCACAAGGTCATACCAAGTCATCAACCATCTAGGGATAATCCAAAATAGCGACACTGACATGAAACATCCCAAGACTACCACATTTCAGAGAACCCACCCCAAAATAAAAAAAGAACAATAAAATTATCCCGGTTGTCATTCCCATACTTCCTTCTCAGTGTAGGGTTTGAAGTTATATCCTCCATCTCTATATCATTGGGATCCACACCACCTGACATTTCCTCACATGAGGTGGATTGAGCCTTGTTATCTAAGAGTATTGTGGTAAAAGATATATCCTCAGTGTGAATCATGGAATTTAATTCTTATTTTCAGATTGAATTGTTCCTTAGTTTGTTCTGCCATTTTATATAGATCAAACAATGCATAAAAAAATATATATTTCCTTATTTTTCTCATTTGATATATTGATGGACCTTTTCTTTTTGTGTTGGGTCGATTTTCTGAGCGGGTCTTTTGTCGGGCCTTGCACAATGGTCGATCTGCGGGGTATCTTGTGCAGATTCAGCAATCCAATAGGTATTTCTTATTGACCGTGGATTAGGCACACTGCCTATTCGATATGAGTCTTCCATCTTCTGTGGGTTATATGTTTTAAATTTTCATTCTGTTTTGTGTGTACTTTGTGGGATCACTCGATTGGTTATGTAGTTTTGAGGCTTCAGCTGGTGTTAGGGGGTTTGATCACCCCTGCACAGTGTCACTTTGGAATTGGATTTATTTTTCTCTCTTTCCCATGGATCTAGATCTCAGATCTCCTAGGTGAAAACCTAGCTCACTGTCATTGTATTGCTACAACAGAGCTCCTTTCTAGGATTGTCACTCTCCCCATTCTTATCTCATTTTCGGACTTATGGTGGAGGAAAATTCCTTCCTTTAAGGAAGAAGTGCATCCTATTTCCAAGTTTCATCTCTGTTATCACAAAGGGAAAAGTAAGATGAATATGCGGTCCAGGTGTGCCCTGCATCAGCCTTCTAGCGTGAAGTGAACATGATTACCAGAGTCTATTTTAACTCTGGCACTGTAAGTGTTCACTTTTTTCAGTCTCGGTTTTTTTATTTGAATTTGTGAGTCTTCTTTTTTTCGTGTTCCTATTTTCTTCTTTTCTGATTTCCAGTATTTTCTTATTTTTACTTGTATTTTTCTAAGCACATAGGTCCCCACGGGACCAAAACATGTTAAATACTTGTGTTATTTACCTATTTCTTTGAATTTTTTTCTTATTGTATTACATTTGCATCAATATGTAATATTCATCTTTGTATTGAAAATATTCAATTCAGTCCTTTCATTGTTTGGTATTCTCCCACTGTTTGGATCACCACTCATCCTCACAAAGTGGTGTTAGAGCCTCTCTATGTTTATTTTTCTATAGAATTCAATAATAATTTTCTTCTTTCTTTGTTTATGGTTATGGTTTCTATCTTGATTTTGTATAATTCAATCTCACTATTAAATTTCTACTTTCATTGTCGATTGAATTGATTTAAATCCATTTTTCCTTCTATATTTCCATACATTTCATATCTCTTTGAATACAACATAGTTTACTCAAAAGATTGGGTAGTTTTTTGGGTTTCATTCTTAACATTTTATGTAATAAACCGACATCTACTCTTTTGGTAAACATGTCAACAATGAGATATAAAATTGAGAAGTTTTATACGAACAACGAGATCCGTGCTTGTATATTAAGGCCCAATCGATTCCCTTTATGGGCCTAAAAAATCTATCATAATTGTCCATCCTTCTCCTCTATGTGAACATCCTACTATATAGGATTATTCTTCTTCTTGTTCTTCATATTTGAATTCTGAATTTGAATCTAAAACCTCTAATAGAGACTACCAACTGAACTGAAACAGGTAAATGAGATCTCAAATACCTCCTACTCAATATAGTAAGTATGATATGACATCTTATGCCTTTAATGTAGACAATGATATTATATATGATGATCCTCAAACCTATAGTAAATCCATAAATTACAATGAACCAAATTATTTGGTCTTTTCTATGAACGAAAAAATACATTCTTAAAAAACCATACTTTGGTTGTTGTAAACAAACCAACTAATGCAGAAATAATTGGCTCCAATTGGATAATTAAAATAAAATAAGATAACATCAGGGTATATAAAATCAAGTATAAATCTTGGTTAGTTTCTTAGGGTTTCCTTTAAAGATAGGGAATTTATTACTTTGAAATTTTTTCCCTATTGATAATCGTTCTTCCAATGTGCTTTTATTATATTTTATTTCCTATAATGATCTACACGTTGAACAATTTGATGTTAAAACCACTTTTTTCATGGTGATATTAATGAGAAACATTATATGAAACCTCTTGAGGGTTATCCTAATGAATTCAAATTTAATCAAATATAACTTTTTAATAAATCATTTTATATATTGAAACAATCATCTAGGTAGTGGTATTTAAATTTTGATTCATACATATTGGAAAACCAGTTCATTAGGAGTAATTTTTAAGCACATGTTTACTTTAAAATAACCAAAAACATTATGCTTTACCTACAAAATTATGTTGATGATGTGCTTATCATTTTCAAAAAAATTAATCTAATTTCGAATGTTAAATCACAATTAAAATGTGAGTTTGAAATGGAAAACTTAGGTGAAGCTAAGAAAATATTAGGTATTAAGACAATTAAGAACCGGACAAATAAAGTTCTTTAATTATCATTGCATGATTATGTTTAAAAAATAATGAAATATATGTTTGAATCTCTCAAGACAATAAATATACCTCTTGGAGAAATTTTAAATTTTCTTTAACATGGGAACCCACAGTTGTTGATGATGTACACTTTATGTCTCAAATACCCAATGCTAATATTTTGGGCAGTGTCATGTACCGTATGGTTTTCACTTCCCCAAATATTTCCTATGCAATATGCACTTTAAGAATATTCATGGCCACACCTTGGAAGCCTCATTTTCATGCCCTTATGTAGATTTTAAAATACCTATCTTGTACCTCTAACATTGGTTTGAGTTATGGAAAAAACATGGATACTGCTAAAATATTTTTTTGTTACATTGATGTTGACTATAATGGAAACATTTATATTCATAAGTCTTTAACTGGTTATGCATTTAATGTTTGTGTTGGTATGATTTTATGGAAATGAAATATGCATTCCGGAGTTTCTCTTTCAACAGTGGAATCTGAGTACATTGTCTTAACTAAGCTTGTTAAAGACGGTTTGTGGATAAAAGGTGTTCCTTTTGACCTTCGAATGTATGATTATGTTATCAATTTATATTTTGAAAGCTAGTCTTCTATTCACCTATCCAAAAATGTAGCATTCCATGGTAAATATAATCAAATAGATATTATGTTACATTTTATTAGAGATGTTGTGGAATTAAGAACCATGTGTGTCAAGAAGATACACACAGACATCAACCCGACTGATAGTTTGACTAAAGTCATGGTGTTGTCTAAATTCAAAAAAAAAAATATATAGATTGAATTTTGTTCTGACACTATTACCATAAGTTAAAGAACATCACCAAATTAAATTGAAAATGGTGGAGATTTGTGAATTATGGAATTTAATTCTTGTTTTCATATTGAATTGTGTCTTAGTTTGTTATTCCATTTTATTTTGATCAAACCAAACATGAAAAAATATATATTTCTTTATTTTTATCATTTGATATACTGTTAGGCCATTTAATTTTTTTTGGTCGATTTCCTGTTTGAGGATTTTTCTAGGTCATGCACTTCAACCAGTATACTGGGTGTCTTGTGTTGATTCAGTAATCCATCTGGCATTTCTTATTGATCATCTATTAGTCACACCTCCCATTCAATTTGATCTATCCATATGTTGTGGGTTATCTGTTTTCTACCACCATTCTGTTTTTCATGTGCTTTTTGGGCTCACCTGATTGGCTATTCTGTTATAAGGAATCATCTAGTGTCAGGGGGTTTGATCTCCCCCACATGGTGTCTCTTTAGCATCATATTAATTTTGAAAAATCTCTATGGATCTAGATCTCAGCTCTCCCAAGAAAACACTATCCTGATATCATTTCATTTATACAACAGAGATCATCTTCAGGCCTGTCACTCTCCCTGGCCTCATCTCATTTCCAGACTAGTGGTGTAGGTGACATCCTTCTATGAAGTAAGAAGTGTTTCCTCTTTCCTGGTGTCAGATCCATTAGCATGACAGGAAGAAGTAAAAGAAGATACTGATCTATCTATTTCCCTCATTAGCCTTCCACTATGAAGTGAGACCAGGACTGTCAGAGTCTATTTTAACTCCATAAACTTATTTCATACCTTTTTTTAGTATCAATTTTCTGATTCAAAGCAGTTAATATTGTTTTTCCTTCCTATTTTTTTATTTTTCTCTTTTCTATTTGTAGAATTTATTTCTTAAGCCTAATAAAACATGGGTGTGGGTGGTGGGGTTCTTGTTGTGCACATAGATCCCCACGGGACCGAAGCACAATAAATCCTTGTGTTCTTTACCTTTTTTATTTTCATGATTTTACTTATTGTATTTTTTTTATTTAATATGTAATATATGTCTCCATACTACAAAGATTTAGTCTGGTCCTTTCATTGTTTGGTATTCTCCCACTATTCGGATCACCACTCAACCTCACACTTAAATTTGTCATTCGTGGCTTACATAAGCTTTCCAAAGCCTTAGCCTTTCTTCTTGCATCACCACATGTGATAATTAGATTTTAATATTTGGGAATTGTCTCATGTTATTTCCTTTGATCCCTTGACCAAGCCTCTTCATTCACACATTTGTTAAAAACCCTATGTTTTCCCTCATCCTCAATGTGATCGAATATAGGATAACTATACATAGATGCTTCCCTGTAGCTATTGATATAATAGCCAAGTATTTTCATTATAATATAAAATGCTATCAGTTTGAACAAATTGTTAAAAAAATAATTTTAATCTTACCCCATATGCATTCTTTTTTATTACATGGTCCAACACATATACTTTTTGATTATAAAACAATTAAACTTTAGGTGGATATTTTATTTAATAAATAAACATGTTCGAATCAGTTATTTAATTTTTTATTTCATGTTGTTATTTTATTCTTAAACATGTTTAATCATTGGGATATTTTTATTACTAGTGGGATATTGTGGATGAAATGCTTACATCTATAGGTGCAATAAAGGTGACTAGATTGTATTAGTGGGGATGCTCATCTATGCCACCTATGTCTGATATTAGGGCTGAGGTGCATTATGCTTTTAATGTGATCTCAATAGGTGAATGTTGCCATTGTGGCCACGTCATGACTGAGTGGGTGAACTACATGTGTGACTCTATTACTAGTATAAATAGTGATGGTGACACTTGATGTGTTATAGAAACATATTGTAGATGATGTTTGGTAGAGTTTCATGTATTTTTTTTAATTTAAACATGTTTGTAACATGTTTATTAGTTCTTCATGTATTTTAATGTAATTTAAACATATTTTTAAATTATGATTGAACATTTATTTTCAAATAAAGTCTTTGTTGGAGTTTCAATAAAGCTAGTTTTATAATTATTATATAATAAACATGATAAATATGTTTTATTTAATAAATAAAAAAACTAATAAAGGGGTTTTTTTATCAGCGCTTAATGAATCACTAATAAAGGAATAGGGTTTTAATAGCACTTCGATTTTCAATGCTATTTTTCATTGGAAAAGGCCTATTTTTTCATTGTTAAATGACTTTTCTTTAGTAGTTAGAAATCAACCACGTGTTATTATGATGCTTTATTTTCTTAGTATAACAGATTGTGTCATGTGGCCTTCACATATGTATTAAAGTGAATAATCACATAAAGGGGGTAAAAAGTGAGTAAACACACTTGGATTTGTGTGAAATCTTAGCAGAACAATCATTGATTCATTTATGATCTGTAGAAATAAACTACACATTAATAAAATGCTTGGATTTCATGGTATAATCTAGAGTGGCATTTCAGGTTTCTACTTTCATTAAAATGAACTATCACTCAACAGGGGTTCAGAACTGAGAAAACACATTTTTATTGTCGTTAAAACATTTGAAAATGATTATTGAGTTATTTATTTTCCGGATTCAATCGTGCATCAATCCAATGTTTTTTATATATTGGTATGATTTAAAACATCGTTTATCCTTTTATATGTTTATTGATCTGACATATCGCCCGTCAAGGGGGTAAAACCTAGCTAAAAAGTTTTGAATTATGTGAAAATCTTAGAATACGATCCTCAAATAATTGTGATCTATAGTAACGAACAATGAATCAATCATGGTTTTCATTTTCTTGAGATGACTGAAAATGGCTTTGAACTATGTTTTAAAACCCTAAATCATGCTTGTAATACTCAAAACCATAGAAACTGACCTCATATTGATGTGAAATCATAAGAAAGTTTTCAATGAATTATTTGCTATATGCACAAGTAGAAATAACATCATTATTACATGTGGGGTTCTCGAAATGGCTGAATAAATAGTTCTTAAAAAATTGGTTGTCTTTAAAAAAGTGTGTTGTTGTGTAAAAACTAGGAAATGGACCTCTATATTAGATGAAATTAAAGGACAACAGTATTTGAATTATTTGTAAAATGTAGGGACTAACACTGCGCCACTCTATGTTTTAATTTTTTTAGGATGACAGAAAATGTGTTTTTAATGTTTTAAAACACTAGCATGTGTGTTTAATGTTTCAAACCATAGTAAATGACCTCATATTTTTGTGAAATCATAAAATAAATCTCCTGGAATTATTTTTTACTTGTACAAGTGGAATATGTGTCAATCTTACATGTGGTGTTCTCAAACTAACTAAATAAATAGTTTTTAAAAATCTGACAGTTTATAAAAACTAGTGTAAAGGAGTCAAAATGAATTAAATGGCCTTTTATTATCACGAAATCGTATGAAAACAACAACATAATGATTTTTTAAAATATACACCGTGAAGGAGAATCAATCCAATTTTTTTTCTTGGAATGATCACAAATTACATTTTAGTGTTTTAGAATACTAAAACAAGTATGAAACAGTTCAAACCATGTAAAATGAACATGTATTGATGTGAAATCAAAGAAAAGGTAAATTTTAATTATTGGTGATGTGTGCGAGAACTAGAGAATTTGACATGTGGTGTGCTTGGACTGACTAAATAACCATTTGAAAATTTAATATATATATATATATATTAGAATATGTTAATAAGAAGATAATTGAACCAACATAGACTATTTTAGTAACTTTTGATTTAAATAATATAGTGATTTATGATTCCTAGTCTTATTTTTCTTATTTAGGGTAATAACACTTATATTTAAATTATTTTATTTTGGATTATATGATATGATGGGTGGGGTGGGGGCTCACTGGGCCTCTCCCCAGCCATACGTATGTCCTTGAAAGTGTTGACCACACTTTCCATTTAAGCCTATACTATAAAGTTAAATGAAAATCCAAAAAGAACAAAAGAAAATATAGGGAGGAGGGTGTAAGGGGAAATATTGGGGTGACACTGACTTTTATTGGTGAACTTCTGAATAAATAATTTAGGAAGTCATTAGAACCCAATCCAAGTAATCCATTGCATCAAGAAAAAGCTAAAACTTATTCCCTATGCATGACACCTTGCATGTGCATTCATGAGTGCGGGTGGCGCCTCCATTCACTCCACAATCACCGATCGAATGGTAAAAAATTGGGCCATGCCCTCCATACCCCTCATCCCATTCATTATCCTTCATCCTATAAACTTTTGGCCTAGTCCTACACCCTATAAATACTAGATTAACCCTCCTCTATTCCCATCCATCGCTCACCCCTACGTCGCAATACATCAAAGAAACAACCAAAATGGAACACCATGCATCTTCAACACCCTTAGTGTTTCTTCCCCTTATCCTCCCATCCTTCTCGATCTATGTTCAGGTCCAATCATACCTTATATCCATCCATTTAAAATAAAATGATTTTAAGAAATAAATTTATTTTAATATATTAATAGAAAACAATCATTAATAAGAATGTTTTTTCCAAAATAAATCTATAAGTATAGAAAACATCATGCCCCATCCCTTGTAACAAAACTCATCAGACAATATATAGTCACATTAAAATGAAATAATTATAGAAAATATTAAAATACAAAAAAAATACATTGAACTTTCATTTCAATTTAAAATTCTCTTAAAAAATATTTAAAAATATGTTGTATATCTAATTAATAAAAAAAATTACAATCGAATATATACAAAATCGCAACGCCTTCAATTTCAGGCTTCATACAAAACCTTGTTCCCACAATTGATAATATGTTTACCTTAGTAATGGTACATAAAAACAAAAGAAAATTTTCATTTTAATTTTATATAGTATGTATATGATAATTTATATTGTTAATTACTAAATATATTAATGATATTATCATTTATACTATTATTTATACTCTTAATGATTATACTATTAATTTTATTCTAATTATTAACTATACTATTATTTAATAATATTATTATGAATTTATACTTATGTTTTTAATTAATAATCTATATAAATTATATTTTTAGTCGTTGAATATAGTTTTTAATGATTATATCTTCAAACTAAAATGAATTATGGATATTTTCTCTAAAGTTTCAAAACAATTTGAGCTTGTTTACATATTTTTGACTATGGGTTGAGAGTTTTACAATAAAATGAAAGTTTTATATTGAAAACACAAACATTTGTCATACTGGTCACATCGTGTGTCTGATTGATGCGTGCTTGATTCATATGCATTACAAATGAATTATTAATTTTTTCCCCTAATGTTTGACAATAATGTGTGCTCGTTTACTCGATTTGGGCTATATGTCGAGAGTTTTAAGGGAAAATGACACTTTTATATTGAAAGCATGCACTTTGAGTCATGTCAGACAAATTGTCTGTCGGACTGATGTGCATTTGATTTTGACACATCAAAAATGAATTATTGATCATTTTCCAAAAGCTCTAATAAAATCTGATCTCATTTACTCAATTTTGTTTTGTGATGTGTGTTTTTCACTAAAATGGTGGTTTTATATTGAAAATAGGCACTTTGTGTCATAATGGACACATCAAGTATCTGATTTACTTGTGGTTGATTTACACACATCAAAAATCGATTATGGATCATTGTAAAAAAAATTAATACAATCCGACCTCATTTATTTGGTTGTTTCTCTATGACATGTGTTTTAGACTAAAATGACACTTTCATATTGAAAATGCTTACTTTGAGTCATACCAACCACATTGTGTATCAAATTGATGTGAGGTAAATTAATACATGTCCTAAATAAATTGTGGATCATTTTCCAAAATTTTCAAGACAATATGAGCTCATTTACTCAGTTTTGGCTATGTGACACACATTTTATACTAGAATGAAACTTTTATATTGACAACACAAACTTTGAGTAACATCGGCCACATCGTGTGTTTGATTGACGTGTTATCAATTTGTATGCATAAAAAATGATTTATGGATAATCTTCATAAACTTTTAAAATGATCTGAGCTCGTTTACTCTTTTTTTTATGTTTCACATATTTTAGAGTAAAATGATGATTTTATATTTAAAACATGCACTTTGAGTCATACTGACCACATAAATAATAATCAAATTTTAATTTTAATGTTATATAGTCCACATATGATTCTTTATTTTATTAATTACTGAATATATTAATGATATTATTAGGTAAACTATTATTTATACTCTTAATTATTATTATATTAATTTTATATTAATTATTAATTATACTATTAATTAAAAATAATATTAGGAATTTCTAATTATTTTGTTAATTAATAATCTATATAAATAATATTGTTAGTCATTGAATATGGTTGTTAATAATTATATATTTAAACTAAAATCAATTACTGATAGTTTCCCTTATTTTTCAAAACAATATGAGCTTATTTACCTAGTTTTGGCTATGTGACGCACCTTTTACACTAAAATGATAGTTTTATATTATAAACACAATCTTTTTGTCATACCGACTACAACATGTATCTGATTAACACATGGCTGATTTGTACGTATCAAAAATTAATTATGGATTGTTTTCTTAATTTTTGAAAACAATCTAAGCTAGTTTACTCGATTTGGGCTGTGTTATGTGTTTTAGAGTAAAATGACACTTTTATATTGAAAACATGCACTTTGGGTCATACCGGTCACATTGTGTGTCAGATTGATGTGAGGTCAATTCTTAACACATTAAAAATGAAATATGGATCATTGTCTTAAATGTTTAAGAAAATATGAGATCATTTACTTTTTTTTGGCATTGTGATGAGTGTTTTTCACTAAAATGACAGTTTTATATTGAAAATACGCACATTGAGTCATACCGGCCAGATCGTGTGTTTGACTAACATGTGGTCGATTAGTATGCATCAAAAATAGATCATTCTTCTGATGTTTGAAAACAATATGAGCTCATTTACTTGATTTTGTCTCTATGACACATGTTTTAGAGTAAAATGACACTTTTATATTGAAAATTTGTGCTTTGAGTCATACCGGCCACATCGTGTATCATATTGTTGTGACATCAATTCATACATGTCATAAATGAATTATGGATCATTGTCCTAAAATTTGAATACAATATTACCTCGTCTACTCATTTTTGGCTATGTGACAAGCGTTTTATACAAAAATGATATTTTATATTGAAAAGCACATCTTGAGTCACACTGGACACATCACGTGTCTGACTGAATCATGTTTGGATCTTACGTATCAGAAATGAATCATGGATCATTTTTATAAAGTTTGAAAACAATCTGAGCTAATTTACATAGAATATGGTGAGGATCAAATTGTGGGTGTGTCCCAGCATGGGGTTCATGAGGAATATCCTCTTCTAGTAGGTGAGGATGATGAACGTTGAAAACCCCATCATCATTGACTAGAGTTGTTTCCCCGATGATGACGACTTCCTGAGACTAGTGTTGGGGGAGAAGATCAGCAACGTGGATTACTAGGACATACAAGGGACATCAGCGATGGCGGGGGGTGAATTTGGACTGCAACCTCGATAACCCCAACACTGGTTTCCAGATGGAGAATGTGAAGCTCACTTATGATAACCATCCCGCACAATCGTTATGAGTCCATGCCCTCGGCACTGCTTCGAGCACTGCTGACTGATCTTACTTCTTCTAGAAGCAAAGCCCTCCCCAAATACCGCAACTTATACATTCATTTGACCAAACTGATATATGAATGACTACACAAATTATTTTTGTAACTAATATTACAAAAATAAAACCACAATGTTAATTTAAATTGATTAAAAAGTTTCTATAGATTTTATTTATATTTTTTACTTATTTTTTATATTTATTTTGTCATAATATTTTTCTTATCCATCCATTTATAATAAATTAGTTATAATGATTAAAATTATTTTAATATATGTATAGAAAAAAAATCATTAATGGGAATTTTTTTGAAAAAAAAAATTTATTTGAAATTTAATTAAATGAAAATTTAATTTCAACACATCAAATTTGTTATCCCATGAACAATTTAAATAGTGTGTTATTTAAAGTTAATAAAAAACAATTAAAACCCAATATATAAAAAATCATAACTCAAGATGACTTTTTTAAACCATCAACCTTTATATAAAAGTTTATTCTAACAATCAAACCAATGTTTATCATAGGGGTCCTCCTCAGGTGGGAACCTCATGTTTTTATTTTAAATAAAAAAAGATAAAAGATAAAAAAATATGAAGAAGAGATATGTGATATATGAAGAGGAGATACATGAGATATCATGTTGCACGCCTCCTTTATATACAAGATGTGTGGCTCTTCTCTCTTCAGTTTTTTTGGGACAGTGCAATTGTGTTTTTAGGGTGCAGTTTTCATATCTACAACCAGTGGAACTAATATGATCTAATTGGATTTCATCTATTGTGTGTTTTGATATGATCCCAGTGCTTTTTCATTTCCACTTTTTTTTGGACAACTATCTCCTTCTTTCACAGTCAGATCTATTTGGGTTTCTTTATCAGGTTGCATTATTTGTTTTGGATTCGCTTCAGAATGCATCTGTTCTGTGCCTTTTATCCACTATATTATATGAATATTATTTTTGATGTACCACTCATCTTTGGAGTCTCTTCTTCTACTCTTGATTATTAGTTGATTCATCATTCTGGATTAGGTCCTGTGGTTTTTCCCTTTTTTGGGTTTTCTATGTTAAAAATTCCTGGTGTCAATATTTATTTTTCAGCACACAAATATTTTATTATTGTGAATCTACTTTAATTTCCATGCTTGTTTGAAGGGAAAGAATTGTTCTTGATGCACATTCTCTTTGTTGTGGTTTGCATGGTCATCACTTATCATCTTTCCCAACATCTAGTATCAGAGAGTTTGGTTTTTATTTTATATTTATTATAGATTCCCAATAAAGTCGGATGATTTTATTTAATGGTATCAATTACCATATGAGGCAGTTGAAAATGAAGAATCTACTTTTTTTCAAGAGAATGCATCTTTTGGTGTTCAATACTCAGAATCCAGAAAGAATGTCAGATGAAGAATGGGAGTTTGAGCATGATATTGTTTGAGGTTTCATTTTTCAATTGGTCAAAGATAATGTGATGAACCATATAATCAACATCTCTCATGCCATAACATCATGGAAGAATCTTGAGACTACGCATGCTTCTAATATAGGAAATAATAAATTAGTTCTTCTCAAAAAATGATGAATTTGAGGTAAAAAAAAAGGTACATCTATTTATTACTATTTGAGTGACTATTAGGGATGCTTTGATCTGTTTTTCCAGTATGGGTATTAAATTTAAATATGAGGTTTTAGATCTTTTGTTGCTTAACAATTTACCCAATTCTTGGGAGAATTTAATTGTTTCTCTAACCGATTATGCTCCTGATGGTGCTGTGACATTAATTTTTTTAAAGTTTTGTTTTTTGAATGAAGAAGTTTGGAGAAATACTCAAGATAAATCCTCTTTAGAGATTTTAGTCATAGAGAATAGGGGGAGAATCTAGGAAAAGAATCAGGGACAATGTTTTCAAGGTAAGAGAAAATAAAGAAGCAAAACCAGGTCGAGTTAGGGAGATTTTTAATGTCATCATTTTAGTAATAAGGGACATGTTAAAAGGTTTTGTTATCAACTAAGAAGGGAAAATATAATGAAGGAAATCAGTAGAAGAAAAATGGTAATGGAGATAATCACATTGACGCCGCTACAAGGGGTGATCTTGTGATTAATTATGACTCCATTAACATTGCCTCTGATGATTCTTACAAGTTTGTTAAAAATTGTGCCTATTTTTATGGTACCTCAAGGAATGAGATATTTAAATATTATAGCCCATGTAATTTTGGGATTTTGAATATGGTTAATGATGGACATGATGATGTTGTAGGTGTCAAGACTATTTGTATATTGACAAATTCAAGAAGTAATCTAAACATAAAGAGCGTTTGACATGTGCCTGAGGTTCTCTTGAATCTTATTTATACCAGTGTTCATGATTAAGAAGGGTTTATCAATACTTTTACTGATTTACAATGGAATATTTCCAAAGTTTCATTAATTGTGTCTTGAGGGAAGAAGTAGCTAGGTTTTTACTAGATTAGAGATTCTATTTCTGATGACACTGCTTGTGTTGTTGAGTGCATTGTTTCATCCAAGTTATGTAATAGGATGCTCAGTCACATTAGTGAAAAAGGTCTTGGTTTTTTGGAAAAGATAAATCTTCTTCTAGATTTGAAGAGTGTCAAATTAGACATTGAGATCATTGTTTGATTGGAAAATAGAGAAATGTGAGTTTCAGTAGTCATCCTTTACACAAGAAGTCACACGTACTTGAATTAATACATTATGATGTTTTGGTCCTTTGAAATATAAGTCCTTTAGTGGCAGTCTTTATTTTTTAACATTTATTGATGACTACATACGAAATATTAGGGTTTATTTTTTGAATTCCAAAAGTTAGGTGCTCAGTGTTTTTAAACAATTTCATGTTTCTACTGAGAGGGAATCAGGTAAAAAATTTAAATGTATTCACACTGAAAATGGGGTGACTATTGTGTCTACATGATCAGTATTGTAGGCTTGAAGGTATTCAACATAAAAATATTCCTCCTAAAACACCTCACCTAAATGGTGTCGCTGAGAAGATGAACGAGACATTGTTAGAAATATTATGTTGTTTTCTTCCTGAAGCAAATTTTCCTAGACATTTTTTAGGTGAGACTTTATTTATTTCTTCTTATATTGTCAATTTACCACCTGTGGTTTCCTTGTAGATAGACACTTCTGATAAGTTTTGGTATGGAAAATAGATCAAGTATGATCACTTGCATGTTTTTGGTTGCAAGGATTTTGTTCATGTGCCAAGAGATGAGATATCCAAGCGGGATGGTAAGTCACGATAGTGTATTTTTATTGGATATGGACACGATGAGTTTGGGTATAGGTTTTATGATCCTGTTTTGAAGAAACATTTTATAATTCATGATGGATTTTTTAAGGAGTATCAGAATATCATAGATATTGATAATGAAGAAAAATAAACTTCTACAACTTATAATGGACTTTTCTGTCTTGAGATAGGTTTTGATTCACACTTACCTCATATTATCAATTCTGATGATCATGTTCATGTGAAAAATGATGTTCAAGACGAACAGTTTGGAGTTAATATATCTGATTCACCTTTTATTTCTAATGATCAAGTTCTAGGGGTTATTAATGAACCCATCGTTTCACTGAAAAGTTCATCACAACATCTTACTATTTCTAATTAGTATTCATCTCACAAGTTTGTGCTCCTCACTGAAGGGCAAGAACCAGAATATTTGGATGAGGATATGGAGAGTGATCAGAAATATAAATGGGTTGTGGAAATGGATGATGAGATGAGATCATTACCTAACATCTATACTTTTGAGCTGTTGAAGTTACCTACAAGTAAGATAGATTTGAAAAATCAGTGGATTTGTCATATTAAAAATGAATAATTTGGTTATGTTCCAAAATACAAGGAAAGGTTTGTTGTTAAAGTCTTCTATCAGAAGAAATGTATTGATTTTGATGAAATTTTTTCACATGTTATCAAAATTTCTTCAATTCATGTTGTTCTTGGTTTGGACACTATTTTGTATAAGCACATTGAGAAGATGGATGTGAAGATATATTTTCTCCATGGATATTTAGGTGAGGAGATTTATTTGGAGCAACTAGAGAGTTTTGTTGAAACAGGTAAATAGAATCATATATGTTGGTTAAATAAGAGTTTGTATGGTTTGAAGAAATATTTGAGGTAGTGGTCTAAGAATTTTGAATCTATTATTTTTCATCTGGGTTTTAGGAATACATATTATTATCATTGTGTTTTTGTTTACAGATGTAATGATGATGATTTTATTATACTATTTATTTGTGTTGATGAGATGCTCATTGTTTGTCATGATGCTTCTAGAATTTTCAGATTGAAGAAGGATCTTTGTCAATATTTTTCAATGAAAGTATTGGGACCAGAAAAATAAAATACTGGAATGTTGATCTCCAATGACATAAAGGAAAATAAATTGGGGTTATCTCAAGAGAGATATATTGTGAAGGTTCTTTAGATATTGTCTATGGATAGAGAGAAAGTGGTTAGTACTCCTCTCTCTTTACATTTTAATCTCGATACCATTCAGTCAACTTCTACTGATGAAGAGAAAGGGAGGAGATGAAACAAAGATTATATTCACCTTCCATTGGATGTTTGATGTATGTGATGGTGTGTACTAGACCTGATATAGCTCATACAGTTGGTGTAGTCAGTCATTTTCTATCTAATACAGGTAAGGAATATTAGAGAGTAGTGAGGTATATATTTCATTATCTTTTTGGTACTTATGATATGATATTTTGTTTTGGTAGTTTGAAACCATTTCTTTTTCTAATTAGAGATTTAGATATGGAAGGAGATATTGATTCAAGGAAGTCAACTTTAGGCAATTTGATCACTTTTGTAGGGGGAGCTGTATCTGGGAAGTCTAGATTATAGAGATGTGTTTCTTTATCTACCATAGAGTATGATTTTATTTCTACTACAGAGGCTTATAAATAATTTTTGTTGATAAAAAATTTTATTAAAGAGATCAATATTAATCAGGATAGGTATGTTTTATTTTTTGATAGTCAGAGTTCTATTTTTTGGGAAAGAATTACACTTTTCATGGAAGGTTAAACCATATCAATGTTCGATGTCATTAGATCCATGATGTCCTTGATTTGAGATAGTTAGAGTTTGAGAAGATCCACACTGATGAAAATGGATCTTACATATTGACTAAGAGTTTACCCAAAGGTAAATTTGAGACTTTCCGATTGATTGTAGGGTTGGATTTTATCCCTAGTTCAGTTAGTGGGGGAGGTTGTTGGGGTCCTCCTCACATGGGTACCTCACATGGTTCGTTTAAATAAGAAAGGATAAAAGATAAAAAAAGATAAGAGATATGAACAAAAGATACATGAGATATGAAGAGGATATATATGATATATCATGTGGTGACTCTTTTTTATATACAAGATTTTCATATCTTCTCTCTTAAGTTTTTTGGGGTAGTGAAGTTCCATTTTCATGGATTGGTTTTTAGATTTTCAATTAGAAGAACTAATCTAATCTGATCATCTTTCATATGTGGTTTTTTATCCAATCCTAGTGTTTTTGTTATCTAAACCTTTTGTTAGGATAGAACTATCCTCCTTTCGTGATTAGATCTATTTTGGTTTATTTATAAACATGAATTCTTCATTTCGGGCTAGCTTCTAACTGCATCTGCTCTTCGCCTTTGATCCACTATTTTATCTGAGTATTATTTTTTAGATCCCATTAATATTTTGTATTCTGTTCATGGTACTCATGATTATTTTTGGATCTATCTTTTGGGACTAGGTCACGTGGTTTTTCCATTTTTGGGTTTTCCACGTTAAATTTTTTTTATGTCAATATTTATTTTTCAGCACACATATTGGATCACTGCACAACTGCATTAATTTTCTAGTCTGGTTTGAATGGAAAGAATTGTTTTCACTATGAATTCTCTTTGATGTTGTTTAAGGGTTCATCACTTTCCATCTTTCCCAGTAATTATCACCAGCACTGACAAGATTCATTTCCAGATGTCCATTGGTGTGACCATCCTTGGTTCCACTATCCATACTGGAGATGAATACATGTCAATATGCTCGAACACCACTGGCCTCTAGAACTAGAAGGTTGGATATTGACCCAGACATAGGATCATCATCGGAATCTTGGGTATGGATGAGAAGGAGGTAGGAGTGGAGATCATGAAGGTAAAATTAGCGATGTACATCAAGATGCATATTAGGGTGAGGAACAAATTGTGGGGGCATCCCGTCACAGGCTGCATAAGGCAAGTACTCTTCTAGCAGGTGAGGATGATCGATGTTGGTAACCCCATCATCATTGACCAGATCTACTACCTCAATAGCAACAACTTCCAGGGACTGGTGTCGGTGGTGAAGATCAGCGACGTGAGTGAAGCTATATTGTAGCCCCGATAACCCCTACTTTAGAATCTAGATGAAGAATGTGAAGATCACTTATAATAATCGTCCAGCACAATCACCCTACGTCCATGATTTCGTCACTGCCTCGGGTGCCGCTAACTCCTCCTACTACCTCTAGAAGAGGAGCCCTCCCCAAATACCTCAAATTATACGTTCATTTGTCTCACATCATATACAAATGACTACATGAATAATTTTAGTAACAAATATTACTATAATAAAAAGACAATGTTCATTTAAATTGATTTAAAAATTTCTATATAATTTATTTATATTTTTTTACATATTTTTTATTTTTATTTCATCATAAAATTTTCTTATATCCAACCATTTATAATAAAATTGTTTTAAGAAATAAAATTATTTTAATATATGAATATAAAAAATTCATTAATGATACTTTTTTTGAAAAAATAAGATAATTTTTTATTTGAAATTTATTTAAATGAAAATTTAATTTCAGCACATCAAATTTGTTATCCCTTGAAAAAATTAAACTAATGTGATATTTCTAATTAATAGTAAAAAATTACAACCCAATATATAAAAAATTATAACTCAATATTACTTTCATAAATGTTCAACTTTCATACAAAAGTTTATACCTACAATTAAACAAATTTTTATCTTAGTAATGGAGAATAAAAAATAATAAAATTAAAATTTTTATGTAATACAGTATACATATGATAATTTATATTATTAATTACTGGATATATTTATGATATTATCAATAATAGTATTATCTATACTCTTAATGATTATACTGTTAATTTTATATTAATTATTAATTGTACTATTAATAAATAGTTATATTAAGATTTGTTAATTAATAATCTATATAAATTATATTTTTGATCACTATATATAGTTGATACTAATTATATAATTCAACTAAAATGAATTATGGATAGTTTTCCTAAATATTCTAGACAATCCAAACTTGTTTACACAGTGTTGGCTATGTGATGCACCTATTACACAAAAATGACGGTTTAATATTGAAAATGAAAAAATTTAGTCTATCCAAGTCCATCATGTATTTGAATGATGTTTTGTCAATTCATACACAACAAAACTGAATTATAAATCATTTTCCAAATGTTTGAAAATAATCTTATCTCGTTTACTCAGTTCGGGCAACATGACATATGTTTTTGATTAAAACAAAATGTTTATATTGAAGACATTCACTTTGAGTCATATCAGCCACATCATGTGTCCGATTGATGTGTGGTCGATACTGACACATAAAAAATAAATTATGGATCATTATCCTAATGTTCTTAGAAAATATGAGATCATTTACTCATTTTTGTCTATGGGACACACCTTTTACACTAAAGTGATAGTTTTATATTGAAAATGCATACTTTGAGTCATACCAGCCACATCGTGTGTCCTATTGATGTGTGGTAGTTTTGTACACATTAAAAAATCAATGATATATTTTTTTTCTAATTTTTGAAAGCAATACAAGTTTTTTTACATGATTTTGGCTATGTGACATGTGTTTTAGATTAAAATGACACTTTTATATTGGAAAAATGCAGTTTGAGTCAAACTGTCCACATCATGTATTAGATTGATGTGAGGACAATTAATACACATAAAAAATGAATTATAAATCATTTTAATAATGTTTCAAGACAATATAAACTTTTTTACTTAGTTTCTTCTATATGACATGCGTTTTATACTAAAACTACTATTTTCGATTGAAAACATGAACTTTGAGTCACCGAACACAATGTGTGACCAATTGATGTGTGGTTGAATATTACCTCTAAGAAATGAATTATGGATCATTTCGTAAAGATGGAAAACAATATGGTAATGTTTAATCCATTCTTTTCTATGTGACACGTGTTGTAGAGTAAAATGACACTTTTATATTTAAAACGCACACTTTGAGTCATACCAGCCACATCAAGTGTCCTATTGATGTGTGGTAAATCCCTAGGAATCCTTGACCAAAAGAAATATAGCTTTAAGTCAGACTTTTGTAGTCTCATGGTTTCCCTAGGATCCCCCACTGTCATGAAGTTAAACCTTCATAGTGGACTTTATGTGTTAGATGGTAAAGTTTATAGAAGTCATCTAAAAACCTCTTATGATTCAAAACATGATACAACAACCCTCTTTCATTGAATGTTTGGGAATGTTAGTTCTAAATACATTAATGAACTTAAAAAACAAGTGGATTTGAATAATTTCACTCTAGTCAGTCTTCCTTTCCATGAATACTGTGAATATATAATATCCAGAGGGGTTAGTTTTAGTAGTTCAATATGTAAGGTTGAATAACCCCTTGAGTGTGTCCACTCTAATCTGTGGGTTAATTCTAGGGTCACCTACCATGATGATGGTTTTTATTTCAAATAATTTATTGATGACTACTCTAGGAAGGTCTAGATTCATATACTCAAACATAAGTCTAATACCATTCAGAGTTTTAATAAATGGAAGGATGGGGTAGAAAGTTAATCTTATAATAAACTCAAATCCTTAACAAGTGATAATGGTTTAAAATTTCAATACACTGAATTCATATAGTTATATGAGTTTGATGGAATTAAAATATACCAGACTATTGTGGAAACACCAAATAGAATGGATTGGTAGAAAGGGTGAATTGGACTGCTCTTTAGAGGATTAAATGAATGTTGTCCCACTTAAAGATCCATAGGTCCTTCTAGGATGAGGGTGCCTCCATGATATTCTACTTAATTAATCATTTCTCTCATTTTTCTAATTCATTCAAGACACCTTAAGATCTCTAGAAAGGTTCACCACTGATCCTTTCACACCTTATGATTTTGGGATCCATATCTTATGCTCATACCCGTACAGATAAGCTAGCTCCAAAGGACAAATTGGAGGGGTATCATCAATTGATAGATAAACAAGGATATCAAAATCATATATTCACTTGAGATATGTTGTTTCATGATTCATATCTCTCTAATAGTCGAGGAACAGAATCTGAATAGTCTTCTAATAACTATAGATAATCCTCAAGATCCCCAACACCCATGGGTGTTGAAGTTTCATTATAATTTAATGAATAATACCAATCCCATCCTAGGCTTGGTTTTTCTCCTCCTATTCCCCAAAATCAAGGTGAATCTGATTCTAATTAATATTATAACCTAGAAACATAGGAACTAGATAATCTAAGAAATTATCAGCTCACCTGAGATAGGGAGAAAAGGGTTATTAGGCCTCCATCCCACTTCAAATAGCTTGATATTTATTCCTATGTGTTTAATGTTGCACAATATTATTTTAATGATAATCCTAAAAGTTATAATCAATCCATTGAGTCCAAAGAGGCCACAAAGTAGTTAGGTTCTATGAAATAAGAGACGATTTCACTCTTTAATAAAAACACATGAGTTTTTGTTTCAAAACCTAATAACCAGAAGATTATTGGTTCTAAGTGGATATATAAGAAGAAGGAAAACAATGTTGGAGAAACAAAAATCAAATTCATGTCCCTAATGGTTTCCAAAGGCTTTATTCAATGTGAAGGTATTGAGTATAGTGAGATATTCTTCTCAATTGTTAAAATTTATTCTATAAGAATTCTTCTTTATTTTTCTGCCTAGTAAGATTTATATGTTGAACAATTATATGTAAAAACATCTTTTTTTATGGTACCCTTGATGAAAAAATTTATATGAAACCTCTTGATGGATTTCAAATTTTTTTAAACCCAATAAAGTGTTCCTTCTTAAGATGTATTCATATAGTCTTAAATAGTATTCGAGGAAATGAAATAAAAGGTTCCATTCCTTTATGATTGAAAATAATTTTTCCAGAAGTAAGTTTGATGAATTTGTATAATATAAAACTGTTAAACAATAATCTATTTACCTGTTATTATTGGTTGATGAAATTTTTTTGATCTATAAAAACATATTGACAATAAATTTTGTTAAGAAAAAATTTAACTCTATCTTTGAAATTAAAGACTCAGTATATTCCAATCATATCATGGGTATGCAAATAATTAGAGATAGGAAGGCTCAATCATTTCACTTATCTAAGTTTTCTTATGTTAAGAAGGTATTAAAAAGTTATCTATTTGAGCACATTAAACCTGTTAGTATTTATTTAGAAAAAAAATAAATTATCTTTGGACTAAACCCCTAGAAATAAGGATAAGGTTTACATTATAAATAAGATTACATATGATAATGTGGTGGGGACTCTTATGTATGATATGGTCTATTCTAGACTAGACATAGCATTTTATTTTGTCATTTTGAGCAGGATTATGGGAAAAATTGGTAAGCCTCATTAGAAATTATTAAATAGTTTCCTTAGGAATGTCTCTATGTATAATGAATTTTTTATTCTATATGTATTTAATTATAGTTTTAGTGATGAAATTGTTGGCTTTATTGACTCTGATTATGCAGCAGATGTTGAAATTCAAAAATCTATCACTAGTTTTGTGTTTATTTCATATGGAGGACTGTTCTCCTAGAAATGAAACATGAAATCAATGGTTTATCTCTCTATAATTGAGGTAGATTATATAGACTTGACAAAATCTATAAAGGAGGCTATATGGATAAATGGTTTTTCTTCCGAGTTGTCTTTATCTAAATATTATGTATGCTATGGTAGATCAAAGAACATTGACATTAGAATTAATTTTCTTAGGGATGTTATAGAATCTGGGATAGTGAGTGTCACTAAGATACCCATGGGGGATAATACAGCTGATAGTTTGACTAAGGTTGTACCAATATCCAAGTTTATGCATTGCCTCAAAATATGAAACTTAGTCCAAATTCGTTAACTTAGGTTATGAGAACACCATTCTTAAGTTTATTTAATTGTAAGGTGGAGATTTTTTTATATTACTACATATATGTTGAATTGAATCCCTTCAGATTTTATTTATATGATTCATTTCTATACACCTAACGGATTTATGTTTTGCATTGGGGCGTAATGAATGCATGGGGATTGTTCAATGTATGTGGCATATATTAGTTTACAGGAACTATTTGGTTTATCCTTACCTATTTAAGCACTTAAATTTAGATTTTTGATCATGCACGATCTAATATATGGTTAGCTCCAGTTGTACTTGTTTACCTAAGATTCGATATGGGTTACCTCTTATGTGCTAATATTGCAGCACAACCTGCCCCACCCATTGTACTGCCTTCTATTATGTGAATTTTCAGTTTCATCTTAGTTGCCATGTGGCTATGATACTATGGTTCTAACCATGCCATCTAACATTACCAATCATGTAATCATTTCTTCTTTTATTCTCCTTAATGTGAGAAAATCTATATGTTTATAATCAAGGATTTTTCATCTAGTTTTGGATTTTATTCCCTTGTATTGAGTCCCCTTCACTGCCCATAGAAGATCTTAAAGGTAGAAGAAGGAGAGAAGGAGTTCTCCATCTATCTTCACTACCCTCCAACAATTTTGTGCCACCACCTAGAACCAAAGTACCTCTCCGATGGAGATTTAGTTAAGATTGAATTGATCTTGGGTCTGGGGTGACTATGCATCAAGGAGGTTTCATATTTTGACTCATTTTTTCATGGTAACTGGGTTTTAGATTTTGATTCTTGGACTATAGAGATTTATATATTTCTGTCATGTATAGATCTATATCCTTGTGGGTGGGTGTGTGAGTCCACCCAAGAGTGGATAGTGTTGACTCTACATGATAGGTTTCATCACATCCACCTAGTTCAATAGGGCTTTCCTTCTTAGATATTTTCTCTGGTTTTCTTCTGTATTCATTGATTCTACAATTTCTTGCTTTCCTTTTTCTTATAAATAAAATAATAACTTCGGTGATGTTCTCACTATGCATATAGGATCATGCTGATCCAAACCACATTATATCTGAAGTTATTTCTTTTCTATTATTTCAGTTTTTTTGTTTTCCCATAGTTCGATTGAATAAGATATCTCTCATGTGTTCTTATCACACACATTCAAATTGTATTATACCAAATTTTTAACCTCTTAATATGACTCAATTGGTCATATATGTTCTAAGGGTTAACAACTTAACCCCAACAATGTATTAGATCGTGAAACGGTATGACATGAGAGTCATATGATAATTGTAGTGACGATAGATCGGACATAATTGGAGATACCCAATATTCTTGTTCTTCAACGTGCAATGATGGATGATGTGTGTGGATGATTTTTGAATGGAATAGAGTGGCTAGAACCTGGTGATTGATAATGATGAGGATCTTTTGATGATCTTCCTTGGTTTTTTTCCATGGTAATGGCTAGATCAATGGTCGGTGGAGTGGGAGGATATGTGTTAAATGGATTTGGGATTCTAGAAAATCCCAGAACACACTATATATAATCTAGGATAACATGATTTGTGGGACCCCTAGTGCAGGGCTAGGGTCTCCATGGTGATTTTAAATATCATAGGTTGTCTGACCTCATCACACGGTGTGTGACATGACCTTGTAACTCAGTGTGTACCTTAGAGGGTACACAGACATGGCTAGGAATACAAGGTCATGGACATGCCATATACTCCAACAAGGACATGGTTAGACTAGGTGTACACAAACATAGCCATGTACATTGAAATGGTTTTAATTTCATGATCAAAGACATGTCGTGTACTATGGAATGGACATGGGCATGTGTTGTGATACACAGGTAGGATCCAATGCCTAAGGGACCCATCGTGTACTCTCACTACACACTGTATACTCCTTCAAAGTTGTCTTAGAGTCATTTTCCTCTTCATGTTAGAAATGTTTCATTAGTGTATGTTCCCTTGGTCCTTTCTCTAAGGGTTAGTATAGAATCATGTCCTATACTTAGGATAGTGATCCATTCAATGGGACTTCTTGGATATAGTTGATGGAATCCTTTCTTGATACCCAAAGTGATATCCTTTATCATCATCCTTCCCTTAGTGGATTTATTGGTATCATTATGACCAACACTACATGGGTTCCAGTCATCTACTTAGCAGGTTATTCAAAATTGAGTTTTTGGTATACCTCATGGCCTTGGGTGTGATAATCATCTTTGTATCATTCTCTTCATACTTCCGATGTAAACTTCTTATGGTTAGATATGATGAGCATGACTCCTTTGATAAACTCTATCAGTGAAATCTAACATGTGGAGTGTCTTCTCATAGAATATTTCTACGTGGAACCTTTAAGAATTATTACTAGGCTAGAATTATGGTTGTGAACTTACCTTGAGTCCATGTTCCATTGTTGATTATATCTATATATTGTTGTTATATGTTATATAGACATATATCTGTTTAGAGATGATTTTTATTCACATTTATTTTATTCTTAGTGATTTCGATGTGTCCATATAATGTCTCAAATTTTCAATGTATTATTGATTAATATTATATGGATTATTTTTGAGACTAGGTTCTAAGATGTCATATGGTTCTAAGGCCCGGTGTTCCCAAACAAAATGTTTGAAATATATTAAATATATTAAATATCATGATTGCGTAGTTTTCCTAAAAAATTAGAATAAATCCTAAACAGGGGTCCATATTAGAAATATAAGGGCATCATTGAGTTCAAAGCATGGGTTTTACCCTAGGAACAACATAACATTTGTCGGCATGGGCCGTTGGTGAAAAAGTCATCATGGATGTGAATTAATGAAATAAGTTAAGTAATTTATTTATTTTTTTATTTCAACATAATGACTATTTTTCTTTTTTAAATGTATAGTTATGGGATTTTTTCTTTGAGTTAGCCACTCAAACCCTATATTTTCCGACAAACATTGGATATATTTCCTAGAAAACAACTACGGATCAAGATCAAATCATGGATTGTTGTGCCGATATTGTTGGAGGATCTCATCAACAATGAAAACATAACTACTCTTTGTCAAAGATCGATCCAAACACTAGGTAGGATGTTTTTATTTTTTATTTCCATCCATTTTATTAATCTCAAATAAAAGGATATTAATTCCATCAATAGAATGGATAGACAAATATTTGATATAATTAATTTGATGGAATTATTTATTTATTCATTGTGATTTTCTCCCCCTTCATTTTTCTTCTTCTGCGACAATGAATGGAGGCCATATGAACAACAAACAAGGATCATTCCTTACATTTTATGGTTTATAGATTTCTCTCCAATGTCTTCATGTGATCATCATTGGTATTTTTTTGGCCAATGGTTTAAAGAATACCCAGTTTCCAATTTTTTTGTGACCATTCTTTAGTGAAACATATCCAAAACCTAGGTTTGGAATATGATAGTGGTTTTGATTCAAGGATCAATGGTGAAAATGGTCAGATCTGGGGAGAACAAGGCCAGATTGAGGTTCCTTATCCCTCTTGGGTGGCGCATGAAATTTCAACATCAGATGTGGTTTTACCAGCATGATTCAAGTGTCAGATTCCAATTAGAAAGTGGTGGTAGGGCCTGACTGACCTAGATACGAGTTCAATGGATTGATTTTCGTTGAGAAACAAGCTGAAATTATCATGCAGGGAAGAATAGAGGAGAAACTATAGATCTAGAAAATCCTTAGCAACGCGACATGTAACTCAAGATTAAATGTCGTGTGGGGCCCATTACATGGTGGCTATAGATTTAGGATGAAGATAAGGATAACAAGGATTGTGAACCCTAGTACACATCATGTGGCTATTCCTGGATGACTCAGCATGTAATTCGATATTTACATAGACATATGAAAAAGTAAATTACTAGAGGGTACGTCATATACATGGACATGGACATGGATTGGCGTACATAGGCCAGTACATAGACACGACCACCATACATAGATACAACCAAGTGACATGGTCTGGAAAATGTGCATATCTACATGTCATGTACTTCTTATACACATCATATATATAAAAAGTTTTATAATATTTGAGTCTATTAAACATAAGTAGACATGGGGATAATTATAAATCTCATGTACCCACTAGTACACATCATATACCCTTTTCAAGAGTGTTTGTAACTCTTTGTCTTCTTAGTTTGGACTAGTATAGGTTGAGTGGGTTCCCTTGGTCCTTTCCCTTGAGGGTACAATATGACATTACATCCATATCATAGGATCATGGTCCCCTCTAGAGGTCAAGTCTACATTAGATTTTTTTTATCCTTATGTGAGACTGGAGTACGATCCTTTATCACCTTTGTTCCCAAGGTGGAGTTTTTAGAATCAGTGTGCATGCACTGAGTAGAGTATTGATCCTCCATCTAGATGGTCCTATTACTAGGGTTTGTGTTATCATTGACATATGATCCCCTATATAGATGGTTGATCTAGATATGGGTTTGTGGGGTCCCCCAGTGATTCTAGGCATGACCCCCAACCTATGTATCAGGGTCTTATTAGACCAGTGAGCTTTCTTGGGTGGGGCCCAATGATCTAGACATATTTGTTGAGCATATCTGATGATAGTATGGGCTATGGAGTGTATTATACCAAAACGAACATCAATTCAAGTAGAATCATGTGGCTGGTAGTTGGTTATGACCACCTTGTGGGGTGGTGTCTTTCCTGGGTATATCTAGGTAATTATATTATACATTGATTGTTATATCTTGTATTGAGATGACTATACTTCATGCCTTGTTTTTAGTGTTTTCATGGTGTCCTACTTAGTATTTTTATACTCACCCCTACATGGGATTTTCCTGTACATGTCGTGTCTTATGTAGATGAAAACCCTTTTGACAGTGTCTAAGGAGGATTGTGAGTAGGTGGATCAAAGCTGGAGCTTGTCAGACCAAGGTGTTTTATAAAGATATTTCCTTTGACTTATTCCTCACACATGGTATGGGTTAGACTTAGACAGTTTTTTTGGCTTGTATGTGGCCCATTTTTTCTCATTAAATGCATCACCATCATACTCTATTGGTTAATCTTAGATATATGCATGCATTGTTTTAGTTGTTTTACATTTTTGCATTGTGTGGGTTTGGATATGTGTTCTTTTGTTTGTTTACTTTTGGATAATGCCTCCCATTTGTGGTATACGCATAATCATTAATTTTATTAATCCCCTATCCAATTTGACATGGGTTGGGGTATTTATGGGTAAAACCTTAGTGAGGTGGGTCATGATAGAGTTGTGTCATAGCCTTCAATTCTACATTAGGATCATATTCGATTAGATTAGTTTGGGGTAACGATGTTTAGTTTTTCATGTTTTGATTTTAGGTCAGGGACTCTAGTGTTGGTATAGTGACCAACATATCTATACACCGGGAATTTCGTCCCCTTCCTTTTGAAATAGTATATATAAAAATTGGTTGCATGGAATTTATTGGTCCATGAATCATATAGGAATGGTTGTGTTTTATATTTATCTATTCGGTTAGAACCCCATATATACTCTTTTGGCCATGGTAAATATTATTTTATTTTAGGAAGCCTCCACATAGATAGCCAACCATGATTCCACTATGTGATCATGATGATGATCCAACTAGTGGTGAGTCATTGGTACATAGCCCTATACCATAAATACTACCCCCAGTTAGTTTACCACCTATATCACCACCCATTCAGAAGAAGCTAGCACTAGAAGTACCAACTGAGGATGCATGTAGGTTAAGTGAATTTCACAAGTTTTAGAGGAAGTTCCCTCCTATGTTTAGGGGTGATCTAGACCCTAATGTGGATGAGGAATATCTATAGTTAGTCACTAACATTTTCCACCTAGTGAGGAAACCTTATGATTAGATGGAGGTCCTTATGGAAATCCTTATCCATGGATCTACTAAGAGATGGTGGATCTCAGTGACTCATTCACACAATGATACAGCTCTCTCCCGGTCAAACTTTTATCATCTCTTCAGGGAGGATTTCTCTCTGGGCATGTTACAATCGAAACACATATAGAAGCTTCTACATATACATTAGGGCAATATGACCACAACAGATTACTTAGGGAGGTTTACATATCTCTCACATTAATCTTTGGATATAGTGTGGGATTACATAGATATTGTATCATTAAGTTGGTCTTGCACCTAGACAATAGGGATTCAGTGTCATCTCTTTTCATTCCAACTTATGCTGGGGTACTTGAGCGAGTCATACAGGTGGGGACACTTCTGGTAGAGTAGACACCAATAATGGGATATAGTAATGGGCACCCAGTAGTTGAGACCTTGGTAGAATGTAGTATATGATAGTCACATGGATATAATATGTCAAAAACTTCTTGAGTTCATCCCAGGACTCAGTTAAAATGTTTCAGGGCTCTTATGGTGGCTCAAATCATCAATGTTGGGTTTCTCCTAAGATGGTTTAGGACATCTAGATCGGGATTGTTTGACCTGTCATACATCTGATTGTGAGACGGCTAAGGGAACACTAAGATAAAGACATAGGTAGGATCAGGGTGGTAAGAAGATTGGAATACATGGTATAGGGGTCGATAGAGAAGTAGGTTGTGGTAGAGGTTCAACCTATTACCACCACTACCTACAGGTGGTCTGCACCAGGCTTGGGGAGATAGTGGATGAGGACGAGGCTAGATGTAGGCTATAGAAGCCTTTGACTCTGAGGCTCTATGGATGATATGAGTAATGATCTATGTCCTTTCAAATTTATATTCCATATTAATATAAATAGGTGTGGGACAATCCTTCTGTTCCACTTCTTTAGTTTGATACATAGAGATTTTGGTTGAGCCAGTGGATCAACCCTTTTGGTTTGATACTCTGACATGTGGTGACTCGGTGATTCCACACTTGTGCCTATATTGGGATCTAATGATCAGAAGAAAAAGTTGTATATGGGATCAACTCATTTAATCAATGATTCCTTACGACATCATCTTAGATATGGACTGGATATCCATAGTTTATGCCCATATTGACTATTTTAGGAAGAGGATGCAGTGTGTCTATAATGAAAAAAATAATGTTTTCTTTTGTGGGTGAAAAGGGGACCTTGGAAAAGTAGGATGAGATCATACATAGATGAGTGCAGCCAATTAATCACCTGTTGGCTATCATGACTCTCGAATCATTATATTATTTTGGAAATCAGTTTCCAGTGGTGGCAGAGTACGAGGATGTCTTTCGTGAAGACATAGCAGGTTTACCTCCCCACTAAGAGCAAGACTTTTGTATAGAATTTCATCCTAGGATAACACTGATATCTAAACCAACATATCTAATAGATCCTATAGAGCATTAATATTTGAAGGTGTAGTTGGATGACTTGTAAGATAAGGTATTTGTAAGACCCAGCATTTCCCCTTGGGTATCCTCAGGGTTGTTCACCAAGAAGGTGAACAAGAGATTGAGGTTAGGTGTGGATTAATCGATTCTTGAATCAAATTACCATGAAGAATAAGTATCCACAATTATGGATTAAAGACCTATTTTTTAGTTTAGAGGATCATGATGTTTCACGAAGACTGACCTCAAATCAGGTTATCACCAAATGTGAGTAAGATATGAGGATATACCAAAGATGAAATTAAGATATTCCTATTGTTACTATGAGTACATGTTGATTCCATTCAGCATGATAAATTCCCTGTTATTGTTCATGGAACTCGTGAACAAGATCTTCCATCCCTTATCAGACTAGTTTTTGGTGGTCTTAATCAATGACATCCTAGTGTATTTGATGTCTAAGGAGGTGAATGTGAGACACTTGAGGATGGTCCTGGACACACTTCGAGAGAACCAACTTTATGGGAAGCTCTCAAAGTGTTAGTTTCAGATTTTAGAGGTCCAATTTTAGGGTAATATAATCTTATTGGACGAATTAGCAATGGACCTAGAAAGGTTAAGCCAGTGCATGATTGGGATCCAACCAAGAGTGTTTACATGGTATAAAGTCTCCATGGGTTGGAAGGGTACCATAAAAGGTTGGTAACTGATTTCTCCATAGTGGAAACACCCTTGATAGATTTGACTCATAAGGGGAAGCCTTTTGTGTGGATGGAATAGTTCCAATAGTGATTTCAGGAGATGAGGCAGAGGTTTATGAGCTCTCCCATCTTGATATTTCTAGAGGGTGTCGAGTATGTATTATTCTATGATGCAACAAGGACTAGAATTGGTTCTATTATGATACCATGATAGGAAACTATTGCATATGGTTCATACCAATTAAGATCACATGAGAAAAACTATGTGACCCATGATCTTGAGTTAGAAGAAGTAGTCTTCACATTGAATATATGGAGACACTACCCAATGGGAAAGTGGTTTATCATTTACTCTGACCACAAGCGTATCAAGTATATCTTCTTACAAAATGATCTTAACTGGAGACATAGTTGAAGTCTAGAGTTATTGTAAGACTATGGATTTGATATTGTCTATACTTTTGGGTAGGGGGACATGGTTCAAGATACTCTTAGGAGGAGATATTGTTCTCATTTGTTGGATGAGGCATCGAAGAAGTTAGCCTCATTGTATTTTTCCTTCATAGATAAGGATAATGCTTCATATATTCATTTAATGGTTGTTAACCCACTACTTTTTCAGTGTATTAGGGATGCTCAATGAAGAGATACCAATTTTGAAACCTTAAATACTTAGATATCCACTGAAAATGATTCTGATGGATATTCTAAATATGGGAATCATGTTATCTTTTCCAAAGGATGGACAATGGTACATTTCACATTTTGGAAAGAGGTGATACAGGAGTTTCATACGTCCCCTTTTTCAATACATACAGGTGTGGAGAAGATTTACCAGGACCATTGACATCAGTTTTGATGTCCAGGCATGAATGATGGAGTTGTATAGTTTGTCTCTCGATTCCTCACTTGTCATTAGGTGAAGGTTGATCACCTAGTTTAATTGGGCTTTACTCAACCCCTTAAGGTGCTAGAGTAGAAGTGGGATGAGATATCCATGTACTTCTTGATGGGATTACCACATACATCTAGGGGACATAATGCTATCTGGTTGATCATAAACAAACTCACCAAGTTGTCCTGCATCTTATCCATCTGAGAGTATAGCGCAGTAGAGAGATTGGGATGCCTCTACATGTAAATGAAGTCTGACTCCATGGAGTTCCCTCAACAATCATCTCTATCCATGATTCTTGCTTCACTGATAAATTTTGTGGAGGGTTGCAGGATGGATTTGGGACTCAATTATGTTTGGGCATAGTGTTTCACCCCAAGACTGATGGCCAGACATAATGGACCATTCTAGTATCGGAGTACATGTAGCAGGCTTGCATGTTATACTTTTTTCATAGTTGGGAGGATCACCTACCCTTGGTGAAGTTTTTTTACAAAAATAGATACTATTTCACCATTAATATGGAACCATTCAAGACTTTCTATAGGTGAACCTGTAGGTCACCACTTTGTTGGATAGGTCCATGAAAGTTAGTACTCATGGGTCCAAAGTTCGTTTGAGCTACTACAGAGAAGGTTAAAATCATCCAGGAGTATATTAGGACTACACCAAGCCATTATAAGTCTTTTGAGGACCGAATATGGAGAACTATGGAGTTTGAAGAGGGATACCATGTGCTCCAGAGGGTCTCGCATTTATGTAGATTGAGTATTTTTGGCTATGGTGTCATGTTATCTCGAAGATTCATTGGTCCCTTCCAGATACTACATAGAGTTTCCAAGGTGGAATTCTGCTTAGCTCTAGTGCCTCATTTGGATTGGTTACAAAATTTATTCCATATGTCATAGATGAGTAGGTATGTTCATGACCCACACATGTTATCAATTTGGGATATTTTTACATCGAGGATGGAGATACCTTTGTAGAGTACCTAGTAAAGATCAAGGATGGTTAGGAGAGGATCCTTGGTGGGTGTTTGATTCCCCTTGTGTGTGTCCATAGGCAGCATGGGAATCTCCAGGACATCACAAGAGAGTGGTAGAACCAGTTACAACCCTAGTACTCTCATTTTTTAGTATGTTTTTTCTCTTTTTGGTACAAAATACCCTAATTTGGGGAGAATCTAATGTCTTATATTTTCTTTGTATTATTTTTTGGATATTATATTGATTATTTTTGAGACTATGAACTGATATGACATTCCATTCTGATGCCCAGTGTGCCTGAATAAAATGCTTGAAATATATTAAATATATTAAATTTCACGAGAACATAGTTTTAATAAAAAAGTTGAGTAACTCCAAAATGGGGGGCCTAGATAAAAAATATAGGGGAACCATTGATTTTAGAATGTGGGTTTTACCCTAGATTCAACATAGCATTTGTTGTTGCAGGTCATTTGTGAACAAATCATTGTGGGCATGAATTAATGAAATAAATTACATAATTAATTTATTTTTGTATTTTGACACAATGACTATTTTTATCCATTAAGTGTATGGTTATAGGATTTTTTTTTCTCAGGGTTTGTCACTTAGTCCATAGAGATTCAAAAAAACCATTGAAGATATTTACTCATAGAAGAAAACAGATCTAGATCTGGTCATGGATTTATATACCGATGGAGTTTGCAGATCTCATCAATGAAATTAATGCAATCATTCTTCTTCAATGGTCGATCCAATATCTAGGTAGGATTTTTTTTCTTTTTAATTTCTATCCATTTTCTTAATCTCGAATGAAAATGGATCAATTCCATGAATAGAATCAATACGTTCAACATCGATGGAATTAATTTGGTGGAATTAATTATTTGTTGATTGTGATTGTTTCCCTCTTCAATATTCTTCTTATACTATAATGAATCAAGTCCAAATGAACAAAAACCAAGGTTTGTTCCTCACATTTTATGTTTTATGTAATTCTCCCCAATTTATTCATGCGTTCATTGTTGATATTCCTTTTAGGAAATGGTTTGACAAAAACCTGGTTTCTGATTCGTTATGGGAATGTTCTTCAGCATAAGAGATCAAAACTACGGGTATGGAATGCAATGGAATTTTTGATTCAAGGATCGAAGATGACAGCCGTCAGATCGAGGGAGAATGAGACCAGATTGAGGGTCATTCCTCCTCCTGGGCGGTGCTTGGAATATCGACATCGAAGGTGGTTTTCCCAATGCGATTCAAGGGCCATATTCTGTCAAGAAAGATGTGACAGGGGTTGATCAACCTAGATTCAAGATCTATGGAGAGATGTATGGTGAGAAACAATGTGTACTTGGATCATGAGGAATAATTGAGGAGAAACTCTAGATCTAGAAAATCCCAAGAAACATGGTGTGTAACTTGGAATTGCATGCCATGTGGGGAATGTTCAGTAGTGGATTGGGTTTTGAGATGAAGATAATGATAACATTGCATGTGAACCCTATCAAATGACATGTTTCCATTATCAGATGGCTCAGCATATAATTTGAGAAGTACATACATACAGGAAAAAGTACACAGCAAGAGGCTATCCTGTGTACTTGGGCATGGATTGGGCTTTGTGTACACAAGATGGTACATGGACATGGCCACCGTACACATACACAACCAATAAATATAGGTAAGAAACCTTGTGTCTCAACACACTATGTACTTATTATACACACTTTGTATGTGGAGACTGATATGTCATGTGAGTATTTTCAACATGGGAAAACATGGGGACAGCTAGACATGTCATGTACCCGCTAGTTCACACCGTGTACCCCCTCTAAGAGTATTTGTAACTCTCCATATTCTCAGTTTGGACCAGTATAGGTTTAATAGGTTCCCTTGGTCTATTTCCTATGATGGTACAGTGCAACATTACATCCATATCACATGACTGTGATCTCCTCTAGAGGATGAGTCTCAGATAGAGTTATGGATTCCCTTTATGAGAATAGAGTGTGATCTCTATCAGCTTTATTCTCTGGATGGAGTTTATGGAATTTTAACGACCTCCCTGAGCTAGCCATTGATCATAAATCTAGGAGACCCTATCAGTATGGTTTGTGGTATCATTGAAATTTTATAACCTATATAGTGGTTTGATTGAGATTTGAGTTCATGGTGTCCCCAAATGGTTCTAGTCATGGCCACCTATATGTGTATAAGGGGATTTTAGACCAGTGAGATTTATTGGGTAGGGTCCGATGATCTTGAACTCTTTATTGGGTATCTCTGATGATAACATGGATCAAGGAGTGGATTCTCCCAAAATGATCATTGCTTCGAGCAAAATCTCATGGATGGTATTTATATATGACCGCCTGGTAGCGTGGTGTCTTTCCTGAGTATATCTGTATGATTCTATTTTATATTGTTTTTTATATCTTGTATTGATATAAATATACTAGGTGATTAATGTTTAGTGTTTTTGGGGTTTCCTAATGAGTAATGTTATACTCACCCCTACATGGGATTTTCTGATACATGTTGGGTCTTATATAGACTATGACCCTTTTAATGGTGTCCTGGGAGGATAGGGAGTCGGTGGAGCATAGATGGAGCTTGTCAAATGGATTTTTTTACCAAGATATTTCTTTTTTACTTAGTCCTCACCCTTGAACAAGTTTTTAATTTTATAGTTTTTGGTTGGTAATTTATTTGGCCCCTTCTTCCACTTCCAGTACTTCACTGTCATACTCTATTATGGGATCATAGATGTATGCAGGAATTATTTCATTTGTTACATTTTTGAATTGTTCGGGCTTGTTAATGTGTGCATGTGTGCATGTACATTAGGATAATGCCTCCCATTTGTGGGATACATATACTCAGAACTAGTCACCAGTGCCAAGCTTATTGGAGGTGGGCTTGGTGTAGTTTTGGGTCAGACATCAGTGAGTAGTGTCATGATATTTTAACTGGGTATTGTTAGATTCAACCCTGCATGGGATTTACCCACACATGTCCAGCCTTATGAAGATGATTTACCCTTTTATAGAGTCCTAGAGTGACCAAGAATAGGAGGATCTTAGTGATCCAGACTTACTAAGGTTTATTCTATTGGTTACATTTACAAAAATACCCTTCTATAATTTTAGGTTGGTCTTGTTTTCGTAATCTTTTTTGTTAGATTATATTTAGACCTTTTTTACTTTACATTTCTTGTTTTTGTACTCTGGTTGTGGGATTTAGATGTATACATTCATGGTTTATCTATTGTTTTACATTTCAATATTGTATGGGATTGGATGTGTGTGTGTGTGTGTGGGAACTTTTGGATAATACCTCACATTTTAGTGATATGTCTACTATGTGTTAGTCAATATCCCCTATCCTATTAGAGGTGGTCCTGGGGAGTCGCAGCATGGGCCCCATTGTGACGGGTTTTGATAGAGTGTTATCAGAGAAGTTGGTAATAACATAGGACATGAGATTGTGATATTGGTTTTCAGAAAGAGTTTTAAGAGTTTTGAGTTTGAATTTTTGGTTAGGGACTCTAGCGTTAGTAGGGTGGTAAAAGTATCCATACACAAGGAATCAGATTACCTACCTTTAGACTTGGTACATGTAAAAAATGGTTAACAGTAAAATAATGGTACTTGAATTATATGTTAATGGGTTGTGGTTTCCATTTCCTTCTTGATTCATCTCTCCGTATATACTCATTGATCGTGGTACATCTTTTGTATATTAGGATGCCTCTGAGACATATTTCAGATTGGATTAAACATTTAGATCATGAGAATGATCCCCTTTGTGAAAAGGCATTGATACAGGGACCTGTTCCATATGTTATAACTTCAGGTGGTGTACCAATTATACCACCACCTATTACGTTCCACATGGTACCTATAGTACCTGCATATGAGGGGTGTAGGCTTATCATGCTTCACAAGTTTTAGTAAAAGATACCAATCGATTTATGGGATGATCCTGATGCACATGTGGATGAGAACTAGCTTGAGGCGGTGACGTGATTTTTCTATCATGTCTGGACACACACAGATCAGATGGTGGTTCTGGTAGTGATCCTTCTCTTTGGATTTGTAGATCGATGGTGGGGTTTAGTGACCTAGTCCTATGATTAAGTGACTCTTTCATGGTCATAGTTTCATCACATTTTCAAAGATGAGTTCTCTCTAACTACATTGAGGGATGTGTAAATTTGTAGCTTCTACAGATTTATTATGTCTGTAAAATTATGGGTGAGTATTCATTGAGGTGCATCAACCTCTCTATGTAATCTATGGATATGATTGGGACCAGCTCATTCTATATTGAACATTTGAGTGAGGAATGTGTAGAGACATCTGAGATAGTGTTATAACTCTCTGAATTCCAACCTATGTTGGGGTGATAGAGTGAGATTTTTTGGTTAAGAGTTTCCTAGATAATCACATGAAGATATTGGTTGTCGGTAGTGGGCACACAGGAGTAGAGATATTAGAAGTAGGGAGTCAACATCGGCCATAGGGACCTAGACATGTGGGATTTTTTAGGAGGAAAAACTAGGACAAAGGGATTATGGTTTAGGGCTCATATTTTGGGTCTAATCATCCCTGAGAGAGGTGGTGATACTCATGTGACGGTAGGGTACATCTCTCAAAGTATTGTATGGCCTAATGAATAGCTAATAGAGATACATGGGATGGACTTCCTAGTTAGAGGCAACGGTAGGAGCAGAAATTTCTGTAGGGCGATGGATGTAGCCAGGGTAATGGGAGAGTAGCTAGAGTTAGAAGATGCTTCAAATTGTAACCACCACCACCCCATGTGGTCCACACTAGGATTAGGGAGCTAGAGGATAGGGTTAAGGGTATTTATATGATTTATATGATTATAACATAAAGGATATGGTGATAATAAGAGGTAAGATCTATATATTTTATACCTTAACTACATAACTAATTAACATAGGTGTTAGTCATTCATTTATTTCCACTTATCTGGTTCTAGAAATAGAGATTCTAGTTGAGACCTTTACTCGACCCTTGGGCTTGGGGTCTCTTACTGGAGGTGACTTAGTGATCAAACACTTATACTGATATTTTTATCTAACTCTTGGACCTGAGAGTTTATATTGGGACCTATTTTTAGCAGTGATGATATTGTATGATGTTATCTTAGGTTTGGACTATCTATCTACAGTTTATGCCTAGATTGACTGTTTTAAGAGGAGGATGTGGTGTGTCCATAATGATGGGACTATGTTTTCTTTTTTGGGTGAAAAGGAAACATGGTAATTTTAGGATAAACTCATGAATAATATGGTGAAATTGATTACTCATTAATCAACTAGCATGACCCTTGGTGTAGTAGATATTTTGAGTTTTCAGTTCCCTACATTGATGGAAGAGTATTAATACGTCTTTCATGAGTGTGTTCAATGCTTACCTCTACACCGATACATAGAATTATGTATTTATATACACCCTATAAGAACCTCTATATGAATTCCATCTTATTATATGACACCCGCAAAGCATTTTGAGTTGATCATACAGTGAGAGTACTTACAGAGGAAAGGATTTGTTAGACCCAGTGTTTCTCCCTGGGCACCCCCAATTTTTTTTCCAAAAAGGAATACAGGATCTTGAGGATGTGTGTGTATTAACATTTCCTAAAATAGGTGACCATAAATAATAAGTATCAACTAATGAGGATCGATGATCTATTTGATCATTTGATAGGGGAATGATGTTTTGTGAATATTGACCTCAGATTAATCTATCACTAGTTGTGATTATAAGAAGAGAATATACTTTAGATAATATTCATATTTCACTATGGTCACATTGAGTACTTGGTGATTCTATTTGGCATGAAGAAAACTCTAGTAGTGTTATGGGACTCATGAATCTGATCTTTCATCCTTTCTTAAACTGAATCATGGTAGTCTTTATCAATGATATTCTAGTGTACTCATTGTCAACAAAGATGCATGTGATAAACTTGAATAGGGTTCTAGATATACTATGATATCATCAACATAATGGTAATCTCTCAAAGTTCTAGTTTTGTATTCAATAGGTCCACTTTTTGGGACACATTATCTCATAAAATGGTGTATTAGTGGACCCAAAAAAGGTTGAGGTAGTGTTAACTTGGGATCCACCCAATAGTGTGACAGACGTGTAGAGCATCCTTGGGTTGGATGGATACTATCATATATTTACACATAACTTCTCCAAGATATCATCTCCATGTAAATATTTGACCCAAAAGGGGAAACCTTTCATGTTGGTGGATGGGTGCCAGTGATAGTTACAAGAGTGGAGGCAAAGATTGATGATCGATCCCATCATGAGATTTACATATGAGGGGGTCGAATATGTTGTATTATGTGATGAATCAAGAAATAGAATTGGATTTTTTTATGATGTAGATGTGGACAATGTTTTTTTTGTTTTTTACATAAGTTGATACCACATGAGCAGAACTATGTGACCCACAATCTTGAGTTAGCAATGGTTGTCTTTGCGTTGAAGATGTGGGGACACTAGATGATGGGGGAGTGGTTTATAATCTTTTATGAACACAAGAGACTCAAATATATATTATTTATAAAGGATATTAACTTTATATAGAGTCAGTTTCTAGAGTTCCTCCAAGATTATGACTTTTATATTGTCTATACTTCTATGAAGGGGAATGTGGTTGAAGATGATCTTAGCAGGAGATCTTGTTCATAGTTGTTGATCGAGGCATCAAAGAAGTTTACCTAGTTACAGTTATCCTTTTTGTATGGAGATGAAAAAACATAATTTCAGTAAATGGTTGTGACCCCTCTACTTTTACTGTGAGTCAAGGAGGAACATATTGGGGATACTAGCAGTGAGATTCCATGTACTCAGATATCCACTAGATAAGATCATAATGAATTTTTTGAAGGAGGGGAGCATGTCATTCTTTTCAGAGGATTCAAAATGGTACCATTGATGTTGTAGGAGGAGTTTTTCAGAGGGTTTCATACATATCCTTTTGTGTTACATCTAGGTGAGTAAAATATGTACCAAGACCTCCACCCTTAGTTTTGGTGTCTAGGGATGAAAAAAGGAGTTGCAAAGTTTGAATATACATGCCTTGATTATAATCAATTGAAGGATGAGAACCAGGTTCCAATGGATTTTGGCCAACCCATTTAGGTACTAGTTTGAATGTGGGATGGGAGATCCCTTGAATTAATGATGGGTTCCCCACATACATTCAGGGGACATTATTCCATTTGAGTGATCGTAGACTGAATCACCATGTTGGACCACTTGTTAGATATTTGGGAGCATAGTTCAATAGAGAGCATGGGATGCCTCTATGTACAAGAGATTTTCTAACTCCATGGAGTTACCTTGAAGTTCATTTATAATCCTGATGATCTCTTAACATATCATTTATGGAACGGGTTTTAGAAGGCTTCTTAAGACTTTGATGTGTTTGAACATGACTTTTCACCCCCAGACTGACAACCAGACTGAGAAGACCATTCGGTTTTTAAAGGAAATATAGTTATCTTTCATGTTAGACATTGGATATATTTTTGAGGATTAATTACCTTTGGTGGAGTTTGCATACAACAACAGATACCATTACACTATTTGTATGACACCATTTGAGGCCTGGTATGGGAGACCCTGCATATAACATCCCTACATATAAAACTCTCTCATGTAGCCATAAATGGTTGGTTATGATACCTCAAGTGTCCCTCTCCATGTCCTAGAGGCTATAGACTATAAGCAAACATGTGATAAGTATAGTGGGGATACTATACCCCTAGATTTATTGTTACAACATAATGTAAAAAATGTAAATAAATGAATAAAAATAAGAGTGTATAAATAATTGAAACAAAAAAATGTAGTTTTAATCCAACAATAAATCCAACTGAATTATATAATAAATAGTAGAGGAATAATGTAATGACATGACGGAATTTAACTAAATTTCATGATAGAATTAATACAAGTAAAAGACTGGAAGACTCAAATAATGACTCAAAAGTCCCCAATCCTGAACCTCGAGTCGGTTCCATCTCTAAACTCTAGCCCATCCAGTAAGTAATAAGTTAACAGAAATGACATTTTCACTTGTCCAACTTATATCCACATAATCTGCATGGGTACCAAACAGCGGCCTGAATAGGGTGTTAGATTTACTCAATAGGTTAACACCACCATGTCTAAATATAACCAGTCTAATAATAGGTGTATAGAATAATTTAATAAATAAGTGTATTAATTAATTTAAAAATTAAATTAATACCACATAAACCTGCTTCAGCTCTACTCTATAATAAATATTATTATGTCTCAAAATCATGCCAACCATTTCCATATAACAATGGTAAAACATAAAAAGCCTCAACACCATACCGGAATGTCTTACAACCATGCCAACTATAACCATATAACCAATGGATAAAAAATACACAAATATGGGTCAAACCCACTATATAATATTTTCAGCATTCAATCAAGTCCAAAACCATTATATCAGCATTTCAACTTGTCTAAGGGCCAAGCCTGATATATCAGCATTACAACACTCATTCAAGTCCAATCCTAGTATATCAGCATTATAAAAATCAATCAGGTCCAATATTAGTATATCAGCATTTCTGCATGTGTCAAGGCCAAACCTGGTATATCATCATTTCAACATGTGTCAAGGAAAATCCCGGTATATAATAATTATAACCTTAAATAACATCACATGTCATAGTAAAAATAATATCGCAATATCATATCATAAGGATCAATGGTTAATTATGAAAATAACCATTTATCTTTTAATTTACCATTTCATTTATCAATTGGCCATAACTAATAAAATGCGACTTTTCTCATTAAACAATCCAATCCAAGGTGAATATATATTAATAAATCACCCAACAATCATTTCATTCTAAAATCACTTTAATAAATTAAAGAATTAATTTATAATCGTGGGTTCACTCAACCAAACGGTGTCCACAAGCCATGTAAAAATCCATTTGGGTCCATAGGGACACCAATGAATAACCAAATTCATCAATTAATTTATTTATCACATGATATGTTGGAAAAATTAAAAATTTCACATAATTGAAAATTATCAAACTATAGGGTTAATCTTTAGACCCCTTATATTTTACTGGAAAAGAACACAATGCTTCCAACAGAGAACTCCCATGAGGAAGAAGGTGGAGATGATTTCAAGAAGTATCCTAGATCAAAACTGATCATAATCAAAACCAATAATGCACACATTCAATAAATTACACCAAAATTGTCTAAGATCAAAGGGATAGAAGCTATAACCTAACCAAAACCAATTAAGATGGATCATATTCATGGTTGTAACATCCAAAATCAATAGAGGTGCTCCATAATTGTCTATAAGGAGCCCTATGGTTGAGAGGAATAATTTTCCTGTGATTTAGGCAAGAAAATCAACTACATGACACCCTATAAAACTATAGGTCGAGGAATTAAATGGTGTGTAATATAGTTAAATGTCATAGAATTATTTTTAGAGGGATATGTTGAAAAAATCATCACCTCAGTTGAATATTAAATTTTCTTGAACATTACACAATGTGTACTCCATTTACACAACATGTAAATGTTTTGAAAATGGGTTCTAAACCCATTTTCCTTATAAAAACAACTTAAAACCCATTTAAGGCTTCTCAACTTACCATTAACCCATGGTAACACATGACCCATTTTCTTGGACTCAATTAATTCAAACAACATAATTCCCTACACTTTATGTTGTTTTCCCCACCAAAGGCTCTATGCATGGATCCTCTTAGAATTTATCAAGTTTTCACATAGCCTAAGACTGATTTTATTCGAACAGACCAACAATTATGTAGAAAATACAACCACCAAGGTTTAATGATGAGGAAAAATTCATCCTAAAAAAGATTAACAAAAAACTTGTAGAGAGACATACCTAAACAAATATAATATCTTAAAACCTCCCCATTATATAATAGCTCATCCCTGAGTTTCTCAAAGAATCCTTGTGGGATCTTGGAACACAAGTCTATCAACTATGCTCACATAACCAAATTTTTCTCCTAGGTATCCTCATGAACATTACCATGAATCCAATGCACTCGAACCTACGGAATCTCCCTACCTAAAAGATACTTTTCATTACGGTCCACAATCCACATCAGATGATCCTTAAAAGATGTGTCAACAATAAGATTTACCTCTATTACATTTGTCATGTGATGAGTTTATAAATAATATCTATGAAGTTGTGATATTTGGAACATGTCATTCATGGAAATATTTTGTTTTGGAAGGGATAAATAGTATGCCACTAGACCAACCCTATCAACTATCTCAAATATCTTGACAAACCTGAGCACTATCTTTCCCTATTTCCTGATACAACATTGGCTTAACTTAGGAAACACTCAATGGAAAACATGATGAAAAACCTCAAACTCCTAAGGTATTCTTGAATGGTCATCATATGATTTCTACCTTTTTTATGCGGTCACCAACCACTGTCTAATAAAAAAAATGCTTATACGTCTCTTACATGAGACTAAGACCAATAAGCACTGACTCACCAACCTTTATCCAACTAAGAGTTGAATGGCATAACTTTCCATAAAAATCCTCAAAAGTTTTTTTTTGGATAGTTGCATGGAATATTTTATTATATGAAAACTCCATGAGTTACATATGTTGATATCAAAAACCACCAAAATCCAAAACACAACCTCATAACATATCCTCAAGAAGTATAATAGTCCTCTTAGATTGACCATCAATTATAGGATGATTGGCCATACCCAAAAGAACCTGTGATCCCAGGTCCTTCTGAACACCCTTCTAGAACCATGATGTGAAACTAGGATCTCTATTTGATATGATACTCCTAAAATCACAGTGCAACTGAACTACCTCACACACATAAATAATTCCTAGATCATCAACTGTGATGGTCTCCCTAATAGGAAAAATGTTTTCTACCATCGTCAGTCGATCCAAAATCACCCATACAATATCATTCTTATGGTATTTCCTAGGTAATACTATCACAAAATATATTGTGACATCATCCCATTTACACTCAAGAATGGTAAAATGATGCAAAATACTAGTTATCCTTTAGTGTTCTTCTTTCACTTGCTGAAAAGTAAAAAATATTTCCAAAAATTATGTTAATTCTTTCTTCATTATTGACCAAAAGTACTATTTATAGATATCATGGTATATCTTTGTCAAACCAAGATGTACCACCCATCTAGAAGCCTGAAACTCTTTCATAAGCTCCTCATTCAAGCCCATAGAAACCCATACTTATAAAAATAAAAATATAATTTACACAACCAAGAGACCATTTTGATGGTGTATCCCCACCATATAAGTTAACCCTCAGAACTAAGTCCTCCAGATTACATAACTACTCAGTCATGATCTGGTAAAAAACATGTATAAAAGATGTCAATGTTATACCTACTAGTCCCAAAGACTTCTAAAAATCAAGATGCATCTCTTCAAAGAGATCCATTATCGGCCACTCATCACAAAATTACTATACTTCCTCTATCTACATATTATATACCAAAGAATTGGAAATGATGTTTCCCTTTCTCGGTTTATAACCAAAATCAATGTTGAAATATTGTAGATACTTGATCTAACTCCTATACTGAAGGTAAAAGTGTCAATGAGAAAAAATGTACATGAGGTTTTTGTGGTCCATGTATAACACAAACCCCTCACCCATGAGATAATTCCTCCAGAATATCAAGGCATGTATCACTACTACAAACTCCAAATCATGAGTAGGGTAATTACACTATTGTGGTGTAATTTGTTTAGATCCATAAGAAACCACTCTACCCTCCTTCATCATAACTTCTTGAAGTCAAAATTCAGATGCATCACAATACATGGTATACACTTTACCCTGATCACGTAAATTGAGGATGTGTGATGAGTCCATCCTTCATTTCATCTACTAAAAATATCTCTCACAAGAATCAGCCAAAAAAATTCACCCCTTTCTAGGTTATTCCTGACATCAATGCTTCCAAATAGGTAAATTCCTAGGTAAAGTGACAATAATAACCTACTAACCCTAGAAATTTCCCAAAACTCCAATAAATTCTTGGGATTCTCCCAAGATACCATGGATCCAAATTTCTTTATGTCTATTAACACTTTTTCCTCTGATATTAAATGTCCTAGTAAGTTCTCTTTATCAATCCAGAAATTATGTTTAGTTAGCTTGGCATAAAGCTGATTCTCTCTCAATATAATCTGGATGATGTCAAGATGTTTGATGTGATCATCTATTGAATGATTGTACACTAATATGTCATAAAAACCACCATAAACTGATCTATAAAAGGATGAAAGATACTATTCATCAAGGCTATGAATACCTATTCTACATTAGTCAAATAAAATAGCATCATTGTGAACTCAAAAAAGTCATACCTACTCTGAAAATCAGTCCACGGTATGTATGATGGTCTCTCCCTCTACAAATGGTATGAAAATATTGAATCAATCTTGGGGAATATCATATCACCTGTCAAATGATCAAAGAGTTCATCAATGCAAAGAAGAGGATATTGGTTCTTGACCTTCATCTAGTTGAATATATGATAGTCCACACACAAGCAGAAAATTCCATCAGCCTTTTTGGGGAAGAGAACTAGAGAAACCTAAGGATATGTACTAGGCTGTAAGAAACCTTTAGTTTCTAGATCATCTAACAAAACATTCAACTCTTGAATATTTTATGGCACCATTCTACAAGACGAGATAGAAATTGGCTCTTCTCCAGGCACCAAATTGATCTCTTGCTCAGAAAGTAATCCATAGAACTCATCAGAAAAAACATCATGAAAATGGTCTAACAGTGGAGGAAAGTAATCTTTCTATATTCCACTATCATCTAGAGCAAGACCGACTCTCCGAGTTGTGAGAAAATCCAATATGCACTGTATTGATCCTGTATAACCAGCCTGCAGATCCCACTCACCCTAGTGATAATAATTGCCTCCTTATGGATATAAAAAGGTAAATATAATCAGGTAATAGTTGATATGATCTTGGTATAGAACAAAAAAATACATACCATCAATCAAATCAAATCTTTTCATTTCCAACACAAATGGTTCCCAAAAAAAATTAACCACAAAACACTAAATACCACACCTTGTAACTTTTGATATTATCTAACCACACTCCCAATGGTGTGTCAATGGTCAAAAAATCATATTATAATTCCACATTCAATCCTAAACCATTTAAAAAAAATAGGAGACAAAAATGTATGTGATGCTCTTATATCATATAAAACACAAGGGTAGATGATGTAAGAGTAAAACCTCTGAAAGTAGATTGTCATGCATTCATAATTTCCAAAGTAGTATTCGTAACATGAATCTGATCATCCCCTATGCCCTAGGATCTAGCCTGAATCCCCTGATCTATACCCTCTTCATGATACTACCATTCTTACATAGGGCTACCACGTCCCATGCCTCAACCAAAACATCACGTGGAACTCAAAATACCTATCTGATGAGGATTAGTTTAGTCCTTTATAGACTCGAGTGCTTGTCCTATTCCCCTACCACTACTCTACTTTTTCATTCCCCTACAAAACCTCTATAGATGGAACATCCTTCCGTAAGAACAACACTTCAAAGTGAGATATGGACACAGAGGTCACTTGTTTCTCATCTTGCTACATGGATAAAACTACAATGGAGCATGATCCAAAGATGGATTCTCACTACCCTAACTTATTTTACAACAGTTTACTTGGGAAAAATATCGTAATGACACTTCTTTCCACTAGAAGAAGAGTTGAAAGTTTTCCCTGATGAAATAGTCTAGTGGCTTATTGGGGCCCCTCTCAAATTCCCTTTTGTGATGAGTTCCTAGTTTATCACATTTAAAAAACTCATAAGACAGAACATGTTAACTTGTAACCTGATCTCATAGTAAATACCATCTTGAAATCATCTCACCTAATAGATCTCATCAGCTACCAATGATGGCACAAAAAATTGCAGCTTAGTGAAATGTTCAATGTAGTCCAACACTAACATGCCCTCCTATTTTAGGTGCATGAACTCATGTTACTTATCATCCCTCAACATCTCTAGATAGAAATGGATCAAGAACATTGTATTGATGTACTTACAAGATAAATCCTCCTACTACCCTGCCTGCTTTAGAATATCCCATCATCACTAGGCTGTCCCATGAAGCATAAATGCATCATGCTTCACCCTCCTATATGAGGGTCACTCAAGATGCTTAAAGATTATCATGACTAACTCGATCCCAAACTTGTATTCCTAGGGAATATTTCCCTAGTAAATGTAATATTATTCTACAACTAAAACTCTATTTTCATCCCATACATTCAAGGCACAGGGTGAACTATCTCTCTTTACATGGATCTCAAGACCCTCAGGAAACTATTGTGAAGGTGAACAACCAACTAATCCTTAGTTACTACAGGAATATTTAGTTCAACTATGTTAGTAGTGTACTAATTAACACTCTCTTGATGCTCAAATAAAAGATGCAAAGGAGTCATTTTCTATAAAATTACACCACACTCCTTAAAACATTGGTTATCAACAAGGTAAACCTCAATATGTGATAACATTAGAAAAACATTGCTCCTGGTCTCTCCAAGAATGGATTAAAAGTATTTTAGAAAGATATAATAGTTTATTTATTCCTTTTCTTAGATATAATAGGTATCTCATATCATATTTCAACATGAAAGTATATATCACATGTAATAAATATGTCCCTATCATGAACAATACATGCCAATATATATCCTCATGTGCCTATCATGATACATTCATTATCATCCTATGCCATACCAGGACATGAATATAAATCTCAAGGATCAATAATATAATAACACAATAACACCATACAACATGTGAATCAAGCAAGGTGAAATAACATAAACTTTAATAAGAGAATAGTATAAATAGCAATCTCATCCATGGGCACTCTGATTTTCCCTCGTACATGGGTTAGATGCACAATCTCATTACCATGTCCCGACACATCCTATTATACATTCAACCATTCCCAAATTGTAAATAAATAGAAAATAATTTTTGTGTGCTTTGATACTGCTTTGTAATGTCCCCTAATTTGGCACTATCTCATATGGCTAGAAAGGGTTGGTTATGAGACCTCAAGAACACCTCCACATACACCAATGGATGGTGACTAGTAATGGGGGTGTGATAAGTATAGTGGGGAGACTGTACCCCCTAAATTTAGAAGTTACAACACAACTGAAAAAAAATTAAAATAAATGAATAAATATCACATTGCATAAATAAATGAAACAATATGCTATAGTGGAAATCCAATAATAAGTCCAATCGAATAACCTAAGAAATAATAAATGAATAATGTAATTACATTATAGAATGTAACTAATTTTCATGCTAGATTTAATAAAAGTAAAATACTAGGAGTCTCAAATAAAGACACAAAATTCCCCAGTCCTGAACCCCAAGTCGGTCCCATCCCAATACTACATCCCATCTAGTGAGCAATCAATAAAAAACAAGGTCTTTTTACCTTGTCCAACTTTCATCAATGCAATTTTATCATGTACCAAATAGTGGCCTGAATAGGTTGTGAGTTTAACTCATTAGGTCATCACCACCATGTCTAAAAATAACCATTCTGATAATTAGTCTATGAAATAATGAAATAAACAAGTGTATTAAATAAATTAGTAATTAAATTAACACCACATTAACCTACTTCAACTCCATGATAGAATGTCTCTAATCATGTCTCACAACCATTCCAATCATAACCATATTACCATGGTAGAACATAACCTTCCTCAGGGCCATGCCAGAATGACTCTGAGCTTGTAGTATAACCATTCCAATAGTAACTATAAAATCAAGGTAAATAAACTACAAAAAATATGGGTCAAACTCTATATATAATAATTTCTGCATTCAATTAGGGCCAAGACCTGAATATCATAATTTTAGCTATTCTAAGGGCCAAGTCTGGTATATCAGCATTACAACATTCAATCAGGGACAACCCTAATATATAATCATTAAAAAATTCAATCAAAACATGTGTAATAACAATAAGGATATCAGATCAAAAGGATCAATGGTTAATTATGAAAATTACCATTTATCTTTCAATTTACCATTTCATTTATCAATTGTTCATAACTGTAATGACCTGAAAATGTGCTTATTTTATTTATGTATCTCTTTTCACCTAATAAATTTTTATTATATTTTACAATAATAGCTCATTAAATTACATCAGACCAAAATTGTTGTTTTCAAAAATAATCTAATTATTATAACAAATTATTCTATAGGGAATAATTATTATTTTAATTAAATAATATGATTAAAAACACATGTTTTTAAATTTAAATGATAAAATATTTTTAATTTTTTTTATAAATTTCACATTGTAATTTCATTATTCATTTTCTATCCGCTATTATTTTTAATAATTAAAAAATTCATATTTAAAAGTAGAATTTCTCATACTTAGATAATTATTATGGTTAAATAAACATCATTTTTGAATTCAATATGTCAAAATTAACATACGGTGAATTTTTAGAAATTTTATATTAAGTTTCAATTTGAGTAATAGTATTTGATGAATAGTGTTTTTATGAATAGTATAAAAATATTTTATTATTAAATAACTTTTTTGTGAAATGATTTTCAGAAAATGGTCTTCTACATTTATGATGAGTAAGAAATTTAGAGTCTAATAAGATCAACTTTATTTTCAGTGAATAGTAAAGTATGAATAGTAATATAACATTATGAATAGTAATTAATAGTAAATTTTACAATAAAATAGAAACATCACTCATGAATGTATAAATACAATTTAGACATCCTAAAAGTGAAAAAACATTTATAGTTTAATTTTTGGTATTTTTGTATGTCATAAATATTTTATTTACAATTTTATAATTAATTTAATAATTTAAATTGGAAATTTATTTTCATAAATTTAATCATAAATTGTTACTTTATTTTCTTATGGTTATACGATAATTTTATGAGACCTTGATTACTTTATTAAGGTGTTACAAAATGAGTTATAGATTTAAAATTGTATTTTTTGGAATAAATAATGATTTTATTTTAAAATTAAATTAAAAATATTTAGAAAATTATCTTCATAAAATGGAGTTTGTTTTTGAATTCATAGCATCGATATTAGGTTAGAATGCATTTTTGGGATCTTTCTGAAACTGTTGATTTTTCGGTGAATAGTAAAAATATTATTTTGAGTTTCAGAAGTTTAATGACATCATTAGTGATGTAATAATGATGTAATCTTTCTGGTAGACTTAGGAATATTAATATATCATATGAGGTGTCCTAGGTGGCCAATACCATGGGTAAATACCATGGGAATGCCAATGGTTTTTCAAATACCACTGATGAGGTGTCCCTTATAAATTAATAATTTATTCCCTCACTTTTCCTAGAAATACCAAGCCATTCCCTAATTATTTTCATTAGAAAATCCTCCTCAAAGAATATCTGGTCTTTGTACCTCCCGTGGAGTCCTCCCAAAGTTCCCTCAAGCCTCCCAAGGTCTCGACCTTCAATTTTTTGAAGTTACTCTTCAAGGTAAGGTAATCTTTCACCCTCCTCTTTTAAGTAATGACTTAATTTATGTTATAGTTCCATTTTATTATGTGGGGGATTGTTATTATATAACTTTAATAATTTAAATTTTATTCCAAAATGATTAGATACCCTTTCCACTCTCATCAATTTATTTTTATGAATTTTTAAGTGACGTTGTTAGGCTGCTGAATTTAGTGTAAAAGAAATCACATGTTCTCTTTCGTTTCAAGTTTCCTTTTCATGTGGTGTGACATTAAAATATCCATACCATGTTCTTATCTCCATTTAATTCTTCCTTTATATGATATTATAAATTTTTTATGAGTGGGTTTCTCTTGTACCCTCTCTTTTCAAGGTTTCCTAAAACCATGTTATATAGCTGTTATGCTGCAGAATTTTTGTCTCAAACTTTTTCTATCTTTCTCTCATGAAATTATATTGTTTATTAATGTGAATATACAGAAAAATTTCATTTATATGGGTGTTCATAAATACGTAGAAAATTGATCTATTTTATTCTGTAATTTACATACATATAACCCTCACTCCCTTTCCATGGGTTATAAACGACATAATGATCTTATTTTTAAGCACTTTTAAAATGTCACAATTTTGAAATTAAACCCATTTATTTTATTCTCTTTGGGTTATTTATGAAATTTTTGATTATTATCTATGTGTATCACATGATATTAAAGACATATTAAGGTTGAACCTTGATAGAGCTCTATTTCATTGGGTAAAGAATTTAATCTCTAGAGATGACAAGTTTCACGGTACCATGGTGAATAACCTTGGTAAATTTTATGACACCTTAGGGAAGAACCTTGGTGATATGTTCATGAATGTATGAATGGAATGTTGTATCCATATATTAAAGTTATGATTCATGTTTTTTTATTATGAAATGACTCTACTTCTTTTGCTAATGTCTTTATGTTTTTATCAAGTTCTTATTGATTTCACAAGTAAACTGATTCCCTTGTTTTCCTTACTGGGCCTTCTACTCACCCTTTCCTTTGATTTATGTCTCCAAGTTATGAGATGCATTAATTGTTCTTAGGATGAACCTATGATGAAGCCTTAAAAGTGTATTAGAAGTGTGTTTTATGTTGTTTTCATGTATTATGTTCCTAATTTCCAAGACACTAAACCCAAAAGATCTTCCGATATGTTAAATTTTTATTATGTAAAGAAAAGTTATGTAATAAAAAGGAGGGTTACCATAATTGTTATCAGAGGATGGATTAGTTATTTGTATAAATTAAGATATAGAAAATTTAGGAATAACCCTATCAAAAAGTTTAAATATAGGAAAACTTCATGGTATTTTGGTGAGTATTTAGTAAGTGGTTTATCAAACAAATACATCCATGTCTGGATATGAGCAGGTAGAGGCAGCTCTAGCACAGAGGTACCTAGGAGTAAAAACTCTGACAAGGAGTTTCAGGCTTCACCTAGGGTATCCTGGTACATGATAATGGGCCCTACTGCACTCTTGGTTACGACAATCCTAGGGGATATGTAAGGTTAATCATTAGATTTTTATGAATCGTTGTGATGGATTTATAGAAAATTAAACTGTTATTAAAGAATAATATTTGTTTTAATTATGATTTTTAATATATTAAATTTCTTTATAATTATAATATTTATAATAGTACAAAATTTTTAATAAGAGAAAATTGGGAGAATGTAATTTCTTTAGGGGGGGGGGGAAGAATGTAATGACCCGAAAAATGTAATTATTTTATTTATGGATCTCTTTTACTCTAATAATTTTTTATTATGTTTTACAATAAAATCACATCAAATTACTTCAGACCCAAATTTTAGTTTTAAAAAATAATCTAATTATTATAACAAATTAAGTTATATGGAATAATGATTATTTTAATTAAATAGTATAATTAGAAACACATGTTTTTAAATTTAAATGATAAAATAATTTTATTTTTTTTAAAATTTCCCATTGAAATTTAAATTTTCATTTTATATCCGTTATTATTGTTAATAATTAAGGATTTTCCTATTTAAAAGTCAAATTTCCCATACTTAGATAATTGTTATTGTTAAATAAACATCATTTTTGAATTCCAAATGTCAAAATTAACCTTGGATGAATTTTTAGAAATTTTCTATGTTTCAATTTGATGAATAGTATTTGATGGATAGTGTTTTTTTATGAATATTATAAAAATATTTTATTATTAAATAACTTTTTTGTGAAATGATTTTCAAAAAATGGTCTTTTGTAGTAGTGATCAGTAATAAATTTCGAGTCGAATAAGATCAACTTTATTTTCAGTGAATAGTAAAGTACGAATAGTAATATACCATTATGAATAATAATGAATAGTAAATTTTCCAAAAAAATAAAAACTTCACCCATGAAGTTATAAACAAAATTTACACATCTTAAAAGTGAACAAATGGTCATTGTATAAGTTTTGGTATTTTTTAATGCCATAAATATTATATTTACAATTATATAATTAATTTCATAATTTAAAATGGTAATATATTTTCATAAAATTTAATCATAAATTGTTACTTTATTGTCTTATGGTTATACGATAATTTTATGGGACCTTGATTACTTTCTTAAGGTGTTACAAAATGAGTTATGTTTTAAAATTTTATTTTTGGAATAAATAATGATTTCATTTAAAAATTAAATTAAAATTATTTAGAAAATTATTTTCATAAAATGGAGTTTATTTTTGATTTCAGATCATCAATATTAGGTTAGAGTGAATTTTTGGGATTTTTCTGAAACCGTAGATTTTTCGGTGAATAGTAAAAATACAGTTTTGAGTTTCGGGTGTTTAATGACATCATTAGTGATGTAATAATGATTTAATCTTTCTGGTAGATGTAAGTATAGTACTATATTCTATGAGGTTTCCCAAGTTTCCAATACCATGGGTAAATACCATGGGCAAGCCCATGGTTTTTCAAATACAACCGATGAGGTGTCCCTTGGAAATTAATAATTTATTCACTCGCTTTTCCAATAAATACCATGCCATTCCCTCATTTGTTTCATTCCAAAATCCTCCTCAACGAAGATCTGGTCTTTATACATCCCAAGTAGTCTTCCCAAGGTTCCCTAAAGCCTCCCAAGGTCCTGAGCATCAAGCTTTCAAAGTTACTCTTCAAGGTAAGGGAATCTTTCACCCTCCTCTTTTAAGTAATGACTTCCTTTATGATATAGTTCCATTTTATTATGTGGGGGATTGTTATTATATATCTTTAATACTTTCCATTTAATTTCCAAATGATTATATACTCTTTCCACTCTCATCAATTTATTTTTTGAATTTTTAAGTGAGGCCCTTAGGCTGCTGAATTTATTGTAACAGAAATCGCTTCTTCTCTTTACTTTCAAGTTTCCTTTTCATGTGGTATGACATTAAAATGTTCATACCATGTTTTTATCTCTATTTTTTTCTTCTTTTATACTATATTATGAATTATTTATGAGTGTTTTACCCTTGTACCCTCCCTTTTCAATGTTTTCTAATCCCATGTTATATTGCCATTATGGTGTAGAATTTTCATCTCAAAATTTCCCTCTCTTTCTCTCATGAAATTATATTGTTTATTTATGTGAATACCTAGAACTATTTCATTTCAATGGGTGTTCATAAATACAAAAAAATGATCTATTTTATTTTATAATTGACATACATATAACCCTCACTCCCTTTCCTTGGGTTATAAACGACATAATGATCTTATTTTTAATAACTTTTAAAACATCGCGATTTTGAAATGAAACCCATTTAATTTGTTCTCTTTGGGTTAATTATGAAATTTTTTATCATTATATATGTGTATCACATGAAATTGAATACATATTAAGGGTGCACCCTGATAGCTCTCCAATGCACTGGGTAGATAATTTAATCTCTAGAGATGACAAGTTTGACGATACCTTGGTGAATAACCTTGGTAATTTTAATGACACCTTGGGGATAAACCTTGGTGATATGTTCATGAATGTCTAAATGGAATTTTTTAGCCGCATATTAAAGTTATGATTCATGTTCTTTTCATTATGAAATGCCTCTACTTCCTTTCCTCATGTCTGTATGTTTTTATCAAGTTCTTATTGATTTCACAAGTAAACTGATTCCCTTATTTTCCTTACTAGGCCTTCTTCTCACCCTTTCCTTTGATGTATGTCTCCATTTAATTTGATGTAGTAATTATACTTAGGATGAACCTTTGATTAATCTTTACATGTGAATTAGAAGGATTTTTTAGGTTGTTTTCAGGTATTATGTTCCTAATTTCCAAGACACTAAACCCAAAAGATCTTCTGATATGTTAAATTTGTATTATGTAAAGAAAAGTTATGTAATAAAAAGGCGGGATGCCATAATAACCAATAACATGCCAGTTTTCTCAATACACAATCCCATCCAAGGTGAATCTATATCAAACAAAGACCCAAAACAACGTAATTCTAAACACACTTCAATAAATTTAATAATTAATTTATAATCAAGGGTTCTCTCACCTAAACGGTAGCCACAAGATTGGTCAAAATCCAATTTGATCCAAAGGGAATCCAAGGAATAATCTAATTCATCAATTAATTTATTCTATGCATGATATGTTGTTGAAATTTCAATATTTTACATACTTTAAAATTATAAAACCATAGGGTTATGGTTTAGACCCCCTAACTTTTAGCGGTGAACAACACAATGCTTCCAATAGAAAACACCCATGGAGAAGAATATACAGAAGATTGCCAAAAGGATCTTAGATCAAAACCGATCAAGATCAAAACCAACAACGAACATGGTCAATAAATTACACTAAAATGGTCAAATATCAATGGGAGAGAAGAGAATACCTAACCAAAACCACTTTCCAGGGATCGAATGTGTGACCAGTCTGTACAAAATCAAGGGAGGCCCTTCAAAATTGCTTAGAAGGATCCCGAGGATAGATAAAAAGAAACTACATGCGAATTGTAAAATAAAATTGACCCCATTGAACACTTTAAAACTTAATGTTATGGAATTACAATATGTATAATATAGTTACATTTTGTGTAATTATTTTTATATGGATACACCAAAAATTTCATTGCCTTAGCTGAGTATTGAATTTATTCCAACATTACACGATGTGTGATCCATTTAGATGGTGTGTAAATGTTATACAGATGTGATTTCATCCATTTTTTCATATAAGAACAACTTGAACCCCCTTTAAGGATTCTCAACCTACCATGAAACCATGGTAACACTTGAACCACTTTCAAAGGCTCCATTAATTCAAACAACATACATCCCCAAACATTAAGTCATTTTCCCCAACAAAGAATCTTCACATAGATCCTCTACAGTTTACTCAAGTTTCCTCACAACCCATGACTATGATTATTAAAACACATATAAATTTAATAATAAAATTAATCCCACAATTTTTAATGATGAGAAAAAAATAAACCAAAATACGTTTAATGAAAACTCGGAGAGAGACATACCTAGAAAATAATAGGACCTTACACTACATGTCACTACTATGATGGACCAACCAGTAGAGTCATCACTTATGTTCCTAGAGTAAGTTTGAGCCACTATAGAGAAGGTTAAGATCATATAATAGTAGATGAGGAATACATATAGATCTAAAAGTCCAATGTGGACTAAAAATATAGGCCACTGGAGTTTGAGGAGGGAGACCATGTGCTCTTGAGGGTCTCATGTCAACGTGTTTTATAAATTTTTTTATAGAGATTTAAGTTGTCTCTAAGATTAATTAGACCATTACATATAATTTTTAGAGATAAAAATGTGTTTTACCACTTAGATCTATCCCCAAAGTAAGATTGATTACATGATTACTTTCACAAGTCTTAGCTAAGGAGGTATGTGCATGATCTGTCGCATGTCATCGATTGGGGATAGTTAGACATCAAGGATGGAGCTACCTCTACTGAGTACCCAGTAGATATCAATGATCAGTAGGAGAAGATCCTTCATGGGTGATTGATTCCCCTATTTCATGTCTTGTTTGAGCATATGAATCATAGGGAACCTGGGAGTGGGAGACCAAGATGCATGCTCAGCACCCACATATCTTTGTATAGAATTTTGTTTTAGCATTTCAGGATGAAAATCCATAAGTTGGGGAGAATTTAGCAACTCAAATTTTCCTTGTATTACTTTTGGATATTGTATGGATTATTTTTTAGACTAGGAACTAAGACGACCTGTGATTATGAGGCCCAGTGATCTCAAAATTAAATTTTTAAATACATAAAATGAAAATGGGAATAGTTTTCCTAAAAAATAGAATAAAATCTAAATAGAGGCTCGAATAATAAATATGAGGCCTCTGTTGAGTTTAGAGTTTGGGTTTTACCCTATAAACAATATAAATTTACGACACATGGGAATATGTTTAAAAATAAATTAAACTAATAATATAGTTTATTTTATTACCCGACCTAAAAATAATTCTATAAATATTTGATTATTGTGGATTATCAGAGTTAGCTGATAAACCCTCGAGATCTATAGAACCAATGATGAGCTATTGGAGGAATTTCTATTGGTGAATGAAACTCTTACCGAATATCAACAATCGGTGTGCAATGGAATGCAAGGATATCTCCAATGACAACAACACATATTCATTCTTTGTCAGTGATAAAAAAAATAAATGTAGGATTTTTTTGTTTGGATTTATCTCTATTTTTATATTCCCTATGAAAAATGTGAACCAATCAACTAGCAAATTGATTCACAGATTGTGTGTATTTTGGGTATGGGGTAGATTTATCTAGGAATTGGGGAACTGGTTTGTTATTATCTTATTATCTCTTCATTTATCATTCTAATGGAAAAAATTGTGGCCAACATGAACATTGGATGAATTTTGTTCCTTATGTTTGTATTTTGTAATTTTATTCCCCATTTAATCATTAATCCTAGGAAAAAAACTTGGCCCATGATTTGATGAATATCATGAAATCAACCATTGAGCACCAGATTCTTGGTGCAATGGTTTAATACTGTAGATCTAGACTCATTATGGAATGAGATTCATACAACGATAGAAGTGTCATGAGGTCATATGGAATTAGAGATACCAAATCATTATGTTCTTCAATATGAAATGATGGATGATACATGTGAGAAATTTTAAAATTGAATCAATTGGTAGGAACCTAGTAATAAATTATGGTGAGGCTCAACTGATGATGTTCCTTGGTTTCTATAATGGGGTGTAGCTTGATCGATGGTTAATGGAGTGGGAGGAGACACATGTAACAGATGTGGGATTCTAGAAAATTTCATAACACACAACTTGTAATCAAGGATTACACAGTGTGTGGGACCTCTGGTGCAGCACTAGGGTTTCCACAGTGAAGTTAAATATCACACATTATGTGACCCCATCACATGGCATGTGACATGACTTGGTAGATCAACTGGTACCTTGGATGGTACACAAACATGTACAGTAGTACAAGGTCACAGATAGGAATTTTACTCCAACACAAACATGGATAATCCATGTTTACATAGGTAAAACTATGTACTTGAACATGATTGTAAGTACAATGGAACTAAATTCTCATGTATTATGACATGGATACAAGAATGGTCCTTGATAGACGGACAGGACCTGGTGCCAAAGGGACATGTCATATACTCCTAATGCATGTTGTGTACTCCTTCAAAGTTAGATTAGATCCATTTTCCTCTTCATCTTAGACTAGTTTTTAGGGTACATTCCCTTGATCCTTTCCCTGAGGGTTAGTATGGAATCACATCCTACACTTAAGATAGTGATCCATTTATTGGAAGTTCATGGATAGAGTTGTTAGAATCTTTATGTGAGGCTTGGAGTGAGACCCTCTATCATTATCTTTTGCTAGGGGGAGTTCATGGTATCAGCATGACCAACCCTACATGGGTTCTGATCCTTTACATATTAGGTTATTTGATATTGAGTTGTTGGTATTCCCCATGGACTTGGGTGTAATCCTCATTTTTTGTATTGTTCTCTTCACACATCTAGTGTATACTTCTTATCGAGATATATGAGAATCATGAAACCCCATATAAATTCTATCAGTTCTATCTGAATCACGGAGTGTGTTCTTATAGAGGAGTGTTATGTGGAACCTTCAAGCATGATTCCTAGACTGGAAATATTGTTGTGACCTTACCTTTATGTAATGTGTTTTTATTGAGTATATCTAAATAATAATTTTATATGTTTTTTAGACATATACCTGTGTATAGATTATTATTATTCACATTGTTATATTTTTAATGATTTCTGAGTGTCCTACTGGGTATTGTTATACTCACCCCTGCATGGGATTTTTCTACACGTGTCTTATCTTATACAAACGATCAACCCTTTCATGGATTCCTCGAGGGGCTTGGACCAGGAAAATATTAGTGAGCTATACTGGTCGATTTTTATTCCAATGGTTACCTTTACATCAATCTCCTTCTATACTTTCAGTTTGGGCATTTTTTCAGACTCTTTGCGGTGGGCTTGTATTTGTCCATGTTGACGTTCCATTACTTGTTGTCACACATTGGTTGTGGGATTTATATTTATGAATGAAAGGTTTATCAGTTTTTTTACATTTATACATTCTCTGGGATTAGATATTTTTTTCATGTGTATAAGTACTTTATCCTAAGGATTCCTATATTGGTGATATGCCTACTCGGCTCTAGTCACTATCCTCTGGCCTATTGGAGGTGGGTCTGGGCAGTCGCAACACATGCCTCAATGGGATAGTTCATGACATTATGGACTATTTCCAAGATATTTGAAAACAACACAAACTCGTTTAGTCAGTTTTGGCTATGTGATGTGTGTTTTAGAGTAAAATGACATGTTTATATTGAAAATGCATACTATGATTCATATTAACTACATCATGTGTCAAATTGATTTTTAGTTGAGTCACACACATTATAATTTAATTATGGATGGTTTTCCTTAATTTTCATGATAATCCAAGATTGTGTAATCAATTTTGGCTACCTAATGTGTGTTTTACAATAAAATGGTAGTTTTATAAAGAAAACTCGCACTTTGAGTCATGCCTGCAACATTTTTTGATTGATTGACTCGTGGTCTATTTGTTCACATCACAAATGAATAATTGGAAGCTCAATTAAGATAATCATCCTACAAAATCATTCTCTATACATGTTTTTGGCATCATCTCAAGCACCTCCCACTTCTCCGACTATACAAATATTATAACAATAAATCTACATTGTTAATTTAAACTGACTAAAAAAATTAAAGAATTTATTTATATTTTTTTACAATTACTTAATCATAAAATTTCACTTATTCATCCAGTTATAATTAAATACTTATAATAAATAAATTTATTTAATTATTTGTATAAAAAATCATTAATGAGAATGTTTTTGTAAAAAAAATTATATTTTTTATTTAAAATATATTTAATTGAAAATTGAATTTCAACATATAAAATTTATTATCACATGAAAAAAATCACTCACACAAAATCATTTTGGTAAAATTAATTTTATTGAGCTAAGATAAGGATTATTTGGTATAATATATCATTAAAAATTTTAAAAATCATACCAAGGTTCCAATGATGTAAATTTTATATTCAATGTTATCTATTTTAATAAGATAAATTTTTGGTGTCATGTTACCTATTTTTATTTTATGTGAAATGTTACATATTTTTCCTAGGATAGTCGTAATGTTCAACTAAGTTCAACCGGAGATATCTTTAACATATGTTTGTCTATGGTTTGTGTGTCACATTTTACTTGTATAGTGATGTTGGTTCTATATAACCTCCCCCCATTTTTTTATATGAAAAAATAATTTTTATTACTTGTGACTCTAATTGATAGAGAAAGAGGACCCAACAATGAAATTTATTTTTATATAAAACTATTGATGGATGAGATATAAGAATTTTATTTAGATTGTGTAATGAATTTTGATTCACCAGCTAATGAAATGTTTAGAATTTAGGATGACTTGTTGTGGAAAATCAATGAATTCCCAGCTTATGGTAAATTATCAAACCATATTTAAAAAAGAGAATTCACCAACCTCTGTAGTCATAAATGTAAGAAATAAACATGGTTTAATCATAGAAGAAAGTGGGAATACCTTGTTCATAGATTCTTTCTTCCTAAAATACAAAAATTTATAAAAGACAATGTGTCAGTTGATGGGAATATATATCACAACCCAACACTTCAAATAATTTCATGTATTCCAATTCTATCACAACTTTACCAATAAAACATTCACACAGTGTATCATGTTTAGTATTTATTAACTACTACATTATTTTTTATTATTTCTATAAATAGATAGTATGGTCATAATTTGAAATAGTGGATTATTTTATTTGAATTAAATTATTTTAAATATTATATTTAAAGGCATAATTTGTATGTTATACACATTGAGAAAAAGTTGGGTGATAATATAATATCTACCATTTTAGGAATCAAGGGGAAATAAAAGGTAGTTCCAATGATCAGCATGATTTTAAAGAAATGGGATTGATTAAACCATTAAATTAGTAGTTATGTGAGGCTAATAGAGAATATATCAATACTTCATAGTACAAGATGAGTTAAAAGGAGAAAGATATATTTCAATCAGTTTTGAAGTCCATCATAGAGCTTGATGGATTTCTTCTATTGTTTCCAAGTATTTCAATGCAATGATCATGATTTTATAGGTGTTAAAAATCAATTATAATCACATTATTATTCATCTATTAATACTAATTGAAATTATTTATAGTTTTCTTACCCATTTTGTTGAGCTGTTAATTGAGGTTTCTAATATTTTAAGGTGGCTCCATTAAATGATTAATCACATGAATGATTTTAAAAAGATACAACGAAATATTTTTCTTACACAATGTAACATGGAGAAACTATTTTCTACTTATTTTTCTTTTATTTAATTATCCAATTGACCATACATTTAACTGGTGAATTCATTATTTTTGATCCCATGCAATTCAGGCAGATGTATTCACTAGAGAAATAATTGAATCCATTGAAATGGTATGTGTGAAACAATGATTTCCTGGAATGTTTTATTACCAAAGGCTATTTAATTAATGAATCCACTGATTTATATGCTACATATATAGATGATATTGAAAAAAATTAGATAAACCCTCCCAGATTGATGAATATCCAATTGGTAATTGGAAAATGTTTGATATAGAAAATAATGAGTGGGTTCAAGCTCAATAATAGATGTTGTTCTTTACTCTGTTGGTTATTCCATTGATACAGTAAGGTTTGTAGTTTTATCTATTATGCCTTTTGTTCCTATATTTAATTCATTCCTTATCTTTTAGATTTTAGTAAAGTTGAACACATATTTTTGAGTTGAAATGGTAAAGAAAATGTTCCTCTGATCATTAGATCCAATAACTTCATTTCAACACATTTCATGAGTGGTTAAAGACTCACATTTGTATATATAATTTATTTAATATTTTTATAATTCATATTAGGTGTATTTTCAAATCTCCCTTTCCATTAACATGTGTGAAATTTATAGATTCACAATATGTTTGAATGATGTACTCAAATAGTGACTTAAGAACTCAACCAACTATCTAATGGTCCATTTATTATGAATCATCACTATAAGCCTTTATATTCTAATAGATTTAAATTTTTAATTAGTGATGTTGATGTACATCAAGAAACATATAATAGTTGTGTTAGTTTTCCATAAATTGATGCAGGTTTTTACTAAGGACTATTGAGGGACATTATTAGGGTTATTTATGGACATGGATTGAATTATATATTGTTGAGGTGTGATTGGGTCTACATGAATCATTAGAGAAAACTAGACCATTTCCAATTCACATTAGTAAATTTTAACAATAATCTATACCAATATGACTAATTAAGTAATGATTTCTTTATATTGGCATCACATGTGGAGTAGGTTTTCATTATTAACACTAATTCAAATTAGAAAGTTTTGGTGAAAATAATAAGAATGGGGTTTTCTAATTGAACAAGAGGAACCATATATAACTATATTCAAGAGAAATCACTTGAGAAAACCACAATTGTTGTATAAGAAGAAGATATACAATATTTTAAGTATATGGAAAGTATTATTTCATATTATTTACAATTTATAATAAAATAAATATCACACTAGTATGGGATAAACCGAGGAAAATTATATTTAATTAGACTAAAATCATTTGAAAATTATCTTTAATACATTTATGGTCAATATGAACCAACCACATGTCAATACAATTCCGTTTTCTTGATAAAAAAGAAATGTTTTTCTAGATTTTTCAATTGTGTTATAGTGATAAACACATTAAATCGGATAGAACTAAGAAAACACACTAGGATTGGTGTGAAAAGTTAAGAGAATGATCATAGAGTCATTTATGATATGTAGGAATCATTAGTGCATAATTCAGATGCTCAAAATTCTTGGTATGATCTAGAGTATCATTTTACCGTTATGTTTTAATTTAAAATTAGATATCACCCTCTACATGGTCAAAACTAAGAAAATGAATTTGGATTGGTGTCAAAACCTAATATAGTGATCATTGAGCCATTTATGATCTATTAGAGTCAATTAGGTTTCAATATGATTCTTTAATTTATCTATATTATTAAAAAATCCTTTTAAACATTTATTAATATGACATTAATCCCATCTAGGGATAAAAAATGAAAAAACAAGTTGTGAATAATGTTAAATTCTTAGAAAAAGGTCCTTAAATCATTTGTGATATATAAGATACAATTTCTACTCAAATTGATGCCTATATTGATTGATATAACATAAATTATGATTTAATATTATTAAAAATTAACAATATATGAAAAATCACCCAGGAATGGGTCAAAACCAATCCAAAAAATATTTTATTAGCATGAAATCTAAGGAAAATAATATTTCATAAATTTATGATCTGTCAAAATCAATCATGCATAAATATGATTCCTAATTTTCATGACATAAAAGAATTTTTTGTGTGGCATTAACATTTGTATTAAAGATACATATCACATAAAAGGGGTGAAAACAAAGAAAACACCCTGGGATTTTTGTGAAAACTCTATAAAAAGATTATAGACACATTTAATTTCTATAGGAATCACCAAATGTCAATCAGATGCTTATTTTCCTTAGTATTGTTTAAAGTATCATTTTACCTTTATGTTATCATTAAAATGAAAAATCAACCTTCATGATTTCAAAACCAATAAAATTCATTCAGATTAGTATCAAAACATAGGATAATTATCATTGAGTAATTTTTGTTCTCTAAGAGTCCACCATGTGTCAATCTAAATCATAGATTTCTCATAATGATCAAAAACACCATTTTACCTTTTATACATTTATTAATATAACATATCTTCTGCTAGGGGTAGAAAACAAGAAAAAAAGATGCAAATGATGTGAAAATTAGGGATCAAAATCCATGAATCATTTTTAAACTATGGGAATAAAAATCACCATAAACTAATGCATAGATTGATCAGTATAAAAGAAAGTACAATTTTATCTTATTAAAAATTGTTAATATGATTCTTATATTTCTCGGTATGATTGAATACACTATTTAACCATTTATACATTTATTAATATGTTGTATCTTCTATTAGAGGGTCAAAACCTATTAAAATGTTGTGAATGAGGTGAAAAACTATGAAAATGATCATAGAATATTTTTTTATTTACAGGAATCAATTATAACTTAAACCTATTGGTATAATAGAAATTATGATTTTACATTATCAAAAATTGTTAATAAAATAAAAATCAAATCATTAAGGTTCAAATATAATAAAATGAGCTTGTATTAGCATTAGAATATAGGAAAATGATCTTCAAGTCATTTGTGATCGATATAAATAAACCATGTTTCAATTTGATGTTAGGATTGCTCGGTATGATATAATGTGATGTGTGGCCCTCACAATGGAATTAAAAGTCAAAATCACATAAAAGGATCAAAACTAGGAAAATAAACATGGATTTCTATGAAAACATAGGATAACATTCATTGATTCATTTATGATCTATATAAAGTAGTTGGGAATTAGTCAGATGAAAAGATTGTTCAGTATAATCCAAAGTAGCATTTCACTGTTGTGTATTCTTAAAAACGACATATAACCCATCATGTGGTAAAAACTAAGAAACAAAATTTTATTGGGGTAAAAAAATATGGAAAATATGATAGAATAATTTGTGGCCTTTAGGATTAAACTTTATATCAATCCGAATCTTATATTTCTCAATATGATTCAAAAATACATTTAACACTTTTTATATTTATTAATATGATATATCTCATATGAGTGGGGTCAAAAGTGAGTAAAAAAGTTTCAAATGATGTCAAAATCTTGTAAAAGGATCCCTAAAATATTTTTGATCTTAAAAAATCAACCACACCTCAAACTAATTCTCATATTGATCAGTATAATGTAATTTATGCTTTTAAAATAGTAACACTTCTTGATAAAAGAAAAATCACCCAAGTAGGGGTCCAACACAAGAAAATGAGACTTGATTAGAAAAAAAAACTTATAAAAATTATTTTCAAGTCATTTATCATATGTATAAATAAATTATGTGCCAATATAATTCCATGTTTTCCTAGTATTATAGAAAGTTTCATGTGACATTTTCATTTATATTAAAATGATGAATGCGGTGAAAATGGTCAAAATTGAGCAAAAACACTTTGATTGGTGTCAAAATAGGGGATAATGTTTATCAAGTCATTTGTGATCTATAAGAATCAACCTAGTGTTAATAGGATACTCAATTTTATTGGTATGATCAAAAGTATCATTTCACATTTATGTTTTTTTGTTGAAACCAACAATACTCATTTTTATTAGTATCAAACTATAGAAGAATGATCATCAATTCATTTATGATCTATAAGAGTCAACCACACATCCATCCAATGATCATACTTCTCAGTATGATCTAAAGAACTATTTAACCACTTATATATTTATTAATATGAGATATATTCTACTAGGGATCATAACTGATAAAACAAGTTGAGAATGTTGTGAATATATAAGAAAAATGTCTACGAATCATTTGTGATTTTTAGGAATCAATCATTTCTCAATCCAATTATCAGATTGATTTGTATAATTAAAGGTATTGTCTTATATTATTAACACATATTAATTGAAGGAAAATCACTTGTTTAGGGATCAAAACCAAGAAAAAAATCTTAGATTAGTATGAAAACATAGTACAATGATATTCAATAAATATTGGATTTAAAGAAATCGATCATGCCTAAATATGATGCAAAGTTTTCTTGGTATGATAGAAATTTTAATGTGGCCTTAATATTTGTATTAAAGTGAAAAATCATCTAAAAGGGTTAAAAAATAAGTAAATTCACTTTGATTAAATTCATTTGTGTTGGTTTTAATTTTTTTGAGAATGTTCATTGAGTCATTTGTGATTTGTAGGAATCAAATGTGCATTAATCAGATGCTTGAATTTTTTTTATGATCCAAAGTATCATTTCACCATTATGATTTCATTAAAATGACATATCAACTATCATTGGATAAAATTCAAGCTAACATATTTGGGTTGGTGTAAAAACTTAATAGAGTGGTCATTGAATCATTTATGATATATAGGAGTCAACAGTGCATCAATTTGATGTTCTGATTTCTTTTGATACATGAAAACATCTTTTAACATTTTAAATGTTTATTAATATGACATATTATTCATTAATAGGTCTAAACCTAGAAAAAAAGTTTTTACTGATGTGAAAATCTAGGATAATGACCCTCAAATTAATTTTGATCTATAGAAACTTACGGCATGTCAATCAGTGTTGTTTTCCCAAGATGACCTAAAATACATTTTTGGTGTTTTAAAACACTAAAACATGTATGAAATGGTCAAAAACATAAAAAAATACCTTATATATATGTGAAATCATAGGAAAAATATATTTAAATTATTTTTTACAAGTATGAGAAGACGTCACCTTAATCTAATATGCAGTGTGATCAAAATGAATGAATAAGTATTTATTAATAATTGTTAGTCATCAAAGATGTGAACTAGGGGGTTGAAACCAATACAATGTCCTCTATATTCTATAAAATCCATGGAAAAAAACTCTCAAATTATTTTTAAAATATTCAGGACTGATGACATGTAACTCTATGTTTTCATTTTCCTTAGATGACTGAAAATGCCTTTTTAGTGTTTCAAAACACTAAAACAAGTACATAACTATCAAAACCATAGAAAATGAATTCATATTGAACTAAAAATCATACAAAAACTCTCTTTTAATTATTTATGGATTTTATGAGGGTAAAAACAATCTGACGTGTGGTATTCTTGAAATGAATGAATAGGCAGTTCTTAAAAAATTATCAGTTTTAAAAACATGCACCATCAGGTCAAAACCAAGAAAAAATCCCTAATTTTTATGAAATCAAAGGATAATGAATATATAATTATTTTTAAAATTTAGGGACTGACTTCATGTCACTATGAGTTATCATTTGATTGGGATGATCAAAAACATATTTCTAGTGTTTTAAAATACTAAAACGTGTATGTGATGGTAAAAAACATAGAAAATTACCATGGATTGACATAAAGTTATATTAAAACTCTCTTTTAATTGTTTCATACTTTTATAATAATATGGCCTATCAATGTGACATGCATTGTTCTTAGACCGACCGAATTAGTAGTTCTTAAAGAGTTTATATTCATTAAAACATGTGTTTTGGGTAAAAACTAAAAAAATAACCTCTAATTTTATTGAAATTATTAGGAAACTATATTTGAATTATTTTTGTAATGTAGGTACTTATGGAACATCACATAGAGTTTTTATTTATTAGGAATGACTAAAAATGTTGTTTTAGTTTTTTTAACACTAAAACATGCATGTAATTGTCAAAACTATGGAAAATGATCTCATATTGATGAGAAATAATAGGAAAACTGCCTCTAATTTTTTTTATGTTTATAAGGAGATAAAAATCAATATTGTTTTAAATTTCCTTGGACTAACTAAATAATAAGTTCTTAAAAAATTAATTATCTTTAAAATCATACAATAGAGGGTTGAAAGCTATTAAACAACCTGTGATTTTTGTGAAATCATATGACAACAACCATATATTAATTTTTTGAAATTTAGGAACTGAAAGTTAATCAATTCATGTTTTCTATTTCCTGAGATATTGAAAAAACATTTTTAGTGTTTTAAAATACTAAAATGTACTCGTAATGGTAAAAACTTTAGAAAATGACCTATGTTTCACATGAAATAAAAGAAAAACATACTTGGAATTATTGCAGATGTGTACAACTAGGTATAAATTCAATATGATGTTTAGTGAGCTCAAACTAACTGAATAAAAATTATTAAATTAAAAAATTATTAAAAACTATTAATCTGTAGAAAATAATAAGACCATCGAGTATTTATTGTAAGAAAATTTGATTTTAATAATACAGGGAGTTCTATTTTATTTTATTTTATTGTTATTTTATTTACTATAATAAATTTTATTTTAAATTTATTTTATTTTCAGTTGTAAGATATTATGGGTGTGGAGGTTAGACACTATACCTCTCCCCAACAACACATATAACCTTAAATGTCTAAACAACACTTTCTTTTTAAGCATATTGTTAGGGAAAATCTTAAGGATACATACCTATGAATATCCAATAATCACTAAATAACATATTAGTATTCATTAATATGAATTATAGAGAGTAATTGAAATATAAAAAACTGAGAATCCAAAAATGAGAAAGAATCCTTGGAAAATCGAGATGGGAAGAACCATGAATGAAACAGACATGAAGGAAGAAAAAAATAATCCCAAAAGAGTGTGATATTTAATGTTCTTCATATCCTTAAGAATATTACATGCATGAGAATAAGAAAACTCTATGAACACATTTTATTAAACTTAAAAAAACAAGATGTTCAAGATACAAACTACAAAATACAAATCCAATGAAACAAAATTAATTGGAGCTGAAAATACAAGTATTATAAAGAATGAAAAACATAGAAATCCTAGAAATTCTTATTAATATCTAGAATGTTTTTATTAAGGATTTAGAGGAATAAAGTCCCTTTTCAAGATCTTGAAAAAATCACCAGAGGCACAACTAGTCTAAACCTCCACTGGAATCCCATGGATTTGATCAGTTTCATGTCTTTGACTTGAGGGAGAATTGTTGGAAGGATGACATTCCTGATCTCAAAGATTTCATCAAATAGACTCTCCAAATAGGTAGGGTTTCTATCTATCATATGAGTGGATGTTTTGGGAGGGTTTGTGAATCATTGACCCGAAGAGAAACCCCATAGGGGAGATGAATTCCCTTAATAAGGCACGGACTATGAAATGACTCACCCCAATTATTGGATTTCACAAATCCAACAAAACAACTCAAGAAAAGGAAACTGAATAGGTGGAAAACCATGATAAAAAGGGTGGTGTAAAATAATCAATAGTGAGAAAAAGCTTCATGGAAGATCACTTTAGTGGCAAGGGAAAATTATAATGGGCCAAACAAACAACAGGACAAACCAACAAGTCCAAATACATTTCCCAAATAAAAACCCCAACAAAAATAGAATTTTGTGCAAAAAATAATTTGTAAAATTAATTAAATTAGTTTTTTAAAAATAATAATTATTATTTTTTATAGAATATTATTTATCATGTGTATATAAATTTATTTAAAACAAATAAAACCAATAATTATTTTTATATATTTTTTTATTATAATTAATTCTAAATCATAATTATTAATTACTAATAATTATTTCTAAATAATTTTTTTTGAAAAATGAATTTTTTTTCTTTTGAATTAAAGAGAAGGGGAGGGGCTCTCATGATTCTTAAAAACAATTTTCATGCATGTAAAACTATAACATAAAAAAGGCATAAATTTCAATTTTAATTTCATATGGAAATGATGATTACACATATATTAGGGATAAATTAAAAAAGGAAAGAAAAAAAACAAATAAAAATCCATGGAGGAGGGAGTAAGGGACATGTTGTGTTATTGACCATAAGCGGTGAACTTATCTATAATTTAAGTTATCATTATAACCTAAACCAAATAATCCATTCATTCAAGAAAAACATGTTTCCTTATGCATGACACCTTCCAAGTGCATGAATGTGTGTGGGGTGGGGCATCTATTCACTACTCAATCACTGGTTGAATGGTAAAAAGTTTATCACTACCCTCCATACCCTTCATCTAATACCCTATCCTTAATTTTATCAGCTCCAATCCTATTTATACACCCTATAAATATAGGATTAAACCTCCTCCATATCTCCCACCTCCACTTTAATACATCAAACTAGCAAAGAAAATAGAAAACACCCACTATAAAAAAATGACTTATATCAATATAAATTTAAGGATAGATAATATATATAGGTAAAAATAAACAATTTCTACATATATTAATTTTTTAATATTAAATTTTTGTGCCAATATTTATTTTTACCAATACATATATTTATTGTTTAATAATTTATGATAGTAACACATATTTTTACCTACAATTTCATTTTTTTACTTTATCATATTAATACCAATAGTTTCTTACAAATAAATCAATATGCTATTATTAATCGTTATTACCAACATTTTTTTCCAACATAAAAAATTTTAGCTATTATTTATTCAATAAAAAAATAACTAAATTTTCTATTACTATTTGTTAACCATTTACTAAATAAAGTATATCGCTATTAACAAAAAAAATACTTATAAGACCAATTTCTAGGTTAATCAAAAATAATTATGTTGTTATTTGAAATAAAATATTGAAAATATTTGGAATAAAATGAAAATTTTATCCAAAATGCATTATCATTGAAATGTAATTAAAATTATATTTTAACTAAATTTTATTTAAATTGTTTTTTAATGAAATTCGAATGAATAAAACATAAAAAATTGTAAAAATAAATAAATAAAAATCTATAAATAAATGAAAATTATATAAATTAAAAACATATTACCTCTTTAATTCATGTGTCCTCCTCATTCCTTCCTTCTCAAAAATTATTCATTAATCCCCCCCCCCACTAACAATTTATTCCTATGCTCACAAACCCAGTTCATCGCCATCATTCGCACCCACAATAACACCCCCTAAATTATATACCCTCACCTTCACCCCCATATACCAATTCTCAATTTCTTTTTTCCATAATAAATTTAAAATATGTGGTATCAGGATAAGAATAGACATAAACCCATTTCTTAATCAATCATTCAATGATTGAGGCACTTATCAGGTATGCACATTTTCTATTTATGTATTAAGATATTAAAATCATGGGTATCCAGTGTTTAAATTTAATAGTAGGTAGGGTTTCATTTAATTTCGGGTGAAATGTGTTTTTTGGTTTTTATTTTTCAAGATCCACTCTATTTATTGGAGTTAGGGCTCAAAAATCTATATGCCTATTCTCTTTTCATATTTTTCCATTTTATACACTAATAATTGATATATGGTGTTGAACCATAGGTGGTAAGAAGGGGAATTATTAGATTCATCCCACACATTTCTTAATGTCTAAGGATCAATATCATTTTGACTACATATTCAACTCTAAATATATTTCCTAAAAAAATAACTTTACTTGAGACTAGTAAATGTTCTGAGGAATATACTTTCATCATGCGGTTTTTTATTCTTGCAAAAAAACTTACAATATTTAATTAGATATCTTTCTATTTTTTACTAATATCACTTTTCTATAACATCATCTGAATGGTTCATCGAAGATAGTAACTGCTATAACTAGTTATGGTTAAGTCATGTCATATAGTTTTGTTTCCTAACTACATCATTATTTCTTTAAAATAATTTCTTAATTTATTATTGATATATTGGTGTTTTCCCATGTAAATTCGTAACATTATTCAATATTTTAATGATAAAATTTTTAGGATAAATATAACAAACACTATTGGTTTTCTGTTTTTTTACAAAATACCTTCCAAAGTACATACCTATAGTTTGAAGTGTCCCAAAAATAGATGAAATCTATTTTTTTAATGGTATTTTAAACATTTGGTAGAACAAAATGGATTCCTCACATTCTTCTAATAATTGCTTTTTTCAAAAAATGATTTATAGTTTTATATAAGTTCTTCCAAAAATATGCTTAAGCTGCTATTTTTAAACCTATATATTATTTATTTAGTTTTCTAAATGTAACTTTGTAATATATGAGTACTATAAAGTTTTAGATAAGGGTCCAGTGTTTCTATTCACTATAGGATATTATAACTAAATAATAAAATATAGATCAAAAACCTTTATCCTTTTCCAATCGTAAAATTTTTCTAAAAATCACTATATATGTTTGAAAGTTTTCCGACCCATGAATCTGAAATCATTCAAATTACTGGTACATGGATATAAAAACATCCAATAAACTATCATTGAATCCCTTATGTCAACTTAATATTTAAAATTATTTTCCACTATTGTATACTTATCTCTTATGTAAAATAAAAAAACCTTGTTTACATAATTGTTTTCTTATAAAATTAATTTCTTATTCCATCAAACATAAAAATAAATTATTTTTTAATGATTTATATTAAATTATCTTCCAGTTATCATCATTATACTTATATTAGTCAAATTATAGAATAATGTTTTTATTTTAGATCTAATATCACCATGGATACAAAGATTATATTGAAGTTGATTTCCCTAAGCTACTACAACATCATGACTAACTGAAATTAATAAGATGAATATCTTAACTGCATGAGAACATCTAATTAATTACATAATATTAATAAAAATTATTTACCAATATAATTTTACCCTACATTTTTTAAAATATATTTTGACATGATATTTATTTTAAATTATTAGATGCATGTATGCATTTTTATTTTCAAACCCTCGATAATAAATATGTTCAAGAAAGCTTATTTCATTCAAATTAGTGGAAATAAAATTCACTATAAAAGTATGAAAGTTCTACGACCCATGAATTTAAAATCTTTCAAATTATTTTTATGTGGGTATGAACATCTCTAACGAACTATCATTGAATCATGTTGGAGTTGGTTCCCTAGAACCAAATTATATGTACTTTATGATGACATGCATTCATAGTTTTGAATATTAATAAACTACTTATCATATCATGATTGTTCTTCTTCATAACATAATATGTGAAAATGTCTTAAGAGTAGTTGTCGCGCTAAAAGGTCATAGTAGTTATCTTCTATGATGAGAACCCAGAATTTCTACAACATTATTATTAAATATATGTTCTATATATAGATGATATCATTTAAAGGACACAAGTGATATAAGAAATCTAGGGCAGAGACTCATATTAATTTGAGGCATCTTCCCATGGTGTACACCCTTGTTAATATCCTGTTTTGGTTATTATAAGAATAATACCCACTAGTATAAAATCAACATTTATATGTGTCATTGGATGTTCCTATCTACAGACATGTATATTGATCCTTAGTCCTTAATATTATTATTAATGAGTATTATGAGTCATGTACATTGATGTATTGATGAAAATCAAGACGACATATGTTTGCGGTGTGGTTGGATACATTTGGTGCATCATGTGTAATATTACATTAATTAATAATGCGAGAAAGGATTTTTCCCTTCTATTCTTTAATGGAAGTTTATATCGCATTCCATTTTATGGAAATTATATATCCTAAATAAATCCATGGCCATGGTGTTCTATAGGAAAGTTCGTGTATCGGGAAGTCAAAGAAAGGGACACCAAGCACATAGGTTGATGGAACCAACATGCAACCCTATTGATTGGATATATCATCATAAAGGGATAATATTACACAATAAGCATCTATATGAGGTATTAGGTAATTTTAGAATTAACCACTTTCTCTATGGGTTCCTTGGAATGTTTCTAGATGTTAACCTTGGACTTTAGCCTAATTCTCCAAATTCCCCTAAGAAAGAGGCCTAGTGGGTCACAGAGTGAGTGTTTCCTGGGTCCCAGTTAAATAATAATATTATTATTTATTATTCAACAAGTTGAATAAATATTATTCCCACACATGGTTTAATAATTATTCATGTTTAATTGATCATATATATTCTATCCCCAGTTATTTGATAGAATATAATGTGCACAGAATATTTAATAAATATTTATTTTCTATTTAGTGAATATAATATTTATTTATTTATTAGTGAATAATGAGGTGATATTTATTTAATAAATAAATAGTCATTATTTAATGCCTAATAAATATTGTGGGGGAATGATCGAACCAATTTAATGGTCCAATATGAAATAATAAATATTGAATATTATCTGATTAAATAACATTTAATTTCATTCACAAGTTAAGCACATATCGATAAATCATATTATTAGTATTATTATTTGACATAGGGTTTAGTAGGGATAAATAAATAATAAAGGGAACTTTTGAAATTATTTTATTTTAATCCCAATGGTATATAAACCCAATTATATAACTTTTTAACAGATCCAATTCATTTGTTTGGTTGTGCATAATGGATTTGGAGAATCCTCCCAAGCCCTGGAGAGCTCCCTTCTCCAAGAACGCTCCCAATAATTGAGATTTGTATTCCTCTACCTCCTACTCTCAGGTCAAGAGAGATCAAAGATAAAACTTTGGAAGTGGTTATCAATTCTATCAAAGTTGAAAGACACAAGCGATAGGATCTGACATGTAAGAAACTGGAGATTCCTATGGAAATGTTTGGAGATTTGTGGAACACATGTGGAACACCACTAGAGAGAATCTTCTCTTGATTTCTAAAATGCAACGATGGTACAATGCAGATCTGTTGTCAGATATATCAATGAAGAAAAAATTCTAACAAGGTAATACTTTAATTAATTAAATTTATTATAAATAATATGTGATGATCCTCTCTCTGGTTACGACATTATATCCCTTGTCTAGATTTATTGACTCAAATCTATATATCACATTATTTATTATCATGTAAATGTCATATTGATTAGCTATTATGACAAAAATAAAAGTTGGCATGACTCATATCACACTTTTGTTGTTCCCAGAACCTATAAGTGGTATCAGAGTGGTCACATAATTATTTAAAATTATTTATAGATCGTTTATGATTTATAAATTTATCATTTAGCTTTCCCTTCACATTTAATATTTCTTTTTATATGAATTTCAAGATATATGCCTTCCTCCTTTTTTTCTCATAAATCTAATCAAAACAATTAGTTTTATGAATGAAATAACATCTAAGATCTCATTTATAGGTGGTGAGGATATTGGAAATATAACATAGGAGTAAAAACCACGTAACCGGAGTTACATGTCATATACTTGGGTTCAATACATCATAATTTAATTTATAAATTAATTCAAATTGTGTACATTGATGACACATGGTGCATTTATTTCTTACACCGCATGTTGATCAGTCCAACCTGGCGCATAGTCAATCAGAGTAAATTCCCCATAGACCATGTACATGGTGTGTAGTACTTTTGAGTCATGGATGGGCCATGTATTACTATACATGAACTACCTAACTAGTGACTGTGTAACTCAAATACCACATTCTGTGTAGTCTCTTATACTCACCGTGCACTCTAAATTTTCCTTGGCACCATTTACATGCCTAGTACCTAGGAATGTTTCTTAGATATAGGCTGAGATATGTACAATACATGTATCTCCATGTACATTCCATGTAGTTATACTAAATTACACAGATTTAAAATTTATTTATTATACGGTTTAAAACTTATCAACATGTGCTTGAGTGTGGTCATTAATTTGATTGGACATGCCAAATGTTGGGTTTTAATATATATATATATATATATATATATATATATATATATATATATTTGAATTAATATCTATGTAATGTTCATCTCTTCATATCATGTATGATTCATATTTTAGTTGTTAATCTATGTGCATTGAAGCATAACATGTGATCAAAAAATCATGTAATTTGTGTAATCATTACATTGATAGTACACATCATGAAAGTATGTGATAATTCATGTATTCCATATGTTATAAGAGTATACTGTATAATAGTATAATACATGTGGGGTAGATTTGGATTGGTATTCATGGTGTTGCCTCTAAGGTACATTTATGTACGCATTTAATTATAAATAAATTTATTTAATTTGTTTAAAATTATGATGGATGGGAATATGATTTAAATTCATATGAGAATTAAAATTAATGAATTGATTAATTAAATAAGATAATTAATTGATTCGAGAATAATTTATCTTAAATAAGAATTATTAGGAATTTAATGCATGTTTTTTAAATGTGTAATTTGTTTAATGCATGTGGATGATTAGGAGAATAGACCATACAATTTTATGATATTTGTTTAATTTAATATATTATTAAATTAAATTATTTTTATGTGTTCCTTATCTCCTCTTATTATGTAAGGGTTTGTGTGCCCATGGTTTATTTTATAAAACCCATTGTTTCCCTCACCTGTGTGTGAGTAAAATCATATGTAATGGATAGAGCTCCTAAACTAGTAGAGTAAGATCAATTTTGGAGTCAAAGAGAAACCAATCAAAGAGAGATGCATAGGTGGACAGATGGAAAGCTATAACATGAACCTCAATTGGTTCATGGTGTTTTTATCCTAGTTCATTGGTTAGTTTATCAACCTCTAGATAAAATAATCATTAGTAAAAGATCATGATCATACCACTTTATTATTTTATTTCTGTAAAGTTTCATGGTTATTTAATTATGTATGTTTTATCATGATCACATGAATTAATATAATTAATGATCATGCAGGATAGAACTAAAATAAATTGGATTGTTCATAATTATTATCCATGACATGGTAAACCAAATAAGTAAATACACTTAATATTAAAAATAATGTGATAAACACAATAATTGTAAATTTATTCATAAAAGGATTAAATCCATCAATTATTTATATAATGTCAGTATAGCCCTCCACTACTCTAGTTAAAATCAAACCATAGTTCAAAGTGCTTGATTAGAAAAATTTGGGGTTGTTTTAATTATCAGGGAATTACAACGTGATTGTTTGGATTGAAAAAACATAGTTCACATCAATGGAAAACTACCAAAGAAGGACTTGGTGTAACTGAGAGGAAAGGGTTGAGGAAATCCAATTTAAGGATTTCTGGATTTGGGAGTCCACTTAACATTTCAAGGAATTGTGATTTAATGAAATCGGAATTTGGAGTGTTTACCTAAAACCATTTGATTTTATTTTCCAACAAAATTTGGGGTAATGAAAAGGATAATATAGATCCTTCTGTAAGAACCTGGATCTTCTTTTCAAGTATGAATATTTAATTCTGATTGTTTTTTAGAAAAAGGGAATTTTTTGGAAATTCCAGGAGTACATGTCGTGTACTTTAAGTACAAATTGTGTACCCGGTTGCTATTGGTGACCATGTTCTAGCCATGTAACGGCTGAGCACATGGTCGTGTGTGGTGACCTGGAGATCACATAAAGAGGAGGCCGGAAAAGGAAATTACATTTCATGTACTTTTAAAATACAAGTCAAGTACTTTATGTTTTTCATTAAATGGACCAGGGTGGTGTCTGATGGATAGAACTATCTTCTTCTTACCCCGTCTCATCTAAGAGCATCCATACAGCTGCAGATCTTCTCCAATATCCCAACACGCCATCTGTTCTCTGAATTGACCACCGTTGATTGTGTTGGAATTGCATTTGTGATTTCTCCTTTATTCTTGAGCATCATTCCTAGATTTCTCCTCTCTCATGAGTTAACCTCGGTTGAACATTTTTAACATTTTTGTAGACCTATGTCATTATATGTTGATTCAAGGCCTGGGGTTCGTGTATATCGATCTCAGGATGCTGAGGTTGGTGGTTTGTGTCTTTTCATAGATATTATTTGAATTTTATGTGCAAAAGTTCCTAATACCCTAGAACATAGTATTAAGTGTTTATGGATTTTAGACTTTTTTTTCTTCTATGCCTTGTTTGTTTGGATAGAGGTTGTTTATTTATGAATAGTGTTAATTTTTCCATGCTAGGGAGGTTTTTCCCATGTTTGCTTGTTTTGACCATTTGGTCTATCTTTTCCTGTTAGGCTGCTGCTTTGCTTCTCATGCCTGGTATTGTTATGATGGAGCGATTATTATCTGACATGCTATGATATGCTCTAGAATGTTTAGATAAGTAGTTATTGGGGTTTACTTTGGCTGCCATGTATTTTTTGTGCATTATTGACTTACACAGGGCTATGAGAACCTGGTGTAGTAGACCGAAGGGAGAATGGACGTTTAGGGCCTCTCCCGAGCGTTTATTTACTTTTACGTTGTGAAACCATAGGGGGGGTGGATGTAAGTGTTCTCTCAGAGTATCTATAGTTTCCTCGATACAGGCCATATGGGGAATTGTACGTTGGGTTCTTCCTCAGAGTGCATATTAGTTACTGATACGAGACCACAAGGGGGAATTGACTATGATTGCTTCCTCAGAGTGTCTTTACTAAAGCTTAACTAGAGGGGTTAGACTGTGTGTAATTCTCAGAGATTTTCTTGTGTTTTGTTAAACCAGAGGGTTTAGGCTATGAGTACATCCTAAAGGGTTACTTGCTTTTGATTAGCTTCTTACTTGATATATGAAAATGAATTCATTTTAAATTATAGGATTGTTACTATGAATACATCCTTGTTTACTGCATCATTTTTTTTATTGTCTGCTATATGTATTCACTGACTGTTAGGCTCAGATCTCTAGTTTGTTTCCTTCTAGGATTAGTCTTACACCCTGTTTGAGTCATGCTTTTGGGACCAAATATATTATATTGTTTCATGTATAGATAAGGGAAAGCTCCCTTCTACTTCAGGTACTTTATGGTTGTTGAGATGGGAAGCATGGGACCAAGCTGAGGCTTGTGATGCTATGGAGCTATTTACTTGCTTTTCTTTTATACTTTGGTTTAGTACTGTATTCCTTCATTGTGATTTGTTTGGATGATTTCATAGAAATATGTACCATGCATCACTATATATATGTGATCCAATTGTTTATTTCTTCAGTCTTCCGTTGTTTACTTATTTCATGCTTTTACTACTTCTACTATTGTATATCTGTTTTACTTCCACTGTGTTACTCTTCCAATGAGGGCATTATTTCCCCACTATCACACCCAAGTCCCTTGCTGCTAGTCTGCAGCCTCTGGCGTTTGGGTAAATGAGCATGGGGCCATGTGAACAACCAGGTACAGGGCACCTTTGGGGGCACCAGGAACCGGGACATTACAAAGTGGTAATGGAAGAATTATTTTCTTCTTGACTTACTGTTTGGAGCCTATATCTAGGGATTGGAAGGAATAGGTACTTGGTAATAATTTTTTCCCGGAAGTAGCTAACTCGTGTACAAGGAAAATCCCATCTACCTCGTTATTGAAATTTCTCTAGTTTTGAAATTTTACAAATGATTTCATTTCACCTTTGGGTGATTTACATGTTTTTTGTGGTTATCGTTGATATTACTAAGGTTCTATTTTTGTTGCAACCCGATGTGATGAGGGTATTCCATCTCATGCATCATATAATCACTTGATAGAGATCACATGTCATGCATTCTTGCCATTCTATTTAGGGTGCATTAGCGATTGAATGTTGTTGTGATAAATGTTGTGCTAGATATGCATGCTGTTGTGATAGATGCCTTGATAGAATACCTGCTATTTTATAGGGTATCAGTTGTGTAAGGTTTTGTCTGAATATATGCCAAACTTTGGTTCTTGAGGTGTTATGGGCCCTCATGGACCCGAATTTGGTGGATCATTGAATTTTTATCCTTGTATAGGACATGTATAAGATTACAAGCATTGATTTGCGGGGAGTATAGGCCCTCATGGATCGAAATTTGGCATATTAATATAGATTTCAGTGTTTTTCTGGGTTTCAGAGTAGTTTCTGAGGCTTATTGTCTATAAAAACTCATAATACATTGTGTATAATGATGAATACATGCCATGTGTCCTTCTGTTATGGAAGTAACTATTTTTCTTAAGTACATGCCATATATTTTATGTACATGCCATGTAATCTCTAATCGTGTCACTGGCTATGTGGGCAGAGATGCGGGGTTGGGAAATATTTGGTGGAACACGCCGTGTACCGTTGTACATGCTGTGATTTGTAGACCATGTGTCCACCCGTGTGACTAACGACACGGAAGCATATAACTTATGTTATACATGTCGTGTCAACCTTGAACATGTTTTGTAGTATAACCCTTGAATATAGACATGTAACGAACAACACAGGGTGTTGGAATCCTTCTAGTACATGTCATGTCCATTTAGAAAACACCATGTAGAGTGAGCCGTGTAAATGGTCGTGTGACAAACAACACGAGTCAGTGAAGTTCATCTAGTACATGTTGTGTCTCGCACTAACACGTCTTGTAGTCTTGTTCTATAGCAAACCATGTGGCTTAGCCATGTATAAGAAATTGGATAGGGGAAGAGGATTCAAGTACACATCGTGTGTTAGGACAACACGCCTTGTGTATGGGGTGTTACATGACCTGGGTGGGAAAAATTACACACCCATGTGAAGGATTAAGAGAACACACCATATAGGTATTATACACATTGTTTATCCATGTTTTGAAAAACTTTAATTCTTTCTTTCTCTGGTTCCCTTCTTACACTTATATGTTTATGTCCCTATTAATCTTGATCTAAGGTGTGCACTTGACATTGCAGAGTCATGCCACCGAGAGATCCTCCGGGTTTCTACCAGTTATAGGGCAGGGATCAGACACCGGATATGGATGATCAGGGACTACTAGCAGATCCTCAAGTTGTGCCAGTCTTGGCACCAACCTTCATTCTAGACAGAAGTGCTAATGCACAGTTTCGAGAGGGCTTTATGAGGTTTATGAAGACCTTCTGAGGAGTATCACATCCTTCCCCTTCTATGGAAGAGTTAATGTGGGTTTTCTAGTAGCAGCATCCTCCCACCTTCACAAGTTAAGGAGGACCTCAGGCTGTAGAGTCCTGGTTAGAAGCCATACTATCTATCTTCAAGCATCTGGAGACACGTCCAGATAGGAGGCTTAAGCTTGCTATGTATATGCTTCGGGACTCCACCAAGAGATGGTGGGATATAATCTCACGGGCGGGACGCCAGTAGGTTATTGTGTATGATGAGTTCCAGTGTGCCTTATATGACTACTTCTACCTGGAGACTTTGAGGGCTGATCAATCCTAAGAGTTCATGAGTCTGGAGCAGGGTACTCTTTTAGTTATGAAGTATTCTTTTTGCTTCATAGAGTTATAGTGCTTCACGCCTATTTCAAAAGGTGATGAGTTATTTATGGAAATGAATGTTGAGGATGGTCTCAGTCACAACATCCTATCTCAGGTGAACATCTTCAAGTTGACATCCATAACTTCTATAATTAACTAGGCACTGATCAGAGAGCGCAGTATGAGGGATTCTGGAGTGGTGAGCTAGGGCAGTTCGAAATCTGGAGTTGGTATCCCTCCTATTGACAGCAGGAAGCACCACAGGGAGTCTACATGCAGGGATCTGAGGAGGTGGTACACTTCTTCTGGTATCTATGTGGTGTGCTACCATGGTGGAAAGAATGGGCATATGAGGCCACATTTTCCGAGAGATGTAGTGGAGTGTTAATCTTGTGGCAATATGGTCCATCTTCTGCTCTTTTATCAGATCTTCTCACCAGCAGTTGGTGACAGTGGTTCATCTATGACTCCTCATTTGGGATCATCACCACTAGTTTTCCATCATGCAGGGAACTGGAGTTCTTCCAACCGTTCAGGATGAAGTGGAGGTCGTGGTCATGGTAGCCAGTCACCATGATTTCAGCGACGATAGGGTGGATCAGCTTAGAGTGGTCAGACAAGGTCACAGGGCCATTGTGCAGGTCATATTTTTGCGATGGAGTATACCCAACAGGAGAAGGGTCTTGGACCCTCAACAATATGAGGTACGATCCTTGTTTCCTCAATTTTAGCTTCTTCTCTTTTTGATACAATGTCTTCCTATAACATTATAGTTTTTTCTATTGTGGAGAAATTTCGGCTTGGTAACTTTTCTTATGCTGATATCTTGAAATTAGACACTCCATTGGGTACAAAAATGGCTAGTGTATGATAGTGCAAGGAGTTCCCTCTAGAGGTTGGTGGGTGACACATCTTATGGGACCAATATGTCCTAGATATGACAGGTGATGATTTCATTCTTGGAATGGATGGGTTAGTTCCCTTCTAGGCTATTTTTGATTGAAATCGTCGTAGGGTGAGTTTCACATCACAAGAGGGAGGATAGTTTCTTCATAAGGGAGAGTGGGATTTTTAGGTGAGTAGAGAGGGACCCGAGCATCATGGGTTGGGAGGAGTTACAACCCAGATTTCTAGTCTATATCTAGATGAATAGGGAACTTCACAGATAGACTTTCCTCTAGTGGTGGATCATTTCAGGGATGTCTCTCTAAAGGACTTTTTAGGTTTTCCTCCAGAGTGAGAGGGGGACTTTTCTATTGAGCTTGTGCCAGGATCGGCACCGGTGTCCATTCCTCCTTATAGGATGGCTACAGCAGAGATGTAGAAGCTCAAGAAGTAGTTGGAGGAGTTTCAGAAAAAGGGTTTCATGCGACCCAGTACTTCTCCTTGGGGTTCGCCTGTCCTGTTTGCGAAGAAGGTAGACAGTACCCTCAGACATTGTGTGGATTACCAGAAGTTGAACCAGTTGATGATCAAGAACCGATATCCATTGTAGAGGATTTATGATCTATTTGATCAACTTTGTGGGGCCCGGGTGTTCTAGAAGATTGAATTGATTTCCGGTTACCATCAGTTGCACGTTAGACCATCACATGTACCTATTATAGCCTTTCTATGCAGGTATGGTCAATACGAGTATGTGGTTATGTCATTCGGTCTCACAAAGGCACCTATAGTTTTCATGGAATAGATGAACTGAGTGTTCCATCCTTACTTTGATTCCTTTGTGGTAGTCTTCGTGGATGATATCTTGGTGTAATCTCACACTCGACATGACCATGCCACACATCTTGAGATCATTTTGAGTACATTGAGAGAGCATCAGTTATATGATAAGCTCTCAAAATTCCACTTTTGGATGGACTAGATTCACTTCTTGGGTCATGTTATCTCAAAGATAGAAGTATCAGTAGACCCAGAGAAAGTGAGAGTAATAGTTCCCTAGGTGCATCCAAATAATGTTTCTGAGGTATGAAATTTTATAGAGATGACCAGTTACTATAGGTGTTTTATACAGGACATTTCACACTTAGTAGCGCCACTGACGAGCCTGACTAAGAAGGGTACGAAGTAATTGTGGTCAGATTCTTGTGAGTCAGCCTTCCAAGAGCTAAAAGGGAGGTTGAATTCCACACTGATACTAGTATTTCCAGAGTCAGGAAATAGTTATACTATGTACTGTGATGAATCGGGTAACGGGATGGGAGTTATGATTACGCATGGGGGAGGATTCATTGCTAACAGGTCTCAGTAGTTGAGGTCGCATAAGAGGAACTACACGACACACGATCTTGAGATGGATACAATTTTTCAAGCCTTATGCTATTGGAGACATTATCTTCCCAGAGAGAATTTTTTGGTTTTCACTGACAAGAAAAGTCTCAAGTATGTCTTCACTCTGTGTGACCTAAATTTGAGACAGTAAATTTGGGTTGAGTACCTTTAGTCCTTTGACTTTGAGATCACCTACACACCTGGGAAAGTCAATGTTGTGGTCGATTCATTGAGAAGGAGTACTTAGTTACAGGCAGTTCAGGAGGCCCGTAGTGAGTGGAAGCTTATGGATCTATTCTCTGAGATGCATTTGAAGGTACACGATATTCAGGGGAATACGTTCCTTTCTTCTTTAGTAGTTACCTCTACTCTTCTTGATCGAGTGAGAACGAGGTAGCTATCAGAGTCTAAAGGCCTAGTCCTACAAGAGTGTGTTTTAGGAGAGGAATCTATTCCTAGATGGATAGTACGTGAGGATGAGATCTTGTGTTTTCATTGACGCGTGTGGGTGCTAGTAGAAATACATGAGGAGTTGATGCGAGACTTTCATTCCTCATTTTGGGCAGTTCATCTTGGTGTCACCAAGATGTATCGAGATTTGCATTGTTAGTATTGGTGGCTAGGTATGAAGGGAGATGTTTCTGGTTTTGTCATGAGGTGTTCCACTTCTCAGTAGGTGAAGGCAGAGCATCATCAACTAGTAGGGCTTTTACAGCAATTACCCATTCTTGGATGGAAGTGAAATGATGTTGCGATGGATTTCGTGACGGGTTTACTGAGGTCGCCTTGAGGGAATGATGCAGTTCGGGTTTTCATTGATAGACTCACAATGGTTTCTCACTTATTTCTGATCAAGGAGACCTTCAGTGTTGATGAGATGGGAAGGTAGTACATCTGATAGATTGTTTATTTACATGGAGTTTCACACTCCATTGTTTCAGACAGGGATGCTCGTTTTACCTCTAGAGTCTGGTGGGGATTATAGAAGGCATTGGCTATATAGGTACTTATGAGTACATCTTACCATCCCCAGATAGATGGATAGTCTGAGCGTATGATTCAGGTGCTTCAGGACATGCATCGAAAATAATCCTAGATTTTGGAGGTTCTTGGGAGAAGCAAATATATATTGTGGAGTTTTCTTACAATAATAGTTTTCAAGAAACTATTCAGATGGCACCTTTTGGGGCTTTGTACGATAGGCCATGCATATCACCCTTATGCATGAGGAAAGAGAGGCACCTATGATGGGACCTCATCTTTTCCAGGAGACCACGGAGCAGATAGATCTGATTTGTAAGAGGATGGTTACTGTGCAGTCACGACAGAAGTCTTATGTTGATCAATGAAGGAAACCTTTGGTGTTTGAGGTCAGAGATCAGGTTTTCCTTCTTGTCACACCGAGGTTGGGACACAAGAGGATTAGGAGATAGGGTAAGCTTTAACCGAAACACATCGGACCTTTTTAGGTGTTGGGAAGAGTTGGGTTGGTTGCCTATCAGTTGCAATTACTTCAGAGGTATCGGGCGATACATAACGTCTTCCACGTTTCTCAGCTTCGACGTTACTTCTCAGATCTATCTCATGTCTTCCAACCCGAGGAGTTTTAGCTCGAGGTGCACACCTCATTTGAGGAGAATCCTATCCGGATTGTTGATCGAAGTGCAAAGGTTCTCCATGGCCAGTCTGTTCCTATGGTACAAGTGCTATGGCAGCATGGGTGAGTATAGGACGGGACTTGTGAGAGGGAGACAGATGTACGATTGAAGTGGCTAGAGTTGTTTGATTATTCTTCTTTTATACTGCCTTGTAAAGGAAATTCAGGAACAAATTTCTTTAAGGGGGAAGTTTTTAAGAACCAAGATCTTATTTTCATGTACGAATCTTGATTTCTAGTTGTTTTTGAGAAAAAGAGGAGTTTCTTGAAATTTCAAGAGTACACACTGTGTACTTTAAGTACCCGTCGTGTACCTGGTTTCTGCTGGAGACCATGTGTTGTCCGTGTAACGGCTGAGCACATGGCCATGTGTGGTGACTTGGAAATCGCCTAAAGCAGACGCCAGAAAAGGAAAGTACACGTCGTGTACTTTTAAAATACACACTATGTACTTTTTTCCATTAAATGGACCAGGGGTCGCGTCTGATGGACAGAACCATCTTCTTCTTCGCCCATCTCGTCTGAGAGTGTTCATATGTCCACAAATCTTCTCTAATCCCTCATTACACTATTTTTTCTCCTAATTGACTATCGTTGATTGTGTTGAGATCGCATCAGTGATTTCTCCTTTCTTCTTGAACATAGTCTATTGATTTCTCCTCTCTCACAAGTTATCCTCGGTTGAACATTTTTAACTTTTTTGTAGATCTATGGTGTTATAGGTTGATTCAAGGACTGAGGATCATGTATATTGATCTTTTTATGCTGAGGTAGGTGGTTTGTGACTTTCCTTAGATAGTCTTTGAATTTAATGTGCAAAAGTGCTCAATACCCTAGAACGGGGTATTGCGTGTTTATGGTTTTAAGCCCTGTTTTTTATTCTATTATTTTATTTTTTGGAGAGAGTTTTTCTGTTTATGAATAGGGTTAATTTCTCCATGCTATGGAGGTTTTTCCCTTGTTTTCTTGTTTGGACTGTTTGGTCTACCTTTGCATGTTAGGCTGCTACTTTATTCCCATGCCTAGTATTGGTAGGATGGAGTGATTATTATTTGACACGATATGATATGTTTTAGATTGTTTATCCAAGTAGTTATTTATGTTTAATTTGTCTTCCATGTATCGTTTGTGCATGATTGACTTACATTGGGCTGTGGGGACTTGGTGTAGTAGACCATAGGTAGAATGGAGTTGAGGGATTCTCCAGAGTGTATGTTTACTTTTAAATTTCAAGACCATAGGGGGGATGGACATAATTGATCCCTTAGAGTGTTCTTAGTTTCCTTGATATGGTCCACAGGGGGAATTGGACGTTGAGTGCTTCCTTAGAGAGCCTATTAGTTACTGATACGAGACCACATGGGGAATTGACGGTGAGTGCTTCCTCAGAGTGTCTTTTCTAAAGCTGAACCAGAGGGATTAGACTGTGGGTACTTCCCAGAGGGTTTCTTGTATTTGTTAGGTTGAACCAGAGGGGTTAGGCTATGAGTACTTCCCAAAGGGTTACCTTCTTTTGATTAGTTGCTTGCTTGATATATGAAAATGAATGAATTTGAAATTGTAGGATTGTTACAGTGTGTACTTCCTTCTTTACTGCTTCATTTTGTTTATTTACTACCATATATATTCACTAACAGTTAGGCATAGATCTTTGGGTGGTTTCCTACTAGGATTAGTCTCACACCCTGTTTGGGTCATGCTTTCTGGCGCAAACATATTATATTACTGCAGGTATAGATAAGGCCAAGCACCCTTCTACTTTAGGTACTTGATTGTTGTGGAACTGGGAAACAAGGGACCAAGATGAGGCTTGCGATGTTGTGGAGCTATTTATTTTCTTTTCTTTTTTACTTATGTTTAGTATTTTATTCCATCATTGTGATTTTTTTGGTTGTTTTCTTAGAAATATTTATCATGCATCACTATATATACGTGCTCCAGTTGTTTATTTCTTTAGTCTTTCGTTGTTTACTTATTGCATTCATTTACTACTTCTGCTATTGTATATCTATTTCACTTCCACTGTGTTACTCATCCAATAAGGTAATAGTTTCCCCACTATCACACCCAAGGCCCTCACTACTAGTCAACAGCCTCTAGCGTTTGGGAAATTCTCTTGGGGCTATTTGACTAACCGGGTACGGGGCACCTCTAGGCGGCACCCGAAACCGGGACATTACACCTTGCCACTAGAATCTCTAATAAATATGATATTTCAAAACCAACAGTGAGGGATATTGGGTTTTGATAAAATAGTGGGAGATTAATAAATATAATATTTATTTATTTTTATAAATTATATTATATAAATTAATAAAATTATGTTGATCTTATTTTTTTAAAATAGAAATAAAAAAGAATTTCAAACATATCATTGTGATCCATACTTGAGATGGACAACCTTCTCATCAACAAAAATTTGCAAGAGTGGCAATGGTTATTAGGCATTATCCTTCTCTATGAAAGGACATTTTATGTACTAGAAGAAAATCTTCTTGATGCGCATGGTAATTAGGATAGTGATGAAGTGTTATCACTCTATGAGAAACATTTAATGATTCCATATATGTTCAATTTTTCATGCTATAATCCATGTACAATGATCTTTTTAAGAAACATGAGGACATGGATGTGGACTTCATGTTGTCTCACCTTTGGGATCTCTATCAAGAGAAGGAGAGATGAGAGTGGTAAAAGATCTCCAATGCTTTGTTTGCAACCAATACTAGAGAATATTTTCCAGTTGGGCCTCATGTAGTCAAAATTATTGGATACATTTAATGCTTTTACATCTTAGGGATTAAATTCTTGAATGAGTTTCATATAAAAATATCATACTTTCATCACTATACAAGACCTTCTCGAGTTTTATTATTTATTACAGTATGATAAATAATGAGATGAATATTTTGGAACTTGTTACTTTGATTTTACAAGTGGATAAGGACATAGGGTATGATAAACCTATGGTCCTTATGGTAAAAATTTAATGTAAGAAAAAGGAAAAGTGGCCCATGACTCATAAAAAGTACAAATCTTCAGAGCATTTTCCTTCCAAGAAGAGGAAGATCTAGAGACAGGGAAAGAAAAATGAGGTAGTATGTTTTTCATGTGGAAAACCAGACCACTAGAAGAGGAACTACATCTAGAAACAAAGGAACCAAAAGGTGTGTTTATTATCGAGTGTAATATTTCAATATCTACACATTGGGTATTAGACACAGCTTGTGGTGCTTAAATTGGTATCCATATGTAGAAACTAAGTAGATTTTGAAATATTGCTATGGAGATGAGGATTTTTAAGCTATCAAGGGTGCAAGGATGGTCACTCTATCCATTGGTGACTACCAAATTTCATTGTCAACATGAATGATTTTGTTTTTAAAATACTTTTATTAAGTACCTATGGTTACCCAGAACATAATTTCTATATCATATCTAGATACAGATGGGGTTATTTTTAAGTTTGAAATAAAAGTTGTTTCTTTTACAAAGACAACATATTATATTGTTTGGAACATTTAAATAATGTATTTTATATATTAAATTATGAAAAACAAGTGTTTTTAATTGATAATGAATAATTTTCACACAACTCATATAACACCCAATAAGTACATCATCATCTTGGTCATGTAAATGAGAATCATTAGACAATGATCTATCAAGATGGTTATTTAGACTCTTTTGAGATAAATCTGCTTGAAATATGTCATGCTTGTTTACAAGGAAAAATGGCCAAACCTTTATTTGGAGGAAAGGGTGAAAGGGTCATAGAACTTCTAGTATTGGTACATACTCATGTTTATGGACAATTTCTAGTAGAAGTTAGAGGTGGATATTCTTACTTCATAACTTTTACTAATTAATTGATTAGATATCTCTATGTCTACATGATGAGTTATAAGTAAGAGTCGTTTGATAAATTCAAGGAATTCAAGAATGAAGTTTAGAATCAACTTGGTAAAAAGATAATGAAGCTTCAATTAGATCAAGGTGGTGAATATATTAACCAAGCATTTGTTGACTTCTTAAGGGTGTTTGGGATTCTATCTCAACTCACTCCACCTTATACACCATATTTTAATGGTGTTAGTAAAAGTAGAAACCATTCCTTGTTAGACATGGTATGTTTGATAATGAGTCATACAGATCATACATTATCCATTTGGGGATATGCCTTAAAAACTACAACAAACACATTAATCTGTGTAGTAAGTAAAACAAAAAATGGAATTCACATTGAGTTATAGAGTTGAAAGAAACCCAATTTTTTGCATAAATGTGTATGGGGTTTTGATTCATTTATTAATTCCTTCTCAGGAAACAAACTAGAACCTCAGGAAAAAAATATATCTTTATAGGGTATACTAAGGAATCACTGGGATACTACATATAAAAATCCTTGGACAAGAATGTGAGTGTAGATAGACAAGCTATCTTTCTTGAGAGGGAGCACATCCTCATAAAGGATAGTGGGATAAATATTGACTTTGATGAATTTGATGCTCAAGATACCCAAGAGTTGGTATAGGAAGAGGTTCCATAGGTCCCCATGGAAGAAGTAATTCCTAAAACACAAGTACTACATATGAGAACAAGAGATGTAAGAGAACTAGAGAGATATGGTGTTCTAGTCAACGAAGATGGTAAGTCATTATTAATTGAAAATTATGAACCTACCTCCAAAAAAGAGGTATTAGAGAGATCAAAAGATATAAGATGGAAAAAATCCATGAATTCTGAATGGATTCCATGTATCAGAACCATGTTTGGGTTCTGGTCAATGTACTTGTTGATGTAAAGATTGTTGGGTGCAAATGGGTATTCAAGAGAAAACTAGATATGGAAGGAAATCAAATACCTATAAAGAAATATTAGTGGATAAAGGATTAAAATAGTGTCAATGAATTTATTATTATGAAACATTTTCCCCAATTTCCATGTTTAAATCCATCATAATTATACATTCTATAGTAGCTTACCATGACTATGACATTTGGGAGATGGATGTCAAAATTGCATTCCTTAATGGTAACCTTAAAAAATATGATTATATGACACAACCAGAAGGTTTTTTGACTCCATGTGATGCCAAAAGTATTTTCAAGTTGAAGATATCCATTTTGGGGTTGAATCAAGCATCCATTTCATGGAAAATTCTATTTAATGAAGCTATAAAATAATTTGGTTTCATTACCAATGAATATGCCCCATGTGTTTAAAATATTTTTTGTGAAAATGTAGTCATTATTATATTAGTATATTTTTGTGACATATTACTCATTGAAAATTACATACTTTTCTTTCAATCTGTTAAGGACTGGTTAAAAAAGTGTTTCCCCATGAAGGATGTAGCTGAAGCATCCTATATTCTAGGGATCAAGATCATTTGTGATAGATTTAAGAGGTTTATTGGACAAAGTCAAAGTATATATGTTGACTAGATACTAAAGGGATTTATTATAAAACAACCCAATGGGGTATTGGTTCCATTGTCAAATGGTTTACTTCTTTCAAATTAAATGTTTATTGAGACACAATATGAGAAAGAGAGAATGAGTAAGATACTATATGATTCAGTGATTGGATCAATAATGTATTCCATGTTATGTACTGGACTTTATGTTTCTTATACATTGAGCATGGTAGGAAGATATCAAGAAGATCCAAGAGAATAGAATTGGCCTTTTTTGAACACTATCATTATGTATTTGATAAGAACTAAGGATATGTTCCTATTTTATAGAGGATATGAGGTGTTGGTCATCAGGGGATATAGGGATGAATTAAAATTAACTTTTTTATTAAAGAAACACTTTCATGAAAAAAAGTGAGAAACCAATGTTGAAACACTAAAATAAATAGATGAACCAATAAAGAACAACTTAATCCGATTAGATTTTATCTCCCTATTTAGATGCCAAGAGATAGTTCTAACCTAAGTATCGTGATCATCCTTCAGAAGATATTCGAAATGATTTTCCAGTTTTTCCAAAGCCTGAATGTACTCTTCTTGGTTGAGTTTCCCATAATTAAATCCCCTAATAAATATTAGATCCTATTTTTCAATCCAATTACTCTGCTCCTCATTGGTAACCACCCTTAATGGTATTCCTATCATCCTATTAGCTTCCTCTTCGGTTGCATTAATTGTTAGCACCATTTCCACCATTTCTTCTCCCAAGTGCATAAGCAGCTCCAAAGAAGGATCAATCACTGTACCAGACTCTCTTGGTTGGCCAATGTCAGTCTTGGAAGGGGAAAGGGGATTTCTGACCATCCTCTTGGCTTTGGACTTCTTTGAAATTCTAGTTTACCTTGGTGGTGGTAAATAAGAATAGTCTTTTCTCTCATTCAGAGTGCCCCTTCGGCTCTTACTTCGCCTCGTGTTTACTGGATCACCTTGGAATTCTACTCCAATATCACCTAATAATAGCTCAAATTCCACATCAATGGATTCTATCCCATATGCTCTCTGCTTCAATGAGGGGCTGGCCAGATCAGCTTCTACCTCCTGTTCGGGATTAAACTGTGACAACCCTTCAAATCTATTTTTCAACACTATTACATCCATCTCCCTACATGGAAAATTCCCTAAATCTTGTTGCAACACCTTACCACTAAGAGAGTCACCCTCCCTTATTTCCTTAGTTTACAATACTTTGGCGTTAATTCCAAACCCTGCGCACCCATCCTTGGCATATAAAGACGTCCTAGGTGATCTGGTGCCTTCTTCTTCAACCATTTGAGAATCCACCACATTGAGATCACTACCTGGTTGCACCTCCTCCATAGCCTCTCACTCTGTAGGTGGAAATTTTTTTGGTCCACCCAGATCCTCCCTCAAGCGTCTGAAGACATTAGTCACGAAAGGATTCGTTGTCTAAGGTCCACAACTCATATCCACTGTAAATTTAATCGTAGAGTCCGTACCAACTAGACTCTGTCCAGGAAATCCTATCACAAAATGAGTTTCTGAATCTTTACCACTGCCCACACCTATTTGATTCTTAGGACCAATTTGATATGTTTTCAATGAATGTGCCAGCCTCTTATAGATAGAACAGAAATTGAACCATGATTCATAGACCACCTCATGGTTACACCATAATTCTTCCTCAACTGTTATCCAAACATAATCGAAAGCCACTTTGGATACATCTACTTCAACACAGACCTGCAGATTAACAAGTTGTCAAAGCACTTCGGTACGGATATCTGAACATAGATATCTTCCAACTAAATTCCCAAGAAATCTAATAACTGATTGATTTTAAAATATTAGTGGAATTTTAGGTAATCTTACCCAAACTTCCACTGTGGGAGAATCATGATTCATAAATAAATTGTATGTCCATCGGAAGAGGTAAAACCGATATCTATTGAAGGTACGGGGAGCACTGGACCAGGCTCTAATTAAATCCTCCTTTCAGGAAAAATGTATCAAGATATGTCTATTGTCGATCAAACCCACTATTTCCCTTTCTAGTAAATCCCATGAACCGAAGACATACCTGTCAAACCAATCAACTGACGACCGTTGTTGCTTGAACTGAGAAATCAGCGTATGATTCAGAAGCACTGAGGATTCGTTGAACTCTGTGATCAATAAAGGTAGATTAGGTCTCTCATTGAACAAATCAGAAACTTTTGGGAAAAATGAATCTTGAGGAAATGGAAGGAGAAAGTTATGGTTAGAGAAGGTCAAGAAAGATAAACTCACTTCCTTTTTTGACGACGAAGGTCCCTCCCCCGCTGGTGGGCGAGGGACCAGTGCAATGGCCACCGCTGTCACGAAGAAGGAATGCGAAGTGCGGCTCCCCCCCCCCCCGACGCAGAACCCTCCCTCCCATCCATAGTATAGATATATAGTGACGTAAGTTTTTAGACAGATCATAATGATATAATGTTGCATCCAATATATTCTTTCTATATCAATGGAGGAGTTGTGAGATGGAAAAGTTTATAGTAGCCAGTTTTTATTGATTCTACAATGGAGTCTGAGTATATGGTGACTTCTGATAGAGCCATGTAAGCTGTTTGGATATAGAAATTTTTCTAGGATCATGATGTGGTTCATAGAAGTAAAGAACATATCAAATTTTATTGTGATAATATTGAAATGGTATCTCTTGAAGAAGAACCAAGGTCACACCAAGGAAAAAAGAATATACACCAAAAGTATCACCTTTTGAGGTTTTTTTCCATAGGGGTGAATTTGTATTTATCAGAGTACCCATAGAAGATAATGTTGATGAACCCCTTGACTAAAATATTTTCTTAATAGAATTATTAGTATCATGTGAGAGCTAACGGACTGAAGGTTTTTAGCAGATGGTTCAAGTGAAAGTGGGTGTTTATTTGAGTTGGTACTCTAGAACCAACATCTATGTACTCTTTGATGGGTTTTATTCATATTTTTGAATATTAATAAAATACTTATCACATCATTATTGTTCTTATATTAAACATAGAACATAATAATGTCCTAAGAGTTTCTATCACACTAAATGGTCATAGCAGTTCCCTGCTATGATGAGAACCTAGAAGTGCTAAAACACTATTTCTAAATATATGTTCTATAGATGGATGATATCATTAGAAGGAAACAAGTTGAACAGTATATCAAGAGTGGAAACTCATAGGAATTTTATATACATTCTCATGATGCATGCCCTTCGTAATATCCAGTGTTTGATATTATGAGAAAAAGACCCACAAATAAGAAATCAACATTTATATGTGTCATTGGATGTTTCCATCTGTGGATGTTTGTATTGATCCTTATACTTTAAGATTATTATTAATGAGTATTAAAGATGTCATACTTTTATTTATAAATGAAAACCATGATGATGTATGTTCGCAGCAAAGTAGGATATGTTGGGTGTGTCATGAGTAATATTTTGCTAATGAACAATGCGTAAAAGGAATTTTTTCCCCTTATGTTCTTTAATGGAAGTTTATATATCAATACCTTTGATAGAAATGATATACCCTTAATTAATATATGGCCAAGATGTTTTATAGGCAGGTTTTTTTCCTAGGAATTCAAAGAAAGAGGCATCGAGCGCATGGGTTCATGGGTTCATGGAAACGAAATACATCTTGGTTGATATGAGATTTCATATAAAGGGATTATATTACACATTAAGAATTCATATGTGGTATTTTTTAATTGAAGCATTAACTTCTTTCTCTATGGGTTCATTTTCATGTTATTGGATCCAAATCATAGAATTTAGGATGCTTCGCCTAATGCCACTGAGAAATAGGCCTAGAGGGTCAGACACAGTGTATCCATAATCTTAGTTAAATATTATTATTATTATTTATTATTTAAAAATCTGAATAAATATTATCCCCACACATGGTTTAAAAATTATTCATATTTAATTGATCACATATATCCCATCACTAGTTATTTGAGGGAATATAATGTTTGCAGAATATTTAATAAATATTTATCTTCTATTAAGTAAATATAATATTTATTTATTAATTGGCAAATAATGAAGTGATATTTATTTAATAAATAAATAGTCATTATTTAAGTCCAATAGATATTGTAGAGGAATGGAGGACAGGTTTTAATAGTCTAGTGATAAATAATAAATATTGAATATTATTTTATTAAATAATAATTAATTTAATTAAAAAGTTATGTGCTTGTTGAGAAATAATGATATTATTATCATTATTTAACATTGGGTTCCATAGGGATAAAATAAATAATAAAGGGAACATGTGAAATTATTTTATTTTAACCCTAGTTGTATATAAACCGAATTATATTATTTTCTAAGAGATCCAATTCATTTTATTGATTTTTCACAACAGATTTGGAGAATCCTGTAAATCCCTAGAGATCTCCCTTCTCCAAGAATCATCCCAATAATAGAGAGAAATCTACCTCCACCTCCCCTATCAAGTCAAGAGAGATCAAGGATAACACAATAGAAGTGGTTCTCAAGGTGATAAAAGGTAGACAACACAAGGGATAGGATCTATCATTCTAGAACCTAGAATTTCATAAAATTTCATTCGGAGATTTGTGGAACACGTGTGGATCACTGCTAGAGGGAATATACTCTTTATTCAAATAATGCAATGATGATACAACACATATATGTTGTCAGATCTATCAATGAAGAAATAGTTCCTAAAAAAGTAAATTTTTAATTAATTAAATTGATTATAATTAATATGTGATGATCCTCTCTCCCGTTCCAGCATTTTATCCCTTGTCAATTATATTTGACTCAATTATGTAGATCATGATGTTTATTATTGTTTAAATCTTGGATTGATCATCGATCATAAAAAAAAACAAAAGTTGGGAATAACCCATCACACGCTTTCATTGTACTCTGAACCTAAAAGTGGTATCAAAGTGATCACATAATTAATTTTAATTATTTAAAGATCATTGATGATTTAGGCATTTGTCATTTAGTATTTAATTCATGTTTAATCATTCTTTTAATCCAAATTGTGAGATATTATTCTTCCCAATTTGTTCTCATATATCTAATCAAAATGATTAATTTTATGAATGAAATAAAATTAAATATCTCATCTAGAGGTGATGAGGATTCTGGAAGGATAACATAAGAGTACACTTTGTGTACTTGTGTTCAATGTGTCAGGAATTAATTTAGAAATTAATTTGAACTACGTGAATTGATGACATGGGGTGCATTTATTTCTTGAATTGTGTGTTGAACAGGTCATCCTGGTGCATGATCTACTAGAGTACACAATGTGTAGCGCATGTACAGGGAGTGTAGTCCCTTTGAGTCATATACAGGCTACGTATTACCAAACATGGCCAACCTGACTGGTGACTGTGTAAATCAAAGACCACATGGAATTTAGTATCTTAAACTTTCCATGCACTCCAAATTTTTTAAGGCACAATTTTCACACCGAGTCCCTAGGTGTGTGCATTAGATAGATGATGATATTTGTACACACCATGTAGCTTCATGTACATTCCATGTAGTTATACCAAATTATGCCGAATTTAAATTTAATTATTATACTATGTAAAAAATATCAACATGTTCTTGTGTGTGGTTGTTAGGTTTATAGGACATGCCATGTGATTGGTTTTAATATATATATATGTGTGTGTGTGTGTGTGTGTGTGTGTGTGTGTTTAATTAACATCTTTGTAATGTTCAGATTAGCATATCATATATGAGTTGTATTACAGATGTTACTCTACTATAATTTAAGTAAAACATGTGACCAAAAAATCATGTAATTCGTGTAATTATTTAGTTGATAGTACACATCATGAAATTGTGTGATAAGTAATTTATTTCATATGTCACAAGAGTAAAAAATATACGAGTATAATACATGTTGGGTTGATTCAAATGGGTATTCACCATTTTTCCTCAAAGGTATATTTATGTACATAGTTAATTATAAATAAATTTATTTAATTTGATTAAAATTATGATGTTTGAGAATCACATTGAAATTAGGATGAGAATTAGGATAAAATAATTTATTAATTAGAAAATACAATTAATTTATTCAAGTATGATTTATCATAAACCATAATGATTAAGAATTTAATTCTAGTTGTATTCAATGCATAATTGTTTGTATGTATGTGTATGATCATGATCATAAACCAAACCTTTTTTTAGATTGGTTTCATTTAATTTATTATTAAATTAAATTTTTTTCTACATGCCTTATCTCCTCTTATTATATAAGGCTCTGCATACCCATGATTTATTTCATGTAAACCCCTTGTTTCCCTTACCTACATGTGATTAAAAGAATATGTAATGAAGGATCTCCCAGGCTAGTGGAGGTAGTTCATGTTCGGAGCCTCAGAGAAACCAATCCAAGAGAGATACATAGGTGGATAGGTGTAAAGCTATAACATGAACCCTAATTGATTCAAGGTGTTTTCCCCTAGGTTAACCATTAGTTTTTCAAATGATAGATAAACTAACCATTGGTAAAATGATTATGATGATACCGCTTTATTATTTTATTTCTATCAATTTGCATGGTAATGTTTTTCCACAATCATGTGAGTTTTTGAAATTAATGAGAATGCATGTTAGAACTAAAATAAATTGTCATATGCGTGAATATTAAATAATTCATAATTAATAACCTAAGTAAATCCACTTAATATTATAAAAAATGTAATAAAGATAATAATTTTAAATTTACACATAAAATTATAAAATCTTTAAATTATATGTATTAATTCAGTATATCCTTCCCCTAATTCAGTTAAAATTGAACCATAGTTCAAAGTATTTGAACATCAAATGTTGTGGTTCTTTTACTTATCAAGGAATTATAACTTGAAGTTTTGTGTTGAATTAAATTAGTTCACATCAAGTATTGACTACAAAAGTAAGACTTGGTGTAACTAAGATTCTAGGGTTGAGGAAATCCAATTTATGTATTTTAGGATTGGGGATTCCACTCAACAAATTAAGGAACAATGAGTTAATGTAGTTGGAATTTGTAATTCCAACCAAAAACTATTTTAGTTTCTTGAACAAGCAATATTTTGGTAATGAGAATGTTAATATGGATCCTTACCACTAGAATGTCCAAGAAATTTGATATTATTAAGACAATGGTGAGTGTTATTTGGTTCCGATAAAATAGTGGGAGATTAATAAATATAATATTTATTTATTTGTCTATATTTTATCAGATAAAGTACTAAAAATATACTCATTTTATTTTGTAGAAAAAAATTAAAATTAATTCAAACATATCAATTCAATCCATACTTGAGAAGCATAACCTTGTCACCGGTAAAAAAACTCCAATAGTGTAAAAGGAACCGATACGTTATCCTTCTCCATGAAATGAAATTTTATGTGGTTGAATAACTTGTTTGTGATGCACCTGGTAATGGGGAAAGTGATGAAAACTTATCAATATATGAGAAAAAAATGAACAATTCCACATATGTTCAAATTTTTATACTATCATCCATGTCCAATGATCTTTTGAATCAACATGAGGACATGGATGTGTATAGAATGATGTCTCGCCTTCAGGATCTCTATAAAGAGATTCCAAGACAAGAGCGGTATGAGATATCCAATGATTTTTTTTCAAATAATATTGGAGAGTGTGTTCCAACTTGGCCTCATGTAGTCGATATTATTGGATACATTGAATTCTAATACATATTTGGGATTAAATTCTTGGATGAGTTGAGTATTGATCTCATACTTACATCACTCCCCATGACCATCTCATGTATTATTGTTAATTAAAATATGAGAAATAATGAGAAGATTATTTCAGAAATTCTTACATTGATTCTCTAAGTGGATAAGGAAATGGGTAATGATCAAACATGGTTACTTGTGGTGAAAAATAAAATGAATAACATGGAAAAGGGGACCAAGAATCATAACAAGTCTATATCTCCCTGGGATTGTTCTTCCAAGAATAAATAGGTCTAGATGCAGGGAAACGAAAAGAAGGTAGTATGTTTTGCATGTGGAAAGATACACTACTTGAAGAGTAACTACACACAGAATAAAGGGAAAGCTAGTGGTGACATAGTTATGAAGTGTAATATTTCAATATATACACATTGGATATTAGATATAGCTTTAATATTCACATTTTTATCCAAATTTAATAACTAGGTAGATTCATAAATATTTCTAGATGAGGGGTGAATCTAAGAGCTATCAATGGTGTGAGTATGGATTCTCTAGATATTGGTGACTACCACCAATAATTTCTATTGGAAATTATTTTTGGTTTTAAAATATTGTTATTATGTACTTACGATTACCAATCATATAATTTGAGTACCATTCCTAGATACAGATGGGTTTATTTTCATGTTCGGAAATAAAATTAGTTTATTTTACAAAGACAACATAGGTTGTGTTATGACACATTTAAATAATGGTATTTATGTATTAAAATACAAAAACCAAGTATTGTCAATTAATAATGAATCACGTTCACATGAATCATATAACACCCAACTATAGAATCATTGTCTTGGTCAATTAAAGGAGAATCATTTCACAAATCTCTATCAAGATGGTTATTTAGACTCTTCTAAGATAAAACCACTTGAAATATGACATGATTGTTTTCAAGGAAATATGACCAAACCACCATATGGTGGATAGGGTGAAAGGGTAATAGATATTCAAGGATATATACACACTATTGTGTGTGGACAATTTCTAGTAAAATATAGAGTTGGATATTGTTAATTCATAACTTTTACTGATGATATGAGTAGATATGGATATGTATACTTGATGAGGTATAATTCTAAGTCCTTTGATAAATTAAAGGAATTCATGAATGAAGTAGATAATCAATATGGTAAGATGATAAAGAACACTTGATTGTATTGAGGTGGTGAATATCATAACCAAGAGTTTACCAACTTTTTATAGGAATTTGGAATTCTATCTCAACTCACTCCACCTTATACAACACATGTGAATAGTGTTAGTGAAAGGAGGAACCATACCTTGTTAGACATGGTAAGGTCGATGATGGGTCATGTCGATCTTCCATTATCCTTTTAGGTATATACATTACAAATTTAGGCATACACATTAAACTAAGTAACAATTGTAGATGAAAATTGAATTCCCATTGATTTATAGAGTTGAAAGAAACTTGTCCTATCTCATACATGTGTATGGGATTACGATGAGCTTTGTTAAGGACTTATCAGGAAAAAACTGGAACATTGAGGAACAATGTGTATCTTTATAGGGTATTCTAAGGAAACAAAGGGATACTACCTATAAAACCCCATAGATAAGAAAGTGAGTGTCACCAGACAAGATGCCTTTCTTGTAGAGATCTATTTATGGATTGAATAAATCATCCATGTCATGGAACATTCGATTCGATGAAGCTATAATATAATTTTGTTTCATTAATAATGAATGTGATCAATGTGTTCAAAAGGGTTTTAGTGGAAATCTAGTCATTATCCTAGTATTATGTGTTGATGAAATATTACTTATTAGAAATTAAATACCAGTCTTATAGTCAATTATAAACTAGTAAAATATGTGTTTCTCCAGGATGGAATTAAGTGGAGTAGCCTATATTCTAGGGATCAAGATCATTCATTATAGATCCTAGAAGATGATTAGACTAATTAAAAGTACATATGTTGAGTAGATACTAAATAGATTTAGTATAGAACAATCCAAGAGGGGATTGGTTCTAGTGCCACTTGGTTTACTTCGTTCTAAGAAATTGTGTCCTCATACACAATAGGAGGAAGAGATAATGAGAAATATCTTATAAAATTAAGAGATAGGATCAATAATTAATTACATGTTATGTACTAGACTTGATGTTTCCTATGCATTGAGCATGGTAGGCAGATATAGAGAAGATCTAGGATAACACCATTGATCTGATATTAAGGTTATCCTTAAGTATCTGAGAATAAATAAGGATATGTTCTTTTTGTATGAAGGATATGGGGAGATGATCATCAGTGGATATACTGATTCAAGTTTTTAAAAATATCATAATGATCTAAAGTTTCTATTATGATATGTTTTTTGTCTCATTGGTTGAGTTGTGAGATGGAAGTGTTCAAAGTAGCAAGATTTCATTGATTCTAAAGTCGTGTCTGAGTATATACGGTCTTTTGATACATCCAAGGAAGATATTTGGATACATAACTTTTTATATTACTTTGATGTGGTACCTCACAGTAATGACCATATCATATTGTATTGTGATAATATTGTAGCGATGGATCTTGCAAAAGAGCCAAGGTCACACCAATGCACAAAAAATATACTCTTGAAGTATCACCTCTTGGGGTTTTTTTATCATTATGGTGAAGTTACAGTAAGAAGAGTACCCACGTAAGAGAACATGGAAGACCCCTTGACTAAAGTCATATCATAGAAGAATTTTGACTGTCATGAGAGAGTTAGCAGACTAAAGGTTTTTAGCAATTGAATATAGTATAAGTGGAAGTTTATTGGAGTTGGTTCCCTAGAACCAACTTCTTTATACTTTATATTGAACTTTATTCATAGTTTTGAATATTAATTAACTATTTATCACATCATGATTTTTATTCTATGTTACATAGTTTTTTATAATGTTCTAAGAGTATTTGTCCCGCTAAAAGATCATAGCAGTTCCCTGCTATGATGCAAACCTGGAAGTGTGGCGACAATATTATTAAATATATGTTATATAGATGTATGTTATCATTTTATGGACACAAGTGATATAGTTTATCATGGTTTCAGACTCATAGTAATTTGAGGCGCCTTCTCATGGTGTACGCTCTTGGTAATATTTGATGTAGGATATTTTGATAACAAGACCAGCTAGTAGGAAATACACAATTATATGTGTTACTAGAATTTCATTTTTTTGGATGTGTGTATTGATCCATATACTTTAATATTATTATTAATGAGTATCATTAGTTTCTTACTTTTATGTATAGACAAAAACTATGATGAAATATGTTCATGGTAAGGTTAGATACATTGGGTGTGTCACGAGTAATATTGAATTAATGAATTATGTGAGAAAGGATTTTTCCATTATTGTATTTAATTTTTTTTGATATATTAGGGCCTTTTATGGAAATTATGTAGCCTAAATAAATACATGTCCATGGTGTTCTATAGGAAAGTTCTTTTTCTCAGAATTCAAAGAAAGAGACACTGATCACATAGGTTGATGGCACCAGCATGCAACCTGCTTTATTAGAGATATTATGATAAAGGGATTATATTACATATTAAGAATCTGTACGAGATTTTATGTCATTGAATAATTAAATTATTTCTCTATGGATGCCTTGCAGTGTTTCTAGATGCTAACCTTGGACTTTAGGTTTCCTCACTTAATTCCACTAAGAAAGAGGCATAGAGGGTCACACACTAAGTGTATCAAAAATTATAGTTAAATAATAATAATATTTATTATTTTAAAAGTTAAATAAATATTATTCACTCATGCAGTTTAATGATTATTCATGTTTAATTGATCACATATATTCTATCAATAGTTATTCGAGAAAAAATAATGTGTGCATAATATTAATAAATTTTTATTTACTATATACTGAATATAATATTTATTTATTTATTGGAGAATAATATAGTGATATTTATTTCACTAATAAATATTCATTATTAAAGTCTTGATAAATATTGTTGAGGAATGACAAATCGTGTTTAATGGTTCAGTGAGAAATAATGAATATTGAATATTATTTGATTAAATAACATTTAATTTAATTCACAAGTTAAGTGCATGTCGACAAATAATAATAATATTATTATTATTTGGAATGTTGTTCTGTAGGGATTAAATAAACAATAAAAGAAACTTTTTCTATTATTTTATTTTAACCCTAGAAGTATATTAACTCAGTTACATTATTTTCTAAGAGATCCAATTAAATTTTTTGGTTATGCACAATGGATTTGGAGAATCCTTTTAACCCCAAGAGAGCTCCCATATCCAAGAACGCTTCCAATAATGGAGAGAGATCTTCCTCCACATCCCACTCTCAAGTCAAGATATATTAAGGAGAATGATTTGGAAGTGGTTTTCAAGGTGATCAATGGCAGACGCCGCAAGTGATAAGATCTATAGTGCTTGCACATTTAGATTATTACGGTGGAATTCAATGATTTTTGGAACACGTGTAGATCACCTCTAGAGGAAACATGCTCTTGATTCCTACAAAGAAAAAATGGTACAACATATATCTATTTTCAGATCCACCGACGAATAAATAATTTCAACAAGGTAATTATTTAATTAATTAAATTGATTTTAAATAATATCTGATGATCCTCTCTATAGTTATGGAAATATATCCCTTTTCTATAATGTTTGACTCAATTACATATATCTCAATGTTTATCATTGTGTAAATATCATATTGATAATTTATTATGACAAAATCCAAAGTTGTACATGACCCATAACATGCTTCTATTCTTCTCAGAACCTACAAGTGGTATCAGAGCAATCCCCTAATTATACATAATTATTTAAAGATCATTGATGATTTACACATTTTTAATTTAGTTTTTAATTAAATTTTAATCATTATTTTAATAAAAATTATGATATCTACTTCTATCTCGTCAGTTTCTTATAGATCTAATAAAAATGATTAATTTTCTGAAGAAAATAAATTAAAAAATCTCATCTATAGGTGCCAAGGATTCTGGCCAAATAACACAAAAGTACACAATATGTGATTGGAATTACACAGTGTGTACTTGTGTTCAATGCATCAGGAATTAATTTTGAAATTAATTCAAACAATGTGCATTAATGAAATGCGGTGTATTTATTTCTTACACTACCGATTGACCAGGCCAGCCTGGCACACGTTCAGTCGGAGTACACACCATGTTGCCCACATACACAGTGTTTAATCCCTTTGAATCACATATAGGTTGTGTATTACCATACACATCCTACCTGATTGGTGACCATATAACTCGGAGACCACACGTCATGTAGTCTCTTATAAATTCTGTGTACTCCAATTTTCTGAGGAACAGTTTACAAATTTAGTCCTTAGGTGTGTTCCTTAGATATACGGTGAGAGGCGTACATGTCATGTATCTCCATGTACGCTATGCGTACTTATAAAAAATTATGTATATTTAAAATTTATTTATTATACTATGTAAAACTTATCAACTTGTGCTTGCATGTGGTCATTATATTGATAATACATTTCATGCTAAGGGTTTTAATATATATATATATATACATATATATAATTTTTAATTTATATCTATGTAATTTTCAGATCTGCATATCATTATGAGTAGTATTACAGTTGCTACTCTATATGCATTGAAGCATAATACATGACTGAAAAATAAAATAATTTGTGTAATAATTTAGCTGATAACACACGTCATGAAAGTATGTGGTAATTCATGTGTTTCATTTGTCACAAGAGTAAATATTATATGAGTACAATACATGTTGGGTAGATTCAAATGGTTATTCACCATGTTTCAACCAAGGTACATTTATGTACATAGTTAATTTTCAATAAATTTATTTAATTTGTTCAAAATACCATAGATGAGAGTCTCAAGTAAATTCAGATGAGAATTAAGATAAAATAATTTGTTGATTAAAGAAGATAATTAATTTATTCAAGAATGATTTATCTTAAATAAGAACGATTAAGAATTTAAAGTTAGTTTTATTAAATGCATATTTTGTTTCATGTATATGGATTATCATGAGAAAAGACCAGAACTTTGTATGAAATTGGTTTCATTTAATTTATTATTAAATTAAATTTTTGGTTTGCATGACTTCTCTCCTCTTATAATGTAAGGGACTGTGTACCCATGGTTTTTTATGTAACCTCCATTTTTCCCTCACACGCGTGAGAGTAAAAGCATTTGTAATGGATTTAACTCCTAAGCTAGTTGAGGTGGTTCAATTTTGGACACAAGGTGAAACAAATCCAAGATAGATACATAGGTGGATAGGTGGAAAGTTGTAACACAAACCTTAATTGGTTCAAGGTGTTTCCCCCTAGGTCAATGGTTAGTTTTTCAACTGCTAGATAAACTAACCATTATTAAAATATCATTGTCAAACATCTTTATTATTTTATCTATATCAAGTTGTAAGGTTATTTCATTACGGATGTTTTTTTGTGATCACGTGAATTAATTAATTTAACAGGCATGCAAGATAGAACTAAAATAAATTGTCTTATGTGTAAATATTATATAACACATTTTTAATCACTTAAGTTAATCCACTTATTATTAACAAGCATGTAATAAATATAATAATTGGGAATTTATGCATAAAAGGATAAAATCATTAAAATTTATATATTATGCTGGTATATCCTTTCACTACTTCAGTTAAAATTGAACCATAGTTCAAAGTGCTTGCCCAACCAAAGTTGTGGTGCTTTCAATTATCTGGGAATTATAACTTGATTTTTTTGGTTAAATTGACTTACTTCACATCAAGGTTTAACTTCAGAAGTATGACTTTGTGTAACCGATAGGCAGGGGTTGAGGAAATCCAATTTAAGAATTTTAAGATTGGGTTGTTCAATCAATAGATCAAGTAACTATGAGTCAATGCATTTGTAATTTGGAGTGCCTACCTAAAACCATTTGAGTTGTTTTAGCAGCCAAATTTGTGGTAATGAGAATGGAAATATGGATCATTTCCACTAGAATATCCATGAAATATGATATTTTTAAGCCAATGGTGATGGATATTTGGTTTAAATAAAATATTGGGATATTGATAAATATAATATTTAATTATTTGTCTAAATTTTTATCAGATAATGTAATAAAATTAATCTCATATTTTTTTATAGAAACAACAATAAAATGAATTCAAACATATCATTTCAATCCATGCTTGATAAGGATAACCTTCTCAATGGAAAAAATTCCCAAGTGTGGAAAAGGAACTTACAATTTATCCTTCTCCATGAAAGTAAATAGTATGTGTGGGAAGAACTTATTCGTGATGTGCCTAATAATGAGGCAAGTGATGAGGTGTTATCACTCTATGAGAAAAATTTGAACGATTACATATATTTTCAATGTTTCATGCTATCATCCATGTCTAATGAGATTTTAATGAAGCATGAGGACATGGATGTGTATATCATGATGTATCAACAACAGGATCTCTATCATGAGATTGGGAGACAAGAGAGGTAAGATATCTCTAATTCTTCGTTTACAACTAAGCTGGGAGAGTATGTTCCATCTATGCCTCATGTACTCAAGATTATTGGATACATTTAATGCACAGGCATATTAGGGATTAAATTTTCAGATGTGTTGCATAAATATCTTATAATTTCATCACTTTATAATCCCTTCTCTAGTTTTATTGTTAATTACAATATGATAAATAATGAGAAGAGACTTTCATAACATCTTACATTGATTCTTCAAGAGGATACAGACATGGGGTGTGATAAACTTATAGTCTTTATAGTGAACAAGAAAAGGAAGAACATGGAAAATGGTCCCAAGACTTGTAACATGTATAAACATCCCATGAACTATCATTCCAAGAAGAGGAAGATCTAGAGATAGGGAAAGGAAAAGAAGGCGGTATTTTTTTCATGCAGAAATTCATTCCACTGAAAGAGGAACAACACCCAAAATAAAGGGGAAGCAAAATGTGTGTTCATTATCAAGTGTAATCTTTCAGTATCTATACATTGGGTATTAGATACCACTTGTGGTGCTTTCATATGTATCCTAATGTCGGAACCAAGTAGTTTTCAAATTATTTCTAGAGGATAGGTGGATATAAGAGCTTCCCATGACGTGAGTTTGGATACTTTAGACATTGGTGACTATCATCTTTCATTTACAATGGGAAATATTTTGGTTTTAAAATATTATTATTATGTACCTAAGGTTACAAAGAACATAATTTTTGTAGCATACCTAGATGTAGATGGGTTTATTTACATGATTGGAAATAAAAGTTATTTCTTCTATAAATAAAATGTATGTTACTGCATGGAACATTTAAATAATGGTATTAATGTATTAAATTATGTAAACCATGTATTGGTAATTGATAATGAATCATATTCACATGACTCATATAACACCCAGTTATAAAATCACTATCTTGGTCATGTAAATGAAAATCATTTGACAAATCTCTATCAAGATGGTTATTTAGAATCTTATAATCTAAAACCACTTGAAATATTCTATTCTTATTTATACAGAAAATGACCAAACCCCCAATTGGTGGATGGGGAGAAAGGGCCACATATCTTCTTGGATTGGTACACACTGATGTATTTGGACTATTTCTAGTAGAATATATAGGGGGATAATCTTACTTCATAACTTTTACTGATGACTTAAGTAGATATGGCTATGTTTAATTGATGAGTTATAAGTCTGTTCCCTTCTATAAATTTAAGGAATTCAATAATGAAGTAAATTATCAACTTGGTAAGAAGATAAAAAGGCTTCGATCAAATCAAGGTGGTGAATATTTTAACCAAGAGATTATAAACTTCATATGGGAGTTTGGGATTCAATCTCCACTCACTCCACCTTATACACTACTATGGAATGGTGTTAGTTAAAGGAGGAACCATAACTTATTATACATGGCAAGGTTGATAATGAGTCGTGAAGATATTTCATTATACTTATGGGGATATACATTACAAAATGCGGAATACACATTAAACTGAGTAACAAATAAAGTGGAAAATGGGATTCCCTTCGAGTTATGGAGTGTAAAGAAACCCTTTTTGTTTTATACACATGTATGGGGTTGTGAAGTGTTTGTTAAGGTCTTCTTAGGAAACAAATATCACCCTGGGGCACAAATTGTATCTTTTAGGGTATCCTAACAAAAAAAGGATAATAACAATAAAACCCCTTGAATTAGAAAGTGGATAATGCTAAAAAAATTATCTTTATTCAAAGAGATCGCATCCTGAAAATGGATAGTGGTAGATGATTGAATTCGATGACGTTAATGCTCAAGATACACAAGAGTTGGTATAGGAATAGGTTCCATAAGTCACCATGGAATAATTGTTTCTTAAAACAAAAGTACTACATAAGAGCACTAAAGAGGTAAGATAACCAGAGAGATATGATTTTCTAGTAACCAAATATGGTGACTCATTATTGGTTAACAATGATGAAGCTCTATTTTAAAAATAGGTAGTATAGAGCTTAGAAGCTGCGAGATGGAAATAATCAATGAATTCTGAAATGGATTCTATGTTTCAAAACCAAGTTGGAGTTCTAGTCGATGTGTCAATTGATGTAAATCCAATTGGGTTAAAATGGGTATTCTTATGAAAAATGGACATGGAGGGTAAATTAAATACCTATAAAGTATGGAAAGTGGATAAGGGTTTTAAAAAATTTCAAGTAATTGACTATGATGAAAACTTTTCATGAGTTTCCATGTTTAAAACTATTAGAATTATACATACAATATCATCTTACAATGATTATGATATTTGGTAGATGGATGTCAAAATTTTATTCCTTAATGGGAACCTTTAAGAAGATGTATATATGACACAACCAAAAGTTTTCTAGACTCCAGGTGATTCCAAAAGTATTTTTGAGTTTTATATATCTATTTATAGATTGAATCAAGCATCCAGGTCATGGAACATTTGATTTTATAAAGCTATAAAAGAATTTGGTTTCATTAAGAATGAATTTGATCCATGTGTTCACAAGAGGTTTAGTGTATATTCATTTGTTATCATAGTAGTATATGTTGATGAAATATTACTTATTGGAAATGACATATCAGTCTTAAAGTTTGTTAAGGACTAGTTAAACAATTGTTTCTCCATGAAGGAAATAGGTGAAGTATCCTATATTCTAAGGATCAATATCATTTGTGATATATACAGGAGGCTTATTGGACTAATTCAAAGTAAATATGTTTACAAAAAACTAATTGTATTTAGTAAAGAAAAACACAATAGGGGATTGGTTCTAGTGTCACATGGTTTACATATTTCGAAGAAAGCATTTCCTTAGAAGCAATAGAAGATAGATTGAATGTGTAAGATCTCATATGATTCAATGATAGAATCAATCATTTGTTTCATGTTATGTACTAGACTTGATGTTTCCTATGCATTGAGAATGGTAGGTAGATATCAAGAAAAATCAGGGGAACAACATTGGACTATTATATAGGCTATCCTTATGTATCTGAGAAGAACTAAGGATATGTTACTGTGGGGGGTGGGGGGTGTGGGCTGTCCAGGGAGGTGGGTGGGTCGTCCACTCCGATACACAAAAAAAAATATGAATCAAATATAACCAATGTATAATTTCTTTCACATGTTAAGACATTTCATGATGTTCCATACCAATACTCACTCTTACCCTTCCAAGAATAAGTGATCTCTACAATGAAATCTCACTCAGGTTCTTATCCACTATCCATATTGATCTCATACAAATTTAACATCTGTACAACTCCATGTCACCTAATGATTTGACAAGGCTCATACTCCCATGAGTATTGTCCCTTCTAAACCCCTTCATTATTGATATAAAATATGGGGATAGATTATCCCATTTGTAAAATAAATATCAATATCATCATTCAAAATCTCCATGTACATGGAATCATGCTTCTTTTCCCCATGGACCATTCATCCTATGAAATAAAGCTCCTATTAGTTCCATTTAATCTTTTTTGTATCAGGATCTACATGTATGGCCATGATGTTTCAATCCCTAAGGAACTTGTTACCATCATTTTAAGATTATATTTCCCATTTATTCGGAATAGATATTTTGAATATCACTCAAATAATATACTAAAATATAAAATTTCTTCAATCTAAAATTTACTCAAAACCTGAATAATTCTCCTCCATTAGTGTACATGATCTTGTAAAATCATGTATAGTTCTTCAAAGATATTTTGTTATAAATATAGTATTTTTTTTGTTATGATTCTCATATAGAGTAGTGTTTGATTTATGGTTTCATATAAAGTGAACAATTATTGTTTACGTAAATATATTTTTGAGGAAACTTCAATTTTATTGAAATTTATTTTGACAAAATGACTTATAAATCTTTTTTTACAGAATTCATAGAAGTTGGATGTATGAAACTGATCGGATCTCAAGCTATTTTCAAAACAATTTGGAGATATTTTTAGATTTTTTCATTTCACAATGTTTTAGATAGTGGTCACATACACTGTCCATGTTACAATTGTGTTGGAATACCTCGGTTGAGCTGTGAAGTAGTCAGCTACCATGTAACCAAATATTTTTTTCAATAAAACTACTATGTGTGGTATCACAATGGGTAGAAAAGAAAATATAAAATTGTTGATGATTCAAATGAGAGGACTGGATTGGATAATTTGTTATATGATAGGTTTTTGTTTATTCGTCATCATGAAAGAAAATCATTACAACCCAAGAAGACTTTGATATGAGAACACATGATGCATCTAATGAAAATGATGATGTTGTCAGGGTGAAAAAATTGAATGATGCTACCACGTCTCCAGTATATCAAAAATCTGGTAAAACGAAAAAGATGGAATTTTTAATTTTATGGTATCATTAGAATACTATGTATGGGATTTCTAATAATTCCATCGATTACATTCTTACCTTATTAAAGGACTTACTTCCAGATGATACAGATATTCCCTCAAACCACTATATGGCATGGAAGTTAGTTAAGGAACTTTGATTTTTAAGAAACAAAATTCATTCTTTCTCGAAAGATTGTATTTTATTCTGGGAGTAAAATGCTAAAATAAATGATTGTATAAAATGTGACACATCCCATGGGAAGCCAAAAGTTGATGGAATACCATATCTTGTGCCACAGAAAGTAATGTGCCACTTTCCATTAACCCCAAAACTACAGAATCTTTTTATGTCTAATGAAATATCAATAAAAATGTGATGTAATTATACTAAGAGAAAAAGAACTAATGATGATTTTGTTAACCCTAAAAATGGATTTTCATGGTGGAGATTGGATGCTTGATATCCTGATTTTTCATCTAATGTGCATAATGTGAGGTTGGGTATTTCATGTGATTGTTTTAATCTGTTTGGTCAGATTCTTATTCGTATAGCACATGGCCAGTTTTTATACACATTTATAACCTTCCCCCATGGTTGTGTGTGAAAAAACATTTCACTTTCATGTGTATACTCATATCTGGACTTTCTGAGCTTGGAAATGATATAGATGTGTACATGAAACCTTCAATAAAAGAGTTGAAACATCTTTGGGATGTGGGTGTGTGCACATACGATGCATGTTCGAAAGACATATTTCAGATGTGTGTTGCACTTATGTGGATGATTAATGATTTTCATGCTTATGCAATGATGTCTGGATAGAGAACGAAGGGAGAACTATCATGTCTTGTTTTTATGAAGAATACACAATCAAGAAGACTGAAACATTGTTGTAGTTTCAGTTTTATGGGACATCAATGATTCTTTCCAATGGACCATCCATATAGAAATAATTGTCGAAGATTTGACAATACCATGGAGACCGATGATCTACCTTAGCGTATGTTTAGAATTTATGTGCATAATAAATTTAAATATTTCATTTTTTCATTTATAAAGGGTCAAATGAAATTTGGAAAGAGAAATAATGTTTCAACTAAAACCTATTACAATTGGAAGAAGAGGAGTATCTTCTTTGATTTTCCTTATTGGTAAACCAATTTGTTATGTTGTTACTTAGACGTAATGAAAATTGAAAAGAATATAGGTGATATTTTTATTTCTATTCATCTAAATGTAATGGGAAAGACAAAAGATGATTTACGATCTCAGTGTGACTTGGTGGATTGGGGCATCAGACCAGAATTGAATCTTGTGCGTATTAGTAAAAATAAATGGAAAGTTCCTTGTGCTTCTTATGTGATGACACCTACAGAAAAAAAATCAATTTCTGGAAGTACTAGAGACTATTAAATTTACTAATGGATATTCAAGAAACATATCTAAATAGGTCAAAAGAAGAGTGTTGAAGCTAGAATCTTTGAAGTCTCATGATAATCACATCCTTCTACATAAGTTGATTTAAATAGAAATCTGTCATCTCTTTTCAAATAATTTAAGGGTGGTTGGTATTCGGTTGATCCATTTGTTTATAGATCTTTGTTCTAAGAAGTTTTTCATGCCTTTCTAGAAAATATATTGGAATATTCCCCATTAATTTTGTGTGAGTTAGAGAAAATATTTCCTCCACCATCTTTCACATGCATGTTGCATCTGACTTCCCATATTACAACTGAAATACTTCTCAAAGGACCTATTTCTTTTCATCAGATGTATCCAACTGGATGAAATATTTATACATGAAATTCATATATCTAAAATAGGAATCATCCCGAAGGTTTTATCATGAATGGTTACTTCGCTCAAGAATGTATGGACTTTTACTCTGTATTTTTCTGATCATACTACAAGAATGAAAACATCAATGAGAAATGAATAAGAACAGTATGAGAAAATTGGACCTAGTTTTTCATCACATCCTCAAACATGAGGAATTATCATATCATATATATTTACAACATTAAGCCTTGAAGAGAGGGAGATGAAACATCGCACAGTTTTGTTCAAATGTGATTTGTTCGATGACTACATCAGGTAAGTAAATTGAATAAGTTTATATTACATATATATCTATTAAAATATTCCTATTTTTATCCATAGAGAACATAAAGAAATGATAAATAGAAAGCATCATTTTTGATCTTTAAGAAGGATGGATACATTTCATATCAAAGAGTTTTCCGCTTGGATAAAATTAAAGGTAAAAATATTACTATTTAAAATAATTAAATCAATATTTAATTAAGTTTAATATTCATTTATATTTAAGGTAATGATTTTTCCTGCTGACTTTGTCTCTGAGGAAATAAGAGATTTGGCTTTTGGTCCTAATACTATGGTTCTTGACTGTAAATCAATTGTTATGAATGGGTGAAAATTTATTACCACTGAATAAGAAAAGAACATGAGAACACAAAATGATGGTGTTATGTTTACTACTAGAGTATACAGTTATACCAGTGCATCAGATAGTAGACTGAAATTTCAAAATGTAGGTTATTATGGAGTCGTTGAAAAAAAATATTGGATTATTACTCTCATAGATGTGTTATGATGATGAAATTCCAATGGTTAGATTTGATGATGAGGAACAGAAAATTTATTGATGATTATGGATTTTGAGTAATTGATATGAATCACACTCTTGCTACTGATGAACCATGTGTATTGGCATAAATGGAGAAACAAGTTTTTTATGTCAAACACAATATTTGACCTGAATTTGGTGTCATTATTGAACTAATTATGATCCATATTTTTTATGGTGGTGATGATGGAATTGACACCATTTATAATACAATTGGAAATTATCCATTTATTATATTTGATGACTCCAATAGCTCAATTATTAGAGTTGACTATGAACCTGAAGTTGTGGGGGAAATATATAGAATCATTTATCCATATTCTCAATTCTTTTGGTTTTTATCGACCTAGGTTGTTAAGGTTGTTACTATTCAAATTGATTTAATATTGACTACAAATATATTGTATCTGACTTGACAGTTAAGTGAATTTTCAATGTTTATTGGTTGCAATTTTATTTGAATTGTATTTTCTAATTTTGAATTGAACTGTATTAAAACCTATGAAACCAAAATTTCTAACTTTGTGAAAATTTAAATGATTTATTGACCATGTATAAAATTAGTATAACTCTAAGACCTCCCTTTAACATTTCACCAGATAATGAACATGATGGTTTGTCTTATTCTACAAAACAAGCATAGAAACCTGCATCATCTACCTAGGCTAAGGAAATTAATATTTTCCTTAATTTAGGCAAGTGCATTAATAGACTGGTGACACTTAGTAATAACCATCCTACTCAAAATTAAATTTATTTATTACATCTTGTATTATTTTTTGAATTCATTATATATCTATTCAAGATCACAAAAAATGATGGATAGTAAAATTATCCATGAATCCCCTTATACCCTCTCATATATTTTGTTATTTGGGTTACACATTATTTATTCTTTTATAATTACTTGCATTTTTTTTTCAAATGTAGGAAATGAAAACAATTTAATATAGGCGATATAAAATGATGATGGAAAACAATCTTCGCATGGCTTTGATGGGCGTTCCACCACTAGTGCATGTAGTGAGTATTTTATTTCAAATATATATATTTAAATAATATATAATGTCATGTTATTAAATTTTTTTAAATTTTTTTTGCAGAATTCACCTCTTAAGTGGAAATTATTTGATGAGAATCTTAGTAGTGGTCCCAGTACTCAGGGTATTCGTACGAGAGGTGATGGTACGAGAGCTAGGCGATCTAGTCGGCGTAGCCGATTAGACCCTGCACCTCCCACTAACATACCATCTATCCCACATTCGGATTCTAACGACCCAATCTTTTTGAGTAGTATATTAACTTGATCTTAACGATTTAATAGAGATGTTAATTGTTAATGCAGAAAGAGGAGTTGATGGCTTCATCCAGTATACTCGAACCTTATAAATCCCACTTATCAGAGCTTGGGAAGGAGGTGGCATCTTTGGGCTTCACTTTGGGCCAAGTCCAAGCCGAACACCAGCATGTCAAGCTTGAACGGAAATGCCTGTGGTAGAAGATCAAGTTAGTAGAGATTACTACTAGGGCAATGTTATCTTAGCCTCCCTCAAATTCTCTCACCATAACACGCCTTACACTTAGGTCATATGCTGTTGTTATAAGGGGCTATGTGACGAGACCGTAGCTTCTTTGTGTAATCCTTTGGGATGAATACATTAATATTTCTTCCTTTAGTGAAGTTTGTGAAATTTCAAATGTCCGAATAATTTTAGGATGTTTTTATTGATGAATTTTGAAAAAAAAAGAAATTTTAAAATATTTATGTAAACCTTAAATAATTAATTATGTGTAATGATTTTCAAAAAATGGTCTTCTGTAAAAGTGTTCAGTAAGGAATTTGGAGTCTAATAAGATCAACAAAATTTTTGATGAATAGTAAATTATGAATAGTGATTTTACGCTTAGGATTAGTAATATGACCAAATGGATTAGTAATCCCACTTAAAGAAAGTTTTAATATAATTTAGACACCTTGATTAAGTAATGTGATTCAATAAAATGGGTAAATAACGGTTTCATAAATTATTATTCAGTATTAGTTTTTTCGGGTGAATAGTGTTTTTAATTAAAAATATTTAGAAAATTATTTTTATAAAATGGACTTTATTTTTGAACTCAGAACATCGATATTATGTTATGGTAATTTTGGGGTATTTTTCTGAAAAAATGAATTTTCGTTGAATAGTTTATTTATTTAAAAATTAAATTAAAATTATTCATAAAATTATTTATATGAAATGGAGTTCATATTTGTAATCAGAGCATCGATTTTTGTTAAGGTGAAATTTTGGGATTTTTCTGAGAAAGATGAATTTTCAGTGAATAGTAAAAATGCAGTGTTAGGGTTTCGGTATGTTTAATGACATCATAACTGTGTCATGATGATTTCATGAGATATTTTAAGGTTTGGCCGACCAAAGTTGATGCATTATTGTATTTGGGGCACCATGTGGCATAACTCCATGGGAAATACCATGGGAGAGCCCATGGTTTTGAAAAAACCACTCGTGAGGTGTCCCTTGAAATTATTAAAGTATCACCACACCTTCACTATAAATACCCACCCTTTACTCCTTTATTTTTCACTCCCAAATCTTCCTCAACGAATCTCTGGTCTCCTTACCTCCCAAGGAGTCATCCTAAGGTTCCCCCAAGCCCTCAAGGTCCAAACCTTTGAGTTTTAAGAGTTACGTTTTAAGGTAAGGGATCCTACCTCTCTCTTTCTTTTCAAGTAATCTCTTTTATGTCATTTCTTTTATGCTCCATGATCTTATGTTAGATGATGTTCTTTTATATTCCTCTTAATAACCATTTTATGTTCATATGATGAGAGACCCCCTCTTGCTCTCATCAATTCATTTTAATAAAGTTTAAATGACGTCGTTAGGCTGCCGAATTTTTAAGGGATTCGTTCACCTTTCTCATTTTCAATGTTCTACTTTCATGTCAAGTATTTCAAGTTCCTTTTTATTATGTTGGGGTATGATCTCTATATCTATCTTACTGATCTTTTATTTTCATATGATTAGATACCCTATTTGATATCGTCAATTATTTTTTTTAAGTTTAAGTGACGTCGTTAGGCTGCTGAATTTTTATAAGAGAAATATTATTTTTGTCTTCCTTTCATGTTCTTCATTTCATATGGTATATCTTTAAAATATCATTACCATGTTCTTAAATCCTTTATATTCTATTCTCCTACTGTTTTATGGTTCATTTTTGAGTGGGTGACCCATGTCCCCTCTCTTGTCAATGTTTTCTAAAACCTCGTAACATAGCCATTATGCTGCAGAATTTCCGTCTCAAAATGTCTCTCTCTTATTCTCAAATTCATTTAATTTATTAAGTGAATACTCAAAGATCATTATTCTAAATGGGTATTCACATATATACCAAAATGTTCTATTTTAAATTCTGGGAATTACATACATGAGACCCGCTTTCATTTCCGTGGGTTTAAAGTGACATAAAGATCATGTCTTTAAAGCAGTTTTTAAAATGTTATGATTATGAAATGAAACCCATTTCTTTTATGCTATATGGGTTGTTTATGAAATGATTGATGATGATATATGTGGCTCACATGATAATAAATAAAAATGAAGGGTGTTCCTTGATAGTGCTCCAATGCATTGGGTAAAGCCTTAATCTCTAGAGATGACCATTTTTAATGATGCGTTGGTGAATAACCTTGGTAATTTTTAATGACACCTTGAGGATGGACCTTGGTGAAACAGAAATGATTGTCAATGTTAAATTTTGTAGCCACATCTTCATGTTCTGAAAAACTTTGTTTTTATTATGATATGCCTCATGATTTCTTTCTCATGCCTTAAAGTTCTTTTCATGACCTTATTGAAGTATCTCAAGTTCACATGTAAAATGTTTCTCTTGTTTCCCTTACTGGTCCTTCTGCTCACCCTTTCTTTTGAAGTATGTCCCCAGGTTATGAGATGAAGTAATGAACTTAGGATGAACTTAAGGAGAATCCTTTCAAGTTTTTAATAATAAATTTTTATGTTGTTTTCATGTATTATGTTCCTGGTTTCCAAGACACTAAACCTTAAAGATCCTCAGTTTTGTGTAATGTAATAAAATTTTATGTTATAAAATGCGGGATGTCAAAGTTGGTATCAAAGGATGGTTTAGTTATTTGTGGAAATTAGGATATAAAAACTTTAGGAAGAACCATTTATAAAAGTTTAAATATAGGAAAACTTCCTGGTATTTTGGTAAGTACTGAGTAAGTGGTTTATCAAACAAATACATCCCTGTCTGGATACGAGTAGGTAGAGGCGGCTCTGGAACAAATGTACATAGGGGTAAAACCCAAAAACACCTCTTTTATCTAGACTCAAACAGGAATTGTTTCACGATAACGGTCCTTACTTCACTCTTGGTTACGACACTCCCGGGGGATATGTTTGGTTAATCACAAGCTTTTTATGAATCATTATGAAGGAATTATAGAGAAATTTAATTGTCTAAGCATGATGTCTTAGTTAAAAGATTCATAAATGAAATAAGTTTCTCACTAAGGTTTTATTCTTTTAGAAAATGGAAGGAAATAAGAAGAACCGTGTAGATGGTGACCGCAATGCACCATGTGCTGATGGCCCTCCGATGGAATCTGGAATGGAAACATTCATGCGAATGATGAACCAACTGACTCAAGTTATGAGTAATAACTTGAATCAAGCTAAGAGGCCGATCTCACCATGAAGGGAACAACACTCTATTGAGTACTTCATGCGTCAAAGGCCACCAACATTCAGCGGATCTACTAACCCATTGGTTGTAGAACAATGTATAAGCTCCATTGAAAAGACCTTTTTTGTACTCCTTTGTTCGGAACAAGAAAAAGTCACCCTTGTTGTTTACCGCCTAGAGGGAGAAGCTAATCAGTGGTGTTCACTGGTCAAAAACACGAAGCCTAGAGTAGAGATGGAAGCTATGGAGTGGGAAGAGTTCCGTGGAATATTTTTTAATAACTATTTCCCTGGTTCCATGAGAATTAGAATGGAGAAATATTTTCTCGAGCTGAAGTAGGAGAGCGAATCTGTCAGAAGCTGTGAGATGAACTTCAACCGACTTTAACGATATACCTCTAGCTTTTTCATGGATCCAAGTGGTAAGGTTGACAGATTTTTTGGTGGACTGAGACCTCATCTGTGGAAGAATCTAGCCAACCGGGACTACGATATCTATGAGGAGATCGTGTGGAGTGTAATGAAATTTTAGCTAGAGTTTGGTGAGACACAGTGGTCTCATAAATCAAATGACAAGAAGAGATCGTTGGAGCCCAGTTTAGGGAAGACTTTTGATCAGGGAAGAGTTAGAAATCAAATGAAACTTACCACATGCAATAAATGTGTGAAGAAGAATCTGGGAAATTACTTGATCGGAAGTGGGAAGTGCAACAAGTGTGGAATAGGAGGCCATATTTCTCGGAATTGTCGTAGTGAGGTGAATCCTCAACTCCCCAACCCTAACGATAGAGTAAAGATGGTTCTGGGCCTACCTAATGTCTAATGCTTCAAATGTGGATAGTTTGGGCACTTTTCTAATCACTGTCCAAATCCAAGGGCAGTGGAGGGGAATCACCATCAACCTCAGAAAAGGCCCGCGGAGCAAGGTTGTGTTTTTGTTATCACAACAACTGAAGTTGAAGATCTGAATGACGTGGTAGTAGGTACTCTTGTTTTCCTCTCAAAACTAGCAACTACTTTGTTTGATTCTGGTTCTACTCACTCCTTTATTTCCTCCATGTTTGCAAAGAATATAGATTCAATCCCCAAACTACTTGAGGTAGAGTTGTCAGTCAAGACTCCAAGTGGGATTATCCATGCATCAACAGTGTTTAATGACTCTAGTGTTTACTTTAGTGAGCACAATCTTATCACAAATATAGTAGTCATTACCATGTTGGAATTCAACGTTATACTAGGGATGGACTGTCTCTCAAAGTATAATGCTAAGATCAAATGCAGAAGTAAGGAAATCTCAGTATTCTTGAATGAACGACCTACAATTATCTTCCAAGGAGAGATATCCCAAACTGATCCCTATCTAGAAGCACCTCTTATAGCTTTCTTTATAGAGTTAATTAGTGATTATGAAGAAGGAAAAGGGAGTATAGAAATAGAATATGTTCCAATTATTTAGGAATACATGGATGTATTTCCTGAGGAGTTACCTGGACCTCCCCTAGAAAGATAGGTAGAGTTCTCCATTGAACTCGTACCTGGATAACAACCGATATCAAAGACCCCGTATAGAATGGAAAATGTGGAGCTAGAATATTTAAAGAAACAACTCCAAGACTTGTTGGAGAAGGGGTTTATCCGACCGAGTGTGTCTCCTTGGGGAGCACCAGTTTTCTTTGTGAAGAAGAAGGATGGATCAATACGGCTATGCATTGATTATAGAGAACTGAACGGGATCACAGTAAACAATAGATACCCTCTTCCAAGAATTGATGATTTATTTGACCATCTTCGTGGGGCTCAATTCTTCTCCAAGATTTACCTTTGATCTGGTTATCATCAACTGAGGGCGAAGAAGGAAGATATTCCAAAGACTGCCTTCCGATCAAGATATGGGCATTGTGAGTTTACTGTTATGCCCTTCAGCTTGACTAATGCTCCTGCTATTTTCATGGATTTGATGAATAGAGTATTTAAGGAATACCTTGATAACTTTGTGGTTGTTTTTATTGATGATATTTTGATATATTCAAAAATTCGTGAGGAGCATGAAGATCATCGGAGGGTTATTTTGAAAACTCTGTGGAAGGAGAGGATCTTTGGAAAGTTCAGAAAGTGTGAGTTTTGGTTACAACAAGTGGCTTTCTTGGGACACATCATAACCAATGAAGGAATCTTAGTTGACCCTGCAAAGATAATGGTTATTGAGGAGTGGCCTCAACCCACAACAGTAACTGAGATTCATAGTTTCCTTGGTTTAGCGGGATATTATAGGAGGTTTGTGAAAAAAAATTAACGGATTTCTATTCCACTAACCATGTTGACTCGAAAAGGGGTAAAGTTCATCTGGACAAAGGAATGCGAGGAAAGTTTCCAAGAGCTTAATAAGAGATTAGTTACTGCACCTATGTTAACACTACCCTCTATTGAAGAATGATTTGATATTTTTAGCGATACATCTCTGAAAGGGCTTGGGTGCGTCCTCATGAAAAATGACAAGGTAATTTATTATGCATCTCTATAGTTTAAGATTCATGAGCAGAATTATCCTACGCATGATCTAGAGCTATCATCAGTTGTTTTTTCTCTAAAGATATGGAGGCACTATCTTTTTGGGAAGAAATGTTATATATACACCGACCACTAAAGTTTAAAGTATAATTTCACGCAGAAAGAATTGAACATGAGACAAAGGAGATGGTTGGAGATTATCAAAGACTATGATTGTTCAATTCCTTATCACCCTGGAAGAGCAAACAAAGTCACGGATGTGTTAAGCAGGAAAGATCCTATTGTTCTGGAAACAATGAGGATCCTGAGAGATCCCTTGATTAAAGATATATTAAAGCTTGAAATGAGAATTGTAAGGTAAGGGACATCATCAACCTTATCCCAAATGATTTCTCAACCTTCATTACTAGAGAATATCAAGAAGGCTAAAAAAGAAGATCATTTACTTCTGGAGAAGTTTGAGGCTATATAGGATGGGAAGTTCCCTGATTTCAATATTGATCAAGAAGGTGTATTGAAATTTCATACAAGACTATGTGTTCCATCTATTCTATATATAAAGAAAGAACTAATGGATGAAGCTCATAGCTCTACTTTCTCTATACATCTGGAAAGCACTAAAATGTATAGAGACCATCATGATCATTATTGTGGGAAAACATGAAGAGGGAGATTGCTAATTACACTACAAGGTATCTGGTGTGTCAACAAGTAAAAGAAGAACAAAAACTTCCTGAGGGGGTATTACAACCACTACCCATACCAGTATGGAAGTGGGATAATATCATTATGGACTTTGTAACTGGTCTTCCGAAAACATCCAAAGGAAACAATGTGATATGGGTTATTGTGAACCATCTCACCAAGATCACCCATTTTATCTCTATTCGGGAAGATTTATCTCTGGATCAACTTGCCAATATATACGTAAAGGAAGTGGTAAGGCAGCATGGGGTAACACTATCCATTGTGTCTGATCGTGATCCTAGATTCACATCAAAATTCTGGAGAAGTCATCAACATGCTCTGAATACTGAATTGAATTTTAGTACGGCCTATCATCCTCAAACTGATGGCCAATCTGAAAGGACTATTCAGACACTCGAAGACATGCTGAGATTATTCTCAATGGAATTTAAAGGTGGATGGGATCAACACCTCCCATTTGTTGAGTTCTCCTATAACAATAGCTTCCATTCGACTATTCAGATGGCACCCTATGAAGCTCTGTATGGAAAGCGGTGTAGAACTCCTACTTGTTGGGATGAAACTGGTGAGAGAAAGCTTCTTGGGCTTGATCTTGTGCAAGAGATGACAGAACAGTTTCATGCCATCCAACAACACATAAAGGCTGCTCAGAGTCGGTAGAAGCGCTATGCTGACAACCATCAAAGGGACTAGGAATTTGGTGTTGGTGACAAAGTCTTCCTTCGAATTTCTCCATGGAAGAGAGTCATGCGGTTTGGGAAGAAAGGGAAGCTCAACCCTAGGTACATTGGCCCCTATGAAATCCTTGATTTCATAGGAGCAGTGGTCTATCATCTAGAACTTCCACCAAACCTATCTCAAGTTCACAATGTCTTCCATGTATCTCTCTTGAGGAAGTACATACCCGACCCTTTGCATGTACTGAACCCAGAGGTGGAACAACTAGAACATGACCTCTCTTATGAGGAGCATCCAGTGAAGATCTTAGACCGTAGAGACAAGGTTCTATGAAACAAGACTACCCACCTTGAGAAAGTGTTGTGGAGGAATCATAAGTATGAAGAAGCGACTTGGGAGCCTGAGGAAACAATGAAGCAAAAGCACCCTCACCTTTTCGACTAGTCCTCAAGTATAAAATTTCGGGGATGAAATTTCTTAAGGGGGGAAGAATGTAACAACCCAAACTTTTTGAGTAGTATATTAACTTACTCTTAACGATTTAATAGAGATGTTAATGGTTAATGCAGAAAGAGGAGTCGATGGATTCATCTAGTAGACTCGAACCTTATGAAGCCCACTTATCAGAGCTTGGGAAGGAGGTGGAAGCTTTGGGCTTTGCTTTGGACCAATACCAAGCCGAACTCCAGCATGTCAAGATTGAACGGAAACATCTGTGGGAGAAGTTCAAGTTAGTAGATATTACTACTAGGGCAATGTTATCTGAGCCTCCCTCAGATTCTCTCACCATAGCACACCTTACACTTAGGTCATATGCTGGTGTTATAAGGGGCTATGTGATGAGACCGTAGCTTATTTGTATAATCCTTTGGGATGAATACATTGATATTTCTTCCTTTAGTGAAGTTTTTGAAATTTCAAATGTCCGGATAATTTTAGGATGTATTTTGTTGATGAATTTTGAAAAAAAGGATATTTTAAAATATTTATGTAAACCTTAAATAATTAATGATGTGTAATGATTTTAAAAAAATGGTCTTATGAAAAAGTGTTCAGTAAGGAATTTGGAGTCTAATAAGATCAACTTAATTTTTGATGAATAGTAAATTATGAATAGTGATTTTACACTTAGGATTAGTAATGTGACCAAATGGATTAGTAATCTCACTTAAAAAAAGTTTTAATATAATTTAAACACCTTGATTAAGTAATGTGATTCAATAAAATTGTAAATAACAGTTTCATAAATTATTAGTCAAGTATTAGTTTTTTCGGGTGAATAGTGTTTTTTAATTAAAAATTAAATTAAAAATATTTAGAAAATTATTTTTATAAAATGGACTTTATTTTTGAACTCAGAGCATCGATATTATGTTATGGTAATTTTTGGGGATTTGTCTGAAAAAATGAAGTTTCAGTGAATAGTGTATTTATTTAAAAATTAAATTAAAAATATTTAGAAAATTATTTTTATAAAATGGAGTTCATATTTGTAATCAGAGCATCCATATTTTTTTAAGGTGAAATTTTGGGATTTTTCTGAGAGATGAATTTTCAGTGAATAGTAAAAATGCAGTTTTAGGGTTTCAGTATGTTTAATGACATCATAACTATGTCATGGTGATATCATGAGATATTTTAAGGTTTGGACGACCAAAGCTGATGAATTATTGTATTGGGGGACCCATGTGGCCTAAAACCATGGGAAATACCATGGGAGAGCCCATGGTTTTGAGAAAACCACTTGTGAGGTGTCCCTTGAAATTATTAAAGTATCACCTCACCTTCCCTATAAATACCCACCCTTTCCTCCTTTATTTTTCACTAACAACACTTACCCAACTAAGCTCTGGTATCATTAATTCCCAAGGAGTCATCCCAAGGTGCCCCCAAGCCCTCAAGGTCCAAACCATTGAGTTTTAAGAGTTACGTTTTAAGGTAAGGGATCCTACCTCTCCCTTTCTTTTCAAGTAATCTCTTTTATGTCATTTCTTTTATGCTCCATGCTCTTATGTTGGATTATGTTCTTTTATATTCCTATTACTTCCCTTTTTATTTTCATATGATGAGATACCCCCTATTTCTCTCATCAATTCATTTTCAGAAATTTTAAATGACGTCGTTAGGCTGCCGAATTTTTAAGGGATTCATTCACCTTTCTCATTTTCATTGTTCTACTTTCATGTCAAGTCTTTCAAGTTCCTTTTTATTATGTTTTGGTATGATCTCTATATCTATCATAATGTTCTTTTATGTTCATATGATTAGATACCCTATTTTATCTCGTCAATTCTATTTTTTGAAGTTTATGGGATGCCGTTAGGATGCCGAATTTTCATAAGAGAAATCTTATTTTTGTCTTCCTTTCATGTTCTTCATTTCATATGGTATATATTTCAAATTTTATTACCATGTTCTTGAATCCATTATATTCTATTCGCCTACTATTTTATGGATCATTTATGAGTGGGTGACCCATGTCCCCTCTCTTGTCAATGTTTTCTAAAACCTCGTAACATAGTCATTATGCTGCAGAATTTTCATCTCAAAATGTCTCTTTCTTATTATCAAATTAATTTAATTTATTAAGTGAATACTCAAAGCTCTATCTTATAAAGGGGTATTCACATATATACCAAAATGTTTTATTTTAAATTCTTGGATTTACATACATGAGACCCGCTTTACTTTCCATGGGTTTAAAGTGACATAAAGATTATGTCTTTAAAGCAGTTTTTAAAACGTTATGATTATGAAATGAAACCCATTTATTCTATGCTATATGGGTTGTTTATGAAATGATAGATGATGATATATGTGGATCACATGATAATAAATACAAATGAAGGGTTCTACCTGATAGATCTCTAATGCATTGGGTAAATCCTTAATCTCTAGATATGACCATTTTTAACGACGCCTTGGTGAATAACCTTGGTAATTTTTAATGACACCTTGGGGATGGACCATGGTGAAATGGAAATGATTTTCAATGTTAAATGTTGTACCCACATCTTCAAGTTATGAAAAACTTTATTTTTATTATGATATTCCTCATGATTTCTTTCTCATGCCTTAAAGTTCTTTTCATGACCTTATTGAAGTATCTCAAGTTCACATGTAAAATGTTTCTCTTATTTCCCTTACTGGGCCATTTGCTAACCCTTTCTTTTGATGTATGTCCGCAGGTTATGAGATGCAGTAATGAACATAGGATGAACTTAATTATAAGCCTTTCAAGTGTTTAAGAAGATTATTTTATGTTGTGTTTATGTATTATTTTCCTGGTTTCCAAGACACTAGACCTTAAAGATCCTCAGTTTTGTGTAATGTAATGAAAGTTTATGTTATAAAATGTGAGATGTTATACTGATCCTGGGGTGTTGTTAGGGACACATGAGATATTTAGGCCTCCCATGTTTTCCACACCCTTTACATCTGAGTCTCCTCACCCGTCTTTATCATATCTAATGATGATTCCCACTCCCCATCCAGCATTCGTCCACCCATCTGTGCCATCTTCTTTTACTTCTACTTCTTTATCTCCGAGCTTCTATATTCCATATTCTTTAACTCCTTCTACGCTAGATTTGGTCCCTACAGAGAATACATTGGGACCCACTCCACCTATACAGGGTGTTCCTTTAGTTTTTACAGATCTAGCATCACCCATTGATCAGACTACCATAGGTATATTTATAGAACCCTAAAAAAAATTATACCATTATTTATTTTCATTATAACATGTATTTATAAAATATTTATTTTTCTTTTATAACAGATACATCTTATGATCGGTGGTGGGGGTGGGGTGTACATGGATGTGTATAGTGTGGAACCTCCATACACAGTTGATGGTGGAATACAATTAATACAGTCAAATGATTGAAAAAACAGGGCAACAATGTCGGAGTTTTTTTTGTGATGCTTGCCAAATACTCTGACATCATTCCTGTCAGCCTGATCTCCTGGAGACAATCTCTAAATGAAGTCAAGGATAATACTTTGGTAGAGATATAGGTTAAAAAATATGTTGTATTTAATGAAATATTTTATTTTTGAATTTATATGAATTAATATTTTGGTGTCATCTTCGGTTTAATTTCATTGATGGTGAGGGTGCACCGCCAACATGTCTAAAGGATTTAGGTGAGATTTGGAGAGCCTATAAGCATGAGTTATATATTATATAGTGTGCTAGAGTTGGAACAAAGATTGAGGAAGTACCTTTCCTGGATGATTGTCTGATAGAATAGTATTGGTAGATGATTACTCAGTGGATGACTATCCAGTTTAACGTATTAATTACATTTGAGGTATTTAAATGAAAATTTTCATTTTTGTGTTAATACTATCTATTTTATTATTGAATATTATTTAGTAATCACAAAAAACAAATAAAAAAATTGATTCTAAAAAATACCTCCACACATTGGGATGTACTAGGATGCCAAATAATGAGAGGAAGCAGGTATGACAGTTTATAATTTTTCTTTACAACTTTCACTTTATATTGTTTCCTCCAAAATTTATTTGATTGCTAAAGTTTTCATATAATTTTAGTTATGAAATTAATTATTGGTAACCTATTATTAATTATTTTTTTCTACATTAAATGTCATTATAGATGCAAACATTGAATATTGAAGAATGTGTGCCGCAAGAAGAATTGTTTTTCTCAAGTAGAAGGAAGAAATATGGAAGTGTGGTTAATGAACCAACATAGCAGTGGATTTTAAGTTTCACTTTATTGATTTAAAATTTTAATATCTATTTTGTAACTTAATAATCTATTTATATTTGTAATAGGATGCTTTATAGGCCCTTTATTCCCAATAACCTGATAATTTTTTTCCAAATGATCACTTGCATCAAGTGTTGGGAGATGCGAACCCTAGCAGAGTACGTTGCCGACCTGGGAAGAGTATTGTATTGAAAAGGTATTGGCCCTCCCCAGGTACAAGTTGTAATGTTATGGAGTTCCATCAGGTTAAGGAACATGAAGAACAGGATGGGAAAAGGACCATAGAGATGGAAGAATGGTCTTCTAGGGAAAACACTACATTTATGAAACTGATGGAAGTTTTACATCCAACACATCCACCAGAGACCAGCACAGTTTGTGATGAATATATGTTGTTAATTAATTAAATATATGGTGCACCAGGTGTCAGTTCTAGTGGTGGTCAAGATGATGGCTAGGAGGAGGTCGAGGTGGAGGAGGAGGGCAAGGAAGTGGTCGAAGAGGAGGAGGAGGGTGAGGAGGAGACAGAGGCGGAGTATGAGGGCAAGGAGGAGGGCATTGAGGAGGGTGGGGATGATGATGGGGATGAAGATGAGGGATGGGATGAGGATGATGATGATAGTGATGGTAGTGATGGTGACAAGGGAAATATTGATCTGTTACATTTTTTAGTGATATTACTGACATTTGATGTTTGATGATTTGTTGTGCCTGAATGTATGTGTGCTAAGGTAGGTCACATTATCTTTATTTATTTATCTATAAATAGAAAAACTTGACTTTATGATTTTTTGTGACTAAATTTATGTGTGACTGATTCACCCATCCCTTGGAAACCCCCGCCCCCTTGGACATCCCCCACCCCCTGGACACCCCCACCACATTGGACACCCCCACCATCCTGGACACCCCCACCACATTGGACACCCCCACCATCTTGGACACCCCCACCCACTTGGACACCCCCCCTGCCCCACCCCCTTGGACAGGCCCCCCTTGAAACCACCCCCTAGACACCCCCACCCCCTTAAACATCCCCACCCCCTAGACACCCCCACCCCCTTGGATAGCCCCCACACCTCCCTGGAGACCCCCTAGAACACCCCCACCCCTCGACACCCCTCCCCCTTGGACAGCCCCCACCCCCTAGACACCCCACCCCCTGGACACCCCCCCACTCCCCTAGACACCCCAACCCCCTTAGACAACCTCTGGACACCCCCACACCCTAGGACAACCCCCCCCCCCCCCCACCCCCTGGACACCCCCATGCCCCATCCCACCCCTCCCCCACCCACCCTAGACACCCCCACCCCCTTGGACCCCCCCCCCCCCAACCCCTAGACCCCCACCCCATGGACAGCCCTCCCCCCACCCCTTGGACTCCCCCACCCCCGGGACACCCCCACCCCCTTAGACACCCCCCTAGACAGCCCCCCACCCTGCAGACACCCCCACCTCCGTGGACATCCCCCCTACCCTCTTGGACACCCCCACCTCCTTGTAAAACCCACACACCCCATGGACACCCCCAAACCCCCTTAAACAGCCCCCACCCCTAGACACCCCCACCCCCGTGAACATCCCCCCACCCCCTGCACACCCCCACCCCCTGGACACCCCCACCCTTCACCCCCCTGGACACCCCCACCCCCTGAACACCCCCACCCCCTAGACAACCCTACACTCGTGGACATCCCCCAACCCCCTCCCAGCCCCTGGACACCCCCACCCCCCATAGACATCCCCCACCCCCTGGACCCCCCCCCCCCCCGTGCCTAGACCCCTTGGACTACCCCCCCCCCCCCTCCTCAGACACCTCGACCCCCTGGACACCCCACCCCCATAGATATCCCCCCACCCCACCCCACCCCCTGGATAGCCCCCCCCCCCCCCAGACACCCCCCCCCCCAGACACCCCCACCCCCTTGGACAGACCCCACCCCCATGGACCCCCCACCCCCTTGGATAGCCCCCCCAACCACTGGACAACCCCCCCCCCCCCCCGGACACCCTGACCCCCTCAGACACCCTCCCCCCTTGGACACCCCCCACCCACATGGATGCCCCCCCACCACCACACCACACACCTTGGATATCCCCCCCCCCCTTCCCCCCAAACACCCCCACCCCCTTGGATATCCCCTACCCCATGGACACCCCCACCCCCATGGACAGCCACCACAACCCCCTGGACACCCCCACCCCCTTGGACAGCCCCCACCCCCTTGGACACTGATTATCCAATAAAAACCCATATGTTTATTAAATTTTAATGGTATTAAATGTTCACTTTTTTATCTTATAGTCCTCAGTTGGTGAATTTTAATTTTTAACATTCATTCTCATCATTTGTGCACTTCATGCCTAATTTACACCAATTTAGGCGCAATGATTCATATGATTTTAAAGAATATAATTATCCATATTTTAATTTTATATTTTGAGAAATGTATCTATACTTAAATATGAACATTTTTTAGTCATGGATGAATGGATGATTCATAAAGGATGATGGAGATATTTGGCGATGAATGGAAATAATTCTAGAGATGTCAGATTGGACACCAGCCTACTGATGAGAATGTGACGCCCACAATACAGACCCAATGAATCCAAAATTTCGTGGGATGCTAGAAGGAATATAGGTAACAAATAATTATTTAGTATCCAGTGCTTATTCTGCCTCCATTGTGGCTATTAAGGCAGCCCAAATAAAATATCAAATTCTGGGCTAGAATGTACGAGCCAGAATGGTGTCCCACTAAATCAGCCATAACGCTCGATCCACAACTTCAAATGGGACTCCATTTTATAGTCGTCTAGGAGAAATCAGGAGATCCATTTTCTTATTCTATGGACCACTCTGATTCAGCCATCTAGAAGGTCATTTAGATGAATATGTTCCATGGATGCAAGTTGGCTTCCACATCGGGTCAAAGGAGGGAATCGATTTTTATCCACTACTTTCCACCACCCTAAGGCCTGCATTAATTTAAAAGTTGGGCATAAATTGATTTAGGCTCTGCATAAGGCTTCCGAATTTCCTATTTAAGGAAGTGGTGGTGATGGGGAAGGTAGATCTTGTTTTGATGTAATGTTTTTATACCAAAGTTTCGTTGTAATGTTTTCAATTTCCATGTAAGTTTCTTTTTGTATTTCTATGTTCATAATCAACATATTTCTATTATATTATTCCCATTTCATTCATTAAAACTCACAAAGCACAGTGATATATCTATGTTGTGGTGAATTAGTTCACACATAGGTGTGAATTTCGTTCACACACATGGAGGAGTGCTAGTTCTTTCTGTGATTTTAATTTCTTCAATCCAATTATTGTAAGCCATCTTTCTCCCACCATTGAGAGTATACCATCAATGGAGGGATAAATATTTAATGGTTTGATTGTTGTAATATTAAATGTATGGATTGAATGTTATTTTATTAACTAATTGTTGTTAATTGGATAATTAATTTAAGACTTTCATTCTTCAGTTATTTCCACTCTTCACCTTCACTGTGTTTGAGGAAGCTAAATCCAAGTACTAAAATGACCATATACCTTGAAGAGATCATGAATTTGGTTCTATAAGTGTATAGGGTATTATTAATTGAGTTTAGTTAGCATCAAACACAAAAATTATGAAGGTGGTGTTATTTTGAATAATGGATTCATCAATAATTAATAAAACCAAAATTTCCAATAGAAATAAAATTAATTCAACTCACCCCGATCATAATCCTAAGATCAAACCATTTTCATTAAATTGAGTTCACTTAGGTTTATTAGTTTTTATTAAATTATCTAAAATCAAAACCAATTTGGCCACTTCATAGACAAAAAACCATCTCATAGGTTTTGTATCTTAGGTATCTTCTTTGGTCTCAGTGGATTCGACAACCCAGGCTAGACTACAAGGACCGTTCTACCTTCATCTCATGGGTAAATTTGAGAATGAATCAAATTTTGGAGCTATTTTTGGGGACCAAGTAATTACCTTAGACCAAAAACTTATTTACTCACCCCCATTATTATATTCTCTCCAAATATCCCTTATCTTGTCCCTTTCTCGTTTTTTTTTCTTTTGGCGCATGTCTGCCTACACCCATGATAATTCAAAAAGACTAGTTAGGGTGGAAAGTCCTAGGATAGGGGAGTCAGGTACACCAAGGGAACTCTTTCCATTATATCCTAATCTTCCTAATACCCTAGAGTCAAAAATGTATCCCATTTCAATGTAATTTCTTCAAAGAAACCAACTCATAAACCTGGGTCGGAACCAAAATGGAAATCCAAATAAGGCAGCCCCAAGCTTGGGGAATGTAGTCGATCAAACCATGAATGACTACCTCAAACAATTCTGGAAAAATGCCCCCTCATGAATTAGACACAATTCCCTAGGATATTAAAACTACATATTTTAACCCCATGTCCTAAACCACCTTCCCACATTCCATGGAATGGGGTCTGAGATGCCCTACCTTCACGTTAAGGAGTTCAATGACATTGTAGAAACCATGTGTCCCCCACATCAATTGGAATCAGCTAAGATGAATCTATTTCTTTTTTCATTAAAGGATCAAGATAAAAATAGGATAAAAAATTTGAGACCATCATCCATCAACTCTTGGGACCAATTATAAAGAGAATTGTACAAAAAATAATTCCCCCCCCCACAAAACAATTTCACTTAAAAGGAGCATCCAAAACATTTTTGGAAAATAGGGAGAGTCATTTTATGAAACATGGGTGAGGTTAAAAGACACCCTAAACATGGTTCCACATCATGGTTTTTCTATACCTGAACAAGAGATAATTTTTTATAAAGGGTTTGGCCCGAGGAACAAACAATTTATTGACATGATGTGTAATGGTATCTTTAAATACAAAGCCCCAAATGATGCTTATAAGTATCTGGAAAGCCTTGCTGAACAAAACCAAATATGGGGAACTTCAACATATTCTAAAAATCCACAAAGAACTGCTTGAATTCATACACTTAGAGAAGAGGAAATCATTTTGTCTAAACCTGCAGCACTTTCTTGGAAGTTTGAAGAGATAGACCTTAGGAAATTCCATGAAATCCAAACTGTAGACCTTGTTTGCACAATTTGTGACAAACATGACCATATGATAGAAAACTTCTCAACCATTCCATCCATCAAGGAGGTTCTTTTAGGAGGACACCCATTGGAAGTAAATTATTTTAAATTTCAAAAGCCTCAATACCAAAAAACCTTCAACCAAAGGTATAATGACCACCCAGGCTTTTGCTGGAAAGATTACCAACAACCTAGCCAAACACAAAGACCAAACCCCTACCCTACACAAAATTTCCAAAACCATAACCAATTCCAACCACAACCAGTCCAATACCAACATCCTCCTATATAATACCAACAACCCATCCAACAACCAAAGTATCCTCTTGGGATAAACCAACCAACACAAGCCCCCACTCAATTTGTCCCTCTTCCAATCCTTGAATAGTTGTGTAAAAAATAGACAAAATGAACTCAAAATTATCTTCCATTAAACAATAAATTCAAACCATCAAAACTATAAAGGCACCCAAGCCTAATCAGGTAGTACCATCCTCACATTTAAGTGGAGAGTGAAGTTTCACTAAAACAACTCATGAACAATGAAAGGTTGTGACAGTTTTAAGAAGTTGGAAATCAATTGAAAAACCTGAACAAATAAGTCAGAAACCATGTAAAGCTTCAAACTCAAATAAAAATTCAAATGAACCACATAATCAAACTAATGAAACTAATAAAAATGTGAAAGAAACAACCCTTCAACAAAAAAAACCCACAACCATCACCATTTCCTCAACGCATGTGGGGGGAACCTTGCCTAAATTGAATGAAACATTTAGAGAAATATTCTCACAAGTCAAGTTGAACAATACACTCCTAGATGTTATTCAAACTATTCCTTCATACTCAAAATACCTTAAGGACCTCTTCACATTTAAAAGGAAATTTTCATATAAGAATCAAGTCCTTCTAGCAGCAAATGTTAGCACAAAGATACAAGGAACCCTTCCACCAAAGATGAAAGACCCAGGATGTCCTTACATTAATGTTGAACTAGGAGAAAAAAAAATTCAAAGCCTTGTGTGACCTAGGTTCCAGTGTTAACCTAATTCTCTATGTTGTGTACTGTTAGTTAGGCTTGTAAGTGACAGTTTTAACCTCATTTCCTATGTTGTGTACTACTACTTAGGGTTCCAATAGGGATTTTAAAGGATGTTCTGGTAAAAGTATAAAACTTCATCTACTATGATGACTTCATTTCCTAGACAACAATCCTAACTTAGGCAATAAGGAACAAACCCCAATCATCCTTGGTTGTCCCTTCCTTGAAATAATCAACTCTATTATCCATGTCAAAAATGGGAAAATGACCATCACCTTTGGAAACATGAGTCTAGACAAGAACATCTATAATGAAAGCTCACAAATAAGGGATGGGGAGGAAATTCATGAAGTAAACATGATAGGAAGCGTTGATAATGAATCCATAGAACATAAAGGAATAATTGAAAAATGTTTAAGTTAGGATGAGATTAATTTCCTTTTTTCACATGAAGGAAGTTTATCTCCTTGGCTAGAATAACTTTCAGATTGCCCCTATGATGAAATCTTAGGACCAACAATCTGTGAAATATTTCAGGAAACCACATTCATGGAGACCACTCCAACTTCCTTCCCTAAATCTTATCAATCCATTATAGTAGCTAAAACTTCTACACATGGGGAATAAATCCTATCTGAAACTCTAAAAAAAAATTATCTAGATCTAATGTCCCAATATTCTGCTGAAATTTTGAACCAACCTGATCTTGAATTGAAAGAAATTCATTCTACACTAATGTATGAATTCCTAGGAAAAAATGGAACACATCCTATTGTCATTTCTTCTTATCTTCAAGACGATCATGATATGATGCTTCTATATGTCCTTAAGAAACAAAAGAAATCCATTGGATGGACCCTGTCTAATATGCATGGGATTAGACCACTTATCAGGACTCATAGGATTGTTCTGGAATCTGATTCAAAGCTAGGTCGTCAACCTCAATAGCGACTCAATCCTAATCTGATGGAAGTAGTGAAGAAGGAACTTATAGAATTTTTAAAAGCTAGTATCATCTATCTTATAGATAAGAGTAATTGGGTGAGCCTAATCCAAGTGGTTCCCAAGAAGGCAAGAATAACAATGATAACCAATAAAGATGGAGATATTCTTCCAACTAGGGTGAGTAGTGGATGGAGAGTATGCATTGACTATAGGAAGCTAAACTCATTTACCAAGAAGGACCATTTCCCCTTACCATTCATTGACCAAGTCCTTGAGAGAGTGGATGGTCATGCCTTCTACTATTTCTTAGATGGGTACTCGGGGTATAATCAGATTGAGGTATCCCTAGAGGATCATGGAAAGACTAAATTCACCTATCCATTCAGCACCTTTTCCTTCAGACATATGCCCTTACGGTTATGCAATGCCCCTGGAACCTTACAGCGGTGCATGATGGGAATCTTCTCAGACATGGTAGTGGATTTTCTAGAGGTCTTCATTGATGACTTCTATAGGTTTGGGGATACATTTGAGGGATGTCTGAGGAATTTGGAGAGAGTCTTGTCAAGATGTGAAGAAAAGAATATGGTCCTAAATTGGGAAAAATGTCATCTCATGGTTAAAGAGGGACTAGTTCTAGGCCATATGGTCTCAAGTAGGGGGGTTGAAGATGATAAATTCAAGGTTGAAATCATTCATCACCTTACATAACCCAAAATTTTAAAGGAAGCGAGGTCTTTCTTAGGACATGTTGGTTTCTATAGAAGTATCTTTAGGAATTTTAGCTCTATTTCTCGACCACTTTATGCTCTATTGGTGAAAGATGCTCCATTTTTATGGAAATAAATCTATGAGAAATCATTCTATATACTCAAGTCAGCTCTTATCTCTCCAACTATCATGAAATCTCTAAATTGGAAAATTCCTTTTGCGATCATGTGTGATGCGAGTGACTTCGCTGTAAGAGCAGTCTTAGGACATATGTGTGAGAAAAATCCATGTGTCATTGCTTATATAAGAAAATAATTAAATGATGTACAAATAAACTACACCACCACTAAGAAAGAGTTTCTTGCTGTTGTCTTTGCCTAAGAGAAATTTAAGTCCTATCTCTTAGGATCACCCATCATCATCTTCACTGACCATTCAGCCCTGAAATAGCTTTTCCAAAAACATGATTCCAAGGATAGACTGATTAGGTGGTCCTTCTATTACAGGAATTTTACCTCACAATAAAGGAAAAAAATGGTGGTGAAATTGTTGTAGATAATAACCTCTCTAGGATAGAATTCAAAGACAACTCAAATCACATTTCTGTGTCTGATTCATTCCCTGATGAACACATATACTTTATGAGTGACTTCCCTTGGTATGCCGACATATCCAACTTCTTAGTTACATGATTCATTCCAAATATCTTAGGGACTCAAGATTGAAGGAAATTACTTTATGATGTAAGGCACTATTTGTTTGATGATCCATACCTCTATATGTTCTTCCCTGACTAAGTCATTAGGAGGTGTGTCCCAGCATCTGAACAAGAGTCCATCCTTAAATTCTATCATAGTGAGTCTTATTGAGGTCACTTTTCCTCTAATAATACTTTTGCTAAGGTTCTTCAGCGTGGTCTCTTCTGGCCCACCCTCTCAAGGGACTCCTACACATTTTTTCAAAGCTAACCTAAGTGTCAACAAGCAGGGTCCATCACAAAAAAGGAATCAAATGACACTCATTCCCATCTTATTGGTTGAAATATTTGATTGCTGGGGAATTAATTTCATTGGTCCCTTCCCAAACTCTAGGGGATATCTATACATCCTTTTAGATATTGATTATGTATCCAAATGGGTTGTGTCCATTCCTATAAAGTCCAATGATCATCAAACTGTGATTAAATTTCTCAAGGAAAACATCCTCTCTAGATTTGGAATTCCTAGAGCTATCATTAGTGATTATGGAACTCATTTTTTCAAAATTCCATTCTCAACTCTCATGGAAATGTATGGAATTTCTCACAAAGTGTCCACTGATTACCACCCACAGACCAATGTTCAAGATAAGTTAGTGAATAGGTAGATTAAGCAAATTCTTGAAAAACCTGTCAACCCCTCTAGGAAAGATTGGTCCGAGAAACTTTTGGATGCCCTTTGGGAATACCATACAACATTCCAAACCATCCTAGGAATGTCACAATATTGGTTGGCTTATGGAAAATCATGTCATTTACCTATTGATATTGAGCATAAGGAATTTTGGGTAATCAAAAAAATGAATTTTGACATTTCTTTAGCTGAGGAAAAGAGGAAATTAGATCTTAATGAACTTGAGGAACTTAGGATGGAGGCTTATGAAAATTCAAGGATAAATAAATCTAGAGTTCATGCCTACCAATCTAAGAATATCAAAGTTAAACACTTTGAACTCAGAAAATTCATGCTCTTGTATAGTTTGAAACTTCATCTACACCTAGGAAATTTAAGGACTAGATGGTCAGGTCCATTCATAGTGCTTCATGTGTACCCCCATGGGGTAGTGGGGATTCAGGATCCCACAAGTGGTCACATTTTCATGGTCAATGGTCATAGGTTAAAACCATTCATCGAATCATTAAATAAACAAGAAATAGAGGTTGAGTTCAATGAGCCAACCTTTGAACCAGAAAAAAATTGATAGATTTAGGATCTATGTAGGGATAACGACGTTAAACAAAAGCACTGCAAGAGAGGCAACCCTTGGTTTTCATGTTTCCCATCTTTTTGAATCATCATTATTTTTAAAATAGGATTAATGAATAATTTTTATATTTAATAAAATATATATATATAGACTGTTGATCTGTTTTTATATTATGAGTATGGATGGGTATGAAAGGGGAGAGCCATATTCTTCCGTGTCATGTAGTGTGATCCTTGAGTAATACCTTACCCAGAAATTAAAAAAGAAGACAATATATCATCAATTCATTTTAATTTTATGTGTTTGTATCTTAGAATAATAAAAAATATAATAATAATAAAATTAAAAGGCCATATCATAGGTCGTGGGGAAAACCCCATCACAACTGGCAAAGTCACGAGGACTCGAACCTGAGACCGAAGGAAGACAGGGGCGTGCTTACCACTAACATACAGCTTATAGTGCTTCCTTATTCTATAATTTTTGTATATATACTTATATCTTTCTATTTTTATTATATGAATAAATATATATATATATATATATATTTATATATATAGTTTTATTTTGTTTTCTTTTGTTTTATTTTCTTTTTTTCATCCACTAGGTAATTCTCATAGTGACATGAAGATCAATGGATTAAAAGGGAGCAGCAAGAATTTCAACTTCATCCACCAGGTGACTTTATTCCATGATCATAATTTTCAATTTTCTTTTTGAACTCCCATTCTCTACCTCTACCCCCTTCTAAATTTTTTTTCTTTAAACACTGAGGACAATGTTATTTTATGTTGGGGGAGATAAAATAAAAAAATTGATTTTGTGTAAAAAAATGAATTATTTGAAAAAAAATGTGTGCCTTAATAGAAGGGAAAATTTTCTTTAACCTTGAACATGATAATAGACATTGTACACTTTGAAACTGAATATCAAATAATTTAGCATGCCCTGATTCAGATTTTAATCCATGTATATTTCATGAGCATAGATTTTGGAAAGTGTGGCTATCTAATGTGATATTTCATTGTTTATATTTTCATCCAAATAAAAAAAGAATCATAATGCATGTCTTTTGGATAGTGGAGTATTAGTTTGAGTTCATGGGATCCCCCAAATAAATAGCATAGGTTTGGTGATCATTTTAGTTTTAATATGAGTATTCAAAAAAATAATGAATGTGCGCATAGAGCAATGAAATGACCTAATGTGTGGCTTTCGGCACTTGGTGATCGTGACTCCATAGTGTTCTGGCCCAGAGTTAGTAATTTTTTCTCTATTTATGGTAATTGACTTTGTTTTTGACTGATTTAGCTCGATATGATGCCTGATTATGTCGGCTTCACTTGGTTCCGTAAGGTCTTTAAGCCTAGGAGTCATTGAAAATGTCTCGCTATTGGGGTTGACTCTTTTGAGTGCAATTTCAATTACCATAGAAAATTGTAAAAAAAACAAAATAAAAATAAGATAAAAAAATTTGAATACTCATCTTAATATTAAAATGTGATTCCACCTAGTGCTTCCATCATTTCCCCCTTGAATAAATATTAACACCCATGTCTATTGCGATGCACAACACATCATCACTCTTAATTGATATTGGATGAAATATGGTGATGATTTTTGAACAAATAAATGGGCTTGGGATTGGGATCTGCATATGAAACTATCTTGTATTAAAATATTTTGATGGGTTTCATGATTGTTTGATATAAGGGTTTTTTTTTATCAGTGTGTATTAAAATGTTTTTGGGAAAGGGAATTTAAATTTCATATTTTTGAGATACATTTTTCTCAAGACTAGAAAATCTAAAGTAAAGGGGTATGATTAGCCAATAAAAACACATATGTTTATTAAATTTCAATGGCATTAAATGCTCATTCTTGATCTTATGGGCCTGAGTTAGTGGATTTTAATTTTGAACATCCATTCTCATCATTTGTTCACTTCATGCCTAATGTACACCAATTTAGGCCCAATGAGTCATATGATTTTAAATAATGTAGTTGTCCTTATTTTAATTTTATATTTTGAGAAATGTATATACACTTAAATATGAACATATTTCATTCAGATATCAATGGAGGATTCATAAAGGATGATGGAGATATTTGGTGATGAATGGAAACAATTCTGGAGAAGGCACACTGGACACCATCCCACTAATGAGAATATGGGGCCCACAAGAAAGACCCAATAAAGACCAAATTTCTTGGGATTATATATTACATATAGAGGAACAAATAATTTTTTAGTATCCAGTGCTAATTCGGCCTCCATTGTGGCTATTAACGCATCCCAAATAGAATATCAAAATCTGGGCCAGAATCTTCGACCCAGAATGTTAGCCCACTAAATCGGACATAACTCCAGATCCACAACTTCAAATGGACCCACATTTTACATTAGTTTCGGAGACATTCGGATATCCATTTTCTTCTTCAATTACCCACTCTAATTATCTGATCTAGAAGGTCATTTTGATGTGTCTGTTCGGTGGATACAAGTTGTCTTCCTCTTCGGGTCAAAGGATGGAATCAATTTTTATCCACTACTTTCCACCACCTTAAGGACTAAATTAATTTAATAATTATGCATAAATTGATTTAGGCTCGGCATAAGTCTTCTTAATTTTCTTATTTAAGGAATTTTTGGTAAGGGGGAATGTAGCTCTTGTTTTGATGTAATGTTATTATGCCAAAGTTCCGTTGTAATATTTTCAATTTCCATGTAACTTTATTTTTGTATTTCTATGTTCTTAATCGGTATATTTTTCTTATATTATTCCCATTTCATTCATTAAAAATAAAAAATCATAGTTATATCTCTGTGTTGTGGTGAATTATTTCACACATAGGTGTGAATTTCGTTCACACACACGGAGGAGTGCTCTTTATTTCTGCGGTTTTAATTTCATCAATCCAATTCTTGTAAGCCATCTTCCGCCAACCATTGAGAGTATACCATCAATGGATGGAAAAACTTTATTGGGTTGATTTTAGGAAGATGAAAAGGCTGGATTGAATATTATTTTATGAATTAATTGTTGTTAATTGGTGAATTAATTAAAGACTTCCATTTTTCAGTTATTTTCACTCTTCATCTTCACTGTGTTTGAAGAAGATAAATCTAAATACTAAAATGGCCATATACCTTGGAGAGATAATGATTTTGGTTCTCTATGTTTTTAAGGGATTATTAATTGAGTTTAGTTAGAATAAAACCAGAAAATAATGAAGGTTGTGTTATTTTGAAGAATGGATTCATTAATAATTAATAAAACCAAAATTGTCCAAAGAAGTAAAATTAATTCAATTCACCCTGAGCATAATCCTAAGATAAAACCATTTTCATTAAATTGAATTCACTTAGTTTTCATAGTGTTCTTTAAAACCATCTAAAATGAAAACCAAGTTGGCCACTTCATAGCCAAAAATCCATCTCATAGGTTGTGTATCTTAGGTAAATTCTTAGGTCTCGGTGGATTCGACAACCCAAGCTAGACTACAAGGATCGTTCTACCTTCATCTCTTGGGTAAATTTGAGTGTGAATCAGCCACCCCCACCCCACCCCCCAGGACACCCCCACCCCCATGGACAGCCCCCCCAAGCCTCAGGACACCCCCCATCTGTTATACACCCTCACCCAATTGAATACCCCCCCCCCACCCTCAGATTTCCTACTATAATCCAGAGGGAAATTTCACCTTTCTGCTTTCAATAAAATGAACTATCACCTATCAGGGAGTAATAATTGAGCAGACACATTTGGATTGGTGTCAAAAAATATGACAATGATTATTGAGTTATTTATTTTCCAAAGTCAACTGTGCATCAATCTGATGTTTTTAAATATTGGTATGATTGAAAACATAGGATATCCTTTTATACGTTTATTAATCTGACATATCTCCCAATAGGGGGATAAAATCCTATCTAAAAAGTTATGAATGATGTTAAAATCTAGGAAAACGATCCTCAAATCATTTGTGATTTGAAGTAACTAACGACACATCAATCAGAGATTACATTTTCCCAAGATGACTAAAAATGGCTTTCAATTGTGTTTTAAAACACTAAAACATGTTTTTAATAGTCCAACCCAAAGAAAATGACCTCATATTGATTTAAAATCATAATAATGTTTTCTCTGAATTATTTTTGACATTCAAAAGTAGATAAAAAACAATATGACATGTGGTGTGCTCGAAATGGAAGAATAAATAGTTCTTAAAGAATTGGCAGTCTTTAAAAATGTGTTCTAGGCTGTAAAAACTATGAAAATAACCTATTAATTCTATGAAATTAGTAGAAAATAGTTGTTTAATGTTTTGTAAAATGTAGGGACAGACACTGTGTCACTCCGAGTTGTCATTTTTCTTGGATGACCGAAAAATACATTTTTAATATTTTTTAACAGTAAAACATGCATGTAACGGTCCAAACCATAGTAAACGACCTTAGATTGTCATGAAATTATATAATAAATATATTTAAATTATTTTTCACTTGTACGAGCAGACGACGTGTCAATCCAACATGTGGGGTTCTCGAACTAACTGAATAATTGATTTTTAATGGTTTGGTAGTTTCTAAAAACATTTGTAGGGGAGGCAATACCAAGCAAACGTCCTTTGATTGTCATGAAATCATAGGAAAACATCAATATAATTTTTTTTGAAATATACACCATGAAGGCACATCAATCTGATTTGTTTTTTCTTTAAATGATCGGAAATGTCTTTTTATTGATTTAGAACACTAAAACATGCATGGAACGGTTCAAACTGTATAAAATGAACATGGATTGATGTGAAATCATAGGAAAATTACATTTTAATAATTTTTTATGTGTATGAGAAGGAAACAAGTCAATTTGACATGGAACATACTTGAATTGGTTGAATAATCATTTTAAAATTTAAAAAATATATATTAGAAACAGGTAATACGTTGAAAATTGAACCAATACAACTGTTGTCATAAATTTTGATTTAAATAATCTAGTGAGTTCTAATTACTTGTCTTATTTTTCTTATTTAGATTAAAAACATTTATTTTTAATTTATTTGATTTTAGATTATATGAGATTATGGGTGGGGTGGTGCATGTTAGGGCTCTCCCCAGCCGCACGTCTGTCCGTAAAATCATCGACCACACATTCCATTTAATCCTATAATATATTGGGGATAAAGTTAAATGAAAATACCAAAAAAGAAAAAGAAAAGAAAAGTGAGGGAGGAGGGGGTAAGGGAAATGTTGTGCCAGTATAGAATTTTAGTGGTGAACTTCTGAATGAATAATTTAGGCAGTCGTAAGAACCCAAACCTAGTAATCCATTCTTTCAAGAAAAACATGCCTCCCTATGCATGACTCCTTGAAAGTGCATGCATGCTTGCGGGTGGAGCCTCTATTCGCTCCACAATCATCGATGAAATGGTAAAAAGGTTGGCCATAACCTCCATATTACCCTCATCTAAAGCCTTATTCTTCATCCTATCAACCGCTGGCCTAGTCCTACACCCAATAAATATCAGATTAACCCTCCTCCATTCCCATAAATCGCCCACACCTCCGCCGCAATACATCAAAAAAGAAACCAAAATGGAACACCCCACATCTTCAACTCTGTATGTACTACTTCCCCTTCTCCTCTCCCCCTTCTTTCTCCATCTTTATCCAGGTCCACTCATGGCTGCGGTGGCCACTTACAATGTGGGGGCCTTAGGGGATCGGTCGGACGACAGGACAGACACCTCAAGGGCGTTCCTTTCCGCCTGGGTGGCAGCCTGCGCCTCCTCCTCACCCTACCAGATTTATGTTGGGGCGCCTCCTCATCTTGACCCGATAAATATTTTTTTTATCTGATATCTTTAAAAAAAGATATTTTTATATCTTTGACAAGATATATCTGATATCTTTGACAAGATATATATGATATCTTTGAGAAGATATATTTTATATATTTGATGAGATATATTTAATATCTTTAATCAGATATGAGATATCTTTTAGGAGATACATGAGATTTCATATTCTATTTATATGAGGTGTGCGGCTCTTCTCTCGGTAGTGGTTGGAGGTAGTGCAGTTGCATTTTCAAGGAGCAGTTTTCAGATCTGCAACCGGTGGAACTACTCTGATTTGATCAGCTTTTATCTGCGGTGGTTTTTGATCCGATCCTGGTTTTTTTCATCTGCACTTTTGTTCGGACATCAATATTCTGCTTTCACAATCAAATATATTTGGGTTTCTTTAGCAGGATGCTTTCTTCTTTTCAGGCTTCATCAAGACTACATCTATTCTCCGACTTTGATCCACTATTTTTATAAGTATTACTTTTGAGATCCCTTTCTTTTTGGGGGAGTATCTGCCATGTACTTATCTATTTTAGTGGATCCCTCTTTCTGGACTAGGTCCCGTCATTTTTCCCTTTTTGGGTTTTCCACGTAAAAAATTTCTGGTGTCAATTTTATTTTCTGCACCTGTTTTTGTCGCTACGCATCCGCTGTTTGAGGGAAAGATTTATCCGCTGCACGTTCATGTTTTTTGTTGTTTGTGCATTCATCGCTTGCTATCTTTCCCAACATATCGTAACAAAGGGTTTGGTTTTTATTTCATATTCATTATGGAATCCAATTATAGTCGGATGATTTTATTGAATGGTGCCAATTATCATATGTGGCGACTTAAAATGAAGGATCTTCTTTTTGTCAAGCGAATGCATCTTCCAGTGTTTAGTACCCAGAAGGAAGAAAGTATGTCATATGAAGAATGGGCATTCGAGCATGAGATGGTTTGTGGATTCATTCGCCAATGGGTCTAAGACAACGTGATGAACCACATTGTCAACATCTCTCATGCCAGAACATTGTGGGAGAAGCTCGAGACTACCTATGCTTCTAAGACTGGAAACAATAAATTTTTTATTCTCAAAAAAATGATGAATTTGAGGTACAGAGAAGGTACATCTATTTCTGATTATTTAAGTGAATATCAGGGATGTTTTGATCAGTTGTCTGGAATGGGTATTAATTTTGAAGATGAGGTTTTGGCGCTTTTATTGCTTAACACGTTACCTGATTCTTGAGAGAATTTACCTGTTACTTTAACCGGTTCTGCTCCTAATGGTGTTGTGACATTCAGTTTTGTTAAGTCTTCTATTTTGAATGAAGAAGTCAGGAGACATACTCAAGAGAAATCTTCAGAGCTTTTAGTCACAGAGAATAGGGGGAGAAGCCAGGAAAAGAATCAGGGACAGAGCAGTCGAGGAAAGAGTAAAAGAAGAAGCAAATTTAGATCAAAGCAGAGAGATTTTGAATGTCATCATTGTGGTAAGAAGGGGCATGTTAAGAAGTTTTGTTATCAGCTAAAAAGAGAAAACAGAATGAAGGAAAATCAGTCAAAGAAGAATATCGATGGAGATGATCATGTCGTTTCCGCTACAGGGGGTGATCTTGTTATTGTTTATGACTCCATTAATATTGCTTTTGATCATTCTTTTTGGGTTGTTGATAGTGGTTCCTGTTTTCACGTGACAAAAAGAAGGAGTTCTTTACATCTTACAATCAAGGTAATTTTGGGATTTTGAAGATGGGTAATGATGTTCATGTTAATGTCATAGGTATCGGGGCTATTTTTTAGAGACCAGTACTGGAAGTAAGCTGATTTTGAAAAATGTTCGACATGCACCAGAGGTTCTCTTGAATCTTATTTCTACCATTGTTCTTGATGATGAAGGGTTTATCAACACATTTAGTGATTTCCAATGGAAACTTTACAAGGTCTCTTTGATTGTGGATCGAGGGAAGAAGCAATTAGGTTTGTACTGGACAAGAGCATCTATTTCATGTGATACTACTTGTGTTGTTGAGTGCAGTGTTTCGTCCAAGTTGTGGCATAAGAGGCTCAGTCACATCAGTGAGAAATTGCTTGGTTGTTTGGACAAGCGAAATATTCTTCCAGATTTGAAGAGTGTCAAATTGGACACATGTGATCATTGCATGGCTGGGAAATAGATCAGAGTGAGTTTCAACAGTCATCCTCCACACAAGAAGTCACAGGTACTTGAATTAGTACATTCAGACATTTGTGGTACTTTGAAATCTAAGACCTCTAGTGGTGGTCTTCATTTTGTGACATTTATTGATAAATACTCACGAAATATCTGGGTTTATGTTTTGAATGCCAAAAGTCAGGTGCTCAGTGTTTTTAAGCAATTTCATGTTTCTGTTGAGAGGGAATCAGGCAAGAAATTGAAATGTATTCGCACTGACAATGGGGGAGAGTATTTTGGTCCATTTGATCAATATTGCAAGAAGGAAGGTATTCGGCATCAGAAGACACCTCCCAAGACACCTCAGCTAAATGGTGTAGCTGAGCGAATGAACAGGACTTTGTTGGAAAGAGTTCATTGTTTTCTTTCGGAAGAAAAGTTGATTAGAAAATTTTGGGGTGAGGCTTTACTTACTGCTTCTTATATTATCAATTTATCAGCTTCATTTTCTCTGCATACAGACACTCCCGATAAGTTTTGGTATGGAAAAAGGATCAGGTATGATCACTTGGAAGTTTTTGGTTGCAAGGATTTTGTTCATGTGCCTAGAGATGAGAGATCCAAGTTGTATGATAAGTCATGGTAGTGTATTTTTATTGGGTATGGACACGATGAGTTTGGGTACAGGTTTTATGATCCTGCTTTGAAGAAACTTGTCAGAAGCCGAGATGCAGTGTTTAAAGAAAACTAGACTATTGCAGATATTGATAAGGGATAAAAGTCCACTTCTCCAACTTATGATGGTTTTGTTAGTCTTTATCCAGGTTCTGATTCACATTTACCTCATATTTTTGATTTGGATGATCACATTGATGTGCATAATGATGCTTAGGGTGAACAGGTTGGAGTTGATATTTCTGATGCACCTTTTGTTTCTGATGATCCGGTTCCTGGGGTTATCAATGAACCCACAGCTCCACTCCGGAGGTCATCTCGGCATCGTACCATTTCTACTCAGTATTCACCTGATGAGTATGTGCTCCTCGCTGAAGGGAGAGAACCAGAATCTTTTGATAAGGCAATGGAAAGTGAACAGAAGGACAGATGGGTTGCGGTAATGGATGATGAGATGACATCATTGCACAACAACCACACTTTTGAGCTGGTGAAGTTACTGACAGGTAAGAGAGCTTTGCAAAATCGGTGGATTTATCGGATTAATAATGAAGAATCCAGTTCTGTTCCCCGATACAAGGCAAGGTTAGTTTTTAAAGGCTTCCGTCAGAACAAAGGTATTGATTTTGATGAGATTTTTTAACCTGTTGTCAAAATGTCTTCTATTTGGGTTATTCTTGGTTTGGCTGCTAGTTTGGATCTGCAGATTGAGCAGATGGATGTGAATACAAATTTCCTCCATGGAGATTTAGAGGAGTAGATTTATATGGAGCAACTAGAGGGTTTTGTTGAAACAGGTAAAGAGAATCATGTCTGCAGATTGAAGAAGAGTTTGTATGGTTTGAAGCAAGCTCCGAGATAGTGGTATAAAAAGTTTTAATCGGTCATTTCTCATCAGGGTTTCAGGAATACATCTTCTGATCATTTTTTGTTTCTTCAGAGATTTACTGATGATGATTTTATTATACTACTGCTTTATGTTTATGATATGCTCATTATTGTCCATGATGCTTCTAGAATTGACAAATTGAAGAAGGATCTTTGTCAGTCTTTTGTGATGAAAGACTTGGGGCCAGAGCGACAAATTCTTAGCATGACGATCTCCTGTGACAAGAAGGCCAAGAAATTGTGGTTATCTCAGGAGAGATACATTGAGAAGGTTCTTCAAATATTTTCTATTGATAGAGCTAAATTGGTTAGTACTCATCTTGCTTTACATTTTAAGCTCAGCACCAGTCAGTCACCTTCTACTGATGAAGAGAGAGAGGAGATGCAACACATACCTTATTCATCTTCCGTTGGCTGTTTGATGTATGCTATGGTATGTACTAGACCTGATATAGCTCATGCAGTTGGTTTGGTCAGTCGTTTTCTATCGAATCCAGGCAGAGAGCATTTGAGGGCAGTGAAGTACATTTTTCGTTATCTTCGTGGTACTTCTAATCGGAGATTGTGTTTTGGAAAAGGGGAACCTATGCTTTGTGGCTTTACAGATTCAGATATGGAAGGAGATATCGATTCGAGGAAGTCTACTTCAGGCTATTTAATCATTTTTTGCAGGGGGACCTGTATCTTGGCAGTCTAGGTTGCAGAGATGTGTTGCTTTATCTACCACAGAGTCAGAGTTTATTGCAGCTACTAGGGCGTGAAAAGAATTTTTGTGGATGAAAAATTTTATTTGAGAGCTCAATTTTAATCAAGAAAGATATGTTTTATTTTGTGATAGTCAGAGTGATATTTGTTTGGGAAATAATCCTACTTTTCACGGTAGGTCGAAACATATCGATGTTCGGTATCATTGGATCCAGAATGTCCTTGATTTGAGATAGTTAGAGCTTGAGAAGATCCACACTGATGACAATGGGTCAGACATATTGACCAAGAGTTTACCCAGAGGAAAATTTGAGACTTGCCGACTGATTGCAGGGTTGCCGATGATCCCCAGTTGAGTCGGAGGGGGAGTTTGTTGGGGTGCCTCCTCATCTGGCCCCGATAAATATTTTTTTTATATCTGATATCTTTAAAAAAAGATATTTTGATATCTTTGACAAGATATATCTGATATTTTTGACAAGATATATATGATATCTTTGAGAAGATATATTTTATATCTTTGATGAGATATATTTAATATCTTTAATCATATATGAGATATCTTTTATGAGATACATGATATTTCAACTTCTATTTATATGAGGTGTGCGGCTCTTCTCTCGGTAGTGGTTGGAGGCAGTGCAGTTGCATTTTCAAGGAGTAGTTTTTAGATCTGCAACCGGTGGAACTACTCTGATTTGATCGGCTTTCATCTGCGGTGTTTTTTGATCTGATCCTGGTGTTTTTCATCTGCACTTTTGTTCGTACATCAATCTTCTGCTTTCACGATCAGATCTATTTGGGTTTCTTTAGCAGGCTGCTTTCTTCTTTTCAGGCTTCATCAAGACTGCATCTATTCTCCGACTTTGATCCACTATTTTTCTAAGTATTACTTTTGAGATCCCTTTATTTTTTGGGGAGTCTCTACCGTGTACTTATCTATTTTAGTGGATCCCTCTTTCTGGACTAGGTCCCATGGTTTTTCCCTTTTTGGGTTTTCCACGTAAAAAAATTCTGGTGTCAATTTTATTTTCTTCACCTGTTTTTGTCTCTACGAATACGCTGTTTGAGGGAAATATTTCTCCGTTGCACGTTTGTTTTTTTTGTTGGCTACTTCCTGGTCGCATCCCCGCTCATGTTCTCTAGAAAAAGATGCAGGAGTAGCCCCACCACCATATGGATTGACGGCACCCTGATCGTGCCCACGGACTACCGCTCCCTCAGGGGAGCCGCCAACTAGATCATGTTCTAGCACGTGTATGGAGTCTCCATCCTAGGTGGCAAGCTAGATGGACAGGGAGCCGGGCTGTGGGATTGCTAGGCTTCTGGAGGCAGCTTCCCATTTGGAGCCATGGTCAGTTGATAAAACCTAATATCCAATAATGATAGTTGTTTTTTTACTCTTTAAGTTGGGGGTTAAGATGTTGATTATGGGTGATGTAGTCGCTGGAGTTCATGAATTCTTATAACATCATTATAAACGGGCTGAAATCGGTGAACAGCCAGTTGTTCCACATCGTAATCGACGGGTGCTAGAACGTGAAGCTACAACAAATTAAGGTCGCATCGGCTGGCCGCAGCCCCAACACCAATGGGATTCATGTCCAGATGTCCACCAGCATGACCATCCTCAGTTATACTATCCAGACCGGCAATAAATGTGTGTCAATCATCTCAGGAACCACTAGCCTCTAGATTGAAGAAGGTTGGGTTTGGACCTGGGCACGAGATCAGCATCGAAAGCCTACAGAGGGATGCGAAGGAGGCAGGAGTGGAGAACGTGACGGTAAAAGCAGCGACGTTCACCAGGTCACAGAATGGGGTGAGGATCAAATCGTGGGTGCATCCCAGCATAGGGTTCTTCAAGCACATCCTCTTCTAGTAGGTGAGGATGATGAATGTTGAGAACCCCACCATCATCGACCAGAGCTACTGCCCCGACGACCACAACTGCTAGAGACTGGTGTCGGGGGTGAGGTCAACGACGTGACTTACCATGACATACAGGGGACGTTGGCGATGGTGGTGGGGGTGAAGTTGGACCATAGCCCCGGTAACCCCTGCATCGGCATCCAGATGGAGAACGTGAAGCTCACTTATGGTAATTGTCCCATACAATCGTCCTGTGTCCATGTCGTCGGCACCACCTCGTGCACCGCAGAGTCCTCCCACTGCCTCTAGAAGTCGATCCCTCCCCAAACACCTCAACTTATACATTCATTTGACCCGACTCATATACGAATGACTACATGAATAATTTTCATAACTAATATTACTGCAATAAAACCACAATGTTCATTTAAATTGAATAAAAATTTTCTAAAGAATTTATTTATATATTTTTACGTATTTTGTATATTTATTTCATCATCAAAATTTACTTATATCTATCCATTTATAAAAAAATAGTTACGAGAAATAAAATTCTTTTGGTATATGTACTGAAAAAATTCATTATTGAGATTTTTTTTGCAAAAATAAATCAAAAATTATAGAAAACATCCTGCAACACCCCCTCTAACAAAACTCATCGGACAATATACAATCAAATTGGATTGCAATAATTATAAAAAACATTGCAATACAAAAAAAATACATTGAAATATCATTTAAATTAAAAATTTACATAAAATATATTTAAATTGATGTGGTATTTCTGATTAATAAAAAAAATTACAACCCATTATATACTAAATCATTACTCAGGCATACTTTCTTCATCGTTCAACCACTACCATTTAATAACAATTTGAAGACACAAAAAATCATATTGTTAGTCATTGAATATAGTTATTAATAATTATATCTTTAATTATAAAATCAATCATGGATATTTTTCCTAAAATATCAAGATGATCTGAGCTTGTTTATAAAGATTTGGCTAAAGCACATTTTATACTAAAATGATACTTTTATATTCAAAACACAATCTTTTAGTCATTCTGTCTATATCATGTGTCTTATTAATACATGGTAGATTCAAACGCATCACAAATTAATTATGAATCATTATCCTAATGTTTGAAAACAATCTATGCTTTTTTACTTGGTTTGGGCTATGTGACATGTATTTTCGATTAAAATGACACTTTTATATTGAAAATACACACTTTGAGTCATACCGGACACATTATGTGTCAGATTGATGTGCAGTCGATTCTAACACATCACAAATGAATTATGGATCATTGTGCTAATGTTTTAAGAATATCTAAGCTTGTTTACTTAGTTTTGGCAAAGTGGCATGCCTTTTTCACTAATATGATAGTTTTGTATTGAAAATGTGAACTTTGAGTCATACCAGACACATCGTCTGTCTGATTGACGTGTTTTCGATTCATAAGCGTAAAAAATGAATTCGGGACCGTTTTCCTCAAGTTTGAAAACAATATGATCTCCTTTACTTTATTTTGGCTATCTGGAATGTGTTTTAGAGTAAAATGACACTTTTATATTGAGAATGTAAACTTTGAGTCATGTCGGACACATCGTGTATCAAATTGATATGAGATCAATCCATACATGTGACAAATAAATTCTAGATCCTTTTCCAAAACATTCAAGACAACATGAGCTCATTTACTTATTTTTGGCAATGTGGCATTCGTTTTATACTAAAATGATATTTTTATTTTGAAAACATACACTTTGAGTCACACTGGCCACATCGTGTGTCCAGTTGATGTGTGGTCAATTCTTACACATCAAAAATGAATTATGGATCATTGTCAAAAAATTTGAAAATAATACGAGCTCATTTAATCCTTTTTTTCTATGTGACACATGATTTAGAGTAAAATGACACTTTTATATTTAAAACGCGCACTTTGAGTCATACTGGTCACATCGCATTTCAGATTGATGTGCGGTCGATTCCTACATATCACAAATAAATAATGTATATTTTTCTTAAAGTATAAATATAATTCAATCTCATTTACTCAGTTTTAGTTATTTGGCACGCGTTTTACAATAAAATCATCATTCTATATTGAAAAAATACAGTTTGAGTCATACTAGCCACATCGATCGTCTGATTGATGTGCAACCAATTTGTATGCATCAAAAATGAATTATGAAACATTGACTTAATATTTGAACAAAAAATCTAGTTTGGTTGGTTTTAGCTATGTGAGGTGTGTTTTAGAGTAAAATGTCACTTTTATATTGAAGGCACACACTTTGAGTCACATCAGCAACATTGTGTGTCAAATGATTTTTTGATTGATTCATATGCATCGAAAATGAATTGTGGATCGTTTTCTTAAATATTCATGACAATCCAAGCTTGTTTACTCAGTTTTGGCTATCTAATGTGTGTTTTATATTGAAAACACGTACATTGAGTCATACCAGTAACATCACGTGTTTGATTGATGCGCAGTCGATTCCCACACATCACAAATAAATTATGTATTATTTTCCTAATTTATCAAGAAAACTCAATCTCTTTTACTCTATTTTAGTCATTTAACATGGGTTTTACATTAAAATGATTGTTTTAATATTGAAAACACACACAATGAGTCATACAGGCCACATCATGTGTCCAATTAACGCATCGTCGATTCATATGCAACACAATTGAATTATGTGTATAATGTCATATTTGTCATGTATTATTATTGGCTATTATATGGATTAATTTCGAGACTAGGTACTGAGACGACATGTGATTTTGAGACCTGGTGAGCCCAAAATTAATTATTAAAATATATTAAATATATTAATTGTATACGCATGTACTTTTCTTGAAAAAATTAGCATAAATTCTAAGCGCAAGATCATATTGGAATTATATGGTCACCATTGAGTTTAGTGTGTGGGTTTTACCCTAAGAGCAATATATCCTTAGAACATGTCAGATGTTCAGGTTAAAGCGCAATCATATGGGTGAATGTTTAAAAATAAAATAAAATAATAAATATATTCATTTTATTACCTGACCTAATAAGAATTATATAAATATTTTATTATGGCGGATTATCATGATTATCCACTAAACCCTGGATATCTAGAGAGCTGTTAGAGGAGTTTTCGTTAGGGAACGACAGCCAGATCAATGATCGACAATCGGTGTTAAGGGAATTCAAGGATTTCACCAACGACAACAACGTGGAATCGTTCTTCATAAACAATGGATCCAAATCGAGGTAGGATATTGATTTTTTTGGGATTTATCCGTATTTTTTTATTCCTACAATGAACAAGAACCAATCAATTACAAAATTGATTAGCAGATTGTGTGTATTGCGAGTATGGGTTAGATTTATCCTGGAATTTGAGAATTGATTTGTGATTATCATATTATCAGTTCATTCGTCGTTCTAATGACAAAAAATTGAGGCCAACATGAACATTGACCAATGTTCATTTCTCATGTTTGTGGTTTGTTCTTTTCTTCCCCATTTCTTTATTAATTACGGGCGAAACCATTGGCTTGCGATTCGACGAATATCAATAAATCAACCATTGTGCACTCAATTCTTGGTGAAATGGTTCAATACTACATATATGGACTTATTGTGAAATGATAATTGTACAATGATGGAAGCGGTAGAAAATAATTAGAAATTCCAGATACCCAATCTTTGTGTTCTTTAGCGTGAAATGATGGAAGACACGTGTGGATGATTCTCGAACAAAATTGAGTGGCTAGAACCTAGTGATGGATGATGGCACGACTCATCCAATGATATTCCTTGGTTTATGGCATGGGTCATGGCCAGATCGATGACTAGTGGAGCTGGTTGATATGCGTGAAATAGGTATGCGATTTTGGAAAATCTTGTAACATTTATGTAGTTTTGGCTATGTGACATGCGCTATTCACTAAAATGACATTTTTATATTGACAATGTGCACTCTGAGTCATACTGGCCAGAACATGTGTTTGATTGATGTGTGGTTGATTTATATGCATCTAAAATGATTTATGGATTATTTTCATAATATGTTGAAACAATTTGAGCTTGTTTAATTGATCTTGGATATGTAATACTTGTTTTAGAGTAAAATGACACTTTTATATTGAAAACGCACACTTTGAGTCATACCGTCCACATCGTGCATCAAATTGATGTCAGGTCAATTCATATACACCAAAAAATGAATTATGGATCATTATACTAATGTTACAAGATAATATGTGCTCTATTTCTTAGTTTTGTCTATGTGACACATGTTTTATACTAAAATAAAAAATTTATATTGAAAACAAGCACTTTGAGTCACACCAGCAACATCATGTTTCCGATTGATGCATGCGCGATTCATGCACATCAAAAATGAATTATGGATCATTTTTGTAATATTTGAAAACAATATGAGATCATTTACTTCATTTTCTTCTATGCGACACATGTTTTAGTGTAAAATTACACTTTTATATTTAAAATGCACATTTTAAGTCATACCAGTCACATCATTTATCATATTAAAGTGCGATCATTTCCTACGCATCAAAAATATATTATCTATAGTTTTCATAAAGTATCAAGGCAATCTGGTATTTTTTACCCAGTTTTAGTTATTTGATGGGAATTTTACATTAAAGTGACTGTTTTATATTGAAAACACACACTTTGAGTCATACCGGCTATATCATGTGTCTAATTGAAACATGGTCAATTTTTACACATAACAAATGAATTATGGATTGTTGCCTTAATTTTTTAAAATAATTGAAGCTTGTTTAGTCAGTTTTGGATTTGTGACGTGTGTTTTAGAGTAAAATGACACTTTCATATTGAAAATGTGAACTTTGAGTAATATCATCCTCATTGTGGGTAAAATTGATTTTCAGATAAATAATTAACATAAAAAATTAATTATGGAACATTTTCCTAAAGTTTAATGACAATCCAAGATCATTTACTTAGTTTTGGATTCCTGATGTGTGTTTACACTAAAATTACAATTTTATAATGAAAACACAATCTTTGAGTAATGCCCACCACATCATGTGTCCGATTGACACATGGTTGATTCATTCACGTAACAAATGAAGAACACGAGTGTCACTTACGATAACTATGAATTTTTATTTTCAAAATTAAAATTTTGTTTTTTTTATTTCATCATGAAAATTTATGTTGTTTTCTATTATTATAATGAAAATAAATTTGTCCCATATGAAATTTTTTTCAGTTGGGATTCAAATGTTGTTGGGCCTTCGCTTGTGCCTCTCATGTTTCAGGGATCCATGTTGGGCTACTAGGAATGGGTTGTTTGTTGGGTTGTTCACTTGGGCTGCTGTTTTGTTGGCCAACCTCATCATGGTGTGCCACCATTGTAATCAGTATATCATGAATGTTGAAGCCCATTGATTAATATTCATCCAAAGACTCCTTGGTGTGTCATTTTTGTTTCTCGATTACCCTTGTCCACTATTTCCCTTCCTCTCATTGCCTTCATCATGTCCTTATTTTCTCACAATCTGTTTCACCTTCCAACTATGTGATCCTTCCACCCTCACTCATCCATCCACACATCCCATCACATCCTACACTTTTTAGCCCGTTGCCCTAGCACTGCCTTGCTATTATTAATTCTTCAGGACCTTCATAATATTCAATTTCTTCATCTTCAACATATGTTAGAAAGAGTGTTTGACCGAGAGGAGGAATTATGGTGGTTTTGTTTCAGCACCTTCGTGACCCCTATTTTAGTGATCCCTTCCAGTGGAAACCTTGCCTCTCATGAGTCTTTTTCAACCGATACCCATTCAAGAAATACCGATGATAGAAATACAGTTCTCCAGCTATCTTCTCAGGTTCTTGGTGTAGGCTAGAGTTTTTTAAGGTTGTATTTTTTTTGGTTATTCATGGTATATTCTTAATTCTTATGAGTCATTGGTTGGTTTTTCATGTGTTTGTTCGTCTAGTTCGAGGGAGTATGTTACCATATTTGAGTTAGGATTCGTCACAGGCTCCTAGATAGATGAGGTCTCTATTCTCAGATAGCTTATATGGTCCACATGAATTTCTCTCTGTTTTAATTTATCTATTGTATTCTTGTTACTTTTTTCATAATAATAAAGAATTGTGGTAGTGTTCTTACCATGGAGTAGAACCAAACAGGTTCAAAAAATTTAAATCATTTGTGTTCTTTAATTTTCTTCACTTCATTCTATGTATGATCCATTATCCTCATTGGTTCTCATTCTTGTTTACTTATATTTTTTGAACTATTTTAATTCTCAAATATTTTTAGCATCTTCCACAATTTTTTTGGTTTGTTTGTTCCATTCGAACACCCACATTGTTCTTCACAATTGGTATCAGATCCTTTATTTTTTATATAATCACGACATCTACTAAACTTGATTTTGAGAATTTTGAGGGACAAAATGATTTTATCTTTTGAAGAGTAAAAATAAGGACATTTCTTGTCCACAATTGTTTCAGATACGCTCTTTTAGGCCCTAAGAAAGTTGTGGTAACTTTATCTACTGAAAGAAAATCTTCCACCACCTATGTTGATGTTGAACCCAATATACTTGAGAAATCCCACTATATATTATTGTTAACCCTAGGTGATAAGGCCCTATGTAAATTCATGCATGAAACCACTAAAAATGGAATATGGATTAGAGTTGAACATTTATATATATTTAAGTCTCTTCTAGGTCGTTTATACAAGAAAATGAGACTTTATACCTCTAAAATGAACCTTGGATCTTCTGCTCCTGTTCATCTTGATGATTTTAATAAAGTATTTCTTGACTTTTCTAATATATATGTTAAAATAATTGATGAAGACCAGTCCATAATCTTGTTGACTTTCCTTGACAATTCTTTTAACTCTTTAAATGACTCTATGATGTACTATAGGGAATCGATAACTTTTGAAGATGTTAAATCAATGGTGTTATATCAAGAACCTCAAACAAAGGGTTTTAAGGATGACTTTAATGTAAAATATGAACCTCAAATAATGTATATGAAGGTTCAAATAAAAATAAATAAAGTAAAGATAACAAACAGTTTAAGAATTTTTGGTGTTTCGTGTGTGGAAAGACCTGACACATAAAAAGATATTGTCCGGACATTAAAAATAAAGACAGTATAGCTTAGCCTCATGTGGTATGCCCCAAGTTCTCTATTGCAAATTCTATTTATTTTTTAGCAGCTCCTTTTCTAGAATTAGGCATATATTATTTATATTCTTTCTTTTTGTATCCTATGATTGACTCTTCTTTTTTTAGGGGAACCAGGTTATAAGAGATAGTTTGTGAGGGCTAGACTAATCTATTCAGGCTTAGGTGGAGAGTCTCATGTCAGCTTCCAGTTTTTTGGTTGATGTGTTCTTCTACTAATTTATTACTATTTCATTATTGTCTAATCTTTGATATGTTCTATTTATCACTATATTTTACCCTAAGGAAGGTTCTATTGTTAGGTATCTTCATGATTGGGTTTTTCTATTTGTGGTGAATGAAGGTAATAATGGTTAGTGTTTTTTATTATTAGATAATTTTATTTCTAAGAAATCTTTAGTAATTTTTGATAGTAGTATATGTGTAGTATGGGTAGAACATGTTCGACTACTGACACATGATAAGTGGTAATCACATTGGGTGATTACTTTTTAGAATTATTTTTTTTTAAAATATACCCACACTACTGATAGGTAATAGTATATATAGTTCAAGAACACCATCAGTTTTTTTGTTTTAACTTTATTTTGAAAAGGAATAGATTTGTTAATTTTGGTTTTCAAAAATAAAATATTTTATTTTATTTTACCAATAAAAATTATGTTGTTTTTGTAATATTGTTATTAAAATCTGCTTATCCTATATGGACTTGTGTTCTGTTGGGATTCCTATGTTATCAGGCCTCAACTTGGGCCTCTGGTGCTGCTGGGGTACATGTTGGGTTGTTGGGCATGGGCTGTTTGTTTGGATATTTTCTTGGGTTGTTGTATTGTTTCCTGCCTCATCCCGGTGTTCCACCTAGGTGATCAAAATATCAGGAATGTTGAAGGTTGTTGATTAATATTCATTTTAAGGCTCCTACATGTGAGGTTTTGTTTCTCAGTGACCCTTACCCATTTCCTCTCTTCCACTCCCTACCTTCCATGTGTCCTGATTTTCTCATGATCTATTGCACCAACATGGCCTCATGATCCTTCCACCCTCGCTCATCCATCCACACATCTTCTCGCATCATGCGCCTGTCAGCATGTCACCTTGTCTCTGCCCTACAATTACTATCATTTTTGTTTCATCATCATATGTGACTTCTTCATCTTTATTATACATTATCTAGAGTGTTTGAGAGAGAGGACGAGTTACAGTGTTTCCTCTTTGGCACCTCCACATCTTCCTATTTCAATGATCCCCTAAGGTGGAGACCTCACATCTTACAAGTACTGTTCTATCGATACCCCTTTAAGAAATACTTTTGAGAGTAGTCAAGTTCTCCAATTATCTTCTAGAGTTATTAGTATATGAGTACGTTTTATATGGATGTATTTGTTTTTTTTTTGGTTTTATACTGTATATTCTTCCTTCATCTCAATCAATGACATGACCCACCTTCACCAAGATGAGGGAAGGGATGACAAACTTCCAAACCCATCCTTCCTCAAGTTTAAGGAGAGATAATGACCCTTGAGTCCTTCCTTCAATAGGCCCCAGAGTGGAAACTAGAACCGAGGGTATATAATCTCTTGTAATATGGAAGGCATTACCATTTTTATTTAGTAGGATCTAGAGATATGATGGTAAAAACCCAAACAACTCCAAAAACTAAAGGTAAAAGTAAATCCAAAACCCATTCCCATATGCATGTTCAAAGATAAACCCAAACAAGGTACAAGAAAACTCCAAAGGGAAAGTACCAAAAGAAAAGAAACAGCAACGACAACAATCCTGAAGTCTGAGCTAGTATGGTCTCGCACTGTTCTTGAAGTCCTCCTGGAAACTTGGAAAAAAATTATATACGTAGGGTGAGTATACAGGTATACTTAGTAGGGAAAACCAAAATATCTTGTGCACAATTGGGGAGGTATTCTAATGCCCTGTCAGAAAAGGAGATAACCATAGCACCTATCAAGGAAACTATCCAACCAAACCTCACCAAGTAACACTCCCCAAATAACACAAGTCATGTAAAGTAGTAGTAATAACACATTGATGTTTGGGTACCTTTCACCACTTCCCCACTAGTTAGTGAAGACATCCTATGCATCAGACCTCCCCCTCCATTTTTCGCTACAGTCCCACTGCCGCCCCAATGAAAACCTTTTGGGCCACCATAACCACGCATCCCAGTCGTAGACACCTGGTCTACAACAACTGTGAAAATCCCCGCTTGCAAACCCTTGGGACACAACAACCACTGTCATTCCCAAAGACACCTGGGCCTCATCCCAAAGACATTTTGGAAGCAATCCTACCTGCACACACTTAGGTCAGCCACCAAAACATACCCATCCCAAGGAATCATGGGATATAATGTACCTCGGTCTATTATAGACTACCCAAAGAGTCTTGGGATACTTGGTAGAGGGATCAAAAAATGAGCAAATAACCATCCACTCATTGGAGTGTTGGGAAAAACACCCTCCCCCATGAAATGGGGGTGTCCAGCACAAAGTGCTCAATGTGGATGGGGTGAGAATAAGACACTCAAGAACTAAATTTATACACATAGGTAGACAATAACTCATCCCAACTCAAGGGTTCCAAAACCAACCCATACACAAACACCCTTGTTACTATTAATTCATACAAAAGCACAATAGGCACAAACTGAGCACAGCTCATTCCTAGAAAACAATTCCCCATTGAACCCATTCTTGTTATCATGTTCAAGTGATTCCATTTAAATAATTCTTCTCTATCGGGAAACTAATATTCATAGCCACAATCCAAGGAAGGAAAAATAGAGAAGAAGTAATTTAAGCATTCACACCTAGTTCTCTTATAAAGTCACAACATAAAATGGATCTGCGAGATCCCTCGAAGTACTGGAACCTAACCAAGCCCCAACATATGTCCCAACATGACCCCAAATCCACAACCATCAACTACACAATTGGGGATCCCATCCCCATCCATGTCACCTCACAAGCATCAAGCAGAACAACCCTACTCATCACCAAAACAGAGTAGGGGAGTTTTCAGATTTAATCACACCATTCATTATATTCCTTCTTTTTGCTTCATTAAATGGGGTGATCATACAATGATTTTTCTTCATTGGGAATCCATTTATTCAACTGAGTTTACATGATTAACAAGTTTCCATGTTACATCCATTCAATCACAAGATTATACAGAAAAAACAGAGGTTCATTAGTGTACAAGAAAGGAACACCAATGACCACTATTTTTAGTGGGAATAAGCCCATAAAATTTACAACACATGAAGAAAGATAAATGAATACAACATCATCATAAAACACCCCCTTCATTCTTTAGAAACCATTTATTATATTCATTAAGGTTGGGTTTCATCCACGCCCTGAGGAAACATTATTAAACCCACCCCACATGATACATAGTAAGGAGAGACGATGGAATACCCTACCTAGATGATCAATAATCGATGTTTTCTTATCACACCAAGAACAGGGGATGTTTGATTTACAGGGGAAGAACTCCAAGGACTCCAAGAGTGAGTAGAAAAGGCTCTAGTATGGGCACAAAACTAGCCTCAGGAAGAGGGACACCAAATGAACCAAGGAAAAGAAAAGAGGTCATCCAAGAATGAGGAAGAAACTTTTTGTGATATAAGGAGAGATCCTGGAGTTACGGGTTATGAAATATTGAATGACAGTAAAGGTGGGTCGTGGTTTCACCACGTGATTGGATGGTTACATATGATGGAATTAATTTTTATTTAATAATTCCAATTAGAGAGGTGGCGATAATGGCTGTGAGTTAAAGGGTTTCTTTTAAATGGAGGAAAACCCATAACAGGAGTAGAACTGGAATGTACAGGAAAAGGGGTGGCACTAAGGAAAAAAGCCATAGTTTTGGTAATTCAAGGGTCTCTCAGATATTGAGGGATTTTAGATATCATTTATGGGATTTAAATAGATTTGAAAGGGGTATTAAAACACTTTTACATTAAAAGATATGTTACGGGAGCAGAATTTGAAAAAATGTCAAAAAAATGAAGAAAAAAAATTAAAGGGCGGGAAACTGTTTGGTGAGACACCATAACAGTGACACCGATTTGGTGGAACACCATAAGTGGTTCTACCATTTCGGTGTGTGACCACTATAGTTCCACCATAACTATGCCACCAGTTCAGTGGAACACCATAAGTGGTGCCACCATTTTGGTGTGCGATGGTGATGGTGTGACCACTACGGTGCCACCATCACGGTGCCACAACCACGGTTCATCGTCATGGTCCCACCATCATAGTTCCACTATGACTGGTGCCATCATTTAGGTGCAACCATTTGGTGGAATTGAGTTTTTTTAAAACTCCTTAATGAGTCACTAATGGTCCCTAGGATACCCCAAACACCAGAAATTTGGAAAACTAATGGACTATGAGGGTCTAGGACATTACATCAAATACCCATAAAACTATTCTCTTTCAATAGAATAAAAGAGTAAACTTAAAGAAAATAGAGGGGGGCTGAATGACCACCTCACAAGATACCTATCAAGAGTAAACCTCCTTGACTTATAGGAACACCTCTCCCTCATACTGATCAACTATAGAGGTAATAATGCTCCCCTCCCTTAAGCATCCCCACAAACATGTAAATGTTATACCATCCAGTCATATGGATTACGGAGTCCCTTCTTCCATGTCAAGATATTATCCACTTTGGGCAGCACTGACTCACCCGCATGGGTTTAATCACATCAACAATAATGCGTCTCGATTAGGGGTCAGGTCCGCCCCTCCCCACAGTTAGGACTCTTCACAAACACATAGAGAACAAGGTAATCATCCCATATCATAGTTAACAAGGTCAAGAATTACATCACAGTCAAGAAAAAAAACAACACAGAACAAAACTCTACACATATCGAGGTACTAGGTGCACATCTATGCCTCCCATTCCCAGGTACTCTCCTCGAGGCTAGCATTCCTCCATAACACATGAACCAATGGAATATTTTGTCCATGAAGCACCTTCTCCTCACGATCTTTGATCCTTAATGGTCTCTCTAAAATGTCACATCGTCTTCAATATCCATCTTTCCCCAGTCGAGGACGTGTGAATCATCATGTAGATGCCGATAGAGCTGAGACACATGGAAGACATCATGCAACCTCAATATCAGTGGTGGTAGTTCAAGCTGATAAGCCACTTCACTGACCCGCCGTAACACCTCGAAATATTCGATGAACATGGGAGAAAGCTTACTTCCCCTACTGAACCTCTGTTGCCCACACCGAGGGGAGACCTTCCAGAACATGTGGTCCCTAATGTCGAACTCTAAGGGTCTCCTTCTATGATCAGAATAAAACATTTTTTAGTGCTAAGTCACCTTCATCTTTTCCCGTATAAGTTTAACCTTCTCCATTGTGATCTACACAACCTCTAGGCCAAGAAAACATGTTTCCCCGACCAATTTCTACACATGGGTAAATGAAACGGTTGTCTATACAAATATTTGAATAGATCCATGACAATAGTAGAGTGATAGCTATTGTTGAAGGAAAACTCTACCAAAGTCAAGTGTCCCACCCATGATCCCCTGAGGTCCAAAACACATGCTCGTAGTTTATCCTCCAATGTTTGGACGGTCTTCTCCATCTGCCCATCTGTCTGGGGGTGGAAAGTATGCTGAGTCATATCGAGGTTCCAAAATCATGTTGCAATCCTTTAGAGACCCATGAGGTAAACTGTGTATCCCAATCTGAGACTATGGACCTCGCACTTCCATGCAACCGCACCACCTCATCCATGTACCTCTATGATAAGGCATCCACCACACTCGAATCCTTGATTTCTTGGAAGTGAGCTAATTTTTTCATCTAGTCCACCACTATTCAGATAGCATCGCAACCTCCTTGAACCCTGGGTAGTCTCGTGATTAAATCCATCAATATTTCATCCCACTTCCACTCAGGGGCATCTAAAGGATGAAATAGAACTCCTAGAACATAGTACTAATCCTTCACCTTCTGACACATGAGGCACTTTTACAGGAACCCGACCACTTCCTGTTTCACCCTAGGCCACCAAAACTGACTCCTCAAGCCTTGATACATTTTGGAAACTCCTAGGTGTACCGCAAGGGTTGAGTTGTAGAACACACCAAGAACTATCTCACGCATTTCCACCAGGAAGAACAGTTTTCTATAAAACAAAATATGATTGCATCCATCTTTAGACCATCCTTATAAAGTATTTACCTATCTAACACGGTCGAGCATCAATTCAGCCTCTAAGTCCCCACACTGAGACTCTTCCAGCTACTACAACAGAGAGGACTACACTATCATATGGAATAGATAGCCTCTTCCATCCTCCACCCTTGAATCTAGGTGTAGGGTAGCCAACTCCTCCATCACCATCCAAGCATCCACTGATTCTTGAACCACATCCTTCTGTGACTTCCTTCTCAAAGAATTGGCCACCACGTTCCCCTTTCATGAGGAGTAGGAAGTCTCAAAGTCTTAGTACTGAAGAAACTCCATCCACCTCCACTACCGTAAGTTTAGGTCATCCTGGTAGAAGATACACCTCAAGATCTTGTGATTCGTAAAGACCAAAAAGCATTCCCCAGTGAGGTAATGACTCCACAACTTCTGAGAGAACACTACCACTGCAAGCTCTAGGTCATGGGTGGCATAGTTACATTCATGTGAACGTAACTAACTAGAACCATAAGATATCACTCCCCACTGTTGCATCATCACACACCCCAATCCTAGGCTAGGAGCATCGTATAACACTTCAAACGATACCCCTTATTCTGGAAACCTCATCACCAGGGCACTGACCAAATTCCCCTTCAGACAGCTGAAGGCTACTTTGCACTACTCACTCTATAAAAAAGACTGGTCTTTCTTGGTCAAGTTTGTCAAAGGTGATACAAATCGACAGAAGTTGGGAACGAACCTCCGGTGGTAACCTGCTAGACCCCGGAAACTATAAACCTCTGCCACATTCTTGGGTGCTACCCAAGAAACAACTACCTAGACCTTCAATGGGTCCACCGTTATTCCATAATGGAACACCGCATGTCCTAGGATGTGCACATCATGTGTCTAGAACATTAACTTGGAAAACTTCTTGTAGAGTTGGTGTTATCAAGGGACTTCTAAAATCCTCCTCAGATGCTTGGTGTGATCCTACTTTGATCTTGATTAGATCAAGATTTCATCGATAAACATGACTAGGAACAAGTCCAGATACTTGCAGAAAACAGATTCCATGAGCCCCATGAACACAGTTGGTGCATTTTTAATGCCAAATGGCATGACAAAAAATTCAAAGTGCCCATATCTGCACCTGAAAGCTGTCTTTGATATGTCACCCTCCTTCACCCTCAACTGGTGATATCCCGATCGCAGGTCGATCTCAGAGAACCAACCTGCTCCCTTCAACTGGTCAAAAAGTTTGTTGATCCTTGGGAGAGGGTAACAGTTCTTGACAATCACCTAATTCAGCCTTCAATAGTCTATACACAGCCAAAGAAAACCATCTTCCTTCTTTGTGAACAAGACTAGAACACCCCATGGTGACGTGCTCGGTTGGAAAAAACCCTTCTTCATCATATCATAAATCTGAATCCATAACTTCCGTAACTCAAAAGGTTTCATCCAATAGGGGTCCATCGAAATTGGATGGGCACCGGGTTGCAATTCCATCTCGGAATCGACATCGCGTTGGGGGTTAGAGTCACCACCTATCCAGGTAAGACGTTTAGGAACTCGCTGATGACCCCTAGGACTTAAACCATCTCTATATCTACCGACTCGATTGACATCCTAGATAACAAGGAAAGGAGGGGCTCTACTCATCGGCTGCCATCTTGGAAACCTCGCTCGCTGATGAAAGTCACACATTGGCCACCCATATCTGAAAACACGACCCTTCTCCAAAAGTATTCGATAACGGCACACACAGAGATTAGCTAGTTGATGCCTAAGATGACATCATATGGTTGCATCTGTAGAAAAATAAGGTCCCCACTAGACTGATGTGGCCCAACAACCAGTCTGCATCCCCAGTAAACATAAGACATGCCAGTTTTACCTCTGAATATCATACTCAATACTAGGGGCATGGGAAGTCTCTATGCATCTAGACCTAGAGAATGGGCTAGCCTGGGTTCAACAAAGGAGTGTGAAGCTCCTGAATCAAACAAGGCATAGGAAAGAGTACTAAACAATCTGATCGTACCTTGAACGACTTCTAGCCCTGCTAGAACTGCTGCCACTATGGCGTGTAACTTACCATGCTAAGCTCCTATGCCCCTCGGTTGTTGGACACCTCCTTGATCATGCCCTTGTCAAAGTCCCTAAGGATTTCTATGAGGTTTCCCTCCTCCTGCAACGTCTGATCTCATAGGAGTGGGGGCTCGCTATCCCTACTACTACTGCTGAAAGGGACTGCATAAAAACTATTTTTGTATAGGTGGAAGCTGAACCTTCCAACCCCCACTGTACTACACTCGGTCTAGGAACTAATTCGAAGGTTCCCACGGCTACCACATATGAAGCATCTCAGTCCTGGTCTTGCAAAGAAGGGTGAGGACTGAGAGATCAAAACTAGAACTATAGGGGCCGACTCCCCACTGGCTGAAACCTGGAAGGCCCTGACATTGGAGGCTTGCTACTGACAGATTTCCCCTTTGAAGAGCCCAACTGGATCCCCTCTCATGGAACACCTCCCAACTTGTGCATTCTCTCCACCACTTTAGCCTTCTTTCGAACCTATAAGTACATCGGTAGAGTGAAGGGAGTAACAACAAACTAAAGAGAGGGTCAGAGTGCCTCCTCTAAACGTCTCACCCAAGAATCCTCATTCAAAAAGTGGTCTGGATAAAATAGAAGGATATCCTTGAACTTGATCCTCAGATCCCTCACTCACATACTCCCCAGCTAAAGGGAGAGTAGCTCTTGACTCTTCTCATCCTTCATCGTGGAAGAGAGGAATTATTCCCTGAACTCTCTCTCAAAGTCAGTTCATGAAACCTCATCCTACCTCTTCTCCCTATGATAGAGCGTCCACCACTAAGGTTCCACTCCCTACATTCATCTTACAACTAGAGGAACCCAGTAATCTATCAGAGCTCAGATCAAGCTAGAATTTATCACATACTCATCGAGCTAAATTTATATCTCCCTATCTGAGATGCTACCCCCGTACTTCCTGAGGGTCTGTCACTAAAAGGCACGAAGCATCTTCTGCCCCTATTCATCCTCCTCCTCTTGATCAGCACTCAACTAATCTACCAAATCAGCCTCCAAGTCCTTGATCGCCTTCACTACTCATGGTCATCATCCGGCTGTCATAACTTCAAGGTAAACAAGGAAATGCCTATACCCAAGTAGTGTAGAATATTTATTTTAAATTTTTCTTAAACTTTTTATTTATTTAAATTTTCAGAACACCCATAACACACAAGAACACGAATCATTATAATACATGTACCTTTACTAGGATCTCTACCCTACAATCAATGTAGCCTCACCTGGTCATTCGGTAGGTCCAGAGTCCTTACATCAGATCACAGGGGGCCCTAAAATCCTATGTCCTGGCTGGTCTTCCCTGGCCTATTTCATGCCCCAAAATTTCCTAAAATTGTTTCCCTGCCATCCCATGAAATCCTCATTGTTTCTAACTCTGAACTTCATCCTATCTCTCAAACATCACCTTTGATACCATTCAATCATAGCCCGCCTTCACCAAGATGAGGGAAGAGATGGAAAACTGTCAGACCCTTCCTTTCTCAAGTTAAAGGAGAGATAATGACCCCCAAGTCCCACCTTTAATAGTCCCCAGAGCGTCGACTAGACCCAATGGTATAGAATCACATTTAATATGGAAGTAATTACCCTTTTATTTAGTTTGATCGGGAGATACAATGGTAAAAACCCAAAAACCTCCAAAAAATGAAGGTAAAAGTAAATCCAAAACCCATTACCATTTGCATGTTCAAAGATAAACCCAAACAAGGTACAAGAAAACTCAAAATTTTAAGTAACAAAAGAAAAGAAACAGCAACGACTACTGTCCCGATGTCTGAGATAGTATGGCCCCACACGGTCCCCGAAGTCCTCTTAGAAACCTGAAAATATTTTTATATATGTAGGGTGAGTATACGGGTATACTCAGTAGGGAAAACCAAAAGCTCTTGTGCACAAGTGGAGAGGAATTCTAATGCCACGTGAGAAAAAGGAGATAACCAAACAACCTAACAAAGAAACTATCCACCCAAGCCTCACCAAGGCACATTCCACAAATAATGCAAGTCATGTAAAGTAGTGGTAATAAAACATCGATGTTTGGGTACCCTACACCAATTTACCACTGGTTATTGAAGATATCTTACATGTCAGACATCCCACACCATTTTTCATTACAGTCCCACTACCGCCCAAACGACAAACTTTTGGACCACCACAACCACGCATCCCACCCACAGACACCTGGACCACAACAACCACACACATCCCCACCCACAGACACCTTGGCCACAACAATCACTGTAACACCCCAAGATTTCATAGTGTGTTATTTCTTCAAAATAATTCAATAACTTGTACTACACGCAACACCGAGATCAATCACACCATGACTTACCAAAAAATCCATTCAAAATAGGTTATTAATAGTATTAACTAAATTTTAAACTTTATATAATCCTTATAATTTTGGAATCCATATTATGAGTTTCTTAGACATAATGTAAGAACAAATTCATTTTCAGTATTGCACTTTTATCAACTTTTAATAGTGAACCCTTTTTAAATAAAATATTTTAAACTTTTTGACTAAATGGGGACATCAAAAATTTAAAATGAAACATCTCAAGCATCCACGGTATGCTATCCTTTGAATAATACAGTAGCGTGTGTTGTACGCAACTTCGAGTTCTAACACACACCACAACCAATCAAATTAGTCGTTATGAATAGTAATACCGACCTTTTGAAATTATATATATTTTATATTTCAAAATGGACTTCATTTTTTGATTCGGAATATCAAAATTATCCTAGGTTGAAATTTTGGTACTATTCGGATAACTTTCATATTTTTATGAATAGTGAAAATTACTAAATTTTAATTAAAAACAACTTTTTTAATAAAAATAATTAATAGTGATAAATTATGAATTTGAGAGGTTTTAAAGTATATTTAGAATATATTTTTACCATTTAATACAATGTTGGTCATTGGACATAATTTTACAATTAAACCGGACAAAAACAACTGTCAATCTTTTGATAGTTATTATCTCTTAAAAACAGGCTTTTTGTTTTAACAACAGGAATTAATTTTAAATTAATTTCTGCCACTTCTGTGTTTTGAATTTTAAAAATTGGATTCAATATTTGGAATCAGGATGTTAAAATTGTGTAAATAGGTAACTTTTATTTTTAGACATTTTGAATAATTACTGCGGTAAATATTTTATTTACCATGGTTAAGGGTAAATACGGTAAATAAGGGTTAAAAAAATAATATTATAAGAATACTAAATTACCCTAAAACGTGTCCTAGCCTTATTGGTTGATACAGTTTCGACCATAGGCATCTTTGGGTCGATTTTGGGACCCCATTGAGCCATTGTAGGTGATAGGGACACTTGATTTTAATTAAGTTAAAATGAATACAAAAATGACACAAGCTTATATCTTTTAGAAAAACAATTTTTACATAGGGTTATATATGTTGGCTTTTCGACTATAAATATTCATTAGAAAGATAAAACAATTTCCTACATAATTATAGTTTATTTATAATTTTTAAACATTAAATAATTTAATTTAGTTATGACACAATGATGATGCAGTAATTCCCATAATAGTGAAAATTTAAAATAATTGATATTATAAATACCCAAATAAATATAATTTGAGACTTTTTATGAAGTAAACTAATTTTCTAAGTTACTATGACATGTTATAAATCATTTAATTAAATTTTTTCTAAGTAATCATTCTTTTATGAGTTTCACAAAAATCAACTATTGAATAGTGTCAAAATTGACATAAAAGAGTTTTTAAAATAGATATTATATTATTAATTGATATTAAATTCCTAAAAATCTAATATTTGGAAAGAGACTTATATCATGATAGGTTCATAATTAATGGACCACTTGGGGGTCTCTTGGATGTATATGGTAAGTTTATTAACCATATAATATAAAAATACAAAGAGACATTGTAAAAGTGAAACTAATTAACTTAGAGTTAATACTTAAAGATAAGGTTAATATAAGTACCCAAAACTGTATAAATTATATTGGTTGAGTTGTTTTCGACCATTCCTCACCTTAAAATTTTAATAATCAACTTTTGAGCCATTAGAAACATAATATCAATTTATTATAAATTAATATTTCTAGATTTTCCAAAGGTGCCCCTCACCCCTCTTATAAAAGGGCACTCCTCATTATCATTTATTCACGCCTTCAAAGCCTTTTTGTTAGGCCAAAATCTGCACAAATACTCTCCCAACTTCCCTAACTACAACCTAGAGGCCTTAGTTTTATCAGAAATCCAACCTAAGGAGCCCTTTTGATCAAATCAAAAGGAAGAACCCGAAGAAGTGGTAATGATTTCACCACCCTTTTCCAAGTTCCTTTCTTCTTCCACTTCTTATTTCTTTGTTATTACCATTATAAAATAATAAATCCAGTATCCTATATATAATGTGATGTTATTATAAATATGTTACAACCATATTCAGTATTCTATCCACCCTTTGAATAACATGTCACCATACGTGCGTACGTACGGCTTACCGTCTCCACGTCGTGGTGTAATTGTTATTCAATATATTATTGTTTGGATGGGTATAATAATGATGTGTAACTCATGTAAATAATAAATATAACATGTTAATGATTCTGTATATATGATATAACATCCATTTATATATTATTTTAATATCAAAAGAATGATATTTTCGCTCGTGCGTACGTACGGACTACCGTCTCCACGAACACGATGAGATTCATTCTTCATCGTATCCATTCAAGTATAATTATCATTTGATGATTTAAAAATGATGTTTAAGGACTTGATATCATTCTGGATATGATTAAGATACAACCTATCCATAAAAAACATGGCCTACGTAACAAAACATATAAAATAAAACGAGTAAGTTAACACCCGAAACGACGATAATACTAAGATATTATTAACAAAGCAATGTTAAAAGATCATATATGATATCATATTAATATATATGATTATTTTATAATTTAATAACAATCATTTCACCATTATACAGGAGGTTAACCTACCCTCAACCAAGGAAAAGTACAAGGTAAGGGTTTATTTCGCAATCTCTTCATTATTCGAGGTTGTTTATACGTAATAATCTACTGGGATTTCTTTATCATCCACATCCATGTTTCTTCGAAATGTATTTCAAAACATTTTTACTATTTACAAAAAACATGGGTTAAAGTCATTTATACCCTTATGTGTTTTTAAAGGTATCTTTCCGTAATTTTCCAAACAAGAAACTTTTTACCTTTCGACAAATTTAAGGTAAGAATGTTTTTTTAACTTATACGGCGGGTGCGGCTATTTACCACCGTTATAAAATAGTTAAAGCTTCCCTTACAAGCTTACAAGGATATTTTAAAAGTAAATGTTTTATTTTATAATTATGTGACTTTTAAATGATTTCAAAATGAATATTTTAAGAATTTCGGAAAGGTACTCTTTATCAAAATCAGAATTTTAAATTTTTTAAAGATTTATCCTTCTAAATCTTTATAATTAATGTCCATGTCTTCAAAATTGTTTTTAAGGAAATATTTATATGGACATGAATGTTTTTAAAAATGTTAATTCCTTTCAAAAGTTTCAAAGTGGTATGGGACACTTTGATTTAAAAATCTCTTTTTAATTAGTTCCTTAATAAATGTGTGGCTTTTATATGATTTCAAAAAAAAGATATTTCTCTAAAAAGAGTTTTGCTTTCATCTATGTCAACATCCTTTGATGGATTTTATGATTATATGAAGTTGATTTATTATGATACAAAACTTCCATAATTTATTGAAGGTTTTGTGATATGTTTGACTGTGGATGTGTTATTTTTATACCATTCATGGTTTTTGGAGAAAGTATTGACATTTCGTATGCTGGTTTTAATACGAATGTTTATATTATGTTTAAACCTTTTCATATGAGAATGAATTTGACTTAGTAAGTGACGGGTGGAGCCCTATATAGCTCCTCGATGCATCGGTAGGTCTCATGAGACAAACTAGTGTCTTGGCACAAGGCCTTGGCAAAATCTTATTTGTAGTCTTGGCACAAGGCCTTGGCTATGTGGTTATGATAGTCTGTAATTATGAATTCCATCATTATGAAAGTGGTTATTGATATTGAATGTGATTATTTGATTAGTAGAATATCCATGTGAATAATTAAATGGAATTATTTCATTTTACGTTTTTCATACTATGTTGAAGTTCAAGTTTAAAAGGCTCTTGTTTTAGTAATGCATTTCCTTAAGTGTTTATGCTTATTTTTGAAAGTTCGGATATATTGTTCTCCTTACTGGGAATTTGAGCTCACCCCTTTTCTATGTTTTATTTTTCCTAGGATGTGAAGAAGTAAGTTATGAATGACCTGCAGGGATTTTATGTGGGGATATGAGTGTGGAATATGGAGAATATGTTGTAGTAGTAGTTTTTCACTTTATGATGTAATGTAAAACTTTATGAATATATCTAGTGTTTCCAAGGCTACTAAACCAATCAGTCTTTTGAGATTTGATCTTTCTTGTGATCATGCCAATGTTATGTAATAATGCACTGACTCTGGGTAACTAGGGTCGGGGCATTACAGTTGGTATCAGAGGAAGTTTAGTACAAACCTTGGAAACTAGATTTAGATAAACTCAGATTAGAGCACGTAGACCTAAGATGAACTTTGAGGATTAGTATAGAAGAACATCCTAGAATTTTGGTATTGTAGAGATTTTGTGAGTTTTTCGAGCAATACATCCCTGTCTGGATACGAGCAGGTAGAGGCGGCTCTGGCACAGATGTACCTAGGGGTAAAACCCGAAAACACCGCTTTGAGCTAGACTAGAATAGGAACTGGTGCACAACAACAGACCTTGCTGCACTCTCGGTTACGACACTCTCGGGGGATATGCTTAGTATAACTCTCATTTTCTTTACAAATAATTATGAATTTTTTATGAGTATATACTTCTTCAAAGAAAACATTCTTATGATTATGGATTATATCCATAAATAGTTCAATTTATGTTAAGTTTTTTATAAGTATGGGATTATGTATTTTGATTCATAAACTGATCTATTTTATGCCATTGTTTATAAATGGCGCCCAGTAGAAGGAATGGGAACACTAGAAATGCACATGATACAAAGAGAAAGAAGGATCATATATTTCATGGTCTTAAGCCAAAATTTATAATAGAAATAGTTTCGCATGTATTATCATCATATGAAGAAATAATATCATGTGTTGATAAGATAAGTAAAGAGTTTACTGAGTCCTATGGCTTTGAAGGGAAGAAAGAGAAGAAAAGGATGGAAGAGAGAAATATGGATAAAGGAAAGAGGGAAAAGAAGAATTTTCCCATATGTGATAACTGTGGAAAGAAACACCCTGGAACTTTCCTGAAAGGAATGGGAGTTTGTTATAAGTGTGGAGGAAAAGGGCAAAAAGTATGTGACTGCAAGGGTAAGGAAATGGTTTCAAATGTACAATGCTTCATTTGCAAAGAGTTTGGACACTACGCGAACCTATGTCCCAGTCATCAGACTATGCCGCAAATGATGCTATTGGATAATAATCAAGTTATGATACTACCACTGATAAAGAGGAATGATTAGAGTGCTTGTGTTGATTATTTCATTTGAGTGTTGTATCAACAATGTATTTTTTATAATAATTATGGAGTATATAAGGATTGTACTGCAGTATTATTTCATTAAGGACTTGAGATTGTGTGGAACAAAGAAAAGTGACTCAATAACAGGATAAATTTTTGGAAAATATATGGTTGAGAGAATGATAAACGATAATATAGTTATGATACCGAGGTAGTGATTTTGGAATAATACATGATTGATTTGGATAAATTATATTGGATATTCTTGACTACCTTGAAACTGATTAATGATTTTAATATTCCATCATTGTTGGGGTTTAAAACATTTTTGGATTGAATGAGTATTTCTATTGTTCTTTAAGGAATGAGGGATCATCAATGTAATCAATAAGGTTTTATGGTAATTCAGGATGTTGCGGTGTTTTAAAAGAATACATGATGAATGTGTTCACATGTTATTACGTGGAAAAAAGGATTTTTATTGTGTTTACCTTCCTTATAAATTTTGGACTGAAGTATTTTGAATAGTTCTAGTTTGGATTATTATGGATTGCCATAAAAGGACAACCCGGAGGTTGGGCGGCAACCCGTCGTGTCCAGCAAGGCCGCAAGACTTGAACCCAAAACCGAAGGGCGACAAGGGTGTATCACCTACCACTGACCCACGTGATGTCCGAGATTAAATAATGTAGTTTTTTTTTAAAAGATCTGGTAGATGAATTATAAATTCTTTTTTTAACCCTATACGAATAGGATAAATAGAATATATATTTTTACGTTCTATTATATTTTAGAGTGAAAGATAAGTTTGTGGTAGAAATTTATTAATGGATAAAACTCTAATTATAAAGTAAGTATATCTCCTTATGATCTTAGCCAATCTCATAAATAAATTCCTCAACATTACGAAAAGGAACTTAGAACAAAAATGTTGTCCTAGATGGTACCTTAGATCATCACTAATTTATGGCTTTGGGATTGTTGGACTTTTCATAGCCATGTTCTCTACCACTCTCCATCAGATAATTGATGGTTATATTTCTCTTCCATATCCATATTTTCTAATATGGAACCCTAGTATGCGTTATTTTCGGTAATCATCATACATTCCACTCTTTATTTTAAATAGAGGCCTCATTAATTCATTTTCGATGTGGAATTTCAACTAAGATATTTTGAAACGTCAAAAATGGGTTATCCCAATACCCTATGTTTTGTTGAACCGATGGTATTTCAAATCATCACAGATTGATGAATTTAAAGACCTCAATTTTATACTTGTTTGTGATTGATGACCTCAATCACTACCTATAAATATTTACGTTTTTCTTCCAATTATATGTCTCTAATGGCCACTAATGTTCTCCTAACCGAGATCATAATTTGGTGGTGACCCTTTCATTTCTCTTTTGCTCATATTAAGACTAGATTTTAGTAACCTAATTTTATATGTGGGTTTTCCCACAAATATATTTTCTATTTTAAACCTTTTATTTTCAAAGAACAATTTCAAATTGCGAGGACGCAATTTTTTGAAGGAGGGGAGAATGTAACACCCCAAGATTTCATAGTGTGTTATTTCTTCAAAATAATTCAATAACTTGCACTACACGCAACACCGAGTTCAATCACACCATGACTTACCAAAAAAGCCATTCAAAAGAGGTTATGAATAGTATTAACTAAATTTTAAACTTTATATAATCCTTAAAATTTTGGAATCCATATTATGAGTTTCTTAGACATAATGTAAGAACAAATTCATTTTCAGTATTGCACTTTTATCAACTTTTAATATTGAACCCTTTTTAAATACAATATTTTAAACTTTTTGACTAAATGGGGACATCAAAAATTTAAAATGAAACATCTCAAGCATCCATGGTACGCTATCCTTTGAATAATACAGTAGCGTGTGTTGTACGCAACTTCGAGTTCTAACACACACCACAACCAATCAAACTAGCCGTTATGAATAGTAATACCTACCTTTTGAAATTATATATATTTTATATTTCAAAATTGACTTCATTTTTGGATTCGGAATATCAAAATTATCCTAGGGTGAAATTTTGGTACTTTTCGGATAACTTTCATATTTTGATGAATAGTGAAAATTACTAAATTTTAATTAAAAACAACTTTTTTAATCAAAATAATTAATAGTGATAAATTATGAATTTGAGAGGTTTTAAAGTATATTTAGAATATATTTTTACCATTTAATACAATGTTTGTCATTGGACAAAATTTTACAGTTAAACCGGACATAAACAACTGTCAATCTTTTGATAGTTATTATCTCTTAAAAACACGCTTTTTGTTTTAACAACGGGAATTAATTTTAAATTAATTTCTGCCACTTCTGTGTTTTGAATTTTGAAAATTGGATTCCATATTTGGAATCAGGATGTTAAAATTGTGTAAATAGGTAACTTTTATTTTTAGACATTTTGAATAATTACTGCGGTAAATATTTTATTTACCATGGTTAAGGGTAAATACGGTAAATAAGGGTTAAAAAAATAATATTATAATAATACTAAATTACACTAAAACGTGTCCTAGTCTTATTGGTTGATACATTTTCGACCATAGGAATCTTTTTGTCAATTTTGGGACCCCATGGAGCCACTTGTAGGTGATAGGGACACTTTATTTTAATTAAGTTAAAATGAATACAAAAATTACACAAGCTTATATCTTTTAGAAAAACAATTTTTACATAGGGTTATATATGTTGGATTTTCGACTATAAATATTAATTAGAAAGATAAAAATCTTTCCTACATAATGATATTTTATTTATACTTTTTAAACATTAAATAATTTAATTTAGTTATGACACAATGATGATGCAGTAATTCCCATAATAGTGAAAATTTAAAATAATTGATATTATAAATACCCAAATAAATATAATTTGAGACTTTTTATGAATTAACCTAATTTTATAAGTTACTATGACATGTTATAAATCATTTAATTAAATTTTTTCGAAGTAATCATTCTGTTATGAGTTTCACAAAAATCAACTATTGAATAGTGTCAAAATTGACATAAAAGAGTTTTTAAAATAGATATTATATTATTAGTTGATATTAAATTCTTAAAAATCTAATGTGTGGAAAGAGACTTATATAATTATAGGTTCATCATTAATGGACCACTTGGGGGTCTCTTAGATGTATATGGTAAGTTTATTAACCATATAATATAAAAATACAAAGAGACATTGTAAAAGTGAAACTAATTAACTTAGAGTTAATATTTAAAGATAAGGTTAATATAAGTACCAAAAACTGTATAAATTCTATTGGTTGAGTTTTTTTCGACCCTTCCCCACCTTAACCTTTTAATAATAAACTTTGGAGCCATTAGAAGCAGAATATGAATTTATTATAAATTAATATTTCTAGATTTTCCAAAGGTGCCCCTCACCCCTCTTATAAAAGGGCACTCATCATTCTCATTTCTTCACACCTTCAAAGCCTTTTGGTTCGGCCAAACTCTGACCAAATACTCTCCCAACTTCCCTCACTACAACCTAGAGGCATTAGTTTTATCATAAATCCAACCTAAGGATCCCTTTTGATCAAATCAAAAGGAAGAACCCGAAGAAGATGATTTCACCACCCTTTTCCAAGTTCCTTTCTTCTTCCACTTCTTATTTCTTTGTTATTACCATTATAAAATAATAACTCCAGTATCTTATATATACTTTGATTTTATTATAAATATGGTACAACCATATTCAGTATTCTATCCACCCTTTGAATAGCATGTCACCATACGTGCGTACGTACGGCTTACCATCTCCACGTCGTGGTTTAATTGTTATTCAATATATTATTGTTTCGATGGGTATAATAATGATGTGTAACTCATGTAAATAATAAATATAACATGTTAACGATTCTGTACATATGATATACCATCCATTTATATATTATTTTAGTATCAAAATAATGATATTGTCGCCCGTGCGTACGTACGGACTACCGTCTCCACGAACGCGATGAGATTCATTCTCCATCGTATCCAATCAAGTATAATTATCATTTGATGATTTAAAAATGATGTTTAAGGACTTGATATCATTATGGATATGATTAAGATACAACCTATCCATAACAAACATGGCTTACGTAACAAAACATATAAAAGAAAATGAGTAAGTTAACACCCGAAACGGCGATAATACTAAGATATTATTAACAAAGCAATGTTAAAAGATCATATATGATTTCATATTAATATATATGATTCTTGTATAATTTAATAACAATTATTTCACCATTATACAGGAGGTTAACCTACCCTCAACCAAAGAAAAAGTACAAGGTAAGGGTTTATTTCGCAATCTCTTCATTATTCGAGGTTGTTTATACGTAATAATCTACTGGGATTTCTTTATCATCCACATCCATGTTTCTTCGAAATGTATTTCATAACATTTTTACTATTTACAAAGAATATGGTTTAAAGTCATTTATACACTTATGTGTTTTTAAAAGAATCTTTCCACCATTTTCCAAACAAGGCACTTTTTACCTTTCAACAAATTTAAGGTAAGAATGTTTTTTTTTAACTTATACGGCGGGTGCGGCTATTTACCGTCGTTATAAAATAGTTAAAGCTTCCCTTAAAATCTTAAAAGGATATTTTCAAAGTAAATGTTTTATTTTATAATTATGTGACTTTTAAATGATTTCAAAATTAATATTTTAAGAATTTCGGAAAGGCACTCTTTATCAAAATCAGAATTTTAAATGTTTTAAAGATTTATCCTTCTAAATCTTTTTAATTAATGTCCATGTCTTCAAAATGGTTTTTAAGTATTTATTTATATGGACATGAATGTTTTTAAAAATGTTAATTCCTTTCAAAAGTTTCAAAGTGGTGTGGGACACTTTGATTTAAAAATCTCTTTTTAATTACTTCCTTAATAAATGTGTGGCTTTTAAATGATTTCAAAAAAAAAGATATTTCTCTAAAAAGAGTTTTGATTTCATCTATGTCAACATCCTTTGATGGATTTTATGATTATATGAAGTTGATTTATTATGATACAAAACTTCCATAATGTATTGAAGGTTTTGTGATATGTTTGACTGTGGATGTGTTATTTTTATACCATTCATGGTTTTTGGAGAAAGTATTGACATTTCGTATGCTGGTTTTAATACGAATGTTTATGTTATGTTTAAACCGTTTCATATGGGAATGCATTGGACTTAGTAAGTGACGGGTGGAGCCCGCTATAGCTCCTCGATGCATCGGTAGGTATCATGAGACAAACTAGTGTCTTAGCACAAGGCCTTGGCAAAATCTTATTTGTAGTCTTGGCACAAGGCCTTGGCTATGTGGTTATGATAGTCTGGCATTATGCATTCCATCATTATGAAAGTGGTTATTGATATTGAATTTGATTATTTGATTAGTAGAATATCCATGTGAATAAGTAAATGGAATTATTTCATTTTACTTTTTCCATACTATGTTGAAGTTCAAGTTTAAAAGGCTCTTGTTTTTGTAATGCATTGCCTTAAGTGTTTATACTTATTTTTGAAAGTTCCGCTATATTGTTCTCCTTTCTGGGCATTTGAGCTCACCCCTTTTCTATGTTTTATTTTTCCCAGGATGTGAAGAAGTAAGTTATGAATGACCTTCAGGGATTTTATGTGGGGATATGAGTGTGGAATATGGAGACTATGTTGTAGTAGTAGTTTTTCACTTTATGATGTAATGTAAAACTTTATGAATATATCTAGTGTTTACAAGGCTACTAAACCAATTGGTCTTTCGAGATTTGATCTTTCTTGTGATCATTCCAATGTTAGGTAATAATGCACCGACTCTGGGTAACTAGGGTTGGGGCGTTACAACCACTTCCACACTCAAAGACACATGGGCCTCATCATGAAGACACTTGGGAAGAAATCCTACCCACACACACCTAGGCCAACCACCACAACATACCCTATCCAAATAATCTTGGGGTATAATGGACCTCAGGCCATCACAACCTACCCTAATAGTCTTGGGATACTTAGAAGAGGAAGCAGAAAAGGATCTAATAACCATCCACTCATAAAAGTGTTGGAAAAAACACCCTCCCTCATGAAATGAGGGTGTCCGGCACAAAGTGCTCAATGTGGGTGGGGTTCGAATAAGAAACACAAGAACTAAATTTATACACATAGCTATACAAGAACTCATCCAAACCCAAGGGATCCCAAACCATCCCATACAAAACACCCTCATTACTATTCATTTATACAAAAGCTCAATAGCCACAACTAGAGCACAACTCATTCTTGGAAAACAATTCCCCATTAAACCCATTCTTGTTATCATGTTCAAGTGATTCCATTTAAAATAATTCTTCACTAACAGTAAACTAACAGGCATAAACACAAGATAGGAAAGGAAAAATAGTCGAGGAGTAATTTTAGCATTCACACCTGGTTCTCTATTAAAGTCACAAAAACAAAAGGGATCCACAAGATCCCTCGAAGTACTGGTACTAAACTAATCCCCAGCATATGACCCCACACGTCCCCAAATCAACAACCATCAACTGCACAAAAGGGGATCCCATCCCCATTCATATCACCTCACAAGAATCAACTAGAACAACCCTACTCATCACCAGAATAGAGCATCGGAGTTTTCAGATTTAATGACACCATTCATTAATTTCCTTCTTTCTGTTTGGTTAACCAGGGTGATCACTCAAGTATTATTGTTCACTGGGTATCCATTTAATCAACTGATTTTATGTGATTAACCAGTTTCCATGTTACATCCATTCAATCACAATCTTATAGAGAAAAAAATAGGTTCATTAAGAAAGGACCACCAATTTCCACTATTTTTATTGGTCATAAGCCCGTAAAATTAACAACACATGAAGGAAGATAAAAGAGTAAAACATCATCGTCAAACACCCCCCTTCATTATTTAGAAACCATTTATTATCTTCGTTAAGGTTGGGTCTCATACATGACCTGGGGAAACCTTATCATACCCACCCCATATCATACACAGTAAGGAGAGATAAAGGAAGACCCTACATGGATGATCAATGATCAAAATGTTATTCTTGTTCCAAGAACTGAGGAAGCGCGACTTGTAGGGGAAGAACTCAAAGGACTCCAAGAGCGAGCACAAAAGGCTCCAGCAAAGGTGCACAACTATCCTCGGGAAGAGGGACTCTAAATACCCCAAGGAAAATAAACAAGACCATCTAAGAAGAAGAAAGAAAGTCCATGTGATAAAAAAAGAGATCCTAGAGTTACAAGATGATAAAAATTGAATGGATTTAAAGGCAGATCGTGGCTTTACCATTCGAATGGACTGTTACACATGATGGAATTAGTTGTTATTTAATAATTCTCATCGAATAGGTGGTGATAATGTTTTTGAGTTAAAGGGTTTCTTTTAAATGGAGGAAAAAGTGTAACATGGGTAGAACTAGAATGTATGGGAAAAAGGAGTGACACTGAGCAAAAAGCCACACATTTTGGTAAGTCAAGGGTCGTCTGACTCTTGGGGGATTTTAGATATCATTTATGTTCTTTAAATGGATTTTAAAGGGGTATTAAAACACTTTTATGTAAAAAGATATGTTGTGGTAGTGGAACTATAAAAAGTCAGAAACTGAAAAAAAAACAAAGTGTGGGACACTGTTTGCTAAGACACCATAAAGGTTCCACCGTCACAGTGCCACCATAAGAGGTTCCAACATTTTATTGTGAAACTGCTCTGGTGCCACCGTCATGGTGCCACCATCATAGTGCCACTATAACGGTGGCACCGGTTCAGTGGAACATTGTTAATAGTGCCACTGTTTCGGTGTGATACCATGATGGTGAGACTGCTACAGTGCCACCACAATGGTGCACCATCACAGTGCCACTGCCACGATGCACCATCACAGTGGTTTTGTGACCAGTGTCACCGTCACAGTGTGAAGTTACCAGTGCCACCATCATAGTGTTTCTGTGATGGGTACTACCATTTCGGTGGAACCGTTTGGTGGAACCATGTTTTTTGGAAAACTCTTTAATGAGTCGCCGATGGTCCCCAGGATACCCCAACCACCATAAATTTGGAAAAGGGACCAGGAGGGTTCAGTCAATTATAGTCGAGGTTGGGGTTTTCATGTGTTTGTCCATCCAGCTTGTGGGAGTACGTTACCATATACAATTCAGGATTCATCACCGACTCCTTGAGTGATGTTGTCCCTGTTTTGGGATATCTTGTATGGTCCATATGAATTTCTATCTATATTAATATCTATATTGTATTCTTGTTCCTTTATTTCATAATAATAAAGAATTATTGTGGTGTTCTTTCCATGGATTAGGGGTAAATAGGTCTAAATCAGGTAAATCAATTGTTTTCTTTACATTTCTGCACTTCATTTGTTGTATGATTTCTTCTCCTCAATGGATATCATTCTTGTTTACTTATGTTTTTAAACTGTTTTGATTCTAAAATCTTATTCTTTGCTTCTATGCTAGCCTTGGTCTATCTGTTCTATTTGAAAACCCACACATTACTTCACAATAACAGTCATGCATAATCATCTTGCATCCATGTTGTTGGTATCGCCTCGAGCCCTGCCCACTCCTCTGAATGCACAAATATTACATCAACAAAACAAAAATATTAATTTAAATTGATTAAAAAATTTCTATAGAATTTATTTATATTTTTTTACATATTTTTTATTTCTATTTCACCATAAAACTTTATTTATCCATCCATTTATAATAAAATATTTTTAAAAAATAAATTAATTTTAATACATGTTTAAAAAAATTCGTTAATGAGAATGTTTTTGAAAAAATAAAGAAATTTTTAATTTGAAATTTATTTAATTGAAAATTTAAATCCAATATATAAAATTTATTATCAAATGAACAATTTTATCAAACTCACAGAAAATAATTTTAGTAAACTTAATTTTATTGAGCTAAGATAAATATTATTTGGTATAATATATCATTAAAAAATAAAAAAATTACATCGAGTTGCAAATAATTTAAATTTTATATGCAATGTTACCTATTTTAACAAGATATATTTTATGTATAGTGTTACATATTTTAATTTTATGTGAAATGTTACCTATTTTTTCTATAATAGTCGTAATGTTCTACTAGTTTTAGCAATAGACGGTTTTAACATATCTATGTATATGGTTGGTGTAACACGTAGTACTTGGTTAGTAGTGTTGATTCCATAAAACCTCCCCCATTTTTCAATATGAAGCTATAATTTTTGTTACTCTCCACACTAATATATAGGGAAATATGAACCAATGATGAAACTGATTTCTATATGCAACCATTTATTAATGAGAAGCAATAATTTTTTAAAGAATGTGTAATGAATTTTGATTCACCCGATAATGAAATGTTTATACTCCATGCCACTTTGTTATGGAAAATAAATGATTTCAAAGTGTATGATTGCTTATCAGGTCAGAGTTAAAAAGGAGAATTCGCTTACCCTTATGGCCCTAAATGTAAGAAATCAACGTGGCTTAAGCATGGTAGAAAGTGGGCATACCTTGGTCATAGATTCTTTCTTCCTCCACTACATAAGTTAGGAATAGATAGTGTTTCATTTCATGAGAATAGAGATCGTGAACCAGCACTGCAAATAATTTCATGTATTTAAATTCTTTCACAAATTGACCAATAAAACATTCACATAGTGTATCATTTTTTAGGATTTATTAACTTATACATTGTTTTCCATTCCTGCTATAAATAGATAGTTTGGTCATAATTTGAAGAATCAGACTATTTTATTTGAATAGCATTATTGAAAAGATGATATTTAATGCATAATTTGGATGCTATGAACATTGAGAAAATTTTTTTTGATAATATAATGTTGACCATTTTAGGAATAAATGGGAAATAAAAGGGTGGTTCCAATTATTGGGGTCATTTGAGAAAAATGGTATTGATAAAACCTTTAAATTTGTAGTTGGGTGAGGGTAATAGGGAATATTACTGAACTACTGAGTACAAGATGAATAAAAAATAGAAAGAGATATTTCTATAATTTTTGAAGACTATCAAGGTGCCTGGTGGGTTTTTATTCTAATATCTCAAAGCCTCTTAATGTAGTGACCATGAGATTATAGGTGTTGAAAATCATTGATAATCATATTATTCTTCAACTGTTAATCCAAATTGAAATTATTTATTGTTTTCTTACCCAAGTTTTTGAGTTTTTAATTGAGGTTTTTAATTTTTAAGATAACTCTATTCAATGATTCATCACATGACACTTTTATATTGAAAATATGCACTTTGAGTCATACTAAACACATCGTGTGTCATATTGATGTGCGGTCGATTCTGACACATCAAAAATGAATTATGGATTATTGTGCTAAATTTCTAAGAAGATCTGAGATCATTTACTCATTGTGGGATATGTGACATTCATTTTTCACTAAAATGACAGTTTGATATTGAAAATGCACACTTTGAGTCATATAGGCCACATCATATTTTCTATTGATGCATGGTCGATTTGTGCACATCACAAATGAATTAGAGATCATTTTCCTAATGTTTGAAAACAATATGAGCTCCTTTACTTGATTTTGGCTCTCTAGCACGTGTTTTAGAGTAAAATGATAATTTTATATTAATAATGCACACTTTGAGTCATACCGGACACATCATGTATCAGTTTGATATGAGTTTAATTCATACATGTCACAAATTAATTCTGGATCCTTTTCAAAAACATTCAAGACAATATGATCATGTTTACGTAGTTTTGTCAATGTGACATACATTTTATACAAAATGATATTTCTATATTGAAAACACACACATTGAGTCACACTAGCCACATAATGTGACTGGTTGATGTGTGGTCAATTCTCACACGTCAAAAATTAATTATGGATCACTGTCTTAAAATTTTAAAATAATCGAATCTTATTTACTCCATTTTTTCTATGTGAGACATGTTTCAGAGTAAAATGACACTTTTATATTTAAAATGTGAACTTTGAGTCATACCAGTCACATTGTGTGTTAGATTAATGTGCGGTCAATTCATACATATCACAAATAAATTATGTATAGTTTTCCTAAAGTATCAAGACAATCCAATCTCATTTACTCAATTTTAGTTATTTGGTGCGTGTTTTATATTAAAATGATTGTTCTATATTGAAAACGTATAGTTTGAGTCATACCAACCACATTGTTCATCTTATTGATCTGTAGATGATTTTTATGCATAAAAATGAATTATGAATCATTGCCTTAATATTTGAATACAACCGAAACTCATTTAGTTGGTTTTGTCTATATGAGGTCTATTTTAGAGTAAAATGGTACTTTTATATTGAAAACACACACTTTGAGTCATATCATCCACATCATGTGTCAAATTGATTTTATATTGATTCATATGCATCCCAAATGAATTATGGATAATTTTCCTAAAGCTTCATGAAAAACCAAGAACATTTACTCAGTTTTGGATATCTTACGCGCTTTTTATTTTAAAAACATGTACTTTGAGTCTTACCAGCCACATCGTGTATCAGATTGAGGTGCAGTCAATTCCTACATATCACAAATAAATTTTGTATTTTTTTCCTAATTTATCAAGAAAATTTGATCTCGGTTACTCTGTTTTAGTCATTTAGAACAGGTTTTACATTAAAATGATCATTCTATATTGAAAACGCAAACATTGAGTCATAGAGGCCACATTGTGTGTCTGATTGACGCATTTTCGATTCATATGCATCACAATTGAATGATGTAAAGAAGGTCATATTTTTCATGTATTATTTTTGGATATTGTATGGATTAATTTTTGAGACTAGGTACTGAGAAAACATGTGATTTTGGGACCCGATGATCCCAAAATTAATTTTTAAAATATATTAAATATATTACATGCATATTCATGTACTTTTCCTGGAAAAGTGGAATAATATAGTACCTCCAGTTTTGGGTATATAACAATTTACTTTTTTTATGGATATAAAGTATAAGGGGGGGGATATGGGAGAGTTTGGGGAACTTGAAATAAGATTTGGGGGATAAAGGAAAGGTTCACAGGCTACGCACGGTTTATCCAAACTGTGTGGAAATCCTAGAAAAAACCATGTGTAATAATAAGTTGGAGGCAGAGATCATTGGTACGGTGTGTGCATGGTTAAGAAAACTGTGAGAGGAGGCCATGCGAGGGCCTATATAGACAGTATCTAATGCATGGTTTGTCTAACCGTGTGAACTAATCTTGTGCGTGGTTAAAGTGAGATCCTAAAAAAGTGGATCTCACAATTTTTTGCCTCTTAGATTCTTGTTTTTTCTCTTAAGCAGTTCTAACTCAGGATTTCACTTCCTTGGAGGTATAATAATCTCTCCCAAGCATTTTAGAGTCAATATAAAAGGCTTCCCTAGGTGATTCAAAGCTGGATTCTTTGAGGTATGTGATCATTATTCATCATTATTGATCAGTTTCATAGATCAACTTCTCATATCTTCTTGGTTTATTAGATCTACACCTTTCATGGGTATATCTATGAGTTTTTATGAAAAATATTTTGATATTTGGTCTTTATATTTATAGGAGAATAGATCTAAGGTAAATCTGTGAAGAATCGACCTGGTTTTCTTTAGTGTTCTTCACTCATTGTCAAGTTTCATCAAAACCTTTGAGGCTTGTGGATTTAGTATCATATCAACTTGTTAGAATTGATTGAATTAGTTTCAAATTGATTAAATTGGATAATATTGACTGTGAAATATTGTTTTGATATATGGAATAAATCTCTTTAGGGATGATTTATCATTTTTTGTAGATTTGTGAAATCTTGATAAATTGTTGTGAAAATTATTTTAGTTTCTTGAATTTAAAATGGTGGATTTTATGGAACATATAAATGGTTTAATTTTGAATTAGGTTTCAATAAAGAAATAGTTCTATCAAAATGTGTTGGAATTTTAATTATTTTAATTAAAAACAATTTTTAATAAAAGGTGATTTTATTGAAAGGGTTGTTTTGGAATGATCTTTGGGAATATGTGGTGTGTGTGTTTCATATTGAATATATGGGTCTTGGTTAAAATATGACATTGTTATTGGTTCCAAATGGTTAATGGAACATGGGATACAATTACCTTGTGATGACTTGGTAGATTGATGAGAAACTACTCATGAGTATGGAACTGTCATCGTGTAGCATGCATGGTTGGTTGTGTGGATGTGTAAAATTTATTGGGTATGTCAAACAAATGTTGTGAAATGGTTTTAAATCTTTGTTTAGTTATTATTTCAAAAAAATAACTTGCTGGAAAATTGGTTTCAATTTCACTTGTTTACTTTTGGTTTCAAATTTTTTAGGAAATATGATTATATTAAGTTATAAACTATTTTGATAAAAACATTTATATAAACCATTTTATCATAATATTACAAACTTTTATATCCTATTGGAATGAGTAGGGAAGTCATTAGTGAAAAAATACTGAGTGTTATACTCACCCCTTCTTTGGAACTTCGGTGATTTTGCAGATGTTATCTTTCAGGACATGGGAAAAGGTAAAGTATCCCATGTTTTTAGCACCACCTCGTGATACTTGGGTTGTTCGGTGATTGTGGAGCTTTGATCTTGTGGATCATGAATTCTTGTGGTATTTTGAGAGTATTTAGTTGTTATTCCACTATTTACATTGATAATTGTTTTGTATTCTATTGTTGCATGCCTTGGAGTGGTTTTGATTTGAATAAAGTAGTTGTGTTGTCTTAATTTTGTTCATGAATCTTTTAGTGAATGCTTTTGTTATGGTTTACCAGGGTGTTGGGTAGAGAAGTGTTTTAGAGACACTTATAGTATATCAAAATATCATTATCATGGCTTTAGCCAATGAGGCGATCATGTCATGCATTAGAGGAATGAATTCCCAATATAATTGAATATTTCATTTGGATAAAAGATTTATTATCTGGTGAAAAGGTGTAAATTTTTGAAAAATGCTGATTTTTTTTTCAAATGAAAGATTTTGAAAACAGGATACTTAGTGTATTTTGATTGTTTTTTTGATTTTCCAATGTTATAGTGGATTTCTTTAAAAAATATATGAACATAAAAAAGGTTGTTTTTGGAAAATAATTCTATGATAGTTGATGTGATATAATTTGAAATACTAAGCCATCAGTAGCTAGAGAATGAGACATATAGAGTTGTTGTTTGTTTAGAAAATGGCACCTGGTAGGCATCATAGAAATCAACTGGAAGAAGTCGTAGAGAACGTGGTTTCACCTGAGCCACATGTGAACCAAGAGTTAGTCCAGAGCATCATATAGGAATTTCAGGTTGTAGACATAGGGAACCTAAGGGATGAGCCAACACATGTGGACCATTCCATCCAATTCATGATGCAGAATCCTCCCATATTCTAGGGTGATTCTTAACCCGAAAAAGAGGTGGTGGGGCTCAGTAGGAGGAATCATATCTTTGAGTTCATCAGCACACCTATGATCTAAAAGTCAATATGGTGATGTATATGCTTGAGGATCTTTCACGCTAGTGGTGGGAACTATTATTATATGCTAAAGAGAATCAAGACCTTACTTGGGTGAATATTGAGGAATTGTTTAATAAAAAATTCTATCCTCACACATTTAAGATCTATAAAATAATAGACTTCTTTAGCCTGAAGTAGAATAATATCTTTATCGCAGATTATGCATCTAAATTCATGAATTTAGTATGATTTTCACCAGAATTTGTGGTGAGTGCATCCCTAAAGGAACATATCATCAAATCAGAGATAAGGTAGGAAATTCGATTGAAGATTGCAATGATCTGTATTAATGACTATACAGTGATGGTGAACAGAGCAGTGGTGGCCAATAAAGTCATCGTAGGAGATATGGGAGGTGGAAGTATGATGATCCTTACTAAAAATGTTGGAAAATCCAATTCTAGGAGCAAGAAAAAGAGAGATACCTATTTCCAACGTGGGAGCAGGAATCAGAATCTGACAGTTGGATCAGTAAATCTTCTTCCACAACCAAAGATCCAAGTGGGATGCTATTAATGTGGTTTCTTTGACCTAATAAAGTGGTATTTTATAGCACCACCAATAGCATGCCATAATTTCAATAATATGGGACACATTAAGCACTTTCATCATAGTGCTCCGAGGTTGGGTGCTCGAGATACTTCTCAGGTGTCGCAAGAATCATATGCTTTGATAAGACGAGTCTAGAAAAATCAGTCTCATTAGTAGAACAATTCTAGACATGGTGATTCTCATAATACCATGACTCCTCAGAAAAGGAAATATCAGAAAGGCAACAAAGAGTAGAGTGCAGTGATGAAGAAACTATATGAAGCTAAGATGATGATTGTGGATGATCATTATGGATCATCTATGGTGAGTGGTACAATTCTTTTGAATTATACCTTTATGTAAGTACTGTTTGATACCAGTTCATCACATTTCATCATTCATTCTTATGTTGTTGACCTACTATGTTTAAAACTTGAAATGATTCCCTCTATGATAAAATTGAAAATTCCACTTGGTGAAAGAAAATTTCAAGCCTTTGTTTGTATAACATGTTCTATAACGGTTGATGGAGATGAGATAAAATGGGACTTCTTGATGTTGGACATTGATTTCTATAATGTAGTATTGGGTAAGGATTGGGTGACAATGTTCAAGGCTTACATCGACTGTTATAGGAGGACATTTAGTTTCATGACTGAGGACGACATTGAGCATCTCTTCAAAGGAGAGAAGGTCATGAAGAAGAGTGAAACTAGATTTTTTGCACCAGTGGTGGGAAAAATCTCTTACCAGTTAGCGGTGTTGACCTTGGGATTGATATAAGAGATCCTTGATATCAGTTTTCCAGTAGTGGTGGATCAATTTCTAGATATCTTTCATGATAACTTCTCAGGGTTACCACCTATAAGGGAAGTGGAATTTACAATTGATCTCATTTTGGGGACCATTCCTATTTCCCTTTCGTCTTATAGGATATAACTAAAAGATTTAAGGGAATTGAAAGTGTATTTGGAGGATATGGAAATCAAGGGTTTTATTCGACCAAGTACATCTCCATGGGAAACCCCAGTTTTGTTTGTGAAGAAATCTGATGGAACTCTTTTATTGTGTGTCTATTATCATAAGTTTAACCAAGTTATGATAAATAATCGAAATCCAATTCCACACATTGATGATCTATTTGATCAATTGAGTGGAGCTCCATGGTTCTCTAAAATTGACTTGCAATTAGGATATCATCAATTATGAGTTCAAAAGGAAGATATTCTGAAGATATATTTCAGAAGCAGATATGGCCACTACGATTACATAGTCATGAATTTTGGTCTCATGAATTAACCAGAAGTCTTCATGGATTTGATAAATCAGATATATTAGCAATATTTAGAATATTTTTTTGTGGTGTTTGTTGATGAGATATTGGGGTATTCCAAGACAATGACTGAGCATGGGGAACACCTGGAAATAATGTTAAAAATTTTAAGATATCACTGTTTGTTTGCCAAATTATCTAAATGTGATTTTTGGATACATGAGTTATGCTTTCTTGGACATGTGATTTCCGAAAAAGGTATTTAGGTGGATCCTGAAATTATAGAAGATGTGATCTCATAGAAACTGATGAATAATGTGTTTGAGATACAAAGTTTTCTTGGTCTTGGTAGTTATTACCAATGCTTTGTGCATGACTTCTCATAGATAGCCTTTCCAATGATATTATTTACAAAGAAGAATGCTCCATTCTGGTGGAAAAAGGAATTCTAGAAGACTTTCCATGATCTGAAAGTTCATATTACTTCAACACCTATATTTATTTTTCTAGAATCAAAATGGGGATATGTGGTGTACTGTGATGCTTCCAGATTAAGGTCGGGTTGTGTTATTATGCAAGGAGACCATGTTGTTGCTTATGGTTCATAACAGTTGAGAGGGAATGAGAAGAATTAACCAACACCTGACTTATAATTAGCAGTAGTCATTCATGCATTGATGACTTGGCATCATTATATCTTTGGTGAGAAATTTATTATGTTCACAGATCACAAAAGATTGAAACACATTTTCTCACAGTAATATTTTAATCTGAGGCAAAAGAGATAGATGGATTATCTCCAAATTTTTGAATTTTTACTTGATGTATACACCAGGAAAAGGGAATTCGGTGGAAGATGCATTGAGAAAAAATTTGTATACTCAGTTAGCGAAAGAAGCTTCAAATGAATGGAAGTTTATATCAGTCCTAGTTGACATGCATGTGGAATGTGAAGACTAAGGTGATTTTGTGGTTTTATTTTTAGCTATGATTATTCCTGATTTAGTAAGGATGATCAAATAGGCACAACCATCTGATGAAGAATGCCTAGTTATTAGTAAAAAACTCAATGGTGTAGAGACCAGTGAGGGTTGGAAACTTTATGGGAGTTCAATTTTTCATTCCGGAGATCGAATTGTTGTACCTATTGCTTTTCATGAACAACTAATTCATGATTACCACCATTAGAGTTGGTATGTACATCCAAGAACACAAAATATATATAAGGTGTTGAAGGTGCATTTTTGATGGAGAGTCATGAAAAGGAAGGTGGCTGAGTTCATCTTGTAGTGCTTAACTTTTCAATAGGTTAAAGCAGATAATCAAAGACCAGTGGGTATATATTAGTCTTTACCAATCCTAGTGTGAAAATGGGAGCATATAGTGATGTATTTGGTTAAATTTCTCCAAATAAAGGTTCAGAAACATGATTCCATTTGGGTGATAGTGGATTGGTTAACCAAGTCGGCTCATTTCATTCCAATTAGTGAAACTCATATAGTGCAGTATCTGTCCAAAATCTACATCCAATAAGTGGTAGAGACCCGGAGTACTAGTGTCAATAGTCTCAGACAAAGATCTGAGGTTCATGTCTCATTTTTGGAAATCCTTACTGAAATCCCTTGGCACTCAGTTGAATATGACCATGTCGTATCATCCTCAGATGGATGGGAAATCTGAATGGATGATATAGATGTTGGAAGACATGTTGCGGGATTTTGTAATGAATTTTGGTGGCTCATGGGAGGAACACTTACCCTTAGTGTATTTCTCATATAATAATATCTATCAGGACTCAATACATATGGCTTCGTTTGAAGCATTGTATGATATTCCTTGTAATTCGCTTCTATACAGGGTGGAAAAAGGTGAAACATCACTAGTCGTACTGAGCCTTGTCCAAGAAACAACAGAGAAGATTCAGCTGATCATAAAGAGGATGGATACATCTTAGATTCATCATAAATCTTATGTGTATCACTATCGATGGTTGTTGTCCTTTTCTGTGGGTGATCATGTGTTCTTAAGGATTTCTACCAGGCTCTGACATTATCATTTTGGGAAGTAGGGAAAGTGATATCCTTTATATGTTCGCCCCTTTGAGATACATGAATGGGTTTGAGAGGTGTAATAACGTTTGGAACTACCACCATGGTTTAGTTTGGTGCAAAATGTGTTCCACGTATCTCGGTTGAAGAAGTATCAGCCTGATCTAGACCATGTGATCATATGAGATCACGTTGATTTAGAACCAGATGCTCTATTGGTACATATCCTAATGTTGATGGTGGATAGGCAAGATAAATTATTGCATGGAAAAAGAATTGGTCCAGTGAGGATTCTATAGAAGCATGTTTAGATTCATGAAGAGACTTGGGAATGCGGGAAGGAAATGAAAGACCAATGGTCAGAACTGTAACGACCCAATCTTTTTGAGTAGTATATTAACTTACTCTTATTGATTTAATATGATGTTAATGGTTAATGCAGAAAGAGGAGTCGATGGCTTCATCCAGTAGACTCGACCCTTATGAAGCCCACTTATCAGAGCTTGGAAAGGAGGTAGCATCTATGGGCTTCGCTTTGGACCAAGCCCAAGCCGAGCTCCAGCGTGTCAAGCTTGAACGGAAACGCCTACGGGAGAAGTTCAAGTTAGTAGAGACTACTACTAGGGAAATGTTATCTGAGCCTCCCCCAGATTCTCTCACCATAGCACACCTTACACTTAGGTCTTATGCCGGTGTTATAAGGGGCTATGTGATGAGACCCTAGCTTCCTTGTGTAATCCCTTCAGGTGAATAAATTGAGATTTCTTCCTTTAGTGATGTTTGTGAAATTTCAAATGTCCAGATAATTTTAGAATGTATTTTATTGATGAATTTTGAAAAAAAGATATTTTAAAATATTTATGTAAACCCTAAATAACTAATGATGTGTAATGATTTTCGAAAAATGGTCTTCTACAAAAGTGTTCAGTAAGGAATTTGGAGTCTAATAAGATAAACTTGATTTTTGATGAATAGTAAATTATGAATAGTGATTTTACGCTTAGGATTAGTAATATGACCAAATGGATTAGTAATTTCACTCAAAGAAAGTTTTAATATAATTTAGACACCTAGATTAAGTAATGTGATTCAATAAAATGGGTAAATAAAGGTTTCATAAATTATTAGTCAAGTATTAGTTCTTTCAGATGAATAGTGTTTTTTAATTAAAAATTTAATTAAAAATAATTAGAAAATTATTTTTATAAAAAGGACTTTATTTTTGAACTCAGAGCATCGATATTATGTTAAGGTAATTTTTGGGGATTTTTCTGAAAAAAAATGAATTTTCAATGAATAGTGTTTTTATTTAAAAAATAAATTAAAAATATTTAAAAAATTATTTTTATAAAATGGATTTCATTTTTGAAATCAGAGCATTGATATTTGGTTAAGGTGAAATTTTGGTATTATTCTGAGAAAGTTGAATTTTCGGTGAATAGTGAAAGTTTAGTTTTTAAGTTACGGGTGTTTAATGACATCATTAAATGATGTATTAAGTATATATTCAATATGGTCGAATTATTAATAGTAAGATAAGGTGTGAGGTGTCCCAAGTGGCCAATACCATTGGAAAATACCATGGGCAAGCCCATGGTTTTGCCAAAACCACTAGTGAGGTGTCCCTTGGCCATTAATGCTTTGTCCCCTCACTTTCCCTATAAATACCCACCCTTTCCTCCTTTAGTTTTCACTCCCAACTCTCCCCCAACGAAGTTCTGGTCTCCTTACCTCCCAAGGAGTCCTCCCAAGGTGCCCCAAAGCCCTCAATGTCCAAACATTTGAGTTTCAAGAGTCACGTCTTAAGGTAAGGGATCTGACTTCTCTCTTTCTTTTCATGTAATCTCTTTTATGTCATTCCTTTTATGCTACATGTTCTTATGTGAGAAGATGTTCTTTTATATTCCTCTTACTGACCTTTTCATGTTTATATGATGATATATCCCCTCTTACTCTCATCATTCCATTTTATGAAAGTTTAAGTGACGACGTTAGGCTGCCGAATTTTTAAGGGATCCTTTCACCCTTCTCATTTTTCAAGTTTGATTTTCATATCAAGTATTTCAAGTTCTTTCTTTTATTATGTTGGGGTATGATCTCTATATCTATCATACTGATCTATTATGATCATATGATGAGAGACCCTATTTGATCTTTCCAATTCATTTTTATTGATGTTTAAGTGACGTCGTTAGGCTGCCGAATTTTCATAAGAGAAATCTAATTTTTGTCTTCCTTCCATGTTTTTCTTTTCAAATGGTATGTCCTCCAAATTTCATTACCATGTCCATATATCCTTCTTATTCCGTCCCCCTACTGTTTTATGGATCATTTATGAGTGGGTGACCCATGTCCCCTCTCTTTTCAATGTTTTCTAAAACCCTGAAACATAGCCGTTATGCTGCAGAATTTTCATCTCAAAATGCCTCTCTCTTTTCTCAAAATTATTTTATGTTATAAAGTGAATACTCAAAGCTCTTATTTCTAAAAGGGTATTCACATATATATCAAAATTTTTTATTTCAAATTATGGGAATTACATACATGAAACCCGCTCTCCCCTTCCTTGGGTTTAAAGTGACGTAAAGATCTTGTCTTTAAAGCAGTTTTAAAACGTTATGATTATGAAATGAAACCCATTTATTTTATGTTATATGGGTTATTTATGAAATGTTTGATGATGATATATGTGGCTCACATGATAATAAAGTCAAATTTAAGGGTCCGCCCTGATAGCGCTCCAATGCATTGGGTAATGATGTAACCACTAGAGATTACAATTTTCACGATACCTTGGTGAATAACCTTGGTAATTTTCAAATGACACTTTGGGGATGGACCTTGGTGATATGTTCATGATTGTCTATGTTAAATGATGTAGCCACATCTTCAAGTTATGGAAAATTTTATTTTTATTATGAAATGCCTCATGATTTTCTTTCTCATGCCTTAAAGTTCTTTTCATGTCCTTATTGAAGTATATCAAGTTCACATATAAAATGTTCCTCTTGTTTCCCTTACGGGGCCTTCTGCTCACCCTTTCTTTTGATGTATGTCCCCAGGTTATGAGATGCAGTAATGAACCTAGGATGAACTTAAGGAGAAGCCTTTCAAGTGTTTAAGAAGAATGCTTTATGTTTTTTTCATGTATTATGTTCCTGGTTTCCAAGACACTAAACCTTAAAGATCCTCAGTTGTGTGTAATGTAATGAAAGTTTATGTTATAAAAAGGCGGGATATCATAAGAACTCTTTCATGGTAGGGATGGTTTTCTACTTTCTGGGGATGGAAAGAAAAATGATGGGGAGAATGTAGTACCCTTGGTTTCTAGTACATAACACTTTCCTTTTTTATGTATATAAAGTATAAGGGGGAAATATGGGAGAGTTTGGTCAACTTTAAATAAGTTTTGGGGGATAAAGGAGAGGCGCATGAGCTGCGCACGGTTTCTCCAAACCATGCAGACATCTTAGGAGAAATAGTGTGCAATAGTAGGTTGGAGGCAGATAGCTTCAGCACAGTGTGTGAAAAGTTAAGGAGACCGTGTTATTAGGTCATGAAAGGGCCTATCTATATAGTAGCTAATTCACGGTTAGTGCACGGTCTGTCTAATAGTGTGAACTAACTGTGTACGTGGTTAAAGTGAGATCCTAAAAAAGTGGATCTCACATTTTTTTGCTCTAAGTTTCTTGTTTTTGATCCTAAGAATCCCTAACTCAGGATTTCTCTTCCTTGAAGGTATAATAACCACTCCCAAGCATTTTGGAGTTAATCTAAAGGCTTACCTTGGTGATTCAATTCCAGATTCATGAGGTATGTGATCGTTCTTCATCGTTCTTGATCAGTTTCTTAGATCTACTTTGATCTAATTCTCCTCTCTTATTTGTTACATAGAGATAAACCTGTTATGGGTATATATATGAGTTTTTATGCCAAACAAGTAAATATTTGGTCTTTATATTTCTAGGATAATAGATTTAAGGTGGTTCCGTGAGGACCGGCCCGATTTTCTTGAGTGTTCTTCGTCCGTTGTTATGTTTCGTCAAAAAATTTGAGGTGGGTTGCTTCACTCTCTTATCCTCTTGATATAATTGATTTTATTAGTTTTAAATTGAGTAAATTGGATAATATTTATTTTAAAATCTTGTTTTGATACACATAATAAATCCTTTTAGTGGGGATTTATCATTTTTTGTAGATTTGTGAAATCTTGATAAATTTTTGTTCAAATTGTTTTAGTTTCTTGAATTAAAAAAGGTAATTTTAAATAGTGTATTTTTTGGAAAATTCCAAATGGTTTTATTGGGTATGGGTTTCAATAAAAATATTTTTTATTGAAATGAGTTTTCATTGTAATGGTTTTACTGAAAAATATCTTTCAATAAAAATAGTGATTTTATTGGAAGGGTTGTTTTGGCATGATCGTTGGGAATATGCGGTATGTGTGTTTCATGTTTCATATATGGTACTTGGTTGAAATTTGACCTTGTACTCAGTGCCAAAGGGTTAATGGCTCATGGGATATAATTACCTTGTGATGACGTGGTATATCGACAAGAAACCGCTCATGAGTATGGAACTGTCATCGCGTAGCAAGCATGGTTGGTTGTGTGAATGTATGGAATGGATTGGGTATGAAAAAGGAATGTATTTAAATGGTTATAAATATTTGTTTAGTTATTTTTGTAGAAAAATAAATTTCGGGAAAATTGGTTTTAATTTCACTCGTATTCTTTTGGTTGCAAATAGTTTTGGAAACATGTTTATACTTAGTTATAAAACGTTTTGATAAATTATTTTATATAAACTATTTTGTCATAATATTGATAACTCTTCTATCCAAGTGGAATGAGTAGGGAAGTCATTGGGGAAACCTACTGAGTGTTATACTCACCCCTGCCTTGGAACTTTGGTGATTTTGTAGATGCTATCTTTTGAGACATGGGAAAAGGTAATGTATCACATGTTTTTAGCACCACCTCATGATACATGTGATGTTCAGTGACTGTGGAGCTTGGAGATTGTGGAGTATGGATTCTTTTGGTATTTTGGGAGTCTTTAATTGTTCTTCTATTGTTTACTTTGATAATTTTATGGACTTCCTCTATTTCATACCTTAGAGGGGTTTTGATATGAATAAAGTAATTGTGTTGTCTTGTTTTTGTTCATGTATAATTTATTGAAAATTTTGGTTATGGTTTATTGGTTTAATAGTTTATTTAGTAAAGGTTAAATTGTACCCCACTTGTATTTGAAACCCTTCGGCATTTATTTATAGCCTTTATCATCTTAGGGATGTCACTTAAGTCCAAGTAATGACTCGGTGTACTTTCAATCCAATGAGAATTAGTGGGTTATTAAAAATAACTTCTAAGTGAAGGCTTAGATTAGAATTCTATGGTTTTCATTGAGTTTAGTGTGTGGGTTATACCCTAGGTGTGATATATCCTTGAAACACGTCAAATGTTTGGGTTAAAGTACAATCATATGGGTGAATATTTTAAAGTAAAATAAATATATTTATTTATTTATTTTATTTCACGCTTGAATAAGAATTCTATAAATATATGAATATGGTGGATTATCAGGGTTACCTACTAAGTTATGGATATCTAGAGAGATATTAGAGGATTGTCCATTAAATAATGAAAACCGTATCAAAGATTGACAATCGGTGTGCAACGGAATTCAAGGATCTATCCAATGACAACTACGTGGAATCATTCTTCATCAGTGATCGATCAAAATCGAGGTAGGATATTGATTTTGTATTGGATTTTTCCTTGTTTTTTTATTCCTACAATCAATGAAAACCAATCAACTAATGAATTGATTAGTGGATAATGTGTATTGCGGGTATGGGTTAGAATTATCTGGTAATTGGATAATTACTTTCTGATTATCATATTATCTATTCATTCATCGTTCTAATGAAAAAAAATGAGGTCAACATGAACATTGGACAAGGTTCGTTCCTCATGTTTCTAGTTTTTTCTTTTCTTCCCCATTTCTTTGTTCATTGAGGGTGAAACCCATGGACCGAAATTTAATGAATATAAAGAAATCAACCAATGTGCACCCGATTCTTGGCTCAATGGTTCAATACTACATATATGGACATGGTATGGCATGATAATCTTACAACGATGGAAGGAGAAAAAATTCAGATGGAATTGGAGATACCTAATCTTTGTGTTCTTGGGTATGAAACAATGGAAGACACATGTGGATGATTCCTGAATAAAATTGAGTGGTTGGAACCTCATGATGGCTGATGGCGCGGCTTAGCTGATGATGTTCTGTGGTTTTTGGCATGGGGCATGGCCAGATCAATGACTAGTGGAGCAGGTTGAGATGCATGAAATAGTTATGGTATTTTGGATAATCTTTTAACATTTATGTAGTTTTGGCTATGTGATGCATGTTATTCAATAAAATGACATTTTTATATTGAAAATGTGCACTCTAAGTCATATTAGACACATCATGTGTCTGATTGTTGTTTGGTCGATACATATCCATCCAAAAATGATTTATGGATCATTTTCTTAATGTTTTCAAACAATCTGAGCCCGTTTACTTGATTATGTAATGTGACACTTGTTTTAGAGTAAAATGACATTTTTATATTGAAAATGCGCACTTTGAGTCATACCGGTCACATCCTGTATAATATTGATGTGAGGTTAATTTATACACATCAAAAAATTAATCATGGATCATTATACTTATGTTACAAGACAACATGAGCTTTTCTAATTAGTTTTGTCTATGAGACACACATTTTATACTAAAATAAAAATTTTATATTGAAAACATTCTCTTTGAGTTACATTAGCCACATCATGTGTTTGATTGATGTATGCTCGATTCATAGGCATCAACAATGTATTATGGATCATTTTTTAAACGTTTAAAAACAATTAGAGCTCATTTACTTCTTTTTTTTCTATATGACACATGTTTTAGTGTAAAATGGCACTTTTTTATTTAAAATGTGCACTTTGAGTTATACCAGCCACATTGTGTCTCAGATTAATGTGAGATCATTTCTTACACTTCACAAATATATTATGTATAGTTTTCCTAAAGTATCAAGACAATATGAGATCATTTTCCTAGTTTTAGTTATTATGTGGGAATTTTACATTAAAGTGACAGTTCTATATTGACAACCCACACATTGATTCATACCGGATACATCGTGTGTCTAATTGACACATGGTCAATTCAAACATATAACACATGAATTGTGTATTATTGCCTAAATATTTGAAAACAACAAAGGATATTTTAGTCATTTTTGGCTCTGTGATGTGTGATTTAGAGTAAAAAGGCACTATAATATTGAAAAGTTGAACTTTGAGTCATATCAGCCGCATCACGTGTAAAATTGATTTTCAGCTAAATCATCTACATCAAAAATTAATTATGGAACATTATCCTAAAGTTTAATGACAACCCAAGCTCATTTACATAGTTTTGGATTCCTGATGTGCGTTTCCTCTAAAATTATAGTTTTATAATGAAAACACACACTTTGAGTAATGCCCACCGCATCATGTGTCCAATTGACACATGGTTGATTCATTCACGTAACAAATGAATAACGTGAATCTCATGTATGATACCTATGAATTTTTATTTTCAAAATTAAAATCTTGTTTTAGTTATTTTACCCTGAATATTTATGTTGTTTTATATTATTATTATTAACATCCATTTTCCCTATTTTTACTTTTGTTCTGTTGGGATTCCTATGTTATTGGGCCTCTTTTTGTTCCTCTGTTGCTTCTAGGCTCCATGTTGGGATATTGGGTGTGGTTTTTTTATAGTCTATTTGCTTGGGCTACTGTTTTTTTGGCCAAACTCATCCTGGAATTCCACCATGTCCATCTAGATATCATGAATGTTGAACACTGTTGATTAATCTCCATCGGAAAACTCATCGGTGTTTCGTTTTTGTTTCTTGGTGACCCTTATCCACTACCGCCCATCCTCTCCCTTCCAACAACATGTATTTATTTTCTTGTGATCTCTTTCACCCCTAGCTTTGCGATCCTTCCACCCTCTCTCATCCATCTACACATCCCCTAACATCCTGTTATTTTCTTCTTATTACCTTGGCACTACCCTGCTATTATCAATTCCTCAGGCTATTAATCATACGTGTTTTCTTTGTCTTCAACATATGTTGTCCAGAGTGTTCTAGAGAGAGGAGGAGTTCTGGTGCTTCTTCTTTGGAACATTCACAATCTCTATTTCAATGATCCCCTTTGGTGGAGACCTCACCTCTTTCAAGTCTTTTTCAGTTGATACCCCTTCAAGAAATACCAGCGATAGCAGTCCAGTTCTCTAGCTATCTTCTTAGGTTCTTAGTGTAGGCCTGAGTTGTTTGAAGTTGTATTTTTTTGGTTATGTGTTGTATATTCTTTATTCTTATCAATCATTGTTGGGGTTTTCATGTGTGTGTTCATCCAATTCTAGGGAGTACATTACCATCTTTGAGTCGAGATTCATCACTGGCTCCTAGAGCGACGAGGTCCCTATTCTCATATAGATTATATGGTCCATATTCATTTCTCTTTATTTTAGTCTCCTTGTTGTATGCTTTTTACTTTTTTCATAATAATAATGAAATATGGTGGTGTTCTTGCCATGGAGTACAATCAAACAGGTCCCAATAACATAAATCATTTGTGTTCTTTAATTTTCATCAATTAATTTTTTGTATGATCCCATATCCTCACTTGTTATCATTCTTGTTTACTTCTATTTTTAAACTATTTAAATTCTAAAATATTATTCGTAGCTTCTTCTCTTGTTTTGGTTTGTTTATTCTATTCAAACACCCACACCTTACTTTACAATGGGTCTCAGAACCTTTATTTTTGACATAATCTTGACATCTCTTAAACTTGATTTTGAGAAACTTAATGGAGAGAATTATTTTTACTTGTGGAGAGTAAAAATGAGGGTGTTTCTTGTCCAAAATTGTTTCACAGATTCTCTTTTAGGCCTTAAGAAAGCTATAGTATCATTTCTACTGAAGAACAGTCGTCTGTCTATGTTGATGTTGACACCAGTATGCTTGATAAATTCCACTATATATTATTGTTAACCTAAGGTGATAAGGTCCTCTTTAAATTCATGCATGAAACCACTGCTAAGGGTATGTGGCTTAAACTTGAACATGTATATATGTATTAGTCTTTTCTAGGTCATTTATACAAGAAAATGAGACTTTATACCATTAAAATGAACCCTGGATCTTCTACTCGTGTTCATCTTGATGATTTTAATAAATTACTTCTTGAAATAGCTAATATATATGTTAAAATAATTGATGAATATCATTCCATAATCTTTTTGAATTCCCTTGATGATTCTTTTAACTCTTTATAGGACTCTATGATGTACGGTAAGGAATTGATAACTTTATAAGTGGTTAAATCAGCGATGTTATATCGAGAACTTAAAACACATGGTTTTGAGGATGAATTTAATGTCAAATATGAACCTCAACTAATGTATGTGAATGTTAAAATGAAAAATAAAGAAAGGAGAGATAAGAAAAATTTTAATAATTTCTGGTGTTTCGAGTGTGGCGTGACCTAACATGTTAAAATGTATTTTCTGGACTTTAAAAATAAAGATAATATGGCCCAGTGTCATGTTGTATGCCCTGGGTATGCCTCGGGTTCTCCACTATGAATGTTATTTAAATTTTTTTAGCATCCCTTTTTTTATAATTTGGCATATATTCTTTATAGTATTTATTTTTCGATCTAAGGATTGGTATTTCTTTTTTTATAGGGTAACCTGGTTAGAAGATAGGGTTTTTGAGGGCTAGAATAAGCTATTTGGTCTTAAGTGGAGAGTTTCATGTCAGCTTCCAGTTTTTTGGTTTTTGTGTTCTTATACTAATTTATTACAGTTTCATTATTGTTTGAGCTTTGATATATTTTCTTAATCACCGTATTTTACCCTCTGGAAGGTTCTATTTTTAGGTATCTTCATGATTGGTTTTTTCTAATTGTGGTGGACCAAGGTAACAATGGTTAGTTTTTTTATTCTTAGATAATTATATTTCTAAGAAATCTTTAGTAACTTTTGATAGTAGTAGATGTGTAGTGTGGGTAGAACATGTGATACTATTGACACATGATAAGTGGTAATCACATTGGGTAATTACTTGGAAGACTTATGTTTTTTTCTATTTGAAAATATACCCCCACTACTGATAGGTTATGGTAGATATATTGCAAGAACCCCATCTTTTTTTTGTTTTCATTTTATTTTGAAAAAATAAATATTTTTTAATTTTGGTTTTCAAAAATAAAATATTTTTTTATATTAAAATGAAAAATTTTGTTGTTTTGTATTATTATTATGAAAATCCATTTTCCCCATATAGACTTGTGGTCTGTTGGGATTCTTATGTTATCGGGCCTCATCTTGGGCCTCTTGTGCTACTAGGCTCCATGTTGTTTCATTAGGCGTGGGTTGTTTGTTGGGATATTTTCTTGGTTTGTTGTATTGTAGGCTCGCCTCATCCTGGTGTGCCGCTATGGGAATCCGAATATCATGAATGTTGAATGCTATTTATTAATATTTATTTAAAGGCTCTGACATGTGTCGTTTGTGTTTCTCAATGACCCTTATCCATTTCCACCCTTCTGTCCCTACCTTCCATGTGTCCCGCTTTTATCAAGTTCTATTGCACCCACCTTGCCTCGCGATCCTTCCACCCTCACTCAGTCATCCACACATCCCCTCGCATCCTACACCTTTCATCCTTTCACCTTGGCTATGCCTTACTATTATTACTATTTGTGGCTCTTCATCATATGTGACTTCTTTGTCTTTAGTATACGTTGTCTAGAGTGTCTTGGAGAGAGGAGGAGTCCCGGTGGTTTTGCTTTGGCACCTTTGCATCTACCTGTTTCGGTGATCCCCTACGGTGGAGACCTTAACCTCATGAGTCTTGTTCGTCTGATACCCCTTCAAGAAATATCAACATGATTAGTCTAGTTCTCTAGCTATCTTCTCGAGTTCTTAGTGTAGGCCTACATTTTATAAGGCTTTGTTTCTATGTTTTTTTGGTTTTGTGCTATATATTCATCCTTCTTCTCGGTCGAGGTTTGGGTTTGCATGTGTAAATCCATCTTGTTCGAAGGAGTATGTTACCATATTCAATTTAGGATTCATCACTGGCTCCTAGAGTGATAGGGTCCCTATTTTTGGATATCTTCTATGGTATGTACAAATTTCTATCTATTTTACTTTCTCTATTGTATGCTTGTTCTTTTTCTCATAATAATAAGGAATTTTGGAGGTTCTCTTTACATGGATTATGGGAAAAAAGTTACAAAACACATAAATCATTTGTGTTCTTTACATTTTTTCATTTTGTTCATTGTATGATTGCTTATTCTCGCTGGATCTCATTTTTGTTTAAATCTGTTTTTTGAACTTTTTTAATTCTTGAATATTATTTTCTTCTTCCGTGATTGTTTTGGTTTGTTTATTCTATTCTAAAACCCACAAATTACTTCAAAATAACCATCCCACACAATCATCATGGGTCCATGCTATCGGTATCACCTCAGGTGCCACCCGCTCCTCTGACTGCACAAATATTACATCAACAAAACTACAATGCTAATTAAAATTGATTAAAAAATTTCTATAGAATTTATTTATATTTTTTTACATATTTTTTATTTTTATTTCACCATAAAATTTTACTTATCCATCCATTTATAATAAAATAGTTTTAAAAAATAAATTTATTTTAATACGTGTTAAAAAAATCATTAATGAGAATGTTTTTTAAAAAATAAAGGAATTTTAAATTTTAAATTTATTTAATTGAAAATTTAATTTCAACACATCACATTTATTATCACATGAACAATTTTTTCACACTCACACAAAATAATTTTGGTAAAATTAATTTTATTGAGCTAAGATACATATTATTTGGTATAGTATATCGTTAAAAAATAAAAAAAATACTTCTTGTTTCAAATAATTTAAATTTTATGTGCAATGTTACCTATTTTAATATGATAAATTTTATGTGCAGTGTTACCTATTTTAATTTTATGTGAAATGTTACCTATTTTTTCCCGAATAGTCATAATGTTCTACAAGGTTTAGCAACAGATTGTTTTAACCTATTCATGTATATGGTTGTTGTAACACATAGTACTTGGTCAGTAGTGTTGGTTACATACAAACACCCCCATTTTTATGTTTGAATCAATGCTTTTTGTAACTTTCCACACAAATTGATATGGAAAGAGTAACCAATGATGAAACTGATCTCTATATGCAACCATTGATTGATGACCAGCAATAATATTTTGTGGATTGTGTAATGAATTTTGATTCACCGGTTATTGAAATGTTTATAATATGGGCCACTTTGTTATCTAAAATCATTGATTTCCCAGTGTATGATAAATTATCAAGCTAGAGTTCAAATGGATAATTAACTTACCCTTGTGGTCATAAATTTAAGAAATCAACATGGCTTATGCATAGAAGAAAGTGGGCATACCATGGTCATAGATTCAATCTTCCTCCACTACACAAGGTAGGAATGGATAATGTTTTATTTTATGAGAATAAAGATCATGACCCAACAGTCCAAATAATTTCCTAGATTTAAATTCTAGCATAACTTGACCAATAAAACATTCACACGGTGTATTGTTTTTAGGATTTATTAACTCCTGCATTTTTGTCCATTCTTACTGTAAATAAATAGTTTGGTCATAATTTGGTGAATTGTACTATTTTATTTGAATTGAATTATTGGTAACATGATATTTAATTTACAATTTAGATGTTATAAACATTGAGAAAATTTTGTTTGATAATATAATGTTGACCATTTTAGGAATCAATGGAAAATAAAATGGTAGTTCTAATGCTTGGTGTGATTTGAGAGAAACAGGATTGATAAACCCTTTAAATTTGTACTTAGTGAGGGTAATAGGGAATATATCCCAATTGCAGAGTACAATATGAGTAAAAAGGAAGAGATATTTCTATCAATTTTGAATACTATCAAGATTCCTGATGGATTTTTTATTCTAATATTTACAAGACTTTCAATGTAGTGACCATGAGATTATAGGTGTTTAAAATCATTGATAATCATATTATTCTTCAACTATTAATCCAATTTGAAATTATTTATTGTTTTCCTACCCATGTTTTTGAGTTGTTAATTAAGGTTTCAAATTTTTTAAGATGACTCTATTCAATGATTCATGACATGAATGATTTAAAAAAGCTATAAGGAAATATTCTTATCATACAATGTCACTTGGATAAACTATTTTCACCTTTTTTCCTTTGATGACATGATCCAATTGACCATAAATTTAATCGGTGAATTCATTGTTTTCGATCCCATGAAATTCATATGGATGCATATATTGAACCATAGTAGTGAATTTGTTGTCACAATATGTTAATACATGTTTGATGAGTGTGTATGAAGTTGTGATTCCTAGAGAATTTTTATGGATGAAGTTGTGATTTCAGAAGAATTTTAAGGGATTTATCTAATATCATTATATTTCATGCTTGGACAATTATTATTTTTATGGAATTAGATGTCGCACTTGGATAGTTATTTTTGGTATTTTTAATTATAACAATTTTTATACTAATCTTTAAGGTCAAAGGCATGTGTCACTAAGGAAACATTGTTTACAACAAGTGTAGATGAATTGATGGAATATTAATTATGGATTTAAGAATTTGAGAGTGCCTCATAATTTTAAATTGATAAGTCCTTTGATTTTTCATCTTACACTTAGGAATTCTTCTTAAGTTATATATAAAGGATATTATCCTAAAAATATTGTACATCCCATTAAACCCACCATGCCATGATTGACCTCAGGACCATAGGACTCGTAGGCCAACCAAGCTCATGGAATAAGACTATCCAAGACCGTGGACAGTAGAGTACCCACAAATATTAGGCAGGATCTTGTATAGGGCCTACAGATCCTGTACCCATAGGTGCACATAGGTTGGGTCTGTAGCCCATAGATAGGAGATGGAGTCATTCTATAGGGCGTCATAATGGAAGGTGGTCTCGGATTTATGTCTACTTCATGGGATGCTTGATTATTATACAATGGACCCTTCATATAGTGGGTTTGAGGTTGGAAAAAGGAATGGAAGTATATTTCACATGTCACTTAAAAAATACAAAATAACATGGACATCTGATCTCATCATCATGTTTGAACATAATCCATATGATCTCTTAGGATATCTCTCCATCCTCCTCTAAATGATTTTTTCATGGATGAACACCTCACGTATGAGGATTTTTCAGAATGAGCTACCACAAGCACAATTTCTATGTGGTATTATTCAACACTCTTTGGGAGTTTGAAAAATAGGATAACGATGATTTCTAAAAAGAAACAAAAATGCTTTGTGATGATGAATGCCTCATGTATAAAAACCTCACTGATAAAGGATCCACTTCCAGTGAGAAAGTGCTTTGCGGTAGAAAACAAAATCTCATGAAATTATGCTAATAACATGTGGTTTGTCATTGATATTGATTTGTGTTGAAGTCCTTTGTGGGTTGTGTTACAATTTAGAGATGAAGTTTTCTACATTAATGATGCTATGCTTTGTGGGTGAAGTCCATTGCAGACACCCATGCTGATGGTATGTTTTGGATGAATCTGTTACCGTGCAACTATTTTCTGGAGATGAATAATTCTTCATGAACCAATTGGTATGTAATGTGAGAGTTGATGTAGGCACCATCCAATATTTATGTTGTGATAATTGATACATGTTTCACATGGGTGCATTTCTTGTGGGTGAAATTCTATGTGAGTATTATGTGAAGAAATTGTGCAGAGAATAACAGTTTTGTAGATAAGGGTTTGTGGATAAGGTGTTTCCCAGTATATATGAGGATATAAACCTCTTTAAACTTATTTTCACATTTAAAGTGTTATTATGTAATAATTATATAAAATTACATGTAAATGTTTTTTTATAAATATTAGGTTGATTCTCAGATGAAGTGTGTTGCACAGACATGTGAAATATTTTGAGAAACACAAAGAAGTGATTAGTGGTGTTAAAGTTCAATGAAGAGAATTTTTTGTTAAAATTATTTATCTCACATTGGATGAGATGTTTCTCACAAAGAAATAAAATTTATTTCGAGAAAGTATATTGAATTGTATATGAATGAAGACATCGGTTTGAAATACAATGTACTTTTTTAGATAGTTCTCCAAATGAAATATATTCCATACCCTAATTATTTAATGTACATAAAGATAATTTGGCATAATATTTGATAAACTTATATCTGATATATTGAGAGGTATAATTTTTTGGAAGAACCTGTTCAGTAGAATTCTTCAGTTTTTGAGCATATGATATTTTATTTATCTTGAAGGATCGAAAGAAATATCTTCATCAGTTATTAGATAACCAGTTAATATTATTAATTGGTCTTTCTTATGTTGTTTTGTAATAATTTTTGTAATAAGTGAGTTTTAAACCATTGTTCAAATGGGACTCTAGAAAGCATAGAGGGACACTATTCTAGTGAAGAAATGTATTTTGTAATCATTTCTGATTATAGTGGAGAATCTATGATTAGGGAGTTTGACCAATCACAACAAGGAGTAAGCTCATTTTTGAGACCAAACCTTGTAAAACTTTTATGTACCTGTGCTATTTATTTTTACTGCATTTGGGATTGGATGAGTTATCATAATAGTGGATCAGATCCTAACCAGTCAACAAAGGTTAATTTAAAAATAAAGATATATTTTAAAAATCACCACTGACTCAATCTTTTCCCCCTTCTTAGTGGTGAAACTCTTCTTGGGCACTTCAATTGGTATCAAAGCACTAGGTTCACTCTATAAGGATCTACTTATAATTTGAGATGGATAATCCATATTCTACTAATATTACGAGTGTTCCTACTTTCGATGGAAATAACTATCATAGTTGGAATAACAGTATGTTTCCCTATCTTCTATCTCTTGGCCTTGAAGTTAAAGATGCAGTTACTATTGGATACCTTTATATTTCTAATGAATCTATTATTATTTTTATATATAATTTGAATATTTAATTTTATGGAAAATCTAATAATCCCAATTTTATGTCTCTCTTAGAAAAAGTGTACACAATGGTTATGGGTCTCAAAAATTCCAAATTAATTTAGAATAAATTGGAAACATGTTATGAAGGCAAACTCAAAGTCAAGTAGGAAAGAAATAAAATTTGGAGGATAAAATTAAAAGATATCAAGTTGGGTGAAGACTAAAATATTGATGAATAATTTAATAGAGTAAATGAAATTTTCAATAATATTTGGAGTTTTGATGAAAAGCTATATGATACAACTATTTTCAAAAATGTATGAGAATCTTTTTGAATAGTTTTGATATGAGAGTATCATCTTTGGAAGATAAATATGATATTATTATTGATTAATTGCATAACATACTCACTGAATATGAAATTTTAAAGATCCCAATATTCAAGAAAAAGAACAAAGATGATTTGGATTTTGAATCCATCAGAATGCTCAAAATCATAGATGATGAAATATCAAAACCAAGTTATTATGATGATAAAAAATAAGATGAATATTTGAATAGAGTAATTGATCTTGTATAAAAAATATTCAAGAAGGGAATTTTTATGGGTAATATAAAATTTCCTCTAATGTTTTACAATTGTAATGATATTAGAAATTTTGATATAAATTTTCCTAAAAAGAATTTTGTGGAACTTGTGACAGATGATGAAAAACCATAGAAAAATAAATGGGGGTAGAGATCAAAAGGCACAACCAAATTTTATATAATAAATAAGAGATTATTTAAATGTAAAAGAAAGAGTTTAGTGAGAAAGGAATGTGATTCTAACTCAACCACAAGAAACCAATCATAATATGAATCTAATTTCATGGATAATGTTGAAAAGGGGTTTGATACTTCCGGAAGTGAAGATAACGAAAGTGAAAAAATATTGATTGATCACATGTTGAAAATTGAATTATAATATTTCCTTAAGAAAAATACAAATATTAAAAAGGATAATAGACTATTATTGAAATAAAAAAGAAAAGATAATGGAGGAAGTGTAATAATGTGAAAATAAATAGATTCTTTACATTTATGAGATCAAAAGACAAAAACTAAAAGTGTTTCAATTGGAAAAGATGGTAAAATACCTTTAAGAAAACTTTCTATTAAATAATAATAACATTCAAAGAATCAGTATAAATTTATTTATGCATAGAATAGCTTGAAAAAGATCAGATAAGATTTCAACAAGGCTATTGAGGTTAATGAAAAATCATCACAAACTGGTTCAAAGAATCTGGTTAATTCATCACTCTACAAATCTCAAAAATAAATTTGTTATTTAAAACAATTTAGGTCTAAAAATAAATTTTGGGTAAGTATGGAACATGAAGGCAACTGATAAATTATCTTCTAATTCTCAAAGAATAATTTTCCTTTAAAATAGAGATAATATTTTTTTATGGAAAGACAACAATATAAATCTACAAGACAGGTGTATTATTAGTTGGTAAGATCAAGATTCGGAGGACATTTCTAGTGTTGTGGATTTTTTGGGTATAAAGCTTATTTATGTTGGTATAAAATGTCCCTACTAAAGATGAGACATGAACCTAGGGGTAAATATTATGAGGACATGAGATAATATTTACAAATTAAGTATGAATTTATCAAGAATTCATCCTATCTTTGAACTCAGAACAAATTCGATAGCTTAGAAAAAGTCTATAGAAGATATGATCAAAAAGTTCATATAGCTAAAAAGTGCATGAGTATTCTTCCAAAAAAAACATCCAAAATTGTTAAAGGAAAGGTCGTTCATAAAATGAATGAAGAAAAGTCATCATTTTCTTATGTTTCTTTGAAATATAGTAGTAAGACCAAGTCATGGGTTCTTGATAGTGGATGTTCATCACACATGACTGGTTACATAACAATTATAAACAACATTGGGAATCATGAAGGAGAAGAAGTGACCTTCGGAAATGAATATTCATTGAAAATTAAGGGAGAATAAAAATAAAATATTGAATCCCAAATTTCAAAGTCAAATAATGCATTATATGTTAAAGGGATGAAGAACAATTTTCTTAGTGTCTTCCAACTTTGAGATGATGGAAATGAAGTGTTGTTCAAAAAGGATTCATGTGCCATCAAAAACAGAAAAGATGTAAGAATAATTACTCAAGGAAAAAGAACCAATTGAAATCTATTTCAAATTGGTGGTTCTATCAATTCCTATTATTTAAGCTCTATGGATGATAACAATATATGTTATATAAGGAATGGCTAACTTGATAAAAGGAGTATTAGTAAAATTTTGAAGCAAGATATTGTGAGAGACTTTCCCAAGCTAAATAGTGAAAGAAATGAAATCTGTGAAACTTGTAAAAAGAGTAAATTTTCCAAAAGTTCACACAAATAGGTGGATATCCAATAATCCAGACCTATTAAACTTATTAATACTACTTACTCAAGCATACTTTATTCATCGGTCAACCTCCATAAAAAATATTGTTCCTTTAATCCAACCAATTTTTATCTAAGTAATGGTCCATAAAAATTATGAAATTATAATTTTAATGTTAAATAGTCCACATATGATAGTATATATTGTTAATTACTGAATATGTTAATGATATTATTAGTTATACTGTTATTTATACTATTAATGAATATACTATTAATTTTATATTAATCATTAACTATACTAATAATTAATAATTATAATAATAATTATTAATTACATTGTTAATTAATAATCTATATAAATTATATTGGGAATCATTCAATATAGTTGTTAGTAATTATATCATTAAACTAAAATGAATTAAAGATATTTTCCTAAATTTTCAAGACAATTTGAGCTTATTTACATAGTTTAGGCTATGTGACACATGTTTTACACTATAATGACAGTTTTATGTTGAAAACATAAAATTTTAGTCATACTGGCTACATCGTGTGCCAGATTAAAGTGTGGTCGATTAATACACATCAAAAAATAATTATGTACCATTTCCCTAATTTTTGACAACAATGTGAGCGCGTTTACTCAGTTTGGCCTATGTGATGTGTTTTTTAGAGTAAAATGACTCTTTTATATTGAAAACATGCAATTTGAGTCATATCAGACACATTTTTTGTTGGATGGATGTTCAGTTGATTCTGAAACATCAAAAATAAATTATAGATCATTTTCCTAAAAAAATATAAGAAAATTTGAACTCATTTACTCAGTTTTGTCTTGTGATGCATGTTTTTCACTAAAATGGAAATTTTATATTGAAAATACATAGTTTATGTCATACTGGCAACATCATGTGTCCAATTGAGGTATGGACGATTCATACATGTCAAAAATAAATTATGAGTCATTTGTCAGTTTGAAAACAATTTGAGCTTGTTTGCTTTATTTTGGATTTGTGACACGTGTTTTAGAGTAAAATGACACGTTTATATTCAAAAAGAAAACTTTGAGTCATATTGGACACATCCTGTATTGAATTGATATGTGTTCAATTCATAGACATCAAAAATTAATTATAGATTATTATTCTAAAGTTTCAAGATAGTAGGATCTCATTTAATCAGTTTTTCTTATAAGATATGTGTTTTATACTAAAATAATAGTTTTATATTGAAAACATTCACTTTGAGTCACACTAACCACATGGTTGAAAACTATTATAAGTACCTCTTTCTATCTATGATCTTAAACCGATCAAAGATGGAACTAGATAGAGTGGACAAAAAAATTCCAGGAAGAAATTTCAAAAGGCTCTCCAAAGAAGGAAAAGAAACTCTCATCAAACAAGTCACTCAATCTATCCCCTAAAACTACATGACCCTTTTAAAGATCACCAACATCATTTTATATTATATCCAATCATCACTCACTAATTTTTTTTGGGGCCTCAATAACGAAAAAAATAAAATTCACTAGATTTCTTGGGATAAATTATGTAGGTCCAAGATTCATGGGGGAATGGGATTTAGAGATGTGTATCTATTTAATGAATCCCTTATCGCCAAAAAATGGTCTTTTATCCATAACCCATATACCCTTTTCAAAAAAGTTATAAAGGATAAATATTTTCCCCATGTGCACGTTTGTAATGCTTCTTTAGGCCCCTGACCTAGCTTCATCTAGCATAGCATTTGGGGATCTCACAAGCTCCTATTAAGAGTGCTTTACTGGAGAATTGGGGATTAGGATTCCATCAATATATGTTCTAACCCATGGATGGTCAATTAAAGTGGTCTTAAGACTTCTTCCCCCACCCTTGATGGCTTTAAATTTTCATCATTCATATCCCTTCTCAACAAGGTTGAAAATTGTGAGTGCACTAAGAAACTCTCCACCTGGTTTAACAAGAGGGATATAGGCATTATATAGAGTATCCCTTTCATGATGGGTATGGGCCCTGATTGGATCTACTAGAGCAGGGCTTCCACATGGGCCTATTTGGCCAATCGGGATATTCTCTATCCACCACCTCTCATTGTATCCTGAGGATGATTTCCCTTGGAAAGATTTATGGTACCTCTTGATCCCCATATGGCGTGAAATTTATAGTGGCCATCATGTATAGGGTTCCTCACTTCTATGGAATTTCTCACCTATCACCATGTAGAGAAAATCCCATCATGTCCAATATGTTTGTGCACTGATGAATCCTCCATGCATTCCATCATCAACCGCCCTAGGTCTAGGAACGTATGGCACACCTATAACCCTAGTGTTGATCACCTTCTATCTTGGGCACCCAATTTTTCTTATTTTCTTAATAAGTTTTCATCACTTCTCTCAAAAAAATACCTGAGCACCTGGTGCACTATGGTATGAATTATCTTGGCAAGGAGAAATGACTCCTTATTTAATAAGGTTTTTAAACCTTCCACCTCCTAGCTTGATCTTGCTTCTCACTGGCTTTCCTCATGGAGACAGAGTGATATTCTATTGGATGGACCTTTAGGACTCCCTTCCCCTATTACTTTGACCCCCACCCCTCCATAGGAACCCAAAAAATCAATGTTGATGTGTCACACTTGGGAAAAAACAACACCAATTTTATCATTGTTTCCCATGACTCTTCTGGTTCGGTCAGTGGTTCATGCCAGAAATCTCTTATGGTTTCTTTCCTACCAGTGGTTGTGGAAGCACAAGCTTAAATTTTGGGAATGAATTTTTCCTTAGAGAAAGGATGGGACATAATCATGCAAGAATCATATTGCCTCCCCATTATTAATGTTATCACCATTCTATAATCTGACATCCCATATTTTGGCCTCTTGGTCTCCAATATCCTTTCCCTACAGCACTGCTTCACTATCGTCTCCTTATCATTTTATAAAAGAGAGGTGAATAGAGTTTCTTGTCATTGGGTTACTAAGATCCTCTCTTAGGGACCTCATATATGTTTGTATTTTCCCTCATGGGATGACGTCTCTTGTATTTCTAGATCTTGGTACTCTTAATATTTGAGAACTTCTTATTTTCAAAAAAAATCAAGAAAATCTAAGATCATTTACTCTATTTTACATTAAAATGATTGTTCTATATTAAAAATGAACACTTTGAGTCATACTGGACACATCATGTGTTTTATTGATGCATTTTTATTTGTACACATCACATTTGAATTATGTGTAGTGACTCTGATTTTCCATATATTATTTTTGGATATTGTATGGATTATTTTCAAGACCAGGATTTGAGACATCATGTGATTCTGAGGCCTAGTGAGGATGCAATTAATTTTTAAAATATATCAAATATATAAAATGCACATACACACTTTTTTCCAAAAATGTGGAATAACTTATAAATGGAGGCTTGGATCAGAAATATATGGACACTTTTGATTTCAGAGCGATGGTTTTATCATATACGCGATATAACCTTAGAACTCACTGAGAATTCAGGTTGAGGTTTGATCGGGAGTGTATGTTTAAAAAGAAAATAAATTAATAAATTAAATTATTTTATTACCCAACAAAATAATAATTCTATAAATACATGATTATGTTGGTTTCTATATTTCATCCACTAAATCCTAGAGATCTAGAGAACCATTGTAGAGCTGTTGAAGGATTTTCTGCTAGAAAATACCAAACATATCAAAGATCAACAACTGGTGTGCAACATAATTCAAGGACCTCACCAACAATAGTCACATGTATTAATTCTTCATTAATGATATTTCTAAATCGAGGTAGGATTTTGATTTTTTTGGATTTGTCCCTATTTTTTTATTCATATGAAGAACGTGAACCAATAAACCAATGAATTGATTCGAGGATTGTGAGTATTCCGGGTATAGGGTAGATTTATCCGATAATTAGGGAATTGATTTTTGATTATCATATCAGCTCTCCATTATTCATTCTAATGGTAATTAATTGAAAAAAAACAAAACCATTGGTTGAGGTTCATTCCCGATGTTGGTAGTTTTTGATTTTCTTCTGTATTTCTTGATTCATCATTGGAAAAACCTTTCGATCATGATTTGATGAATATTGAGAAATCAACCATTTCACAGCTAATTCTTGGAACATTGGTTAGATACAATAAATACAGACATAGTATTACGTGAGAATCATACAATGATGGAAGTGAAAACAAATTAGATGGAATTAGAGATACCAAATCATCATGTTCTTCGGCGTGTAAGGATGAATAATGCATATTGAAGATTCTTGAATAGAATCTAGTGACTAGAACCTAGTGATCGATGACAGAAATGCTTAACCAATGATGTTTTTTGGTTTCAAGAATGGGGAATGGATAGATTGATGGCTAGTAGAGAAGGAGGGGACACGTGAAACTGATCTAGGATTCTAGAAAATCCCATAACACATAGCATATAATATAGGATTACACTGAATGTGGGACCCCAAGTGTGGAACTGGGGTTTCCATGGTGAAGTTACATATCACACGACATGTGACCCCATCACACAAAGTGTGACATGACCTGGTAGCTTAGTGTGTACCTCGGAGGGTACACAGACACAACTTGTAGTACATGATCATGGACACATCGTGTACACCAATACGGACATGGCTAGGATAGGTGGACATGGGAATAGCTGTGTACATGGACATTGTTGAATGTACATAGACATATACATGTTGTGTGCTATGTAAAAAACATGGGAACAAGTTGTGATACATGGGCGGGACCTGATGCTAAAGGGACATGCCCTGTACTCCCAGTATACGCCATGTACTCCTTCAAAGTTGTCTTAGATTCATTTTCCTCTTAAGCTATGACGAGTTTCATTAGGTTACATTCCATTTATCCTTTACCTAATGGTTTTTATGAAATAAAATCCTACACTTAGGATATTTACCAATTTAGTATTGATTCTTGGATAGAGTTATTGGAATCCTTTCATGAGTTTCCAGGTGAGATCCACTATCCTCAGCTTTCCCTAGGTGGAGTTATTGGTATCATCATGACCAACACTATGCGGGCACCAATCCTCTACATAGTGGTTTATTCCAGATTGATTTTTTGGTATACACCATGACCTTGGGAGTGATTTCATATGTGTATCATTATCTTCAGTCTTCCAAATTATACCTCTTATGGTAATATCTGATGAGTGTGACACCTTAGATAGATGCCATTAGTGCTAAATAACTCATGGAGTGTGTTCTCATGGGCAAGTGTAATGTGGAACCTTAGAGCATGATTCCTAGACAATAATTATTTTTGTGACCTTACCGTGAGATTGTGTGTCTTGGTTGAGTATATTTTGATATTCTTTTTATATGTGTTGTAGACATTTACCTATGTAGTGATTACTGTTATTCATTGTGTTTATGCTTAGTGATTTTTTGGTGTCCTATTGAGAATTTTTATACTCAACCCTACAAGGTATTTTTTCATACATGTCATGCCTTATAAAGATGATCAACCCTTTGACAAATTTCTAGAGGGACCCAGACCAGATAGATTTTAGTGAGCCCGACTGACGAAGGTGTATTATAGTGGTTACCTTAACAGTATTCCCCTTCTATAATTTTAGGTTGGGATTGTTTTTAGACTCTTTATGGGGGGATTGTATTTAGACCTATTAATTTCCATTATTTATTTTTTTTCTTTGGTTTTGGGATTTAGATTTATGCATGCATGGTTTGTCTATTGTTTTAAATTTTAGTATTTGATGGTTTAGGAGATGTGTGAATGTGTACAGGTACTTTAGGATAAGGCCTCCCATGTTAGTTATATTCCAACTAGGTGTTGGTATCTAGCCCCTGGCCTACTGGAGGTGGGACTAGGGAGTCGCGGAATGGGCCCCATTGGGATGGGTCATGATAGAGTTGTATTATATTAGTTGGTACTACATTAGGGATGGATAGAGTGATATTAGTTTAGGTAAACATTTTTAAATATTTTGATATTAGATTCCAGGCCAGGGACTCCAATGTTAGTGCAATAGCCAACGTATCCATACCCCATGACTCTGATAACCTACCTTTCAAATTGGTTCATGAAGTCATTTTTTGCAAGGAAAATAATGGTACATGCATCGTATAAGAATGGGTTGTGGTTAAAATATCCTTATTAAGTAATCTATGCATATATACTCATTGATCATGGTATATTTTGTCTATTTCATGATGCCTATGTGATGTATTCTAGTTAGTATTCACCATCAAGATCATAAGGACGATCCCCTAAGTGAAGAGCTATCAATACATGTACATTTTCCATAGGTTTTACCTCTAGGTGGCACACAAGATATACAATCACTTATTGAGAAGTATATGGTATCCACATTACCATCATATGAGGTGCACAGGATGAGAGCACTTCATGAGTTTTAGCAAGAGCAACCCATCAGGTTTTAGGGAGATCCTGACCTACAAGTGGCTAAGGACTGGCATGAGGAAGTGAAATTATATTTCTATCATTTAAAGACACCAGAATATTAGATGGTGGTTCTTGTAGAGAGCCTTCTCTTTGGATATGTAGAGTGATGGTGAGGTTTAGTGACCTAGACATATGATGAGGTGAATCTTGCATGGTCATATTTAGAGAACCTTTTTGGAGAGGAGTTCTCTCCACACACTATAAATACTATATTAACCCTCCTCCTATATATCCCTCATCTCCACCACAATCCAATAAACACATGATGAAAATGGAACTCCCCTCATCTTCATCTCCATCAGTGATCCTTCTCCTTCTCCTCTCCCCTTTATTTACCCATATCTATTTAGTTTCACTCATAGTTTTGGTGGACACTATCATTGTGGTTTTCTTAGGGGTTTGACCAGACAGGTTGATGGATAGGGAGCCGAGCTATGGGCTTGCAAGGATTTCAGTGGAAGATGCCCATTTGAAGCCATGACCAGTCGATAAAACATAATATTCAATAATTTTAGTTATTATTTTTAGTCTTAATTTGGTGTTTAATATATTGATTTTGGGTGATACAGTCCCTGGAGTTCATTAATTCTGACAACATCTTCAAAAACGGGCTGACGTCGGTGAATATCCAATTGTTCCACATTATAATCAATGGGTTCTAGAACATGAATCTCTTGAAGGTGAAGGTTTCATCCTCTAGTAGAATCTCCAACACCTATGAGGCTCATTTCTAGATGTCCATGGTGTTACTATCCTTGGTTACACTATCTAGACCGATGTTGGATTCCTGTCAATAGGCTCAGGCACCACCAACCTATGGATTAAGATGGTTGACTACAAACCCAGCCACATGATCTAGTAACCTCATGCATATACACCCATTGATACAAGTTCAATGAATGAGGAAATTAATATGGGGGTTTGAATTGGGATGCAACATTGGAAGCATGGGGAATAATGAAATTCTTGGTATCGTTGTGACTAACACTACACGGGCACTGATCCTCTACATAAAAGGTTATTCTAGATTGAGTTATTGGTATACCCCATAGTCTTGGGTGTGATACTTGTATTTATGTTATTCTCTTAAAACTTCTAAACTATACTTATTGTGGTGAGATTTTATGAGCATGACACCTCATATAGATTCCATTAGTGTTATCTGACTCATGTCGTGTGTTCTCCTAAACGAGTGCTATATAGAACCATGGAGAATGATTCCCATACTGTAATTATTTTTATGACCTTTCCTTAAGGTTTCATGTATTTATAGAGTATATCTAGATATTTTTATTATATATACTATAGACATATACCTGTTTATATATAACTTTTATTTTTGTTGTTATATGCTTAGTGATTTTTTGGTGTCCTGGAAGGTATTTTTAAACTCACCCCTACATGGGATTTCCCCACACATGTCATGTATTATAAAGATGTTTGACCCTTTGATCGAGTCCTAGAGGGACCAGGACTTGGTGGAGTGTAGTGAGCTAGAATGACTGAGGTGTATTCTAGTGGTAACATTTACAACAGTCCCCTTTTATAATTTTAAGTTGGAAATTTTTTCATACTCTTTGTGGTGGGATTTCATTTGGCCTTGTTTACATTCCATTACTTTTTGTTGCACTCTAGTTATGATATTTAGATGTATGAAATAATTTTTTATCATTTTTTTACATTTCATCATTGTATGGGCTTGGATATGTGTGTGTGTTTATAGGTACTTTAGGCTAAGGCCTCCCTTGTTAGTGATGTACCTACTCGGCCCTAGTCACCAACCCCTAACCTATTGGAGGTGGGCCTGGGGAGTCTTGGAATGAGCCCCATTGATATGAGTCATGACAGAGTGGTATCAAAAAATTAATCACTACCTTATGATCAGATACTATGATATTGGTTTTGGGAAACGTTTTTAAGTGTTTCAAGTTCATATTTCAGGACAACGACTCTAGTGTTGGTGTGGCGGCCGATGTATCCATAAACCTAGTATTTGATTACTTTATTTTTGACTTGGTTCTTGTATAAACTAGTTATTGGGAAAACAATGGTACATTCATCATTTAGGAATGGGTTGTGGTTTTCATCTCATTAATGATTCATCGATCCATATATACTCATTGATCATAGTACATCTTGTCTATTTCAAGATGCCTCCATGATGTATAATAACTAGAATTCAGAATTAGGATCACGAGGATGATCCCATATGTGAAGAGGCATCTATATAGGGACATGTTCTAGATGTGTTTTCTCCTGGTGGTGTACCAATTATAACACCACCTATTGAGTAGAATATGTTATCTATAGTACCTATAGATGAGGTGTGTAGACTGGGCATGCTTCATGAGTTTCAACAATAGTGACCCATCATGTTCGAGGGTGATCCTGACCCATAGGCAGCTGAGGATTGGATTGAGGTAGGGAAGTGAGTTTTCCATCATGTAATGGCACTGACAGGTTAGATGGTTGTTCTAGAAGCGAGCCTTCCCTTTGGCTCTATAATCCAATAGTGGGTTTTAATATCCTAGTATTATGATGAGGCAACTCTTTCATTTTCATAATTTGAGTGAATTTTCATATCAGATTTATCTACTACTACATTGAGGGTTGTAAACATTCAATAGATTTTAGAACTTCAACGGGGAAGTATAATAGTGGCAGAGTGTTCGTCAAGGTTCAGCAACCTCTCCAGGTACTCGATGGATATGGTTTGGGATAATTTATTTCAGGATCATACCTTTGAGAAAGGATTGCATAGATACATCCAAGGTAGAATTATACCTCTATGAATTCCCACATATGATGGGGTACTAGAGTGAAATTTTGGGGTTGAGAGTTTCTTGGATGAGAATACGTAGATATTGGTTTCTAGAAGTGGGAACATAAAATTATAGACGTTGGTAGCAGGGATCCAATCACTACTAGATTTTTTAGTTTTTGCACCTATGGTAGCAGGCCACTGCCATTGTTGGTCGCTATTGATACTATTAGCAGCCTCCAAAAGTGGTATCTAAAACGGAAATGTAAATGGCGGGATTTTTCTTGTTCCCTGCGTTGTTATCCTCAATGTCACCTGATGCAACAGTCATCGACACCTCCTTCCATTACACTGCCACCACAGGTCGCCCCCATCACCGCCACCCCATCGCCTCCCATCGCCACGACTAACACTGCCTGTGAACCTGTCACCCCTGACAGTCGACTGGCGCTGTTCAATCCCCAATGTCAGCATGAACACTCCCTCCAGCCGCCGTTCTTCTTCCATGGTCATCGACCCAAGCTCGGGGTCCCTCCTCACTAACCTACTATACACCCGCATTACCTAGCGTGCAATCAACATCAAATATCTGGCAGTTTCAAAGGATAGTTTTAGTGGTCGCCTGTGGCGGTCGGTATTGAGAAATACTGATGGAGAAACTACGATCGCCAAAAGAGGTCGCAGCGTGGTCTCTAAAGGGCTTTATCGACCGCCTTTGGTGGTCACTAAAACCCACATTTCTAGTAGTGAATGTCAGCCTCAGGGACCTGAACATTTGATACATTTTAGGAGGTAATCCTTGGAGAGAGTTTCTATGGGTTAGGGCTCACAAGATGGTTCTATTATGTCCAGGGAGAGGTGGTGATACTCATGTGATGATAGGGTACATATCGTGAGGGGTTTTCCAACCCACTGAACTATTGATAGAGCGATAGTGGATGGCCTACCTAGGAATAGGAAGTTGTAGGATAAGACAACATTGTAGGGTGTTGAATACAGAAGTGGATCTTGAAGTGAATCTAGAGGTGGTAGACGCATAAAATTTTTACCACCACCACACCTGGTTGTCCACGACAGGCTTGGGGGCTTGGTGGTAAGGGGTGGTGGAAGCTACAGGCGTTTGAGGATTATGACCTAGAGTCTATGGGGATGATATGAGGTATGATATATGTCTTTTCTAACTTATTTACAGTACTAATAGACATATTTTATAGTCATTCCACTACTATAAATAAGGCCATTAGCGACCGCCATTGGCGGTCGCTAAAGGGCTTTAGCGGCCGCGCAGTGACCGCCAATGGCGGTCGCTGTTGCCTCGTCGCTAGAGGCCTTTAGCGACCGCCAATGGCGGTCGCTATTCTAAAAAAAAAAAATTTAAAAATTTTTTATTGAATTGAATATAAATATATATATATATATATATATATATAATATATTTTAAATGTTTTAATATATATTTAATATATATTTAATATATATATAATATCAAATCATTGTGCTATAATATATATATACTATTAAATACAATATTTTAAATTCAAATCATTGTGCTATAATATATATATACTATTAAATACAATATTTTAAATACAAATCATTGTGCTATAAATATATATATATATATACTATTAAATACAATATTTTAAATATATATATATATACTATTAAATACAATATTTTAAATATATATATATATATATAATATATTTTAAATGTTTTAATATATATTTAATATATATTTAATATATATATAATATCAAATCATTGTGCTATAATAATTTAAAAACTTCGATTCAAGAAATAATCTCATTTCAGGTCGTTCGGAGCACGTTTGCTCCGAATCGGACCGCCGCACGCCGTTTTGGTGTTTAACGGCGCCGGAAACGCGTTTCCGGCCGCCGCGGTCACACGGCACCTCCGAATGAGGTGTCGTCTGGCCGACCATTTCACAATTGACGCCCCGGATGTTGTCGTACGGTTTCGTGGCATTCGTAGGTCGTTCGGGTGGTTTTGACCCACCAACGCGCCATTTCAGCGCGCGCCGCGCTGTTGAAAACGACACAATCGGACGTGCCGCGCGCACCGCACGTCCGATGGATGTGCGGCCTCCTCCTGCATCTCAGGAATAGTATTCCTATCGTTCCCATGCGGTTTCAGGTCGTTCGGAGCACGTTTGCTCCGAATCGGACCGCCGCACGCCGTTTTGGTGTTTAACGGCGCCGGAAACGCGTTTTCGGCCGCCGTGGTCACACGGCACCTCCGAATGAGGTGCCGTCTGGCCGACCATTTCACAATTGACGCCCCGGATGTTGTCGTACGGTTTCGTGGCATTCGGAGGTTGTTCGTGTGGTTTTGACCCCCCAACGCGCCATTTCAGCGCGCGCCGCGCTGCTGAAAACGACACAATCGGACGTGCCGCGCGCACCGCACGTCCGATGGATGTGCGGCCTCCTCCTGCATCTCAGGAATAATATTCCTATCGTTCCCGTGCGGTTTCAGGTCGTTCGGAGTACGTTTGCTCCGAATCGGACCGCCGCACGCCGTTTTGGTGTTTAACGGCGCCGGAAACGCGTTTCCGGCCGCCGCAGTCACACGGCACCTCCGAATGAGGTGTCGTCTGGCCGACCATTTCACAATTGACGCCCCGGATGTTTTCGTACGGTTTCGTGGCATTCGGAGGTCGTTCGGGTGGTTTTGACCCCCCAACGCGCCATTTCAGTGCGCGCCGCGCTGCTGAAAACGACACAATCGGACGTGTCGCGCGCACCGCATGTCCGATGGACGTGCGGCCTCATCCTGCATCTCAATAATAATATTCCTATCATTCCCGTGCGGTTTCAGGTCGTTCGGAGCACGTTTGCTCCGAATCGGACCGCCGCACGCCGTTTTGGTCTTTAACGGCGCCGGAAACGCGTTTCCGGCCGCCGCGGTCACACGGCACCTCCGAATGAGGTGCCGTCTGGACGACCATTTCACAATTGACTCCCCGGATGTTGTCGTACGGTTTCGTGGAATTCGGAGGTCGTTCGGGTGGTTTTGACCCCCCAACGCGCCATTTCAGCGCGCGCCGCGCTGCTGAAAACGACACAATCGGACGTGCCGCGCGCACCGCACGTCCGATGGATGTGCGGCCTCCTCCTGCATCTCAGGAATAATATTCCTATCGTTCCCGTGCGGTTTCAGGTCGTTCGGAGCACGTTTTCTCCGAATCGGACCGCCGCACGCCGTTTTGGTGTTTAACGGCGCCGGAAACGCGTTTCCGGCCGCCGCGGTCACACGGCACCTCCGAATGAGGTGCCGTCTGGCCGACCATTTCACAATTGACGCCCCGGATGTTTTCGTACGGTTTCGTGGCATTCGGAGGTCGTTCGGGTGGTTTTGACACCCCAACGCGCCATTTCAGCGCGCGTCGCGCTGCTGAAAACGACACAATCGGACGTGCCGCGCGCACCGCACGTCCGATGGACGTGCGGCCTCCTCCTACATCTCAGGAATAATATTCCTATCGTTCCCGTGCGGTTTCAGGTCGTTCGGAGCACGTTTGCTCCGAATCGCACCGCCGCACGCCGTTTTGGTGTTTAACGGCGCCGGAAACGCGTTTACGGCCGCCGCGGTCACACGGCACCTCCGAATGAGGTGCCGTCTGGCCGACCATTTCACAATTGACGCCCCGGATGTTGTCGTACGGTTTCGTGGCATTCGGAGGTCGTTCGGGTGGTTTTGACCCCCCAACGCGCCATTTCAGCGCGCGCCGCGCTGCTGAAAACGACACAATCGGACGTGCCGCGCGCACCGCACGTCCGATGGACGTGCGACCTCCTCCTGCATCTCAGGAATAATATTCCTATCGTTCCCGTGCGGTTTCAGGTCGTTCGGAGCACGTTTGCTCCGAATCGGACCGCCGCACGCCGTTTTGGTGTTTAACGGCGCCGGAAACGCGTTTCCGGCCGCCGCGGTCACACGGCACCTCCGAATGAGGTGCCCTCTGGCCGACCATTTCACAATTGACGCCCCGGATGTTGTCGTACGGTTTCGTGGCATTCGGAGGTCGTTCGGGTGGTTTTGACCCCCCAACGCGCCATTTCAGCGCGTGCCGCGCTGCTGAAAACGACACAATCGGACGTGCCGCACGCACCGCACGTCCGATGGACGTGCGGCCTCCTCCTGCATCTCAGGAATAATATTCCTATCGTTCCCGTGCGGTTTCAGGTCGTTCGGAGCACGTTTGCTCCGAATCGGACCGCCGCACGCCGTTTTGGTGTTTAACGGCGCCGGAAACGCGTTTCCGGCCGCCGCGGTCACACGGCACCTCCGAATGAGGTGCCGTCTGGCCGACCATTTCAAAAATGACGCCCCGGATGTTTTCGTACGGTTTCGTGGCATTCGGAGGTCGTTCGGGTGGTTTTGACCCCCCAACGCGCCATTTCAGCGCGCGCCGCGCTGCTGAAAATGACACAATCGGACGTGCCGCGCGCACCGCACGTCCGATGGACGTGCGGCCTCCTCCTACATCTCAGGAATAATATTCCTATCGTTCCCGTGCGGTTTCAGGTCGTTCGGAGCACGTTTTCTCCGAATCGGACCGCCGCACGCCGTTTTGGTGTTTAACGGCTCCGGAAACGCGTTTCCGGCCGCCGCGGTCACACGGCACCTCCGAATGAGGTGCCGTCTGGCCGACCATTTCACAATTGACGCCCCGGATGTTGTCGTACGGTTTCGTGGCATTCGGAGGTCGTTCAGGTGGTTTTGACCCCCCAACGCGCCATTTCAGCGCGCGCCGCGCTGCTGAAAACGACACAATCGGACGTGCCGCGCGCACCGCACGTCCGATGGACGTGCGGCCTCCTCCTGCATCTCAGGAATAATATTCCTATCGTTCCCGTGCGGTTTCAGGTCGTTCGGAGCACGTTTGCTCCGAATCGGACCGACGCACGCCGTTTTGGTGTTTAACGGCGCCGGAAACGCGTTTCCGGCCGCCGCGGTCACACGGCACCTCCGAATGAGGTGCCGTCTGGCCGACCATTTCACAATTGACGCCCCGGATGTTGTCGTACGGTTTCGTGGGGGCTGTACGGGGGTTCGGGGGGCTGTACGGGGGTGCGGGGGGGGGGGGGGGGTGCTGTACGGGGGTGCGGGGGGCTGTACGGGGGTGCGGGGGGGCTGTACGGGGGTGCGGGGGGCTGTACGGGGGTGGCGGGGGGCTGTACGGGGGTTCAAGGGGCTGTACGGGGGTGCGGGGGGGGGGGGGGGGGGCTGTACGGGGGTGCGGGGGGCTGTATGGGGGTGGCGGGGCCTGTACGGGGGTGGCGGGGGCAGTACGGGGGTGCGGGGGGTTGTACGGGGGTGCAGGGGGGCTGTACGGGGGTGTGGGGGGCTGTACGGGGGTGCGGGGGGGGGGGGGCTGTACGGGGGTGCGGGGGGCTGTACGGGGTGGCGGGGGGCTGTACGGGGGTGGCGGGGGGCTGTACGGGGGTTCGGGGGGCTGTACGGGGGTGCGGGGGGGGGGGGGGGCTGTACGGGGGTGCGGGGGGCTGTACGGGGGTGGCGGGGGGCTGTACGGGGGTTCGGGGGGCTGTACGAGGGTGCGGGGGGGGGGGGGGCTGTACGGGGGTGCGGGGGGCTGTATGGGGGTGGCGGGGGCCTGTACGGGGGTGCAGGGGGTTGTACGGGGGTGCGGGGGGGCTGTACGGGGGTGCGGGGGGCTGTACGGGGGTGCGAGGGGCTGTATGGGGGTGGCGGGGGCCTGTACGGGGGTGGCGGGGGGTAGTACGGGGGTGCGGGGGGTTGTACGGGGGTGCGGGGGGGCTGTACGGGGGTGCGGGGGGCTGTACGGGGGTGCGGGGGGGGGGGGGGGGGGGGGGCTGTACGGGGGTGCGGGGGGCTGTACGGGGTGGCGGGGGGTTGTACGGGGGTGGCGGGGGGATGTACGGGGGTTCGGGGGGTTGTACGGTGGTGCGGGGGGGGGGGGGGGCTGTACGGGGGTGCGGGGGGCTGTACGGGGGTGCGGGGGGGGGGGGGGGGGGCTGTACGGGGGTGCGGGGGGCTGTACGGGGGTGGCGGGGGGCTGTACGGGGGTTCGGGGGGCTGTACGGGGGTGCGGGGGGGGGGGGCTGTACGGGGGTGCGGGGGGCTGTATGGGGGTGGCGGGGGCCTGTACGGGGGTGGCGGGGGGCAGTACGGGGGTGCGGGGGGTTGTACGGGGGTGCGGGGGGGCTGGACGGGGGTGCGGGGGGCTGTACGGGGGTGCGGGGGGGGGGGGGGGGGGGGCTGTACGGGGGTGCGGGGGGCTGTACGGGGGTGCGGGGGGGGGGGGGCTGTACGGGGGTGGCGGGGGGCAGTACGGGGGTGCGGGGGGTTGTACGGGGGTGCGGGGGGCTGTACGGGGGTGCGGGGGGGCTGTACGGGGGTGCGGGGGGGCTGTACGGGGGTGCGGGGGCTGTACGGCGGTGCGGGGGTGGCTGTACGGGGGTGCGGGGGGCTCTCCGGGGGTGCAAAGGTCATCCCATTGATTACAAAAGTGAAAAATAAAAGTGATAACATCTAATTAATACATATTTCTTTTATCGATACCATACAAAAATTTATAAAAAATATATTGGATAATACATAATCTATAATATCAGATTTATTGATCTGTTGGAATTAGTTCGACTTTTTCAAATGTAGAATCATTCAAGATTATCTGATCAAAAACTCAATATGTGTATAAAATATTTAAAAGACCACCATGGATGGTAATAATGCATTACTTAAATGAATAAATACAGTACATCAATGTCAACCCTACCAGTAAAAACAAAAAACATATCTCGTGAATATATGGTGCGTCACGCGTTGCCATCACTGTTACCTCCTTTTGGTGGGACAGGTGCCTACAACAAATAAACATTATAAATATTTTAATAACAAAAATAATTTAAATTAAATAAATAAATACAGTATATACCTGCGTCGTATGATCCCCTGTACCATCAGCTCGACGCACATATTCCCGCAGTGCTCTAACCTCAGCTGTCAATTGCGCATTTGTCTCCTCGGAAGCGCGCAGCCGTGCCTCAAAATCTGACATCTGTTGTGTCATATGAGCAACAGCAGGACCGACAACCGCGGCGCGTGACACTACAGAACGAGGAATCCCTGCTCCATAGGTCAAACTATAGCCATGCCCGTCCCGACCAATAATGCGATGAAAGATCTCATCCCGTCGCATGGGAAGCTGTCGCTGGTCCTCTGGAAGATGTTCTAACTCAGCTTCAAATTGATCCTGTGAAATATTTAAATATATATAAATATATATATGTTAATATAAAGATTTATGTAATTATTGGTAAGTACAGACACTTACTATCAATGCTGCAACCTCTGGATCATTGCGATCACGAGTCCTTATCCACACCGACATTTTATCAGTTGCTGCACCTTGCCCTCGAAACTGTATATTAAAAGAATATAAACACAAAAACATATTAATTAATAAATTAAAAAGTGAATAATATATACCTCATGTGGGATCTGAGACACGTGACGAGTCCCGAGCCTGTGAGCTGGTCCCTGCAACGCTCGATTCTCCGAATGGCGTGTTGACACCTCCTACATTCAATTCATTCAAATTTCAAACAAATCACATATTCTTGAAAATATATATACAACAAAATAATTAATATACAAACCGCAACACCCTCAGTAGACCAATATGCAACCAAGTCACGCCACTGAGCCGGGAGGACACCTCTCGGGACTTTTTCCAAAATGTCAGGGGCACCCACATTTGGTACCCAGTGGTCCCTCTTCACTTTTCCTTTATAATCTTTCCACAGCTTACGGCATTTGCTCATACACACGGGCCGAAACTCTTCAGGGCATACTTTCAAATTTTGCTATAATGAAAATAATCAAACATATTAGTATTATTTATAAATAGAAAATAAAGTAAAATTATTTTCTTACCTGAACCTCCCTCCATAGACGATCTAATGTGTCCTGAGGGATAGAAGCCCAATCACGCGTGGTCAATGGAAATCGATGTGGGTCACGTATGATATGACCCAGCTGACGAATAAATGCCGGGGCATTCGGTCCCACGGGATGAAATACCTCATCAAATGAAACATATATCGTCGTGTCGGAATTCCATGCTAATATGCCACGACCAGGGCCTCTCCTGCGAGAGGAAGAAGCAGCCGAGTCTGATCCTGTTGAAAACAATTTTATATATAAATTGAAAAATGTTATATATATATATATATATGTTAATTACATAAATAATATAGATAATGACTGTCAAACATACCTCGACCCTGAGACGTAGATGCCTCAGATGGATGATGTGGATTTTCTGCCTCTTCCCCTGACATGTCTGCAATCATACAAAATATCAGTAATGAGTCCAAAGTGTTTAAAAGATAAATTGGATTGTTCTTAATAAATCAAACTTGTACAACTGTTAATCAAACAAAAAATGGATTGAATAATTAGTTGTGAATGAATTTTAAAAAATCATAAAGTTAATCAACCTAAATATTTATGACTGAATTAACTTACAAAAGTGAGGATTAAAACTTATAAGGATTTATAAAATGATTAGATAATTTATGATATCCTAGGACATTCTACTGAATAGCGGGAAAACAATTATACCTTTCATTAAGCATGCAAATCGACCGTTTCTCCTTCAACAGCCGCTCTGACCCAATAAATATCTTCTTCACGTTGAACTACGGTATGTTGATCAAGTTGTTGGTAAACAAACGGAACAGTCTCGGGTTCATCTTCTTCAAATAAAAACACTCCTCGCCGAGACATTTTGACAACAACTTGCCAACTTGGATCTGAAGGCAAAGTAACGAAGAATACTTGTTCCGCTTGTGATGTCAAGATGAAAGGTTCATTCTCAACTCGTTCATTATTTCTGTATAACATGTAGTTAAAATTCACCAATGAAAACTGATATTGATCGACTTTACATCCACGCACTGGATCAACCCAATTACACTTTAACAATATGTACTTCAAACCGTGTGTGTATACAACTTCAATGATGTCTATCAATTGACCATAGTAATAACCAGAATCGACAAAGGGACAACCGATTCCACTGTTTTGTGTTGCTCGTTTGTCGTCAACATCTTTAATGCGAAATCGAAAACCATTAGCATCAATAGCTTTATAACGACGAGCGGTTATAGATGGACCCTCAGCCAGTTGGATAAATACTTCAGGTAACGTGGGGTCCCCTAACTCCCTCAGCTTACGAACCTACATAATTTATAAAAATCAATACTGATATATGCAGAAAGAATTAGTTTAATACTTCACTCATAATGAAAATCAATTTATACATACATAATCCTTGAACCAATCATGAAATGCCGCATAATGAGATTGTTGAATTTGCAACTCAGTCGCACGATGCATCTCTTCTTTTATCTCATTAATGTGTTTCCTGCAAATGATTACGCGATGTTTAAAAGATCAACTTATGCAAAGAAAACATGTAAAAGTTATACAAGCACATTGATAAGATACTTACTGCATTAATGGTGCAACTGATGGAGTATTGAACAAGATATATCGATGTGCTTGTATCCACTCGATGTTGTCCATATCAAATGTGGTTCCTTCTCCAACTGGACCATCATGAATCCGAGAGGGCTTATCTAATTTTGTTTCAACATCCGTAAGATATTCTGCACAAAAGGTAGTACACTCGTCCATCAAATAACCATTGGCTATTGATGCCTCTGGACGAGCTCTGTTGCGTACAAATCTTTTCAATGTACTCAAATACCGTTCAATAGGATACATCCACCTGAATTGCACTGGACCAGCAGCCATTACTTCATCAGTTAGGTGCACTGTTAAGTGGACCATAACATCGAAAAATTAGGGGGGGAAAAGTTTCTCAAAGTGACAAAGCGTAAGTACAATTCGGTCCTGCAAACTTTTTAAATCACTCATTCGTTGATTTCTTAAACAAAGCTGTCTAAAAAAATTACTCATCTCAATCAAGGGCTGAACAACATTGGGGGATAAACAATCACAAATTGCGATTGGAATCAACTGCTGAAGTAATATGTGATTGTCATGACTTTTCAACCCTTGCAATGTCTTGCTCGTCAGATTCACACACTTTGAAATATTAGAAGAGTAACCATCAGGCACCTTGACCATCTTCAAAATGGAAAGAAATGTCTCTTTCTCCTCTGTAGTCATCGAATACTGTGCAGCAGGCATATATGCCTTGTTTCCCTCAGCTAACTGTAAATGCAACTGTTTCCTTAAACCCATTTCTTCCAAATCACGGCGTGCATTAACATGGTCCTTTGACTTTCCACTGACACCTAAAATGGCCCACAATATGTTATCACAAACATTTTTTTCAATGTGCATGACATCCAAATTATGCCTCAACATGTTAGTTTTCCAATACGGAAGACTATAAAAAATACTTTTCTTTTTCCAATTGTGACTGCGCTGCCTACCCACAGCACGAATATTACGTATTGGAGGAGCCACCAAATCCTGAATTTCATATACCGTGCGGATGTTTTCTTCCTCAATATGTGATAACATTTCGACTCCTGTCATGATCTTTGGTGCTGGGATGAACTCTCTAGAACCATCAAATGCCACTCTGTCCTTTCTGAACCTGTGCTGGGGAGGGAGAAAACGCCTGTGACCCATGTATGCCCATTTTTTGGAATGTTTAAGCCATACAGATTTTTTACTTTTATTGCAACAAGGGCAAGCAAATTCCCCTTTCGTACTCCAGCCTGATAAATTTGCATAAGCTGGGAAGTCATTGATTGTCCACAATAAAGCTGCATGCAGTTTGAACATTTCATTCGTTTCGCAGTCATAAGTCATCACACCATCGCCCCAAAATTCATTCAACTCATCAATCAATGGCTGAAGGTAAACATCAATCTTATCCCCCGGACTTTTAGGTCCATCAATAAGAGTGGAAAGTAATATAAATTGTTGCTTCATACAAAGCCACGGAGGAAGATTATATGGAACCAACACCACGGGCCATGTGCTATGAGTTGCACCAACCATAGACTTGAATGGATTGAAACCATCTGCTGCCAATCCCAATCGGACATTACGAACATCTTTAGCAAAGTCGGGATGTCTCTTATCAAAATCCTTCCATGCATGAGAGTCTGCCGGGTGGGTTAACATGTCACTTTCATGAACTCTTTCTGCATTCCATCTCATTAAATTAGAAACTTTAGATGACATAAAAAATCTTTTCAACCTCGGTTTAAGGGGAAAGTAACGCATTTTCTTTACGGCAATTGGTTTCCCCTGTATCGCAATCTGACTTTGATGAGTCTTATTTCCCCTGTTCTCTTTCCACCTGGAAGCGCCACAAACCGTACAGATATCCAAATGAGCAGTTTCATTTCTAAACAACATACAGTTGTTTGCACATGCATCTATAGTCTCATATGTAAAACCTAAGTTCTCTGTCAACTTACGAGCATAGTAATACGACTCAGGAATCTTAGCGTCGACAGGAAGAACTTTTTTCAATAAAACCAAAAGCATGTCGAATGATGTGTCTGACCAATTGTTCAAAGTCTTCAAATGCAACAACTCCACGATGAACGATAGTTTATTGTAAGAAGTACATCCAGGATATAATTCTATTTTCGCATCATCAAGTACTTCATAAAACCTCCTCGAATCACGATCTGCACCAGAGCGAAGATTTATCTCACCGATCTCAAGATTCTGGATGTCAATGCCTTCAGGATCAAACCCACGTACCATTTCAGTAAGCATTTCATGCATTGGATCAGTCATCCTTGCATCAACATCCATCTGAGCTGCATCTGTATTTTGACAACGAACATATTCTTCTCCATGACGAGTCCAACTCTTATAATTTTTCAGAAATCCATTAAAGAAAAGGTGCTCCCTCACAGTATCTCGTGTGAATTGATATCTGTTAGCACATTTTCTACATGGACAACTAATATAGTCACTTTCAAATCCTCTCGTGAAGTCAATAAACTGCATAATGCCATTGAAATATTCTCTAGACGTTCGATTTGGAAGATCAATCCAACTCTTATCCATAATAATATCTATATAACAAACATTTACACAATACTTATTACATTTACATTTTTCAAATCAACTATATTCAAAATAAATATTAACCATTTGTTTATGAACCATTGATAAAATAATAATGTAACTGAAAGCTCATGTTACCTGATTGAGCTACAAACCTGAAAGGGAGGGGAGCCGAAGGCGGTGCTGCGAGGGAGAGGAGGCAGCGAAGGGGAGCCGGAGCCAAAGGCGGTGCGGCAAGGGAGGGGACGGGCGGCGGCGGTGGCGGGGAGCTGGAGGAGAGGAGGCGGTGAGGGGACGGGGGACGGGCAGCGAGGGGGGGGGGGGTGTCCGGGGTCGGGGGGGGGGGGGGGGATGTCTGAGGTGCGGGGAGGGGTGTTCGGGGTGTCGGGGGCCTGTCAGGGGTGCGGGCAGGGGTGTTCGGGGTGCGGGGGTGTCCGGGGTGCGGGGTAGGGGGGCTGTCTGGGGTGCAGGGGGGCTGTCGGGGGTGCGGGGTGGGGTGTCCGGGGTGCGGGGGGCCTGTCCGGGGTGCGGGGGGGCTGTCCGGGTTCAGAGGGTGGGTGTCCGAGTGCGGGGGGGGGGGGGGGGGGGGGGGCTGTCCGGGGTGCGGGGGGGCTGTCCAGGTTCGGAGGGGGGTGTCCGAGTGCAGGAGGGGCTGTCCGGGGTGCGGGGAGGCGTCCGGGGTGCGGGGGGCGGTCCGGAGTGCGCGGGGGGGTTGCTGTCCGAGGTGCGGGGAGGCATCCGGGGTGCGGGGGGGCGGTCCGGAGTGCGCGCCGGGGGCTGTCCGGGGTGCGGGTGCCGTCCGGGGTGGGGGGGGGGGGAGGGCCGAGAGGCCGGAGGGCGGCGGCCGGAGGCCCGAGGGCGGAGGCCGGATGGCAGGCGGCGGGGGAGGCCGGGCGGCAGGGGAGGGCGGGCGGCGGGGGAGGCCGGGCGGCGGGGGAGGGCGGGCGGCGGGCGGCGGGGGGAGGGCGGGCGGCGGGGGAGGCCGGGCAGCGGGGGAGGCCGGGCGGCGGGGGAGGCCGGGCGGCGGGGGAGGCCGGGCGGCGGGGGAGGGGAGGGCAGCGCGAGGGAGGGTGGCGAGGGAGGGTTAGGGCGAGGGAGATCGAGGGAGAGGGCGCGGGGGGGGGGGGGGGGGGGGGCGCAGAAACCCCCCGAAATTTTTTAGGCAGCTTAGCGACCGCCATTGGCGGTCGCTAATGGTGAGCTATAGCGACCGCCAATGGCGGTCGCCCGAGTCTGGGGGGCTCCAATGCCCCCTTTTCTAGTAGTGTTCATTTATTGTTACTTATTTATTTTGAGACTTATAGATTCTGATTGAGGCCTTGGCTCAACCCTTGTTCTTGGGGACTCCTAAACTAGATGAGTCAGTGATCACAAACTTGTGTTGATAGTGTGACATGGCTCTTAGATGTGACATTTTCTGTTAGGACCTCTTTATATCAATGATGGGTCCATATGACTTCAAAGGATTGATTATTTTCGGTTTATGCCCAAATTGAATTTTTATGGTGGAGGATACAGTGTTTACATAGTGATGGGACTTGGTCTTACTTTTTTGAGTGAAAATTAAACAAAGGAAATGTAGAATAAACTCATAAATAATAATGTTCAGCTGATGACTCATCAGTTGGTCAGCATGACTCTTGGTACAATAGATGTTATGATTTTTTTAGTTCCCTGCAGTGGTGGAAGAGTATGAGGGCATCTTTACTAAAAATGTTCTAGGATTAACTCACCACCGAGAGATAGACTTCTACATTTATCTACATCCTAGGATGACCCAATATTTGCACCAACATATTGTATGGAACCCACAGAGCTTCATGGGTTAAGGGGGCTATTAGAGGACTTGTAGAGGAAGGGCTTTGTTAGACCTAGCATTTCACCCTAGGTTACCCAAGTTTTGTTTTCTAAAAAGGTAGAAGAGATCTTGAGTTTTTTGTGGATTACCATTTCCTAAACTAGGTAAATATAAAGAATAATTATCAACTACTAAGGATCGATGACCTCTTTGATCATTTGATAGGGGCACAATGGTTCTTGAAGATTGACCTCAGATCATACTATCACCAGCTGTGAGTATGGGATGAGGGTATACCTAAGACAACATTAAGATATTTCTATGGTCACTATGTGTTCTTGGTGATTCCATTTGGAACAATGAACACTCATGCGGTGTTCATAGGAATAATGATCTGGATCATTCAGCCTTTCTTATACTGGTTCTTGGTAGTCTTCATCAATGATATTTTATTGTACATAGCTTCCAATAAGGTGCATGTGAGACACTTGATGATGGTTCTAGACATACTTTGAGAGAACAATATTTATGATAATATCTTAAAGTGATAGTTCTGGATTTAGGAGGTCCACTTTCTGGGACACCTTATCTCAGCAAATGGTTTGGTGGGGGGCCCAACAAAGGTCGAGGAAACGTCAACTTGGGAGCCACCGAAGAGTGTGAGGGAGGTGCAAATCTTCCTTGGGTTGGAATACTACTATCAAATATTCACACCAAACATATACAAGATATCATCTCCCTTGACATATTTAACTTAAAATGGGCATTCTTTCATGTGGGAAGAGAGGTGATAGTAGTCCTTCGAGGAGTTGAGGTAGAGATTGAAGAGCACTCCCATCATGATATTTCCAGAGGAGGGGGTCGAGTATATAGTTTTATATAATGAATCAAGAATCGTGATTGTTTTTGTTTAGATACAGAGGTGGGAAGTGATTTCATATGGTTCACATCAGTTGATATAACATGAGAAGAACTACATGACCCATGATCTTTAGTTAGCAGTGGTATTATTAACACTAAAAATGTGGTGAAACTAACTATCGTTCGAGAATTTTATCATCTATTATGAGAACTAGAGTCTCAATTATATCTTATCTCAGAAGGATCATAACATTATATAGAGTCGGTGTCTAAATTTCTTCTAGGATTATGACTTCAATATTGTATATACTCATGGGAAGGGGAATGTGGTATCAGATGCTCTCAGTAAGAGATTTTGTTTGCAGTTTCTAAGAGAGGTGTCAGGGTAGTGGGCCTAATTGCATTTATCATTTTTATTCATATTAACACCACTTAAAATAGATGAACGTAAAGGATAATTATCCACTATTGAGGATCAATGAATTCTTTGATCATTTGAGAGGGGCATGATGGTTCTTGAAGATTGACCTCATATCAGGCTATCACCATTTGTGAGTACAGGATTTGGATACACCTAAGATTAAATTTATATGTCTTTATGGTCACTATGAATACTTGGTGATTCAATATGGCTGGAAATATTCTCTAGAAGTGTTCATAAGACCCATGTACCAAATCGTTCAGGTGTTCTTAGATCGATTCATGGTAGTATTAATCAATGATATTCTAGTATAATCAGTTTCCAAGGAGGACAATCAGAGACACTTAAAGATAGTTCTATTCATACTCTAAGGGCACCATCTCTATGGGAAGCTCTGGAAGAGAGGTTCCAATAGGCCTTCCATGAGTTGAGGTAGAGATTGACGAGCACTCCCATTTTGAGATTTCCAGAGGGATTCAAGTAAGTAGTCTTCTATGATGCATCAGGAACCAGGATTGTTTTTTTTTTCTTATGCATAAGTAGAAAGTGATTGCCTATGGTTCAAATCAGTTGATACCACATGAGCATAACTATGTGACCCACGATCTTGGGTTAGCAGTAGTAGTCTTAGCACTGAAGATGTGGCAACACTACCTGATGGGTGGACAATTTATCATCTATTCTGACAACAAGAGTCTCATGTATATCTTCCCTCTAAAGGATATCAACTTGAAAAAAAATGTGGTGGCTAAAATTATTCTTGGATTATGACTTTAATATTTTCTATACTCATGGGAAGGGGAATGTGATAGCATATGGTCTTAGTAGGATATCTTGTTTGTCTTTGCTGATCAAGGTGTTAGGGTAGTTGTCCTCATTTCAGTTATCCTTTTTGGATGGAAATTATGTATCTTATCACCAGTTGATGGTTTTTACCTCTTCTCTTTTATAGAGAGTCTGGGAGGCATAGCTTGGTGCAACTTATTATAAGATCTTATGTACTCAGATATCCATTGTACATGATCATGATTGATTTTATGAAGGTAGGGATCATTTAATTATTTTTAAAGGATGCATTATGGTACCAGTGAAGTTGTAGGAGGAGGTTCTAAGAGAGTTTCATAAATTTACTTTGTTGCTACATCGATGTGTTTAAAAGATGTACCAAGACCTCTAATATTAGTTTTGGTGTCCATGGATGAAGAAAGGAGTTTTATAGTTTGTCTCTTGATGCCTTATCAGAAAGTGAAGGATGAGAACTGGGATCCAGGTGGTTTAGCTCAACCCCTTCAGGTTATAAGTGGAAGTGAGAAGGGATATCTATGGAGTTCATGATGGGGTTACCATATATTTCTAGGGTAGATGATTCCACCTAGGTGATCATATATTGACTCACCAAGTCATCCCACTTCCTAGCTATTCATGATCATAGTTTAGTAGAGAGATTAGGATAGCTCTATGCTTAAGAGATAGTATAACTCCATAGAGTTCCCTAGATGATCATTTCTGTCCATGATTATCATTTCAAATCTTAGTTATGGAAGGGATTGTAGGAGGATTTTGGGAGACAATTACGTTTGAGCATGGATTTTCACCCTCTGATTGATGGCTAGACTGAGAAGACCATTCAGGTTCTTGGGGACATATTTTGATCTTGAATGTCAGACTTTGGGTGTAGTTGGGAGTATCACTTAACATTGATGGAGTTTATGAACAAAAACTACCACTCCACCATTGTTATGGAACCATTCAATGACTTTAACAAGTGATTTTATAGGTCACCACTATGCTGGATTGACCCAAGAGAGTCAGTATTTATAGGCCAAGAGTTGGTGCAAGCCACTACAAAGAAGTTTTAGATCATTTAGGAGTGGATGGGGACTGCACAGATCCACCAAAAGTCCTATGCAGACTGACAACGTAGGCCACTATATTTTGAGGAAGGAGACCATGTGTTCTTGATGCTCTCTCCTCGATATGGATTAAATAGGTCTGTATGGGGTGATAAGATATCTATGATATTCATTGGGCCTTTCCAGATACTATGTAGGGTTGGAAAGTTGGTGTATCTCTTAGCTCTACTGTCGTTATTAGAATGAGTACATGATGTATTCCTCATTTAGTAACTGAGGAAATACATGCATGATATGTTGCACATTATCGACTAAGGTGAGTTGGACATCGATAATTGAACTAATTTGTTGAGTACTCAGTAGATATCGAGGATCAGTTGGAGAGGATCCTTCATGGGTGATCAATTCCCCAAGTGTGTGTATGGTCACATCACGATAATTTTCAAGAGAGCACCTGAGATTAGAAGACCCATATGCATAATCAACACCAACATATCTTTATGTGGAATTTTATTTTGTATTTTCATGACATAAATCGCCAATGTGGGGAGAATTTAGCAACTCCAATTTTCTATTTATTATTTTTAGAAATTGTTTCAATTATTTTCAATACTAGATGATAAGACAATGTGTGATCTTGAGGTTTACTGAGCTTGTAATTAATTGTTTAAATATATTAAATATATTTGATGAATGTGTGCTTAGTATTCCTAAAAAAGTGGAGTATCTTCTAGATGGAGGATTGGATCAGAAATCTGTGGCATATGTTGAGCTCAGAGTTTGGGTTTTACCCTAGGTATGATATAACATTGGAAGGCATCAGGAGTTTGGGTTGAGGTGTGATCATTTGTGGATGTTTAAAAATAAAATTTATTTATTTATTTATTTATTTTGTTCTCGACATGATAAGAATTATATTAATATAAAATTATGGAGGAATCTTAGGGTTTTCCGCCAAACCCTAGAGATCCCAATAACCATTTTAGAGCTGTTGAAGAAGTTTCTATTGGTGAATGATAACCGATGTACAAAAAAATTCAAGGATCTCACCAAAAAACATGATAAAGATTATTTTGTCATTAGTGATAGATAAAAACTGAGGTAGGATGTTGATTTTTTGGATTTATCATTTTTTTATTCCAATTATGAATGTGAACCAATCAACTAATGAATTGATTCGCGGATTGTAAGTATTGTACATATGGGGAAGATTTATCCAGGAATTGTGGAATTGATTTTTGATTTTCTTATTATCTCTTTTTTCTATTCTAAATGAAAATAATCAAGGAAAACATGAATATTGTCCTAAGTTCATTCCTCATGTTTGTTTTTTGTGCTTTTCATCCCCGTTTCTTCATTCACTATGGGAAAAACCCTTGTGTTGTGATTCGATGAATACCAATAAATAAACTGGCATGCACCCAACATGTGGTTCAACGGTTCAATACAATTGATTTGGACTTAGTATGGCCTAATAATTGTACAATGATATAATCGGTTGTGGATCAGATGGAATTGGAGATACAAGATCTTAGTGTTCTTCAGCGCATAATGATGGATGACCCATGTGGACGATTCCTAAATGAAATCAAGTTTCCAGAACCCATTGATTAACGGTGAAAAGTGTCAACTGATTATGTTCCCTTGTTACCATCATGGGGCATGGAAATATCGATGGTCAGTGTAGTGGGAGGAGATACATGAAATGGATCTGGGATTCTGGAAAATCCTCTAACACACAATGTGTAATAAAGGATTACACAGCGTGTGGGACCCCTAGTTTGTAACTATGGATTCCATGATGAAGTTAAATATCAAATGGTGTGTGACCCAATCACATGATGTGTGACATGACTTGGAAACTCAGGGTGTACCTCAGATGGTACAAGACACGACCAGGAGTACATGGCCATGGACACACCATATACTCTAACATAGACATGACCGGGCCAAGTGTACACAAGTATAGCCATTACATAGACACATTAGAAAGTACATGGGCATGGAAAACCCATTTACTATAACATGCACATGTTAATGGGTGGTGATACATTCGTAGGACTCGGTGCTGAAGGGAGATGTCGTGTGCTCCTAGTACACATAGTGTACTCCTTCAATGTTGGCTTATAGACCTTGTCCTCTTCACTTTGAAATTTTTTTTGGGGTACATTTTCTTGATCATTTTTTGAGGGTCAGTATGGAATTTCATCCTACATATAGGATAGTGATACCTTTATTGGGAATTCTTGGATAGAGTTGTTGGAATCCTTTTGTGAGGCCCAGATTGAGATCCTAAATTAACATCTTTCCCAAGATGGAGTTCTTGGTATCACTATGACCAACACTACACGGGAACTAATCCTATACTTAGTGGGTTATTCCATATTGGGTTGTTGGTATACCCCATGTCCTTGGATTGGATCCTCATCTATGTATCATTATTTTAGGACTTCTAATGTATACTTCTTTTGGTGAGATCTGATGCTCATGACACCTTGAATAGACTCCATCGGTGTTATCTTACTTGTGGAGTGTGTTCTCCAAGATGAGTGCTATGTGGATCCTACGAGTATGATTCCTATACTGGAATTACAGTTGTGACCATGTGTATTTATTGAGTATATCTAGATATTATTGTTATATGTTTTTTATACATATACTTGTGTGGATATGACTATAATTTGTGTTGTTATATGTTTAGTTATTTCAGGGTGTTCAACTGGATATTGTTATACTCTCCCTTACAAAGGATTTTCCTACATGTATCATGTATTATGAAGATGATCAAACATTTTAAAGAGTAGTAGAGGAATTAGGACTAGGTGAATCTCAGTGACCCAGACCGATTGAGGTGTATTATGGTGGTTACCATAACAAGAGTTCCCTTATATACTTTCAAGTTGGTCTTGTTTTTAGACTGTTTGTGGTGGACTTTTATTTGGTCCTGTTTATTTTCTATTGAATTTTTTTGTACTATAGTTGTGAAATTTATCTATATGAATGCATGGTTTATCAATTGTTTTAAATTTCATCATTTTATGGGCTTGGAGATGTGTTCGTGTGTGTAGGTATTATAGGATAAGGCCTCCCATATTAGTGATATGCCTACTTGAATTAGTCGCTATCCCCTGGCCTATTAGAGGTGGCCCTGGGGAGTCATGAAACATGCCCCATTGGGAAATTTTGTGACATTATCTATTCTTTATTTAATGTTTGAAAATAACCCAAGATCGTTTATTTAGTTTTTTCTGTGTGATACGTGTTTTAGTGTAAAATGACACTATTATATTAAAACCATTCACTTTGAGTCATATCATCCAAATTATGTGTCAAATTGATTTTTATTTCATTTATACGTAGAAAAAATGAATTGTGGATCATTTTATTGAAGTTTCATGACAATACAATCTTTTTTACTCAGTTTTGGCTATCAAGTGCTTGTTTTACAATAAAATTTCAGTTTTATAATGAAAACGTACACTTTCAATCATGTCTGACACATCGTGTTTCCAATTTATTCATGGTAGATTCATTCACATAAAAAATAAAAAACATGAAGCTCACTTATGATAATTGTCCTGCACAATTATCATGTGTCCATGTTTCCAACAACATCTCGGGTGCCACCCACTCCTCTGACTACACAAATATTATAGAAATAAAATTACAATGTTTTTTTAAACTGATTAAAAAAATCTATGGAATTTATTTATATATTGTACATATTTTTTATATTTTTTCATCATCAAATTTTATTACCCATCCATTTATAATATAACAGTTATAAGTAATAAATTTATTTTAAAATATGTATAAAAAATTCATTAATGAGAATGTTTTTTCAAAAATAAAGCAATTTTTTATTTAAATTTTATTTAATTGAAAATTTAATTTCAACACGTAAAATTTATTATCATTAGAAAAAAAATTCACACTCACACAAAATCATTTTGGATAAATTATTTTTAATTAGATACAATATATACGTATTATTTGGTATAATATATCATTACAAAATAAAAAAACATCAAGTTTCAAATGATGTAAATTTTATGGGCAATATTACCTATTTTACAAAGACAAAATTTTCTTGTAGTGTTACTTATTTAAATTTTATGTGGAATTTTACATATTTTTTCCAGGATAGTCATAAGGTTAAACTGGGTTCAACAAAAATTATTTTTAACCTATTAATGTCTATGGTTGGTGTAGCAAATAGAAATTGGTTAGTGGTGTTGGTTCCATTCAACCTTCCCCTATTGTTATGTACGAAGCAATCATTTTTGTTACTTTCCACTCGAATTGATAGATAAAGAGGACCCAATGAAGAAATCGATTTTTATATGAAACCATTGATTAAGGAGAACCAAGTGTTTTTTACATATTTTGTAATGATTTTTGATTCACTAGATAATGAAATGTTTAGAATTTGGGATACTTTGTTTCGGATAATCAATGACTTCCTAGTGTATGATCACTTCTTAGGCCATAGTTCAAAACAATAATTCACCCACCCTTATGGTCATAAATGTAAGAAATTAACATGGATTAAGCATGATAGAACGTGTACATACCTTTTTAAAAGACACTTTCTTCTTCCACTACAAAAGTTTGAAAAATATATTGTGTTAGTTGATGGGAATATAGATAACAACACAACACTAAAAATATTTTCCTGGATTAAAATTCCATCACAACATGACAATTTAAACATTCACATAGTGTATCATTGTGAGTATTTATTAACTCCTAAATTGTTGTTCATTCCTGATATAAATAGACAGTGTGGTAATAATTTGAATAAGCGTAGTATTTTCATATAATTTAATTATTGGAAAGTTAATATTTTATTGCCCAATTTAGATTCTATTCACGTTGATAAAAATTTGTGTGATAATATAATGTTGACCATTTTATGCATCAAGTGGGAATGAAAGGGTAGTTACAATGCTCAATGTGGTTTGAAAGATAAGGGGTTGATAAAACCTTTACATTTTTAGTTGGGTGAGGTTAATAAGGAATATATATTTACTAACTAGTACAATATGATTAAAAAAGAGAAAGATATAATTCTATCAATTTTGAAGAATTTCGAGGTGCTGGATGATTTTTGTTCTAATATTTCCAAGCATTTCAATGTAGTTATCATGACATTACATGTGTTGAAAATAAATGATAATCAAATTATGATTCAAATATTAATCCTAATTGAAATTATTTATTTTTTCTCTAATCATGTTGTTGAGCCATTAATTGAGGTTTCTAATTTTTTAAGATGGATATATTTATAGATTCATCACATGAATGATTTGAAAAGGCTACAAGGAAATATTTTTATTACAAAATTTCACTTGGAGAAACTATTTTTTCCTTTTTTTTCTTTGAGTACATGATCCAATATGCCATACATTTAACTCTCTAATTCAATGTTTTCAATCCCATACAATTCTGATGGATGTATCCAAAAGAGAAATAATTGAATACATCGAAATGGTATGTGTACAAGAAATATATTCTAGAAGTTTGGATTATTAAGGGTGATTTGATGGATGAATGCACCTATTTCTATCCTACATATATTTATGATATTGAAAAAAATGATAAACCATCCCAGATTAATGAAGGTCCAATTTGGATAGGGGAAATGTATGATATGAACAATGATTAGTGGGTTCGTGCTCATCAATAGATGTTGTTAATTACTCTATTGGTTATCAAATTTATATATTATGGTTTATAGTTTTATATATTATGAATTGTGTTTTTATATTTAATTCATTACATCTTTTAGTGTGTAGTAATTTAGGAGACATGTTTTTGAGTTAAAATGGGAAAGACTATGTGACATTAATCATCAAATATGAAAACTTCATTTCTACACATTTCATGAGTGGTTAAAGACTCACATTTATATATATAATTGATTTAATATTTTTAAAATGAATCTATGGTGTATTTTCAAAAATCTACATCCATTAACATATGTGAAATTTATAGTTTCACAAGATGTTTGAATGAGGTTCTCATATAGTAATTAAAGCACTCAACCAACTATCCAGTGGTACATTTATTAAGGGTCATCACTATAAATATTTATATGTGAATAGATTTAAAATTTGTATTAGTTATGTTGAGGTGAATCAATAAACAAATAATAGTGGTGTTGGTTGTCCATCAATTGATGTATGTTATTTATATGGACTATTGAGGGACAATATTGTGGTTATTTATAGACATGGATTAAAATATATATTGTTGAGGTTTGATTAGATAGATATGTTTCATTGAATAAAACTATACCATTTCCAAATTATATTGGTAAACATTAACAATATACTATACAAATGTGACCAATTACCAATCCCTTTATATTGGAATCACTAGAAAGGCAAGTTCAAATTTGTTAGCACTGATTCAAATTAGAAATTTACGGTGAAAATGACTACAAAGGATTTTTTTTGATTGAATGATAGGAACCATATATTACTACCTTCATTAGAAAACACCTGACCAAACCACTATAGTTTGACAAGAAGAAGATATAAAATAGGTTAAGGATATGGAAAGTATTATTTCATATTATTAAAATGTGTTAATAAAATAAATATCACAGGGTATGGGGCCAAAACAAAGAAAATAAGCTTGAATTGGCATGAAACCATACAAAAACGATCTTATAGTCATTTATGGTCTATTTATCAACAACGCGTCAATATAATTCCATTTTATCAAAATGATATAATGTTTTTGGGGGATTCTGCAATTGTGTTAAAGTGAAAAAACACATAAAATGTGTCAAAACTAAGAAATCTCAATAGTATTAGTGTGAAAACTTAGGATAATGATAATAGAGTCATTTATGATCTATAGGAATCAACAGTGCATTAGTCAGATGCTCAAATTTCTCAGTATGATCCAAAGTATCATTTTACCTTTATTCTTTAATTAAAATGACATATCGCCTTCCAAGTGGTCAAAACCAAAAAAAATGATTTAGATTGTTTTAAAACATAATATAGTGATCATTGATTAATTTTTACTCCATGAGAGTCAATCAAGTGTCAATCCGATGCTTGAATTTCTCTATATTATTGAAAACACATTTTAACCTTTTATAAATTTACTAATTTGACATATCTCTCAACAGGGGATCAAAAATGATAAAACAATTTGTTGATGATTTTCAAATCCTAGAAAAAGATCCTAAAATCACTTGTGATCATTAATAAACAACTGATCCTCAAACTGATGCCTCTATTGATTGATATAATAGAAATTATGATTTCATATTATTAACACATAACAGTAAATGAAAATTTTCTTAGTTATGTGTCAAAAATAATTAAATTATATTTTATTATAATGAAAACATAGAAAAACTATCTTTCATCAATTTATGATCTGTATTAATCAATCAATTTTCAATTTGATGCATGGTTTTCTCGATATTATAGAAATTGTTGTGTGGCATTTACATTTGTATTAAAAATATATATCACATAAAACAAATAAAACAAACTTGGATTTGTGTGAAAACTATATAGAAACATTATCGATACATTTATCATCTATAGGAATCAACCAAGTGTTAATTGGATTATTAGATTCCTTTGTATGATCCAAAGTAGAATTTCACCATTATTTTTTCATTAAAATGAAAAATCAACCTTCATGGTTTCAAAACAAATAAAACACATTTATATTGGCTTCAAAGCATAGGATAATTTTCATCGAGTAATTTATGATATGTAAGAGTCAACCATGTGTTAATATGATGAAAAAAATTCGCAGTATGATCGAAAACGCGCTTTTACCTTTTTACACATTTATCAATATAACATATCTCCCACAAAGAGGCCAAAACCAAGAAAACAATATTAGAATTATTTAAAAATTAGTGACAATAATCCTTGAATAATTTTGTATCTATGGGAATAAACAACACCACAAAATAATGAACATATTGATAAGTATAATAGAATGTATGATTTCATGTTATTAACACTTATTAATAAATGAAAAATCACCTAGGTATGGGTAAAAACTACGAAAAAGAACTCATATTATCTTGAAAACTTATGAAAATTATCTTAAAATAATTTATGATCTAAAGGAATGAATTTCACATCAATATGATTCCACTCGTTATGATAGAAAGTTTCATCTGGCCTTTTCATTTTTATTAAAGTGATAAATCACAAAAGGGGATAAAAACTGATAAAATAAACTAGGATTTGTGTGTAAAATTAGGATAATGATCATAAAATAATTAATGATCTATAGGAATCAACCATAAATCAATCATATGCATGGATTGTTCAGTATGATGCAAAGTATAATTTCACCTTTATGATCACCTGTTAGGGGGTAAAATCTAATAAAATGATTTTTATTTTTTGTCAAAATTTAGTCTAATGATAATAGAATAATTTATGATCTATAGTATTCAACTGAGTATCAATATAATGCTCGGATTTTTCGGTATGGTTGAATACACTATTTAAACTTTTACAAGTTTATTAATATTTCATATCTAATATAAAAGGATTAAAACATAAGAAAACGTTATGAATGATGTGTAAAACTAGGAAAATGATTATAGAATATTTTTTGATCTATATGAATCAATTGTGTCTTATATTGATTCCTTGATTGATTAGTATAATAGTAAGTATGATTTCATATTAATAAAAATTGTTAATAAAAGAAAAATAATCTTGGTAGGGGTCAAACCAAGTAAATGAGCTCAGATTAACCATAAAATTTATGAAAATGATATTCAAACCAGTTATAATATGTAAAAATAAACTAAGTTTCAATATAATTATAGGATTTATCATTATGATATAAATTAATGTGTGTCCTTCACATTTGAATTAAAGTGAAAAATCATGTAAAAGGGATCAAAACAAAGAAAATGTACTTGGATGTTTCTATTTGAGGACATGTGTAATGGTCCTTATACATTAAGATTATTATTAAGGGATATTATGAGTTGCACACTTTGATGTATTTGTGAAAACGGTGACATCATATGCTCACGGTGAGGTAGGATATGTTGGGTGGGTCATGAGTAATATTGCATTATTGAATAATGAAATAAAGGATTAGTCCCTTCTCTTCATTAACCGAAGTAAATATGCCATGCCCTTTGATGGAAATTATATAGCCTAAATAAATCCATGTCCATGGTGTTTTATGGGCTAGTTTTATTTTTGGACATTCAAATAACGAGTTATCGAGCATATAGGTTGATGAAAATGGCATACAACCTTCTCGATTGGAGATACTATGATAAAGGGATTATATTGCGCAGTAAGAGTTCATATGAGGTGATATGTCATTGCAGTATTAACTTCTTTCTTTATGGGTTCCATGGTGTGTTTCTAGATGCTAACCTTGTACTTTATGCAGGATCTCCTAATACCACTGAGAAAGAGGCCTAGAGGGTCACACACTAAGTGTATCTAGAATCTTAGTTAAATAATTTATTATTTAACAAGTTGAGTAAATATTATTCCTGATTGTGGTTTAATAATTATTTAGGTATGTATGATCACATTTTATTTATTTATCATCAAATAATGTAGTTAGATTTATTTATTTATTTAATAAATAAATATCTATTATTCAAGGTCCGATAAATATTTTGTAGGATGGGAGGACTAAGTTAAAGGGTCCAGTGAGAAAATAATATTAAATATTATTTGATTAAAATAATATTTAATTGTAACTTTCAAGCTAAGAACATGTCATAGACATAATGTTATTTCTGTTATTATTTGATATAGGGGTTTCACATGGAATAATAAAATAAGTAACGACACTTGTGATAATTATTTATTATTACCTAGTGAATTAAATTCCTGATTACATATTATTCTCTTATTATCTGAGGGGGAAAGCCATAGGCTAGATATCCAATTTTGGTTGTGCATAACATTTTAGAGAAAAATATCTCATTCCTTGATAGCTCCTTTTTTCTCCAAGAATGCTCTCAAGAATTAGAGCAGGCATCCTCCACCAGATCAGAGGACACTTTGGAAGCGGCTCTCAAGGCAATTGAGGTAAGATGATGCAAGTGCAAGGCATTTTCATGATAGCACCTGGAGACTCCTTCATCGACATCTAGAGATTCATGGAGCACGTGTGGAATACCACTAGAGGATATCTACTCTTGATCTCTAAAAAATAACAAAAGTATCATCGTAGATCTGTGGTTAGACACATCAATGAAGAAAGAAAACCTTGGAGGTATTTCTTTAATTTAATTATATTAATTATAAACAAAATATGTTGATCCTATCTTTTGGTTCTGGGCCTATTTCTTCTTTATCTAAATCATTGATTTTATTTCATGAATATTGGGGTTCATCACCATATTGATCCCAGAATAATCATAGATCACGGTAAAAATTAAATTTGGGTGCCCACCCAACCGCTCTTCCACTGTGCCTGAAACCTACAAGTGGTATCAAAGTAGTCATATTTTCATTTATAATTATTTAAATAATTTGTTGATGATTTACACTTTAAAATATTAGTTTTTTAATCCATGTTTAATCATTATTGTAATATGAATTTCAAGATTTATTCTTCCTCTTTCATTTCTCATAGATCAAACAAAAACAAATATTTTTTGGATTAAAATTAAATTGATGATCTCATCAGGATGTGCTGATGCTTCTGTCCTTGTAACATGACAGTACACACCATATATTTGGAGTTACATGCCATGTAATCTGTCAAACATGACACGTAATTTGGGTCACAAACCATTTAGTTGTTTTCAGTGCGTTGGGAGTAATTCGGTAATTACTCAAGCCATGTGTATTAATGGAATGTGGTGTATTAATTCTTACACCGTGTGTTGAACAGAAAATACTGGCACATGGTCAGTTGGACTACATGCCATGTGTCCCACTGGACAAGACGTGTATTCCCTTCAGGTTAGGGTCAAGTTGTGTATCCCATACACGGATTGCTTTGTTGGTGATTGTGTAACACAGAGTCTACATGGCATGTGGCCCATTAGACTTGTCGTGTACTAAGAAGATTTATGAAGTAAACATCCCATGTCATTTTCCCAAGCATGTACTTAGGATGGATGGAGAGGAGGGTACACTCCATATAGCTGGATCAACACATCATGTAATTTTTCCAAATTATACAGATTTAAAATTCATTATTATATTATGTATCCCTTGAGACATGTAACTTCATGTGGAAATAAAGATGAGACACAAATATGATAGGTGTTTGATATATATATATATATATCTATATGTGTTTAATTTACATTTGCATAATGTTCAAAGATCTCAAAATCATGTATGAGTTGTATTACAATTATAATTCTATGTGCATTCTACATGTCACAAAGAATAAAGTGTACACAATTATAATACATATTGGGATGTTTTGGATAGGTATTCACTAGGTTGACTCCAAGGTATAAGTTATTTACACAGTTAATTCTAAATTAATTTTTTAAATTTTTTAAAATTATAATGGATGATAATCTTATGGAAATTCAGAAAAATGATTATGATAAAAGAATTGATTAATTAAAGATAATAATTAATCGATTTTAGTGTGATTTATCTTAATAAGAATGATTAAATAATTGAATACTAATTTTATTAAATGTGTAATTATTTTCATGTTTGTGGATAATCATGAGCTAGACCAGGCCTTTGTATGTGATTGGATTCCTTTTAATTTATTTGTTAAATTAAAATTTTTGGCCTGTGTGACTTCTCCTCATTAATATATAGGGCCTTTGTGACCATGTTTTTTTATGTAAGCCCCTTTTACACCTCACTTTTGTGTGAGTTAAAAGCATATGTAATGGATGGAGCTCTCAAGCTAGTAGAGGTTGTTCACGTTAGGAGCCGAGGTGAAACCAATCTAAAGAGATAAAAAGGAGGATAGGTGGAAAGATGTAAACACCAACCATAAAAGGTTCAAGGTGTTTCTCCCCAAGGTTAGGGTTAGTTTATCAACTACTAGATAAACTAACCATTATAAAAGCTCGTGATTATACCCTTTTCTTTATTTCTAGTAGTTTCATGGTTATTAATTATGGCTGTATTATCACGGTCACATAATTAAATTAATTAACAGGCAGTTAAGATAGAACTAAAATAAAATGGATTATGTGTAAATATTATCAAGAAATTGTTAATAATATAAGTATATCCCATTTAACATTAACAAGCATGTCAAATGATAATAATCGGTAATTTATGCATAGAGGATAAAATACCTCAATAAATTATTAAGTCAGTATATTCTTCCATTACTTTGGTTAGAATCGAAACATTAGGTCAAAGTGCTTGACCAGCCAAAGTTGGGGTGATTTCAATTATTGGGGAATTCTAATTTGAGGTTTTGGGTTGACTTATCTTGGTTTACATCAATGGTTGACTGCCAATATAGGAATTGGTGTAACTAAGATGCAAGGATTGAGACAATCTAAAATAATGATTTTTGGATTTTAGACTCCACTCAATAGATCAAGGAGCCATGAGTTAATGTAGTTGGAATTTTTAATAACTACCTAAAATCATTCAAGTTTCTTGATTAGACAAATTTGGGGTGATGAGAATGGAATATGGGTCCTTGCCACTATAATATCCAAGAAACAAGATATTATGAATCAAATGGTGAGGGATATTGGGTTTAGATAAAATAGTGGGAGACTAATGAATATTTATTTATCTATTTGTCTTAATTTTTTTAAAAAAAGTACTAAAACTTTGTTCATCTTATTTGTAGAGACAAAATTAAAAAAGACATCAAACATATCATTCTGATCCATACTCGAGAAGAAAAACCTTCTCATCGGTACTAATTTCTAGGAGTGGAAAAGGCTCCTTCAAGTAATCATTCTCCATGAAAGGAAACTATATGTGCTATAAGAACCTTTACCAGTTTTGTTTGGGAATGAGGCAAGTGATGAGGAACTCTCTATGTATGAGAAACGTCTGAATGATTCAACGGATGTTCAGTGTCTCATGCTATCATCCCTGAAGAAATTTATCTTGAAGCAACATGAGGAAATGGATGCTTATAGAATGATGTCTCATATTTGGGATCTCTATCAAGATAAGGTGAGATAAGAGAGGTATGATATCTCCAACACATTTTTCACTACTAATCTTGGAGAGTTTGCACCAGCGAGACCACATGTAGTTAAGATTATTGGCTACATTGACCATCTTCACATCTTAGGGATTAAATTCCAGTATGAGTTGTGTATAGATCTCATACTATCATAACTTTCCAATGCCTTCTCTAGTTTTATTGTGAATTATAATATGAGAAATAATGAGAAGAGATTATCATAAATTCTGACCCTGATTCACCAAGTGTATAAGGACTTGGGGCGTGACAAACTCTTAGTCCTTATGGTGAATAGAAAGAGGAAGGATAAGATAAAGGGGCATAAGATTTATAGAAAGTCTAAAGCTCCTAAGAACCTTCCGACCAAGAAGAAGAAGATCTGAAGGTAGGGTAAGGAAAAGGAGGTAGTATGCTTTACATGTGTAAAGTTAGTCCACTAGAAGAGGAACTGCACCTAGAGGCAAGGGGAAGCCAAAGGTGTGTTTGTTGTCGAGTGAAATATTTCCAATTATACAAATTGGGTATTAAATAAAGATTGTGGTGATCACATCTATATTCAAATTCAGGAATAAAGTACATTTATTAAAATTTTCAGAGGAGAGGTGGATCTGCAAGATGACAATGGTTCAAGGCCAGCTGCTCTTTCCATTAGTGAATAGCACCTTTCATTGCTGACCAGGATGATTTTGGTTTCATGAGACTATTATTATATACCAAGTGTTACCAAGAACATAATTTTTGTATCGAGTTTAGATACATATGGATTTACTTTCATGTTTGGAAATAAATGTTGCTTATTTTATAAGGACAACATATGTTATGGTATGACACATTTAAATAATTGTCTGTATGTATTAAATTATGAAAACCAAGTGTTAGAATTCAACAACAAATCAAGTTCACATAACTCATGTAACACCTAGTCATGGCATCACCGTCTTGGTCATGTAAACGAGAAGCGCCTGACAAAGATATATCAAGATGTTTATTTAGACTCTTTTGAGTTGAAACCACTTGATAGATTTCATGGTTGTTTACTGGGTAAAATTACCAAACCACCATTTGGTGGATAGGGTGAAAGGGCCACAGAGATTTTAGGATTGGTACACACTAATATGTGTGGACCATTTTCAGTAGAAGCTAGAGGTGGATATTCTTACTTCATAAATTTTACTGATGACTTGAGTAGATATAGGTATATTTAATTGATGAGGTATAAGTATGAGTCCTTTGAGAAATTCAAGGAATTCAAGAATGAAGTAGAGAGTCATCTTGGTAAGAAGATAAAGAATATTTGATCGGATCGAGGTGGAGAATATCTTAACCAATAGTTTATTGACCTTTTATGGGTGTTTGGGATTCTATCTCAACTCACTCCAGCTTATACACCATAGTGGAATAGTGTTAGTGAAGGGAGGAATTATACCTCGTTGAACATGGTAAGGTCAATGATGAGTCATGAAAAAATTTCATTATCCTTTTGGAGATATGCATGAAAAACTACGACATACACATTAAACCAAATACCAACTAAGGCGGAAAATGGAATCCCCTTAGAGTTATGGAGTGTGAAGAAACATGTTTTGTTGTATACACATGTACGAGGATGCGAGGCATTTGTTAATCATTTTTAGGAAAAAAACTAGCACCCCAAGGCACAAGGTGTATCTTTATAGGGTTTCCAATCAAACAAAGGGATACTACATATACAAACCCTCAGACAAGAAATTGATTGTTTCTAGATAGGTTGTCTTTCTTGAGAGGTAGAAAATCCTCAAAAAGGATAGTGGGAGAAATATTGACTTTGATGAAGTTGATGCTCAAGATACATAGAAGTTGGTACAGGAACAAGTTTATTAGGTCCCTGTGGAAGAAGTAGTTCCTGAAACACAAGTTCTGTGTAGAAGTGTAAGAGAGGTAAGGGAACTAGAAAGATATAATTTTCATGTCACCGATGATGGTGACTCGTTATTGTTGGATAATGATGAACCTCTATCCTACAAGGAGGTAGTAGAGATCCTAGAGGCTACAAGATGGCTAGATGTTATGAATTCTGAGATGGATTCCATGTATCAGAACGAAGTTTGGGTTATGTTCGATTCACTAGTTGATGTAAAGCCTATTGGATGTAAATGAATATTCAAGAGTAAATTGGACATGGAAGGTAAAGTAAGTACTTATAAATAAAGGCTAGTAGTTAAAGGTATTAAACAACATCAAGGAATTGACTATGATAAAACTTTTTCTCCAGTTTCCATGTTTAAATCCATCAGAATCATACTTTCCATGGCAGCTTACCATGACTATGAGATTTGGAAGATGGATGTCAAAATTGTGTTAGATAATGGGAACCTTATAAAAGATTTATAAATGAAACAAATGGAATGTTTTGTGAAACCAGGTGATTCCAAAAGGGTTTTAAATTTGCATAGATCCACTTATGGATTGAAGAAAGCATATAGGTTATGGAATATTCAATTTGATGAAGCCATAATGAAATTTTGTTTCATTAAGAATGAATGTGAGCCATGTGTTTACAAAAGTTTTCATGGGAATGTGGTCGTTATCCTAGTATTATATGTTGATGACATATTACTTATTGGAATGACATACTAGTCTTAAAATCTGTTGAGGACTAGTTGAACAAGTGCTTCTCCATAAAATACTTAGGTGAAGCAGCCTGTATTCTAGGGATCAAGACCATTCTTGATACATCCAAGGGGCTTCTTGGGCTAAGTCATAGTACATACATTGACATGATAATAAAGATATTTAGTATGGAACAATCCAATAGGGGATTGGTTCTAGTGTCACATGGCATAAATATTTCTAATAAAATGTGTCCCTAGACACAATAAGAGAAAGATATAATGAGTAATATCCAATATACTTCAGCAATAAGATCAATCATGTATGTCATGCTATGTACTAGACTTGATGTTTCCTATGAACTGGGCATGGTAGGAAGATATCAAGTAGATCTAGGAGAAAAACATTTGATTGATATTGAGGATATCCTTAAGTATCTGAGAAGAACTAAGGATATGTTCTTGGTGTATGGAGGAGATGAGGAGATTTTCATAAGAGGGTATGTTGATACTAGTTTTTCAGATAGACCAGAATGATCTAAAGTCACAATTAGGATATGTTTTCTATATCAATGAAGGTTCTGTGAGTTGTAAGGGTTCAAAGAATCAAGTTTTCGTTAATTCTGTAGCGGATTCCGAGTATATAGTGGATTTTGATGCATCCAAGGATTTTTTCTAGATTCATAACTTTTTCTAGGATCTTGATTTAGTTCATAGAGGTAGATTCCCTATCATATTATATTTTGATAATACTGTAGTGGTGGCTCGTGCAAAAGAGTTAAGGTCACATCAACAGACAATGAACATACTCCAGAAGTATCACCTCTTAAGGGATTTTCAACATATGAGTGAAGTTGCAGTGAGAAGATTGTCTAAAAAGGAGAACATGGTGGACCCCTTGACTAAAGTCTTATCTCATCAGAAGTATGAATATCATGTGAGGGCTAGCAGACTGAAGGTTCTTAATAGTTGGCTCTAGTGTAAGTGGGAGTCTATTGGAGTTGGTTCCCTAAAACCAAAATCTTTTTACTTTATGATAAAATTATAATCATGGTTTTGAATATTAATAAATTCCTTATCACATCATGATTGGTCTTCTTCATAACATAGCATGTGATGATGTACCAAGAGTAGTTGTCACACTAAAAGATCATAGTAGTTCCCCTCTATGATGAGAACCCGAAAGTACCATGACACTATTCATGAATAACTATTCTATGGCTGGATGATATCATTTGAAGGGAGACAAATGATACAGGCTATCAAGGGTGGATACTCATAATACATTGAGGAACCTTCTCATGATGTACACCCCTGGTAATATCCAGTAGGATATTATGAGAATGAGACACGACAGTAGAAAATTCACATTATAAGTATCATTGGATGTTTCTATCTATGGACACGTGTAATGGTCCTTAAACTTTAATATTATTATTAATCGATATTATGAGTCACTCACATAAATGTATGGGCGAAAATGGTGATGACACATGCTCACGTTGAGGTACGATATGTTGGGTGCGTCAAAAGTAATATTGCATTAATGAATAACATGAGAAAGGATATATCCCTTTTGTTCATTAACAAAAGTAAATATCTCAAGACTTTGATAGAAATGATATATCATAAATATATCCATGGACATGGTGTTCTCTAGGAAATTTCTATTTCTATAAATTCAATTAATGAGTTATCGAGCATATAGGTTTATGACACAGACATGAAACCTACTCAATTGGAGATATTATGGTAACATGATTATTTTACATGGTAAGAGTTTTTATGAGGTGACATGTCATTGTGGAATTAAATTATTTCTATATGGGTGCCTTGGCATGTTTCTAGACTCTAACCTTGAATTTTAGGCAGGTTCACCTAATTCTACTAAGAAAGAGGCCTAGAGGGTCACACACTAAGTGTATCCAGAATCTGAGTTAAATAATTTATTATTTTACAAGTTTAATAAATATTATTCCCGGTTGTGGTTTAATAATTATTCAGGTATTTTTTATCACATTTTATTTATTTATCAGGGAATAATGAAGTAAGATTTATTTATTTATTTAATAAATAAATAGTAGTTATTCAAGGTTTGATAAATGTTTCAGAGGCTAGGCGGACCAAGTTAAAGGGTCAAGTGAGAAAATAATATTAAATATTATTTTATTAAAATAATATTTAATTTTAACTTTCAAGATAAGAACATGTCATGGAAATAATGGTATTTCTGTTATTATTTTATATGGGGGTTTCACATGGAATAATAAAATAAGTAGCAGCACTTGTGCTAATTTTTTATTATTACCTAGTGAATTAAATTCCTAGTTACATATTATTATCTTATTATCCAAGGGGGAAACCCATAATCTAGAGATCCAATTTTGGTTGTGCACAACATTTTGGAGAAAAATATCTCAAGCCTTGAGAGATCCGATTTTTCTCTAAGAATGCTCTCAAGAATGAGAGCATCCATTTTCCACCAGATCATAGAATGCTTTTTTAGAGGCTCACAAGGCCATCAAGGGTGGACAACATAAGTGAAAGGACCTTCTGTTCTAGCACCCGGATACCCCTTCAGCGACGTCCATAGATTCGCAAATCACGTGTGGATTACCGCTAGAGTATATATACACTAGATCTCTACAAAGAAATTAAAGGCTCACTGTAGATCTGTGATTAGACAAATCAATGAAGAAAGAAAACCTTGGAGGTATTTATTTAATTAAATTAAATTAATTATAAACAAAATATTTTGCTCCTCGCTCTAGGTTTTGGGCCACTTTCTTATTTTTATAAATATTTTATTTTATTTCATGGATACTGGAATTCATCATTATATTTATCCCAAAATAATCATTTGTTTGCAGTAAAATTTAAATTTGGGTGATCGCCTAGTCGTGCTTCCATTTCTCCTGGAACCTACACTATCAGGGTGTCAAAACTAAGAAAATAAGTTTTAAATGATGTCAAAATATTGGAAAATGATCCATGAATTATTTTTGATCTAAAATAATCAACCATGCCACAAACTGGTTCCCAGATTTATAGGTATAATAGAACATATGATTTTAAAATTTTAACACTTCGTGATAAAAGAAAAATCTCTTGGGTAGGGGTCCATACAAATAAAACTAGACCAGATTAGAAAAAATGTAGAAAAATTGTATTTGAGTCATTTATAATATGTATGAATTAATTGTGTGTTAATATGATTACTAGTTTTCTTGGTATGATAGAGATTTTCATGTGACATTTTCATTTGTATTGAAGTGAAGAATGATATTAAAAGGGTCAAAATTGATAAAAAAATCTTATATTGGTGTAAAAATATGGTAAAATGATCATCGAGTCATTTGTGATCTATATAAATCAACCTAGTATCAATCAAATGCAAATTTTTTTTGGTATGATCAAAATTATCATTTCACCTTTATTTTTTTGGTTAAAACTGAGAATACACATTTTGATTGGTCTTAAAACATAGAATAATGATTGTCAATTCATTTATGATCTTTAAGATTCAATCACATGTCAATATAATGATCATATTTCTCAGTATGAAAAAAAATTGTTTAACATTTTATAAATATATTAATATGACATATCTCCCACAAAGGGTCATAATTGATAAAAAATCTTGATAATGTTGTGAAAATATAGGAGAAATATCCATAAATCATTTGTGATATGTAGAAATCAATAATTCCTCAAATCGATTCTTAGATTGATCAGTATAATGGATGGTATACTTTTATATTATTAAAACTTGTTAATAAAAGATAAATCACTTGGGTAGGGGTCAAAACCAAGAAAACTAGATCATATTAATGTGAAAACTCGGGAAAATGATATTCAAGTAATTTATGATTTGTTGAAACTAATCATGCATCAATATGATTCCATGTTTTCTCAGTATGATATAAAGTTTCATGTGGCCTTTACATTTTTATTAAAGTGAAAAATCATGTAAAAGGGATGAAAACAAGTAAATATAATTTGAGTAAATTCACTTGTATTGGTCTAAAAATTTATGAGAATAGTCATTGAGTCATTTATGATCTAGAAGAATCAACCACGCATTAATAAAATTATCAGATTTCTTGTTATGATCTAAAGTATCATTTCACCATTATGATTTAATTAAAATGACATATCACACATCAGAGGATAAAATTTGTACTAACACATTTGTATTGATATCAAAAGTTAAGAGAATGATCATTGAGTCATTTATGATTTGTAAGAGTCAACTGAACAATAATATGATGTTTTGATTGCTTGGTATGAATGAAAACATTGTTTAACGTTTTTGTGTTTATCAATATGGAATATATTCTATCATGGGGTCAAAACATAACAAATAAGTTGAGAATGATGTGAAAATCTAGAACAATGACCCTCAAATCATTTTTTTATATAGGAACTTACGGCATGTTAATCCAAGTTATTGTTTGTTCGAGATGACCAAAAATACATTTTTAGTCTTTTTAAACACTAAAATAGGAATAAATTTGTGAAAACATATAAAATGACCTTATATATATTTGAAATCATATAAAACCTATATTTAAAATATTTTTTGCATGTATATGAAGAAGACGAATCAATCGGAAATGAAGTGTTCTCAAAATGGTTGAATAAGTAGTTTTTAAGAATTTTCAGTCTTTAAAAATGTGTGCTAAAGTGTCAAAACCTAAAAAAGGACCTCTATATTCTATAAAATCATAGGAAAAAACAATAGAATGATTTTTAGTATATTAGGGACTAAAAACAAGTCACTCCCCATTTTCATTTTCCTGGGATGACCGAAAATGCGTTTTTAGTGTTTAAAAACACTAAAACAAGTGTGTAAATATCAAACCGATAGAAAATAAATTCATTATGATGTGAAATCATAAGAAAAATATATTTGAATTATTTATGACATGTATGAGTAGATGAAAAATGAATCTGACTTGTGGTGTGCTTGGAATGATTAAATAAGCAGTTCTTGAAGAATTTTCAGTTTTAAAAACATATACCAGCAGGTCAAAACCCATAAAAAATCTATAATTTTATGTAATAAAAGGATAACAACCATTTAATGATTTTTCAATGTATGTAATTCATGCACATAACTCTATGTTTTCATTTTATTGGAATGATTGAAATCATATTTTTAGCGTTTTAAAATACTAAAACGTTTATGTAATGGTACACACCATATAAAATGAACTTCGATAGTTAAAACTAGTAATATGTAGAAAATAAAATGACCATAAACTTTTTATTGTAATAAATTTTAATTTAAATAATGTAGGGTTTTATAATTATTATTATATTTATTTTATTTATTTTATTTACTATACCCAATTTTATTTTTAACATATTTGATTTTCAGTTATATGAGATGATGGGTGCGGGGATTGCACATCATTCCTATCCCCAATGGTACATGTGTCCTTAAACATGTTCACAAAACTTTCTATTTAAGAATATTATTATGGAAAATCTTAAGTATACATCCCTATGAATATCCAAGGATCGCCGAATAATATATATGTATTCATTAATATGCATCATAGAGAGCAATTGAAATGGAAAAAGTCGAGAATACCAAAACCAGAAAGAATCCTTAGAGAGTCAAGATGAGAATAACCATGAAATAGACTGACATATAGGAAGAAAAAAATAATGACAAAATAACATGAGATTTAACATGCTTTCATCCCTTAGGAATCTTACATACAGGGTAAGAATACCACTCTACACACATTTATTATTAAAGTTAAAAAAAAATAAGAATCCTAATATAAAAACTAGAAAATACAAATCCAATGAAACAAAATAAATTGGAACCAAAAATGGAAGTAGTAGAAAGCATGAAAAACTTACAAATCCTAGACAGCCTTATGAAAATCCTAAAAAGTTTAATTGAGGCTTCTGAGGAAGAAATTCCCTCTTCTAGATCTCAAAACAAGCACTAGAGGTGCATCTGATCTGAATCTCTACAAGAATCTTATAGATTAGATTAGCCAAATGTGTTTGACTTGATGGAGAATCTTTGTAATTATGACATGCATAATCTCAAATCTTTCATTAATCAAACTTTTCAAATAGCTAGGATTATCTCTACTGGATGAGTGGCAGTGAAAGGAGAGTATGTGAATTAATGAGGTGAAGGGACACCCCATATGGGTTATACATTCCTTTGAGATGGCACAGACTGTGAAATCAATATCCCCAATTAGTGGATTCCACACATCCAATGAAACAACTCAAGGAAAGTAAACTGAATAGGTGAATGAATCTGATGAAAAGGGTAATGCAAACTAATCCACAATAAGGAGAATACCCAGGACAGTTTACTATCGTGGCAATGGAAAAGGCTAATGGATGATAGAAATAGTGGGCCAAAGTAACAATCTCAAATACATGGCCCAAACAAAAAATCCAGCATAAATAGAATTTAGAGCATAAAATAATTTGGAAAATTATTTATATTAGTTTTTTATTAATATTAATTAATTTTTTCTAAAATATTATTTATCTACTATATATATATATTTAAAAGTTAAAAAATAAATAATTATTTATTAATATTTGTTTTTTTATTATATTCAATTATAAACCATAATCATTAATTAAACAAATCTATATAATTTATATTCGAAAAATGAATTAAATTTTTAATATCTAATTAAAGGGAAGGGGGAGGGGCTCTCACACTCCTTCAAATCGTTTTTCATTCATGTAAAACTCTAACATGAAAAAGACCTGAATTGAAATTACAATTTCATAGAGAGATTAGAATTACACATATATTGGGGATAAATTTAAAATAAATTCAAACAAACAAATGAAAATCCATCTAGGAGGGGGTAATGGAAATATTGTGGCACTGACCATAAGTGGTGAACTTATCAATAATTTAAGAAGTAATTTGAACCAAAACCAAGTAAGAAATTCCTTCAAGAAAAACCTTATTCTCTATGCATGACACCTACCTAGTTCATGCATGCATATAGGGTGGGGCCTCTATTCACTCCTCAATCACCAATCAAATGGTAATAAGTTTGTCCATTCCCTCCATACCCCTTATTTGATGCCTTATCCTTCATTTTATTGACTTGTGTCCTATTACAACACCCTAGAAAAACCAAATTAACCTTCCCTCATATCTATCATCTCCATTATAATACATTAAACAAGAAAGGAAAATGGAACACCCCACTACAAAAAAATTATTTAAGAAATATAAATTTAGTGTAAAATAATATATATATCGATAAAAATTAATAATTCCAACACATATTAAATTTTGTTAATATTAAATTCTTATACCAACATTTAATTTTAATAAAATATATATATATTATTTAATAATTTTATATAGCGATAAAAAATTTTAACTAAAATTTCATTTGTTACTTTATCATATTAATATTGATAGTTTTTTAACCAATAAATCCATTGTTATTATTAATCATTATTACCAACCATTTTTTCAAACATATAAATTTGTAGCTATTATTTATTAAATATAAACAAATAATTGAACTAAAAGTGTTGTTAATATTAGTTAATTGTTTACTAAAAAATCTATATTGATATTAAAAAAATCCTATATGACCAACTTTGAATTTAATCATAATTTTTTTTTATTGAAAATAAAATATTTCAAATATTTGGAACAAATTGGAAAAATTATGCAAATTATATTATTTTTAAAATATAATTAAAATTATATTTTTTAGATATATTTTATTCGAATTGAATTTTTTATTGAATTCAAAAGAATAAAATGGGAAAAAATAAAACTCTAAAAACTATAGTAATAAATAAATAAATAACTGTAAATAAATGAAAATTAAAAAGATACATATTTCCTTTTCAATTCCCATGTCCTCCCTATGCCTCACTTCTCCAAACATCTTCATTTCCCACCACCCCCAATTCGACAATCTCTTCCTATGATCAAAAACATGATTCATCATTGTCACATGCACCCGCAATCACACGCCCCTAAATTCAGTACCATCACCTTCATCCTTATATATAGATGATCAATTGCTTTTTTCTATTATAAAATAAAAATATGTGGTACTATGAAGAGTAGGGACATAAACCCATTCCGCATTTAATCCGTCAATGATTTAGCCACTTATCAAGTATCAACATTTTCTTTTCATGTTTTAATCTCTTAAAATCATGGGTATCCAGTGTTTAAATTAAATAGATTCTAGGGTTTCAATTAAATTTCGATGAAATGTGTTTTTGGGTTTTTGTTTCCCTAGATCCAGAATGTTTATTTGAGTCAGGCCTCAACCCTTATACACGTCAATTTTATTTTCATGGATTTACATTTTATTCACTAATCATGGAAATATGGTGTTGAACCCGAGATGGAAAAAAGGGACACCATTGGATTCATCCCATGCTCTGATTTATCTAATTTTACATCATGAGTTTTTTAGTTTATTTTTTAGGGACTATTTCATTTACATTCTTAATTTGGTGCTAAAAATATTTATTTATTGATATATAATTTGATATATGAAAAACTATCATACTTTATACCATCATTTTACTTATAATTTCCATATCTATAATATATATTTTCTAGTGTGAGTCATGTATTTATAAGATAACTGAAGAACCTTTGTGGTGTTTTGTTTTAACAAAGTTTTCTATTTTTTTAGAATTAACCTTATTTATAAAGAACGTTTTTTTTATTCAGGAATTCGACCTAGTCCATCATAATAATCTTTGTTAGAAAGTCATATGTTTCTATTTGGAGAATTTTTATTGTTATTAAAGAGTTATGAAAGAAGATTGTGAAGTCAGGAGTTAGAATGTTTTCATAATTTCTAAACTAAATCATATGATGTTGTGATGATCATGTAGTTCTCATGAATCATGAAAACTATCATGATAAAATCTTTTGAATAAATGGAAGAATCATATTGATTGAATCGGTTCTAGTAAACAAGGAAATGTTTTTCATCAGATCTAGAAGTACGAGAAATAGAATATTGGATGCAGAATTCAGAATGTGTGAAGCTGATGAAGTTTGAATAATTTCAAAGTTTCTATGTGAATTAATTGTTGAGTACTTTCCATCCTTATGAAAAATCATCGTAATGGGATTTCCATCATAATGGGAAAATCCATTGTAATGGTAATTCCATCATAATGAGAATTCCATTATAATGAGCTAAGAAATAAATAGGAATCGTAATGAGATGAGAAAGAAATAGAAATCATAATGAGATTAGAAAAATAAAAAACATAATGAGCTAAGAAAGAAACATATTCATAATAAGATGAGAAGAAAATAGATTCGTAATGAGTTAAGATGGAAATATATTCATAATGAGCTGAGAAGGAAATATATTCGTAATGAGTTGAGAAGGAAATAGATTCTTAGTGAGTTGAGAAGGAAAAATATCATAATGAACTGAGAAATAAAGGAAGATCAAAATGAGATAATTGTGAAGAAGACTAAAAAAGAAGATTCCAAAATTTTTATAAAGAGTTGAAGAGGTCAAACGTGAAATTCAATTTTTCATCAATCATAGAGAATTATAATGAGGATTTAAGAAGTCAAAGTTTAAGTTTAAATGTGAGATATTTTTAGAGTTTTTAAATTTTAAGAAGTGGGGAAACTTTTCGAGTTTCCCACTTTTGTTTTATAAGTTTCTTATAAATACTTACTCAAATCATTCACTCATTGTTAACTTTTCACATAAGTAGAAAAGGAAGAGCACTAAAGAAATCAAGTGAAAGTTATTTTCATCTATAGAACTTGCGAGGAGGATCAGAAAACTAAATTTTTGTTTACTGGATTGAGAAAGATCATATTGAGAAGTTCATATAAAGTCAATTTGATTGAGTCAATCAGATTGAATGAGATCATATTGATCATTTGAGCATATTTTTATTTTTTTATTTTGATAATGGGTTCATCATATTGAGTCCAATGTATTGAGTATAATGTATTGAGTTTTTGAGAAGAGTTTGAGAAGTGTATATTGATTAAGGAAGAATCGTATTGACTTCATGAGATTGAAAAAATATGATCCATCCAAATCAGACTGAGTATTTGGACTGGATAAATTGTGGGGTAGTTTCAAAAAAGTATTTATTATTTTTGTTTGGATCAATTGTTTTATAAGAAAACATTATAAAATTATGGTAGTCAATATAATATTTCATATCAGGATATAGAAGGTGTCTAAGGAGAGTTGGAACAAGTTTTATTCACTTCTTCATAACAATTTATTTTCAAAGACTCATTGGAGTGGCTTTGGTAAGGATGTAGGTTCTCACATTGAGGATTAAACTTGTAAATATTATGTGATTTACCTGCTTTAATACTTTTTCATGCATGATTATTTATAAAAAAAATATGATAAGAAAATAAATCTTAACGGGTTATAGTGGTTAATTTTAAAAAAGTATTGTAACTTATAAAATTGAACAACTAATTCAACACCCCTTCTCTGTTATTATTTGATCCTTTGGAACTTCAATTAGTATCATAGGTAATGTTACCTTGTCTAATCATTATAATGGAATATATAAATTCTATCAATAGTAGAGTAATTCCTATATTTTATGGGAAAAATAATTATGGATGGAAAATAGGATGATTCATTATCTCCTACCTCTTGGCATGGAAGTTTTTAATGCTATTACTATTGGTTTTCAACCTACTGATAAAGATTCACCTATAATGTTTCCTGATAAGATAAATATAGAAGTTGATGGAAAGTCTATAAATACAATCCTTTTGTCCATATCATATAATGTTTATCGGAAGGTTATGGGTCCCAATACTTCAAAAAGTATGTGGGATAAGATGGAAATTATTTTCAAAGGGAATACTAATATGAATAAAGAAAAGAAAAAAATATGGCATACTAAGTGAAGACATCAGAATGAGAGATGAATAAACTATTTATAAATACCTCACCAAAGAAATGAAATTATTTTCAAAATCAGAGGATTCAGTGATTTCATGGAAGATTCTTCATTTGTGAAGAAACTTTTGTGAAACTTCCTAGGTATATTTGATTTTAAAATTTTCATTTTTGAAGAAAATGATGATTTATATCTTGATGAATTTCATAACTTTCTTGTTTCCTATGAAATGAGGAAATGTCCAATTTTTAAAAAGAATATGAAAGATGAAATTACTTCTGAAGCTACGAGAAAGATGAAAATACACTATATTGAGGAAGATGATCCTTATGAGTCTGAAGATGAGGAATATGATGAGTTAAACGATAATATTATGTCTCTTAAATATAAAAAATATTAGATATGAAGAATAAAATATAGAGTTAAACTTAATCTCAAATGTTTTGAGTGTGGAGGAATCATACACTCTCCTATGAATTGCCCCAAGAATAAAGTTGGATAATTTCAAGATGATTACAATGAAAAATCTCGATGAAAGAAGTAGAAAAAAATGACAAGGAAGAAAATTCATCCAAAAAATACAAGAATAAATTTACTATAAACAAAATAATAATGTTTAGTAAGAAATTCGAATCAGAATCAACTGAAAAAAAATTCTTCTGAAGATGAAAGTTCAGAAAGTTTTAGAACCTTCGTTACAAAATTTTAGAAAATAAAAGATTCCTTATACAGTGAAGAAGGTGGTGAAGAATATTATAAAGAGTATCAACTTAGTACATAACTTATTGTATTTCTTGAACAAAACAAATCTCTAAAGAAATAAATCATAATAATAAATAAAGATAGTGAAAAAGTTTTTGAAGGAATAACGGATTTCATTAAATGGGAGGATGAATTCATTCTGGAGATCTTATGTTATAAACTAAGAATTACTGAATAGGGAAAGTTGATTGAATATCTCAGTAAGAAGTTGGAAGCTAAGGAAGAATAAGTTAAGAAGTTTCAATCAAAACATCTTGAGTTCGAAAATACCCTGAGGAAGATAAATAAAAACTTCATCAAATCCTCAAAAGTTAAAGTTGATACTTCCAAAGTTTTTGAGAAGTCTCAATATGAGAATCAAGTGAAATATTCACTCAACAAAAGTAATTTTTCATCTAATTAATTTAAAATTTTAGGTTTTTTAAAAAGTATTGGAAAATATTTGGTAGATAAAGGATTTGAGAAACCTATCACATCTACAAAATCTGGAAACCCACTTCAAAAGAATTATGATCCACGTCTTGAGTATTATAGAGTAGAAAGAAACTATCAAAATAAATAAAGTTTCAATAGAGAAAAATATCATTTTAATAGAAAATATGGATTTTATGGTTATTTTTGGTGTTTTAGAATCTATTGGAATATGGAATATAAATGTTGGCACAACTTATCTTTACATGGAATAAGTTTTCAAAAAAGTAGAATAAATAGTGAATGTAGAATGAGAAACTTTCATGACTTATAGAAAGTTGAAAAATGGAATTATCAATATGTTAGAAACATGCCAATAATAAATCAATTTGAATAACTAAAATAAATTTTTGGAAGATGTGATAATGTTGGTCATCATGCCAAAAAATCCATGACACTCTTTCCAAAAGAAAGTTTCTTACAATGGAAAAGAAATAGAAGCTGGAATGAAGAAAGTTGTATAAGAAGATTTTGTTGTTAATACATCCTTGAAATAAAGTAAAAAAAAAAGAAAAAACCATGGATACTTGGTAGTGGTTGTTCCTCACACATGAAATGTGATTTGAAGATCTTGAAACATATTGAAAATCATGATGGAGGGGTTGTTACCTTTGGTAATGATAGTTTCTCAAAAATTAGAGGAATCATAATAGTTGATATTAAAGTAGAAAATTTGGAATCAAAGGTAGTTTTATTTGTTTATGGTCTAAAACATAACATACATAGTGTAAGTCAACTTTTTGATGATGAAAAAAAAAATTGTTTTTAGAAAAGATTTATGTATCATAAAAAGTGTGAAGGATAGAAAAGTTATCACAAAAAGAGAAATAACTAGTGGTAATCTTTTTCAAATAGGAGAGTTTCATAACTCTTGTTACGTGAGTGATGAAGATTAAAATAAGTTATCACGTCGATGACTTGGCCACCTTGTCCAAAAAATCCTGAATATACTTTTTAAGGTTAATTAAATCAGAAACTATCCAAAATTTAAAAGAAGAGAGGAAGATGTTTGTATAACATTTTAGAAAGAAAAATGAATAATAAAAGTATTGGAGATATGAGATTCGGTCTACCAGAACTCTTGAAATTATTCATTCCAATTTATATGGGCCTATGATACATCAATCAATAAAATTAGATTTTTTACTTTATCAATTTTATTGATTATTTCATTTGGTTTACAATCATCATGTTTCTGTAACATAAGTAACAAGTCATCGAAATTTTTAAGTTGTTCAGAAAATAATTTGAGTAATAAATGAGGGTTAATATCAAGATATTGAGATAATATAATGGTAACGAATTCACCAAATAATACTTTGGAATATTATCTAAGAAAACATGGCATCAAACATCTGTATAGTGATCCCTATACTCCATAACAAAATGGAGTATAAGAAAGAAATAATAGAAGCTTTGTGTAAATGGGAATAAGTATGTTAGGAGAATATAAACTTTCAAAGTTTTACAGGAAAGAATATATTAGTACCACTGTACTTATTCAGAATATATTTTTGTTGAGACTAGAATCTAACATGACTTATTATGATATTTTTAATGATAAAAATCTTTCATTGAAGTACTTCAATGTTTATGGAATTCCATGTTTACTTAAACTCAAAAATATATAATTGGGAAAGTTAAATGATAAAGATGAGGAAGGAATTTTTATAGGTCACTCACTAAATGGAATAAATTAAAAAATGATAAAAAAAATTAACAAAAGTTGGTGGACTCATATGATGTGAAAGTAATTGAAAAAATATGTTTCTTAAAAAAAATTAGAATTCTGAGGAGGATAAACTAGAGATTTCCATCAATAGTAAAAGTAATTCAAAACATCTTTATCAAGATTCAAAAAATTCATGTGCTGAAGAAAGTTATTATGGGAAAGAAACGTTGAAATTTACTACTTTACCAGAACATGTTGCATCCTAAAAAATTATTTGAAATTAGAAGGCTCTAGTTCAGACAATAATAAAGTTAAGATTATAATAGTAGATTCCACTTATCTAAAACGTTAAACCAAAATCAGTTTCAAAATAAATTCAACACAAATAATAGGTAGATGCTAAGAATTAAGAGTTTGATCAAATTGATAAAAATGAAACATGGGAACTTGATCCATAACCAAAAAATATAAATTTTATCAAAACAAAGTGGGTTTACAACAACAAGTTGAATGAACATGGAGAAGTTTCAATAAAAAAATCTAGGCTTGTTTGTAAAGGATATGCATAGGTGGAAGGTGTGGATTTAGAAGAAACTTTTTCCCCAGTTGAAAGTTTGGAAACTATGAATTTTTCTTTCAGTTGTTGTACATCCGAATTACAAAGTTCTTCAGATGGATATAAAGTTAGTTTTCTTAAATTGTGATATTAATAAATAATTTTACAATGAACAACATTGTGGGTTTCTAATTTGATGAGTATGAAAACAAAATTTCTAGATTTAATAAATCTTTGTATGGGATGAAACAAGATCCACGTGCATGTTATTTTAAGCTCAAAAATTGTTTTATAATGTTGAAAATTTTTAAAGAAAAATTTTATAGAAACTTATATGTGAACGATACTGACTCTGGAACTCTAATTGTAATTGTTTATGTGGATGATATAATTTTTTATGGTGAGGAAGAAAAAAATAAAATATTTTTCTGAGGAAATATACAAGAATTTTTAAATTTCTATGTTTGTAGATATAACATTATTCCTGGGATTACAAGTTCAAAAGAAATAAAAATACATTTTCTTATCTCAAGAAAAGTATGCCAGGTAATTGTTAAATAAGTTTCGGTTTGAATAATCCAAAGAAGATTCTAATCCTGTTTTAGTGAGCACAAAGTTGAGTAAAGATGAATCCAGAATAAGTGTGTATCAGAAATACTTTCAGAAGATGATAGGAAGTCTTATTTACCTTATAGCCTCATGGAATGATATTGTTTATTCTATGACTATGTGTTCCAGTAATCAAAGTAATCTAAAATAATCACATATGTTGGAAGCAAAGATGATTTAGAGATATGTCAAAGGAATAACTTCACATGGGTTATTATGTAGAAGAAATTACGGGATGAAGTTACATGGTTATACTGATGTAGATTGGGCTAGAGATTATAATGATAGAAAATCAACCTCATGAGGAAATTATAAATGGGTGAATGTTGTGTGAGATATAATAGTAATAAACAATGTCTAGTAACTTTGAAAAGATTTGAATCCAAATATGTTGCAGCTACTCAAGCTTGTACTCAAATGTTGTGGATGAAAGTTCAACTATAGGATTTGAAAGAAATTTTTTCTAAACCATTGAAGATACTTTGTGATAATAAAATTGAAATTTATATTTCTAAAAATCATGTCCCACATTCATGATCAAAACAAATCAATATAAAGTTTCAATTTATAAAATAGAAAATTTCTACAGGAGATTTTTTGTTGGAATACATTTCAACAAAGTATCATATTGTTGATATCTTTACAAAATCAATTTTGAAATAAAGATTTGTGGAATTAATTTTTCAACATCATGTTTATGCTTCTCCCATGAATTCATAAACCTCATAAGTAAGTACCTCCATCATGCTTTTAATTATATGGACAAAGGGGGAGATAAAGTAATAACTTTTTATTTTAAGAGTTTTTTACTGATCTTTCTTTTATGAAGTTGAATTAGTGGTAATCATAAAATGGGGGAGGTGAAAAGAAAAGTGAGAGAAATTAAAAGAGATAAAAATAAAAATAAAAATAAAAGATAGAAAGGAAAAAATATAGGTGGAGTTTATATTTACATGGTTGGAAAATTTTCTTTCCACTGAGGGAAGGAATTCATTGAAAAACATTAATTTATCCAGTAGTGTAGTGTGAGGACACTCTCTTTTGATAAAGGATATGTTTTGATAAAATTAAAAAAAATTGAGTTGTTTACAAAAGTTGAGTTATGAAAAAAATATAAGAGATTGAAAATATGTTAATAACGGTTGTCAACAAATCCAAATGGGGATATTGAAGAACCTTTGTGGTGTTTTGTTTTAACAACATTTTGTATTTGTTGGCAACTAACCTTATTTGAAAAATAATGTTTTCTATATTCATGAATTAGACCTAGAAAATCATAATGATCTTTTTTTAAAGGTAATATGTTGTTTTTTTAAGAATTATTATTGTTTCTGAAGAATTTTGAAATAATATTATGAAGTTAAGAGTTAGAAAGTTTTCATAATTTCTAAACTAAATCAAACAATTCTTTTATGATAATGGAGTTCTCAAAAATCATGAAAAATATAATGATAAAATATTTTTAAGAAATGGAGGAATCATATTAATTGAATAGGTTCCAATGAACAAGAATTTTTTTTTCATTAGATCCAGAAATACCATACACAGAAGACCGGATCTATAAGTTAGAATGTGTGAAGCTGATGAAGTTTTAATAAATTCAATGTTTCTAAGTGAATTCATAATTTAATGATTTCCATTATTATATAAAATCATAGTAATGTTATTTCCATAATAATGTGAAAATCCATCATAATGGGAATTCCATTGTAATGATAGTTCCATCATAATGGGATGAGAAAGAAATAGAAATTGTAATGAGCTAAGCAAGAAATAGAAATCCTAATGAGCTGAGTAAGAAACAGAAATTGTAATAAGATGAGAAAGAAATAGATTCATAATTAGATGATAATGAAATATATTTTTAATGATATAATATGGAAATAGATTCATAATGATCTAAGATTAAAACATATTCATAATTATCTGAGAGGGAAATAGATTCGTAATGAGATGAGAAGGAAACAGATTCATAATGAGCAGATAAAGAAATAGATCATAATTAATTGAGAAAGAAAGGCTGGTCATAATGAGTTGATTATGAAGAATACTAAAAAAATAAGATTCCATAAGTTTTATGAAGAGTTGAGTAGGTTAAACTTGAAATTCAGTTTTGTGTAAATATTTTAGAAATCTAAGTAATATTAAAGAATTCAAAGCTGAAGTTTAAATGAGAGAGATTTCTGGAGTTTTAAAATTTGAGGAATAAGGGAAAGTTTTAAAGTTTCCTTCTTTGGTTTTATGATTCACCTATAAATACTTTCTTAGATCATTCATTCAATGTTAACTTTTTACATAAGCAGAAAAGGCGGTGCACTAAAGAAATCAAGTGAAAGTTATTTTCGTCCAAAGATCTCATGAGGAGGGAAAAACAGTTGAATATTTTTTTACCAGATTGAGCAAGATCATATAGAGAATATTATATTGAGTCAATTAGATTGATTCAATTATACTGAAAAGATTATGTTGAGAATTTCAGTATAGTTTGAGTTTTGTAGATTGAGAAAGATTTCATTGTATTGAGTCCAATATATTGAGTTTCTAAGAAGAGTTTGAGAAGTGAAAATTGAGTAAGGAATAATCGTATTGACTTTATCGGATCAATCTGAATCAGACTGAGAATTCTGACTAATAAATTGTGGAACAGTTTCAACAAAGACTTTATTCTTTTGTTTGACTCAATTGTTTTATAAGAAAAAATTGTAAACTGATGGGAGTTAGTATAATCCTTTATATTAGGAGATAGAAGGTGTCTAATGGGAGTTGGATCAAGTTGTATTCACTTATTCGTAATAGTGAATTTACATAGACCCATGATAGTGGTTGTGGGAAGGATGTAGGTTCTAACATGAAGGTTGAACCTTATAAGTCTTTTGATCTTTACTTTCTTTCCTAATTTTTCATGTATGATTATTTACAAAAATATAATAAGGAAATAAATATTAATACATTTCATGCATTATGTTTTAAAATGTATTGAATCTTATAAAATTGAACTACTAATTCACCCCCCCCCCTCGTCTTAGTTTTCATTCAGTTCTTTGGAACTTCAATAAAAAATGAAAATTAATAGACCAACTTGCAAGTGATTTAGTTATGTTTTTGGATATTTCATCAATGTTAAGTATTTTTTTAACAACATATGACACTAGTAATTTTCTTTTTTAATGTGTGCTAAAGAAACTTCTATGAGTGTTGATATCTTGTATGCATGCCTAGAATATTTTAGAAACTATTACTATGATTGAAAATATCATATGTAATGAGAATATAAATCCACCCATTTCATATGTAGTAGCACTGAAACCATCATATATTTTTCATTTTTATTTCAATTCAAGAAAATGAGAATTGGTTTCTTGTATATGTTTTTTTTTAATATGAATCGTATACCTGATTAGTGATAATTATTAACTTTTGGCCAATTATTTCTTAAAAAATAGGATTTGGTTGGTCAGAAATAAAATTAATAAGTTTAACTTAGTTAGTAAACCATGTATAATTTTTTTTCTTCTATTTACATTTATTTAAATAATCTTAAATATACTCATAAATTTAAATTTGACATATTTTTTTCCATTTTATGTTTTTTCATACATATTTCTCAAAAAATAACTAATGTTCTATCCTAAAATTCTATTTTTGGAAACATTAAAATCCTGGTAATATATTCTGTACAAACTACTTGTATACATTATGCGTAACCAATGCTCGTATAATTGATTATTCATGTTTCATAAATCCCAGTATACTGTATAAACCATTTTATAAAATATTTATAGTAATTAATCATAAAATTTTTATTCATGCATTTTTATTTTTGGTCAACACCTTAGTCATATTCCCAACATATCAGTCCAACATCAATATCAATTATGACTGTATATTCGACTTTACAAATATTTCATATAAACAATACCCTACATGACTCTAGTAGATGTTTCGAGGTATCTACTATCATCATGTAGTTTTATATTCATAAATAAAATTAATAGTATTTAACTATTTCTCATTATATTTTTTACTAATATCACTTTTCTATAACATCACCTAAAAGGTTCATCAGAACCGATAACTGCAATAATAAGTTATGGTTAAATCATGACATACAATTCCATTTCTTGACCACACAATTATTTCTCTACAATTATTTCCGAACTGTTTATTGATATATTGGTTTTTTCCACTTAAATTAGTAATTTTAATTGAATTTAATTACAATTATTTTATGATAAATATAACAAACACCATTTGTTTTGTGATTTCTTTTAAAAATACCTACCAAAGTAAAGACCTATAGTGTGAAGTTTTCTAAACAGAGACACAAATTTTTTTCTTAAGGGTATTTTAAAGATTTGGTAGACCAAAATGGATTCCTCATATTCTAATAATAATTGTTTTATTCTAAAAATTATTTATAGTTTTATAAAATTGCTGTAAAAAATAGGCTTAATCTGCTGTTTTTAAACCTAGTTATTAATTCTTTAGTTCTATAAAGGTAACTTAGTAATATATGAGGATTATAAAGGGTGGGATATAGGCTTGGTAGTTATTTTTTTAGGATATTGGAACTGAAAAATAAAATATAAATAACAATCTTTAACTTCTTCTAATCATCTAAAATTTTATACAATGCACTATATATGTTTGAAAGTTCTACAAACCATGCATATGAAATCATTCAAATTACTATTATGTGGATATAAAAATCCCCCATGAACTATCATTGAATCCATTATTCAAACTTAATCTTTAAATGGATTTTACACTATTGGTATACTTATCTCTAATTTAAATAATGAAAATTATTTTTTAATGATTTTTTTTATAAAACATACATCTCATTCCATCGAACATAACAATGAATTATCTTCTGATGATTTACATTAAATTATCTTCTGATTATCATCATTTTATTTTTAGTCAAATTATAGAACAATGTTTTCAATTCAAATCTAATATCACCCTGGATACACAAATTATATTTATGTTGATTTCCCTAAGCTACTACAACATCAAGACTAATAGAAATTATTAAGTTGAATACCTTAACTACATGATAACATCAGATCCATTATATAATTTAACATAAATTATTTACTAATATAATTTTACCCTTCATTTTTAAAAATCTAGTTTGACGTGCTATCTATTTTTTATCTATTATCTATATTTATGAATTTTTATTTTCAAAAACTTAATGAATCATATGTGCAAGTAAATTTATTTCATTAAAATTAGTGGATATAAAATACACTATATAAGTTTAATAGTGCTATGGACCATACATTTGAAATATTTTAAGTTACTGTTTTGTATAGATAAACATTATAATGAACTATCATTGAATCCCTTATGCCAACTTAATCATTAAAATTATTTTTTTTTATTGGCATACTTATCTCTAATGTAAAATAATAAAATGGGTTTTTCATAACTATTTTTTATAAAATTGATTTCTCATTCCATAGAACCTAAAAATGAATTGTCTCTTGATTATTTATAGAAAATTATATTGTGATTATCATCATTTTATTTTTATTAGTCAAATTATATAAAAGTGTTTTCATTTTAGATTTATATCAACTTAGATACACAAATTATACTAAATTTTATTTCCCTAAGCTTCTACAACAATAAGAATAAAAGAAATTGTTAATAAAAATACCTTAACTACATGAGAACACTGATCCATTTCATAATATTAACAAAAACTATTTTCAATAGAATTTCATCCTTTATTTTTTAAAATATATTTTAATGTACTGAGTATTTTGAGTTATTAGATACATTTATGAATTTGTTTTTTCAAACACTTGATGAATCATATGTGCAAGTAAATTTATTTCATTCAAATTAGTGGCTGATGGTTTTCTTTTTTTATTTGGTGGTCTGGATTGAATGATTGAAATATGAACTAGGTTATAACTCAGGATGTTTCATTTGGTTATCTTCTATTACATATTGAAATCGTTTTGTGGTTTCAGTTTTTTTTGGAAGACGTTGAATGTTTTATTTTATAATTTCATAAAACTATTTTAGATAGTCTACATGTATATCAATGTGGATATTGAGTTTTAATTTTGGTTTTTATGAAAATAGAGTCATTTTTATTGAAAACACTTAATTTTATTTAGTTCTAGTATGACGTAGTTACAATATTGGTGGTCTTTAGAAATGTTAATTGAATTTTGAGGGAATTGTACATATTTTTGGATGAAACCCCTTTTGAGCATATTAAAAAGCTTATAAACTTAGAATATTTTTTGAAATAGTGTTTCTTGTTGATATTCTAGCTTTGAAGATTTCCATTAATGTTTTTTATGTAATGAATTTGTTCCCAAATTCTAAGTATTGTATTTTACAGCCAAGTTAGGGACTTATGTTGGATACTAAGTGAAGGAATTCTACAACACCAAATTCTTAGTGCTTGGTGTGGGAGACCTTTTGGAGATAAATGAATTTTGGCATGTGTTGATGGACTCTCTATGGTCTTATACCACCTTTTCATTATCGTTATTTTTTTCCTTCTTGATTTTTGTGTTGTATTTATTTATTCATTCTCTTTTTATATTGATTTCATTATATATGGATACTAAATTCTATCAGTATCTCAATAGTTGTGTTATCTATTTTGATTTGATCCTAAATTTAATTTTACTTTCTATAGAAGTATTTGCAGTGATTGTGGGTTTTATCTCGTTATATATAGGTCATATGAACACATTATCCCTCAAATATTTATACATATTTTTCAATATCTTTGTTGAGGGTTTCTAGGTGGTGACCTTTTATGCTATCGAGGGAATTAGGAAGTATGAAAATATATAATCAATAGGTAATTTATATGTACTTCTCAATCCATAATAACATCAGATCATTAAATGTGTATTGTATTAAATATTCATATGTAACATTCAAGTTACACCTAAGTCATAGATAATTGATTCCATGCATTGATTCTGTAGATATACATAAATATCCATTGATTTTATCCATGAATAGTGGTTTTAAGCAGTCAACTATACCCATATTCAAAGGAAAATATGAGAAAAAACATGCATAAATGTCTTAGATTATAAGTATAAGAAATCAAAATTCATTTTGACTATATCAATATAAATTATTAAAATTTATAGATCCATATTTTTGAAAGTTATGAATATAAATATAAATATTATTATAGTTTGGATTTTCTCACTCTTTAGAGTGCATTAAATTTATATTTCATTACCAAGTACTGATGTGGAAGAAGAGGGGGTTGGGTTATGGAATCCTATGTAAAGACCAAAGTCTAGAGAAAAACTACTATTGATGGGTTTCTTATTGTTGTGGTGAGATAATGACATCAAAATCCATGACTATATGGTATAGGTTGTGATGCAACATCATTAGATTTGTTAGGGGGGTATAAGTCCATGAAAAAGAGGTATGATTTCCTACCAACATGATAATTATTTATGAACCTATACCTAGATAGTTTATTAGATGGATTAATCAATCTAGATATATATATATTTCAACTAGAAAATTAAAGGAAAATACAACCTAGAAAAAATGTGCATTCACCTATATTTTTCCTAATTAATCATCTACCTTGTAATAAAGGAACACTAGAATATCAAAAATGTTCACTAGTTAAATATGATAAGAGTAATTGGAATGGATACTGCAATTATAGGGTGAAAGGAATATTTGTAGATCCATGCATATTATAATTTGGTATAAATATAATGTAAAGTGTTATCTATGTAATGTGTTAAATCTATCACATCGCCTACTTTTTATCTAGGTTTCATAGTGTTCTAGTTAGATTGTGCACATGACCTGACTTCTACATAGAAAATACAAATGGGCTATATGTGAAATCTAGAATTTAAAATCTGTTTTATTGTTTTAATTACATTCTATATTGAATATAAAATTTATTTTTATGTTATCATCATCATCGCTGATAAGAAACATGAATAAGATAGTGATGTACAGGAGTGAGCATTCATATTCAGGTTTTATTTGACAGGATCGTCATGGTTCATTTAATAATGTGTTTTGTGACCACTCATTATCAGTTTTTTTGTATTTTCCTTGATTATAATTCTTGTTTTAGAAATTTAAGTGGTTATGTATATAGGTACTAATCTCTTTATTTTATGGTCTACATCACATATGACTGAGGAGGGTGGTGAATTGTAACTTGTAGAATCTAATAGGTAAGATTCTTCTTCCTCAAACCCTAGAAATTTTTTTTTCATGTCTTTTATTATTTTATGGATGTGTCTTTGGATCTTTCTTTTGATACTTTCTGGTGTAGTCAAATATTTTTGCACATTCCTTTAAAAATAATTATCTAGTTTTTTAGGAAATAATAGTATGTAACACTTATAAACATATTTCTATTGTAATCTTTGATCAATTTGAGTGATGGATTTTGTGGTTTTAGATTGTTGGAGTTATTGTGATTGATTCAAAGTAGTGTATTTAATGCATTTTTTTGGCCAGTCACTTCATCCTATCTATTACATTTCCGTGTTTTTTTAATTTTCATTCAACATTTGTATTCATGACCCAACATTCGTTGAACTTTTTTTACAAATAAAATATCAAGGATGTTGTTTGGATTAATAACATGGAAAATCATATTAATCTCCTCTATTGTGGGTAAAATTACAAAGATGTCAATTATCTTACTTGATCAAAAAATTAGAAATAATGTATTTCATTTCATGAGTCCATAAGGTAATACCATATCCCTATCTCCATTCCCTGTCTTCCTTCCCAATGTAGGGTTTGATTCCGTCTCCCCCTTCTCCATATCCATGGGCTCTACACCACCTCCCATTTCCTCACATGATGTGGAGTGAGCCGCATTCCCCTGAGAGTCTTATGGTGAGGGCTCTATCCTTGGCTTTGTCATTATTGTCTAACAAAATTTGTCCAAAGCCTCATCCTTTCTTCTAACATCACCACATGTGACGACTGTAATTTCATATTTGAGAAGCATCTCCTACTATTGACTTTGATCCCTTAACCAAGCCTCTGCATTAATGCATTCATTCAAAATAGTATGTTTTTCCTCATCCTCAATGTGATCAAATTTATGATAACTGGACATAGCTTCTTCTCTGTAGATATTGATATAACAGGCTTATTCTATCTTTATAATATAATACTCCATCACTTGGAGATAATTTCTAAAAAAATCCACTATAATTTTTCTCCATAAGAATGCATTTTCATTACTTGGTCCGACGCATATAATTATTGGTTATAAAACAATTAAATAGTATATGTATATTTTATATAATAAATAAAAATGTTTGACTCGATGATTAAATTATTTCATTTTATTTTGCTATTTTATTCATAAATATGTTTAATCATTGGAATCTTCTTCTTACCCCTGTGAGATTGGAGATGAACTACTTCCATCCATAGAGGCAAGAAAGGGGACCATATTATATCAGTGGGGATGCTCATCTATGCCACCTACTTATAAAATTAGGGATAATCTAATTCATGCTTACAATGTGATTTCAATAGGTGACCATTATCATTGTGTACATGTCATGAATGAGTGGTTTAACTACATGTGTGGAATTTGTTTCCAGTGTGAGCCATGAAGGTGACACATGATGTGTCAGTGAAACATATTGCAGATGAGGATTGATAGAGTTTCATGTCATGTTTTTGAGTTTTAACATGTTTGTAACATGATTCTTGGAGATTCATATCTATTATTGGAATTTAAACATGTTTTTAAATTATGTTTGAATATGTATCTTCAAATAATTCTTCTGTTAGAGTTTCAATGAAGTTGATTTTGTTAATTATTATATAATAAATATATTTTATATAATAAATAAAACCAGTGATAATGGGGGTCCTTTATCAGTGCTTAAATAACCACTGATAGAGGCCTAGTGTTTTTAATTTCTCTTCTATTATCAGTGATTTTTTCCATAGAAAAAGCCCATTTTTATGCTGTTAAATGCCTTTTTGTGTATTAGTGAGAAATCAACCACACATCAATATGATTCTTGATTTTCTCAGTATGATATAAAGTGTCATGTGGCTTCACTTATGTATTAAAGTGAAAAATAATGTAAAATGGGTCAAAAGTGAGTAAACACATTTGGATTTGTGTGAAAACTTAGTAGAACAATCATTGTGTCATTTATGATCAGTAGTAATAAACTACACATCAACTAGATGATATGATTTCCCGGTATGATCCAGAATGTAATTTATCATTTCTGTTTTCATTAAATGAACTATCACCCGTCAGGGGGTCAAAACTGAGAAAACACATTTGGATTGGTGTCAAAACATATGATACTGGTTATTGAGTTATTTATTTTTTGGAGTCAAATATGTGTGAATTTTATGTTTTTAAATCTTGGTATGATTTAAAACATCATTTATCATTTTATATGTTTATTAATCTGACATATCTCCCTTTAGGGAGTCAAAACCTAGCTTAAAAGTTTTGAAAGGTGTAGAAGTCTAGGAAAATGATACTCAAATAATTTGTGATCTGTAGTAAATAACGACACATCAATCAAAGTTTACATTTTCCTGAGATGACCAAAAATGTCTTTCAATTGTGTTTTGAAACACTAAAACATACTTGTAATAGTAAAAACCATGTAAAATGAAATCGGATTGATGTGAAATCATAATAAAGTTTTCTATAAATTATTTTTTGACATGAATAAGAATATGGAACATTAATATGACATGTGGTGTTCTCTAAATGGTTGAATAAATAGTTCTTAAAGAAATGGAAGTCTTTAAAAAATGTCTACTATGGTGTAATAACCAATAAAACAACCTCTATGTTCTATGAAATCAAATGACAACAACTATTGAGTGATTTTTAAAATTTAAGGTCTGAAAATGTGTGACTCCAAGCTGTTGTTTGTTTAGGATGACTAAAAATGCATTTTTAATGTTTTAAAACACTAAAATGTGCATGGAATTGTCCAAATCAAAGTAAATGTCCTTATATTGTAATGAAATCAAAGAATAAATCTCTTTGAATTATTTTTACTTGTACGAGCAGATGACGTGTCAATCTGACATGTGGTGCTCTTGAACTAACTGAATGAATTGTTTTTAAAGATTCAAAAATTTCTAAAAACTTTTATAAGAGAGTAAAATCTAATAAAACGACCTATCATTGTCATGAAATCATAAGAAACCAACAATATAATGGTTTTTTGAAATATACACCATGAAGTCATGTCAATCTAATTATTTGTTTTCTTAGAATGATTGAAAATGTCTTTTTAGTGTTTTAGAACACTAAAACATGCATGGAATGGTTCAAACTATAGAAAATGAACTTGGATTGATTTTAAATCATAGGAAAAATACATTTCAATTATTGGTGACATGTACGAGAAGACAACAAGTCAATTTGACATGTGATGTGCTTGTATTGGCTAAATAATCATTTTGAAATTAATATATATATATATATATATTATAAACTGTTAATACGTTGAAAATTGAACCAACAAAGACTATTGTAGTAAATTATGATTTAAATAATCTAGTGAGTTATAATTTCTACTCTTATTTTTATTATTTACAGTAATAACATTTATTTTTATTTTATTTTATTTTTGATTATATGAGACGATGGGTTGTAGTGGTTGCACAATGGGGCTCTCCCTATCCATATGTCTGTCCTTAAAAGTGCTGACCACTATTTCCATTTAAGTTGATAATATATGGGGGATAAAGTTAAATGAAAATCCAAAAAACAAAAAGAAAATAAAATACAGAGAGGAGGGGTAAGGGAAATGTTGCGGTGACACCGACTTTTATAGGTGAACTTCTAAATAATTTAGGTAGCAGTTAGAACCCAAACCTAGTAATCCATCCCTTTAAGAAAACCCTGCTTCCCTGTGCATGACAACTTCCAAGTGCATGTATACTTGTGGGGTGGTCCTCCATTCACTCCACAATCACTGATCGAATGGTCTAAAGTTTGTCCATACCCTCTATAACCCCATATGGAGTTAATCATGTGTCAATCCAATGTTTTTAAAGCTCAGTATTATTGAAAAAATCATTTATCCTTTTATACGTTTGTTAATATTACATATCTCCCATTAGGGGGTCAAAACCTAGCTAAAAGGATTTGAATGATGTGAAAATTATATGAAAAGTACATTTGAATTATTGGTGATGTGTATGAGAAGACAACAAGAAAATTTGATGTGTGGTGTGCTTGGAATGGAAGAATAATCATTTTCAAAATTTAAAAATATATATATTAGAAACTGTTAATATGTTGAAAATCGAACCAATGCATACTGTTGTAGTAACTATTGATTTAAATAATCCTGTGTTTTCTAATTATTAGTCTTATCTTTCTTATTTAAGGTAAAAACATTTATTTTTAATTTATTTGATTTTGGCTTATATGAGATGATGGGTGGGGTGGTTGCAAACTGGGGCTCTCCCCAACCGCACAGCTGTCCTTAAAAGTGTTGACTACACTTTCCCAGGGTCTCTACCCTACAAATGGTGTAGCCTCACTTGGTAGTTTGGTAGGATTAGAGTCCTTGAATTGGATCATGGGCGGGCTAAAATCCCATGTCTTAGTTGGTCTTTACTAGATTATGTCATGCACCAAGATCACCTATCATTATTTCTCTTCCAACCAATGAAATACTCATTGTACACAACTCTAAAATCCATCTTATCTCTCAACCATCACCTTTGATACCATTATTTTATGAACCCTCCCTCCAAGGATACCCCTCTTGAGCTAGAAATAAATAATGGGTGATAGTGATCCTTGAGTCCTGCCTTTAATAGGCCATGGGTTGGTGATTAACACAAAGGGTACACAAATCTTACAATATGGGAGGGATTGCCCTTTATATGGAAATAATATCAGGAGATATGATGGATCATCAAAAAACAACTACAATAAATATATAAAAGAAATCCAAAAACCATCCCACATGCATGAATAAAATAAAACTGGTACAAATACAATACAAATCCAAAGTAAAGTAACCAAAAGCAAGATAAAGTAGTAACTCAACAACTGTACCAAATCCAGATCTAGTAACTCCCAGCATAGTCTACGTAATTCTATTGGAAACCTGAATGCAATTTTATATACATATAGTGAGAATACAGGTATACTCAGTAGGGAAAACCAAAGTCTCTCATGCACATGTGAGGGAAACTTTCTAATGCTCTCATGAGAAAACAACATAACCAAACAACACCTAACAGGTATACTAACCATCCCAACATTACCGAGTCATTCTCACTAAATAAAAAAAGTCAAGTAATGTAATATAAGTAAAGACCATAAATCATAGGGTAACCCACACCACATTATCACTTATTATCCACTCTCACACCCTAACAGTAGATGTCTTAGTGTTCCCACCTCTTTCGAACATACCATATCAAAACCCACCTATAGACACTTGGGAAACAACCACACCAAATCCCACCCATAGACACCTTTCCCACAACCACATCACATCTCGCTCGTAGAAACCTAGGTCAAAACCACATCACATCTTTCCCATAGACACTTGGGCCACAAACATGTCACATCCCGCATGCAAACACTTGGGCCAAAAATCAAACCTCATCCCGAAGACACCTAGGAAAGCACAACACATCTCATCCTAAAGACAACTAGGAAAGTAAAACCACATATCATCCCAAAGACACCTAGGAAATCACAGATCATCTCATCCCAAAGACACCTAGGAAAGTACAACCACATCTCATCCCGAATACACCTGGGAAAACACAACTCACCCGCACACACCTGGTCCTCAGACAACACCACAACATACCAGAATAATTTTGGTCTATGACCACCTAGAAGTGGGAGGAGGGAAGAGTGGGTGGCCAGCCATCCATACCCCCACCAAGATGTTTAGGAAAGTCACCCTCCCCCATGATGATGGGGGTGTTCGGTTTTGGATTTGGTGTCATAGAACTAACTGTTTTTACATTTATTACATGAATATTTAATGTATTTAACTATTAAATATATTATTACATATTGTTTATTATTCTATATGACTATAATGTAATAATGTCCTAGAGTATTTTTTGCATTAATAAGGTCATAGAAGTTCCCTTCTATGATGAGAACCTTGAAGTGATATGAAAATATTATTTAATATAGTTATGTGGTTGGAAATAAGGATTTCTTTTTTTATAAGAACAACATATGTTATGGTATGGCACATTTAAATAATGGTTTGTATGTATTAAATTTAGAAAACCACGTTTTGAAAATCGATAGTGAAACAAACTCACATGACTCATACATCACCTAGTTGTGGCATCATCGTCTCGATCATGTAAATGAGAAGCGCTTGACAAAGCTCTACCAAGATGGCTATTTAGACTCTACTAAGCTAAGACCACTTGATGGATGTCATGCTTGTTCACAAGGTAAAATGATCAAGCCACCTTTCAGTGGACAGGGTGAAAGGGCCACAGATATTCTAGGATTGGTACACACAGATGTGTGTGGACCATTTCCTATAGAATCTAGAGGTGGATATTCTTACTTAATTACTTTTACTGATGATTTAAGTTGATATGGATATGTATACTTAATGAGTTATAAGTCAGAATCCTTAGAGAAATTTAAGGAATTCAAGAATGAAGTAGAGAATCATATTGGTAAGAAGATAAAGATGCTTTGATTGGATCGAGGTGGAGAATATATGAACCAAGAGTTCATCAATCTTCTATAGGAGTCTAGGAATCTATCTCATCTCACTCACCCTTATACACCATAGTGAAATGGTGTTAGCGAATGGAGGAACTGCACCTTGATGGATATGGTGAGGTTGGTGATGAGTCATGAATATCTTATATTATCCTTTTGGGGATATTAATTATAGACAACAACATACACATTAAACCGAGTACCAACTATGGTGGTAAATGGAATTCCCTCCGAGTTATGGAATGGAAAGAAACCCATTTTGTCACACACACCTGTATGGGGATGTGAGGAATTTGTTAAGGCCTTGTCAGGAAACCTAGCACCCTGGGGCATGAAGTGTATCATTATATAATATCTCAAGGAAACAAAAAGGAGATTACCTATATAACCCTTTAGACAAGAAAGTGATTGTTTCCAGACAAGCCGTCTTTCCTGAGAGGGAGAACATCCTCAAAAAGGATAGTGGGAGAAAGATTGAATTTGACGAAGCTGATGCTCAAGATACATAGGAGTTGGTATAGGAACAAGCTCCACAATTCCCCTTGGAAGAGGTTCCAGAAACACAAGTACTACATAGGAGCTCAAGAGAGGTAAGGGACCCAGAGAGATTTGGTTTCCTAGTCACTGAGGAGAGTGAATCATTATTGTTGGACAATGATGAACCTCTCTCCTACAAGGAAACAGTAGAAAGCTCAGAAGCTATGAGATTGCTATAAGCTATGAATTATGAGATGGATTACATGTATCATAACCAAGTTTGGGTTCTGGTCAATGAGCTATTTTATATAAAGCATGTTGGATGCAAATGGGTATTAAAGAGAAAACTGGACATGGAAGGTCAAGTTATCACCTATAAAGTAAGTCTAGTGGCTAAAGGATTCAGACAGCATCAAGGAATTGACTATGATGAAACCTTCTTGACAATTTCCATGTTTAAATCCATAATAATCATAATTTCCATAGCAGCTTATCATGACTATGATATTTGGAAAATGGATGTAAAAACAGCATTCCTTAATGGGAGCCTTCAGGAAGATTTCTATATGACACAACCAGAAGGGTTTGTGACACCAGGTAAATCCAAACGGGTTTCCAAGTTGTAGAAATCCATTTATGGATTAAAGAAATCATCCAGGTCATGGAGCATTTTATTTGATAAAGCCATAAAGGAATTTGGTTTCATTAAGAATGAATGTGAGCCATGTGTTTATAAGCATTTTAATGGGAATGTAGTCGTTATCCAAGTATTATATGTTGATGAAATATTGCTTATTGGAAATGATTTACCAGTCTTACAGTCAGTTAAGGACTAGTTAAACAAGTGTTTCTCCATGAAGGAATTGAGTGAAGCAGCTTACATTCTAGGGATCAAGATCATTCTTGATAGATCCAAGAGGCTGCTTAGACTATGTCAGGGTACATACATTAACCAGATACTAAAGAGATTTCGTATGGAAAAAATCCAAGAGGGGATTGGTTCTATTGTCACATGGCCTACATCTTTCTAAGAAAATGTGTCCTTAGACACAACAAGAGAAAGATAGAATGAGTAAGATCTCATAAGCTTAGGCTATAGGATCCATCGTGTATTCCATGTTATGCACCAGGCTTGATGTTGCCTATGCACTGAGCATGGTAGGCCGATATCAAGCAGATCCTGGAGAACAACATTGGACTGATGTTAAGATTATCCTTAAGTATCTAAGAAGAGCTAAGGATATGTTTCTAGTGTATGGAGAAGACGAGGATATTTTCATTAGAGGGTATGTTGATGCTGGTTTTCAGACAGATCAGAATGATCTGAAGTCGCAATCTGGATATGTTTTCTATCTCAATGGAGGAGCTGTGAGCTGGAAGAGTTCAAAGCAGCTAGTTGTCACCGATTCTACAGTGGAGTCCAAATATATAGCGGCTTATGATGTAACCAAGGAAGTCATCTGGATTCGAAACTTTGTCCAAGATCTTTATTTGGATCCTAGAAATAAGGATCCTATCACGTTGTATTGTGATAATACTGCAGTGGTGTCTCTTGCAAAATAACCAAGGTCACATCAACAGACAGAGAACATGCTCCAGAAGTATCACCTATTGAGGGATTTCTATCAAACTAGTGAAGTTGCAGTGAGTAGAGTGTCCACAGAAGAGAACTTGGAGGAACCCATGACTAAAGGTCTATCTCAGCAAAAGTATGAATATCCTGTGAGAGCTAGAGGGTTAAAAGTTGTTATAAGTTGTCTCTAGTCCAAGTGGGAGTCTATTTGAGTTGGTGGTCTAGAAATAACTACTTTGTACTTTATTAATTAATAAATACATTATCACATCTTGATTATTATTTTGTATGACAATGTATATGATAATGTCCTAAGGATAGCTGTGGAAATAAAGGGTCATAAAAGATCCCCACTTTGATGAGAACCCAGAAGTGCCATAACACTATTCTTGAATATATGTTATATGGACAGATGATGTTATTTGAGGGACACAGATAATACAAGCCATTAGGGTGAGGACTCATAAAACTTTGAGGCACCTTCTCATGGTGTGCGCCCTTAGTAATATCTAGAAGGATATTATGAGAATGAGTCCTTCCAGTAGGAAATCCACATTTCATAGTGTCATTGGATGTTCTTATATTCTGATGTGTGTATTGGTCCTTAGACTTTAAGATTATTATTAATGGGTATTACATATTGCGAACTTATATGTATTGACAAAAACTGTGATGACATGCTATTCACAGCGAGTTAGGATACGTTGGGTGTGTCATGAGTGATATTGTATTAATAGATAATGCAAGAAAGTATTTGTCCCTTCTGTTCCATAATAGAAGTAGATATCTCAGGCCCTTTGATGGAATTTATATAGCCTATATAAATCAATAGCCATGGTAAGGAATGAGCGAGTTCAATTATGGAAAGTCAATTAAATAATAATCGAGCACATGGGTTGATGGAACTGGCATGCAACCCACTTGATTTCGAGATAACGAGACAAAGGGATTATATTACACGGTAAGCATTCGTAGGAGGTGACATGTCCTTGTAGCCTTAACTTCGTTCTCTATGGGTGTCATGGCGTGTTGCTAGACGCTAACCTTGGACTTTAAGAAGGCTCTACCTAATGACACTAATAAAGAGGCCTAGAGGGTCACACACTAAGTGTGTCCAAGTATCTCAGTTAAATATTAATTTAACAAGTTAAATAAATATTATTATTTATTGTGGTTTAATAATTATTTAAGGATAACTGATCAAATTTATTTTGACACTAGTTATTCGAGAGAATATATTGTGGGCAAAATAATATATTTATTAGCGAGTAATGCAGTGATATTTATTTTAGGAATAAATGGCCATTATTCAAGGTCTAAAAAACGTGGTGGAGGAAATAAAGAAAAATAGAAAAATAAAAGTACACACTGTGTATATTAAATATACACGCTATGTATTTTTTCTATGAATTTATGAGAAATAATATTATTTTATTAAATAATATTAGGTGTAATTAGTTGGGCGCATGTCAAGTTATAATAATAGTCAACTATTATTATTATACATGGGGTATTACTAAGAATTAAATGAAATGAATAAATGCTTTTTAAGTAATTAATTAACTTTATTATTTTATGTAATTAAAATCCCAATTATATAATTCTCATTAGCCTAACCATTTTTTTGGGTTGTGTGCACAATGGATCAAAGAATGATCTCAAGATTCTAGTGAGAGATCCTCCTCTATTAGATCAAGGTGATCAAAGGTGTACATCGCAAGTGAATGCTCTTCAGTGCTAGCACCTGTAGATCCCTTTGAAAACATCCATAGATACCTGTAGCACGTGTGGATCACTTCTAGAGGAATTTTACACTTGGATTCTATGACGCAATGACGGATCACATCGGATCATGACCGAAAACATCAACAGAGAGATAATTCTATCAAGGTAATTCATGTCAATTAATTAAATTAATTATAACCAACATATGATGATCTTATCTATGGTTCTCGGACTCCCCTATTTATTTTTCGTTCTTCATTCTATTTTGAAGATCCAACATTTTATTATTTATCGTGATAGATCTCGTATTGATCATTGTTAAAGCAAAAAAGTTAAAGTTGGGTACACCCACCAATGCACTTCTGCTACGCTCGAAACCTATAATATGTTTGCAGGTAGTAGGGTACATTGGGTGTGTCACGAATGGCATGTTATTAATGGATAAGTTGAAGAAGGATTTGTCCCTTCCATTTATAGAAGTTGATATCTCGACCCTTTGATTGAAATAGAACCGTTGCTCTAAATTATATGTTCATGGTGTATCGACGAGTTTATTTCAGGTATTCAAAGAGAGACGTATTAAGAAAATAGGTTTATTACACTATCAGGAAACTTGCTTGATGAGATCTTGAGACAAAGGGATTTTATAACACAGTGAGCATTCGTATGTGGATGTCATTATTGAGAATTTATGTTCTTTCTCTTGAGTGAATTGACCCATTTCTAGACAGTACTCTTGGAAATTAGGCAATCCTACCTAATGCGAAGGAGAAAGAATCCTAGAGGGTCACACACTAACTGTTTATTGTCATCTCGATTAAATTATATTTGAATTTAATTAATAGAATAAATATTATTCTCAAGACCGTGGAATAATTTTATTCCAGTTAATATGATAGCATAAATTAAATAAAATATATTTATTTTATTAAACATTTAATAAAAATTTATTTACTAGTTTGTAAATATAATATTTATTTAATAGAATAAATTATTTATTTATTCCGGTGTTCAATAAATGGATGTGGAGTTTGATCAGACCAAGACCGGTCTGGAAGTAAAATAATTATTTACAAAATGGTAAATAATTATTTAACTGGTTGGCACAATACAAAATAATAATAATGTGATTATCATTATGTGGCATGAGATTTCATTTATAATTCCATTTTGTGCAACTTGGTGCACCACGAATAATGGTGATTTTATTGTTCTTATATAGCATAGGTTTTCTCTAAGGTTATGAATGTATTTAATTTCTCTTATGCAATTAAATATTTTAATCGAAACCCCATGTCGTTAAATAGATAGGTACGTACATTGATTCATTGGGCCTAGTGAACCAAATTGCCGGAGGTGAAATAATTGTTGAACCAAAAAAAATCTCTCTCTCTCAATCTCTCAAATCCTCTCCTCTCCCCTCTCAAGAATGAGCGATGTTCTTTAATATTGAAGAACAAGCAATCAAGAACAACTGATGCAAGACACTCTCTTCTCCATGCTAGCACCTAGAGAATGAGTGGTGTCGATAAGAGGCCATCAGAGAAAGTTTTGATCACCGCTAGATGGATTTTGATTTGTATCCTCAAAAGCGCTACAATACAATCTAGAAGGGTCTTTCTAGACAATAAACATCATCAATAAAGAAAGAACTGAAGATCAAGGTATTTAACTTTTGCCGAAATTATTTAAATTAATTGTAAACATGATGCGCAAGATCCTCTCTCTAGGATCTGGCACCCTTTTCTTTGTTTTTCTTGATCTCTGGTCTTAATCTGATGATACTAGTGTTTTATCATCATATTTATCCCAGATTGGTCATCAATTATGTCAAAGGAAAAGTTAGTCCCTTCTAACTGTCATGCATCTGCTACGCTCAGATCATTCATTCGGCACATAGTTCTCAAATAGGATGGGGTGTGTATAGAAATAACAAGGAAAATACAAGTATATGTAGGACCCCGGGACACCCTGAGAGGGGATGGGTGAATCAGGGTGACCATTTTTTCTTTTAATGTGATGGATCTTTTTCCCAAGTTTGTAGGAACTTGTTAAACATGTATAATGAATATGATCAGAAAGAAAACATTCACATGCAGAGAGATGACACAACACTTTTTACTTGATTCACTACTAAGGGCTACATCCAAGGAGTAGACACCGATAGGTTGTCAGTCATACCAAATTCCACTAAAACTTCAATAGTTTTGGATTACAAAGGCTCGGGAATAGTCACTCTGTCCCAGGATCACTACCTTTACAAAGGTTCAAGGATAGCTCAATGCGTCCCTCAGGTCACTCCCATTGACTCCCCCTGGCTCACTACCTTTGGTGAAGTCACACTTAGTTTATAGACATGAATGTCTCTTAATCATTGAAAAAGAATGCATCCTCTGTTGTATGTAGATGATTTTTTGAAGTCCAAATCTCACCAGTAGTCTAATCTCACTTTGTACCGAAGGTGTCGGGCAATCTTCGAGCTTTCGTGCATCTCAAAAAATACCAGCGTTCTTCAACAATACCACGCGCGCTTCTCCAAGCCGGCGTGCATGTTTCAAAGACGGCATGCAAGTTATAACTAGCGCTCAATTATACCTCAACCACTTGTGCGACACACACTTCTTCAACACCAAACTTGCGTGACCCACATTCTTTGCTGCCCAAACTGCCTTGGACGCACAACAAACAACTGTCGCGTAACATCAACTTGCGCGACCCACCACTACTTGCACAACCAAAACACCTGTGCAACAGGAGCTCTAAAAATTCTCCAAGTCTGAACTTCGTTAAGAATGAGGAGGGGTGTTCCTCTATTTATAGGAAAACTGGACACCCTACGCGGTGGCATGCAATCCTCCTCTCAGTGCGCAAGTTCTGGCATGCAACTCCAACTGCCCAAGCCTCTGTCGCGCTACTCACTTGCCCGACCGAACCAATACTTGCGCGACCCTCTTTACTTTGCCATATTTTGATGTTTTGGTCTTAAAAAACATATGGCGTGAAACTTTCCAATCCCCCTAGGCACTGGCACGCAAGTCCTTTCTCGGCACGCAAGTCACTTGCATGACCCATATCTAGCATGCAGGTCCCTTTCCCAAAAATACCTTCTTCCACTATTGTCAATTTTGAGGTCCATAAATTTGGAAAACACTAGAAAATGGTGCCACCTAAAATACTGTTATCTGCTTGAACTGTATGAGCACTTTGTTGGAACACATTCTGAACTTCCTCTATGGATTGACAATAAACACAAACCATACTCCAATTCATGAAAATATGACCATGGTTCCAAAAATCTCCCCCTTTGGGTTTGTTGGCAATCAAAAAATAAATTAAATAGATCACCATCCACATGCAAACCAAAAATTAAAGAATCAACTCAGCCAACACTCTAAGTCTACGTGAGCAAAGGTCGGTGTAGAAAACAATAGAGGAAGCTTGAATTGGTTCCTGTGTTTTGCAATTATCAATGACGCCCAATGTATTCCTTCTCATCCTTGTCATCCTATCACTAACACTGAATTTATTCCTTTCTCCCCCATAGAAAATAAACCCAAAGATAGGTAATTGTTCATTTCTTAGATCAAACCACACTCCCCCTGGATAGTATCTCCCCAAAAAACCCACATCATATCCATAAATAGATTAAAAACAATTAAGATAACTGGAGAGAGGGGATTTTTGTAACCTCCTTAGGCAGTGGGAGGTGTCTGAACACCGAGGTTCAACCGATGCTTCTCAAACACATCCGTTGACAGTGGCTTGGTCAGGATATCAGCCACTTGCTCATCAGTTCCCACATGATCCATTCTAATCATGCCTTGTTCAACTTTGTATTTGATAAAGTGATACCTAATTTCAATATGTTTTGTACGAGAATGTTATACCGGATTATTCGTAAGATCAATTGCGCTCTTGTTATCATAGTAAATCACCATTGGTTGCTTCACCTCATCACCAATATTTGCTAATTATTGCTTCATCCATAACAGTTGAGTGCATACCTTTGTGGTGGAGATATACTCAGCTTCAGCAGTACTAAGAGAAGTACTTTCTTGTTTCTTACTCAACCAACCAACACATTTATTCCCAATATAGAATGCTCCACCACCGGTGGATTCTCTGTCCATGACATCACCAGCCCAGTCAGCATCAGAAAATGCTTATAATTCATTATTCCTTCCTGCAGCAAAGTATAAGCCATAATTGTGAGTACCTTGAATATACCTCATGACTCTTTTTACTGCTACCATATGTTCCTCCTTTGGATTACTCTGAAAGCGAGCTATAAGACAAGTGGCAAAGAAAATATCTGGTCGTGTCATTGTCAGGTACAGTTGGCTCCCAATGATCCTCTTGTACATGGTGGGATCTATAGAGGTCCCATATTCATGCTTTCCAAGTTTAGTTCCAACTGAAATCGGAGTTGACATTGGTTTGGAGTCTTGAATATTAAACTTCTTCAGCAAATCTCTTGTATACTTTTCCTAAGAAATGAAAATGTAATCCTTCTTTTGAATCACCTGAATCCCAAAGAAATATGTGATCTCCCCAATCATAGACATTTCAAATTCTGATTTCATGTGATTGTCAAATTCATCCACTGATTTCTTCCTGATGCCACTAAATATGATATCATCAACGTAGACAAGAACCGTGAATTGATCTTTTGGAGAATTCTTCACATATATATTGTGGTCTACTCCTCATCTTTTGAATTCCAAATTCTTGATATACGAGTCCATTCAAGAATACCATGCTCATGGTGTCTACTTCAAACCATATAGAGCTTTCTTCAGTTTGCATACCTTTTTTTCATCAGTACCAAGAACAAAACCCACTGGTTGTTCAATGTAGACTTCTTCTTCGAGTACACCATTCAATAATGTTGTCTTAACATCCATTTGATATAATTTATATCCTATTTAGAGTGACATGGAAAGGAACATCCTGATTGACTCCAGTCTAGCCATAGGAGCAAAGGTTTCTTCAATATCAACATCTTCAATTTGGGAGTATCTTTTACATACCAGTCATGCCTTGTTTCTGATAACACTTTCCATTATCATCAAACTTATTCTTGAAGACCCATTTTTTACCAATCACATTATGACCTTCGGGTCTCTGTACAAGATCCAATGTTTGATTCTTGTCAATCTGAAATAACTCTTCATTCATGGATTTCACCCATGATTCATTTTTTTCATCCTCTTCAAATGAGGATGGCTCCACAACTAAAAGAAATGCAGATTGCGTTTTATTCCTCATCCTCCTTGTTTGTGTGGGTGAACTTTTATCCCCAATTATGTTAGATTGATCAATCTCAGTTCTTCGATTTCTCCTACGAGGTTCAGTTTCATTCTTTCCAGCCATAGTTTCTTCTTCAGATTCTTCTTCTGAGTCAATATCATGATGTGGCTACTGAGTGTTTTGAACAACTTCCTCTATTTCTGTATTTCTATTTTCTCCATTTTCACTTTCTTCCTCACTTTCTATCACATCATCATATGATGTCCTTGAAGTATTTGTGGTTTTCTCTCAATTATCTTAACATCACTGCTTTCCACAATCCTTCCTAGTCACTTGTTAAAACACTTGTAGGCTTTGTTGTTCATTGGATACCCAAGAAAAATTCCTTCATCAGCATTGTCACCAAACTTCCCTTGATTTTTATCTTTATTTCGGATGAAACATTTGCTTCTGAAAACTTGAAAGTATTTCAATGAAGGCTTTCTTCCATGCCACAATTCATATGGTGTCTTTGTTTCTCCCATATAAATCCATGTTCGATTCTGAATGTACAATGTAGCTTCAATAGCTTCCTTCTAGTAATGGCGAGAGATACCACTCTCAATTAGCATAGTCCTGGCCATATTGTTGACCTATCGATTCCGGCACTCAACAACTCCATTTTGTTGTGGAGTTCTCACAGCAGAAACCTCATGTTGTATTCCATGTTTTTCTAGTTAATTCTCAAACTCAATGGATGTGTATTCCCCTCCATTTAAAGATCGTAACACTTTGATTGTTCATCCAGTATCATTCTCGACGATTTGTCGATATGTTTTCATGAATTCAAGCACTTGTAATTTTCTGTTAATGACCATAACATAATCAATTCTATTGTAATCATCTATGAAAAGGACAAAGTACCTTTCTCTGTGTGTTTTGGCAACATTTATCCGCCCGCATACATCTGTATGAATTAGATCAAGAATATGAGATGCTCTTTTCTTCTTTGGCCGATATGAATTGCAGACCATCTTTCCATGAATGCAAGCATCACAAGACTTTTCATGCTCACGCTTCAGGTTGGGAATGTCCATGAAAATCCTAAATTTTGATATTTTCTCTATGTCTTGTTGATTGATGTGTCCCAGTCTCCGATGCCACAAATTGTTTTCTTCTTCAACAGTCATGTAACAAACATTTTCTTTACTATTAACCTGAAACAAGTTTCCTTCTGTTCTGCATCCCTTGATAAGTGAATTGCATGTCTTTCCCCTGATATTGCAGCCTTTCTGATTAAAAGTAACTATAACTCCCAAGTCACAGAGTTGACTCACGCTGAATAGATTATGACGTAGGCCATCTACATAAAGTACTTCAGTCTTCTTTAGCTCTCCATTAGATGATTCAGTACTTCCACTACCTTTTATTTTCATAGCTCCATCATTACCAAATCATATTGTTCCATCAAACTTCCTTTTAATATGCGTTAATAGGCCAGTATTACCAGTCATATGAGATGAACAGCCACTATCCAGAATCCAGGTACTATTTCTTTTTGTAACTTTGAGGACCTCCTCTACAAGGTTGGATTTCTCAATTTTCTTCCTTTCTTTCCATGAGACATTGAATTGAGTATAGATCATTGATGAACTTTCAATGATCTCTTATGTGTACCTAGGTTCTTCATAGTCGAAATCTTCTTTGAGAGGAGAAAACCTATTTGAAAGAGAAACATTGTCTTGCTGACGAGACTTGACTTGTCTCGAACTTCGGTATAAGGTGTCCATGTCCTATTTCTGCCTGCAATTAACAGCCTTATGACCAAGGATATAACAATGAAAACAATATCTATAGAAATCGTTTCTTCTAAAAGAATTAGGATATGAATTTTTTCTCCTCTGTTGAACTCCTATATCTTCTCTATTCATATGGATTCTTTCCTCTTTGCAATAAGACATGGTATGGCCCAAATATCCACATAACTGACACTTCATGAGAGGAAATGTCTGCTCGCTTATATTTTTCCTCATTCTTTCTTCTGGGGGATAATATCACGATGGCTTCTTTTTCCACGAGGCTCGAGGATAATCTTCTTTTCTTCTTTCAGATTTAATTGGGGGTTTTTGTTTCATCACTTCAGAAGACTTTCCCACATCACCCACTTTCATCTTGCCTTTATTTTGGTCACCTTTATTTGCATCATTTGACGATTCTACCTCACAACCAATTCCACTATTTCCCATACAGGAAGGTCTTTGATCATTAAAAATCTTTCCAACTCCATTAGATCCATGTTTTGTTCTCTCCAACAGCTCAGCATCTAAGAACCTTCCACATTGTATTTTTTTCTTTGATTCTTTTGACATTGAATCTTTTTCAAGTTTACTTATAATAGTAACAACTTACTCCTCAAGACACTCAGCAGTCTTGGACTTTTCCTCTAGTTTGGAGGTGAGGTCATTGAAAACCTTTTTCTGCTCTTCAATTCTCAGCTTCAGATCCACTACATCATCATTGCTTTCAAGTATTTTAGATTGTACTTTCACCAAATCTTTCAGTCATTCAATTTCAGCTTCAAGTTGATCAACATATTTCATTGATTCTTCTACAATTGATTTCCACTTATTGAAACTCTTACATTTAATCTTGAGCTTACTAATAGCATCCTTAAGTTGCAACTCTGGATCTACACTAGTTTTCAACTGATTTTCTCCACCAGTATCTTCTGATTTTTTAACAGTGGCCATCATGGAAGCATGGTTCCTAGTTTTAAATTCAGGTTCTTCTTCATCACAGAATTCATTATCATCTTCTTCCTCTTCACAGAAAAAACTCTTCTTCAGAACTTTCTTTCTAGATTTGAAGTCTCCTTTCTTGAAAAACCTTTTCTGAGGCTTCTAAATGTTTTCATCATCGCTATCATCATCATCGATCTTCCCTAATAACTAAGAAACAATGTGCCCAACTTTTCCACAACGAAAGCAAGCTAGAGGTAACTTCCCTTTGAATTTCCCTTTTCCCTTATAAAACTTCTTGGAAATGAGAGAAAGAATTTATTTTTCCTCATCTCCTTCACCACTACTATCTTTTAATATTTTCAGTTTCTCCATGGATTTGAATGTCATTTCCTTGCTTACTCGAGTCGTAGAATCTTCTGGTTTGACCCCCATTTCATATGCCACCAGGCTGCTCAATAAATCATCTAAAGAAATTTTGGAAAGATCTCTTTCCTCAAGGGCTGAAACCTTTGCATTGTAAATGGTTGGAAGTCTTCTTAATATTTTCTTAACAATTTATACATCTTTTATTTCCTCACCTAGACCCCGAATAGCTCCAACCACTTCAGTAATTCGATTAAAGAAGGAATCTGCATTCTCATCAGGATGCCTCTTCAGATCATCGAACCTATTGTGCAGGACTTGTAGTTTTGCCTCCTTCACTTTTCTATCACCTTCATAAATATTTTCAAGTTTATCCCACATGGACTTTGCTGAGGTGAAACTCATCACCTTTAGATAGATCTGATCAGAAAGAGCTGCAGTGAGAGCATTCTACGCTTTAGCATCAGCATCAAGAATTTTCCTATTGGCATCAGTCATAGCCAGCCCTATTAGATCACTAACATGTATACCTTGCACAGTAGAAAACAAAACATCCATTCCTAGGGATCTTAAATGAGATCTCATTCTATTCTTCCAGATCTGGAAATTACTTCCATCGAAGAGAGGGACTCCCCTAACATTGGCTTTATTCTCCATGATGAAAAAGGATAGATTCAACATCAGCAACCTTTACCCTCTGATACCACTTGTAGGACCCCGGGACACCCTGAGAGGGGAGGGGTGAATCATGGTGACAAATTTTTATTTTAATGTGATGGATATTGTTCCTACGTTGGTAGGAACTTTTCAAACCTGTATAATGAATATGATCAGAAAGAAAACATTCACATGCAAAGAGATGACACAAAACTTTTTACTTGGTTCACCACTAAGGGCTACGTCCAAGGAGCATACGCCGAAAGGTTTTCGGTTGTACCAAATTCCACTAAAACTTCACTAGATGTGGATTAAAAAGGTTTGGGCATAGTCACTCTGTCTCAGGCTCACTACCTTTACAAAGGTTCAGGGATAGCTCGCTGCGTCCCTCAGGTCACTCCTGTTGACTCCCCCTAGCTCACTGCCTTTGGTGAAGTCACACTCAGTTTATAGACGTGAAGGTCTCATCATCATGGTAAAAGAATGAATCCTCTGTTGTATGTAGATGCTCTGTTGAATTCCAACTCTCACCAGTAGTCTAATTTCACTTTGCACCAAAGGTGTCAGGCAATCTTCCAACTTTCGTGAAGCTCCAAAAAGACCGGCGTGCTTCAAGAATACTTGGTGCGCTTCTCCAAGCTAGTGCGCAAGTTTCAAAGTCGGCGCGCATGTTATAACTGGCGTGAAAGTCTACCTTGACCACTTGCACGACACACACTTCTTAAACACCAAACTTGCGCGACCCACGTTCCTTTTCTCCCAAACTGACTTGGACGCGTAGCAAACAACTGTCGTGCCACATCAACTTGCACGACCCACCACAACTTGTGCAACCAAAACACCTACGTGATAGGAGCTCTAAAAATTCTCTAAGTCTAAACTTCATTACGAATGAGGAGGGGTGGTCCTCTATTTATAGGAAAACTGGACAACCTGTGCGGTGGTACGCAAGCCTCCTCTCGACGCGCAAGTTCCAGTGTGCAACTCCAAACGCCCAATCCTCTGTCGCGCTACTCACTTGCGCGACCCGCTTTCCTTTGCCATATTTTGATGTTGTTATCTTGAAAAACATATGGCATGTAACTTTCCAATCCCCCTAGGCACTGGTGCGCAAGTCCTTTCTCAGTGCGCAAGTCACTTGCACAACCCATATTCAGCGCACAAGTCCCTTTCCCAAAAACACCTTCTTTCACTTTTTTCAATTTTGATGTCCAGAAATTTGGCAAACATAGGAAAACAGTGCCACCTTCAATACTGTTATCTTCTTGACTTGTATGAGCACTTTGCTGGCACACATTCTCAACTTCCTATGTATATTGACAACAAACACAAACCATACTCCAATTCATTCAAAGATGACCATGGTTCCAATAGTATACACATATATGATACCAAACACTCAATCCCAAACTATGGGTTTCTAGATAGAAATAAATTTACAAGAATACCACCTTTGCTGCTACCTCTAAATACATAACACCACATAACAAGCCACAAAATCTTTTCAATTTTCAACCAATTTCATTTAACCACCCCATTCATTTTATTGTTTAGAATTAACCATATTTAACCACAGAACCCATCATTTATTCATCCATTAACAATTTATATTCTATTAACTAATCCAACACATGTCATTCCATGCTTTATTAATCAATTATTCATTCATTTCACCGCTACATGGGTGACCACTAAGCACAACACACCACAAGAAAACACATAAAAAAAATTTTGAAGGTGAAGAGCCTAATAAATTAAGGTGGATCCACATTAAGGACTCATTGTTCCATGTTCTCCATGTTTAACACACATTCATGGTATATCATATATTGATCTCTAGATATGGGGTGAATCTTTCTACATGTTATTAATGGTGAAGAACCCATACCAACACTAATGTTGTTCTTCAAAATAATTCCACTCAAATAACATATCAACATAACCAACCCCCAACTCACAACCCCATTTAGAAACATATAACCGTAAAACTAGTTCATAGCTCTGTTGTATGACACATATCATCCATCCCACAATCAGTCAATCTCTCAACCTGAGATTCCATTACACCACCCCATCCATTCCACAACACACAACGGTGCTCACAACCCTACTACATCACAAACCAGAACAAGCCCACACATCACCTCACCACACTTACCAAGGAAAACACAATTCCATATTTAACAAGGCATCCCTTTTTAAATTCCACTTATTTATTCTGAGGTTATCACAGAAATTGTATTATCCTGGGGAATCCATTCATTAGACAAATATATATGGTTAGACAATTTCATTTTAAGGTGATACTAAACAAATCTCGAACAAGGAAACAACCACGATAAATGCATCTGGCACAAACAAGGCCACCAACAACCACAATTTTCAACAAGGCATCGAGATCGAACAATCACAATATCACAATCAAATCAAGGCTATAAAAATATATAGACCATACCTGTATACCCTTCAATTTTGAATTAAAAAAATTCATTATCTTTGATTAATCCAGAATAACCATGATCCATGGATAACCCCCCCCCCCCCTCGTGCGCATGATACACAATAATGGGAATGGAGAGAGATCCTACCTTGAGGAGGATTTCCAATTGTTGCACACCATAGGGAAAGGAAGAACGCTCGTGAACCACAACTGCACTATGACCATGGAGGATGAACCAACACCGCACCAAGGATTTGTCAAAACGCAACCCAGCACATCTCCAAACCAAAGAAACACCACCACAATAGATCCCCAAACGAAGAATGAAAGAAAAAAAGGAGAGGAAAGGGAGATAACTCACCATGAATCGACCACAGATCGCCAACGAACATCCACTGGGATCAACACATCGAAGAGGGAGAAAAAGGGTCGAAGAATACTCATGGGTGCCTAGGGTTTTCCCAAAACGAGAGGAAAAAGGAAACCACGGCCAAATGAATGATGGTTCAGCTGAAAAGAATTTTAAAACTCCACATGATCGGGGTATTACACGACTTGTAATCCCCTTTCACGTCGTGTAATACCCAGGGTTCAGTTTTCTCTGAAAACACATCGCCTCTCCACTTAATTTTATTTTTCTATCCCTGAAATATCACATGTTGTGAAACCTCCCAGACAATCTGTGAAATATAGTTTCACATCATGTAATACAATTACACGATGTGTAATCACCCTGTTTCAAGCCTTTAGCAATTGAACTTCTCCAAACTCCCTTTGAGGCTCCTCCGAACACTTTCAATGACTAAAACCTACAAAGTAATAGAACAGAAAGGCATGAACCATTACACCACCATATATATAGAACCCCGCGCATCATTTCACAATATCATCACCTCTACATATCCATTGCACACCCTCTTTTACATTGCCACCATACATCCTCATAAATCATTACCACATCATCACCAAACAGCTTCTAACACACAAAAAATAAAAAAAAAATAACATGAAATAAAATTACTATAACAATATTACCATAACAAGGCTTCCATATAACAAGTCAAAAATGAACTAATCCCTAATAATCTCATTGAACTTTCCTCCATCAATCCCAAAAAGCTACCACAACCCCACTTTCATTTTGGAAACCACACAACACCCCCAAGCCAACAAGCATAACAAAGATAACATGAGAAGTAATGGATAAATCCCAAAACATTTAAACCCATGACTTGCTTCTAACCACCTCACAATATGAGGCAACCTAACTCTCCCTCCTAAAACGATCCTACTAAATTCCCTTATTTCATCATAGTAATCATACGCTACCCATCCCAACTCTAATGAAACATTTAAGCGAAAAAAAATTATCAGACTATAATGGAAGATTTTACATGGAGTAATTTAAAAATAACCTAAAGAGACTAAGAAAGATGATTATAAGGGAAACTTTGGAAGAAAACACAGAAAATCATCCAGGCATATAGATTTCATGTAATGTAAGACAAATACAGATATCTCATACCTCAAACCACAACATGGTTTCTCAATCACCATAACATTGTGTTAGTCTATCATGAGTTTAGTTACACAACACCACCACCAAATCTAAAGTCAAGAACCATCACTAAGATATAAACTAATATCGACACCTTCTTTGTCTCTGTATCCACTCTCTACTATTAGCACATGTATGACAATGTGATTGAAAATTATATAGTAATGTATATTTAAATTTCAACTTAAAAATAATAAAATTATGTGTACTAAATGATTATGAAATTGTGTGATATACCTGCTCATTCAAACTATCCATCGATATAGTATCACCGGGGACACATCTAGTCATCTTCTATTATAATTCAACCAATGCTTTCTGCAGAGCAACGACCTTCACATCTATCATCTGTACATGAGAACCTTATTTTTGGATTGTTCTCCCCTGTTTCTGAATTTTGTTTTGCATTTTAATAAACTTCCTATGAGAATCTTGAGGTACGGAGTAACTAAAACCTTAATTAGATGATTCCATAATACCCGGTGACCTGGAAAAGGCCTCTGATTGTAATGGTCATGAACCTATCCCATTCACATGACCAGGATGCTTCTTCTTAAGGAGCTAATCATCTGGATAATCCTAGGAGACCGACAAAGACTGTGCGGGATTGAAATTTCTAAGTTCTTTTATTTTTACCTATAAATCAATTATCAGTCAATTTTAAATCAATGCATGTTAACAAAGTGACAACCTTTAGTAATTTTTTACAATGAAAATGGAATTCATTCCCAAACTTCTTTGATAGGATCATTCACATAACTTCAATCAGATTACGAATGAACATCCAACCAGGCATAAGAAAGTGGTATCTGAATTATTTGTGACATGCACAAGTAGACGAAACATCAAGATAATGTGTGGTGGGCTCGAAATGGATGAATAAATAGTTATTAAATAATTGGTTATCTTTAAAAATGTGCTCTAGGGTGTAAAAACCAAGAAAACAACCACTACATTCTATGAAATTAAAGGACAAAAACTGTTGAATGATGTGTAAAATGTAGGGGCAAACACCGTGTCGCTTTGAATTGTAGTTGGTACAGGATGACTGAAAATGAATTTTTAATGTTTTAAAATACTAAAACGTTCATTTAATAGTTCAAACCAGAGTAAACGACCTCAGATTGTTGTGAAATCAGAGAATAAATTTCATGGAATTATTTTTTACTTGTATGAGTGGGTGACGCGTCAATCCGACGTACGATGTTCTTGAACTAATTGAATAAATATTTATGAAAAGATTTGATAGTTTTTAAAAACATGCGTAAGGGAGTCAAAAACCAAGGAAATGACCTTCGATTGTCATGAAATCATAGAAAACAACAATATAATGATTTTTTGAAATATGCGCCTTCAAGGCGCACCAATCTGATTTGTTGTTTTTCTTGAAATGATCGAAAACATCTTTTATTGTTTTAGAACACTAAAACATGCACTGAACAGTTCAAACCATAGAAAATGAACTTGTATTGATGTGAAATCATAGAAGAAGTACATTTGAATTATTAGTGACGTGTACGAGAAGATAACAAGTAAATTTATTGTGCGGCGTGATTGGACTGGCTGAATAATCATTTTTAAATTTAAATATATATATATATATTAGAAACTGTTAATACGTAGATAATTGAACCAACACGGACTTTTGGGGTAACTTTTTATTTAAATAATCTAGTGAGTTTTAATTTCTAGTCTTAATTTTCTTATTTAGGGTACTAACATTTATATTTAATTTATTTGATTTTGGATTATATGTGATATGGTGGGTTGGTTGCACACCGGGGATCTCCCCCCGCATGTTTGTCCTTAAAAGTTTTGACCACACTTTCCATTTACCCCTATAATATATTGGGGATAAAGTAAAAAGTAAATCCAAAAAAACCAAAGGGGTTCAAGGAAATGTTGCGGCAGTACAGACTTTTAGTGGTGAACTTCTGAATGAATAATTTAGGCAGTTGGTAGAACCCAAACCTAATAATCCATTCCTTCAAGAAAAACCTGCTTCCCTATGCATGACACCTTGCAAGTTCATGCATGCGTGCTGGTGGCGCCTCCATTCACTCCACAATCAAAGAAGCTTTATCCTTCATCCTAACAACTGCTGGCCTAGTCCTACACCCTATAAATACCGGATTAACCATCCTCCATTCCCATCCATTGCTCGCACCCTCTGCCGCAATACATCAAAGAAGCGCTCAAAATGGCACACCCCGTATCTTCTTCTTCGTCTCTGCTCGGAAAAATTGGCGATAAGGGTTTTTATTTATTTGATTGGGTTTAGGGTAAAGATAATGAGGGATATGGGTTTGTTGAGCGCCACTTCATATGGCGCTCAACACTTCGGGTGGCTAGCACTACTTCAAGTGGATCTTTGCCACCCCCTTATTTTTTTGGATTTTTTTCTTTTTTTTCTGGTTTTTTTTTGTTTTTTTTTCTTTTTTTTTGTTTTCTGGATTTGTTTTCTTTTTTTAGTTTTGCACCCCTCCCTTTAATTGTTTTTTTTTGTTTGGTTATTTTTTCACCTCATCCCTTTTTTAATAAATAATTTCAAAATAAATAAATGAAATTTTAAAAATAAACTTATAAATATGTATTTAAAAATGTTAAATTAATTATTATTATGTTTTTAAATATATTTATAATTATATAATTATAAAATTATATTTATATAGTTATAAACCTTATTTAATTATTTAATAAAATAATTAAATAAACCTTATATATAATTATTTATATAAGTTTATAAATTTATATATAATTTTGTAAATAAAAACTATGTATTAAATTAAAAATATATGGTTTATTTATATTTATATAGTTATATTATATAAAATATAAGGGCTTTTTTTCCATTTTGTTTGTTTTATTTATATATTTACATATAAATATTATAAATATTATAATTATAAATAGTTATATATATGTGTGTGCATAAATATAATTATGTATATATATAATTAAAAATAAATATTTAAAAATATAAATCTATTTATATATATTTTTTACATAAAAAATATATTTGTAATTATATAATTATAAACTAATCTTTATAAATAAATATTTATAATTATATAAATATATAATTATGAAAATATTGTTACATATATATTTAAAATTTATTTATAAATATATTTAATATTTATATATAAATATATATATATATATGTAGAATTATATTTATAATTATATTTTGAATTATATTGTAATTATAGTTATACTTATGTATTTATAATCATATATTTGTACGTATATATAATTTTAAATCTATAATTACTATTCTATGTTTATATAGTTATAATTAATTATTTATAAAAAAAATTGAAATGTTGTTAAACATATAGTCTTTCAATACCAACTACTTGAAACTTAAAAATGTTTCAAGTATGTGACTTTGAAAGACTATAAAATATAATTTATATGAACAATATGAATGAAACTTAAAACATGTATTAAAAATATACTAAATAGATGAAAATAAAAAAATTACGTAAAAAATGTCGATAGAAAATATTTTATAGTCTTTCAATACCACCTACTTGAAACATAAAAATGTTTCAAGTATGAGACTTTTAAAGCCTATAAAATATAATCTATATGATCAATATGAATGAAACTTAAAACATGTATTAAAAATATACTAAATAAATGAAAATAAAAAAAATTACGTAAAAAATGTCGATAGAAAATATTTTATAGGCTTTCAAAATCACCTAGTTGTAACTTAAAAATGTTTCAACTATGTGACTTTGAACGCCTATAAAATAGAATATATATGACCAATATAAATGAAACATAAAACATGGATTAAAAATATACTAAATAGATGAAAATAAAAAAATTACGTAAAAAATGTTGATAAAAAATATTTTATAGGACTTCAAAACCACCTAGTTGAAACATAAAAATGTTTCAACTATGTGACTTTGAACACCTATAAAAAATAATCTATATGACCAATATGAATTAAATGTAAAAAATGGATTAAAAATATACTAAATAGATGAAAATAAAAAAATTATGTAAAAAATTTTGATAAAAAATATTTTATAGGATTTCAAAACCACCTAGTTGAAACTTAAAAATGTTTCAACTATGTGACTTTGAATGCCTATAAAATATAATCTATATGACAAATATGAATGAAACTTAAAACATGGATAAAATATATTCTAAATAGATTAAAATGAAAAAATTACGTAAAAAATGTCGAAAGAAAATATTTTATAGGCTTTCAAAACCACCTAGTTGTAAGTTAAAAATGTTTCAACTATGTGACTTCGAAAGCCTATAAAATATAATCTATTTGACCAATATGAATGAAACTTAAAACATGGATAAAACATATACTAAATAGATGAATATGATAAAATTACATAAAAAATTTTGATATAAAATATTTTATAGGCTTTCAAAACCACATAGTTGTAACTTAAAAATGTTTCAACTATGTGACTTTGAAAGCCTATAAAATATTATTATTTAATACACAATAATTAATTAGTTAGTAATATAATTATTAATTATTATTCATCATTATAATTATTAATTATTAATGTTTAATTATTAATTAATTAATTAAAAATTAGTAATTTACATTTATAAATATATTTATTATTATATAATTATAAATGTAATGTTTTTAAATATTTAAGTAGTTGTGTAAAAAAATATGTTTACTATATGTATTTTTTTCTTTTCATTTTTCAAGAAATTATCAAATTTTTAGTCGGTATGACAAATTTAGTTTATATTGTACTTTTACTTTATAATTTAATAATTAATTTAAATCAGTTTTTATTTATTATATTTTTGATTTTCTTGTTATTTGACTTAAACAACAATTACTTATCATAGTGAATAAGTTTTTTAATATATAAAACATCACATCCAAAAACATCAACGATGATGCCCCCTGGTACCACAACGCGGCGTCTGAATATCACATCCTCTCTGTGTCCGACGTCCGTGTCGCTCTGGTGTCCTCTCTGCAGGTTCCTCCTCTTCCGGTGCTTCTGGTGCCTCCCCATGGTGCTGTGTAGAGGACTGACCAAAACCATGTGAGGAGGACGCCCCAAAATAATATGGGGTGCCATATGGCTTTGAAGCTCCTATAAATGGTAGAAATGGGGTACTGAAGAAGGCCTCGTCGGGAGGAGAGGGGGCCGCCATAAGCTGTGTGACTGCACCCAGATCGAAGTCCATAGTAGTCTGTGGAGACGCCATATGTGGTATATTAGCGTCTCCCTGCTGTGAAAAATCATCAGTTAGCTAGGATGGATCATCTCTCTGTGGTGCGACGACATCTGCAGGAGCCGCTCTCGAATGTCTATGTCATCGCCTCTTCCCCTCTGGATGTTCTTGTCTCTTTCATACAGCTGGCGGTGGTGGTGGCGGTGCATCCTCCTTAGCAGGCATAGCAGGGACATCGTCATCCTTAGGTGCCTCTTCCTGAAGATATGGATCATGAAATACCTGTGGCTCCTCATCAAAAAAAATGCCACGTATCAACCGGAGATGATACAATAGAGCCACCACATCCCAATGAACTACCTCCTAGAGAATATATGCATGCTCCTGAGGCTGTGTGGAATGTGCAAGATGACCAATGGCGTCTTCCTAAAAATGAAATAACAATCAAATTAATATCAAAAATGAGTTAAACAAAAATAATAAATCTTAGTAAACATACCAATCGATGAATGTCAATCCCCTAACGTGTAAGGTGCATGATGGTGTGATGTCGATACCAGTGTGCATAATTCCCTTGATCAGATAAATGAGAGTGTGATTTGGTATATCCATGTGGAAAGATATTGAATCAGGCATGCCTGTCCCAAAGCTGGATATAAGATGCATGATGTCGCCGCCAGTCTGTCGTCTTTCTGCCTATAAGCACAATTGAATGTAACTCGGTAGACTGTCGTGGTGCCAAGGGGATATGTTGTATAAAACCGAACTGGCACATGACCCAGTCTGGCTGGTTCCACTCAATGATGTGGAAGTGAATGAGTGGCACCACTGCATCACGATCTCCATCCATAGTTGTGCAGTATAGTGGAAGTGATGCGTAGACATAACCTGTATAAGGAGTCTATGAAACCTGAAATGTAAACTCAAAAAATAAGTCATATAGTAGCATGAAAATGTTACTGAGATTATATTGAAATAACTTAAAATAGTGATAACAAAACAAATTTTCCTACAAAAAAGTATTGTTTAACTTACATCAACTGGCACTATAGCGTCGAATATCTGTCGGATGTTGTGCACACTATGTCTCGGAGTGTGTGTAAACTTCTGAGACTGACTCCACCTAGTGAAAAAAGAGTAATCTACGGTATGTTTAAAAAAAACAATAACAAAAGTACTAAATAACAAAAATTAATGACGTAGACATACCATCGTCCCTGAGGACAGTCCTGAAGTAGCTCTGGTGCAAGAGGTGAGACAACTCGAGGAGCAATACGTGGAAAACTCTCCCAGGCCCACATCTGTACTAAAACCATGCAACCTAGAATTTGATGTGAATTAGACTGACAACTAGTGCAGAGATATCTGTACAAATGTGCTAATACAGCGGACCCCCAACTGTATGTAGTCGTCTGATCCAGATCCTCAAGTAATGGGAGGTACATCATGTGTACCAAAGCGGTGGAGTAGTCGATGCACAACATGCCTCCGAGCAGCCACAAAATGTATGCACGTGTGTTCAGAAGAAACATCTCCTTGTCTGTATCATCAGGAATGACGTTGAAATGCTGATCAAGCCACCTCATGCGCAAGCGCAAACCCTCGAGGACACCCCCTGCACCGATGACATCAATGCCTAGCAGCCTCTATATGACTGCAACCCAATCGCCAGTACTGGCACCCGTAACTGCATCTCCATGGATAGGTAACCCCAACATGTAGGTGACATACTATAATGTAATAGTCATCTCCCCCTCTGGGAGATGAAATGTGTGTGTCTCTGGTCTCCATCTCCCAACCAAAGCAGCTATCAAATGATGGTCGATGGTCTTGAAGTCACACATAGCGACTCTATAAAATCCTGCACGTCTAAGGTATGGACAAATAGCTATCAGTGGTGCCTCATGATGGAAACGATGCGCTCTCCAAACATAAAGATGTCTAACAGGTCGTCATGCCAACACATCGCGTGACAAGTGCGTCTTCTGGCCAAAAAAAAAGTGGTTGCTCCATCTGAATGTACAAACAGTAAAACATTAATTTCATGTAAGATATGACATTTATCATGTAAGATATGAAATTTTTCATTTAATATTGAAATAAGAATAAACAAATTGGGTTAGTTGTTGTCTCCCGTGTTGGGGTGTTGGTTAGGATTCTTGTTTCTAATCATGTTATTCGAAAACTAATTATGAATGATCAGAACATCCTTCAATCCATTGATAATCCCAATTTTCTTCTCATCAGAAAATTTTCCATCACATTCAATGTTAATCTAGTTCCTTATGGTTCCCACCATTAACTAAAACCAGAAAGCATAGTGTGAGAATTAAATTTCATAATGAAAAACCACATAATCATAAAAACGATTTACCTATAGGATGTCTAAATCCTGACATCTTCATTAATCTATGAAACCCTATATTTTTTCTAGGACATTAATTTTCAATATATCTTAAAATCCATATAAATTTCATTGGGATCTCAATAAATATTTCTAATACTAGTTTCCAAATTAAGACTAAACCTTTCCTTTTATAACAAATATAGTGTCTTAGGTTTATCATACATGTATATTACATCAATATAGATGATTATTCATCATATTAAAAAATGAACATTCCTAAGGACCGTAATAGTTTAGTGTCATTATATACATGGAACAAAAACCTCTATCTTGGTGAATGATCCTCAATGTTTCCAAAAAAGATCTTCCCTAGTAGTAATTCTTATTAATACCATTCTTAATAACATAGAGAAAGGAAACATAAGAGTGGTGTGATCTCATATGCTCATTAAAGGTAATCAAGGTAAATATGTATAGATAATACATTAAAATGGTGATAAGGATAAAAATGATTACATGTACAAAGTTTTACAGTAACTGATAGAGTACATGATTTATTTTAACCATTAGATGATTTCTCTATGTGTCTAGGGCAACGTGTCTTTGTATGACCTTCCTGGTGGCATATGTTGCACCGTCGTCCAGCTGGATGTTCACTAGGCCAGTTCATCTCATTCTGAATACGAGTTGACTTTTTCCTCCCTTTAGGTCGAAGTCTACTGTTGTTCGGTAGAAGTGTGGGTGCGCCATCAGGCAGCCAAAAATTCTGATATTCCTCGATTGGCATCCATGGAGTACTGTAATAGGAGTTGATGCTCTTGAGTTGATAAGTCGGATCAACAAACTGCTCCCAAGATACGTGTACGTAAGCACATGCTGCAATCACATGGCCGCAAGGATATCTCAGTGCCTGAAAGTTACCACAATCACAATAACGCTTATCCAGTAAAACAACTCACACATGACCACTGCTACATTCCATATAATAACCGAGTTCAGCGACCTCAAATCATTTCTCTGGACGATTAAATGCAGTTACATGGTAAGTTGCATCCTCCTGAAGAATTGTATCTAGCTCGCATTGGAAATGGTGTCCATAGCGTATCCCTCTGTTCAATCCCTCTTCAGCCTACTTTCCTCATTCCAGAAAGTACTTTACACTACGATATAAGGTCTCTTGTACCAACCCTGAAATTTAGATTTACGACATTATACAAATATTATATTATAATAGTATCTCTTCTGAGTAACATATATTCAAATATTCATATTTACCTGTGATTGGTAGTTTTCGAACTCCCTTGAAAACTCCATTTATACATTCTACGATATTGGTCGTCATATGACCATATCTCCTCCAATCATCATATGCCAATGACCATTTCTACTTTGGAATTTGCATCATGTAATCATACACTTTCGGATTCACTCTATGAATATCCTGAAGATTCTCCTCCATCCTTTGTTGGTGAGGCTCATATGCTATCATACATGCAGTCATCTGAACAGTTATGAAAATAACTATGACAAAAAAATTTAAAACAGAAAAGGATGTTCATACCAATTTTTAAGATTGCCTTCTTCATCGACTCATTCTTGAACTTCTTTCACAAATTGATGGCAATGTGTCGAATACAGTATCGATGATGGGCATAGGGTGGTATCCACGAAATACCCTTAGACTGTATCGCCTCCTTTATTGCTCGGTGGCGATCAGAAATAAGACAAATCCCTTCTACATCCGTAACAAACTCTCGGAGACATTTTAGAAACTATCTACATGATGAGAAGTTCTCTTTCTCCATAATTGAAAATGCTATAGGCAGAGGGGCTCAATTTCCATCTTGTGTGGTAGAAATTAATAAATTTCTTGTATACTTTCCATACAGAAATGTTCCATCAATCTGTATGAACTTATTTCAATGTCTAAAACCCACCACACATGGTAAAAATGTCCAAAATAATCTATCAAACACAACCATTGAGCGTTCAAGTTGGTTCTGTTGGTTAAAATATTCAACAATATGTAACCAATAAAATATTTGATTATTGTGGCGTAGAATCTCTAAAAGTTGTGGTGAAACTCGATAAGAGTCATCCCAATCACCGTACACTTTCACAATATCCTTTTGTCGTGTTGCCCATGCCTTTCAATAAGAGATTTGATACCCAAAAAGCTGTTTGATTCTCTCAATGGCCAGAACCACAAGGATGTCTTGACATGCTCTAATCATTTCAACAATAACAGTTGAAACAAACTCAACATCTAATGAAGAGTGTTCATGTGACAAGCTTGGGTTCACACAGGTGTGTGGAGTAAATCTAGTGATGCTCCAGCTGTGAAAAGTGTTATCAATAATAGCTCACAGATGCATTTGACAGTTCGATTCATATTTATCACAACGGATCAAATTGTAAGACCTCTTTGACTCTTCTACAACATATGAGTAATGTCTTTCAATGTGATATTTTCTTATCACATTTTTCATTGATTCTTTGCTCTCAAACTCTCTGCCAATATACAGAACACTCTTATCTGACACTCAATTTGTGCCACCAATGATTCCTGGAAATTCTGAACTGGGAGTAATAACTAAATAATCAAATTCTGGAAAGCGATTCATGCCTTTAGTCGACCATGAAGCCAATAGTGGAGGATGGTTCAATGGTCGGTTGAACCTCACATGAGTTGGAACAGACTGATCTTCTGCATGCTCTTCTTCTTCTTCAACTTCCTCTTCATCTTCTTCTTCGAAATTGTCATCATCTTCAAATTCATCGACCAATGCATCTAAAGTATGTAGAGGACTATCCATTGAAACTGTGGCTGATGGAAATGATGGATCAACTACTGATGCTGATGGAACTTCTTGATGTGAAAGAGCATATAACATAGTTTCATGTATTTGAGATGGGTCAACTTCCAATGTCGATGGAACCTTTATTGTAGCTATTATGACATACAACTCCATCATTTGATTCTCAGGTATATACTTAACCAATGAAAGTACATATTCTCAATCATCATCATCATTTACCGGATAGGGCACATGCCAAAACCAATCTATAAATTGGATATGTCTGAATGTGATGGACTCTATCACTTGATTCCTCGCCAGTTTTAACTTTCGATGAATTTTCCTTTGCACAGCTTCCAAAGTAGTACATCCACCAAGCATCACAACAGATTTTGGATGTATACCATAACTACAACCTTGTTCTGTCTCAATTATTTGACCGTTGCAATAAATATAGGCGGCGACCATCTTTTTTATCTAAAAGAAACCATTGTTATTAATTAAATCTGATTAATGAATCAATTTATGTATACATGCTTCTATTAATTTAGGTTGGAATCCTAATCCCACCACCAAATCAATATGTTCAAACCATATTGATGTGTAACTATTTACACAACCCACAAGTTTCTGTTACTTACCCAAAAATAGAAGTCAAACATATTCATACATATCCACATGAATTATATGCATGAGGTACATGAACACGTCATGTAAAAGCATAGAGTTATATGAAATTGAAAATCTCCATGTGAGTAAGCCCAGAGCGACAGATAGCCAACCCCGTTCATTTTCCTAGACAAGGAAATCCTCCAAGAAAGTAGGTGGTCCAACCCCTCTACCCGGGGATACTTTACTCAAGAGAGAAATCATTTCATGACAACTCTAACACTTAATATGAAAAAAATACATTCAACTACTAAATTCAAGTTCATAACTTCAATTACAAACCGAGGTCAAGGTAGATTGGAAACTAAATTCATTATCATACCTAGAATGTAATGCAAAGGTATATTCCATAAGTAATTTACAACTACTTCGCTAATTAATATAACTACTTTGATGATTAATATAACTACTTCGCTTATTAATATAACTACTTTGCTAATTAATATAACTACTTCACTGATTAATATAACTACTTCACTGATTAATATAACTACTTCACTGATTAATATATCTACTTCACTGATTAATATATCTAATTAGAATTAATTAGTTACCTAATTAGAATTAATTAGTTACCTAATTAGAATTAATTAGTTACCTAATTAGAATTAATTAGTTACCTAATTAGAATTAATTAGTTACCTAATTAGAATTAATTAGTTACCTAATTATAATTAATTAGTTACCTAATTATAATTAATTAGTTACCTAATTAGAATTAATTAGCTATCTAATTTGAATTAATTACTAACCTAATTTGAATTAATTAATTACCTAATTTGAATTAATTACTTACCTAATTAGAATTAATTACTTACCTAATTAGAATTAATTAATTACCTAATTATAATTATTTATTAACCTAATTATAATTAATTATTAACCTATTTAGAATTAATTAATTACCTAATTAAAATTAATTAATTACCTAATCATAAATAATTAATTACCTAATCAGAATTAATTAATTACCTAATTTGAATTAATTAATTACCTAATTTGAATTAATTAATTACCTAATTTGAATTAATTAACTAACTAATTTGAATTCATTAATTACCAAATTATAATTAATTATTATCCTTAATTACCAAATTAGAATTAATTATTAACCTAATTATAATTAATTATTAACCTAATTATAATTAATTATTAAAATAATTATAATTAATTATTAAAATAATTATAATTAATTATTAACCTAATTATAATTAATTAATAACCTAATTAGAATTAATTAGTTGCCTAATTAGAATTAATTAGTTGCCTAATTAGAATTAATTAGTTGCCTAATTAGAATTAATTAGTTACCTAATTAGAATTAATTAGTTACCTAATTAGAATTAATTAGTTAACTAATTATAATTAATTAGTTAACTAATTATAATTAATTAGTTACCTAATTATAATTAATTAGTTACCCAATTAGAATTAATTATCTAACTAATTTGAATTAATTACTTACCTAATTAGAATTAATTACTTACCTAATTAGAATTAATTATTAACCTAATTATAATTCATTAATTACAAAATTAAAATTCATTAATTACCATCCTCGGTTCCACTATCCAGACCGGCGATGACTGCATGTCAATTGGCCCGGGCACCACCGGACTCTAGATCTAGAAGGTCGGGTGCGGACCCTGGCACGGGATCAGCATCGGAAGCCTGGGGAAGGATACGAAGGAGGCATGAGTGGAGAATGTGACGGTAAAAGAGGCGATGTTCAGCGGGACGCAGAATGGGGTGAGGATCAAATTGTGGGGGCGTCCCAGCACAGGGTTCGTCAGGCACATCCTCTTCCAGCAGGTGAGTATGATGAACATTCAGAACACCATCATCATCGACCAGAGCTTCATCCTCGACGACAACAACTTCTCAGGAGTGGTGTCGGGGGTGAAGATCGGCGACGTGACGTACCAGGACATAGAGGGGACGTCGGCGACGACGGTGGGGGTGAAGCTGGACTGCAGCCCCGGTAACCCCTGCACCACCATTTGGATGGAGAACGTGAAGCTCACTTACGATAATCGTCCCACGCAATCGTCCTGTGTCCATGCCGCCGGCACCGCCTCGGCCACCGCTGACTCCTCCGACTGCCTCTAGAAGTCGAGCCCTCCCCAAATACCTCAACTTATACGTTCATTTGACCCGACTCATATACGAATGACTACAGGAATAATTTTTTGTAACTAATGTAAATGCAATAAAACCACAATGTTCATTTAAATTGATTAGAAAATTTCTATAGATTTTTTTTTATATTTTTTTACATATTTTCTACATTTATTTCATCATCAAATTTTACTTATATCCATAAATTTATAATAAAATAGTTATGAGAAATAAAATTATTTTAGTATATGTACAGAAAAAAATTCATTATTGAGAATGTTTTTGCAAAAATAAATCAATAATTATAGAAAACATCCTCGCACCAACCCCTTTAACAAAACCTATCCCACAATATACAATCAAATTGGAATGCAATGTTTTATAGAAAACATTGTAATACAAAAAAGTCACATTAAATTATCATTTCAATTCAAAATTTACATACAAAATATTTAAATTGATGTGATATTTCTAATTAATCAAAAAAATTACAACCCATTATAGAAAAAATCATAACTCAAGCATACTTTATTCATCGTTAAACCACCACCATTTAATAACAACTTGAAGACACAAAAATCATATTGTTAGTCATTGAATATAGTTATTAATAATTATATCTTTAAACTATAAAATGAATTATTGATAGTTGTCCTAAAGTTTCAAGATGATCTGAGCATGTTAATAAAATTTTGGCTAATTCACATTTTATACTAAAATGATACTTTTATATTGAAAACACAATCTTTTAGTCATGTCATCTATATCGTGTGTCTGATTAACATGTTGTCGATTCATACGCATCAAAAATGAATTATGGATCATTTTCCTAATGTTTAAAAACAATCTGAGATTGTTTACTCAGTTTGGGCTATGTGACGTGTATTTTAGATTAAAATAACACTTTTATATTGAAAATATGCACTTTGAGTCATACCGGACACACCGTGCATCGGATTAATGTGTGGTCGATTCTGAAACATCACAAATGAATTATGAATCATTGTGCTAAAGGTTTAAGAAAATATGAGCTCATTTACTCAGTTTTGGCTATGTGGCGCGTGTTTTTCACTTAAATGACAGTTTTATATTGAAAATGTGCAATTTGAGTCATACCGGCCACATCGTATGTTCGATTGACACGTGGTCGATTTGTACGTGTCAAAAAATGAATTATGGACTGTTGTCCTAAATTTTTAAAACAATATGAGCTCCTTTACTTGATTTTGGCTCTCTAGCACGTGTTTTAGAGTAAAATGAGCTTGTTTACTCAGTTTGGGAAATGTGGCATTTGTTTTATACTAAAATGGTATTTTTTATATTGAAAACACACAATTTGAGTCACACTGGCCACATCGTGTGTCCGGTTGACATGTAGTAGATTCTTACGCGTCAAAAAATGAATTATGGATCATTGTCGGAAAGTTTTAAAATAATTTGAGCTCATTTACTCCTTTTTTTCTATGTGACACATGTTTCAGAGTAAAATGACACATATTTAAAACGTGCACTTTGAGTCATACTAGTCACATCGCATGTCAGATTGATGTGCGGTCAATTCCTACATATCACAAATAAATTATGTATATTTTTTATAAAGTATCAAGACAATTCAATCTCATTTACTCAATTTTAGTTATTTGGCACGCGTTTTACATTAAAATGACCATTCTATATTGAAAATGTACAGTTTGAGTCATACCAGCCACATCGTTCATCTGATTGGTGAGAGACTGATTCGTATGCATCACAAATGAATTATGAATCATTTCCTTAATATTTGAAACCAACTGAAGCTCGTTTAGTCAGTTTCAGCTACGTGAGGTGTGTTTTTGAGTAAAATAAAACTTTTATATTGAAGGCACACACTTTGAGTCATATCAGCCACATAGTGTTTCAAATGATTTTTCGATTGATTCATATGCATCGAAAATGAATTATGGATCATTTTCCTAAATCTTTATGACAATCCAAGATTTTCTACTCAGTTTTGGATATCTAACGTGCATTTTATATTGAAAACACTCACTTTGAGTCATACCGGCAACATCGTGTGTCAGATTGATGTGCAGTCGATTCCCAAACATCACAAATAAATTATGTATTTTTTTCTTAATTTATCAAGAAAATTCGATCTCTTTTACTCCATTTTAGTCATTTAACATGGGTTTTACATTAAAATTACTGTTCTATATTGAAAACGCACACATTGAGTCATACAGGCCACATCGTGTGTCTGATTGACGCATCGTCGATTCGTACACGTCACAATTGAATTATGTGTAGAAAGTCGTATTTTTTTCATGTATTATTATTGGATATTGTATGGATTAATTTAAAGACTAGGTACTGAGAGGACATGTGATTCTGAGACCCAGTGAGACCAAAATTAATTTTTAAAATATATTAAATATAATAATTGCATACGCATGTACTTTTCTTGAAAAGGTAGAATAACTTATAAGTGCAGGCTCAAATTGGAATTATATGGTCACCGTTAAGTTCAGCGTGTGGGTTTTACCCTAAGAGCGACATATCCTTGGAACACATCAAATGTTCGGGTTAAAGCGCAATCATATGGGTGAATGTTTAAAAATAAAATAAAATAATAAATTTATTTATTTTATTACCCGAACTAATAAGAAGTCTATAAATATATGATTATGGTGGATTATAAGGGTTATCCACTAAACCCTGGAGATCTAGAGAGCTGTTAGAGGAGTTTTCGTTATGGAACAACAACCAAATCGAAGATCGACAATTGGTGTGAAACTGAATTCAAGGATCTCGACAACGACAATAACGTGGAATCGTTCTTCATCAGTAATTGATCCAAATCAAGGCAGGATATTGATTTTTTTGGATTTATACCTATTTTTTTATTCCTACAATTAACATGGACCAATCAACTAACTAATTGATTAGAAAATCATGCGTATTATGGGTATGGGTTAGATTTATCCAAGAATTGGAGAGTTGCATTGTGATTATCATATTATCTCTTCGTTCGTCGTTCTAATGAAAAAAAATTGAGACCAACATGAATATTTACCAAGGTTCATTCCACATGTTTGTGGTTTGTTCTTTTCTTCCACATTTCTTCATTCATTGCGAGCGAAACCCCTGGCCTGTGATTCGACGAATATCGAGAAATCAATCATTGTGCACCTGATTCTTGGCGCAATGGTTTAACACTACATATATGGACTTGGTATGGCATGAGAATCATACAAAGATAGAAGCGGTAGAAGATCAAATGAAATTGCAGATACCCAATCTTTGTGTTCTTTAGAGTGAAATGATGTAAGACACATGTGGATGATTCTCAAACGAAATTGAGTGGCCAGAACCTAGTGATGGATGATAGCACGGTTCAGCCAATGATGTTCCTTGGTTTATGTCATGGGGCATGGCCATATCGATGACTAGTGGAGCAGGTTGAGATTCGTGAAACAGGTATGGGATTTTGGAAAATCTTGTAACATTTACTTATTTTTGGCTATGTGACGTGCGTTATTCACTAAAATGACATTTTTATATTGAAAATGTGCACTTTGAGTCATACTAGCCACATCATGTGTCTGATAGATGTGTGGTCTGTTTAAATGCATCAAAAATGAATTATGGATTGTTTTCTTAATGTGTTGAAATAATATAAGCTTTTTTACTTGATCCTGGCTATGTAATACTTGTTTTAGAGTAAAATGACACTTTTATATTGAAAACTCACACTTTGAATCATTTCGGTCACATTGTGTATCATATTGATGTGAGGTCAATTCATACACATCAAAAAATGAATTATGGATCATTATCCTAATTTTATAAAGAAATATGTGCTCAATTTCTCAGTTTTTTCCAGGTGACATGTGTTTTATACTAAAATGAAAAATTTATATTGAAAACACGAATTTTGAGTCACACTAGCCACATCATGTGTCTGATTGATGCATGCTCGATTCATAAACGTCAAAAATGAATTACGGATCATTTTTGTAATGTTTGAAAACAATTTGATCTCATTTACATCATTTTTTTCTATTTGATACACGTTTTAGTGTAAAATGACATTTTTATATTTAAAATGTTCACTTTAATTCGTACCGGTCACATCGTGTGTCAGATTAATGTGAGATCATTTCCTACGCATCAAAAATATATTACGTATTTTTTTCCTGAAGTATCAAGACAATCTGAGTTTTTTTACTCAGTTTTAATTATTTGACGGGCGTTTTACATTAAAGTGACTGTTCTATATTGAAAACACACACTGTGATTCATACCGGCTACATCGTGTGTCTTATTGAAACATGGTCAATTTGTACACATAATAAATGAATTATGGATTATTGTCTTAATATTTGAAAATAACCGAAGCTTATTTAGTCATTTTTGGATTTGTGACATGTGTTTTAGAGTAAAATGACACTTTCATATTGAAAATTTGAACTTTGAGTCATATCGGCCTCATCTTGTGTAAAATTGATTACCACGGTGGCACGCCAGGGCTCCGTGTTAGGATATTGGGCATGGGTTGTTTGCTGGGTTGTTCGCTTGGGTTTCTGTTTTGTTGGCCAACCTCATCCTAGCGTGCCACCATGAAAATCAAGATATCATTAATCTTGAATTCTATGGATTAATCTTCATCTGAAGACTCATTAGTGTGCCGCTTTTGTTTCTCAGTGACCCTTATCCACTGCTGCCCTTCCGCTCCCTGCCTTCAACATGTTATTCTTTTATCACGATCTATTTCACCTTCCTAGCTTTGTGATCCTTCCACCCTCGCTCAGCCATCCACACATCCCATCACATCCTTCACTTGTTATCTCGTTGCCCAGGCACTACCCTGATATTATTAATTCCTCAGGCCCATCATAATATGTAGCTTCTTCATCTTCAACATATGTTGTCTAGAGTGTTCGAGAGAGAGGAGGAGTTTAGAAGGTTATAATTTGGCACCTTCGAAGCCCCAATTTTAGTGATCCCCTCTGGTAGAAACCTCACCTCTCAATAGTCTTTTTTAGCCGATACCCCTTTAAAAAATACCGATGACAACAGTCCAATTCTCTAGCTATCTTCTCAGGTTCCTGGTGTAGGCCTAAGTTTTTTAAGGTTGTATTTGTTTTTTTATTTTAGTTATATGTTGTATATTCTTCATTCTTATTAGTCATTGTTGGGGTTTGTATGTGTGCGTTCATCCAGTTTGAGGGAGTACGTTACCATATTTGAGTTAGGATTCATCACAGACTCCTAGAGTGATGAGGTCCCCATTCTTGGATAGCTTATATGGTCCACATGCATTTCAATCTATTTTAATTTCTCTTTTTTATGATTGTTTATTTTTTTCATAATAATAAAGAATTATGGTGGTGTTATTACCGTGGAGTATGACCAAATAGGTCCAAAAAACGAAAATCATTTGGGTTATTTAATTTTCTTCACTTCATTCGTTGTATAATACCTTCTCCTAATTGGTTCTCATTCTTGTTTACTTATATTTTTTGAACTATTTTAATTCTAAAATCTTATTAGCATCTTCCACACTTGTTTTGGTTTGTTTGTTCCATTCAAAAACCCACACCTTTCTTCACAATTGTTATCTGAGCCTTTAATTTTGATATAATCGTGACATCTCCTAAACTTTATTTTGAGAATTTTGATGGAGAAAATGATTTTATCTTTTGAAGAGTAAAAATAAGGACATTTATTGTCCACAATTGTTTTACAAACACTATTTTAGGTCATGAGAAGGTTGTAGTAACTTTCTCTACTAAAGGACAATTGTCCACCACCTATGTTGATGTTGAACCCAATATAATTGCGAAATCCCACTATATATTATTGTTAACATTAGGTGATAAGGTCCTATGTAAATTCATGCATGAAACCACTACTAAGGGAATATGTATTAAACGTGAACATTTATATATGTTTAAGTCTCTTATGGGTTGTTGATATAAGAAAATGCGACTTTATACCTTTAAAATGAACCTTGGATCTTCTGCTCATGTTCAACTTGATGATTTTAATAAATTATTACTTGAATTTGATAATATAGATGTTAAAATAATTGATGAAGACCAGTCCATAATCTTGTTGAATTTCCTTGAAAATTATTTTAACTCTTTAAAAGACTATATGATGTACAATAGAGAAACGATAACTTTATAAGTGGTTAAATTAGTGGTGTTATATCAAGAACCTCAAACACATGGTTTGAAGGATGACTTTAATATAAAATATGAACCTCAACTAATGTATATGAATGTTCAAATGAAAAATAAAGGAAGTAAATATAAGAACCAGTTTAAGAATTTTTAGTGTTTCATGTGTGGAAGGACCTAAAACATAAAAAGATATTTTCTGGACATTAAAAATAAAGATAGTATGGCCTAACCTCAGGTGGTATTCCTTGAGTTCGCCACTAAGAATGCTATTTATTTTTTTAGTAGCTCCTTTGTTAGAATTAGACATAGATTCTTTATAGTATTTCTTTTGAAATCCTATGATTTCCCCTTTTTTTAGGGTAACCTGGTTAGAAGAGATGGTTTGTGAGGGATGGACTAAGCTATTCGAGCTTAGGTAGAGAGTCTCATGTCGGCTTCCAGTTTTTTGGTTGTTGTGTTCTTCTACTACTTTATTACTATTTCATTATTGTTTGAGCTTTGATATGTTTTCTTGATCATTGTATTTTACCCTGAGGAAGGTTCTATTTGTAGGTATCTTCATGATTGGGTTTTTCTATTTGTGGTGGACCAAGGTAATAATGGTTAGTTTTTTTATTCTTAGATAATTCTATTTCTAAGAAATCTTTAGTAAATTTTTATAGTAGTATATGTGTAGTATGGGTAGAACATGTGCCACTAATGACACATGATATATGGTAATCACATTGGGTGATTACTTTGTAGAATTATGTTTTTTTGAAAATATACCCACACTACTGATAGGTTATGGTATATATAGTTCAAGAACATCATAAGTTTTTTTGTTTTCATTTTATTTTGAAAAGGAAGAGATTTGTTAATTTTGGTTTTCAAAAATAAAATCTTGTTTTTTATTTTACCATGAAAAAATATGTTGTTTTTGTAATATTATTATGAAAATTTGTTTGTCCTGTATGGAATTGTGTTTTGTTGGGATTCCTATGTTATCAGGCCTCAACTTGGGCCTCTGGTGCTACTGGGCTCCATGTTGGGTCGTTGGGCGTGGGCTGTTTGTTGGGATATTTTCTTGGGATGTTGTATTGTTGGATCGCCTCATCCTAGTGTGCCACCATGGTGATCCAAATATCATAAATGTTGAAGGTAGTTGATTAATCTTCATCTGAAGGCTCCTACATGTGAAGTTTTTTATTTCTCAGTGACCCTTATCCATTGCCACCCTTCCACTCCCTACCTTACATGTGTCCTGATTTTCTCACGATCTATTGCATCCACCTAGACTCGTGATCCTTCCACCTCACTCAGCTATCCACACATCATCTCACATCCTATTCCTGTCAGCCTGTCACCTTTTCTCTGCCCTACTATTATTACTATTTGTGTCCCTTCATTGTATGTGACTTATTCGTCTTTAGTATAAGTTCTCTAGAGTGTTTGAGAGAGAGGAGTAGTTACGGTGGTTCCTCTTTATCACCTTCACATCTTCCAATTTTAGTGATCCCATAAGGTGGAGACCTCACATCTCGTGAGTCTTGTTTTGCCAATACCCCTTCAAGAAATACCTGTGAGAGTAGTCCAGTTCTCCAACTATCTTCTTGAGTTTTTAGTACATGCCTATGTTTTATATGGATTTATTTGTTTTTTGTTTCGGTATTATGATGTATATTCTTCCTTATTATCGGTCTATGTCATGACCTGCCTTCACCAAGATGAAAGAAGGGACGACAAACTACCAGACCCTTCCTTCATCAAGTTTAAGGAGAGATAATTACCCCTGAGTCCTGCCTTCAATAGGCCCTAGAGTGGCAACTAGAACCAAGAGTATAAAATCACATGTAATTTGGAAGGAATTACCCTTTTTATTTAGTATTATTGAGAGATGTGATGGTAAAAACCCAAACAACTCCAAAAGATAAAGGTAAAAGTAAAGACAAAACTCATTCCCATATGCATGTTCAAAGATAAACCCAAACAAGGTACAAGAAAACTCCCAAGGGACGGTACCAAAAGAAAAGAAATAGCAATGAAAATTGTCTCAAAGTCCGAGATAGTATGGTCCCGCACAGTTCCCAAAGTCCTCCTAGAAACCTGAAAAAAGTTTTATATATGTAGAGTGAGTATACAGGTATACTCAGTAAGGAAAACCAAAATCTCTCATACAAAAGTGGGGAGGCATTCTAATGCCCCGTGAGAAAAGGATATAACCAAAGCACCTAACAAGGAAACTATCCACCCAAACCTCACCAAGGAACACTCCCCAAATAATGAAAGTCATGTAAAGTAGTAGTAATAACACATCGATGTTTGGGTACCCTGCACCACTTCCCCACCCGTTATTGAAGACATCCTATGCATCAGACCTCCCCCACCATTTTTCATTGTAGTCCCACTACTGCCCCAATGACAACCTTTTGTGCCACCACAACCGTTCATCCTCCCTGCAGACACTTGGGCTACAACAAACACTACCACGCCCGAAGACACCTGGGCCTCATCCCAAAGACATTTGGGAAGAAATCATGCCCGCACACACTTGGGCCAACCACCAAAACGTACCCAACACGAACAATCCTGGGCTATAATGGACCTTAGGCCGTCAAAGCCTGCCCAAAGTTTATTGGGTTACATGGGGGAGGGAGCAGAAAATGAGCTAATAATCGTCCACTCATAGGAGTGTTGGGAAAAACACCCTCCCCCATGAAATGGGGGTGTCCGGCATAAAGTGCTCAATGTGGGTGGGGTACGAATATGAAACACAAGAAATAAATATATACACATAGTTAGAAAATCACTCATCCCAACCCAAGGGTTCCAAAACTAGCCCATAAACAAACACCCACATTACTATTCATTCATACAAAAGCACAACAACCACAACCAGAGCACAAATCATTCCTGGAAAACAATTCCCCATTGAACCCATTATTGGTATCATGTTCAAGTGATTCCATTTAAAATAGTTCTTTATTATCAGGAAACTAATAGGAATAGCCACAAGCCAAGGAAGGAAAAACAACCAAGCAGTAATTTAAGAATTCACACCCAGTTCTCTTGTAAAGTCACAACAATAAAAGGGATTTGCGAGATCCCTCAAAGTACTAGAATCAAACCAAGACCCAAAATATGGCCCAAAAAATACCCAAATCCACAAACATCAACTATAGAATAGGGGATACCATCCCCATCCATTTCACCTCATAAGCATCAAGCAGAACAACCCTACTCATCACCAAAATAGAGCAAGGGAGTTTTCAGATTTAATCACACAATTCATTATGTTAATTCTTTTTTTTTTGGTTAACCAGGGTGATCATACAAGGATTATTATTCATTGGGAATCCATTTAATCAACTGAGTTTACATTATTAACCAGTTTCCATGTTACATTCATTCAATCAAAATCTTATTCAAAAAAGTAGAGGTTCATTAGTGCGCAAGAAAGGACCACCAACGAACACTATTTTTAGTGGGCATAATCCCATACAATTCACAACACATTGAGCAAGATAAAAGAGTACAAAATCATCATCAAACACCCATTAATTATTTAGAAACCATTTATTATCTTCGTTAAGGTTGGTTTTCATCCACACCCTGAGGAAACATTATCATAGCCACCCCGTATGATACATAGTAAGGAGAGACGAAGGAAGACCCTACTTGGATGATCAACGATGGATGTTTTCTTCTCGCGCCAAGAACTAGGGATGTAAAAATTGAAGGGGAAGAACTCCAAGGACTCAAAGATTTAGTAGAAAAGGCTCTAGTTTGGGTGAACAACTAGCCTTGGGAAGAGGGACTCCAAACACAAAAAGGAAAGGAAAAGAGACCATCCAAGAAAGAGAAAGAAACTCTATATGATAGAAGAAGATATCCTGGAGTTACAATATATGAAATATTTAACGACATTAAAGGTAGATTGTGGTTTCTCCATGCGATTGGATGGTTACACATGATGGAATTAATTGTTATTTAATAATTCTCATCAGAGAGGTGGCGATAAAGAATGTGAGTTAAAGGGTTCATATTAAACAGAGGAAAACGTGTAAAATGGGTGGAACAGGAATGTATGGGAAAGAGGGGTGACACCGAGGAAAAAGCCACACTTTTGGTAATTAAAGGGTCTCTCAGCTATTGGGGTATTTTAGATATAATTTATGGGCTTTAAATGGCTTTTAAATGGGTATTAAAACACTTTTACTTCAAAAGATACGTTGTGGGAGCGGAACTGGAAAATGTCAGAAATTGGAAAAAAAACAAAGGGTGGGACACCATTTGGTGAGACACTGTAACGGTTCCACCTTCATGGTGCCACCATAACAGTGTCACCGGTTTGGTGGAACACTGTAAGAGGTGCCACCATTTCAGTGTGTAACCACTATAGTGCCACCGTCCCGGTGCCACCCTAACAGTGCCATCAGTTCGATGGAACACCGTAAGTGGTGTCACCATTTCAGTGTGCGGCCATGATGGTGTGTCCGCTATGGTTCCACCGTTACGGTACCACCTCTATGATGCACCATCACAGTTCCACCACCACGGTGCACCGTCGTGGTGCCACTGTGACCGGTGCCATTATTTAGGTGGAACTGTTTGGTGGAATCGAGTTTTTGGAAAACTCCTTAATAAGTCACCAATGATCCCCAAGATACCCCAAATACCATAAATTTGGAAAAGTAATGAACTAGGAGGGTCCGGTTCATTACATCAGATACCCCTCAAACTATTCTCATCCAATAGAATCCAAGAGTTAACTTGAAGAAAAGATAGGGGGGACAAATGACCACCTCACAAGATACCTCTCTAGAGTAAACCCCCTTGACATATAGGAACACCTCTCCCTCATACTAATCAACTGTAGAGGCACTACCTCTACCCTCCCTTAAGCATCCACAAAAAAATGTAAATGTCATACCGTCTAGTCATATGGATCAGGGAGTCCCTTCCTCCATGTCAAGATACTATCCTCTTTGGGCGGCACTGACTCGCCCGTATCGGTTTAATCACATCCACCTCAATGCGTCTCAATTAGGGATTAGGTCCTCCCCTCCCCATAGTTAGGAATCTTCAAAAACATTCAAATAACAATGGAATAATCCCATATCATAGTTAACAAGGTCAAGAATTACATCAAAGTAAAGAACAAAACAACACCGAACAAAACTCAAAACAGCTCTGGGTACTGGGCACACATCTATGCCTCCCATTACTAGGTACTCTCCTCAAGGACACTATTCCTCCATAACACACGAACCAAGGGAATGGTTTTTCCATGAAGCACCTTCTTATCATGATCTTCTATCCTCACTGGTCCCTCTACAAATGTCACATCATCTTCAATATCCATCTTTCCTCAGTCGAGGATGTGTGAATCATCATGTAGATACCGATGGAGATGAGACACATGGAATATGTCGTGTAACCTCAGTAGATGAGGTGGTAGTGCTAGCTGATAATCCACTTCTCCGACCTACCACAACACCACGAAGGATCTGAAGAACTTGAGAGAAATCTTACTTCCCCTACTGAACCTCTGTTTCCCACACCGAGGGGAGACCTTCAAGAACACATGGTCCCTGACCTTGAACTACAAGGGTCCCCTCCTATGATCAGCATACGACTTCTTCTGATCCTGATCCACCTTCATCCTTCCTGTATAATTTGAACCTTCTCTTTTGTGCTCTGCACCACCTCTGGGCCAAGAACACCTCCTTCCCTAACCTCTGTCCGCACACGGGTGAACGACACAGTCTTCCATACAATGCTCTGAATGGATCTATTTCAATAGTAGAGTGATATCTATTGTTGTAGGAAAATTATACCAGAGGAAAGTGTCACACCCACGATCCTCTGAAGTCCAAAACACATGGTCGTAGCATATTCTCCAATGTCTGGATGGTCTGCTCTATCTTCCCATCTGTATGGGAGTGGAAATCCGTGTTGAAGCATAGATGGGTGCCAAAAGCATGTTGCAATCCTTTATAGACCCATGAGGTAAATCATGTATCCCAATCCAAGACAATGGACCTTGTAACTCCATGAAACTACACCACCTCATCCACATACCTCTGTGTTAAGGCATCCACCACACTCGACTCCGTGATTGCCAAGAAGTGAGCTGATTTTGTCAGCTGGTCCACCACTATTCAGATAGCATTGTAGTCTCCTTGAACCCTGGGTAGTTCTGTGACAATATCCATCGAGATGTCATTCCACTTCCACTCAGGGACATCTAAAGGATGAAATAGAATGCCCAGAACATGGTGCTCAGCCTTCATCTACTGAAACATGAGGAACTTTTCCACGAACCATTCCATTACTCATTTCACCCCGGGCCACCAAAAATGACACCTCAATCCTCGATACATTTTGGAAACTCCTAGGTGTACAACCAGGGCTGAGTTTTGGAACTCACCAAGAACTCTCTCGCGCATTTCCACTAGGATGAACATCTTTTTGTGAAACAATGTCTGATTTTGTCCATCTTCTGACCATCCTTCCAGAGTATTTCCTTGTCTAACATGATCGCGCATCAGTTCAGCCTCTAAGTCCCCCCACTAAGACTTCTCCACCTGCTGTAATAGAGAGGACTACACTATCATATAGAACATATATCCTCTTCTATCCTCCACCCTTGCATCTAGGTGTAGGGAAGCTAAATCCTCCATCACCTTCCAAGCATCCACTAATTCTTGAACCACATCCTTCTGCGACTTTCTTCTCAAGGCATTGGCCACCACATTCCCCTTTTCTGAGGTGTAAGAAATATCGAAGTCGTAGTCCAGAAAAACTCCATCCACATCCACTGCCGCAAGTTCAGGTCCCACTGGGAGAAGATATACCTCAAGCTCTTGTGATCCATGAAGACCACGAAGTGTTCCCCAATGAGGTTATTCCAACACAACATCATCACAAACACTACCACTGAAAGCTATAGGTCATGGGTGGAATAGTTACGTTCATGTGGACATAACTTCCTAGAACAATAAGAGATCACTCCCTGCTGATGCATCAACACACACCCCATTCCTAGGATAGAAGAATCACATAACACTTCAAACACCACCCCTTCTTCTGGAAACCTCATCACTAGGGCACTGACCAACTTCCCCTTCAGACAGCTGAAGACTGCCTAGCACTGGTCACTCCATACAAAATCTTGGTCTTTCTTGGTCAAGGCTATAAAAGGTGTTGCAACTCAAGAGAATTGGGGCACGAACCTCCAGTTGTAACCTACTAGACCCAGGAAACTATGAACCTCTGCTATGTTCTTGGGTGCTTCCCAAGAAACAAATGCCTCGACCTTCGATGGTCCACCGCTATTCCCTGTTGGGACACCACGTGTCCTAGGAAGTGCACTTATCATGTCCAGAACCTGCACTTGGAAAAATTACCGTAGAGTTGGTGCTATCGGAGGACCTCTAAAAACATCCTCAGATGTTTGGGGTGATCCTGCTCTGATCTTGAGTAGATTATGGTTTTTCACACTCATTTGTCATTGGGCACGGGAGAAAAACTAAAATTTATAACCTACTTACTACTTAGGACAGTGGAAAGATAGGGTCGAACCATAGGGAGGCCTTGTGTTGTGTTTGGAGTTCTAAAAAAATAAACTAAACAAAAACACACAAGAAAAAACCATCAAAAACACTTGATGATGGTGAAGTGGAGTGAATGAAAGTTGGTGAGCAATGAAATTAGGGTGAACTGGTGGGTGCAAAGGGAGTAGAAAGAGCAGCCAGAGAATTTGGGGTGTAAACAACAAATAGATGAATAGGGGGAAAAGTCCACTGGCCAATTTGATGTTTCTTATCCTTGTTCATGCACTGAGATTTAGAAAAATATGGATCTATCTAAAAGTAGCTAGCCAGATTTTTTGTCTGGTCAGTTTGTGATGAAATAGCTCTTATAGTCCTTTGACTGTAAGATTCATTCCATCCAATGGTGAAAATAGGTCAGAAGTCATCGAGCTCAACTTTTCAGTTGAGTTCGGTGTGTCTCTCTCATTCGAGTATAATTCACTTGTTAGTAAATTACTCAATTTGAAACAGTTTTAATTATGGTACAAACAAGATCGGTTTTCACACAATCTTGTCGTTTTGAAAATAAACTCGTCTGTAAGCAATGAGAGAGATGATCCAAAGCAAAAGGATGTAGCGCATGAATAAGACTAAACAACCCTAATCAACCAGCTTATTCCCCTCAAAGGAAATTATCTGGACATAGTGGTTAGTTTTAATGAAACAATAGGGTAAGAAATAATGAAGTTCATGTTAAATTGACTTGCAGAAAAATAGATCACAAGACAAATAAGGATGTTCGTCTCCCTGCTCGAGCTCTCGGAAACTCTAACTCCTGCTGCTTGATGGTGGATGCAATGTTGGTACTCACTTGATGTCCTGCCCTAGGAATCGAGGTCTGAAAATGCACTGGTCTACTGCTCTCGGTACTCCAATCGCTCCAAAGGAGATGGTGTAAGTTACTCCTACTTTACTCCCTCGGTCTGGATCAAAATTCTTGTTGCTCGCCTTTCCCTCCTTCTCTCACTGCCTTGATTGATCAATGCCTCCCCCGCCTCTCACGCATTCATCACCCAATCGAAGTCTCTAGAATCTCCCCCGAGGAGTTCATGGGCCTCCACGTGGAGCTTTCACTATGTTGATCCCTCCCGTGCTGGTGACTAGAGCAATTTCTCTTAACCGAATGAAAAAGATGCGCGCGTGGAGAGCTCATTTCTTCCCTGGAAATAGCAGATCCATGTGGCATTCTTTTATGTGCACATCACGATCTTTTAAGTGGATTCTATGTAAGTGCATCCCTCCCCCTGCAACGAAACAACAACAAACGCACGTGAGTCAAATAAAAAATATAAAATGAAACTATTATATTCTATATATTAATATTATTACTTAAATAAAAATACTTATATATATATATAATATATAATATTATTATTACTAATATATGTTATCATAAATATTTTATTTAATTAATACATATATTATTATGATATATAAAATCTTATATACTATTATTAATGTACATGCTATTATTAATGTATAGTATATTACATAATATATATATTATATTGTATTGTATGTTATAATAAAAAAAATGAAATAAACTATCAAAAGAAAAGATGAAATTGGGGGGGTTCGGGTTTGTTCGGCGTGGGGAGAGGGAAGAAAGGGGAAGTCATTCGGCGTAGGGGAGATATGGCGCGATGGCATTTGGGTGATGCAGGTTATGGGCGATGAGGTCGACTCAGTAGGGGGAGGCGATGGTTGTGCGGTCTAGGTTTAAGAAGAGTGCAGACAAGGAGGTCAGGCCACAATGAAGGGTGAGACCGATGTTCAATTAGGGTTCGTGGAGATTGGATGTGGTGATGGTGGGATAGAGGGAGCTACTTGGCTTGAGAGAGAAGGCAGGGCGGCGTGCGGTGCGAATCAGGAGCAAGGAGAGGCGGGCTCATAGGATTTGGGTCACTCGTCGGAGAACAGGGGGTGTGGCTGTGAAGGGGAAGTGTGGATGGCGAGGTGAGTTAGGGTTTGAAGTTTCATCTGGGTATGTGTTATCTTCAAATCTGATTTGGTCTGATTTGTGAGCTTGAACTTGCTGTTACGATTTGATTGTTGTACTGCATTGGTTGATTTGTTGATGATGTTGTTGGTGAGTTAGTGTTGGTGTTGTGTGAAGGAGGGAGGGAGCAAAGGAGTAGGAGGATGATGTGGAGGAGGCTGGGCAGAGGAGTGTGGTAGGGGGTTACGGTGAGACAGTGATCGTGAGTCACAGTGAGACAGTGAGAAATGGGTTGGCATGGTGAAGGGGAATTGATATGGTGAGATAGTGAGGAAGCGGTGAGATGGTTGGAACCATGATGGGGTGATGGAGGCACCATGATTGTTGCTCAGGGTCTCACCGTGAGTGTTGCTCACGGTCTGATACGGTGGCAGCATGGTGCGACATGGACAGAAACACCTGCAAAATAAACCGAATTAATTAAAACCTTAATAAAACCAAAAAAATGGATTAATAAATTAAATTTTAAAAAGAATAAAATTAAAAACTAAATAAATAAGAAAAAATTAATTATGCTTTATTAACAATAATAAATTTATTTGTATTAAAAATTATAAACAATTGAAGAACCAATTAAAAAATTTACAGTAACTTGCTTAAATTATTTAACCAATTAATTAAAGAATTAATTAAATTAAAGAATAAAAATATTAATTGAATAAGATTAAATTGTTAAAATTAATTAAATTATTAAAAGACTAAAAACCATAAAGAGTAATTTATTTAAAATTTCATGAATAAATAATTAATTAATATAATCAATGATTTAATAAACTAACTAAAAAAGAAAATTTATATAAATAAAAGAGTAAATAAATAAAAGTCTAATTCGTAGGACTAAGTTAATTTAATAATTAATTAAAATGACACTAATGCACATTAAAAACGCATGTTTTAAACTAAAAACTAATTATTATTCACGGAAAGTACAAAAACACAAAACTTATCAATTATTTAATAAAAAACAACATTTTGATATAAAAAATGTCAATAAAAATACAAAAAGGATGTGGAAAAGAGTGTTAAAACACTACCACATCAGGTTTCATCGATAAAAATGACTAAGAACCAGTCCAAATACTCATAGAAAACTGAGTCCATGAGCCCCATGAACATGGATGGTGCGTTCGTAATGAAAAATGACATGAAAATGAATTCAAAGTGCCCATATCTGCACCAGAAAGCGGTATTTGTGATGTCACCCTCCTTCACCCTCAACTGGTGATATCCTAATCACAGGTCAATCTTAGAGAACCAACATGCTCCCTTCAACTGGTCAAAAGGTTGTTCATCCTCGATAGGGGGTAACGGTTCTTGACCATCACCTGATTCAACCTCTAGTAGTCTATACACAGTCTGGGACCACTATCTTCCTTCTTTTTGAACAAGACTAGAGTACCCCTTGGTGACACGATCAGTCGGATAAAACCCTTCTTCATCAGATCATCAATCTGAATCCGTAACTCCCGTAACTCAGAAGGCGCCATCCGATAGGGGTCCATCAAATTGGATGGGCACTAGGTTACAAGTCCATCTCAAACTCGACATCACGTCGGGGGGTAGAGTCAACATCTCTCCAGGGAAGACATCTAGGAACTCACTGATGACCCATGGGACTTCCACAATCTCTGAATCTTCCAACTCTATTGACAACTCAGCTAATAAGGAAAGGAGGGGCTCTAATCGCCGACTGCCCTCCTGGAAACCCCACTTGCTAATGAAAGTCACACTTTGACCACACATATCTGAAAACATGACCCTTATCCAGAATTAGTCGATAACGACACACATATAGAACATACAGTCTATGCCTAAGATGACATCATATGGATGTATCTGTAGAAAAGGAAGGTCCCCATAGGACTGATGTGACCTTACCACTAGTCTACATCCCCAGCAAACATAAGACAAGCAGGTCTAACCTCCGACTGGTGTACCAAATACCAGGGGCATGGGAAGTCTCTCTACGTCTAGACCTAGATCATGGGATTGACTGGCTGAAACAAAGGAGTGAAAATCTCCCGAATCAAACAAGGCGCATGCAAGAGTGATAAGCAATCTGATCATACCTTGAATGAATTTAGGCCCTGCTAGAACTGCTACCTCTGTGGCATGCAACTTCCCAAGCTAAGCTCCTTTTCCCCTAATATTTTTTCCGCCTACTTGACCACGCCCTGGTCGAGTTCCCTGAGGAGCACCCTGATGTTAGCCTCCTCCTACAATGTCTGCTCTTAGAGGAGCGGGAGCTAGCTGTCCCTACTGCTGCTGCTGAAAGGGCCTGGCTAAAAACTATTTTTGCTGAGATGGTAACTAAACCTTCCCACACCCATTGTACTACACTCAGCCTGGGAAATAATTCTAAAGGTTCCCACAGCTACAATAGATGAAGAATCTCGGTCCTGGGCCCGCAAAGAAAGGTCAAGGATTGGGAGATCGAAACTGGAACTGCAAGGGATTGCCCCCCATTGGCTAAAACCTGGAAGGCCCTGAAATTGGAGGCCTTATACTGATGGATTTCCCCTTTGATGATCCCAACTGGCTCCCCTCTCATGGTACACCTCCCATTGTGTACATCCTCTCAACCAATTCAGCCTTCTTATAAACCTCTAAGTATGTTGGTAGAGTGAAGGGAGTAACAACATGCTGAAGAGAGGGTCAGAGTGCCTCCTCTAAACGTATCACCCAAGACTCCTCATCCGGAAAGAGGTATGGATCAAAACTAAGGAGATACTTGAAATTTATCCCTAGCTCCCTCACTAACATACTCCCCTGCTGAAGGGAGAGTATCTCCTACCTCTTCTTATCCTTCATTGTGGAAGAGAGGAATTCTGCCTAAAACTCTCTCTCGAAGTCAGTCCACAAAACTTCAGCCTCCCTCTTCTCCCAGAAATAGAGCGTCCACCACTGATGTGCTACTCCCTACATCTGGATTACCACTAGAGAAACCTAGTACTCTGTTGGAGCTCAGATCAAGCTAAAATATATCACCTACTCCTCAAGCCAACTTTCTGTATCTATGTCCGAGACACTGCCCTTGTACTTCCCAAGGGTCTGTTACTGAAAGGCACAAATAATCGTTTACCACTGGTCATCCTCCTCTCGATCAGCAATCTGTTGATCAACCAAATAATCCTTCTGGGCCTCGATTTCCTACACTACTTATGGTCGTCTTCCATCTGTCATAGCTACAAGGTAAACAAGGAAATGCCTAAGCCTGAGTAGTGTAGAATATTTGTTTTAAATTTTTCCTAAACTTTTTAGTTATTTAAATTCCCAGAACACCTAGAACACATAAAGACACAAGTCATTATGATTCATGTATCTTTACTAGGGTCTTTACCCATCAATAAATATAGCCTCACCTGGTCGTTTGGTAGGTCCAGAGTCCTTGCATCTGATCACGAGGACCCTAAAATCTCGTGTCCTAGCTGGCCTTCCCTAGCCTATTTCATGCACCAAGATTTCCTAATACTGTTGCCCTATTATCCCATTAAATATTCACTATGCCTAACTCTAAACATCATCCTATCTCTCAACCATCAACTTTTTTACCATTCTATTATGACCTGACTTCACCAAGATGAGGGAAGGGACGACAAACTCCCAGACCCTTCCTTCCTCAAGTTGAAGGAGAGATAATAACCCCTGAGTCCCACATTCAATGGGCCCCAGAGTGGATACTAGCCCCACAAGTATATAATCACACGTAATATGGAAAGAATTACCCTTTTTGTTTAGTAGGATCGAGAGATACGACTATAGAAACCCAAACAAATCCAAAAACTGAAGGTAAAAGTAAAGCCAAAACCCATTCCCATATGCATGTTCGAAAATAAACCCAAACAAGTTACAAGAAAACTCCAAAGGGAAAGTACCAAAATAAAAGAAACAACAATGAAAAACGTCTCGACTTCCAAGCTAGTATGGCCCCACATGGTCCCTGAAGTCCTCTTAGAAACCTAAAAATAGTTTTATATATGTAGGGTGAGTATACAGGTATACTCGGTAGGGAAAACTAAAAGCTCTCATGGACAAGTGGGGAGGCATTCTAATGCCCCATGAGAAAAGGAGATAACCAAAGCACCTAACAAGGAAACTATCCACCCAAACCTCACCAAGGCACACTCCCCAAATAACGCAAGTCATGTAAAGTAGTAGTAATAACACATCGATGTTTGGGTACCGTGCACCACTTCCTCACTGGTTATTGAAGACATCTTACGCGTCAGACCTCCCCCTCCATTTTTCGTTGCAGTCCCACTGCTGCCCCAATGATGATCTTTTGGGCCACCACAACCACAAACACCTGGGCCACAACAATCACTTCCATGCCCGAAGACACCTAGGCCTCATCCCAAAGACACTTTGGAAGCAGTCCTGCCCACACACACCTGGGCTAACCACCACAACGTACCCTTTCCGAAGAATCTTGGGCTATAATGGACCTCAGGACATCACAACCTACCCTAAGAGTCTTGGTATACTTAGGATAGAGATAGAAAAGGAGCTAATAACCATCCAATCATAGTAGGGTTGGAAAAAACACCCTCCCTCATGAAATGAGGGTTTCTGACACAAATTTATCAATGTGGGTGGGGTGAGAATAAGAAACACAAGAACTAAATTTATACAAATAGGTAGAAAAGCACTCATCCCAACCTAAGGGTTCCAAAACCAGCCCATACAAAACACCCTCATTACTATTCATTCATAAAAAAGAACAATAGCCACAACTAGAGAACAAATCATTCCTGGAAAAAAAATTCCCCATTGAACCCATTCTTGTTATCATGTTCAAGTGATTCCATTTAAAATAATTATTCACTACTGGGAAAATAACAGGAAAAGACACAAACTAGGAAAGGAAAAATATCCAAGAAGTAATTTTAGCATTCACACCCAGTTCTCTTGTAAAGTCACAACAACAAAATGGATCGACGAGATCCTTCGAATTACTGAAACAAAACCAATACCCAACATACGGCCCCACACATCCCCAAATCCATAACCATAAACTGCAAAATAGCGGATCCCATCCCTATCCATGTCACCTCACAAGCATCAAGTAAAACAACCCTACTTATCATGAGAACAGAGCAAGGGAGTTTTCAGATTTAATAACACCATTCACTAAGTTCCTTCTTTTTGTTTGGTTAACCGGGGTGATCACACAAGGATTATGGTTCATTGGGAATCCATTTAATCAAATGAGTTTATGTGATTAACCATTTTCCATGTTATATCCAATCAATCACAATCTTATACATAAAAACATAGGTTCATTAGTGCACAAGAAAGGACAAACAATGGCCACTATTTTCAGTGGGCATAATCCCATACAATTAATAACACATTAAGGAAGATAAAATAGTACAACATTATCACCAAACACCCCCTTCATTCTTTAGAAACCACTTATTATCTTCATTAAGGTTGGGTTTCATCCACGCCCTGAGGAAACATTATCATAACCACACCGCATGATACAAAGTAAGGAGATATGAAGGAAGACCCTACCTAGATGATCAATGATCAAATTTTTCTTCTCGTTCCAAGAACTGGGGATGCATGACTTTTAGGGGAAGAACTCAAAGGACTCCAAGAGTGAGCAGAAAAGGATCCAGCACAAGCGTACAACTATCCTTAAGAAGAGGGACTCCAAATTCCCCAAGTAAAGGAAAAGATAACAGACAAGAAGAAGAAAGAAACTCCATGTGATAAAAGGAGAGATCTTGGAGTTACGAGATATAAAATATTGAATGACATTAAAGGAAGATTGTGGTTTCACTATGTGATTGGATGGTTACACATGATGAAATTAATTGTTATTTAATAATTCTAATTGGAGAGGTGGCGATAATGACTATGAGTTAAAGGGTTTCTTTTAAATGGAGAAAAATGTGTAACAGGGGCAGAACTAGAAAGTAAGGGAAAAAGGGGTGACACTGAAGAAAAAGCTACACGTTTTAGTAAGTCAAGGGTCGCCTGAATCTTGGGGGAATATAGATATCATTTATGGGATTTATATGAAATTGAAAGGGTTATTAGAACACTTTTACATCAAAAGATACAATGTGGGAATGGAATTGGAAAAAGTTGGAAACTGAAGAAAAAAACAAAGGGTGGGACATTGTTTGGTGAGACACCATAAAGGTTCCACCATCACCATGCCACCATAATGGTGCCACTGTAACAGTGCCATCAGTTTGATGCCACTGGTTTGGTGGAACACCATAATTGGTTCCACCATTTTGGTGTGTGACTTCTACAGTGCCATCGTCATGGTGACACTGACATAGTGCCACCGTAACGGTGCCACCAGTTTAGTGGAACACCGTAAGTGGTGCCACCGTTTCAGTGTGAGACCGTGAAGGTGTGACCAATACGGTGCCACCACCACGGTGCACCATCACGGTGCTGTTGTGACCGGTGTCACTGCCATAATGCCGATGTTACCGGTGCCACCGTCACAGTGTTGTCATGACCGGTTCCACCATTTCAGTGTAACCATTTTATGGAACTGAGTTTTTGGGAAACTCTTTAATGAGTCACCGATGGTCCCCAAGATACCCCAAATACCAGAAATTTGGCAAAGGGACCAGGACGGTCCAGGCCATTACAGTCGAGGTTGGGGTTTTCATGCATCCGCCCATCCAGTTTAAGGGAGTACATTACCATATTCGATTCATGATTCATCATTAACTCTTAGGGTGATGTTTTACCTGTTCTTGGATAGCTTCTGTAGTCCATATGAATTTCTCTTTATTTTACTTTCTCTATTGTATGCTTTTTCCTTTTTTTTCATAATAATAAATAATTGTTGTGGTGTTCTTTCCATGGAGTAGGGGAAAATAGGTCTAAACCACGTAAATCATTTTTTTATTTACATTTCTGCACTTTGTTTATTGTATGATTTCTTCTCCTCAATGGATCTCATTCTCGTTTACTTCTATTTTTTGTACTATTTTGATTCTCAAATCTTATTCGATGCTTCTATGCTTGTCTTGGTCTAGCTTTTCTATTCGAAAACCTGCACATTACTTCACAATAATAGTCATGCACAATCATCTTGTGTCCATGTTGCTGGTATCACCTCGAGCATCGCCCACTCCTCCAAATGCACAAATATTACATCAACAAAACTACAATGTTAATTTAAATTGATTAAAAAATTTCTATAGGATTTATTTATATTTTTTACATATTTTTTATTTTTATTTCACCATAAAACTTTACTTATCCATTCATTTATAATAAAATAGTTTTAAAAAATAAATTTATTTTAATACATGTTTAAAAAAATTCATTAATGAGAATGTTATTGAAAAAATAAAGAAAATTTAAATTTAAATTTTATTTAACTGAAAATTTAATTTCAACGCATCAAATTTATTATCACATGAACAATATTTTCACACTCACACAAAATGATTTTGGTAAAATTAATTTTATTGAGCTAAGATACATATTATTTGGTATAATATATCATTAAAAAATAAAAAAAAAATAACATCAAGTTTCAAATAATTTAAATTTTATGTGCAATGTTACCTATTTTAACAAGATAAATTTATGTATAGTGTTACCTATTTTAATTTTATGTGAAATGTTACCCATTTTTTCAGAATGGTTGTAATGTTCTACTAGGTTTAGCAATAGACGGTTTTAACATATCTGTGTATATGGTTGGTGTAACACATAGTACTTGGTTAGTAGTGTTGATTCCATAAAACCTCCCCCATTTTTATGTATGAAGCAATAATTTTTGTTACTTTCCACACTAATTGATAGGGAAAGATGAACTAATGATGAAACTAATTTCCACATGCAACCATTTATTGATGAGCAACAATAATTTTTTTTTTCAGATTGTGTAATGAATTTTGATTCACTAGATAATGAAATTTTTATACTCCATGCCACTTTGTTATAAAAATTAAATTATTTTCTAGTGTATGATAGCTTATCAGGTCAGAGTTCAAAAGGAAAATTCACTTACCCTTATGGTCATAAATGTAAGAAATAAACATGTCTTAAGCATGTCAGAAATTGGGCATACCTTGGTCATAGATTCTTTCTTCCTCCACTACATAAGTTAGGAATAGATAGTGTTTAATTTTATGAGAATAGAGATCATGACCCAACACTGAAAATAATGTCCTGTATTCAAATTCTTGTATAACTTGACCAAAAAAACATTCACATAGAATATAATTTTTAGGATTTATTAACTCCTACATTGTTGTCCATTACTGTTGTAAATAGATAGTTTGGTCATAATTTGAATAATAAGACTATTTTATTTTAATTGACTTATTGGAAAGATGATATTTAATGAAAAATTTGGATGTTATGAACATTGAGAAAAAATTGTGTGATAATATAATGTTGACCGTTTTTTGAATCAATGGGAAATTAAAGGGTAGTTCCAATACTTGGTGTCATTTGAGAAAAATGGGATTGAAAAAACCTTTAAATTTGTAGTTGGGTGAGGGTAATAGGGAATATAACCCAACTAAAGAACACAAGATGAGTAAAATAGAGAAGGAGATATTTCTATCAATTTTGAAGACTGTTAAGGTTCCTGATGGGTTTTTATTCTAATATTTCCAAGCCTTTCAATGTAGTGGCCATGAGATTATAGGTGTTGAAAATCATTGATAATCATATTATGCTTCAAAAATTAATCCAAATTGAATTTTTTTATTATTTTCTTACCCATTTTGTTGAGTTGTTAATTGAGGTTTTTAATTTTTAAGATGACTATGTTCAATGATTCATCACATGAAACTTTTATATTGAAAATACAAACTTTGAGTCATACCGAACACACCATGTGTCAGATTGATGTGCAGTCAATTATGAAACTTCAAAAATAAATTATGGATTATTGTTCCAAATTTATAGGAATATCTGAGCTCATTTACTTGTTTTTGTCTATGTGACACATGTTTTTCACTAAAATGACAGTTTTATATTGAAAATGCACACTTTGAGTCATACCGGCCACATCATATGTCCGATTGACACATTGTCAATTTGTACACATCAAAAATGAATTATAGATCGTTTTCCTAATGTTTGAAAATAATCTAAGCTCCTTTAATTGATTTTGGCTCTCTTGAATGTGTTTTAGAGTAAAATGACAATTTTATATTAAGAATGCACACTTTGAGTCATATCAGACGCATCATGTATCAGATTGATATGAGTTTAATTCATACATGTCAAAAATTAATTCTAGATCCTTTTCTAAAACATTGAATACAATATGAGCACATTTACTTAGTTTTGGCAATGTGAAATGCATTTTATACTAAAATAATATTTCTATATTGAAAACACACACTTTGAGTCACATTGGCCACATAAAGTGTCTGGTTGACATGTGGTCAATTCACACGCATCAAAAATGAATTATGGATTATTGTAGTAAATTTTTAAAATGATCTGATCTCGTTTACTCCATTTTTTCTATGTGACACATGTTTTAGAGTAAAATGACACTTTTATATTTAAAACACGCACTTTGAGTCATACCGGTCACATCATGTGTTAGATTGATGTGCGGTCAATTCCTACATATCACAAATAAATTATGTATAGTTTTCCTAAAGTATCATGACAATAAAATCTCATTTACTCAATTTTAGTTATTTTGTGTGTGTTTTACATTAAAATGACTATTCTATATTGAAAACGTACAGTTTGAGTCATACCGGCCACATCGTTCATCTGATTGATGTGCGGATGATTTTTATGCATCAATAATGAATTATGGATCATTGCCTTAATATTTGAATACAACAGAAACTCATTTAGTTGGTTTTGGATATATAAGGTCTTTTTTAGAGTAAAATGGAACTTTTATATTGAAAACACGCACTTTAAGTCATAGAGGCCACATCATGTGTCAAATTGATTTTATATTGATTCATATCCATTAAAAATGAATTATGGATAATTTTCCTTAATCTTCACGAAAATCCAACCTCGTTTACTTAGTTTTGGATATCTGACGTGCGTTTTATATTGAAAATGCGCACTTTGAGTCATACTGACCACATCGTGTATCAGATTGAGGTGCAGTCGATTTCTACATATCACAAATAAATTATGTATTTTTTTCCTAATTTATCAAGACAATTGAATCTCATTTACTATATTTTAGTCATTTAACACGAGTTTTACATTAAAATGATTGTTCTATATTGAAAACGCACACATTGAGTCATAGAGGCCACATCATGTGTCCGATTGACGCATCGTCAATTCATACGCATCACAATTGAATGATGTACAAAAGGTCAGATTTTTCATGTATTATTTTTGGATATTGTATGGATTAATTTTGAAACTAGGTACTGAGATAACATGTGATTCTGAGACCCGGTGAGCCCAAAATTAATTTTTAAAATATATTAAATGCATAAACATGTACTTTTCCTGGAAAAGTGGAATAATATAGTACCACCAGTTTCTGGTATGTAACCCTTTACTTGTGTTTTTATGGATATAAATTATAAGGTGGGGGGATATGGGAGAGTTTGGTGAAATTGAAATAAGTTTTGGGGGCTAAAGGAAAGGTGCACGGGCTACGCACGGTTTATCCAAACCATACAGACATCCTAGGAGAACTATGCACAATAATAGGTTGGAGGCCGAGAGAATCGGCACGGTGTTCTAATGTTTAAGTAAACTATACAAGGAGTACATGAGAGGGACTATCTAGACAGTATATAATCCATGGTTTGTCTAACCGTGCGAACTAATCTTGTGCGTGGTTAAAGTGAGATCCTAAAAAAGTGGATCTCACACATTTTTGCCTCTAAATTGCTCATTTTTTCACTTAAGTAGCCCTAACTCAGGATTTTTCTTCCTTGATGGTATAATAATCTCTCCCAAGTTTTTTGGAGTCAATCTGAAGGCTTCCCTGGGTGATTCAAAGATGGATTCTTGAGGTATGTGATCTTTCTTCATCGTTCTTGATTGATTTCATAGATCTACTACTCCTATCTTATTGGTATCTCAGATCTACACCTATTATAAATATATATATGAGTTTTTATACCAAATATGTTGATAATTGGTCTTGATCTTTCTAGGGGAAGAGATCTAAGGTAGTTCTGTGAAGAATCGACCAGGTTTTCCTGATCTTTCTTCACCCATTGTCAAGTTTCTTCAAAACCTTTGAGGTAGGTGGCTTCACTCTCATATCCACTTACTATAATTTATTGTATTAGTTTCAAATTAAGTAAATTGGATAATTTTAATTTTGAAATCTTGGTTTGATACATGGAATAAATCTCTTTAGGGGTGATTTATCGTTTTTGGTAGATTTGTGAAATCTTAATAAATTGTTGTGAAATTTATTTTAGTTTCTTGAATTTTAAATGGTGGATATTTTGGAACTTATAAATGGTTTTATTGGGAAGTATGTTTCAATAAAAATATGTTTTATCGAAATGAGTTGGCATTGTAATGGTTTTAATGAAAAATGGTTTTCAATAAAAAGGTGATTTTATTGAAAGGGATGTTTTGGCATGATCTTTGGGCATATGTGTTGTGTGTGTTTCATATTTAATATATGGTTTTTGGTTTAAATATGACCTTGTTCTTGGTTATAAATGGTTAATGTATCATGGGATACAATTACCTTGTGAATATTTGGTAGATAGATGAGAAACTGCTTATGAGTATGGAAGTATCATCGCGTACCATGCATGGTTGGTTGTGTGGATATGTGGAATGGATTGGGTATGCCAAAGAAATGTTGTGAAATGGTTTTAAATTTTTGTTTAGTTATTATTTTGTAAAAATAACTTGCTATAAAATTGGTTTCAATTTCACTTGTATGCTTTTGGTTTCAAATAGTTTCGGAAACTTTTTTATATTTAGTTATAAACCATTTTGATAAATTGTTTTATATAAACTATTTTATCATAATATTACTAACTTTTTTATCCAAGTGGCATGATTAGGGAAGTCATTAGGTAAAACCCACTAAGTTTTATACTCACCCCTTTTTTGGAACTTTGGTGCTTTTGCAGATGCTATCTTCCGAGGCATGGGAAAAGGTAAAGTATCACATGTTTTTAGAACCACCTCGTGATACTTGGGTTATTCGGTGATTGTGGATCTTGGAGCATGTGGACCATGGATTTTTGTGGTATTTTTTGAGTATTTAGTATTTCATACACTATTTACTTTGATAATTGTTTGGTCTTCCATTGTTGCATGCCTTAGAGTGGTTTTGATATGAATAAAGTAGTCGTGTTGTCTTAATTTTGTTCATGCATCATTTAGTGAATGGTTTGGTTATGGTTTTTTAGTTTAATGGTTTATTTATTAAAGGTTAAATCATCCCCCACTTTTATTTTAAACCCTTTGGCATTTATTTCTAGCCTTTGGTATCTTGGGGATGTCACTTAATCCCAAGTAATGACTTGTTGTAATCTCAATCAAATGAGAATTAGTGGGTCATTACAAATGGTATAATATTATTTGGTCCTTTCCTAACAAGTTGTTTTCAATTTCTTGGTATTGGAGTTGATTCATCTCTATCTATTACTAGGGTTGTAAACTTATAAAGGAGTAGTATTTTCGGGACTTAAAATGTATAGCATAAAAGGACATAGCTAACCTGTTTATATTGAACTTCAAGTTACCTGGGTGTTGGGTACAGAAGTGTTTTGGAGACACTTATAGGATATCGAAATCTCATTATCATGGGTTTAGCCATTGAGGTGATAATTTCATGCATTAGAGGAATTAATTCACAATAGAATTGAATATTTCATTTATATTATTGATTTATGATCTTGTGAAAAGGTGTAATTTTTTGAAAAATGCAGTTTTTTTTCAAATGAAATATTTTGAAAACAGGATACTTAGTGTATTTTGAAAAATATTTGATTTTTCAAAGTTAGAGTGGATTTATTTAAAAAATGGATGAACATGAAAAGGTTTTTTTTGGAAAACAATGTTGTGATAGTTGATGTGATAGAATTTGAAATAGTAATCCATCGGTTTCAAGAGAATGAGACTTACAAAGTTGTTGTTTGTTTAGAAAATGGCACCCGGTAGGCGTTGTAGAAATAAACTGGAAGAATCCATAGAGAACATGGTTGCACCTAAGCCACAGGTGAACCAAGAGCTAGTCCAAAGCATCACCTAGGAATTTCAAGTTGTGGACATAGGGAACTGAAGGGATGATCCAACACATGGGGACCATTCCATCCAGTTCATGAAGCAGAATCCACCCATATTCTGGGGTGATTCTAAACCCGAGAAGTCGGAGGTGTGGCTCAGTAGGATGAATTGTATCTTTGAGTTCATCATCACACCGGTGGAGTTAAAAGGCAATATGGTGATGTACATGCTTGAGGATCTTGCACACCAGTGGTGGGAACTAGTATTACATGCTAAAGTGGATCAAGACCTTACTTGGGAGAATTTTGTGGAATTGTTTAATAAACAATTCTATCCTCACACATTCAAGATTAAGAGAACAATAGACTTATTTAGCCTGAAGTAGAATAATATATTTGTCATAGAGTATGCAGATAAATTCATGAATTTAGTATGATTTTCACCAGAATTTGTGGTGAGTGCATCCCTAAAGGCACACATCTTCGAATCAGAGATAAGGTAGGAAATTTGATTGAATATTGAAATGCTCTGTATTAATGACTATACAGAGATGGTGAATAGAGTGGTGGTGGCTAAGAAAGACATCTTAGGAGCTATGGGAGGATGAATTATGATGAACCCTACTGAAAATGGTGGAAAATCCAATACTAGGAACAAGCGAAAGAGAGATACCTATTTCTAAGGTGGGAGAGAGAATCAGAATCCATCAGCTAGATCAGTAAATCTTCCTCCACGACCAAAGATCCAAGAGGGATGCTACTAATGTGGTTCCTTTGACCAAATAAAATGGGCTTTTATAGCACCACTAATAGAATGACATAATTGCAACAAGATGGATCACCTTAAGCACTTTTATCACAGTTCTTCGAGGTTGGGTGCTCGAGATACTTCTCAGGAATCGCAAGCATTGTATGCTTTGACAGGATGAGGCCAGTAGAATCAGTCTCGTCAGTAGAACAAAGCTAGCCACAATGATTCTCAGAATACCATGACTCCTTAGTAAGGGAAATATCAACAAGGAAAAAAAGTGAAGAGTGCAGCGACAAAGAAACTATATGGAGCTAAGTAGATGATTGTGGATGATCAAGCTGGACCATCTATGGTGAGAGGTAAAATTCTTTTGAATTCTACCTTTGTGTAAGTACTATTTGATACCAGTGCATTACATTCCTTCATTTCATCTTGTGTTGTTGACCTACTATGTTTAAAACTTGAAATGATGCCCTCTATGATAAAAATGAAAATTCCTCTTTGTGAAAGAAAATTTCAAGCCTTTATGTGTATAACATGTGCTATAACGGTTGATGAAGATGAGCTGAAATGGGACTTCTTGATATCATACATGGATGTCTATAATGTAATACTGGGTATTGATTGGGTGACAATGTTCAAGGTTCACATCGACTGTTATAGGAGGGAAGTTAGTTTCATGACTAAGGATGGCATTGAGCATCTCTTCAAAGGAGAGAAGGTCATAAAGAAGGGTGCAACTAGATTGTTTTCACCAATGGTGGGAACGATCTCTTACCAGTTATCAGCATTGACTTTGGCATCGATAGAAGATATCAAAGATGTAATTTTTCTAGTATTGGTGGATCAATTTCTATATATCTTTTATGAGAACTTCTCAGGGTTACCACCTATAAGGGAAGTGGAATTTACGATTGATATCATTATGGGGACCAATACTATTTCCCTTATGTATTATAAGATTGAACCAACAGAGTTAAGGGAATTGAAAGTGTAGTTGGGGGAGATGGAAAGGAAGGGTTTTATTCAACCAAGTATATCTCTGTGGGAAACCCTATTTTTTTTGTGAAGAAAGTTGATGGAACTCTTTGACTGTGCATTGATTATCATAAGTTTAACTAAGTTACATTAAAGAATCAGTATCCACTTCCATGAATTGACGATCTATTTGATCAATTGAGGGGAGTTCAGTGGTTCTCTAATATTGACTTTCGATTTGGATATAATCAATTATGAGTTCGAAAGTAAGATATTTTGAAGATGGTTTTTAGAAGCAGATATGGCCACTATGAATATGCAGTCATGAATTTTGGTCTCAGGAATGCACCAGTAGTCTTCATGGATTTTATGAATTAGATATTTTAGCAATTTCTAGAATCTTTTTTTGTGGTGTTTGTTGATGAGATATTGGTGTATTCAAAGACATTGACTGAGCATGAAGAACACCTAGAAACGGTGTTACAAATATTGAGAGATAACTATTTGTATGCCAAAATATCTAAAAGTGATTTTTGGATTCAGGAGGTATGATTTCTTGGACATGTGATTTCTGAAAAAGGTATTTTAGTGGATCCTAAAAACATAGAATCTGTGGTCTTGTAGAAACCGCCTAAGAATGTCTTTGAGATACAAATTTTTCTTGGTCTAGGTGGTTATTATCGATGCTTTGTGCATGAATTCTCATAGATAGCCTTTCCAATGATAGTATTGATAAAGAATAATGCTCCATTCCGATGGATAGAGGAATTATAGAAGTCTTTCTAGGAGCTGAAATTTCATCTTAATTCAGCACCTATATTGATTTTTTTAGAATCAAAATGGGGATACGTGGTGTAATTTGATGCTTATAGATCAAGTTTGGGCTGTGTTATTATGCAAGGAGACCATGTTTTGGATTATGGTTCATAATATTTGAGAGTACATGAGAATAATTACCCAACACATGGCTTGGAATTAGCAGTAGTTATTCATGCCTTGAAGACTTGGTGTTATTATCTCTTTGGTGAGAAATTTATTATATTCACGGACCAAAAAATATTGAAAAACATTTTCTCATAGAGATATTTGAATCTGAGGCAAAGGAGATGGATGGATTATATCCAAATGTTTGACTTTTTACTTGATTTATACACTAGGAAAAGGGAATTAGGTGGATGATACATTGAACAAAAAGTCATATACTCATTTAGCGAAAGAAGCTTCAGATGAACCAAAGTTGATATCGGTCCTAGCTGACATGCATGTGGAATGTGAAGACCAAGGTGATTATTTGGTTTTATTTTCAGTTATGCTAGTTCCTAATTTAGTAAATATGGTCAAATAGGTACAAGCATATGATGCAGAATTCCTGGTTATGAGTAAAAAACTCAATGGTGGGGAGACCAGTGTGGGTTGGAAACTTTATGGGATTTCAATTTTGTGTTTCAGAGATCTAATAGTTGTATATATGGATTGTCATGAAAAACTTCTTCATTCTTACAACTTTTAGAGTTGTTATGTACATTCAGAAACACAAAATATGTATAAGGTGTTGAAGGTGCAGTTTTGGTGGAGAGGAATGAAAAGAAAGGTGTCTGATTTCGTCTTGAAGTGCTTAACTTTTAAATAGGTTAAAGAAGCTCATCAAAGACCAGTGGGTATGTTGCAGTATTTACCTATCCCAGTGTGGAAATGGGAGCAGATAGTGATTTATCTGGTTACAGGTCTCCCAAGAATGGTTCAGAAACATGATGACATATGGGTGATAGTGGATCGGCTAACCAAGTCAGCTCATTTCATTCCAATTCGTGAAACTCATATGGTGGAAGATCATTCCAAAATCTACATCTAAGAAGTGGTAAAGAGACATGGAGTACCAGTGTCAATAGTCTTATACAATGATCTAAGGTTCATGTCATGTTTCTAGAAATCCTTACAGAAATCCCTTGGCACTCAGTTGAATATGAGCATGGCATATCATCCTTAGATGGATGGGCAATCCAAACGGATGATACATACGTTGGAAGACATGTTGCGGGCTTCTATAATGAATTTTGGCAGCTCATGGGAGGAACACTTACCATTAGTGTATTTATCATATAATAACATCTATCAGGCCTCAATACATATGGCTCCGTTTGAATCATTTTATGGGATTCCTTGTCATTCTATACTATACTGGGTGGAAATAGGTGAAACTTCACTAGTCGGGATGATCCTTATCCAGGAAACAACAGAGAAGATTCATCTGATTAGAAAGAGGATGGATACAGCTCAGAGTCATCAGAAATGTTATGTGGATCACTCTCGATGGTTTTTGTCCTTTGTAGTGGGTGATCATATGTTCTTAAGGATTTCTATCAGGCTCGGATATCATCGTTTTGGGAAGCATGGAAAGTGATCTCTTTGATACATTGACCCCTTTGAGATACTTTAATGGATTGGAGAGGTGGAATAACTTTTTTCCCTACCACCAAGGTTTGGTTCGGTGCATAATGTGTTCCACGTATCTCGGTTGAAGAAGTATCAGCCTGATCCTGACCATGTGATCAGATGAGATCACGTTGACCTAGAACCAGATTCTTTGTTGGTACATATCCTAGTGTGGATAGTGTATAGGAAAGATAAATTCATTCATGAAAAAATCATCAGTCTAGTGAGGATTATATGACATCATGGTAAGATTCATGAAGAGACTTGGGAATGCGAGAAGGAAATGAAATATCAATGGTCGGAACTCTTTCAAGGCAAGGCTAGATTTCTACTTTCTAGGGATGGAAATACAAATGGTGGGGAGAATTTAGTACCCCCAGTTTCTAGTATGTAACCCTTTACTTGTTTCTTTATGGATATAAAGTATAAGGCGGAAATATGGGAGAGTTTGGTGAACTTTAAATAAGTTTCGGGGGCTAAAGGAGAGGCGCACGGGCTGCACACAGTTTCTCCAAACCGTGCGGACATCCTAGGAGAAACAGTGTGAAATAGTTGGTTGGAGGGAGAGAGATTCAACATGGTGTGTGCATAGTTAATGAGACCATGTGATGAGGTCATGCGAGGGACTATCTAGACATTATCTAATGCATGGTTAGTGCACGGTTTGTCTAACAGTGCAAACTAACCATGCGTGTGGTTAAAGTGAGATCCTAAAAAATGGATCTCACATGTTTTTGCCTCTAAGTTGCTTGTTCTTTCTCCTAAGCATCCCTAACTCAGGATATATATTCCTTGAAGGTATAATAACCTCTCCCAAGAATTTTGGAGTCAATCAAAAGGCTTCCATTGGTGATTCAAATCCGGATTCATGAGGTATGTGATCACTCTTCATCATTCTTGATCAGTTTCTTAGATCTACTTTGATCTACTTCTCTTCTCTTATTGGTTTCTTTGATATACACCTATTATGGGTAGATATATGAGTTTTTATGCCCAATAAGTTAATATGTGGTCTTTATCTTTCTAGGATAATAGATCTAAGGCGGTTCTGTGAAGAATCGACCCGGTTTTCTTGAGCGTTCTTCATCTGTTGTGAAGTTTCATCAAAACCTTTGAGGTAGGTTGCTTCAATCTCATATCATCTTGATAGAATTGATCGGACTAGTTTCAAATTGATTAAATTGGATAATATTGATTGTGAAGTCTTGGTTTGATACACATAATAAATATCTTTAGTGACGATTTATCATTTTTGGTAGATTTGTGAAATCTTGATAAATTGCTGTTCAAATTGTTTTAGTTTCTTGAATTCAAAATAGTGATTTTAAATAGTGTATTTTCTGGAACTTCTAAATGTTTTTATTGGGTAGTGGTTTCAATAAAAATATGTTTTATTGAAATGAGTTTGAATTGTGATGGTTTTAATGAAAAACGGTTTTCAATAAAAATGTGATTTTATTGGAAGGGTTGTTTTGGCATGATCTTTTGGCATATTTGGTGTGTGTGTTTCATGTTTCATATATGGGGCATGGTTTAAATATGACCTTGTACTCAGTTCCAAAGGGTTAATGGAAAATTGTATACAATTACATTGTGATGACTTGGTAGATCGACAAGAAACTGCTCATGAGTATGGAACTATCATCGTGTAGTATGCATGGTTGGTTGTGTGGATGTATTGAATGGATTGGATATGGAAAAGGAATGTTGTAAAATGGTAAATATTTGTTTAGTTATTTTTCTTGAAAAATAAATTTCTAGAAAATTGGTTTCAATTTCACTTGAATGCTTTTGGTTGAAAATAGTTTTGGAAACTTGTTTATACTTAGTTATAAAGCATTTTGATAAATTGTTTTATATAAACGGTTTTATCATAATATTTATAACTCTTCTATCCTAGTGTCATGAGTAGGGAAGCCATTGGGGAAAACCTACTGAGTGTTATACTCACCCCTGATTTGGAACTTTGGTGATTTTGCAGATGCTATCTTCTGAGACATGGGAAAAGGTAAAGTATCACATGTTTTTAACACCACCTCATGATACATGGGATGTTTGGTGATTTTGGATCTTGTAGATTGTGGAGTATGGAGTCTTGTGGTCTTTTTGGAGTCTTTAGTTGTTCATCTAGTGTTTACTTTGATAATTTTTTGGCCTTCCTCTATTTCATACCTTGGAGGGGTTTTGATGTGAATAAAGTAGTTGTGTTGTCTTGTTTTGTTCATGCATCATTTAGTGAGTGGTTTGGTTATGTGTTGTATATTATTCATTCTTATTAGTCAGTTTTGGGGTTTTCATGTGTGTGTTCATCCAATTTGAGGGATTACATTACCATCTTTGAGTTAGGATTCATCGTCGGATCCTAGAGCGACGAGGTCCCTATTCTCATATAGCATATATGGTCCATGTGAATTTCTCTCTATTTTAATATCTTTTTTGTATTCTTGTTCCTTTTTTTCATAATAACAATGAAATATGGTGGTGTTCTTTCCATGGAGTAGGACCAAACATGTCCCAATAACATAAACCATTTGTTTTCTTTAATTTTCTTCATTTCATTTGATTTATGATCCCTTCTCCTCACTGGTTCTCATTCTTGTTTACTTATATTTTTTGAACTATTTTAATTTTCAAATCTTATTCACAGATTCTACTCTTATTTTGGTTTGTTTTTCTATTCAAACACCCACACCTTACTTCAAAATTGGTATCAGAACCTTTATTTTTGACATAATCCTGACATCTCTTAAACTTGATTTTGATAAGTTTGAAGGAGAAAATGATTTTAACTTGTGGAGAGTAAAAATGAGCGTGTTTCTTGTCCAAAATTATTTCACAGATGCTCTTTTAGGCATTAATAAAGCTATAATAACTTTCTCTACTAAAGTACTTTCATCTACCTATGTTGATGTTGAACCCAGTATACTTGAGAAATCCCACTATATATTATTGTTAACCTAAGGTGATAATGTCCTATTTAAATTCATGTATGAAACCACTGCTAACGGAATATGTCTTAAACTTGAACATTTATATATGTATAAGTCTCTTCCGGGTCGTTTATATAAGAAAATGAGAATTTATACCTTTAAAATGAACCTTGGAAATTCTGATCATGTTCATATTGATGATTTTAATAAATTACTTCTTGACTTAGCTAATATATATGTTAAAATAATTGATGAAGACCATTCCATGATCTTGTTGACTTCCCTTGACGATTCTTTTAACTCTTTAAAAGACTCTATGATGTACAGTAGGGAATCGATAACTTTAGAAGTGGTTAAATCGGCGGTGTTATATCAAGAACTTCAAACACATGGTTTGAAGAATGACTTTAATGTCAAATATAAACCTCAACTAATGTATATGAATGTTAAAATGAAAAATAAAGAAAGGATATATAAGAAAATTTTTATTAATTTATGGTGTTTTGAGTGTGGAGAGACCTGACACATTAAAACATATTGTCCGGTTTTTAAAAATAAAGATAGTATGGCCCAGTGTCATGTGGTATTCCCCGAGTTTGCCTCGGGTTCTCCACTGTGAATGTTCTTTAATTTTTGTTTAGCATCCCCTTTGTTAGAATTTGGAATAGATTCTTTATAGTATTTTCAATCCTTGGATTGGCCTTTCTTTTTTTTTAGGGTAACGTGGTTGGAAGAGAGGGTTTGTGAGGGATAGACTAAGCTATTTTCTCTTAGGTATAGATTTTCATGTCAGCTTCCAGTTTTTTGGTTGTTTTGTTATTATAATACTTTATTACAGTTTCATTATTGTTTGAGCTTTAATATATTTCTTGATCACCATATTTTACCCTAAGGAAGGTTATATTTTTAGGTATCTTCATGATTGGGTTTTTTTATTTTTGATGGACCAAGGTAAAAATGTTTAGTTTTTCTATTCTTATATAATTATATTTCCAAGAAATCATTAGTAATTTTTTATATTAGTAGATGTGTAGTATGGGTAGAACACGTGATACTACTGACACATGATAAGTGGTTATCACATTGGGTGATTACTTTGTAGACTTAGGATTTTTTTATTTGAAAATATACCCACACTAATGATAGGTTATGGTAGATATACTGCAAGAACACCATATTTTTTTCATTTTATTTTTAAAAGGTAGAGATTTGTTAATTTTGGTTTTCAAAAATAAAATATTTTTTTATTTTAACATGAAAATTTATGTTTTTTTTGTATTATTATTATGGAAATCTATTTTCCCCATATAGAATTGTGTTCTGTTTGGATTCTTGTGTTATCAGGCCTTATCCTGGGCCTCTAGTGCTGATGGCCTCCATGTTGGGTCATTGGGCATGGGCTGTTTGCTGGGCTATTTTCTTGGGTTTTTGTATTGTTGACCCACCTCAACCTAGTGTGCCACTGTGGCAATCTGAATATCATGAATGTTGAATTCTATTGATTAATATTCATCTGAAGGCTATTACATGTGTCGTTTGTGTTTTTCAATGACCGTTATCCATTGTCACTCTTCTGCTCCCTGCCTTCTGTGTGTCCTGCTTTTCTCATGGTCTATTGCACCCACCTGGACTCGCAATCCTTCCACCCTCGCTCAGCTGTCCAACCATCCCCTCACATCCTATGCCTTTCACCTTGTCACCTTGGCTCTACCCTATTATTATTACTATTTTCATCCCTTCATCATATGCTACTTATTCATCTTTAGTATACGTTGTCTAGAGTGTTCGGGAGAGAGGAGGATTCCCAGCGGTTCTACTTTCGCACCTTCACATCTACCTATTTCGGTGATCCCCTATAGTGGAGACCTTTCCTATCATGAGTCTTGTTCATCTGATACCCCTTCAAGAAATACCAATGAGAGTAGTCCAGTTATCAAGCTATCTTCTCAAGTTCTTAGTGTGGGCCTATGTTTTATAAGCAAGACCGGCCCAAACAATCTTGTTGCCCGAGACGAACTATAAAAATGTTGCCCTTTAAATATGGATAGAAAAAGGATTAGAACAAAACAAACCAGATCAAAGCACACACTTTTCCGATCCAAAATTATAAATCTATTTATACCCACATTACATGTGAACTTCAAAAAATAAGTTCAGTAGTACCATTTTATTTTTGACCCGCATAATATTAAAAAGTAAATTAATACAATACAAAAATATATGTTTAAAACTTAATCTGTATTAGTTGAAAAACTACTAGAAAATAATGTCAAAAAATGATTTAAATCATATAAAAAATTTGGTCTTCTATATATATAAATAATTCAAAACAAACCTCTTTTATTAAAGAAAAAAAATTGTACACTTCTTAACCGTTTAAACCACTTCATAACTGATCAAAAAAGACATTAACGTCTGTAAAAACTATCCTGTTAAGACTTTGAAAAAAAGATCGAATCATCCTCATCTTCATCTTCACCACTCACTTCTTCTTCTAAACCTATAAAAATTTGAACCTACAAATTTAAAATAACATAATAGTTGTATTCAAAAGAACACTTCTAAATAGTTAAAAACATTACCAGTTGGTGTAAAACCATGAAACCAACTTCATATAAAAATCAAGAATTTATTTTTTTTGGAAGAAAATAACACCAATATTTGTTCAACCCATGTCCTCCAATGCTAAAATTTGATTCAGATGATGAAATTATGATATATATTCTTAATCAAACATGTTAAATAATCCAATTCAAAGAAAATAAAAAATTACAAAGAAATAGAGCATGACATACCGGAGCATGTTGCATCACTTCACGAACCTGATTATGGTAGTTTATAATCCAATTCAAATAAAAATGATTCTCCTTGAATTTTTTGATGAAAATTATTCAATTAACTCACCATAATTCATACTATCCAAAAACTCATTTTCAATTGAAATCATTTACAATGCACATAATCTCTCCTGTGACATGGTAGTCCAAATATAAGTTTTAATCAACTTTAGCTTAGAAAAAATTCTCTCTACTGATGCAACTGTAACTGTTATAGTCAATAAAATTTCGTTATGCCACCCATGTCATTTGAAACCCTCCATCCTTCGAATAAGGCTTTATAAAATCAAGGATATCAATTGATTTTATCAGTTTAGTTGAAAATATTAACTTCAAATATCTGATCTCTTGAAATAATTCATCCCCACAAATATCATCATGTTCATCGTTTTTCAAAAAACACTGAAATTGAGTGCATTGTTCCTTCAATTGTTCTTCAAAAATATTTCTAAAACTTTCTTTCAACAAAAATCCAAATATTTCATCAAGGTGATCAAACTATATAAAATGATCCCTCAATGACATAATTTTCTGATCAATAATTTGAAGGAAATAATTTGTTATAAATTTTTCCTCCATAGAAAAATTTCTAATAGCATCATCTTCCACATCCTCATAAAATTGTCTTTTCCTGCAAACAACTCTTTTTTCTTCAAATATTGGATCAATACCAAATTTGAGTGCAAGTTCTTTTGCTTCATTAATTAAACCTTAAAACCTCTCTTCTTGAAGTTCTTCAAAGAAAAAAATCAACTCTTTTATTTGTGTACTTGAATATTCGATATCCATCTCTTCTCTTTGAAGGATTTTACTGATATGATTTACTTTATCTAAAATTTTGTTCCAAATTCATAAGATAATGATGAATTAAAAATTCTCTAATGCATTGTAACACAATCCTTTAGCATCCAACATCACAACATCATCATGTTTAGAAAGATTGGAAATTTCAACCAATGCATTTCTTAACTCAAGTGTTTGTCTTCTTATAGCTCTAATACTCTCGATCTAGCTTTCCCAATGAGTTATTCATAAGGGTTTTGGTTTAAAACCCTTCACATAAGTCCTCAATACATTCCATAGATGTGGTGAACCTGTAAAAAATGTATAAATCTTTTTCACATATGCAAAAAAAAATCTGGCTTTCACACTAGATTTTTCCATGTCACATATAGCAAGATTCAAGCTATGACATCCACATGGAGTGTAAAATGCTCTAAGATTTACATCAAGAAGCCTTTTTTGGACACCATGATGTTTACCTTTCATGTTTGATACATTATCATAACTTTTTCCTCTTATGTCATCAATGTTGAGTTTAAGATCAACCAAAGCATCTTCAAGTGACTTGAAAAGCCCACGACCAGATGTGTCATCCACATTTATGAAGCCAAGAAAAAATTCCTACACCTTAACTTTAAATTCTTCCTCGACATCCACACATCTTATGATAATTGACATTTGTTCTTTATGACTTAGATCCAGAGTGCAATCAAGGATAATCAAAAAATACTTTTCTCTCATAATCTTCTACAAGATTTTTTCTTTAATCGCATTCCCCAACAAAATTATCAATTCATTCTGAATTTAATAACTAAGATAATTCCTTTGAATTTCATTATTAACAACACGATGAACATGATCTTGCATAACTGGGTCAAATTGAGCAAAAAATTCAATATGTTTACAAAAAATACCATTATCCTTCTCATAAATCTTCTCATTTTTTCCACAAAATGGTAAGTTATTTTGTGAAAGTACCTTCACAACTCCAATGATTCTAGTAAGTACCATCTTCCAATGAACTATTTCCTTCTCAATGAGTCATTCGATATTTTTATCAATTGTTTGTTTATTTTCATGTCCTATGATCAAGTCCACACACTTCACAACATTAGAAATGTGTTTAAAATTTCTTTCATACTCCCTAAGTCTTGTTGGAAGGTTGTGCCAATCATTAGATCCTCCTTCAGTCAAAGAACTTTTCATCAATTTTGACTTAAATAATTTACAACAAAAACAACATACCTTGTCCAACTCATTAGAATACACTAGCCACTTCCTCTTGTGTTTTTCACCATTAGGATGTAGACAAAAATAATGATTAGAAGTAAAGTGTCTCCCACGACTGCCTTCCTTAGGAAATGCATCATATTTTTTTAATATTCTAATCGGGCCATGTCGAACCAACAAAATTCTCTTAACATCATTGATATTACCCCATAATCCTAGATCATAATTCACATCCACATCTTTCTCAAGATCAAGAACACTTTGATCCCCATGATCATGAATCATGTGAATAGTATTTTCATTGTCATCCTCCCTATAATCCACATCCACACTTTCATTTATCATATCAACACTTTGAGTCATAGGTTCCTATACAGATTGTTCATTCACTTCAGAAACATTGTCACCCAAAGATTTCTCATTAAATTGAACACATGAACTCTATTTTTCACTTCTTGCAGCAAATAATTTAGAAATTGAACCCACTAGTGTTTTTCAATTTTATTCTTTCTTTTCTTGATTTTTCTATTTTGAGATCTAGAATTTTGATTTCTATTCATTGCAGTACCTACAAGTTATAAGTTATAATTCATTAAGAGTTATAACATATTTAAATTAAATAGTCATCTTTCAAAAATAAAATCATATATTCCAACTAATTGATTTTTATTTAATATTCAACAAAACAATTAATAAAAATCAATAAACTGAAAATTGAAATAAAAAAATGATTATAGAAACATTATTTACCTTGGAAAATCACAAACTGCAATTGATATGGTAAAATTACAATTGAGTCGGGTAAGACACCAATGAATCCGCAATTTAGATATTTTTTGAAAATTAAACAAAACAATTAATAAAAATAAAAAAAATAAAAATGCTATTTAAAAATGATTATAAAAAACACCAATTATAGAGAGACAAAATGTAAATTGAAATTTAATACCCAAATTGCAATTGAGAAGGGAATCCAATGATAAATTTGAAATTTATATAATTTCTAAAAACTAAACAAAACAATTAATATAAATAAAAAATGAAAAATAATAACTAGAAATTGATGATAACAAAACTCTAATTACCTACATACAAAGACAACAAATATCAAATCACAATTGAGAGATAGATAAATCAAAATTAATATGAACAATATAATGGTAACTGGTTAATTAGCAATTCATTAATCTAATAACTCTGAAATTTATACAAAACAATCAATAAATTAATAAAAACAAAAAACAAAAATGATCATCCAACTTAAAAAATCATAAAAAACACCTATTTCTTTGTGGGGGGAAAAGGAATTAAGCATGGTACAGCAGGGGGAGTACGACTGTGATGCTGTGGGGGGCGCAGCGCAGCAGCGGCAGCGCAGGCGCGCAATGCAGTGGAAAGGGGAGGGTGGCATAGCTACGCAGGCACAACACAGTAGGGGCGAGAGAGAGGGGGTGTGTGGGGGGGGGGACGAGGGAGGAAGGATGGGGGGTGAGGCGAGGCACCAAGCCGAGGCTGCGAGGGGTGCGGGGGCGGCGATGGGGAGGGAGGCGGGGGGAGGTGAGGTGAGGTGAGTGGTGTGGGTGGGGTGAAAGAAATAATACAGAAGAAATATACAGAGAGGGATAGGAGAAGAGAGATGATGTGGGAGGGAGGGGAGCGAAGGCTCGGGACTCGGATGGTGCTTACGGAAAATCAGAATTTCGGAAAAGGGGTGAGGTGGTTTTGGTTGCCCCTAGGCTTGGCGTTTCCCTGGTCCAAGGGCTCGCGGGGCTCGCCCATTGGCCAACCCTATTTATAAGGCTGTGCTTTTTTTATTTTGGTTTTGTTCTATATATTCTTCCTTATTCTCAGTCGAGGTTTGGGGTTTCAAGTGTGAATCCATCCAGTTTGAGGGAGTACATTACATTCAGGATTCATTACTGGATCCTAGAGTGATAGGGTCCCTATTTTGGGATATCTTCTATGGTCTGTACGAATTTATCTCTATTTTACTTTCCCTATTGTATGCTTTTTCCTTTGTTTTTCATAATAATAAAGAATTGTGGTGGTCTGATTTCCATGGAGTAGGGGAAAAAGTTCCAAAACATGTAAATCAATTGTGTTCTTTAGATTTCTGCACTTTGTTCATTGTATGATTGCTTCTCCTCACTAGATCTCATTCTTGTTTACTTTTTTTGATCTTTTTTTATTCTTGAATATTATTCACTTCTTCTGTACTTGTTTTGGTCTATTTATTCTATTCGAAAACACACCCATTACTTCATAATAACCATCCCACACAATCATCATGCGTTCATGCTATCGTTATCACCTCAGGAACCACCCACTCCTCCGACTTCAAAAATTTTACATCAACAAAACTACAATGTTAATTAAAATTGATTAAAAAATTTCTATAGAATTTATTTATATTTATTTTACATATTTTTTATTTTTATTTCACCATCAAATTTTACTTATCCATCCATTTATAATAAAATAGTTTAAAAAATATATTTTAATACATGTTTAAAAAAAAATCATTAATGATAATGTTTTTGAAAAAATAAAAAAAATTGAAAGTTGAAATTTATTTAATTGAAAATTTAATTTCAAAAAATCAAATTTATTATCACATGAACAATTTTTTCACACTCACGCTACATAATTTTGGTAAAATTAATTTTATTGAGCTAAGATACATATTATTTGGTATAGTATATCATAAAAAATAAAAAAATTACATCAAGTTTCAAATCATTTAAATTTTATGTGCAATGTTACCTATTTTAATAAGATAAATTTTATGTTCAGTGTTACCTATTTTAATTTTATGTGAAATGTGACCTATTTTTTCCAGAATAGTCGTAATGTTCTACTAGGTTTAGAAACATACGGTTTTAACCTATTAGTGTGTGTGGTTGTTGTAACACATAGTACATGGTTAGTAGTGTTGATTCCATACAACCACCCCCATTTTTATGTATGAAGCAATAATTTTTGTTACTTTCCACACAAATTGATAGGGAAAGAGAAAAAAATGGTGAAACTGATCTCTATATACAACTATTGATTGATGAGTAGTAATAATTTTTTTCATATTGTGTAATGAATTTTGATTCACCAGCTAATGAAATGTTTATAATTCAGGCAACTTTGTTATGGAAAATCATTGATTTCCCAGTGTATGAAAACTTATCAGGCAAGAGTTAAAATAGAGAATTAACTTACACTTGTGGTCATAAATGTAAGAAATCAACATGGATTAAGCATGAAAGAAAGTGGGCATACATTGGTCATATATTCATTCTTCCTCAACTACATAAGGTAGGAATAGATAATGTTTCATTTTATTAGAATAAATATCATAAACCAACACTCCAAATAATGTCCTAGATTCAAATTCTAGCATAACTTGACCAATAAAATATTCCCACAGTGTTTCATTTTAAGGATTTATTAATTCTTAAATTGTTGTCCATTCCTACTGTAAATAAGTAGTTTGGCCATAATTTTAAGAATCATACTATTTTATTTGAATTCGCTTATTGCAAATATGATATTTAATGTACAATTTAGATTTTATAAACATTGAGAAAATTTTGTGTGATAATATAATGTTGACCATTTTAGGAATCAATGGGAAATAAAATGGTAGTTCCAATGATCTGTGTGATTTGAGAGAAATGGAATTGATAAAACCTTTAAATTTGTAGTTGGGTGAGGGTAATAGGGAATATATCCCAACTTTAGAGTACAATATGAGTAAAAAAGAGGAGATATTTCTATCAATTTTGAAGACTATCAAGGTGCCTGATGGTTTTTTTATTCTAATATTTACAGGCCTTTCAATGTAGTGACCATGAGATTATAGGTGTTTATAATCATTTATAATCATATTATGATTCAACTATTTATCCAAATTGAAATTATTTATAATTTTCCTACCCATATTAATGAGTTTTTAATTGATGTTTCTAATTTTTTAAGATGAATCTATTCAATGATTCATGACATGAATGATTTAAAAAATCTATAATTAAGGAAAGATTCTTATCACACAATTTCACTTAGAGAAACTATTTTCACCTTCTTTTTTCTTTGATGCCATGATCCAATTGACCATAAATTTAACTGGTGAATTCATTGTTTTCGACCCCATTCAATCCATGTGGTTGCATCTATTGAACCTTGGTGGTGAATTTGTTGTCACAATATGTCAATATGTGTTTTATGATTGTGTATGAAGTGGTGATTCCTAGATAATTGTTATGGATGAAGTTATGATTTCTAGAGAATTGTTGGGGGTTTATCTAATAACATTAGATTTCATTCTTGGAAAATTATTCTTTTTATGGAATTGGATGTCACACTTGGATTGTTATTTTTGGTATTTTTAATTATGAAAATTTTTATACTAATCATTAATGTCAAAGGAATGTTTCATTGAGGAAAAATTGTTTACAATAAGTGTAGAAGAATTTATGGAAGATAAATTGTGGATTTGAGGATTTGAGAGTGCCTCAGAATTTTAAAATGATAAGGACTTTGATTTTTCATCTTACACTTAGGAATTATGCTAAGTTATGTACAAAGGATATTATCTTAAAAATATTTTCCATCCCATTAAACCCGCCATGCCATGCTTGACCTCAGCACTATAAGACTCGAAGGCCAACCATGCTCATGGAATAATCTTGTCCAAGACAGTGGGCGGTAGAGAGCCAACAAAGGTTAGGCGGGAGCATGTATAGGGCCTATAGAGCTTGTGCCCATAGGTGCACATTGATTGGGCCAGTATCCCATAGATTGGAGGTGGAGCCATTGTGCACGGTGGCATGATGGAAGGTGGTCGAGGATTTATGTTGGCTTTAGGTGATGCTCGATTGTTATACCATGGACCCTTCATACAGTGGTCTTGAGGTGGGACAAAAGCATACGGGTATTGCTCACATGTCACTTAAAAAATAAAAAATAACATGTTCATCTGATCTGATCATCCTATTTGAACGTGAGCCATCTGATCTCATAGGATATCTCTTCATCCTCCTATTAATGATTTCTTCATGGATGACCACCTCACGTATGAGGGTTTTTCAGACCGAGCTACAACAAGCTCTGTTTCCATGTGGGATTCATTATCACTCTTTGGGATTTTGAAAATTTTGATAAGGATGATTTCCACAAAGAAACAAAAATGGATTTTTATGATGAACGCCTCATGGATGAAAACCTCACAGATGAAGGAGATGCTTCCAGAGAGAAAGTGCTTTGCGGTGGAAAAAATATCATGAACTACTGCTAATGACCTGTGGTTCACCGATGATATTGATTTGTGGTGAATTCCTTTTCATGTTGTTTTTCAGTTCAGAGATGAAGTTTTCTTCATGAATGATGATATGCTTTGTGGGTTAAGTCCTTTGTAGACACCCATGATGATGGTATTTTTTGGATGAATTTGTTACCATGCAACTATTTTCTAGAGATGAATAATTCTTCATGAAACAATAGGTATGTGATGTGAGATTTGAGGTAGCCACCATACAAGATTTATGTTGCGAAAATTGATACATGTCGTACATGGGTTCATTTCTTGTGGATGAAATTATATGTAAGTATTATGTGAAGAAATTGTGTAGAGAAGAAGAGTTTTGTAGATAGGGATTTTTGGATGAGGTGTTTCCCAGTATATGTGAGGATATAAACCTCTTTAAACTACTTTTCACATTTAAAGTGTTATTATGTAATAATTACATACAATTACTATTAAATGTTTTCTTATAAATATTAGTTTGATTCTTAGATGATGTGTGTTGCACAGACATGTGAAATATTTTGAGAAACACAAAGAAGTGAGTAGTGGTGTTAAAGTTCAATGAAGATAATTTTTTAAAAAAATATTTATCTCACATTGGATGATATGTTTCTCACAAAGTAATAAAATTTATTTTAAGAAATTATATGGAATTGTATCTGAATAAAGACATCAGTTTGAAAAACAATGTATTTTTTAGATTGTTCTCCAAATGAAATATATTCCATACCCTAATTATTTAATGTACATAAAGATAAGTTGGCATAATATTTGAGAAACATATATATGAGAAGTCTAGAGGTATAATTTTTAGGAAGAAATTATTCAGTGGAATTCTTCAGTTTTTGAGCATATGATATTTTATTTATCTTGAAGGATCAAAAGAAATATCTTCATCAGTTGTTGGAGAAATAGTTAATATTCATAATTAGTCTTTATTATGTTGTTTTGTAACAATTTTTTTAATAATGAATTTTGAAACTGTTATTACAATGGGACTCTGGAAAGCATAGTGGGACATTATGCTAATAAAGAAATGTATTTTGTAATCATTTATGATTATAGTGGAGAATATGTGATTAGGGATTCTAACCAATCACAGCAAGGAGTAGTCTCATTTTTGAAACTGAACCCTGTAAAACTTTTATTTACCTGTTCTATTTATTTTTACTGCATTTGGGATAATATGAGTTATCATAAGAGTGGATCATATCCTAACAGTTCAACAAAGGTTAATCTCAATAGAAAGATTTTTTTTAAAAATCACCACTAACTCAACCCCCACCCCTTCTTAATGGTGAAACTCCTCCTAGGAACTTCAATTGGAATCATAGCACTAGGTTCACTCTATAAGGATCTAATAATAATTGGATATGGATAATCCAAATTATACTAATAGTACGAGTGCTCCTACTTTCAATGCAAATAACTATCATAGTAGGAATAACAGTATGTTTCCCTATCTTCTATCTCTTGGCCTTGAAGTTAAATATGCACTTACTATTTGACACCACCATATTTATAATTAATCTATTTTGATTTTTATAGAGAATTTAAATATGGAAGTTTATGGAAAATCACAAAACTCCATTTTGATGTCTCTCTTAGAAAATGTTTACATAATGGTTATAGGTCTCAAAATTCCAAATTAATTTGGGATAAATTGGAAAGAAGTTATGAAGAGTCAAGGAGGAAAAAATTCAAATTTGGAGGAGAAAATTTAAAGGTATAAAGTTGGGTAAAGAATAAAATATTCATGAATAATTCACTAGAGTAAATAAAATTTTGAATAATATTTGGGGTTTTGGTGAAATGCTAGATGATGCAACTATTTTTAAAAATGGTTGAGAAATTTTTTAAATAGTTTTGATCTGAAGGTATCACATTTGGAAGGTAGATATTATATTATTATTGATTAATTACATAACATACTCATTAGATATGAAATTTTAAAGATCCCAATATTCAAGAAAAAGATCATTGATGATATGGATTTTGAATCCATGAGAAAGCTCAAAATCAAAGATGTTGAAATATCAAAATCAAGTGAATTTGATGATAAAAGGGAAGATGAATATTTGAACAGAGTAATTGGTCTTGTATAAAAAATATTCAAGAAGGGAAACATTATGGGTAATAGAAAATTTCCTCCAAGAATCTACAATTGTAATGATATTTTACATTTTTCTATAAATTTTCCTAAAAATAATTTTGTGGAACTTGAGACAGATGATGAAAACCCATAGAAAAAGAAATGGGGTTAGAGATCAAAAGGCACAACCAAATTTGATAGAAGAAATAAGAGATTATTTAAATGTAAAAGAATGAGTGTAGTGAGCAAGGAATATGAATCTGACTCCACGACAAGCAACCAATTAGAATATGAAACTAATTTCATGGATAATGTTGAAAAGGGGTTTGACACTTTTGGAAGTGAAGATGAAGAAAGTGAACAAATAGAGATTCATCACATGTTGAAAATTGAATTAGAATATTTCCTTAAGAAAAACACAAAGCTTAAGAAGGATAAGAGACTATTATTGAAATAAAAAAGAAAATATAATAGAGGGAAAGTAAGAATGTGAAGAGAAATAGATTCTTTACATTGATGAGATCAAAAGACAAAAACTAAAAGTTTCTGAAATAAAAAAGATGTTAAAAGACCATTAAGAAAACATTCTCTTAAATAATAACAACATTCTAAGAATAATTCTAAATATTTTTAAGCATATAATATCTTGAAAAAGATCATAGAAAATTTCAATAAGGCTCTTGAGGTTAAGAAAAAATCATCACAATTTGGTTTAAAGAAGCTAGTTAGTTCATCGCTCTACAAATCTCAAAATAAATTTTTTATTTATAACAATGTAGGTCTAAAAATAAATTCTAGACAAGTATGGAATGTGAAGGCTACTGATAAATTATCTTCTAATTCTATAAGAATATGTTTCCTCTAGAATAGAGATAATCTTAGTTTATGGAAAGAAAACAATATAAATCTACAAGACAGGTCTATTATTAGTTGGTAAGATCAATATTCAGAGGACACTGCTAGTGTTGTGGAGTGTTTGGGTATAAAGCTTATTTATGTTGGTATAACATGTCCCTACCAAAGATGAGACATGAACCAAGGGGGATATATTATGAGAACATGAGATAAAATTTACAAATTAATTATTAATTTATTAATAATTCATCCTATCTTTGAACTCAGAACAAATTTGATAGCTTAGAAAAATTCTATGGCAGATGTGATCAGAAAGGTCATATAGCTGAAAAGTGCATGAGTTTTCTCCCAAAAAACATCCAAAATTATTAAAGGAAAGGTAGTTCATAAAATGAATGAAGAAAAGTCATTTTTGTTGAAGTTTATTTGAAATCTATTAGTAATACCATGTCATATATTCTTGATAGTGGATATTCATCACACATGACAGGTGATATAAAAATACTAAACAACATCGGGAATCATGAAGGAGGATAAGTGACCTTTAGAAATGAATATTCATTGAAAATTAAGGGATCTAGAAAATAATATATTGAATCCCAAAATCTAAAGTCAAATAATGCATCATATGTTAAAGGGATGAAGAATAATTTGATTAGTGTCTACAAACTTTGTGATGATGGAAATGAAGTGTTGTTCAAAAAGGATTCATGTATCATCAAAATCAGAAAGGATGGAAGAATAATTACTCAAGGAAAAAAGAACCAATCAAAATCTATTTCAAAATGGTGATTCTATCAATTCCTATTATTTAATATACAAGGATGAAAACAATCTATGGTATATAAGGATTAGCTAACTTGGTCAAAGCAATATTAGTAAAATTTTGAAGAAAGATATTGTGAGAGACTTTCCCAAGCTAAATAAAGAAATAAATGAAATCTGTGAAACATGTCAAAAGGGTAAATTTTCCCAAAGTTCACACAAATGGGTGGATATCCAATAATATAGACCTCTTGAACTTATTCATACTACTTAATCAAGTATACTTTATTCATCGTTCAACCTCCATACAAAATCTTGTTCCTGCAATCAAACCAATGTTTATCTCAGTAATAGTCTATAAAAATAATCAAATTATAAGTTTAATTTTATATAGTCCACATATGATAGTATATAATGTTAATTACTGAATATTTTAATGATATTATCAGTTATACTTTTATTTATACTCTTAATGAATATACTATTAATTTTATATTAATTATTAACTATACTATTAATTAATAATTATAATATGAATTATTAATTACATTTTTAATTAATAATCTATATAAATTATATTGGGAATCATTGAATATAATTGTTAGTAATTATATCATTAAACTAAAATTAATTAATGATAGGTTTCCTAAAGTTTCAAGACAAATTGAGCTTATTTACACAGTTTTGGCTATGTGACACACGTTTTACACTAAAATGACAGTTTTATATTAAAAATATAAAATTTTAGTCATACTAGCTACATTGTGTGATGGATTATTGTGTGGTTGATTAATACGCATCAAAAAATAATTATGGATCATTTTCATAATTTTTTACAACAATGTGAGCTCGTTTACTCAGTTTGGTCTATGTAATGTGTGTTTTAGAGTAAAATGACACTTTTACATTGAAATCATGCACTCTGAGTCATATTGGACACATTGTGTGTCAGATTAATGTGCAGTTGATTTTGAAACATCAAAAATGAATTATGGATCATTATCTTAAATATATTAGAAAATTTGAGCTCATTTACTCAGTTTTGGCTTATGACACATGTTTTTTCACTAAAATGGGAGTTTTATATTGAAAATACACACTTTTTGTCATACTGGCCTCATCGTGTGTCCAGTTGAGGTGTGATCAATTCATACATGTAAAAAATAAATTATGGATCATTGACCAGTTAGAAAACAATCTGAGCTCATTTACTTGATTTTGGATATGTGATGCGTGTTTTATAGTAAAATGACACTTTTATATTCAAAAAAAGCGCACTTTGAGTCATTTTGGACACATCGTGTATCGAATTGATATGAGGTCAATTCATAAACATCAAAAATGAATTAAAAATTGTTATCCTAAAGTTTCAAGACAATAGTATCTCATTTAATCAATTTTTTCTATGATACATGTTTTTTATACTAAAATAACAGTTTTTATTGAAAACATGCACTTTGAGTCACACCATTCACATGGTCAAAAACCATTATAAGTACCTCAAGCTATATATGATCTTCGACCGATCAGAGATGGAACTGGAAAGAGTAGACAAAAAAATTCTAGGAAGGAATTTCAAAAGGGTCTCCAAAGAAGGTAAAGAAACTCTCATCAAACCAGTCACTCAATATTTCCCCTCATACTTTATGTCCCGTTTCAAGATCTCCAGCAAAATTTTAGATTAGATCCAATCATGACTCACTAATTTTTTGGGGGACTCAATAAAGAAAAATATAAAATTAACTAGATTTGTTGGGATAAATTATGTAGGTCCAAAATTCATGGGGGAATGGGATTTAAAGATATGTATCTATTTAATGATTCCCTTATCACCAAATAGAGATGGTCTTTTATCCATAACCCAGATAACCTTTTTATAAAAGTTATAAAGGATAAATATTTCCTCCACATGAACTTATGTAATGCTACTTTATCCCCATGGACTAGCTTCATCTAGAATAGTATTTGGGGATCTCACAAGCTCCCCCTAAGAGGGATTTACTAGAGAATTGGGGATGGGGATTCCATCAATATATGTTCTGACCCATGGATGGTCGAAGAAAGTGGTCTTAAGACTTCTTCCCCCACCCTTGATGTCTTTAAAGTTTCATCATTCATCTCCCTTCTCAATGAGGTTGAAAATGGTTGGTGCACTGAGAAACACTCCTCCTGGTTCAACAAGAGGGATAGAGGCATTATCTAGAGTATCTCGTTCATGATGGGTATGGTCTCTGATCGGATCTACTAGAGAAGGAATTCCACATGGGCCTATTTGGTTAAATAGGGATATTCTCTAGCCACCACCTCTCATTGTATCATGAGGATGATTTCCCTTGGAAAGCTTTATGGTGCCTCTCAATCCCCCTAAGGCGTGAAATTTCTGGTGGCAAGCATGTATAGGGATCCTCACTTCTATTGAATTTATCACCTATCACCATGCAGAGGAAATCCCATCATCTCCACTATGCTCGTATGCTGATGAATCCTCCACACATTCCATCATCAACTTCCCCAGGGCTATGAATGTATGGAACACCTACAACCCTAGTGTCGATAACCTTCTATCTTGGCCCCCCAATTTTTATTATCTTCTCAATAAGTGTTCATCACTTATCTCAATGAAATACTAGAATTCCTGATGCACTGTGGTATGGATTATCTGGGCAAGGAGAAATGAATCCCTCTTTAATAAGGTTTTTAAACCTTCCACCACCTGGCTCGATCTCGATTCCCACTGGCTTTTCCATAGAGCCTCATTGATCTTCTATTGGATGGACCTTTAGGACTACCTTCCCCTATTACTTGGATCCCCCCCCCCCTCTAAAGGAACCCAAAAAATAAATTTTGATGTGTCACCCTTTTGAAAAAACAACACCAGTTTTAGAATTTTTTCCCATGACTCTTTTGGTTCGGTCAGTTTTGTGTGCCAGAAAGCTCTTAGGGTTTCCTTCCTGCTAGTGGTTATGGAAGCACAAGCTAAAATTTTCGAAATGAATTTTTCCTTAGATAAAGGATGGTACATGATCATGTAAGAATCATATTTCCTCACCATTATTAATGTTATCACCACACCAAAATCCAACATCCCACATTTTGCCCTCTTAGTCTCCTAGATCTTTTCCCTACAGTGTCGCTTCACTATTTTCTCCTTCTCATTTTCTAAAAGAGAGGTGAATAGAGTTTCTCATCATTGGCCTACTAGGATCCCCTCTGAGGAACACCATATATGGTTGGATTTTCCCTCATTGGCTGATGTATCTTGTATTTTTAGATCGTAGTACTCTTAATATTTGGGCACTTCTTCTTTTCAAAAAAATCATAAAACTAAGATCATTTACACTATTTTACATTAAAATGATTTTTCTATATTAAAAATGAATACTTTGAGTCATACTGGTCACATATTTTGTTTTATTGATGCATTTTTTATTTGTACACGTCACAATTGAATTATTTGTAGTGACTCTGATTTTCCATATATTATTTTTAGATATTCTATCGATTATTTTCAAGGCCAGGATTTGAGATAGCATGTGATTCTGAGGCCTAGTGAGGCTATAATTAATTTTTAAAATATATCAAATATATAAAATGAACATGCACACCGTTTTCCTAAAAAAGTGGAATAACTTCTAAATAGAGGCTTGGATCAGAAATATATGGACACTTTTGAGTTCAGAGTGATTGTTTTATCATAGATGTGATATAACCTTGGAACTCATTGAGCATTCAGGTTGAGGCGTGATTGAGAGTGTATGTTTAAAAATAAAATAAATTAATAAATTTATTTATTTTATTACCCAACCAAATAATAATTGTACAAATATATGATTATGTTTGTTTCTCTGGGTTATCCAATAAATCCTAGCGATCTAGAGAACCATTGGAGATCCATTGGAAGAGTTTATGCTAGAAAACAACAACCAGATCAAAGATCAACAATCCGTGTGCAACAGAATTCAAGGATCTCACCAAAAATAATGAAATGTATTCATTCTTCATTAATGATATTTCTAAATCGAGGTAGGAGTTTGATTTGTTTGGATTTATCCCGATTTTTTTATTCCTATGAAGAATGTGAACCAATAAACCAATGAATTGATTTGAGGATCATGAGTATTGTGGGTACAGGGTAAATTTATTCGATAATTGGGAAATTTCTTTTTGATTATCATATCATCTCTCCATTCGTCGTTCTAATGGTAATGAATTGAGGAAAACATGACCATTGGTTGAGGTTCATTCCCCATGTTTGTAGATTGTGATTTTCTTCCTTATTTCTTCATTCATCATAGAAAAAACCTTTGGATCGTGATTTGATGAATATTAAGAAATCAACCATTACACACTAAATTCTTGGAACAATGGTTAGATACTACAAATATAGACTTAGTATAATGTGAGAATCGTACAATGATGGAAGTGAAAACAGATTAGATGGAATTAAAGATACCATATCATCATGTTCTTTGGCGTGTAAGGATGGATAATGCATATGGAAGATTCATGAATATAATTGAGTGGCTAGAACCTGGTGATCAATGATGGAGAGGCTTGACCAATAGTGTTTTCTGGTTTCAAGAATGGGGCATGGCAATATCGATGGATAGTGGAGAAGGAGGGGACACATGAAACTGATTGGGATTCTAGAAAATCCCATAACACATAGCATATAATCTTGGATTACACAACATGTGGAACCCCAAATGTGGAACTAGGGTTTCCATGGTGAAGTTACATATCACACGACTTGTGACCCCATCATATAGAGTGTGACATGACTAGTAGATTAGTGTGTACCTCTAAGGGTACACAGACACGACCTAGAGTACACGATCATGGACACTCCATGTACACCAATACAGACATGGCTAGGCTAGGTGTACACGGGCATAGCTGTATACTTGGACATGGTTGAAAGTACACAGACATAGACATGTTGTGTATTATGTCATAAACATGGGAACAAGTGGTGATACATGGGCGGGACCTGATGCTGAATGGTATAATCCCAGTATACTCTATGTACTCCATCCAAGATATCTTAGATTCCTTGTCCTCTTCAGCTATGACAAGTTTCATTAGGGTACGTTCCCTTGATCCTTTCCTTGAGGGTTTGTATGGAATAAAATCCTAAACTTAGGATATTGTTCCATTTAGTATGAATTATTGTATAGAGTTATTGGAATCCTTTCATGAGTTTTAGGGTGAGATCCAATATCATCATCTTTCCCTAGTTAGAGTTATTGGTATCGTTGGGACCAACACTATGTGGGCACCAATCCTCTACTTAGTGAGTTATTCTAGATTGATTTTTAGGTATGCCTAATGACCTTGGTAGTGATCCTCATATGTGTATCATTATCTATAGTCTTCCAACTTATACTTCTTATGGTAATATTAGATGAGCGTGACACCTTAGATAGATTCCGTTAGAGCTAAATAACTTGTGGAATGTGTTCTCTTGGGAGAGTGCTATGTGAAACCTTCGGGCATGATTCCTAGACAAGAATTACAGTTATGACCTTACCATGTGATTTTGTGTCTTTGTTGATTATATTTTGATATTATTTTTATATGTGTTGTATACATATACTTATGTAGTGATTACTATTATTCGGTTTGTTTATGCTTAGTGATTTTGTGGTGTCCTATTGGGTATTGTTATACTCACCCCTACAAGGGATTTTTCGCACATGTCATGCCTTATGAAGATGATCAACCCTTTGACAAATTCCTAGAGGGACCAGGACAAGATAGAGTTTAGTGAGCCAGACTGACCAAGGTGTATTCTAGTGGTTACCTTAATAGAAGTCCCCTTCTATAATTTTAGGTTGGGCTTGTTTTTAGACTCTTTGTAAAGGGATTGTATTTGGAACTGTTTAATTTCTATTAATTGTTTTTTTTCTTTGGTTGTGGGATTTATATGTATGAATGGATGGTTTTTCTATTGTTTTAAATTTTAGTATTTGATGGTATTGGAGATGTGTGCATGTGTATAGGTACTTTAGGATAAGGCCTCCCATGTTAGTGATATTCCAACTCGGTGTTAGTCACTAGCCTCTGGCCTACTAGAGGAGGGCCTGGGTAGTCGCAGAATGGGACCCATTGGGATGGGTCTTAATAGAGTGGTATCATATTAGTTGGTACTAAATTTGGGATGGATATAGTGATATTGGTTTAGGGAAACATTTTTAAGTGTTTTGAGATTAGATTTCAGGTCAGGGACTCCAATGTTAGTGTGATATCTGACGTATCCAAACCCCAAGACTCTGATTACCTACCATTAAAATCGGTTCATGTATGCATTACTTGAAAAGAAAACAATGGTACATGCATCATATAAGAATGGGTTGTGGTTTCAATGTCCTTATTGAGTCATATATGCATATATACTCATTGATCATGGTACATGTTGTCTATTTCATGATGCCTCTATGATGTATTCTAGTTAGGATTCACCATCAAGATCATAAGGATGACCCCCTAAGTAAAGAGGCATTAATACATAGACCTTTTCCATAGGTTTTACATCTTGGTGGCTCACAAGTTATACCACCACTTATTGAGAAGTAGATGGTACCCACGGTACCAACATATGAGGTACGTAGGATGAGTTCACTTCATGAGTTTTAGCAACAGAGGCCCATTAGGTTTTAGGGATATCCTGACCCACACGTGGCTAAGGAATGGCTTGAGGCAGTGAAATGAGTTTTCTATCATTTCAGGACAGCAGCATATCAGACGGTGGATCTTGTAGATATCCTTCTCTTTGGTTATGTAGGGCGATGGTGAGGTTTAGTGACCCATACATACAGTGAGGGGAATCTTTCATGGTCATATTTAGAGAAAATTTTTAGAGAGGATTTATCTCTATACACTATAAATACCATATTAACCCTCCTCCACTATATCTCTTATCTCCACCACAATCCAATAAACACATGATGAAAATGGAACTCCCCTAATCTTCATCTCCATCTGTGATCCTTCTCCTTCTCCTCTACCCCTTATTTCCCCGTCTCTATTTAGGTCCACTCATAGTTTTGGTGGCCACTTATAATGTGGTTTGCTTAGGGGTTCGACCAGACATGTCAATGGCTAGGGATCCGGGTTGTGGGCTTGCAAGGATTTCAGAAGAAGGTACCCATTTTGATCCATGACCAGTCCATAAAACATAATATTCAATAATGGTAGTTGTTATTTTTCCTCTTAAGTTGGTGTTTAATATATTGATTATGGGTGATATAGTCGCTAGAGTTCATTAATTATGAAAACATCTTTATAAATGGGCTGACATCAGTGAATAGCCAGTTATTTGACATTATAATCAATGGGTTCCAGAACATGAATCTATAGTAGGTAAAGGTTTAATCCTCTGGTAAAATCCCCAACACCTACGGGGTTCATTTCTAGATTTACATGGTGTTACTATCCTTGGTTCCACTATCTAGACCGATGATGGATTCTTGTCAATTGGCCCAGGCACCACTGACCTCTGGATTGAGAAGGTTGACTACAAACCCAACCACATGATCCGGTAACCTTCATGCATATAAACCCATTTATACAAGGTCAATTAATGAGTAAATTAACATGGGGGTTTGAATTGGGATGCAACATTATAATCATGGGGAATGATGAAATTATTGGTATCTTTGTGACCAACACTACACGAGAACTGATCCTCTACTTAGCAGGTTATTCTAGATTGAGTTATTGGTATACCCCATATCCATGGGTGTGATCCTAATATTTATATAATTCTATGAAAACTTCCAAACTATACTTATTATGGTGAGATCCAATGAGCATGACACCTCATATAGATTCCATCGGTGTTATCTGACTCATGGAGTGTGTTCCCCTAGACGAGTGCTATATAGAACCTTCAAGAATGATTCCTAGATTGGAATTATTTTTACGAACTTACCTTGAGGTTTCATGTATTTATAGAGTATATATAGATATTTATATTCTATATACTATAGACATATACCTGTGTATATATAACTTTTATTTGTGTTGTTATATGCTTAGTGATTTTTGGGTGTCCTACAGGGTATTGTTAAACTCACCCCTACATGGGATTTCCTCACACATGTCATGCATTATGCAGATGATTGACCCTTTGATCGAGTCCTAGAGGGACTAGGACTATGTGGAGTGTAGTGACCCAGAATGACTGATGTGTATTCTTGTGGTAACCTTTAAAACAATCCCCTTCTATAATTTTAAGTTGGAAATGTTTTCAGACTCTTTTTGGTGGGATTGTATTTGGATCTATTTACATTCCATTACTTGTTGTTGTACTACGGTTATGGAATTTAGATGTATGAAAGAATGTTTTATTAGTTTTTTACATTTGAGCAATGTATGGTCTTGGATATGTGTGTGTTTTTATAGGTACTTTAGGCTAAGGCCTCCCTTGTTAGGGATGTACCTAATCGGCCCGAGTCACCAGCCCCTAGCCTATTGGTGGTGGGCCTAGGGAGTCATGGAATGAACCCCATTGAGATGAGTCACGATAGAGTGGTATCAAAAAATTAATCAGTACCTTACGATCAGATACTATGAGATTGGTTTGGGGAAACATTGTTAAGTGTTTCAAGTTCAAATTTCAGTCCAGCGACTTTAGTGTTGGTGTGGAGGCTGACATATCCATACACTAGGTATTTGATTACTTTCTTTTTGACATGGTTCTTATAGAAACTAGTTGCAGGGAAAAAATGGTACATGCATCATTTAAGAATGGGTTGTGGTTTTTATCTACTTCTTGATTCATCTCTCTATATATAATCATTGAGTGTAGTATATCTTGTCTATTTAAAGATGTCTCAATTATGTATAATAGCTAGGATTCAAAATCAAGATCATGAGGATGATCCCATCAGTGAAGAGGCATCGATACAGGGACCTGTTCAAGATTTGTTTCCTCCAGGTGGTGCTCCAGTTATACCACTGCCTGTTGAGTAGCATATGTTATCCGTAGTACATATATATGAGGTGCGTAGGATGAGAATTATTCATAAGTTTCAACAATAGAGACCCATCGGGTTATGAGTTGATCATAACCCATAAGAATTTGAGGATTGGATTGAGGTGGGGAAGTGAGTTTTCCATCATGTATGGGAACTGACAGATCAGATGGTTGTTCTATAAGCAATCCTTCCCTTTGGATCTATAATCCAATAGTGGGTTTTAATAACCCAATATTATGATGAGGAATATCATTCATTTTCATAGTTTGAGTGAATTTTCATATCAGAGTTATCTCCTACTACATTGAGGGTTGTACACATTTAATAGATTCTAGAACTTTAATAGGACAGTATAATAGTTGCTGAGTATTCTTTAAGGTTCACCAACCTCTCTAGGTACTCAATGGATATGGTTTGGGATAATTTATTTCAGGCTCAGACCTTTGAGTAAGGATTTCATAGATACATCCAAGGTAGAATTATACCTATATGAATTCCCACCTATGTTGGGGTGCTAGAGTGAACTTTGGGGGTTTAGAGTTTCTTGGCTAAGTAGATACAGATATATGTTTCTGGAAGTGGGCACATAAAATTAGAGACTTTGGCAGTAGGGATCCAATGTCAGCCTTAGGGACCTAAACGTTCAATACATTTTAGGAGGCAATCCCTGGAAAGAGGTTCTATGGGTCAGTTCTCACAAGATGGTTCTATTCATCCTAGGGAGAGGTGGTGCTACTCATGTGATGATAGAGGATATCTTACGAGGGGTTTTCTAACCCATAGAACTACTGATAGAGTGATAGTGGATGGCCTACCTAAGAAGAGGGAGTTTTAGGATAAGAAATCACCATAGGGAGGGGAATGCAGAAGTGGATCTCTAAGAGAATCTATAGGTGGTAGACAAATCAAATTTTTACCACCACCACCCCTAGTGGTCCACGATAGGCTTGGGGGCCTGGTGGTAAGGGGTGGTGGAAGCTACAGGTGGTTGAGGCTTATGACACAGAAGCTATGGGGATGATATGAGGTATGATCTATGTCTTTTCTAACATAGTTATAGTAATAATAGACATATTTGATAGTCATTAATTTATTTTTACTTATCTATTTTGAGACTTAGAGATTCTGATTTAGGCCTTGGCTCAACCCTTGTGCTTGGGGACCCCAACTATAGATGACTCAGTGATCACAAACTTGTGATGATAGTGTGACATGGATCTTGGAGGTGACATTTTCTATTGGTACCTCTTTGTATCAACAATGAGTTCATATGACATCAAAGGATTGATTATTTTCAATTTATGCCCAAATTGACTATTTCTGGTGGAGGATACAGTGTTTCAGTAATGATGGGACTAGGTTCTACTTTTCGAGTGAAAAGTAAACATAGTAAATGTAGAATAAACACATGAATAAGAAGGTTCAGTCGATGACTCATCAGTTGTCCAGCATGACCCTTGGTACAATGGATGTTATGATTTTTCAGTTCCTTGCAGTGGTGGCAGAGTATAAGGATGTTTTTCTTGAGGATGTTCTAGGCTTACCTCACCACTGAGATATAGACTTCTACATTGATCTATATCGTAGGATGACCCGATATTTGCGCCAACATATTGTACGTAACCCATAGAGCTTCATGAGTTAAGGGTTCTATTGGAGGACTTGTAGAGGAAGGGATTTGTTAGACCCAACGTTTCACCCTAGGTAGCCCTAGTTTTGTTTTCTAAAAAGGCAGATGATATCTTTAGGTTCTGTGTGGATTATCACTTCCTAAACTAGGTGAAAATAAAAAATAATTATCAACTACTAAGGATCGATTGCCTCTTTGATCATTTGATAGGGGCACAATGTTTCTTGAAGATTGACCTCAGATCATACTATCATCAGTCATGAGTATGGGATGAGGATATACCTAATGCAACATTAAGATGTTTCTATGGTCACTATGTGTTCTTGGTGATTCCATTTGGCCCAACAAACACTCCTGTGGTGTTCACATGAATAATGATCTGGATCATTCAGCCTTTCTTATACCGGTTCTTGGTAGTCTTCATCAATAAATATTTTAGTGTACTTAGCATCCGAGAAGGAGCATGTGAGACACTTGTCGATGGTTCTAGACGTACATTGAGAGAAAAATATTATGAGAATCTCTCAAAGTGGTAGTTCTAGATTTAGGAGGTCCACTATCTGGGACACCTTATCTTAGTAGATGGTGTGGTGGTGGATCTAGCAAAGGTCAAGTAAATGTTGACTTGGGAGCCACTAAAGAGTGTGATGGAGGTGTGAAGCTTCCTTGGGTTGGAAGACTACTATCAAATATTCATACCAAACTTATCCATGATATCATCTCCCTTGCCATCTTTGACTTAAAATGGGAATCCTTTCATGTGGGAAGAGAGGTTCTAGTATTCCTTTTATGATTTCAGGTAGAGATTGATGGGTGCTCCCATCATGATATTTCCAGTGGAGGGGGCCGAGTACATAGTTTTTTATAATTCATCAAGAATTGGGCTTGTTTTTGTTTAGATGCAGAGGTGGGAAGTGATTGCATATGGTTCACATCAGTTGATACAACATTAGAAGAACTACATGACCCATGATCTTGAGTTATCAATGGTATTATTCACACTAAAAATGTGGCGACACTAACTATCATTCAAGCATTTTATCATCTATTATGAGAACTAGTCTCAATTATATCTTCTCTCAGAAGTATTGTAACTTGAGACAGAGGCAGTGTCTAGATTTCCTCTAGGATTATGACTTAAATATTTTCTATACTCATGGGAAGGATAATGTGGTAGGAGATTCTATTAGTAGAATATTTTGTTCACAGTTGTTAAGAGAGGTGTCAGGGAAATTGGCCAAATTGTGGTTATCCTTTGTATGTGTATTAACACCACCTAAAATAGGTGAACGTAAAGGATAAGTATCCACTATTGAGGATCAGTGACTTCTCTGATCAATTAAGAGGGTCATGATGGTCCTTGAAGATTGACCTCATATCAGGCTATCACCATTTGTGAGTATGGGATGAGGATACACCTAAGCTAAAATTTAGATGTCATTATGGTCACTATGAATACATGGTGATTCAATATGGATGAAAAAATGCTCTAGAAGTGTTCATAGGACTCATGTACCGAATCTTTCAGGCGTTCTTAGACCGATTCATGGTAGTATTCATCAATGATATTATAGTATACTCAATTTCAGAGGATAATCATGAAAGACACTTGAATATAGTTCTATTCATACTCTGATGGAACCATATTTATGGGAATCTCCTGAAGTACCAGTTCTAGATTCAGGAGGTGCACTTTCCGGGACACGTTATCTCAACAGATGGTGTGGTAGGGGACCCAATAAAGGTTTGTAGTGTTATCTTTGGAACCACCCAAGAGAGTGATGGAGGTAAAAAACATCCTTGGGTTGGTATGCTACTATCGTATATTCATACAAAACTTATCTAGGATTCCATATCCCTTGAAAGCATTGACTCAAAAGGGTAAACCATTCGTGTAGGAAGAGAGGTTCCAACAGGACTTCTAGGAGTTGAGGTAGAGATTGATGGGCACTCCCATATTGATATTTCCAAAGGTGGGAGTCGAGTAAGTAGTGTTCTATGATGCATTATATAGCATCCTTCCTTTTCATTACATAACTTTTCATTTCATTTTATATACAGAGGATCTTTAAAGTCCAGTGTCTTAGAAATTAGGAACATAATACATGTAAACAACATAAAACATCCTTCTAATACACTTTTAAGGATTCATCATAGGTTCATACTAAGTAAAATTACTGCATCTCATAACCTGGAGACATACATCAAAGGAAAGGGTGAGCAGAAGGATCAGTAAGGAAAACAAGTGAAACAGTTGACATGTGATCTTGAGAAATATTAATAAGAACATGATAAAAATCATAAAGGCATGAGAAATGTAAGAATAGGAATATCATAATAAAAAAACTTTAATAATAACTTTAAAATGTTTCTACAACATTTTATTTAGACATTCATGAATATATCACCAAGGTTTATCCCTGAGGTGTCATAAAAATTACTAAGGTTGTTCACCAAGGTATCGTGAAACTTATTATCTCTAGATATTAATTATTTACAAAATGCATTGAAGAACTATTAGGGAACACACTTAATATGTATTTAATTTCATGTGATCCACATAGATCATAATCAAACATTTCATAAATAACCCAAATAGAATCAAAGAAATGGGTTTCATGTCAAAATCGTGACGTTTAAAAAGTACTTAAAAATAAGATCATTATGTCATTTATAACCCATGGAAAGGGAGTGAGGGTTATATGTATGTCAATTCCAGAATCAAATATATATTTTTTTGTATTTTTTAACACCCATATAAACGAAATAGGTATGGGTATTCCCATAAATAAAACAAGAGAATTTCATGAGAGAAAGAGAGAGAAATTTTGAGACGAAATTTCTGCAGCATAACGGCTATATAACATGGTTTTTAGAAAATAATAAAAAGAGAGGGGGAAAGGGTATCCCATAAATAAATGAATAATTTTTAGAAGATGTACATAATAAAAAATAAATAAGATCATGGTGTGTATATTTGAATGAAATACCACATGAAAAGAAAACCTGAAAGAAAATAGAAAATGCGATTTCTTTGATAAAAAATTCGGCAGCCTAACGATGTCACTTAAAAATTCAGAAAATCAATTGATGAGAGTGGAAAGGGTCTATCATAATTTAGACATGAATTGGGATGTAATAAGGATATTCAAGAACATACCCCAAAATAATAAGATGGAAAACTAGAAGACATAACATAAAGGAAGTCATGACTTAAAAGAGAAGGGTGAGAGGTTCCCTTACCTGGAAGTGTAACTTTGAAAGCTTAAAGGTCAGGAACATGGGAGGCTTGAGGGAAACTTGGGAGGACTCCTTTGGAGGTAAGGATACCAGAACTTCTTTGAAGAGGATTTTGGAATGAAATGAATGAGAAAATGGCATGGTATTTATAAGAAAAGTGAGGGAATAAATTATTAATTTCCAAGGGACACCTCATCGGTGGTATTTGAAAAACCATGGGCTTGCCCATGGTATTTTCCCATGGTATTGGCCACTTGGGAAACCTCATAGAATACCTCAAAATTCATAATTCTACCATAAATCTTACATCATTATTACAGAAGAATCCAATTGTTTCCGAAACTCAAAATTGTATTTTTACTATTCACTGAAAATTCAATTGTTTCAGAAAAATCCCAAAAATTCACCCTAACCTAATATCGATGCTCTGAATTCAAAAATAAACTCCATTTTAAGGAAATAATTTTCTAAATATTTTTAATTTAATTTTCAAATAAAATAATTATTTATTCAAAAAAAACAACTATAAAACTATAACTCGTTTTGTAACTCCTTAAGAAAGTAATCAAAGTCCCATTAAATTATCGTATAACCAAAATTCAATAAATTAAAAATTTATGATTAAATTTTATGAAAATATATTTCCATATTAAATTATTAAATTAATTATAAAATTGTAAATAAAATATTTATGACATACAAAAATACCAAAACTTAAATTATGATCATTTTTTCACTTTTAAGATGTCTAAAATGTATTTATACATTCATGGGTGAAGTTTCTATTTTATTGGTCGATTTACTATTCATTACTATTCATAAGGGGTGTGTTACTATTCATACTTTACTATTTACTAAAAATTAAGTTGATCTTATTAGACTCTAAATTTTCTACTGAACACAACTGTAGAAGACTATTTTTTGAAAATCATTTCACATTATTAATTTTTTAAAGATTAAAAAAAATTAAAATACCCTTTTTTCTGAAAAAACATTAGTAATATGGAACTATAAATTTATCATACATTTATCTGGATATTTTAAATTCACAAACTTTATCATAATAAAAATAACGATTTTATTTATATAAAAGGATTACACAAAGTAGCTAAGGTCGGGTTACATAGGCCCTTATAACACATGTATAGTACCTAAGTGTAAGGTGTGCTATGGTGATAGAATCTTGGGGCGGATTGGACAAAATTGCCTGAGTGGTGATTTCTATCAGCTTGAACTTCTCTCGTATGTGATTCTATTCAAGCTTCACATGTTGAAGTTCAGCTTGGGCTTGGTCCAGAGCAAAGTCCAGTGATGTTAAATCCTTCTCAAGCTCCGACAGATGGGCTTCATATGGCCTGAGTATACTAGATGATTCCATCAAATCTTCTTTCTGTATTAATTAACCAAGATCATTTGAACTTATAAACAATAATTGTAACATTAAGAATTTAGTTTCCAATGGTCATATTGACCAATGTCCATATAACAGTCAAAAACCAATAGTCTCATTTAATTATACTCAATGCATTTATTAAAGGATATAGTTTTGTTGAGTATAAAATAAAATAACGCACAAATTTAGGAAATAAATATTATTAAAAAGTTCAGGTCATTACATTATTCACCCCTTTAGAAATTTCATCCCTAAAATTTTAACTCGTACCCTAAGAAGAAAAAATGTGTGGGTACTTCTGCCTCATAGACTCCTTTGGTTCCCACATGGCTTCTTCACATTTGTGGTTCCTCCACAACACCTTAACAAGGTGAGTAGTCTTGTTGAATAGAACCTTGTCCCTACGATCCAAGATCTCCACTGGCTGCTCCTCACAAGAGAGGTCATGTTCCAATTGTACCACCTCTGGGTTTAGTACATGTGAAGGTTCAGGTATGTACTTCCTCAAGAGGGATACGTGGAAGACATCATGAACTTGTGATATATTTGGAGGAAGTTTAACCCAATAGGTCACTCTTCCCATGAGATCAAGGATTTCATAGGGGCCTATGTACCTAGGGCTTAGCTTCCCTTTCTTACCAAACCTCATGAATATCTTACAAGGTGAAATCTGAAGAAAAAATTTGTCACCGACACCAAACTCCAAGTCCCTTAGATAGTTGTCGGCATATCTCTTTTTCCGACTTTGAGCAGCCTTAATGTGTTGCTGGATGGCATGGACTTTTTCTATCATATCTTGCATAAGATCAGGCCCAAGAATCTTTCTCTCACCAGCTTCATCCCAACATGTAATAGTTCTAAATTGCTTCCCATATAGATCTTCATAGGGTACCATTTGAATGCTCGAGTGGAAGTTATTTTTGTAAGAGAACTCAACTAAAGGGAGATGTTGATTCTATCCACCTTTAAATTCTATTGAGCATATTCTCATCATGTACTCGAGTGTTTGAATAGTCCTTTCAGATTGGCCATCAGTTTTGGGGTGATAGGCCATAATAAAATTCAATTCTATGCTCAGACCATGTTGAATACTTCTCCAGAATTTTGATGTGAACATTGGATCATGATCATATACGATAGAAAGTGGAACTCCATGAAGCCTTACCACTTCCTTCACATAAATCACGGAAAGTTGATCAAGAGATAAATCTTCCCGAATGGAGATAAAATGGACAGTCTTGGTGAGATGGTCCATAATAACCCATATCACATTATTTCCTTTGAAAGTTCTCAGGAGACCAGTGACGAAGTCCATAGTGATATTGTCCCACTTCTATGCTGGTATGGGTAGTGGTTGCAATACCCCTTTAGGAATTTGTCGCTCTACCTTCACTTGCTGACATACCAGGCACCTTGAAGTGTAGTTAGAAATCTCCCTTTTCATATTATCCCACCAATAATGATCACAGAGGTCCCTATACATTTTCGTGCTACCAGGATGTATAGAGAAAGTAGAGCTATGAGCTTCATCCATCAGCTCCTTTTTTATTTTCTGAATAAATGGAACACATATTCTTGTACGAAATTTCAGTACACCTTCTTGATCAGTATTGAACTCAAGAAACTTCCCATCCTTCACAGCCTCAAACTTCTTCTATAATAAAGGATCTTCTTTTGGATCTTTCTTGATCTTCTCTAGTAATGACAGTTGAGAAATAATTTGGGATAGGGCTGATGATTTCCCTACCATTATAATGTCCATGTCCATCTTCACTAGGTCATTGATCAAAGGATCCATTTTAATCCTCATCATGAAAAGAAAAACTGGGTCTTTTCTGATTAATGCATCATCGACCTTGTTTTCTCTTCCAAAATGATAATAAATTGAACAATCATAGTCTTTAAGAAGTTCCAACCATCTCCTCTGTCTCGTGTTCAATTCCTTTTGTGTGAAAATATACTTCAAACTTTGATGGTCTGTGTATATATCACATTTATCCCCATAAAGATAGTTCCTCCATATCTTCAAAGCAAAAACGACCGTATCCATCTCCAGATCATGAGTAGGATAGTTCTGCTCATGAGTCTTCAACTTTCGAGATTCATAAGAAATGACTTTGTCATTTTTCATGAGGATGCACCCAAGCCCTTTTAGAGATGCATCGCTAAAAATAATGAATCCTTCTCCACTTAAGGGAAGATTTAACACAGGTTCAGTAACCAATCTCTTCATCAGCTCGTGGAAACTTTCCTCACATTCCTTTGTCTAGATAAACTTGACCCTTTTTGAGTTAACTTGGTTAATAGATTATAAAGTCATGAAAAGTTTTTCACAGAGCTCCTATAATATCCCACTAAACCAAGGAAACTATAAATCTCAGTTATTATATTAGGATGAGGCCACTCTTCTATAACTTTTGTATTTGTAGGGTCAACTGTGATTCCTTTGTTGGTTACAATGTTCCCCAAGAAAGCAAAATTTTTCAACCAGAATTCACATTTAATGAACTTCCCAAAAATCCTCTCTTTCTGTAGAGTTTTTAAAATAACCCTGAGATGATCTTCATGCTCCTCATGAATTTTGGAATATATCAGAATATCATCAATAAAAACTACCAAAAAGTTATCAAGATAGTCTTTAAAGACTCTATTCATGAGATCCATAAAAATAGAAGGTGAATTACTCAGTCCAAAAGGCATAACAACAATCTCATAATGCCCATATCTTGATCGGAAGGCAGTTTTTGGAATATCTTATTTCTTCACCCTCAATTGATGATAACCAGATAGAAGATCAATCTTAGAGAAGAATTGATCCCCATTAAGTTAGTCAAATAAGTCATCAATTCCTAGAAGAGGGTATTTGTTTTTTACTTTGATCCCATCCAATTCTCTATAATCAATTCATAGCCACATTGATCCATCCTTCTTCTTTACAAAGAGAATAGGTGCCCCCCAAGGAGACACACTCAGTCAGATAAGCCCCTTCTCCAAAAAATCTTGGAGTTTTTTCTTTAATTCCTCTAGCTCCAAATTTTTCATCCTATATGGGGTCCTTGATATTGGATAAGATCCAGGTATGAGTTCAGTAGATAACTCTACCTCTCTTTCTGGGGGAGGTCCAGGTAACTCCTTAGGAAATACGTCAATGTATTCCTGGACGATGGGGACATTTTCTATCCTCTAACTCTTATTTCCTTATTCTTATTCACTGATCAACTCCATAAAAAAGGATATAAGAGGTTCTTATAGACAAATATCAGGTTGAGATATCTATCCTTGGAAGATAACTGTAGGTTCTCTATTCAAGACTACTGATATTTCCTTGCTTCTGCATTTTATCTTAGCATTATAATTTGAGAGCCAATCCATCCCTAGTATAATGTCGAATTCCAGCATGGTAATGACTACTAGATTTATGATAAGACTATTCTCACTAAATTAAATACTAGAGTTTCTAAACACTAATGATTCTTAGATAATCCCACCAGGATTCTTGACTGATAACTCTAATTTTAGAAAATTGGGATTTGATTATAATTTCTTTGCAAACTTGGAATAAAATAAAGGAATGCGTAGAACTAGAATCAAACAAAGTACTTGTTAGATTTTAGAGAACAACAAGGGTATCTGCTACCACATCATTAAGAGCTTCAACTTCATCTTTCCTGATAGCAAAATCACAACTTTTCTCCCTTGGCCTTTGTTGAGGCTGATGGTGGTTCCCCTATACTACCCTCATATTTGGACAATGATTGGTGAAGTGCCCAAGTTGTCCACACTTAAAGCACTGGACATTAGGTAGGGCCTGCACCATATTCCCCTTTTTGTTAGTGTTTGGAAGTTGAGGTTTCACCTCACTGTGACAATTCACCGCAATATGGCCATCTCTTCCACACTTGCAGCATTTTTCACTTCCGAGCAGGCAGTTCCCTGAATGCTTCTTCCCACATTAATTACACATGGGACGTTCCACTTGCTTTCCTCATCTTCCCTGATCAAAATTCCTCCCTAAGATGGGCTCCATAGATCTCTTCTTGTCATTGGATTTATGAGACTACTATGCCCCACCAAACTCCAGATCGACTTTCATCTCACTCTGCACGATCTCCTCATAGCTATCATAGTCTCTGTTGGCTAGATTCTTATGCAGATGAGGTCTCAGTCCACCAAATAATCTATCAACCTTACCAATTGGATCCATGAAAAAGCTAGAGGTGTAATGTGAAATCCTTATGAAGTTCATCTTGTAGCTTCCCGCAAATTCATTCTCCTTCTGCTTTAGCTCGAGAAACTCCTTCTCTATTCTTGTTCTCATTTATCAAGGGGAATACTTGTTAAAGAATATCCCTCTAAACTTTTCCCACTCCATAGATTCATCCTCCACTCTTGGCCTCGTGTTTTTAATGAGTTCCCACCACTAATAAGCTTCTCCCTCTAAGAAATAGACAGTCAGGGTGACCTTCTCTTGCTCTGAATAGCAGAGCACAGAAAATATCTTCTCTATAGAGCTGATCCGCTATTCAAAAATCAATAGGTCGGTCGATCCACTAAAGGTTGGTGGTCATTGATGCATAAAGGACTCAATAGAATGTTGTTACCTTCATGGTGAGATCGTTATCTCATCTTTATTCAAGTTATTTCCCATAACTTGAGTTATTTGGTTCATCATTTTCATGAAAATTTCCATTCCAGATTCCATCGGAGGGCCATCAATGCATGGTCCATTGCGGTCACCATTTTCACGGTTCCTCCTATTTCCCACCATTTCTAAGAGAATAAAAACATAGCGAGAATCTTATTTAATTTATGAATCTTTTAACTATAAATGATTTTATTTCTTAAAACATCATGCTTAAACGATTACATTTCTCTATAATTCCTTCATAATGATTCATAAAAAGCTTGGGATTAACCAAACATATCCTCCGAGAGTGTCGTAACCAAGAGTGAAGCAAGTCCCATTGTCGTGTACTAGTTCTCGTTCGAGTATAGCTCAAATTGGTGTTTTCTGGTTTTAACCCTATGTACATCTGTGCTAGAGCTGCCTCTACCTACTCATATCCAGACAGGGATGTATTTTCTTGATAAACCACTTACTCAATACTCACCAAAATACCAAGAATTTTTTCTATATTTAAACATTTCTATAGGGTTATTCCTAAATTTTCCATATCCTAATTTCTATAAATAACTAAACTATCCTTTGATACCAACTATAGAATCCTGACTTTTTCTAACATAACTTTTCATTTCATTTTACATACAGAGGATCTTTAAAGTCTAGTGTCTTGGAAATCAGAAACATAATACATGAAAAAAAACATAAAAAATCCTTCTAATACACTTGTAAGGATTCATCATAGGTTCATCCTAAGTAAAATTACTACATCTCATAACCTAGAGACATACATCAAAGGAAAGGGTGAGCAGAAGGCTTAGTAAGGAAAACAAGTGAAACATTTGACATGTGATCTTGAGCAATATTAATAAGAACATGATAAAAATAATAAAGTCATGAGAAATGGAAGAATAAGAATATCATAATAAAAACACTTGAATCATAACTTGAACATGTGTCTACAACATTTCATTTATACTTTCATAAACATATCACCAAGGTTTATCCCCAGGGTGTCATAAAAATTACCAAGGTTATTCACCAAGGTATCGTGAAACTTGTCATCTCTAGAGATTAATTCTTTACCCAATGCATTGCAGCGCTATAAGGTTGAACCCTTAATATATCTTTATTTTCATGTGATCCACATAGATCATAATCAAACATTTCATAAATAACCTAAATAGATTCAAAGAAATGGGTTTCATGTCAAAATCATGACGTTTAAAAAGTACTTAAAAATAAGATCATTATGTCATTTATAACCTATGGAAAGGGAGTGAGGATTATATGTATTTCAATTACAGAATAAAATATATCATTTTTTTGTATTTATGAACACCCATATAAACGAAATAGGTCTGTTTATTCTCATAAATAAAACCAGAGACTTTCATGAGAGAAAGAGAGAGAAATTTGGAGACGAAATTTCTGCAGCATAACGGCTATATAACATGGTTTTTAGAAAATAATAAAAAGAGAGGGGGAAAGGTTATCCCACAAATAAATGAATCATTTTCAGAAGAGGTACAAAATAAAAAGAAATAAGATCTTGGTCTGGATATTTTAATGAAATACCACATGAAAAGGAAACTTGAAAGAAAATAGAAAATGTGATTTCTTTAATGAAGAATCTGGCAGCCTAACGACGTCACTTAAAAATTCAGAAAATAAATTGATGAGAGTGGAAAGGGTATATCATAATTTGTACATGAATTGGACAGTAATAAGGATATTCAAGAACATACCCCAAAATAATAAGATGGAAAACTAGAAGACATAACATAAAGGAATTCATGACTTAAAAGAAGAGGGTGAAAGGTTCCATTACCTTGAAGAGTAACTTCAAAAGAATGAAGTTCGGGACCTTGGTAGGATTGAAGGAACATTGGGAGGAATACTTGGGAGGTAAGGAGACCAGAACTTTGTTGAGGAGGATTTTGGAATGAAATTAATGAGGAAATGTCTTGGTATTTATAGGAAAAGTTAGGGAATAAATTATTAATTTCCAAGAGACACCTCATCGGTGGTATTTAAAAAACCATGGGCTTTCCCATGGTATTTTCCCATGGTATTGGACACTTGGGAAACCTAATATCATATATCACTATTTATAAGTCGACCAGAAATCTTACATCATTATTACATCATTAATGATGTCATTAAACTCCCGAAACTCAAAACTGTATTTTTACTATTCACTGAAAATTCAACTGATTCAGAAAAATCCCAAAAATTTACCCTAACCTAATATAGATGTTTGAATTAAAAAAGGAAATCCATTTTATGAAAATAATTTTCTAAATATTTTTAATTTAATTTTTAAATAAAATCATTATTTATTAAAAAAACAACTCTAAAACTATAACTTGTTTTATAACTCCTTAAGAAAGTAATAAAGGTCCCATAAAATTATCATATAACCATAATACAATAAAGTAAAAATTTATGATTAAATTTTATGAAAATATATTTCCATTTTAAATTATTAAATTAATTATAAAATTGTAAATAAAATATTTATGACATATAAAAATACCAAAACAAAAACTATGATCATTTATTTTCACTTTTAAGATGTCTAAAATGTATTTATACATTCATGGGTGATGTTTCTATTTTATTGGTTGATTTACTATTCATTATTGTTTATTACTATTCATAGGGGTATGTTACTATTCATTCTTTACTGTTTACTAAAAATTAAGTTGATCTTATTAGACTCTAAATTTCCTACTAAACACAACTGTAGAAGACCATTTTTTGAAAATCGTTTCACATTATTAATTAGTTAAAGTTTACAAAATATTTTAAAATACCCTTTTTTCTCAAAATCCATTGGTAATATGGAACTATAAATTCATCCTACATTTATTCGCATATTTGAAATTCACAAAATTTATCATAATAATAAATAATAATTTATTTATATAAAAGGATTACACAAAGTAGCTAAGGTCGCATTACATAGCCCCTTATAACACCTGTATAGGACCTATGTGTATGGTGTGCTATGGTGATAAAATCTTGGGGTGGCTCAGACAACATTGCCCGAGTGGTGATTTCTATCAGCTTGAACTTCTCCGTTAGGTGATTTCGTTCAAGCTTCACATGTTGAATTTTGGCTTGGTCTTGGTCTAGATCAAAGCCCAGTGATGCTACCTCCTTCCCTTGCTCTGACAGATGGGCTTCATATGGCCTGAGTCTACTAGATGATGCCATCAACTCTTCTTTCTGTATTAATTATCCAAGATCATTTTAATTTATAAACAATAATTGTAATGTTAAGAATTTAGTTTCTAACGGTCATATTGACCAATGGCCATATAACAGTCGAAACCCAGAAGTCTCATTTAATTATAATCACTTCATTAATTAAAGGATATAGTTTTGCTGAGTATAAAATAAAATAACACACAAATTTAGGAAATAAATATTCTTAAAAAGATCAGGTTGTTACGCATCACGAAGCAGGATTAGTTTTTTTTCTAATGTATAAGTAGGAAGTTATTGCCTATGGTTTACATCAGTTGATACCACATGTGTATAACTATGTGACCCATGATCATGGGTTATCAGTGGTAGTCTTCACACTGAAGATGTGGTGACACTACCTGATGGGTGAACAATTTATCATCGATTCTGACCACAAGAGTCTCAAGTATATCTTCTCTATAAAGGATCTCAACTTGAAAAAAATGTGGTAGCTAAAATTCCACTCATATAATGACTTTGATATTTTCTATACTCATGGGAAGGGAAATGTGATAGAATATGGTCTCAATAGGATATCTTTTTCATATTTGCTAAGCAAGGTGTTGGGGTAGTTGGCCTCATTTGAGTTATCATTTTTGGATGGAAATTATGTATCTTATCATCAGTTGATGGTTTTTACCTCTTTTCTTTTATAGAGAGTCAAGGAGGCACATCTTGGTGAAACTTATTATAAGATAATATGTACTCATATATCCATTGTACATGCTCATGATTGATTTTATGAATGTGGGGAGCATCTAATTATTTTCAAAGTACGTATTATGGTACCGGTGATATTACGGGAGGAGGTTCTAAGAGAGTTTCATAAATTTACTTTGGTGGTACATAGAGGTGCTCAAAATATGTACTAGGACCTCTAATATTAGTTTTGGTTTCCAGGTATGAAGAAAGGAGTTTTAGAGTTTGTCTTTTGATGCCTTATCATAAAGTGAAGGATTAGCACTAGGCTTTGAGTGGTTTAACTCAACTCCTTGAGGTTCTAAGTGGAAGTGAGATGGTATGTCCATGGAATTCATGATGGGGTTACCATATATTTCTAGGGGAGATTATTTCACCAAGGTGATCGTATATCGACTCACCAAGTCATCCCACTTCCTAGCTATTCAGGATCATAGTTTTGTTGAGATATTAGGACACCTCTATGCCTAAGAGATAGTCTAACTCCATGGAGTTACCTAGATTATCATTTATGACCATGATTATCATTTCACATCTCAGTTATGGAAGGGATTGTAGGAGGATTTTGGGATGAAAATACATTTGAGCATCGATTTTCACCCTTAGATCTATGACCAGACTGAGAAGACCATTCAGGTTCTTGGGGACATGTTTTGAACTTGACTATTAGAATTTTGGTGTAGTTGGGAGGATCGCTTAACATTTATGGAGGTTATGAACAAAACTACCGATCCACCATTGGTATGGCACCATTAAATTTCTTCAATGGGTGAACTTATAGGTCACCACTATGCTAGACTAACCCAAGAGAATCAATATTTATTGGCCAAGAGTTGGTGCGATCCATTACAAAGAAGGTTTAGATCATTTAGGAGTGGATGGGGACTTCACAGATCCACCAGAAGTCCTATGTAGACTAACAACGTAGGCCACTATAGTTTGAGGAGGGAGACCATGTGTTCTTGAGGATCTCTCCTAGATATGTATTAAATAGGTTTGTCTGGGGTGACAAGATATCTATGATATTCATTTTCCCTTTCTAGATACTATGTAGGGTTGGAATGTTGGTGTATCGCTTAGCTCTACTATTGTTGTTAGAACGAGTACATTATGTATTCCACATTTCATAATTGAGGAAATAAGTGCATGATATGTTGCACATTATCAACTGAGGTGAGTTGGACATTGACGATGGAGCTACTTTTCTGAGTACTCAGTAGATATCGAGGATCAGTGGGAGAGGATTCTTCGTGGGTGATCAATTACCCAAGTGTGTGTCTGGTCGCATCACGAGAATTTTTGAGAGAGTACCTGGGAGTAGGAGACCCATATTCATGTTCAACAACAACATCTCTTTATATGTAATTTTCTTTTGTATTTTCATGACATAAATCCCCAAAGTGGGGAGAATGCAACTACTCTAATTTTCTATTTAATATTTTTGGAAATTGTTTCAATTATTTTCGATACCTGGTGCTAAGACAATGTGTGATTCTATGGCTCAATGAGCCTAGAATTAATTATTTAAATATATTAAATATATTAAATGCATGTGTGCTTAGTATTCCTAAAAAATGGAGTATCTTCTAGATGGAGGATTGGATCAGAAATCTATGGCTTCTGTTGAGTTCAGAGTTTGGGTTTTACCCTAGCTATGATATAACATTATAAGGTGTTAGGTGTTCAGGTTGAGGTGAAATCACTGGTGGATGTTTAAAAATAAAATTAATTAATTAATTAATTAATTTTATTACTTTACATGATAATAATTTTATTAATATAAAATTATGGTGGAATCTTAGGGTTATCCTCCAAACCCTAGTGATCTGGAGAAACATTTTAGAGCTATTAATGGAGTTTCTATTGGTGAATGACAACCGGTGTACAAAAAAATCAAGGATCTCACCAACAAACATAATAAAGATTATTTCGTCTTCAGTGATTGATAAAAATTGAGGTTGGTTGTTGATTTTTTGGATTTATCACCTTTTTTTCCTATAATTAACATGAACCAATCAACTAATGAATTGATTCAAGGATCGAAAGTATTGCAGGTAGAGGTAGATTTATCCAGGAATTGTGGAATTGATTTTTGATTATATTATTATCTCTTTTTTTCATTCTAAAGGAAAATAATCAAGGAAAACATGAACATTGTCCTAAGTTCATTTCTCATGTTTGTTTTTGTGCTTTTCTTCCCCATTTCTTCATTCACTATGGGAAAAAACCCTTGGGTTGTGATTGGATGAATACTGATAAATAAACTATTGCACACCCAATAGGTGGTTCAATGGTTCAATACTATTGATCTGGACTTGGTATGGCATGAGAATTGTACAATTATGGAATCAGATGTGGATTAGATATAATTGGAGATACCTGATCTTAGTTTTCTTCATCACGTAATGATGGATGACCTGTGTGGATGATTCCTAAAAAAATCATGGGTCTGGAACCCATTTATTAATGAAGAAAAGGCTCAACTGATTATATTCCCTAGTTCCCAGCATAGATCATGGATAGATCGATGGTTGGTGTAGTGGGAGGAGACACATGAAATAGATCTGGGATTCTAGAAAATCCTATAACACACAATGTGTAATCACAGATTACACAGTGTATGGGACCCCTAGTTTGGAACTATGGTTTCCACGATGAAGTTAAATATCAAATGGTGTGTGACTGCATCACATGAAGTGTGACGTGAATTGGAAACTCACGGTGTACCTCATAGGGTACAAGACACGACTAGGAGTACATGGTCATGGACACACCATATACTCCAACATAGACATGACCAGGATAGGTGTACACAAGCATAGCCATTACTTAGACATGTTCGAAAGTACATTGGCATGGAAAAACCTGGTAATATTTCATGGACATGGGAATCAGTGGTGATACATTTGTAGGAACCGGTGATGAAGGGAGATTCCATGTACTCCTAATACACATAGTGCAATCCTTCAAGGTTGGCTTATAGACCTTGTCCTCTTATCTTGGAAAAGTTTTTAGGGTAAATTTCTTTAATACTTTCCCTGAGGTTTAGTATGGAATTGCATCCTATATATAGGGTAGTTATCCCTTCAGTGGGAATTCTTGGATAGAGTTGTTGGAATCCTTATGTGAGGCCAAGAGTGAGATCCTAAATTAACATCTTTTCCAAGATGGAGTTCTTGGTATCTCTGTGACCAACACTACATGAGCTTTGATCCTATACTTAGTGGGTCATTCCATATTGGGTTGTTGGTATACCCCATGTCATTGTATCCGATCCTCATCTATGTATAATTATTTTAGTACTTCTAGTGTATACTTATTAGGGTGAGATCTGATGAGAATGACACCTTGAATATATGTCATCAGTGCTATCTAACTTGTGGGGTGTGTTCTCCTGGATGAGTGTTATGTGGATTCTATGAGTATGATTTCTAGACTGGCATTACGGTTGTGAACATACCTTGTGACCATGTGTATTTGTTGAGTATATCTATACATTATTGTTATATGTGTTTTATACATATACATGTGTAGACATGACTATTATTTGTGTTGTTATATGTTTAATGATTTCAGGGTGTCCAACTGGATATTGTTATACTCGCCCTTGCATGGGATTTTCCAACATGTATCGTGTATATAAAGATGATCAAACCTTTGAAAGAGTACTAGAGGGATTAGGACTAGGTTAATATTAGTGATCCAGGCCGATTGAGGTGTATTCTGGTGGTTACCATAACAAGATTCCCCATATATACTTTCAAGTTAGTCTTGTTTTTAGACTCTTTGTGGTGGACTTTTATTTGGCCCTGTTTACTTTCAATTGATTTTTTTTATACTCTAGTTGTGGGATTTAGATATATGCATGCATGGTTTATCAATTGTTTTACATTTCATCATTTTATGGGCTTGGAGATGTGTTTGTGTGTATAGGTACTTTAGGCTAAGGCCTCCCATATTAGTGATATGCCTACTCGATGCTAGTCGCTAGCCCCTGGCCTATTAGAGGTGGTCCTGGGGAGTCATGAAACATGCCCCATTGTGACATTTTGTGACATTATTGATTGTTTCTTTAATTTTGTAAAATAACCCAATATCGTTTATTCATTTTTGGCTATGTGATACATGCTTTAGTGTAAAATGACACTTTTATATTAAAACCATGTACTTTGAGTCATATTAGCCAAATCATGTGTCAAATTGATTTTTGTTTCATCTATACACATCAAAAATGAATTATGAATCATTTTCTTGAATTTTCATGACAATCCAAGATTTTTAATCAGTTTTGGCTATCTGATGCACATTTTACAGTAAAATGAGTGTTTTATAATGAAAATTCACACTTTGAGTCATGCCTGCCACATCGTGTTTCTGATTGATTCATGGTAGATTCATTCACATCGAAAATTAGGAACATGAAGCTCACTTATGATAATTGTCCTGCAGAATCATCATGTGTCTATGTTTCTGACACCATCTCAGGCGCCACCCACTCCCCTGACTGCACAAATATTATATAATTAAAATTAAAATGTTTATTTAAACTGATTAAATAAATTTTATGGAATTTATTTATATTTTGTACATATTTTTTATATTTATTTCATCATCAAATTTTATTATCCATTAATTTGTAATAAAACAGTTATAAGGAATGAATTTATTTTAATATATGTATAACAAATTCATTAATGAGAATGTTTTTTCAAAAATAAAGCAGTTTTTTATTAAAATTTTATTTAATTAAAAATTTAATTTCAACACGTAAAATTTATTATCATAAGAATAATTTTTTCACACTCACACAATATCATTTTAGATAAATTAATTTTATTCAGGTAAGATATATACATATTATTTGGTATAATATATCCTTAAAAAATAAAAAAAACATCAAGTTTCAAATGGTGTAAATTTTATGTGCAATATTACCAATTTTACAAAGATAAATTTTACTTGTATTGTTACGTATTTAAATTTTATGTGAAATTTTAAATATTTTTTCCAGGATATTCATAACATTAAACTAGGTTCAACAACAAATAGTTTTAACCTATTCATTTCTATGGTTGGTGTAGCACATAGAACTTGGTTAGTGTTGTTGGTTCCATTCAACCTCCCCCTATTTTTATGTATGAAGCAATAATTTTTTTTTATTTTCCACTCTAATTGATAGAGAAAGAGGACCCAATGAAGATATCTATTTTTATATGAAACCATTGATTAATGAGCACCAAGAATTTTTTACAGATTGTGTATTGAATTTTGATTCACCAACTAATGAAATGTTTAGAATTTGGGCTAGTTTGTTTTGGATAATCAATGAATTCCTAGATTCTATGAAAATTGATAGAAATTTGTGGGATAATATAATGTTAACCATTTTAGGCATCAAGAGGGAGTGAAATGGTAGTTACAATGCTCAATGTGGTTTGAAAGATATGGGGTTGATAAAACCTTTACATTTATAGTTGGGTGAGGGTAATAAAGAATATATCTTTACTACATAGTACACTATGAGTAAAAAATAGAAAGATATATTTCTATCAATTTTGAAGACTTTCGAGGTGATGGATGATTTTTGTTCTAATATTTACAAGCATTTTAATGTAGTGATCATGACATTACATGCATTAAAAATAAATGATAATAAAATTATGATTCAACTATTAATCCTAATTGAAATTATTGATTGTTTCCCAACCCATTTTGTTGAGCTGTTAATTGAGGTTTCTAATTTTTTTAATATAGATTTATTTATAGATTCATCACATGAATGATTTGAAAAGGCTACAAGGAAAGATTTTTATTACAAAATTTCACTTGGAGAAACTATTTTTTACTTCTTTTTCTTTGATTACATGATCCAATTGACCATACCTTTAACTCTTTAATTCAATTTTTTCAATTCTATACAATTCCGATGGATGTATCCAAAACAGAAATAATTGAATACATCGAAATGGTATGTGTGCAAAAAATATTTTCTAGACGTTTTGATTTCTAAGGGTGATTATATGGATAAATGCGCCTATTTCTATCCTACATATATTTATTATATTGAAAAAAAATTGATAAACCCTCCTAGATTAATGAAGGACTAATTTGGATAGGGGAAATGTCTGATATGGGCAATGACTAGTGGGTTCATGCTCATATATAGATATTGTAAATTACTCTATTAGTTATTCAATTGATACAGTATGGTTTATAGTTTTATCTATTATGCCTTGTGTTTCTATATTTAATTCATTACTTATCTTTTAGTGTGTAGTAATTTAGAAGACATATTTTTGAGTTGAAATGGGAAATACTATGTGACATTAATCATCAGATCTGACAAATTCATTTCAACACATTTCATGAGTGGTTAAAGACTCACATTTATATATATAGTTGATTTAATATTTTTTAAATGAATCTAAGGTGTATTTTCAAAACTCTACATCCATTAACCTATGTGAAATTTATAGATTCACAAGATGTTTGAATGAGGATCTCATATAGTGACTAAAGCACTCAACCAACTATCCAGTGGTCCATTTATTATGGATCATCACTATAAGTCTTTATATGCTAATAGATTTCAAATTTTTATTAGTTATGTTGAGGTGAATCAATAAACAAAGAATAGTGTTGTTGGTTGTCTATCAATTGATGTATGTTATTACTATGGACTATTGAGGGACAATATTAAGGTTATTTATGGACATGGATTAAAATATATATCTTTGAAGTGTGATTAGGTCGATATGGTTCATTTAATTAAACTATATAATTTCCAATTTATATTGGTAAACTTTAACAATATACTATGAAAATATGACCAAGTACTAATCCCTTTATATTTTCATCACTAGAAAAGCAATTTTAAATTTGTTATCACTGATTCAAATTATAAATTTATAGAGAAAATGACTACAAGGTTTTTTTATTAAATGATAGAAACCAGATATTACTACCTTTGTGATAAAACACTTGAACAAACTACTATAGTTGTACAAGAATAATATACAAAATAGGTTAAGGATATGGAAAGTATTATTTCATATTTTTAAAAATTCTTAATAAAATAAATATCACAAGGGAAGGGGAAAAACCAAGAAAATAAGATTTAATTATCATGAAACCATATGAAAACGATCTTATAGACATTTATGGTCTATATATATCAACATCACGTCAATCTAATTCCATTTTATCATAATGATATAATGTTTTTTTGGTATTTTTCAATAATTTTAAAGTGAAAAAACACATAAAATGGGTAAAATCTAAGAAATCACACTAGGATTAGTGTGAAAAGTTAGGATAATGATCATAAAGTCATTTATGATTTTTAGGAATCAACATTGCATCAGTCGGATGCTCAAATTTTTCAATATAATCCAAAGTATCATTTTACCTTTATTCTTTAATTAAAATGACATATCAACATCCAAGTGGTCAAAACCAATAAAACTCATCTATATTGGTCTAAAAACATAATATAGTGATCATTGATTAATTTTTACTCTATAAGAGTCAATCAGGTGTCAATATGATGCTTGAATTTCTCTATATGATTGAAAAACCTTTTAACCTTTTATACATTTATTAATTTGAAATATCTCTTGACAGGGGATCAAAAATGATAAAACAAGTTTCTAATGATTTTAAAATCTGGTAAAATGATCCTTAAATCATTTATGATCATTAATAAACAATTGATCCTCAAACTGATGCCTCAATTGATCGATATAACAAAAATTATGATTTCATATTATTAACACTTAACTAAAAAATGAAAAATTTCCTGGGTATGGGTAAAAACTAATTAAAAGAGCTTTTATTATCATGAAAACATAGAAAAACTATCTTTCATCAATTTATGATCTGTAGAAATCAATCATGTGTCAATTTGATGCATGTTTTTCTCGATATGATAGAAATTTTTTTGTAGAATTTACATTTTTATTAAAGAGACATATCACATAAAACAAATAAAACAAACTTGGATTTGTGTGGAAAAAATATAGAAATATTATCAAAACATTTATAATCTATAATAATCAACCAAGTGTCAATTGGATTATTAAATTTCTTGGCATGATCCAAAGTATCATTTCACCAATATGTTTTCATTAAAATGAAAAATCAACCTTTATGGTTTCAAAACAAATAAAACACATTTGGATTGGTTTCAAAGCATAGGATAATTATCATCAAGTTATTTATGATATGTAAGAGTCAACCATGTGTCAATATGATGCCAAAATTTATCAGTATGATCAAAAACACTATTTTACCTTTTACACATTTATCAATATAACAGATCTCCCACTAGGGGGTCAAAACCAATAAAAATATTTTAATTATTTAAAAATTAGTAACAATAATCCTTCAATCATTTTTCATCTATGAGAATAAAAAACACCACAAACTAATTAACATATTTATAAGTATAATAGAATATATGATTTCATATTATTAACACTTTTTAATAAATGAAAAATCACCTAGGTATGGGTCAAAACTAAGAAAAAGAACTCATATTATCCTGAAAACTTATGAAAATTATCTTAGAATAATTTATGATCTGAAGGAATGAATTTCACATCAATATGATTCTAATCGGTATGATAGAAAGTTTCATTTGGCCTTTTCATTTGTATTAAAGTGATAAATTAAAAAAGGGGATAAAAACTAATAATAAAAACTAGGATTTGTGTGGAAACATAGGAGAATGATCATCAAATAATTAATGATCTATAGGAATCAACCATGAATCAATCAAACGCATGGATTGTTCAGTATGATCCAAAGTATGATTTTACCTTTATGATCACTTGTTAGGGCGTAAAATCTGATAAAATGATTTTTGGATTTGTGTCAGAATTTAAGCTAATGATAATTGAATAATTTATGATCTATAGTATTCAACTGAATATCAATATGATGCTCCCATTTTTCATTATGGTTGAATACACTGTTTAAACTTTTATATGTATATTAATATTTCATATCTAATATAAAAGGATTAAAACCCAAGAAAAAGTTATGAATGATGTGAAAAACTATGAAAATGATCATAGAGTATTATTTGATCTATAGGAATAAATTGTGTCTTATACCGATGCCTTGATTGATTGGTATAATAGTAATCATGATTTCATATTAATAAAAGTTGTTAATAAAAGAAAAATCATCTTAGAAGGGGTCAAAACCAAGTAAATGAGCTCAGATTAACAATAAAATTTACGAAAATGATTTTCAAATAATTTATAATATTTAGAAATAAACTAAGTTTCAATATAATTCTAGGATTTATCGTTATGATATAAAGTGATGTGTGGACTTCACATTTGAATTAAAGTGAAAAATCATGTAAAAGGGATCAAAAAACGAAAATTCACTTGGATGTTCCTATTTGCAGACATTTGTAATGGTACTTAGACTTTAATATTATTATTAAGGGATATTATGAGTCACACACTTTGATGTATTAGTGGAAACTGTGATGACATATGCTCCCGGTGAGGTAGGATATGTTGGGTGTGTCACGAGTAATATTACATTAATGAATAATGAGATAAAGGATTTATCCCTTCTGTTCATTAACAGAAGTAAATATCTTAGTCCCTTTTATGGAAATGATATATCCTAAATAAATACATGGACATGGTGTTTTCTGGGAAAGTTCTATTTTTGGAAAGTCAAATAACGAGTTATCGAGCATATAGGTTGATGACACTGGCATGCAACCTGATCGATTGAAGATACTATGATAAAGGTATTATATTACATAGTATGAGTTCATATGAGGTGACATGTCATTTCAGCATTAACTTCTTTCTTTATGGTTTCCTGGGTGTGTTTATAGACTCTAACCTTGGACTTTAGGAAGTATCTCCTAATACCACAGAGAAAGAGGCCTAGAGGGTCACACACTAAGTGTATCCAGAATCTTAGTTAAATATTTTATTATTTAACAAGTTGAATAAATACTATTACTTATTGTGGTTTAATAATTATTTATGTATGTCTGGTCAAATTTTATTTATTTATCAGCAAATAATGTAGTTAGATTTATTTATTTATTTAATAAATAAATAGTTGTTATTCAAGGTCTGATAAATATTTCATAGGATGGGCGGACCAAGTTAAAGGGTCCAGTGAGAAAATAATATTAAATATTATTTGATTAAAATGATATTTAATTGTAAATTTCAAGCTATGAACATGTCATGGAAATAATGGTATTTTTGTTATTATTTGATATGGGGGTTTCACATTGAATGATAAAATAAGTAATGACACTTGTGCTAATTATTTATTATTACCTAGTGAATTAAATTCTTGATTACATATTATTCTATTATTAGCTGAGGGGGAAACCCATAGGCTAGAAAACCAATTTTGGTTATAGACCACATTTTAGATAAAAATATCTCAAGCCTCGATAGTTCCTTTTTTCTCCAAAAATGCTCTCAAGAATGAGAGAGACCATCCTCTACCAAATTAGAGAACTCTTTGGAAGTGGCTCTCAAGGTGATCGAGGGCAGACGATGCAAGTGCAAGGACTTTCTGTGCTAGCACCTGGAGACTCCATCAGCGATGTCTATAGATTCATGGAGCACGTGTGGATTAACACTATAGGATATCTACTCTTGATCTCTACAAAATAACAAAAGTCTCACCGTAGATCTGTAATCAGACACATCAATGAATAAAGAAAATTGTAGAGGTATTTCTTTAATTTAATTAAATTAATTATAAATAAAATATTTTGATCCTCTATCTCAGTTTTGGGCCTCTTTCTTATTTATCAAAATCATTGATTTTATTTCATTGATACTGGGGTTAGTCATCGTATTGATCCTAGAATAATCATTGATCACGGTAAAATTTAAAGTTGAGTGTCCACCCAACCACGCTTCTGCTATGCCCAGAACCTACAAGTGGTATCAAAGCGGTCATATTTTCATTTATAATTATTTAAATAATTCATTGATGATTTACGATTTAAAATTTTATTTTTTCAATTCATGTTTAATCATTCTTGTAATATGAATTTTGAGATCTATTCTTCCTCTTTCATTTCTCACTGATCTAATAGAAACGGATAAATTTTAGATTAAAATTAAATCGATGATCTCATCAGGATGTGTCGATGCTTCTGTCCTTGTAACACAATAGTACACACTGTATATTCGGAGTTACATGCCATGTAATCTGTCATACATGACATATAATTCGTATCACAAACCATTTAGTTTTCTTCAGTGCATCAAGAGTAATTCGGTAATTACTCAAGCCATGTGAATTAATGACAAGTGGTGTATTAATTCTTACACCGCGTGTTGACCAGGACATACCGGTTCATGGTCAATTGGACTACATGCCATGTGGCCCACTGCACACTACATTTATTCCCTTCAGGTTAGGGTAAAGTTGTGTATCCCATACACAGATTTCTCAGCTGGTGATTGTGTAATGCAAAGTCTACACGGTGTGTGGCCCACTATACATGTTTTGTACTCAGAGGATTTCTGAAGTACACATCACACGTCATTTCCCCAGGCATGTACTTAGGATGGATGGTGAGGATAGTACACTCCATGTAGCTATATCTACACGTTGTGTAATTTTTCCAGATTATGAAGATTTAAAATTTATTATTATATTGTGTAACCCTTGAGACATGTACCTTCATGTAGACATAAAGCTGAGACACAAATATGATAGGTGTTTGATATATATATATATATATAAATGTCTAATTAACATTTTTGTAATGTTAAAATATCTCCACATCATGTATGAGTTGTATTACAATTATAATTCGGAGTGCATGCTACATGTCACAAAGAATAAAGTTTATACAAGTATAATACATATTGGGTAGTTTTGGACAGGTATTCACTAGGTTGAATCCAAGGTATAAGTTATTTACACAGTTAATTTTAAATGAGTTTTTTAAATTTTTTAAAATTATAATGGATGATAATCTCAAGGAAATTTAGAAAAAGGATTAATATAAAAGGATTGATTAATTAAAGATAATAATTAGTCGATTCAAGTGTGATTTATCTAAACAAGAATGATTAAATAATTGAATGCTAGTTTTATTAAATGTGTAATTCTTTTCATGCTTATAGATAATCATGAGCTAGAACAGGCCTCTGTATGTGATTGGTTTCCTTTTAATTTATTTTTTAAATTAAAATTTTTGGCATGTGTGCCTTCTCCTCATTAATAAATAGGGCCTTCCTGACCAAGATTTTTTATGTAAAACCCCTTTTACCCCTCACCTATGTGTGAGTTAAAAGCATATGTAATGGATGGATCTCCCAAGCTAGTAGAGTTGGTTCAAGTTAGGAGATGAGGCAAAACCAATCTAAACATATAAAAAGGTGGATAGGTGGAAAGTTGTAAACACAAACCTTAAAAGGTTCAAGGTGTTTCTCCCCTAGGTCAGGGTTATTTTATTAACTACTAGATAAATTAACCATTATAAAAGATCATTATCATACCCTTTGTTTTATTTCAAGTTATTGCATGGTTATTCATTATGAATGTATTATTGCGATCACATAATTAAATTAATTAACAAGCAGGCAAGATGGAACTAAAATAAAATGGATTATGCGTAAATATTATCAAGACATGGTTAATCAACTAAGTATATCCCATTTAATATTAACAAGCATGTGAAAATTTAATAAGAGGTAATTTATGCATAGAGGATAAAATTCCTCAATAAAATATTAAATCGGTATATTCTTCCATTACTTCAGTTAGAATCGAAACAATATCTCAAAGTGCTTGACCAGCCAAAGTTGGGGTGCTTTCAATTATCGGGGAATTTTAATTTGAGTTTTTGGGATGAATTAACTTGGTTTACATCATGGTTTGACTACCAAAGCAGGACTTAGTGTAACAGAGATGCAAGGGTTGATAAGATCTTAAATAATTATTTTAGGATTTGGGAGTCCACTCAATGGATCAAGGAGCTATGAGTTATTGTATTTGGAATTTGGAATAACTACCTAAAACCATTCAAGTTGCTTCACTAGCCAAAGTTGGGGTGATGAGAATGGAATATGGATCCTTGCCACTACAATATCCAAGAAATAAGATATTCTGAATCCAATGGTTAGGGATATTGGGTTTCAATAAAATAGTGGGAGACTAATGAATATTTATTTATTTATTTGTCTTAATTTTATCAGATAAAGTACTAAAACTATGTTCATCTTTTTTTAGAAATGACATTAAAATGAAATCAAACATATCGTTGTGATCCATACTCGAGAAGGAAAACATTCTAATCGGTAGTAATTTCTATGAGTGGAAAAGGCGCCTTTGGATAATCCTTCTCCATTAAAGGAAACTATATGTTCTTGAATAACCTTTACCAGTTGCGCTTGGAAATGAGGCAAGTGATGAGGAGATCTCTATGTACGAGAAACATCTGAATGATGCTATGGATGTTCAGTTCCTCATGCTATCATCCATGAAAAAAAAGAGATATTGAAACAACATGAGGAAATGGATTCTTATAGCATGATGTATCATCTTTGGGATCTCTATAAATAGAAGTTGAGATAAGAGAGGAACGAGATCTCCAACATTTTGTTCACTACTAATCTTTGAGATTTTGCGCCAGATAGACCACATGTAGTTAAGCTTTTTGGCTACATTGACCATATTTTCATATTTGGGATTAAATTCCTGGATGAGTTGTGTATAGATCTCATACTATCATAACTTTCCAATGCCTTCTCCAGTTTTATTGTGAATTATAATATGAGAAATAATGAGAAAATCTTATCATAACATCTGACATTGATTCTCCAAGTGGATAAGGACTTGGGGCATGACAAACTTGTTGTCCTTATGGTGAATAGGAAGAGGAAGGACAAGATAAAGGGGCCTAAGATTTATAAGTATAAAGCTCCTAAGAACCTTCTAACCAAGAAGAAGAAGATCCAGAGGTAGGGTACGGAAAGGGAGGCAGTATGATTTGCATGTGGAAAGTCAATCCACTAGAAGAGGAACTGCACCTAGAGGCAAGGGGAAGCCAAAGGTGTGTTTGTTATCGAGTGAAATATTTCCATTTCTACAAATTGGGTATTAAATAAAGATTGTGGTGATCACATCTATATTCAAATGTAGGAACGAAGTACATTTCTGACAATTTCCAGAGGAGAGGTAGATCTGCGAGATGCCAATGGTTTGAGGATGGCTTCTCTTTCCATTAGTGACTACCACCTTTCATTGCTGACTGGGAAGATTTTGGTTTTGCGATACTGTTATTATGTACCCAGTGTTACCAAGAACATAATTTCTATATCAAGTTTAGATACAAATGGATTTACTTTCAGGTTTGGAAATAAATGTTGTTTATTTTATAAGGACAACATATGTTATGGTATCACACATTTAAATAATGGTTTATATGTATTAAATAATGAAAACCAAGTGTTGGAAATTGATAACGAATCAAGTTTACATAACTCATGTAATACCCAGTCATGGAATCACAGCCTTGGTCATGTAAACAAGAAGAACTTGACAAAGCTCTATAAAGATGTTTATTTAGACTCTTTTGAGTTGAAACCACTTGATAGATGTCACACTTATTTATAGGGTAAAATGACTAAACCACCATTTGGTAGATAGGGTAAAAGTGCCACATAGATTCTAGGATTGGTATACACTGATATATGTGGACCAATTTTAGTAGAAGATATAGGTGGATATTCTTATTTCATAACTTTTATTGATGACTTGAGTAGATATAGATATATTTAATTGATGAGGTATAAGTATGAGTACATTGAGAAATTCAATGAATTCAATAATTAAGTAGAGAATCATCTTGGTAAGAATATAAAGAAGCTTTGCTTGGATTAAGTTTGAGAATATCTTAACCAAGAGTTCATCGACCTTTTACGGGAGTTTGGGAGTCTATCTCAACTCACTCCACCTTATACACCACAGTGGAATAGTGTTAGTGAAAGGAGGAACCATACCTTGTTGGACATGGTAAGGTCAATGATGAGTCGTGAAAAATTTTCGTTATCCTTTTGGGAATATGCATTACCAACTACGACATACACATTAAATCGAATACCAACTAAGGCAGAAAATAGAATCCCCTTCGAGTTATGGAGTGATAAGAAACATGTTTTGTCGCATACACATGTATGGGGATGCGAGGCATTTTTTAAACATTTTTTAGGAAAAAAACTAACACCTTAAGGCATAAGGTGTATCTTTATAGGGTATCCCAATGAAACAAAGGGATATTACCTATACAACCCCTTATACAAGAAAATTATTGTTTCTAGACAAGTTGTCTTTATTGAGAGGGAGCACATACTCAAAAAGGATAGTGGGAGAAAGATTGACTTTGATGAATTTGATGCTCAAGATACACAAGAGCTGGTACAAGAACAAGTTCCATAGGTCCCTGTGGAAGAAGTAGTTCCTAAAACACAAGTTCTGTATAGGAGTGTAAGAGAGGTAAGGGAACTAGAGAGATATAATTTTCTTGTCACTGATGATGGTGACTCATTATTATTAGATAATGATGAACCTCTATCCTACAAGGAGGTAGTATAGAGCTCAGAAGCTACAAGATGGGTAGATTCTAGGAATTATGAGATGGATTCCATGTATCAGAACCAATTTTGGGTTCTGTTTGATGTGCTTGTTTATTTAAAGCCTGTTGGATGTAAATGAGTATTCAAGAGAAAACTGTACATGGAAGGTAAAGTAAGTACCTATAAATCAAGGCTAGTAGCTAACAATTTTAAACAATGTCAAGTAATTTACTATGATGAATCTTTTTTTCCAGTTTCCATGTTTAAATTCATTAGAATCATACTTTCCATAGCATCTTACCATGACTATGATATTTGGCAGATGGATTTCAAAATTGTGTTACATAATGGGAACCTTATGGAAGATGTCTATATGAAACAACAATAATGTTTTGTTACGCCAGGTGATTCCAAAAGGGCTTTCAAGTTGAAGAGATCCATTTATGGATTGAAGAAAGCATACAGGTCATGGAATATTCGATTTGATGAAGCCATAATGGAATTTGGTTTCATTAATAATGAATGTGATCCATGTGTTTACAAAAGGTTTCATGGGAATGAGGTCGTTATCCTAGTAGTATATATTGACTACATATTACTTATTGGAAATGACATACCAATCTTACAATCTGTTAAGGACTGGTTAAACAAGTGCTTCTCCATGAAATACTTAGGTGAAGCAGCCTCTATTCTAGGGATCAAGACCATTCTTGATAGATCCAAGAGCCTACTTGGGCTAAGTCAGAGTACATACATTGACCAGATAATAAAGATATTTAGTATGGAACAATCCAATAGGGTATTAGTTACAGTGTCACATGGCATACATATTTTCTAAGAAAATGTGTCCCTAGAAACAACAAGAGAAAGATAGAATGAGTAAGGTCCTATATGCTTCAGCAATATGATCAATCATGTATGTCCTGCTATGTACTAGACTTGATGTTTCCTATGCACTGAGTTTGGTAGGCAGATATCAAGTAGATCTAAGAGAACAACATTGGATTGATATTGAGGATATCCTTAAGTTTCTAAGAAGAACTAAGGATATGTTCCTAGTGTATGGAAGAGACAAGGAGATTTTCATCAGAGAGTATGCTGATGTTGGTTTTCAGACAGACCAGAATGATCTAAAGTCGCAATCAGGATATGTTTTCTATCTCAATGAAGGATCTGTGAGCTATAAGGGTTCAAATAATCCATTTGTCACTAATTCTACAGTGGATTCCAATTTTATAGTGGATTTAGATATATACAAGGAATTTTTCTAGATTTGAAACTTTGTCTAGGAGCTTGATGTAGTGCCTAGCAGAAGAGACCGTATCATATTGTATTGTGATAATACTACAGTTGTAGATCATGAAAAATAGTTCAGGTCACATCAATGGAAAAAGAACATACTTTGAAAGTTTCACCTCTTGAGGGATTTTCAACATAGGGGTGAAGTTGTAGTGATAAGAGTGTCCATAGAGGAGAACATGGTGGACCCCTTGACTAAAGGCTTATCTCATCAGAATCATGAATATCATGTGAGGGCTAGTGGAATGAAGGTTGTTAGTAGTTGGCTCTAGTGTAAGTGGGAGTCTATTGGATTTGGTTCCCTAGAACCAAAATCTTTTAATTTATGATAAAATTATATTCATGGTTTTGAATATTAATAAATTCCTTATCACATCATGATTTGTCTACTGCATAACATAGCATGTGATGATGTACCAAGAGTAGTTTTAGTACTAAAAGGTCATAGTAGTTCCCCGCTATGATGAGAACCCGAAAGTTCCATGAAATGGATGATATCATTTAAAGGGAGAAAAATGATACATGCTATCAAGGGTGAATACTCATAGGACTTTGAGGAACCTTCTCATAGTGCATACCCCTGGTAATATCCAGTAGGATATTATGAGAATGAGGCCTGGTAGTAGGAAATCTACATTATAAGTATCATTGGATGTTTCTATCTTCAGACATGTGTAATGGTCCTTAGACATTAATATTATTATTAATGGATATTATGAGTTTCTCACTTTAATGTATTCGAGAAAACGGTGATGACACATGCTCACGGTGAGGTAGGATATGTTGGGTGTGTCACAAGTAATATTGAATTAATTAATAACATGAGAAGGGATCTATCTGTTCATTAATAAAAGTAAATATCTTATTACCTATGATGGAAATGATATAGAATAAATATATCCATGGACATGGTGTTCTCTAGGCAATTTCTATTTCTAGAAAGTCAAAGAACAAGTTATCGAGCATGTAGTTTGATAACACTAACACAGAACCTACTCAATTGGAGATATTGTGGTAACAGGATTATATTACATGGTAAGAGTTTGTATGAGGTGACATGTCATTGTGGCATTAACTTCTTTCTCTATGGGTTCCTTGGCGTGTTTCTAGACTCTAACCTTGGATTTTAGGTAGGTTCACCTAATTCCACTAAAAAAGAGGCCTAGAGGGTCACACACTAAGTGTATCTGGAATCTGAATTAAATAATTTATTATTTAACAAGTTTAATAAATATTATTCTCGGTTGTGGTTTAATAATTATTAAGGTATGTCTGATCACATTTTATTTATTTATCAGTGAATAATGAAGTTAGATTTATTTATTTATTTAATAATTAAATAGTCATTATTCAAGGTCCGATAAATGTTTGGGAGGCTGGGATAACCGAGTTAAAGGTTCGAGTGAGAAAATAATATTAAATATTATTTGATTAAAATAATATTTAATTGTAACTTCCAAGCAAATCACATGTCATGGAAATAATGGTATTGTTGTTATTATTTGATTTGGGGGTTTCACATGGAATAATAAAGTAAGAAACAACACTTGTGATAATTATTTATTATTACCTAGTGAATTAAACTCCTAGTTACATATTATTCTCTTATTTGCCAAGGGGGAAACCCCTAAGCTAGTGATCCAAATTTTTTTGTGCACAACATTTTGGAGAAAAATATCTCAAGCCTCGAGAGATCCTTTTTTTATTCAAGAATGATCTCAATAATGAGAGCATCCATCCTCCACCAAATCATAGAACGCATTTTAAGTGGCTCTCAAGGACATCAATGGTGGACAACGCAAGTGCAAGGACCTTCCGTGCTAGCACCCGGGGACCCCATCGGAAATGTCTAGAGATTCGCAAAGCACGTGTGTATTACCACTAGAGTATATATACTATTGATATCTACAAAGAAATGAAAGTCTCACCATAGATCTGCGATTAGACACATCAATGGAGAAATAAAACCTTGGAGGTATTTCTTTAATTTAATTAAATTAATTATAAACAAAATATATCGATCATCTATCTAGGTTCTGGGCATCTTTATTATTTTTCTAAATATTTTATTTTATTTCATGGATAATGGCATTCATCATCATATTGATCCTAGAATAATCATTGTTCGTGGTAAAATTTAAAGTTGGGTGATCGCCCAACCGCGCTTCCACTGCGCCCGGAACCTACACCATTCGGGTGTCAAAACTAAGAAAATAAGTTTGGAATGATGTCAAAATCCTGGAAAAAGATCCCTAAATTATTTTTTATCTAAAATAATAAACCATGCCTCAAATTGGTTCCTAGATTTATTGGTATAATGGAACTTATGATTTTAAAATTCTAACACTTCTTGATAAAAGAAAAATCACTTAGGTAGGGGTCTATACTAAGAAAACTATACTGGATTAGAAAAAAACATAGAAAAATAGTATTTGAGTGATTTATAATATGTATGAATTAATTGTGTGTCAATATAATTCCTATTTTTCTTGGTATGATATAGAGTTTCATGTGAAATTTTCATTTGTATTTAAGTAAAGAATGATATAAAAAGGGTCAAAATTGAGCAAAAAATCATATATTGGTGTTAAAATATGGTAAAATGGTCATTGAGTCATTTATGATCTATAGAAATCAACCTAGTATCAATAATATTCTCAATTTTCTTGGTATGATCAAAAGTATCATTTATCCTTTATGTTTTTGGTCAAAACTGAGAATACACATTTTGATTGGTATTAAAACATAATAGATTGACTGTCAAGTCATTTATGATCTGTAAGATTCAATCACGTGTCAATATGATGATCAGATTTATCAGTATGAAAAAACATTGTTTAACCTTTTATAAATTTATTAATATGACATATCTCCCACTAAGGTTTATAATTGATCAAACAAGTTGAGAATGTTGTGAAAATATATGACAAATATCCCAAAATAATTTGTGATGTGTAGAAATCAATCATTCCTCAAATCGATTCTCAGATTGATTAGTATGATGAAAGGTATGATTTTGTATTATTAAAACTTGTTAATAAAAGATAAATCACTTGGTTAGGGGTCAACACCAAGAAAACTAGCTCATATTAATGTGAAAACTCAGGAAAATGATATTCAAGTAATTTATGATTTGCAGAAATTGATCATGCATCAATATGATTCCATGTTTTCTTAGTATGATATAAAGTATCATGTGGACTTTACTTTTTTATTAAAGTGAAAAATAATGTAAAAGGGGTGAAAACAAGTAAATTTAATTTGATTAAATTCACTTGTCTTGGTCTGAAAAATTATGAGAATGGTCATCTGGTCATTTATGATCTTGAGGAATCAACCACGCATTAATCAAATTCTCAGATTTCTTATAATGATCTAAATTATAATTTCACCATTATGATTTAATTAAAATGAAATATCACCCATCAGAGGATCAAATTAGTACTAACACATTTGGATTGGTTTTAAAAGTTAAGAGAATGATCAGCGAGTCATTTATGATTTGTAAGAGTCAACCAAGCAACAATACGATGTTCTGATTGCTTGGTATAAATGAAAACATTGTTTAACCTTTTATGTGTTTATTAATATAGAATATCTTATATCATGGGGTCAAAACATATCAAATAATTTGTGAATGATGTGAAAATCTAGGAAAATGGCCCTCAAATCATTATTTTATATTGGAAATTAAATCATGTCAATCCAAGTTTTTGTTTGTTCGAGATGATCGAAAATGTTTTTTTAGTGTTTTTAAACACTAAAATAGGAATACATTGGTAAAAAACATATAAAATGACCATATATAGATGTTAAATCTTAGAAAATCTATCTTTAAATTTTTTTTCATGTATAAGAAGACGATACATCAATCGGACATGAAGTGTGCTCAAAAAGGCCGAATAAGTAGTTTTTAAGAATTATCAGTCTTTAAAAATGTGTGCCAAGGTGTCAAAACCTAGAAAAGGACCTATATATTCTATAAAATCATAGGAAAAAAACTGTAGAATGGTTTTTAGTTTATTATGGACTAAAAACAAGCCACTCTCAATTTTTATTTTCCTGGGATAACTGAAAAACACCTTTTTAGTGTTTAAAACACTAAAATGAGTGTGTAAATATCAAACCCATATAAAATGACTTCATATTGATGTGAAATCATAAAAAAAAATATTTGAATTATTTATGACATGTATGAGTAGATGAAAAATGAATCTGACTTGTGGTGTGCTTAGAATGACTTAATAAGCAGTTCTTGAAGAATTTTCAGTTTTAAAAACGTATACCAGTAGGTCAAAAACCAGAAAAAAAAAATCTATAATTTTATGTAATAAAATGATAAAAACCATTTAATGTTTTTTAAATGTATGGAATGCATGCACATAACTCTATGTTTTCATTTTATTGGGATGATTGAAAACATATTTTTATCATTTTAAAATACTGAAACGTTTATGTAATGGTACAAACCATATAAAATGAACTTGAATTGTTAAAACTAGTAATATGTAGAAAATAAAATGACCATCAACTTTTTATTGTAATAAAATTTAATTTAAATAATGTAGGGAGTTCTAATTATTAGTTTTTTTATTTTATATACCATACTCAATTTTTTTTAACATATTTGATTTTCAGTTATATGAGATGATGGGTGCAGGGATCGCACATCATTCCTATCCCCAATAGAACATATGTCCTTAAAAATGTTTAGAAAATTTTATATTTAAGCATATTATTATGGAAAATCGTAAGTACATGTCCTTGTGAATATCCAAGGATCACTGAATAATATATATGTATTCGTTAATATTCATCATAGAGAGAAATTGAAATGGACAAAGATGAGAATCCCAAAACCAGAAAGAATCCTTGGAGAGTCGAGATGAGAATAACCAAAAAATAAACAGACATATAGGTTGAAAACAATAAGTACAAAATAACATGATATTTAACATGATTTGGACCCTTAGAAATATTACATGTAGGATAAGAAGACCACTCTACAAAAATGTTGTATTAAAGTTCATAAAAAAATAAGAATCCTATGATAAAAACTAGAAAATACAAATCAAATGAAACAAAATCAATTGGAACCAAAAATGGAAGTAGTAGAAAGTAGGAAAAACTTACAAATCCTGGACAGCCTTGCAACTATCCTGAAAAGTTTAATCGAGGCTTCGGAGGAAGAAAGTCCCTTTTCTAGATCTCAAAACAAGCACTAGAGGTGCATCTTATCTGGATCTCCACAAGAATAATATAGATTAGATCAGCCAAATGTGTTTGACTTGAGGGAGCATAGTTGGAATTATGACATTCCTAATCTCAAATCTTTCATTAAACAAACTTTCCAAATATGTAGGGTTTATCTCTACTATATGATTGGTAGTTCAGGGAGAGGATGTGAATTAATGAGGTGAAGGGAAACCCCATAGGGGTTATAAATTCCCTTGAGATTGCATAGAATGTGAAATCAATCACCCAAATTAGTGGATTCCACACATCCAATGAAACAACTCAAGGAAAGTAAACTGAATAGGTGGAGGAAACTGATGAAAAGGGCAATGAAAACTAATCCACAATAAAGAGAATCCCCATGAAAGTTCACTGTTGTGGCAATGGAAAAGGCTAATGGATGAGAGAAATAGCGATCCAAAGTAATAAGCCCAAATACATGGCCCAAACAAAAAACCTAACATAAATAGAATTTCGATCATACCATAATTTGGAAAACTATTTACATCAGTTATTTTTAAATATTAATTATTTTTTCTAAAAAAATATTTATATAGTATATATATATTTAAATTTTAAAAAATCAATAATTATTTATTAATATTTGTTTTTTTGTTATATTTAATTCTAAACCATAATCATTAATTAAAAAAAAATTATTTCTATATAATTTATATTTGAGAAATGAATTTAATTTTTAATTTTGAATTAAAGGGAAGGGGGAGGTGATCTCACGCTCCTTCAAAACGTTTTTCATTCATGTAAAACTCTAACATAAAAAAGGAATAAATTTAAAATACAATTTATATGGATATTATAATTACACATATATTGGGGATAAATTTAAAATAAATTCAAACAAAATAATGAAAATACACAGAGGAGGGGGTAAGGGAAATGTTGTGGCACTAACCATAAGTGGTGAACTTCTCAATAATTTAATAATTCATTTTAACCAAAACCAAGTAAGCAATTCCTTAAATAAAAATTTTCTTATCTATGCATGACACCTACCAAGTGCATGCATGCATGTAGGGTGGGGCCTCCATTCACTCCTCAGTCACCAATAAAATGGTAATAAGTTTGTTGATTCCCTCTATACCCCTCATTTTATGCCTTATCATTCATTTTATTGACTCATGTCTTATTCTAACACCCTATAAAAACCGAATTAACCCTCCCTCATATCTATCACCTCCATTATAATATATTAAACAAGAAAGGAAAATGGTACACCCCACTACAAAAAATGACTTAAGAAATAGAAATCTATTGACAATAATATATATGTCGGTAAAAATGAATAATTCCAACATATATTAAATTTTGTTAATATTAAATTGTTATACCAACATTTATTTTTAATAACATATATATCTATTGTTTAATAAATTTTTATACCGATACAAATTTTTAACTACAATTTCATTTGTTACTTTATCATATTAATGCTGATAGTTTTTTACCAATAAATCAATATGTTATTATTAATCATTATTACCAACAATTTATTTTGAACATATAAATTTGTAGCTATAATTTATTCAATATAAACAAATAATTGAACTAAAATTGTTGTTAATATTAGTTAATTGTTTACTAAAACATGTATATTGATATTAACAAAAAAATTCTTATATGACAAATTTCAAATTTAATCATAAATTTTTTTATTGGTATTGAAAATAAAATATTTCAAATATTTGGAACAAATTGAAAAATTTATACAAAATATATAATTTTTGAAATATAATTAAAATTATATTTTGAGTACATTTTATTCTAATTGAATTTTTTATTGAATTAAAAAGAATAAAATGGGGAAAAATAAAACTATAAAAACAATAATAGTAAATAAATAAATAACTGTAAATAAATGAAAATTAAAAAAATACATATTTCCTCCTCAATCCCCGTGTCCTTCCTATGCCTCCCTTTTTCAAACTTATTCATTTCCCACCACCCCCAAATCGACGATCTATTCTTATGCTCAAAAACTTGATTCATTGTTGTCACATTCACCCACAATCACACCCCCATCAATTAGGTACCATCACCTTCACCCCTATATACAGATGATCATTTTATTTTTTCCATGATAAAATAAAAATATGAGGTACTAGGAAGAGCATGGACATAAACATATTCCTCGTTTAATCAGTCAATGATTGATCCACTTATCAGGTATCAACATTTTCTCTTTATATTTTAAGCTCTTAAAATCATGGGTATCCAGTGTTTAAATTGAATAACTTCTAGGGTTTCAATTAAATTCTGATGAAATGTGTTTTTTGTTTTTTTATCCAGATACACTATATTTATTTGAGTCGGGACTCAACCCTTATACACATCAATATCTTTTCATGGCTTTACATTTTATTCACTAATAATGGAAATATGGTGTTGAACCCGAGATGGAAAAAAGGGACACCATTGGATTCATACCATGCTATGATTTATCTAATTTTACATCTTGAGTTTTGTTAGTCTATTTTTGATGACCTATTTCATATACATTCTAAATCTGGTGCTAACAATATAGCTATATTGATAGATAATTTGATATACGACCAACGACCATACTTTATTCCATCATTTTAATTATAATTTCCATATCCATAATATATATTGGTTAGTGTGAGTCATGTTTTTATAAGATAACTGAAAAAACTTGGTGGTGTTATGTTTTAAAAAAGTTTTTTATTTGTTGAAAATTAACCTTATTTATAAATAATGTTTTTGTTATTCAAGAATCAGACCCAGTCCATCATAATGAGCTTTGTTAGAAAGTCATATGTTGCTATTTGGATAATATTTATTGTTGCTAAAGAGTTCTAAAATAATATTGTGAAGTTTGGAGTTATAATGTTTTTATAATTTCAAAACTAAATCAAATGATGTTGTGATGATCGTGTAGTTCTCAAAAATCATGAAAACTATCATGATAAAAGCTTTTGAATAAATGGAAGAATCATATTGATTGAATCGGTTCTAGTGAACAAGGAAATGTTTTTTATCAGATCCAGAAGTACCAGAAATAGAAGATCGAATGCAGAATTCAGAATGTGTGAAGGTAATGAAGTTTGAAGAAGTTCAATGTTTCTAAGTGAATTCATCCTTGAATAATTTCCATAATTATGGAAAATCATCATAATGGTATTTTCATCACAATGGAAAAATCCATTTTAATGGTAATTCCATCATAATGATAATTCCATCGTAATGAGATGAGAAAGAAATAGGAATCGTAATGATCTGAGCAAGAAATAGAAATCATAATGTGATGAGAAAAATAGAAATCATAATGAGCTAAGAAAGAAACATATTCATAATGAGATGAGAAGAAAATATATTCGTAATGAGTTAAGAAGGAAATATATTCCTAATGATATGAGAAGGAAAATATATTCATAATTAGTTGAGAAAGAAATAGATTCTTAGTGAGTTGAGAAGGAAAAATATCGTAATGAACTGAGAATGAAAGGAAGATCATAATGAGATAATTGTGAATAAGACTGCAAAAGAAGATTCCAAAATTTTTATGAAGAGTTGAAGAGGACAAACTTAAAATTCAATTTTTCATAAATCATGTATAATTATAAAGAGGATTTAAGAAGTCAAAGTTTAATTTTAAATGCAAGAGAATTTCAGAGTTTTGAAATTTGAGGAAGTGGGGAAACTTTTCAAGTTTCCCACTTTTGTTTTCTAAGTTGCCTATAAATACTTGCTCAAATCATTCACTCATTGTTAAATTTTCACATAAGTAGAAAAGGAAGAGCACTAAATAAATAAATTGAAAGTTATTTCCATCTAGAGAACCTGCGAGGAGGGTCATACAACTGAATTTTTATTTACCATATTGAGAAAGATCATGTTGAGAAGATCGTATAAAGTCAACCAGATTAAAGAAGATCATACTGATCATTTGAGCATATTTTTATTTTTTTAGATTGATAATGGGTTAATCGTATTGATTCCAATGTATTGAGTCTAATGTATTGAGTTTCTGAGAAGAGTTTGAGAAGTTTATATTGAGTAAGGAGGAATCGTATTTACTTCATCATATTGAAAAAAACGGATCCATCCAAATCATACTAAGTATTTGGACTGAGAAATTGTGGGTAAGTATCAAAAAAAGTATTTATTATTTTTGTTTGGATCAATTGTTTTATAATAAAACATTATAAACTAATGGGAGTTAACATAATATTTCCTATCAGGAGATAGAAGGTGTCTAAGGAGAGCTGGAATAAGTTTTATTCACTTCTTCATAATAGTTAATTTTCAGAGACTCATGGGAGTGGCTATAGGAAGGATGTAGGTTCTTACACTGAGGATTAAATTTCTAAATATTGTGTGATTTACTGGATTTCATACTTTTTCATGCATGATTATTTATAAAAATATGATAAGGAAATAAATCTTAACAACTTATAAGGGTTATTTTTTAAAAAGTATAGTATCTTATAAAATTGAACAACTAATTAAACCCACCTTCTAAGTTATTATTTGATCCTTTGGAACTTCAATTAGTATCATAGGAGAGGTTACCTTGTTTAATACTTATAATGGACAATATCAATTTTGTCAATAGTATAGTAATTCCTACATTTTATGGAAAAAATTATTATGGATGGAAATAAAGGATGATTCCTTATCTCCTACCTCTTGGCATGGAAGTTGTTGATGCTATTACTATTAGTTTTCCACCTATTAAGAAATATTCACCTATGATGTTTTTTGATAAGAGAAATATATAAGTTGGTGGAAAGGATATAAATACAATCCTTATGTCTTTATTGGATAATGTTTATTGGAAGGTTATGGGCCTCAATACTTCAAAAAGTATGTGGGTCAAGAGGGAAATTATTTTCAACATTAGAGGATTCAGAGATTTCATAGAAGATTATTCAATTGTGAAGAAACTTATGTGAAGATTCCTGGAAAGATTTGATTCAAAAAATTTCTATTTTGAAGATAAGGATGATTTATATCTTGATGAATTTCATAACTTTATTGTTTCTTATGAAATGAGGAAACATCCAATGATTAAAAAGAAGATGAAATATGAAATTACTTTTGAAGCTATGAGAAAGATGAAAATACATGATGTTGAAGAAGATGATCCTTGTGAGTCTGAAGATAAGGAAGATGATGAGTTAAACAATAATATTAAGTATCTTACAAATAAAAAATATTAGATATGGAGAAAAAATATAGAGTTAAACTTAATCTCAAATGTTTTGAGTGTGGAGGAATCATACACACTCCTATGAATTGCCCCAAGAAGAAATTTGGAGAATATCAAGATGATTCCAATGAAAAATCTCGAGAAAAGAAGTGGAAAAAAATGATAAGGAAGAAAATTCATCCAAAATATACATGAATAAATTTATTGTAAATAAAATAATTATGTTGAGTAAGAAAGTTGAATTAGACTCAACTGAAAAAAAATTCTTCTGAAGATGAAAGTTCAGAAAATTTCAGAACCTTCATTACAAAATTTTAGAGAATAAAAGATTCCTCATACAGTGAAGAAGGTGGTGAAGAGTATTATAAACAGTATCAACTTAGAACATAACTTATTGTATTTCTTGAAAAAAACAAATATCTCAAGAAATAAATCAGAATGATAAAGAAATATAGTGAAAAAGTTTCTGAAGGAAGAACATATTTCATTAAATAGGAGGATGAATTCATTCAGGAGATCTTATGTTACAAACTAAGAATTGTTGAATAGGGAAATTTGATTGAATATCTCAGTAAGAATTTAGAAGGTAAGGAAGAATAAGTTAACAAGTTTCAATCAAAACTTCTTGAGTCTGAAAATACCCTGAGGAAGATGAATAAAAACTTTAGTAAATCCTCAAAAGTAAAAGTTGAGACTTCGAAAGTTGCTAAGAAGTATCAATATGAGAATCAAGTGAAATATTCACTCACCAAAATTAGTGATTCATCTAATTATTTTAACAATTTAGGTTCTATAAAAATAATTGGGAAATATTGGGTGGAAAAAGGATTTGAGAAACCTATCACATCTACAAAATATGAGAACCCACTTCTAAAGAAAGATGATCCACATCTTGAGTATTATAGAGTAGAAATAAGCTATCAAAATCAACAATGTTTCAATAGAGAAAAATATTATTTCAATAGAAAATAAGATTTTATGGTTATTTTTTTGTTTTGGAATATATTGGAATATGGAATATAATTTTTGGAATATCTTATCTTTACATAGAATAAGTTTTTAAAAAAGTGGAATAAATAGTGAATGTAGAATGAGTAACTTTCCTGACTTATAAAAAGTTGAAAAAGAGAATTCTCAAGATGTTAGAAACATGCCAACAAAAAATAAATTTTAATGACTAAAATAGATTTGTGGCAGATGTGATAAGGCTGTTCATCATTCCAAAAAATGCATGACACTCCTTCCAGAACAAGTTTCATACAATGGAATAGAAAAGGAATCTGGAAAGAAGAAAGTTTTAGAAAGAGATTTTATTATTAAGAAATTCTTGAAAGAATTTAAAAAAAGAAAAAACCATGGATACTTGGTAGTGGTTGTTCCCCACACATGAAATGTGATTTGAAGATCTTGAAACATATTGAAAATCATGATGGAGGGGTTTTTACATTTGGTAATGATAGTTTCTCAAAAATTAGAGGAATCGAAATAGTTGAGATTGGAATAAAAAAATTTGAAATCAATGGTAGTTTTATTTGTTGATGGGATAAAACATAAATTACTTGGTATAAGTTGACTTTTTGATGATGAAAATAATTTGTTTTTAGAAAATATTCTTGTATCATAAAAAGTGTGAAGGATGGAAAAGTTATCACAAAAGGAGAAAGAAATAGTGGTAATATTTTTCAAATAAGAGAGTTTCATAACTCTTGTTACTTGAGTGATGAAGATTAAAATATGTTATCACACCGAAGACTTGGCCACCTTGGCTAAAAAATCCTGAACATACTTTTTAAGGTTGATGCAATCAGAAAATTTCCAAAATTGAAAAGAAGAGAATATGATGTTTGTATTACTTGTCAAAAAGTAAAATGGCTAATAAAAGTCATTAGAGAGATGATATTCAGTCTACCAGACCTCTTTAAATTATTCATTCCAATTTATGTGGGCCATTGAGACATCAATCAATAAAATTATATTTTTTACTTCATCAATTTTATTGATTATTTCGTTTGGATTACAAACATCATGTTTCTGAAACATAAGTAAGAAGTCATGGAAATGTTCAAGTTGTTTAGAAATGAATTTGAGTAATAAATGGGGGTTAATATAAAGATATTGAGAAGAGATAATGGTAACGAATTCACCAATAATACTTTTGAATATTATCTAAAAAACATGGTATCAAACATTAGTATAGTTCTCCCTATACTCCATAACAAAATGGAGTATAAGAATGAAATAATAGAAGCTTGGTTTAAATTGGAATAAGTATGTTAGCATAATACAAACATTCAAAGTTTTACTGGAAAGAAGCTATTAGTACCACTGTACGTGTTCAGAATATTTTTTTTTTGAGACCAGAATCCAACATGACTTCTTATGATATTTTGTATGATAAAAACCCTTCATTGATGTACTTCAAAGTTTATGGAAGTTCGTGTTTAATTAAAATAAAAAATATGGAATTGGGAAAATTTGATGATAAAGATAAGGAAGAAACTTTTTTAGGTCACTCACTAAATTTAATAAGTTAAAAAATGCTTGAAAAATGTTAACAAAAGTTAGTGGACTCATATGATGTGAAAGTAATTGAAAATATATGTTTCTTAAAAAAATTGTTTGAATTCTGAGGTGGATAAACTGGAGATTTCCAACAATAGTGAAAGTAATTCAAAAAATCTTTATCAAGATTCAGAAAATTCACGTGGTGAGGAAAGTTAAGTTCAGAAAGAAACATTGAATTCACTACATTACCAAAACATGTTGCATCTAAAAAAATTATTTGAAATCAGAAGGCTCTAGTTCATACAATAAGAAAGTTGATATTAGAACAGTAGATTTCACTTATCTAAAAATATAAAATAGAATCAGTTTCAAAATCAATTCAACGCAAATAATAAGTGGACGCTGTGAATGAAGAGTTCGATCAAATTGATAAAAATGAAACATGGGAACTTGTTCCATGACTAGAAAATAAAAAAAAAATATCGAAACAAAGTGGGTTTACAACAACAAGCTGAATGAACATGGAAAAGTTTCAATAAACAAATCTAGGATTATTTGTAACGGCTATGCATAGGTGGAAGGTGTGGATTTTGAAGAAACGTTTTCCCCAGATGAAAGTTTAGAAACTATGAATTTATCTTTCAGTGTTTGTACATCAGAATTAAAATTTTCATCAGGTGGATATAAAGTTAGTTTTCTTAAATGGTGAGATTAAGAAATAATTTTACATTGAACAACCTTGTTGGTTTTTACTTTGATGAGTATTAAAACAAAGTTTCTAGATTGAACAAAGCTTTGTATGGGATGAAACAAGATCCACATGCATGGTATTTTAAGCTTAAAAATTGTTTTATAAAATTGAACTTTTCTAAAAAAAAATTGATAGAAACTTATATGTGAAAGTTTCTAACTCTATAAATCTAATTTTAATTGTTTATGTAGATGATATAATTTTTTATGGTGAGGAAGAAAAAAAATTCATAGATTTTTCTGAGGAAATATACAAGAATTTTGAAATTTCTATGTTAGTAGAATTAACATTCTTCTTTGGATTATAAGTTCAACAAAAGGATAAATATATTTTCTTATCTCAAGAAAAGTATTCCAGGTAATTGTTAAAGAAGTTTGGTATTGAATATTCCAAAGAAGTTTCTAATCCTTTTTTAGTAAGCACAAAGTTGAGTAAAGATGAATCCTGAATAAGTGTGAATCAGAAATACTTTTGAAAGATGATAGGAAGTCTTATTTACCCTAAAACCTCAAGGTATGATATTATTTATGTTATGACTTTGTGTTCCAGGAATCAAAGTAATCTAAAAGAATCGCATATGTTGGTAGCAAAGAGGATTCTGAGATATTTCAAAGGAATAACTTCACATGGGTTATTATGTAGAATAAATTATAGGATAAAGTTACATGGTTATATTGATGCCAATTATGCTGGAGATTATAATTATAGAAAATCAACCTCATGAGAAAATTATACATGGGTGAATGTTGTGTGAGCTGGTATAGTAAGAAACAAAGTTCAGTAACATTGAGAAGAGCTGAATCCAAATATGTTGCAGCTACTCAGTCTTGTACTCAAATATTGTGGATGAAAGTTCAACTAGAGGATTTGAAAGAATTTTTTTCTATACTATTGAAGATACTTTGTGATAATCAAAGTGAAATTTATCTTTCTAAAAACCTTGTCTAACATTCAAGATCAAAACAAATTGATATAAAGTTTCACTTTATAAAATAGAAAGTTTCTAAAGGAGATGTTTTGATAGAATACATTTCAAAAAAGTATCAGATTGTTGATATATTTACAAAATCAATGTTGAATGAAAGGTTTGTGGAATTAATGATGCAACATAATGTTTAGCCTTCTCCCATGAATTCATAAACCTCATAAGGAATTACCTCCATTATGCTTTGAATTATATGGAAAAAGGGGTAGAGAAAGTAATAACATTTTATTGTAAGAGTTTTTTACTAATCATTCTTTTATGAATATGAAGTAGTGGTTATCATAAAATGGGGGAGATAAAAAGAAAATTGAGAGAAATAAAAAGTGATAAAAATAAAAATAAAAGAGAGAAATGAAAAAAGAGAGGTGGAGTTTATCTTTACATGGATGAAAAATTTTCTTTCCACTGAGGGAAGGAATTCATTCAAAAACATTATTTATCTAGTAGTGTGGTGTGAGGTCACTCTCTTTTGAGAAAGGCTATGTTTTGATAAAATTCAAAAAATATGAGTTGTTTACAAAAGTTGAGTTGTGAAAAAATTCTAAGAGTTTGAAAAGATGTTAACAAGGGTTTTAAAAAAATCCAAATGGGGATATTGAAGAACCTTTGTGGTGTTTTTTTAAAAACGTTTTTTATTTGTTAACAATTAACTTTATTTGTAAAAGAATGTTTTTTTATTCAATAATCAGACCTAGTACATTGTAATGAGATTTTTTAGAAAGTAATATGTTGTTTTTTGAATAATTTGTATTGTTTCTGATAGTTTTGAAAGAATATTATTAAGTTAGGAGTTAAATTTTTTTCATAATTTCTAAACTAAATCATACAATTCTTTGATGATAATAGATTTCTCAAAAATCATGAAAAATATCATGATAAAATATTTTTAAGAAATGGAGAAATCATATTAATTGAATAGGTTCTAGTGAACAAGAAAAAGTTTTTCATCAGATCTAGAAGTACCAGACACATAAGATGAGATCTAGAAGTTAGAATGTGTGAAGCTGATGAAGTTTTAATAAGGTCTAAGCTTCTAAGTGAATTAATCATTGAATGATTTCCATCATTATAGAAAATCATCATAATGGAATTTCCATCATAATGGGAAAATCCATCGTAATGGGAATTCCATCATAATGAGAATTCCATCATAATGAGATAAGAAAGAAATCGAAATCGTAATGATCTGAGCAAGAAACAGAAATCCTAATGATCTAAGTAAGAAACAGCAATTGTAATAAGATGAGAAAGAAATAGATTTGTAATTAGATGAGAATGAAATATATTTGTACTGATATAAGAGGGAAACATATTCATAATTATCTAAGAATAAAACATATTCATAATGATCTGAGAAGGAAATAGATTTGTAATGAGATGAGAAGGAAACAGATTCATAATGAGAGGATAAGGAAACAAATCATAATTAATTGGGAAATAAAGGTTGATCATAATGAGTTGATTATAACGAATACTGAAAAATAATATTCCATATGTTTTATGAAGAGTTGAATAGGTCACACATAAAATTCAGTTTTGCATAAATCTTTTAGAAATCTAAGGAATATTAAAGAATTCATAGTTGAAGTTTAAATGAGAGAGATTTCTGGAGTTTTGAAAATTGAGGAAGAAGGGAAATTTTTCAAGTTTTCTAATTTTGTTTTCTGATTCGCCTATAAATATTTACTCAGATCATTCAGTCGTTATTAACTTTTCACATAAGCGGAAAAGGTAGAGCACTGAATAAATCAAGTGAAAGTTATTTCCGTCCAGAGATCTCACTATGAGGATAAAACAACTGAATATTTTTTACCAGATTGAACAAGATCGTATAGAGAAGATTGTATTGGGTCAATCAGATTGAGTCAATTAGACTGAAAAATATTATGTTGATCATTTGAGCAGAGTTTGATTTTTGTAGATTGAGAATGAGTTCATTGTACTGAGTCCAATATATTGAGTTTCTAATAAGAGTTTGAGAAGTGAAAATTGATTAAGGAATAATCGTATTGAATTCTATAAGATCCATCCAAATCAGATTGAGGATTCTGACTAAGAAATTGTGGAGCAGTTTCAATAAAGACTTTATTCTTTTGTTTGTCTCAATTATTTTATAAGAAAACATTGTAAACTTATGGGAGTTAGTATAATCCTTTATATCAGAATATAAAATGTATATATTGAGATTTAGATCAAGTATTATTTACTTATTTATAATAGTGAATTTACATAGACCCGTGAGAGTGGTTGTGGAAATAATGTAGGTTCTAACACGGAGGTCGAACATTATATGTCTTGTTTTCTTTACTTGCTTTCCTAATTTTTCATGTATGAGTATTTACATAAATATAATAAGAAAATAAATCTTAATATATTTCATGCATTAAGTTTTAAAATTTGTTGAAAATTATAAAATTTAACAACTAATTCATCCCCCTCCCCCGTCTTAGTTGTTATTCGGTCCTTCAGAACTTCGATAACAAATATAAATTAATAGACCAACTTTCAATTAATTTAGTTATGTTTTTGGATATTTCATCCATGTTAAGTATTTTTTTAACAACATATGCCACTAGTAATTTTCCATTTTCATATGTGCTAAAGATCCTTCTATGAGTGTTGATATCTTGTATTCATGCCTATAATATTTTAGAAACTATTACTCTGATTGAAAATATCATATTCAATGAGAATATGTCTCCATCCATTTCATATGAAGTATCACTGAAACCATCATATATATTTCATTTTTATTTCAATTTAAGAAAATGAAAATTGGTTTCTTGTATATGTTTTTTAATATGAATCGTATACCTTATTATATATAATTATTAAATTTTGGTCAATTATTTCTTAAAAAAATGGATTTGGTTGGTTATAAATCAAATTAATAAGTTTAACTTAGTCAATACACCTTGTATAGTTTTTTTCATCTATTTACATTTATTTAAATAATCTTAAATATAATTATAAATTTAAATTTGACATATTTTTTTGTCATGTTATGTTTTTTCATACATATTTCTCAAAAAATAACTGATGTTATATCCTAACATTCTATTTTTGGAAAAATTCAAATCCTAGTTATCTATTCTGTACAAACTACTTGTATACATTATGCGTAACCAATGCTCGTATAATTGATTATTCATGTTTCATAAATCCCAGTCTATTTTATAAACTATTGTATAAAATATTTATAGTAATTAATCATATAATTTTTTATTAATGTCTTTTTATTTTTGGTCAACACCTTAGTCATCTTCTCAACTTATCAGTCCAACATCAATATCATTTGTGATTACATATTCGACTCTAAAAATATTTCATAGAAAAAATACCCTACTTGACACCAATAGATGTTCCGAGGTATCTATTATCATCATGGAGTTTTATATTCATAAAAAAAATTAATATAATTTAACTATTTCTCATTATATTTTTTACTAATATCACTTTTCTATAACATCACCTAAATGGTTCATTAGAACCGATAACTACTATAACAAGTTATGGTTAAATCATGTCATACAATTATATTTCCTTACCACACTATTATTTCTCTACAATTATTTTTTAATCGCTTATTGATTTATTGGTTTTTTCCACTTAAAGTAGTAATTTTAATTGAATTTAATTACAATTGTTTTATAATAAATATAAAAAACACCATTTTTTGTGTTTTTTTTTGAAAAATACCTACCAAAGTAAAGACCTATAGTGTGAAGTGCTCCAAAAAAAGACACAAATTGTTGTTTTTTATGGGTATTTTAAAGATTTGGTAGACCAAAATGGATTCCTCGTATTCTAATAATAATTGTTTTATTCTAAAAAATTATTTATAGTTTTATAAAAGTGCTATAAAAATAGGCTTAATCTGCTATTTTTAAACCTAGTTATTAATTCTTTAGTTCTGTAAAGGTAACTTAGTAATATATAAGGATTATAAAGGGTGATATATGGGTTTGGTGGTTACTTTTTCTATAGGATATTGGAACTAAAAAATAAAATATAGATAAAAAAATTTAACTTCTTCTAATCATCTAAAAATTTATAAAATCCACGATATAAGTTTGAATGTTCTACAAACCATTCATATGAAATAATTTAAATTACTGTTATGTGGATATAAAAATCCCCAATGAACTATCATTGAATCCATTATTCAAACTTAATATTTAAAATGATTTTCCACTATTGGTATACTTATCTTTGATTAAAAATAAGAAAATGTTTTTTCATGATTTTTTTATCAAACATACTTCTCATTCCATCAAACATAAAAATGAATTATCTTCTGATGATTTACATTAAATTATCTTCTGAATGTCATCATTTGATTTTTTGTCAAATTGTAGAACAATGTTTTCATTTCAGATCTAATATCACCTTGGATACACAAATTATATTGATGTTGATTTCCCTAATCTGTTGTAATATCAAGACTAATAGAGATTATTACGTTGAATACCTTAACTACATGATAACATCATATCCATTATATAATATTAATATAAATTATTTACTAATAGAATTTTACCCTTCATTTTTAAAAATATTTTTTTTCATGCTATCTATTTTTTAGCTATTAGTTGTATTTATGAATTTTTATTTTTAAACACTCGATGAATCATATGTGCAAGTGAATTTATTTCATACAAATTAGTGGATATAAAATAAACTATATAAGTTTGATAGTTCTATGGACCATACATTTTAAATCTTTCAAATTACTCTTATGTGGAGATAAACATTCTAATGAACTATCATTGAATCCCTTATGCCAACTAAATATTTAAAATTATTTTTCATTATTGGCATACTTATCTTTAATGTAAAATATTAAAATGGTTTTTCAATAACTATTTTTTACCAAATAGATTTCTCATTCCATCGAACATAAAAATGAGTTATCTCTTGATGATTTATAGAAAATTATCTTTTGATTATCATCAGTCTATTTTTATTAGTCAAATTATATAATAGTGTTTTCATTTCAGATTTATATCAACCTGGATACACAAATTATACTAAATTTTATTTCCCTAAGCTTCCACAACATAAATACTAATAGAAATTATTAATATAAATACCTTAACTGCATGAGAACATCTGATCCATTACATAATATTAATAAAAATTATTCTCCAATAGAATTTTATCCTTTATTTTTTAAAATATATTTTAATGTACTGATTATTTTAAGTTATTAGATACATTTATGAATTTTTATTTTCAAACACTTGATGAATCATATGTGAAAGTAAATGTATTTCATTCAAATTAGTGGCTGATGTTTTTCTTTTTTTTTATTTGGCGGTTTGGATTGAATGATTGAAATATAACTTGGGTTGTAACTCAGGAAGTTGCATTTGGTTATCTTCTATTTCATATTGAAATCATTTTGTTGTTTCAGTTTTCTTAGGAAGATTTTGAAAGTTTTATTTGATAATTTTATAAAACTATTTTGGATAGTCTAGATGTATATCAATGTGGAAATTGAGTTGTAATTGTGTTTTTTATGAAAATAGGGGCATTTTTATTGAAAACACTTGATTTTATTTAGTTCCAGTATGATGTAATTACAATATTGGTGGTATTTAGAAATATTAATTGAATTTTTAGGGAATTGTACATCTTTTTGGCTACAACCCCTTTTGATCATATTAAAAAATCTCATAGACTTAGCATATTTTTTGAGAAAGTGTTTCTTATTGACATTATAGCTTTGAATATTTCCATTAATGTTTTTTTATGTTATGAATTTTTTTCCAAATTCTACATATTGTATTTTATAGCCAATTTAGGGACTTCCATTGGCTAGGAAGTGAAATAATTCCACAACACCAAATTCTCAGTGCTTGGTGTGGGAGACCTTTTGGAGATAAATGAATTTCGGCATGTGTTGATGGACTCTCTATGGTCTTGTACCACCTTTTCATTATCGCTATTTTTTTCCTTCTTGATTTTTATGTTGTATTTCTTTATCCTTTCTCTTTTTATATCAATTTCATTATATATGGATACTAAATTCTGTCAGTATCTCAATAGTTGTGTGATCTATTTTGAGTTGATCCTAAATTTAATTTTACTTTCTATAGAATTATTTTCAGTTATCGTGGGTTTTATATCTTCATATATTGGTCCTATGAACACATTATCCCTCATATATTTATTCATATTTTTCAATATCTTTGTAAAGGGTTTCTAGGTGGTGGGATTTTATGCTAATGAGGGCATTAGGAAGTATTGAAATATATAATCAATAGGTAATTTATATTTATTTTTCAATCCATAATAACATCAGATCATTAAATGTGTATTTTATTAAAGATTCATATGGCACTTTCAGGTCACACCTAAGTCTTAGATGATTGATTCCATGCATTGATTCTATAGATAAACCTAAAGATCCATTGATACTATCCATGAAGAGTGGCTATAAGCGGTCAATTATACCCATATTCAAAGGAAGAGAAGAGGAAAAACATGCATAAATGTATCCAATTGTATGTATAAGAAATCAAAATTCATTTTGACTATATCAATATAAATTATTAAAATTTATAGATCTATATTTTTGAAATTCAGGAATATAAATATAAATATTATTACAGCTTGGATTTTCTCACACTTTATAGTGCATTAAATTTATATTTCATTACCAAGTAGTGATGTGGAAGAAGAGGGGGTTGGGTTTTGGAATCCTATGTAAGGACCAGAGTCTAGAGAAGTACTACTAGTGATGGGTTTCATACTGTTGTGGGGAGATAACAACATCAAAATATAGGACTTTATGGTATGGGTTGTGATGCAACATCACCAGATTTGTAAGGGGAGGTATGAGTCCATGAAGAAGAGGTATGATTTCCTACCAACATGATAATTCTTTCTGAACCTATACCTAGATAGTTTATTAGATGGATTAATCAATCTAGACATATATTTTTCAACTAGAAAATTAATTTAAAATACAACCAAGAAAAAAGGTGCATTCACCTATAATTTTCCTAATTAATCATCTACCTTATAATAAAGAACCACTAGAATATCAAAATGTTCACTAGTTAAATATCATAAGAGTAATTATAATGGATACTATAATTATAGGGTGGAAGGGAATATTTATAGATCCATGCATATTATTATTTGGTATAAATATAATGTAGAGTGTTATCTATGTAATGTTTGAAATCTATCCCATCACATACTTTTTATCCAGGTTTCTTAGTGTTCTAGTAAGATTGCGCACATGACCTAACTTCTACATAGATAACACAAATGGGACATATGCGAAATCTAGAATTTAAAATCTATTTTATTGTTCTAATTACATTCTATATTGAATATATAATCTATTTTTATGTTATCATCATCATCGCTGATAAATAATGTGAATAAGATAGTTATGTACATGAGATAGCATTCATATTCAAGTTCTATTTGACAGGATCATCATGGTTCATTTACTAATGTGTTTTGTGACCACTAATTATCAGTCTTCTTGTCTTTTCCTTGATTATAAGTCTTGTTTTAGGCATTGAAGTGGCTCTGTATATAGGTACTAATGTCTTTATTTTAGGGTCTACATCACATCTGGCTGAGGAGGGTGGTGGATTGTAACTGGTAGAATCTAATATGTAAGCTGCTTCCTCCATAAACCCGTGAAATTTGGTTTTTTCATGTCTTTAATTATTTGATGGATGTTTCTTTGGATCTTTTTTTATACTTTCTGGTGTAGTCACATCTTTTTGAACATTCCTTTAAAAATAATTAACTAGTTTTTTTAGGAAATAATAGTATCTAACACTTATAAACATATTTTTATTGTAATCTTTGATTAGTTTTATTGATGGATTTTGTGGTTTTATAATGTTGGAGTTATTGTGATTGATTCAAAGTAGTGTATTTAATGCATTTTTTTAGCTAGTCACTTCATCCACTCTATTACCTATCTGTGTTTTCCTAATTTTCCATTCAATAGTTATATTCTTGACCAAACATTCGTTGAATTTTTTTTAAATAAAATATTAAATATGTTTTTGGGATTAATCACATAGACAATCATATTAATCTCCTCTATTTTGGGGAAAATTACAAAGATTTCAATTATCCTCTTTGATCATAATATTAGAAATAATGTATTACATTTCATGAGTCCACAAGGTCATACCATGTCCCTATCTCTATTCCCAGTCTTTCTTCCCTATGAAGGGTTTGAATTCGTCTCCCCCTTCTCCAACTCCATGGGCTCTACACCACCTCCCATTTCCTCACATGATGGGGATTGAGCCTCATTCCCCTGAGAGGCCTATGGTGAGGGCTCTATCCTCAGCTTTGTCATTATTGGCTTATAAAATCTATCCAAAGCCTCATCCTTTCTTCTAACATCACCACATACGAGATTTGGATTTTCATATTTGAGAAGTGTCTCCTACTATTGCCTTTGATCCCTTAATAAAGCCTCTACATTCACGCATTCATTCAAAACCATATGTTTTTCCTCATCCTCAATGTGATCAAATTTATGATAAATGTACATAGCTTCTTCCCTATAGATATTTATATAATAGCCTTATTCATTCTTTATAATATAATACTCTATCACTTTGAGATAATTGCTAAAACAATTCACCATAATTTTTCTCCATAATCATGCCTTTTCATTACTTGGTCCGACACATATACTTATTGGTTATAAAACAATTAAACACTATATAGATGTTTTATTTAATAAATAAACATGTTTGACTCGACAATTAAATAATTTTGATGTTGCTATTTTATTCATAAATATGTTTAATCATTGGGATCTTCTTCTTAATCCTATGAGATTGGTGATGAACTACTTCCATCCATAGAGGCAAGAAAGGGGTCCAGATTATATCAGTGGGGATTCTCATTTATGCCACCTACATCTAAAATTAGGGATGAGCTACTTCATGCTTCCAATGTGATTTCAATAGGTGACCATTGCCATTGTGGACATGTAATGAATGAGTGGGTGAACTGCATGTGTGGACTCTGTTTCCAGTGTGAACCATGATGGTGACACTTGATGTGTCAATGAAACATATTTTATATGAGGATTGATAGAGTTTCATGTCATGTTTTTGAGTTTTAACATGTTTGTAACATGTTTCTTTGAGCTTCAATATATTTTATTGGAATTTAAACATGTTTTTAAATTATGTTTGAACATGTATCCTCAAATAAAGCCTCTGTTAGAGTTTCAATGAAGATAATTTTTTAATTATTATATAATAAATATAATAAATATATTTTATATAATAAATAAAACCACTGATAATGGGGGTCCTTTATCAGTTCTTATTGAAGCACTGATAAAGGCCTAGTGTTTTTAATCACGCTTTTATTGTGATTGCATTTTTTCACTGAAAATGCCCATTTTTATGCTGTTAAATGACTTTTTGTGTAGTAGTGAGAAATAAACCATGCATCAATATGATTCTTGATTTTCTTAGTATGATAGAATGTTTCATGTGGCCTTTACTTATGTATTAAATTGAAAAATCATGTAAAAGGGGTCAAAAGTGAGTAAACACATTTGTATTTGTGTGAAAACTTAGTAGAATGATCATTGTGTCATTTATGATCAGTAGGAATAAACTACACATCAATTAGATGCTCTGATTTCTTAGTATGATCCAGAATGGCATTTAATGTTTCTGCTTTCATTAAATAAACTATCACCCATCAGGGGGTCAAAACCGAGAAAACACATATGGATTTGTGTCAAAACATATGATAGTGGTTATTGAGTTATTTATTTATTGAATTCAACCATGTGTCAATTCTATGTTTTGGATGCTTGGTATGATTGAAAACATAATTTATCATTTTATATGTTTATTAATCTGACATATCTCCCTTCAGGGAGTCAAAACCTACCTAAAAAGTTTTGAATGATGTGGAAATCTAGGAAAAAGATCCTAGAATCATTTTTGATATGCAGTAAATAACGACCCATCAATAAAAGTTTTCATTTTCCTAAGATGACCAAAAATGGATTTCAATTGTGTTTTGAAACACTAAAACATGCTTTTAATGGTAAAAACCATGTAAAATTACATCGGATTGATGTGAAATCATAATAAAGTTTTCTCTAAATTATTTTGGACATGGATAAGAAGATGGAACATCAATATGAAATGTTGTGTACTCAAAATGGATGAATAAATAGTTCTTAAATAATTTTATGTCTTTAAAAAAATGTCTACTATGGTGTAAAAACCAAGAAAAAAACCTCTATATTCTATGAAATCAAAGGACAAAAACTGTTGGGTGATTTTTAAAATTTAGGGTCTGACAATGTGTCACTCTGAGCCGTTGTTTGTTCAGGATGACCAAAAATGCATTTTTAATGTTTTAAAACACTAAAATGTGTGTGGAATGGTCCAAATCATAGTAAATGACTTTAGATTGTCATGAACTTAGATAATAAGTCTCTTTGAATTATTTTTACTTGTACGAGCAGATGACGTGTCAATCCGACATGCGGTGCTCTCGAATTAACTGAATGGATTGTTTTTAAAGATTTTAAAATTTCTAAAAACATGCATAAGAGAGTAAAAACCAAGAAAATGACATTTCATTGTCATGAAATCATAAGAAACCAACAAAATAAGGATTTTTTGAAATATACACCATGAAGGCATGTCAATATGATTTGTTGTTTTCTTAGAATGATCAAAAACATCTTTTTAGTGTTTTAGAACACTAAAACATGCATAAAATGGTTCAAACTATAGAAAATGAACCTGGATTGATTTTAAATCATAGGAAAAGTATATTTCAATTATTTGTGACATGTACAAGTAGACAACAAGTCAATTTGACATGTGATGTGCTTGGACTGGCTGAATAATCATTTTGAAATTAATATATATATGTATGTATGTATGTATGTATGTATGTATGTATGTATGTATGTATGTATGTATGTATGTATGTATGTATGTATGTATGTATGTATGTATGTATGTATGTATGTATGTATGTATGTATGTATGTATGTATGTATGTATGTATGTATGTATGTATGTATGTATGTATGTATGTATGTATGTATGTATGTATGTATGTATGTATGTATGTATGTATGTATGTATGTATGTATGTATGTATGTATGTATGTATGTATGTATGTATGTATGTATGTATGTATGTATGTATGTATGTATGTATGTATGTATGTATGTATGTATGTATGTATGTATGTATGTATGTATGTATGTATGTATGTATGTATGTATGTATGTATGTATGTATGTATGTATGTATGTATGTATGTATGTATGTATGTATGTATGTATGTATATATGTATATATATATTTGAAACTATTAATACGTTGAAAATTGAACAAACATAGACTATTGTAGTAAATTTTTATTTAAATAATCTAGTGAGTTTTAATTGCTACTCTTATTTTTATTTTTTATGGTAATAACATTTATTTTTATTTTATTTTATTTTTGATTATATGAGACGATGGTGTTTCCGACGCTTTCGCTGGGGTGCGTGCATCCGTCTGTGGAGGATGCGTAGCTTTTTTCCTGCATTCCCACTTTCCAAAGGTGGGCGACATCTATTCCTTATTCAGGGACATTTGCTCCTTGATCAAAATGGGATGATGGGATGTCGGTTCTTCCTTCCATGGATTCCTCCTCAGAACTCATTACCTAGTCTGGGTCTCCCTTAAAGATTAAGTCATGTTTTGTGAATCTCTTTCTCGGTGCCATCACTTTGTGGATGCCAGTTAATTACACTACTTCCGTCAGGACATTCCATGGGTTCTTGACTTGGTAGAAACCTTCGGTCAGAGTAGATGACAACATCAGGCATGTTGGGGCATCATTGGATGTGTGGACATTGGGGAACCTGTATTCTTTCTCATAAGATGGAATCTCAAGGGTGCAGAAGCCGAGGCATCCCACATCGAATGCAGGGAATCATATGCCATAGGAATGTATCTGAGGTTTTCCTCAGCTTCCCATGTTTAACACAGGGTATGCTGCAAGTTTAACATCTTGCAGAGATGGTTACTCCAAAGCCATGTCTTCCAAGGTTTTCCTCGAGCATCTCATGTTTATCATGAGGTAGGCCATGAGTTTAACGTCTTGTGGAGACAGAATGAGGGTGATCAGAACGTCCCATAGTGACGGATCAGATTGGTACATCCATAGGAGGAAACACCTAGAAGTTTTACCGGGTGGATGGATCAGAACACTCCATAAGAGCATACCCAAGATGGTGTGTCCCATAAAGGGAAGATTTCACACCGTGAAGGTTGATCTAGACACCACTGAGGGTGGATCAGAGACTGTGCACCCCAGAATGGGGAAACACCAAGGATTACCATTGGTTGGGATTGAACCTCATGGAGGTTTCCTAAGTACCCTGTGTAGACGATAGGGATCAAAACCCACGTAGTTCTAAGAGGTGAAGAAACAGGGTGTACACAGAGGACAACAACCCGAATACATGTTGGGGCTTACGCATGGATAGTGGCCCAGGTACTACTAGGAGCAGCAAGGAGGTGGATGGAATGATCCTACCGAGATGTGGAGGCTCGGGTAAGAACCAATATGGATGATGGATATATGAATGAAGTGGAGGGGGAATGAGATGGGACCATTGTTAGGGTGAATTTAGTGTTGGTCTTGAGATTCAAAGAGGCTTCCTACATATCCCTGTGGCAGGGAATCAAAGTCCACATAGTTCGGTGGGATAATGGGACACCTAAGGAGGCGACCCATGAGAATGGATGCATGGATGGGATCCGGAGGAAGTAGAACCTCCAAGTTGGGGCATGATCTTCCTGGAACACATGAGATCGAGGGATAGATCAAGATGAGACATGGGTGCTGGGCTTGAACCTCATGGAGGCTTCCTACGTATCCCCATGGTAGGGAATCAAAGTCCATGCAGTTCATCTGACGACAACTTACCATCGATTGGGGAATTCAACGACTTACTGTCGAATGAGGTTGACAATGGATTACCGCTTAATGGGGGAACAACAGATTACCACTAATTGAGTTACACAGTTTAACACCATGTAGGACAGGGGTGAATCGATGTGAAAGAGGACCGAGGGCCCAGATAGATGGTGGACTTGAACCTCGTGGAGGATTCCTACGTACCTTGCTTTGGAAAGGATCAAAGACCACGTAGTTCATGAGTTTTTGGTGAACCGACATGGAGGAGGACCTTGGGTCCAATGGTTGTTGGGCTTGAACCTCGTGGAGGCTTCCTACGTACCTTGCATTGGCAAGGATCAAAGAACTCTTAGTTCTGGTGGGGTGTGGGGCTTACACTCTAGGATACCTAGAGTATTGGTGAACCGATGTGAAGATTGTCGGAATGAACAATGGGTGGTGGGATTAAACCTCAGGGAGGCTTCCTACGTACCTCTCCTTGGAAAGGATCAAAGACCCTGTAGTTCAGGTTGGGTGTGGGGCTTACACTCTAGGCTGCCCATAGAAGATTTCATGGTTGATGCTTACTACTCTAAGCCCAAGTGAGTCACTCTCGATGTGAAAAACAAGAGGCAGTAAGGACCTGACGATCACAACGCAAAGGTGCCTCCATAAAGGGTGGTGAATGGGGCTTACGCAAGTAAGTTGCACGTGTGCCGCTATGGATCGGCAATGGCGCATGGGGTTTACGCAAGGAAGTTGCCCGGGTGCCGCTATGGAGTGGTAATGGTGGATAGGGCTTACGCAAGGAGGGTGCCCGGGTGGGGATATGGAGTGGCAATGGTGGATGGGGCTTACGCAAAGAAGCATCCCGAGGTGGGGCTATGGAGCGGCAATGGTGAATGGGGATTACTCAAGGAAGCTACCCGGGTGCTGCTATGGAGCGGCAATGGTGAATGGGGCTTACGCAAGGAAGCTGCTCGGGTGCTGCTATGGAGCGGCAATGGTGAATGGGGCTTACACAAGAAAGTTGTCCGGGTACCGCTAGGGAGCGTCAATGGTGAATGGGGTTTACACAAGGAAGCTGCTCGGGTGTCGCTATGGAGCGGCAATGGTGAATGGGGATTACGCAAGGAAGCTTCCCGGGTGCTGCTATGGAGCAGCAATGGTGAATGGGGCTTAAGCAAGGAAGCTGACCTGGGTGCCGCTATGGAGCCACAATGGTGAATGGGGCTTATGCAAGGAAGCCGCCTGGGTGCCGCTATGGAGCAGTAATGAGGAATGGGGCTTACGCAAGGGAGCTTCTTGGGGTGCCGCTATGAAGCAGCAATGGTGAATGGGGCTTACGCAAGGAAGCTACCCAGGGTGCTGCTATGGAGCGGCAATGGAAAATGGGGATTATGCAAGGAAGCTGCCCGGGTGCCACTATGGAGCGTCAATGATGAATGGGGCTTACGTAAGGGAGCTGCCTGGGGTGCCTCTATGGAGCGACAATGGTGAATGGGGCTTACGCAAGGAAGCTGCCCATGGTTCCACTATAGAGAGGCAATGGTGAATAGGGCTTACGCAAGGAAGCTTCCTGGGGTGCCGCTATGAAGCGACAATGGTAAATGGGGTTTACGTAATGAAGCTGCCCGGGAGCCGCTTTGGAGCGGCAATGGTGAATGGGGCTTATACAAGGAAACTTCCCGGGGTGCTGCTATGGAGCGGCAATGGTGAATGGGGATTAGGCAAGGAAACTGCCCGGGTGCCGCTATAGAGCACCAATGGTGAATGGTACTTATGCAAGGAAGCTGCCCGGGGTGCCGCTATGGAGCGGAAATGGTGAATGGGGATTATGCAAGGAAGCTTCCTAGGTGCCGCTATGGAGCGGCAATGGTGAATGAGGCTTACGCAAGGAAGATGACTAGGTGCTTTTATGGATCGGCAATGATGAATGGGGCTTATGCAAGGAAGCTGCTTGTGTGTCGCTATGGAGCGGAAATGGTGAATGGGGCTTACGCAAGGAAGCTGGCCGTGTGCCGCTAAGGAGCGGAAATGGTTTATGGGGCTTACGCAAGGAAGTTGCATGTGTGTTGCTAAGGAGCAGCAACAGTTGATGGGGCTTACGCAAAGAATCTTCCTGTGTGCCACTATGGAGCGACAATGGTGAATGGGGTTTATGCAAGGAAGCTGTCTGTGTGCCGCTAAGGAGCGGTAATGGTTGATGGGGCTTACACAAGGAAGCTTCCCAGGTGTCACTATTGAGCGGAAATAGTGGGTGGGGCTTACGCAAGGAAGCTTCCCGGGCACCGCTATGGGGCGTCAATGGTGTATGGGGCTTACGCAAGGGAGTTACCCTGATGTCGCTATAGAGCAGCAATAGTGAATGGGGCTTACGCAAGGAATTTGTCCGGGTGCCGCTATGGAGCGGCAATGGTGAATGGGGCTTATGCAAGTAAATTTCCCGTAATGTCTTCCTCATGTATGTCCATGAGGGCATCCCAACCCAGTGGTGGGTTGAGGCCTTCTCCTATGTGCTAGTGCACAAGAGGGATAACACCAAGGTGTGTTAGAATCATTCTAAACAAAGGGAGATGAAAAGTGTGAATCACATGCCCGACATTCGAAATGCAATGATGGTGGCATGGAGATGGAGGATAACTGTTGACCATGTTCGAAACATAGCATCCAAATTTCTTTAGCCTAAAATGGGGATAAACAAATGAGGGTCGACTTTTGACCATGTTTGAAACATTGGACCTAACTCAAAGTGTCGTCCAAAGTCTTCTAGGGCGTTGGCCTAGGACGGTAGGTGAGCCAATGCGGCATAGGAGTAGGCCGTTAGGGGGTCCCTTCATACATGAAAGTGGATGAAGATCTGAATTAAGGACACACAAATCATGAGGTGGAGTGATAGAATGTTTGAACGGATTCCAGCACTCTTGAAATTATGCCACTGTAATCATGGCATTAGGCATCTTATTCTTGGAGCATAAGGCATCTCTTGTTTGGAACAAGAGGCATCCTATTATTTGTCAGATATGGAGTACTACAGTTTATAGTCATGTAGATAGGACTATTGGTATCCTATGCTTGGATCATAAGGCATCTCTTACTTGGAGCTAGAGGCATCCTATATTTGGAACATAGGGTGCACTACAATTTATAGTCATGTAGAGAGGATTGTTGGCATCTTATGCTTGGCGCACAAGGCATCTGTTATATTGAGTAAGAGGCATCCTATGTCTGTCATATAGGGATTAATACAATTTAATGTCATGTAGATAGAACTATTAGGAATAAGGCGCCTAGAAATGGATGGTGTTGGGACTTACACAAGAGTGGCCCTTTTTGGTTCAACCTGGCATATGAGCCAAGTGATAGGGATTGGAGGAGTTGCCTGAGGAATGGTTCGACTCAAGGTACTCGGGGAATTGATGATGATAATCTCAACTCACAACATGGTAATGGAACCAATAGTAATATGTTGACTCAAGGTGTTTCATGGTGTGTGTAGGAGTCTCTCAAATCATGGTATTCCATAGGTGGAAGGAGCCTGTGCATAAGGGCGCAATGGAAAATGCCAACGTACCGGCCCAAAAATTTCACAGTGTGACTCTCCCCAGCTGCATGTCTTTCTTTAAAAGTGTTGACCACACTTTCCTAGGTTATATACCCTACAAATGGTATAGCCTCGCTTGGTAGTTTGGTAGGCTTAAAGTCTTTGAATCGGATCACGGGGGGGGGGGGGGGGCGGCTAAAACTTGATGTCCTAGTCAGTCTTCACTGGACTATGTCATGCACCAAGATCACCTAACAATATTTACCTTTCAACCCATGAAATACTCACTGTGTGCAACTCAAAAATCCATCTTATTTATCAACCATCACCTTTGATACCATTCTTTCATGAACCCTCCCTCCAAGGATACCCCTCCTGGGCTGGAAATGAAGAAGGGGAGATAGTGATCCTCGAGTCCCGCCTCCAACTCTGGGTTGGGGATTAGAACCAAGGGCACATGAATCTCACAATATGGAAGGCATTAACCTTTATAAGGAAACAATATCAGGAGATATGATGGATCATCAACAAAAAAACTATAATAAATATATAAAATAAATCCAAAAACCATCCCATGTGAATGCATAAAATAAAACTGGTACAAATACAATACAACTCCAAAGTTAAGTACCCAAAAGCAAGCTAAAGTAGTGACTCAACAACTATACGAAATCCTGATCTAGTAACTCCCAGTACAGTCCACATAATCCTCTTGGAAACCTGAATGCAATTTTATATACGTCGAGTGAGAATACATGTATACTCAGAAAGGAAAACCAAAGTCTCTCATGCACATGTGGGGGAAACTTTCTAATTCTCCCATGAGAAAACAACATAACCAAACAACACCCAATAGGTATACTAACCATCCCAACCTTACCAAGTCATTCTCACTAAATAACAAAAGTCAAGTAATGTAATATAAGTAAATAAAATCAATCATAGGTCACCCCACACCACTTTCTCGCTGATTATCTGCTCTCACGCCCTAACAGAAGATGTCATGGTGCTCCCACCTCTTTCGAACATACCATATCAAAACCCACCTATAGACACTTGGTCCACAACCACACCAAATCCCACCCACAGACACCTGTCCCACAGGCACCTAGGCCATAACCACATCACATCTCACCCACAGACACTTGGGCCACAACCATGTCACATCCCGCCTGCAGACACTTGGGCTGCAAATAAAACCTCATCCAGAATACACCTGGGAAAGCACAAAACATATCATCTTGAAGAAAATTAGGAAAGTAAAACCACATCTCATCCCAAAGACACCTTGGAAATCACAACTCATCTCATCCTGAAGACACCTAGGAAAGTACAACCACATATCATCCCGAAGACACTTGGGAAAACACAACTCACCTACACACACCTGGGCCTCAAACAACACCACAACCTACCTAAATAATCTTGGTCTATAACCACATAGAAGTGGAAGGAGGGAAGAGTGGGTGGCCATCCATCCATACTCCCACCGATATGTTTAGGAAAGTCATCCTCCCCCATGACGATGGGGGTGTTCGGTTTTGGAGTTGATGTCCTAGAACCAACTGTTTTTACATTGATTTCATTAATATTTAATGTATTTAAGTATTAAATATATTATTACATATTTTTTATTGTTCTATATGACTATAATGTAATAATGTCCTAGAGTATTTGTATCATTAATAAGGTCATAGAAATTTCCCTCTATGATGAGAACCATGAAATGCTATAAAAATATTTTTGATTATTGTTATGTGGTTGGATGACATACTGTGATGGGACACATAGTATACAGACCGTCAGGTGAGATTACTCATAAGTAGATGAGACTTCTTCTCATGAATTTTGCACTTGGTAATCTCCAAGATAAGAGATTAAGAGAACAGACCCTCAAGTAGGAATTCAACATGTTTTTTTGTCATCATGTATTATTATCTCCAAGCTTGTGTAATGGTCCTTAGACTTTAAGATTATCATTAATGTGTCATGACTCACACACTTTGATTTACTGACAAAAACTGTCACGCCATATTTTGGCGGGAAGTAGGGTACATTGGGTGCATCACAAATGACATGTTATTAATGGATAAGTCAAAGAAGGATTTGTCCCTTCCATTTATAGAAGTTGATATCTCATCCCTTTGATTGAAATAGAACCATCACTCTAAATTACATGGCCATGGTGTATCGACGAGTTTATTTTAGGTAGTTAAAGAAATACATATCAAGAAAATACGTTGATGACACTAACATGAAACTTTCATGATAAGATATTGAGACAAAGGGATTTTATTACACAGTGAGCATTCGTATGTGGATGTCATCGATGCAAATTTAATTTCTTTCTCTTGGTTGACTTGACCCATTGCTAGACACTACTCTTGAACATTAATCAAGCATACCTAATGCTAACGAGAAAGAATCCTAGTGGGTCACACACTAAGTGTTTCTTGTTGTCTCAATTAAATTATATTTGAATTTAATTAATGGAATAAATATTATTCTCAAGACTGTGGAATAATTTTATTCAAGTTAAAATGATTGCATAAATTAAATAAAATATATTTATTTTATTAAACATTTAATAAATATTTATTTACTAGTTTGTAAATATAATATTTATTTAAGAGAATAAATTATTTATTTAATCATGTGTTCAATAAATGGAAGTGGAGTTTGAGTGGACCAAGGCTGGTCCGGTAGTAAAATAATTATTTACAAGATGGTAAATAATTATTTAACTTGTTGGAAAAAGACGAAATAATAATAATGTTGTTATCATTATGTGGTATGCGATTTCATTTATGATTCTGTTTTGTGTAAGTTGTCACACCATGAATAATGGTGATGTTATTGTTATTATATAGCATGCATTTTCTCTAAGGTTATGAATGTTTTTTATTTCTATTATGTAATTAAATATTGTAACTGAAACTGCATGTCATTAAATAGATACGTACGTCTATTGATTCATTACGCCTAGTGAACCAAATTGCCGGTGGTGAATGAATTGTTGAGCCAAAACAATTTCTCTCTCTCAAATCCTCTCCTATCCCCTCTCAAGAATGGGAAACGTTCTTTAAGACTAAAGAACAAGAGATGAAGAACGACCGACGCAAGACACTCGCTTCTCTGTGCTAGCACCCAGAGAATGAGTGGTGTCGATCAAAGGCCATCAGAGCACGGTTCGATCACCGCTAGAGGGATTCTGGTTTGGATCCTCAAAAGAGCTACAAGACAATCTATAAGGGTCTTTCCAAACAATAAACATCATTAATAAAGAAAGTACTGAAGATCAAGGTATTTAATTTCTACCGAAAGTATTTAAATTAATTATAAACATGATGCGCAAGATCCTATCTCTAGGATCTAGAACCCTTTTCTTCTTTTGTCTTGATCTCTGATCTTAATCTGTGGATACTAGCATTTATCGTCATATTGATCTTGGATTGGTCATCGATTACAGAAAAGGCAAAGTTAGGCCCTTCCAACTGCCATGCATCTACTGCGCCCAGATCCTTCATTCGACACATAGTTGTCAAATATGATGGGGTGTGTATAGAAATCACAAGGAAAATACAAGTATATACATATATGATACCAAACACTCAATCCCAGCCTATGGGTTTCTAGACAGAAATCAATTTAAAAGACTAGCACCTTTGTTGCTACCTCTAATTGCATAACACCACATAACAAGCCATAACCTCCTTTCAATTTTCAACCAGTTTCATTTAACCACCCCATTCATTTTATTGTTTAGAATTAACCATATTTAACCACACAACCCATCATTTATTCACCCATTAACAATTTCTATTCTATTAGCTAATCCAACCCAAGTCATTCCATGCTTTATTAATCAATTATTCATTCATTCCACCACTACACAGGTGACAACTAAGCACAACACACCACAAGAAAACACAGAAAAAATCATTTTTTAAGGCGAAGAGCCTAATAAATTAAGGTGGCTCCACATTAAAGACTCATTGTTCCATGTTCTCCACGTTTAACACACATTCATGGTATATCATATATCGATCTCTAGATATGGGGTGAAGCTTTCTACATGTTATTAATGGTGAAGCACCCATACCAACACTAATATTGTTCTTAAAACTCATCCCACTCAAATAAAATATCAACCGAACCAACCCCCAACTCACAACCCCATTTGGAAACACATTACCACACAACTAGTTCATAGCTGTGTTGTACGACACATATCATCCATCCCACAATCAGTCAATCTCTTAACCTGAGATTCCATTACACCACCCCATCCATTCCACAACACATAACTGTGATCACAACCATACTACATCACAAACCAGAACAAGCCCACACATCACCTCACCACACATACCAAGGTAAAACACAATTCCATATTTAACAAGGCATCCCTTATTAAATTCCACTTCTTAATTCTGAGGTTATCACAGAAACTGTATGATCCTGGGGCATCCATTCATTAGAAAAATATATATGGTTAGACAATTTCATTTTAGGGTGATACTAAACAAATCTCAAACAAGTAAACAACCACAATAGATGTATCTGGCACAAATAATGCCACCAACAACCACAATTTTCAGCATGGCATCGAGATCGAACAATCACAATATCACAATCAAATCAAGGTTATAAAAATATGTAGAGCATACCCATATACCCTTCAATATTGAATTGAAAATTTTCATTATCTTTGATTAAGCCAGAATAACCATGATCCATGGATAAAAAAAATAACCCCCCGCATGATGCACAATAATGGAAAAGGAGAGAAATCCTACCTCGAGGAGGCTTTCCAATTCTTGCACACCATAGGGAAAGGGAGAACGCTCACGAACCACAACCGCACAATGACCATGGAAGATCAACCAACACTGCACCAAGGATCCATCAAAACACAACCCAACACATCCCCAAACCAAAGAAACACCACCACAATGGATCCCCAGAAGAAGAATGAAAGAAAAAGGGTGAGGAAGATAAGATAACTCACCATGGATCAACCACAGATCACCAATGAACATCCACTGGGATCAACGCATCGAAGAAGGAGGGAAAGGGTCGAAGAACACTCAAGGGTGCCTTGGGTTCGCCCAAAACGAGAGGAAAAAAGGAAACCATAGCCAAATAAATGATGGTTCAGCTGAAAAGAATTTTAAAACTTCACATGATTGGGGTATTACATGACTTGTATTCCCCTTTCACGTCGTGTAATACCCGTGGTTTAGTTTTCTCTGAAAACACATCGGCTCTCCACTTAATTTTATTTTTCTAACCCTGAAATATCACACGTTGTGAAACCTCTTAGACAAGCCGTGAAATATAGTTTCACATCTTGTAATACAATTACACGACGTTTAATCACCCTGTTTCAAGCAATTGAACTTCTCCAAACTCCCTTGGAGGCTCCTCCAAACACTTTCAATGACTAAAACCTGCAAAGTAACAGAACAGGAAGGCAGGAACCATTACACCACCATATATATAGAACCCCACACATCATTTCACAACATCACCACCTCTGCATATCCACTGTACACCCTCTTTTACATTGCCACCACACATCCTCATAAATCGTTACCACATCATCACCAAACAACCTCAAACTCACCAAAAATCAAAAAATAACATGAAATGAATTACTATAACAATATTACCATAACAAGGCTTCCATATAACAAGTCAATAATGAACTAATCCCCCATAATCTCATTGAACTTTCCTCCATCGATCCCAAAAAGCTACCACAACCCCACTTTCATTTTGGAAACCACACAACACCCCTAATCCAACAAGCATAACAAAGATAACATGAGAAGTAATGGATAAAACCCAAAACTTATAAACCCATGACTTGCTTCTAACCAACTCACAATATGAACCAACCTAACTCTCCCTCCTAAAACGGTCCTACTAAATTCCCTTATTTCATCATAGTAATCATATGTTACCCATCCCAACTCTAATTAAACATTTAAGTGAAGGAAAAAAGATATCAGACTATAATGGAAGATTTTACATGGAGTCATTTAAAAAATAACCCAAAAGAGACTAAGAAAGATGAGTATAAGGGAAACTTTGGAAGAAAACACAGAAAATCAACCAGGCATATAGATTTCATGTAATGTAAGAGAAATACAGATATCCCCTACCTCAAACCACAACATGGTTTCTCAATCACCATATCATTGTGCTAGTCTGTCATGAGTTTAGTTACACAACACCACCACCAAATCTAAAGTCCAGCACCATCACTATGATATAAACTAACATCGACACCTTCTTTGTCTCAGTATCCACTCTCTGCTATCAGCACATGTATGGCAATGTGCTTGAAAATTAAATAGTGATGTATATTTAAATTTCAACTTAATAATAATAATTTTTTTGTACTAAATGATTATGAAATTGTGTGATATTCCTGCTCACTCAAACCATCCATCAACGTAGTATCACCGGGGACACATCTAGTCATCTTCTATTATAATTCAACCAATGCTTTTTGTAGAGCAACGACCTTCGCATCCAACATTTGTACATGAGCACCGTATTTTTGGATTGTGCTCCCCTTTTGCTGATTTTTTTTCATTTTAATAAACTTTCTATGAGAATCTTGAGGTAGGGAGTAACTACAACCTTAAGTAGATGATGCTGCAATCCTCGGTGACCTACCAAAGGCCTCTGATTGTAATGGTCATGAACCTATCCCAGTCACATGACTAGGATGCTCTTTCCCAAGGAGCTGATCAACTGGATAATCCTGGGAGACCGAGAAGGACTGTGCGGGATTGAAATCTCATAGTTTTTTTTATTTTTACCTATAAATCAATTGTCAGTCAATTTTAAAGCAATACATGTTAACAAAGTGACAACTTGCAGTAATTTTTAACAATGAAAATGGAATTCATTCCCAAACTTCTTTGACAAGATCATTCACATAACTTCAATCAGATTTCGTATGAACATCCAACCAAGCATAAGAAAGTTGTCTTTGAATTATTTGTGACATGCACAATTAGACGAAACATCAATATGACGTGTGGTGGGCTCGAAATGGCTGAATAAATAGTTTTCAAAGAATTGGTCGTCTTTAAACATGTGCGGTAGGGTGTAAAAACCAAGAAAACGACCACTGCATTCTATGAAATCAAAGGACAACAACTGTTGAATGATTTGTAAAATGTAGGGGCTGACACTGTGTCGCTCTGAGTTGTCGTTTGTCCAAGATGACGGAAAATGCATTTTTAATGTTTTAAAATACTAAAATGTGCGTGTAACGGTTCAAACAAGAGTAAACGACCTCAGATTGTCGTGAAATCAGAGAATAAATCTCTTTGAATTATTTCTTGCTTGTACGAGCGGGCGACGTGTCAATTCGCCGTACGGTGTTCTCGAACTAATTGAATAAATATTTTTAAAAGATTTGATAGTTTTTAAAAACACGCGTAAGGGAGTCAAAACCAAGGAAATGACCTTCGATTGTCATGAAATCATAGAAACCAACAATATAATGATTTTTTGGAATATACGCCTTCAAGACGCGCCAATCTGATTTGTTGTTTTCTTGAAATGACCGAAAATGTCATTTAGTGTTTTAGAACACTAAAGCATGCACTGAACGGTTCAAACCATAGCAAATGAACTTGGATTGACGTGAAATCATAGAAAAAGTACATTTGAATTATTGGTGATGTGTACGAGAAGACAACAAATAAATTTGACGTGCGGTGTGCTTGGACTGGCTGAATAATATGTTAATACGTATAGAATTGAACCAACACAGACTGTTGGGGTAACTTTTGATTTAAATAATCTAGTGAGTTTTAATTGCTAGTCTAATTTTTCTTATTTAGGGTAATAACATTTATTTTTAATTTATTTGATTTTGGCTTATATGAGATGATGGGTGGGGTGGTCGCACACCCGGGCTCTCCCCATCAGCACGTCGGTCCTTAAAAGTGTTGACCACACTTTCCATTTACGCCTATAATATATTGGGGATAAAGTTAAAAGAAAATCCAAAAAAAAAAACAAACAAACAAACAAAAGGGGGTCAAGGAAATGTTGCGGCGGCACGGACTTTTAGTGGTGAACTTCTGAATGAATAATTTAGGCAGCCGTTACAACCCAAACCTAGTAATTATTCCTTCAACAAAAACCTGCTTCCCTATGCATGACACCTTGCAAGTGCATGCATGCGTGCGGATGGCGCCTCCATTCACTCCACAATCACCGATCGAATGGTAAAAAGTTCGGCCATGCCCTCCATATGCCCCTCATCCGAAGCCTTATCCTTCATCCTATCAACTGCTGGCCTAGTCCTACACCCTATAAATACCGGATTAACCCTCCTCCATTCCCATCCATTGCTCGCACCTCCGCCGCAATACATCAAACAAGCAACCAAAATGGCACACCCCGCATCTTCATCTCCGTCTGTACTGCTTCCCCTTCTCCTCTCCCCCTTCTTTCTCCATCTATTTTCAGGTCCACTCACGGCTGCGGCGGCCACTTACAATGTGGTGGCCTTAGGGGCTCGGCCGGACGGCAGGACGGACACCTCAAGGGCGTTCCTTTCCGCCTGGGCGGCAGCCTGCGCCTCCTCCTCACCCTCCCAGATTTACGTGCCCCCCGGCCGCTTCCTGATCGCCTCCCCGCTCGTGTTCGCTGGAGGAAACTGCAGGAGTAGCCCCACCACCATACGGATTGACGGCACCCTGGTCGCGCCCTCGGACTACCGCTCCCTCAGGGGCGCCGCCAACTGGATCATGTTCCAGCACGTGTCCGGAGTCTCCATCCTAGGCGGCACACTCGATGGCCAGGGAGCCGGGCTGTGGGCCTGCAAGGCTTCCGGAGGCAGCTGCCCGTTTGGAGCCACGGTCAGTCGATAAAACCTAATATCCAATAATGATAATTGTTATTTTTTATCTTAAGACGGTGGTTAAGATGTTGATTATGGGTGATGCAGTCGCTGGAGTTCATGAATTCCGACGACATCTTTATAAACGGTCTGACGTCGGTGAACAGCCAGCTGTTCCACATCCTAATCCTCGGGTGCCGGAACGTGAAGCTGCAACAGGTGAAGGTCTCAGCCGCCGGCAGCAGCCCCAACACCGACGGGATTCATGTCCAGATGTCCACCAGCGTGACCATCCTAGGTTCCACTATCCAGACCGGCGATGACTGCGTGTCATTCGGCCCGGGCACCACCGGCCTCTGGATCGAGAAGGTCGGGTGCGGACCAGGGCACGGGATCAGCATCGGAAGCCTGGGGAAGGATGCGAAGGAGGCAGGAGTGGAGAACGTGACGGTAAAAGCGGCGACGTTCAGCGGGACGCAGAATGGGGTGAGGATCAAATCGTGGGGGCGTCCCAGCACGGGGTTCGTCAGGCACGTCCTCTTCCAGCAGGTGAGGATGATAAACGTTGAGAACCCCATCATCATTGACCAGAACTACTGCCCCGACAGCAAAAACTGTCCGGGCCAGGTGTCGGGGGTGAAGATCAGCGACGTGACTTACCAGGACATAGAGGGGACGTCGGCGACGGCGGTGGGGGTGAAGCTGGACTGCAGCCCCGGTAATCCCTGCACCGCCATCCGGATGGAGAACGTCAAGCTCAATTACAATAACCGTCCGGCGGTATCGTCCTGCGTCCATGCAGCCGGCACCGCCTCGGCCGCCGCAGACTCCTCCGACTGCCTCTAGAAGCTTCCCTCTCCTCACGTACCACACCTCACGAGTTCATTTGACTTTACAGATTGTTTTTGTTTACGATACTTACCCAATGTTGTAATTAAAAATATTCCAATAAAACCCCAACTTTGATTATTGTGCGTCACCTCTAGATAAAAAAATATAGGAGAACACGTGCTCAATGTTAAGTATTTCGGTTTTAAAGGATAACAGTTTTTTATTATATCACACGTAAACATGATCAGCATACTTTCAGTGTGTTTTTATCCGCTCTTCGTCCCTTTTTATTTACATGAGAGTACTTGAACAGTTTTGGGATTTTCAATTAAAATATCAATGTTTGACGTTTAAAATGGGACACATTATTTGTAACATTTAATTAATGGGGGGCCGTATTAGATGGATGATGTTTTGACGGCATTCAAGGGAGAGAGGATTGCACCACTTCTATAAATGAGGATTCCAAGGCACCATGGGCTGAATATCACCCCTTTGTTTGGTCAGCCCTTTGTTGATCAAGCTTGAGCAACATCATCCGGCTATTGTTGAATGTCATCTCTTCTTGATTTTGTCACACAACAAGTATTTATCATGTCAATCTCTCTCTTTCTGGGTGTTCATCGATTGAGACCCCCTTGCTGTAGTGCGAAATCGCTCTCTCCCAAAAATGCAGATCAAATCAATGAAATCAAAACACAAAGGGACGCACAAATTTAAATGTTTTGGTCAAGTGACCTACGTCCATAGGAAAGACAACGGATGGTCTTATTCAAACAAAAATACACAGATTACAAATTCCCCATGTTTTTTACCACACAACAACACCCATATTTAAAGCAGTAGTGAAAGAATCAGAATCAAATGGTCACCGCAATGTCTCTCCGGGCAACCTGCTGCAATTTCTTCAGACGACCCCAACTCTTGTTTCTGGTTATCTCTATGCGACACCTTCTCTTGTTGTTGGTTCATATTGGCCGTCACCCACCATTTTGGGTGGTTGTATTTTTCTTCACCATTCAACACTTGGCAATTTCATTCAGCTGGGAGAAACTAAGGTCGAGAAGGGGCAGAGAGCCCCTGTTTTTTAGGGCTTTCTCATTTGCTTCTATTTGTTGAATAAGAAGAGAGGAGGGTCTAAAGCTGAACTGCAGCCCCGGTAACCCCTGCACCACCATCCGGATGGAGAACGTGAAGGTCACTTACCATAACCGTCTCGCGCAATCGTCCTGCCTCCATGCCGCCAGCACCGCCTCGGTCACCGCCGACTCCTCCGACTGCCTCTAGAAGCCGAGCCCTCCCCAAATACCTCAACTTATACGTTCATTTGACCCGACTCATATACGAATGACTACAGGAATAATTGTTGTAACTAATATTACTGCAATAAAACCACAATGTTCATTTAAATTGATCAAAAAATTTCTATAGAATTTATTTTTATAATTTTTTACATATTTTCTACATTTATTTCATCATCAAATTTTACTTATATCCATCCATTTATAATAAAATAGTTATGAGAAATAAAATTATTTTCGTATATGTACAAAAAAAATTCATTATTGAGAATGTTTTTGCAAAAATAAAGCAATTTTTTATTTGAAATTTATTTAAATGAAAATTTAATTTCAACACATCAAATTTTTTATCCCGTGAACAATTTAAATTGATGTGATATTTCCAATTAATAGAAAAAAATTACAACCCAATATATACAAAATTATAACTCAAGCTGACTTTCATCAATGTTTAACCTTCATACAAGAGTTTATTCCTACAATCAAACCAATGTTTATCTTAGGGGTCCTTCTCAAGTGGGACCTCAGGTGGTTATTTTAAATAAAAAAAGATAAAATATAAAAAAAAAGATATGAAGAGGAGATACGTGAGATATGAAGAGGAGACACATGAGATATCATGTTGCGGGTCTCCTTTATATACAAGACGTGTGTCTCTTCTCTCTTCAGTTTTTTTGGGGCAGTGCAGTTGCGTTTTTAGGGTTCATTTTTCAGATCTGCAACCGGTGGAACTACTATCACTACGGGAAAAAGGGCTTTTTGCGACGGGTTATTTGCGACGGGAATAAATCCCGTCGCAAATAGTCCTGTTAAAAACTTATTTGCGACGAGAGGATTTTCCCGTCGCAAATAACTACTTATTTGCGACGGGGAAATCCCACCCGTCGCAAAAAGGTTGGCGCGCATTGCGCGCCAAAACGCGGGAAAATTATTTGCGACGGGTGGTTACCACCCGTCGCAAATAACCGGCGGTGGTAAAAAGTATTTGCGACGGGAATATACCCCCGTCGCAAATAACCGGCGGCGGTAGAAACTATTTGCAACGGGAATATACCCCCGTCACAAATAGTATGTCGGCAGGTTATTATTTGCGACGGGTCCCGTCGCAAATAACTATTTAACCGTTGACCGTAATAAATGCGGGTTAAAGTATTTGCGACAGGTCCCGTTGCAAATAGTATTATTTGCGACGGGAAACCCGTCGCAAATAATCTAACTTATAAATACACCCAACCGTTTTTTTTTCATTCACTCTCAACTTCTCTAATTTTAGAGTTCACAGTTTCTTAAGTTTAATTTTTTTTGCAGATTTGATATTGAAGTCTTCAACAATTATCGGAGATCAACCTCAGATCAATTTTGAAGGTATTTATGTTATTTTTAATTTAATATTTATTTTTAATTTTTTATTAGTTTTAATTTTTTTTAATTAGTTGTAATTTAATTATGTTTAGATTGTTTTGTTATTTAATAAATTTAAATTATTAGTATTCATTGTTCATAGTTAATGGTAATTAGGAGTAATTAATAATAATTAGAAATAATTAATAATAAATAGGAATAATTAATAATAATTAGTCATAATTAGGAATAATTATAGTTATATATATATAGTTATATTTAGCCATATATTAATATAGATTTATATTAATATAAATATATTTGGTTATATGAATGAATATATATATATATATATAGATATATTTATTCATATATTAATATATATATTTATTCGTATATTAATATATATTTATTCGTATATTAATATATATTTATTCGTATATTAATATATATTTATTCGTATATTAATATATATTTATTCGTATATTAATATATATTTATTCTATTTGTATATATATATACATATATATATATATATATATATATATATATATATATATGTAGTTATAAGTTTTTATTCGTATATTTATTTGTATATTAATTAATATATATTTATAAGCTTAGTTTTAAATAAATTTATAAAATATGTGTTTTTATGTGTATTTATAAATAAATAAATAAATACATATATACAATACATACACACACACACACACACACACACACACACATATATATATGTATAGTTATGAATGAATACATAGAAATGAGGGGGTGAAAATCCTCTGAGAATGTTAAAATGACGATAACTTTTAATCCGTAAGTCCGTTTCAACTCCACAACCAGTCAAATCGAAGAACATGAAACGATCTTCGATATGATATGCGGTACAGGCCAAACGGACATCCGGATCGGAAGTTATAGCTATTTGAATGTTAAAAGGACCATAACTTCTAATCCAGGAGTCCGTTTCAGCTCCACAATCAGTCAAATCGAAGAACATTAAAAGATCTTCGACATGATATATGGTAGAGGTTTATCGGACATCGGGATCAGAATTTATAGCTGTTTGAACGGTGAAAAACCGGGCTGTAGAGCTCGTCGCAAGCTTCGATTTGATATGCTGTAGAGCTCAAACGGAGTCCCGGATCAAAAGTTATGGCCGTTTGAAGTTTGGGTTTCATTTTCTTCTTATTTTCCATCTTTCATTAATTTTTTTATTTTTTTTATATTCAAAGAGTTATTAAATGACTATTAATTGATAAAAATTATGTAATTATTAATTAAAAATATTTTGTAAAATATTTTATAACCCACATTTACTGAACATCTTGTACATTCATATTTGATTTTTATTCATCCTTTCTAAAACATATTTTAAAAATAAATATTATATTTATATCAATATAAACAGGTTTATTGATTTATATATTAATAAATAATTTTTAATTTTTTTTTTAAATTTTTTATTATTATTTGCGACGGGAATATATTCCCGTCGCAAATAGTTGCTTCGAAGGAACTATTTGCGACGGGCCCGTCGCAAATAAGTTTTTTAAAAAAACCACAAATCTATTTGCGATGGGTCCTTTTCCCGTCGCAAATAAGTGTTTTTGCGACGGGCCCGTCGCAAAAAAAATTTGTTGCGACGGCGTTTTCCGCAACGGGCGATTTGCGACGGATCCCCGTCGCAAAAAGGCATTTGCGACGGGATCCCGTCGCAACTGACCCGTCGCAAATGCCTATATTTCCTGTAGTGTATTATCCGATCGGCTTTCATCTACGGTGGGTTTTGATATGATCCCGGTGTTTTTTCATCTTCACCCTTTGTTGGACAACTATCTCATGCTTTCACAGTCAAATATATTTGGATTTCTTTATCAGGTTGCGTTTTTCGTTTTGGGTTGGCTTCAGACTGCATCTTCTCTCTGCCTTTGATCCACTGTTTTATCTGAGTATTATTTTTTATATCCTACTCATCTTTGGAAGTCTCTGCTTCTACTCTGGATTATTAACGAATTCATCTTTTTGAACTAGGTCCTGTGGTTTTTCCCTTTTTGTGTTTTCCACGTTAAAAATTTCTGGTTTCTACATTTATTTCTCAGCACATATATATTTTCTCACTGCGCATCTGCTTTAATTTTCAGGCTTGTTTGATGGGAAAGAATTGTTTTCGCTGCACATTCGCTTTGTTGTTGTTTGTGTGGTCATCACTTGTCATCTTTCCCATCATCTGGTATCAAAGAGTTTTGTTTTTATTTCATATTTATTAAAGAAGCCAAATATAGTCGGATGATTTTATTGAATAGTACCAATTACCATATGTGGCAACTGAAAAGGAAGGATTTTATTTTTTTCAAGCGAATGCATCTTCCTGTGTTTAGTACTCAGAAGCAAGAAATAATATCAGATGAAGAATGGCAGTTCAAGCATGATATGGTTTGAGGTTCCATTTTCCAATCAGTCGAAGATAATGTGATGAACCATATTATCAACATCTCTCATACTAGAACATTGTTGGAGAAGCTTGAGACTACCTATGCTTCCAATACAAGAAACAACAAATTGTTTCTTCTCAAACAATTGATGAATTTGAGGTACGAAGATGGTACATCTATTTATGACTATTTGAGTGAATATCAGGGATGTTTTGATTGGTTTTTCGGGTATGGGTATTAACTTTAAAGATGAGGTTTTAGCGGTTTTAATGCTTAACACTTTACCCGATTCTTGGGAGAATTTATGTGTTACTATAACCGGTTCTACTCCTGATGGTGTCGTGATATTCAGTTTTGTTAACTTTACTTTTTTGAAAGAAGAAGTCTGGAGACGTACTCAAGAGAAATCCTCTTATAAGCTTTTAGCCATAGAGAATAGGGGGAGAAGCCATGAAAAGAATCAGGGTAAGACTAGTCGAGGTAAGAGCAAAGACAGAAGAAAATCCAGGTCGAAGTAGGGAGATTTTAAATGTCATCATTGTGGTAAGAAGGGACATGTTAATAAGTTTTGTTATCAGCTAAGAATGAAAAATAGAATGAAGGAAAACCATCATAAGAAAAATAGTGATTGATATGATCATTTCGCCGCCGCTACAGGTGGTGATCTTATTATTAATTATGACATCATTAACATTGCTTCTGATGATTCTTGCTGGTTTGTAAAAAATGGTGTCTATTTTCATGGGACATCAAGGAAGGATATATTTATATATTACAACCCATGTAATTTTGGGGTTTTAATGAAGGGTAATGATGGTCATGCTGATGTTTTAGGTATCGTGACTGTTTATTTAGAGACCAATATAAGAAGTAAGCTATACTTGAAGAATGTTCGACATGCGCCTGAGGTTCTCTTGAATCTTATTTCTATTAGCATTCTGGATGATGAAGATTTTATCAATACTTTTTGTGATTTACAATGGTATATTTCCAAGCTTTTTTAAATTTTTGATTGAGGGAAGAAGCATCCAGGTTTGTACTGGACTAGAGATTCTATTTCTGATGACATTTCTTGTGTTGTTGAGTTCATTGTTTCATCCAAGTTATGTCATAAGAGGCTCAGTCGCATTAGTGAGAAAGGTCTTGGTAGTTTAGCCAAGATAAATCTTCTTCCAGATTTGTAGAGTGTTAAATTGGACATGTGCAATCACTGTATGGCTGGAAAATAGAGAAAGGTGGGTTTCATTAGTCATCCTTTGTACCGGAATTCACTGGTACTTGAATTAGTACATTATGATGTTTTTGGTACATTAAAATATAATACCTTTAGTGGTAGTATTTATTTTGTGACATTTATTGATGATTACATACAAAATATTTGGGTTTATGTTTTGAATTCCAAAAGTCAGGTGCTCAGTGTTTTAAACAATTTCATGTTTCTACTTAGAGGGAATCTGGTAAGAAATTGAAATATATTCACACCGATAATGGGGGTGAGTATTGTGGTATGTTTGATCAGTATTGTAGACTAGAAGGTATTTGACATTAGAAGATTCCTCCTCAGACACCTCACCTAAATGGTGTAGCTGAGCGGATGAATGAGACATTTTTAGAAAGTGTTCGTTGTTTGCTTTTTGAAGTAAAGTTTCCTAGAAATTTTTGAGGTGAGACTTTATTTATTCCTACTTATGTTATCAATTTATCACCTGTGGTTTCCTTGCAGATAAAAACTCTCGACAAGTTTTGGTATTGAAATAGATCAGGTACGATCACTTACATGTTTTTGGTTTCAAGGATTTTCTTCATGCTCCTAGAGATGAGAGATCCAAACTGGATGGTAAGTCACCCGGGTGTATTTTTATTGGCTATGGACATGATGAGTTTGGGTACAGGTTTTATGATCCTTCTTTGAAGAAACTTTCTAGAAGCTTTGGTAGAGTGTTTAAGGAGTATCTGAATATTTTAGATATTGATAAAGGAAAAAAATATACTTCTTCACCTTATGATGTATTTTTCGGTCTTTATCCAGGTTCTGATTTAAACTTACCTCATATTGTTGATTTTGATGATCATGTTGATGTGCAAAATGATGTTCAGGGTGAACAGGTTGGATTTGATATTTCCAATGCACCTTTTGTTTCTAATGATCTATTTACAGGGGTTATTAATGAACCTGTAGTTCCACTCCAGAGGTCATCACGACATCATACCATCTCTACTTGGTATTCACCTAACAAGTATGTGATCCTCACTGAAGTGGGAGAACCAGAATATTTTGATGAGGCAATGAAGGGTGATTAAAAATACAGATGGGTTATGAAAATGGATGATGAGATGAGATCATTGCTTGACAACCATACTTTTGAGATGGTGAAGTTACCTACAAGTAAGATAGATTTTAAAAATTAGTGGATTTATCATATTTAAAATGAATAATCTAGTTATTTTCCATGATATAAGGAAAGGTTAGTTGTTAAATTCTTCCGTTAAAACAAAGGTATTGATTTTGATGATATTTTTTTACCTGTTGTAAAAATGTATTCCATTCATGATGTTCTTGGTTTGGCCATTATTTTCGATTTCCATATTGAGAAGATGGATGTGAAGACAAATTTCCTCCATGGAGATTTAGATGAGGAGATTTATAAGGTGTATCTAGAGGGTTTTATTGAAATAGGTAAAGAGAATCATATCTGTAGTTTAAAGATGAGTTTTTTATGGTTTGAAGCAGTCTCCGAGGTAGCAGAATAATAAGTTTGAATATGTCATTTTTCATCTGGTTTTCCGGAATACATCTTCTGATCATTGTTCTTTTTTTTCAGAGATTTACTGTTGATGATTTTTTTATACCTTTCTTTATGTTGATGATATGCTCATTGTTGGCCATGATGCTTCTATAATTGACATATTGAAGAAGGATCTTTGTCAGTATTTTTCAATGAATTTCATGGGACCAACACAATAGATTCTTGGCATGTCGATCTACGATGACATAAAGTCCAAGAAATTATGGTTATCTCAAGAGTGATATATTGAAAAGTTTCTTTATATATTTTATATGGATAGATAGAAAGTGGTTAGTACTCCTCTTGGTTAACATTTTAATCTCGGTACCAGTCAGTCACCTTCTACTGATGAAGAGAAAGAGAGGAGATGCAACACATACCTTATTCATTTTTTGTTGGATGTTTGATGTATGTGATGGTATGTACTAGACCTGATATAGCTCATGCAGTTGGTGTAGTCAGTTGTTTTCTATCTAATAGAGGTAGAGATCATTATAAATTAGTGAAGTACATATTTCATTATCTTTATGGTACTTATGATTTGATATTGTGTTTTGGAAGTGGGAAAAACTATGCTTTTTTGATTTATATATTCACATATGGAAGGAGATATTGATTCGAGGAAGTCTACTTCAGGTGATTTGATAACTTTTTTAGGGGGAGCTGTATCTGGTAGTCTAAATTACAGAGATGTGTTGCGTTATCTACCATAGAGTCCGAGTTTATTGCTTCTACAAAGGCTTGAAAATAATTTTTGTTGATAAAATATTTTATTCAAGAGATCAATATTAATTAGGATATGTATTTTTTATTTTGTGATAGCTAGGGTGCTATTTTTTGTGGAAATAATTCCACTTTTTATGGCATGCCAAAAAATATTGGTGTTCGATATCATTGGATCTGGTATGTACTTGATTTGAGACAGTTGGAGTTTGAGAATATCCACACTGATGATAATGGGCCAGGCATTTTGACCAAGAGTTTAACCAGAGGTAAATTCGAGACTTGCTGAGTGATTATAGGGTTGGTTATTATCCCTAGTTGTGTATGTTTTGCCTTCAAGGCGACGCGTTTACGGGCAGTGCGGAGATGGCACGACGAGTATCATCACCCATCCCATTTTCCACATAGACAGGCTCTCGTAAAATTTACCATTCCTTCATTTCGACCTGTTCAACGTCATTATCCTTTAAAGAAGTTTGAATTAACCCTGTGGGGAACTGTTGGTCCCAACGAGTGATTGAGTAGGGGTCAAGAACTCATGCAATCAATCCTTCTCAGATATAACTTCCTCATATAGTCTCCAATGGGTTTATTCATGGAGCCAAGAATGCCCAATGGACCTGGTATCCATGATTCATGGACCTAATTTTCAAAGGCAGACACTCTTCGACTGACGATTTGGCCAACGACACTTGAGGACTCTATTGGTCGAGAGGATGTGAGGTCAAGCTCACTGCACCCTTCTAGGGGAGGATTGTTTCCCGTTCTAGGACTCTCTTATATATTTAAGTCATGTTCATATTTTCATGAATCCATGGTTCATTACTAAAGAGTGTGTCTACGGGCTACCCTTGGTTTTCAAGATCGCCGTGAGCAGGCATATATTTGATGCCATAGAGGTGATGCTGACTTATCCATATTATAAGGTGCTATGGAGTTTATCGTCATCCATGGGGGACATAAGGTGACTTGATGGTGGGATTGGGCCCACAAGGAGGGCTTCCTACGTATCCTTGGGAGAGGAATCAGAACCCACGTAGTTCGGAATGTGTGGGGCTTACAAATGGAATCTGCCCATCTGATAAACATGATTGGGTGGACCCTTTTGGGATGGGAACCCTTTTGAGTTCGGGCCTTCTGGCAGGCTTCCTACGCATCCTGATTTGGTTAAGAATTAGAGTTCTCATAGTTAAGATGATATGAAGCTTATGCATGGAAGCTTTCCATTTTAGGGGGGCATGGTTGGGTGGACCCTTTTGGAATGGGAACCCTTTTGAGATCAGGCCTTCTGGTAGGCATCCTGCATTTCTTGATTTGGTTAGGAATCAGAGTTCTCTTAGATTAGGATGATGTGCGGATTTTGTAATCCTCACAAACCTCTAAGCTCATGTGAGTCATTCTCAGTGTGAGAAATAAGAGGATTTGAAATATTCAACAATGCACATGCCTCCTCCCCTATTCGTGGGGGAGAGAGAGTCCGCGACGAAAGAGTTTGGGGTGACCGTGGGTGAGGGCGTGGAGAAACAAACCTTTCAACGTGAAATGACATTGAATTTCACGCATCCCTTCCTTGAAATATTGGGGACTTAACTCAATGGGAGGTCCCAAGAGAATGTTTTTGGAAGGTGAGGAGTTACATCCTCACCAAAGGGGGGATCAAACATAACCCCTTTTACTGATCATTGTTCCTCATTGAATGCAAAAGAAAGTGATCACCCCTAATCCTGAGAACGGGGAGGTTCACATCGGCATCCCAAGGTTGGAATCCAGGTTACCTTGGGAATTTATCCTTACAGGCATTCCCAAAGACCATGCCTTTGTTGGGAGGACCTTCGTGACTCCGATTACCATGGGTATGTAGACTCAATGGGGCGCGCTAATGTGCCCGATGGCCTGATCATATGGGTCCAGTGGATTTGGAGGAAGCTTTTTCCTAGCACTGGAGAACTGGTTAGTGGAGGGATTATGGAGGACTGGACGGTAATAGAGGGGTGAGGTTGGAACTAGAGGGGAAACTACATGAAAGCACCCCATTCTGTGTACTGGTTTCTCATGCGGATTGGGGATGACTCCGCGTACCATAGTGGTACGCGAGAAGGAGGTCTATCCACGTACTAGTGTGTTATACGGGCATGGGTATCACCAACCATGTACCAAAGTGGTACGCAGATCACCGTGCCACTTTGGGTTATATCCGCGTACCGAATGGGTACGCGACACCGGGTTCAGTCCATGTAGTGGTACGCTACGCAGAGCACCATATTGAATGAGGGTCAGGGGAATTACCATATGTGGGAAATTCATCTATGAGAAGTCATTGGTCTGTGGTTTACTAGTTGGGTTTGCGGTTCTAATATTATTATTCAATTCCCCCATTTTTATGGTTCGTGGCCGACTGTACCTGCATAGGAAGTGGTTTGCGGTTCATGCTTCACCGACGAAACAAGAAGGAGGACAAAGTGAAACCTATGAGTTTTCCTCAAGATTTCATCGCCCATCCTTCCTATTATCAGTCTCCTCTCTTACTCCTTCTCCTCGTCTTTTTCTACTGTGCTCTTTTTATAGAGCATCAGAATGATCATATCTACTAGGAACGCGACACCATTTTCAGAGGCCCATTGAAACAATTTTCTAACCCAAGGAAGACTCAGTCAACTGGGGTTTGCGGAGACTTTGGTTCATGATAATGGTTCACGAAACCTTGTTTGTCTGCTTAATCTGTGAAATGAGGGGTTCATGACATGGTACACGAATTGTCTTCCGCAAAGAAATCCTTCGGTTGACACAATTTTTGGTTTTCCTTGCTCGCTAGCCATCATTTCACGAGCCAACGGTTCGCAGACCGTCCTGCATACCTGGAAGTTCACAGTCCATCTTCTTCGCGTACCCTTCCCAGTGATCGGTATGCGGCCAGGCTGGATTCCATTGAAAAAATTGATTTCTTCCAACTTCTTCTCAAATTTTCAATCCAACTTTATATCTTTGCTTCACCCAAGTTTCAGGAGTATTTGCCTTCCCTTTGCTGAATTTTTGGGACCCTACAAATTCCCCCCATCAGAATAGGCTTTGATCGGGATGAAGAGGCTATTCCGATGTAGAAGCGGTCCCGACTTGAATGATCAGATAATGCTATAATTTTTTCCTGAGCCAAGGGACTCAACGAGCGTAGTTTGGCTACTGCTAGGGCTACCTGGAAATCCCCCCAAACTGTGTGCCTCTTTTTCATTATTACCCTAATTTTTTCCTAATCCTGCTTTGCATGGGCTTAGCGGGCATAACTTGGTTGATGCTTTGGCCACCCATTGTGGGGTTTTGACTTAACAAGCTTTGCACCATTTTTTATGGCTCTGTGTGTTTTTTTAGTGAACTGATACTTGACTTTTACTTAGTGGCGCCTTCAACGGATTTTCCCTCTGGAGAGTATAATGTCTTTTTTTTTCTAGCAGTTCATAGTCCTACCAATCAAACTTAATACTGCTGTTTTAGGTCGAACATCTTTGACCAAACTTAATGGGTTAGGGCCCAACTCGGGACCGTTAGTCGGGAATGTTCTAGTATCCTTCAGACATGGGTTAGGGATTTTTCTTGACCCTGGATTTGTGGATTCTGGACATGCATGAGGCTCAGGAGCTGCTTTAGTAATAAAAAGGTAGGAAAGGACTCTCCTAGAGATGAATTTGCCTCTGATTGATGTCCATTTTTGTGGGCGACATATGCAGTGCCACCAGGGGATGATGTGCATAGTTAATCAAAGGTTTCCCTAGGACACTGGTCTTCCATTCCCGATGGCCTGGTGGGATTTTCCACATTTTGGATTTATCTTGATGTTGGGAGACAAAGTTGGTGGCTTGCATGAGTAGTGTTGTCTGGGAACATTAGGAAAATTCACATCAACCTTGAGTTGGAAATCATACCCACACATTTCTTACTTGCGTGATGGAGAGCTAGAAAGTGGTCAGTTCAGTTAAGAGTCTTTGCTATGTCAGAGGCACATGAGAAGAAGGAGGTACATAAGCCATCATCCAGGAGTTTTCTGAATCTTGGGGTGTGACAAGACGTGAATGTCATTTGAGCATAAAGATGCTGGAAATGAATCTCCTAGAGACAAATTTGTCTCTGATTGACAACCATTTTTTAGGTGACGTATGCAGATCCACTGGGGCATGATATGCATAGTCAAGCAAAGGTGTCCCTGGGAAACTGGACTTCCTCCTCTGATGGACTTTAAGGATTATAGAGATTGGGAACCTTCTGAATATGGTGCGTGACCTTAGAATAGGGGTGCCCCTCATCACAAGAGAATTATTTTTAGCCGAACTTTTTCGGGGAAACCTGGGAACAAGCAGGGGCACTCTTCCTTTTCATGCATATCAACTTCACGCATGTAGATAGGATATCTTTTAAAAACCTCAAAAGTGACCAAAGGTGAATCCGGCCCATATGTTTCGATATATCCAAGATGTGTGAAATGAGGAGAATGTAAACCATGACTTTGAGGGCCCTTGAATAAGGAGGGGTGGGATGAGGCTTAGAAGTCATTGGGCATACTGAGATAGGAGAGGACTCTCATGGGGACAAATTTTCCTGTGATTGATGGTCATTTTTGTGGGTGACATATGTAGATCCACCGGGGAATAATATGCATAGTCAATCAAAGGTATCTGTAGGACACTAGCCTTCCATCCCAAATGGCCTTGGAGGGTTATGGGGATTCAAGATCACTTAAATCATGGAGTTTGGAATATGGTATGGGTACACAAGGACATATTGGGGACATTTGGGATGTGATTTACTCATGGAATGGTGTCCCTTACATATATCTGACCCATACGCAGGGTGAGGTATTCATTCTATCTTTGGGATACCCAATCATTTAACATCACATGGACAAGACATGGGGTTCCTCTCGGGGGAGGGAACCGTGACATTCCTTTTAGGGTCATGCATCTAGGACCAAATTCCTGGGCTGTTTTGCCATAATGTTACGGTGGATCTCTTTCTAAGATCCCTAAGCTCACGTGAGCTATGCTCGATGTGAGAAACATGGGATCACAAGGGTCTCATGTCACTATCTAAGAATAGAGAATTCAACATTAGGGTCCACTTTTAGGAAAAATCCATTCCCTTGAAGTTTAACGTTGTGCGGTGAGGATGATTTTGGCCTTGTAGTTTAACGTTGTGCGGTGAGGACAATTTTGGCCTTCCAGTTTAGCGTTGTGTGATGAGGAAGATTTTGGACTTGTAGTTAGTGTTGTGCGGTGATGAAGATTTTGACCTTGCAGTTTATCATTATGTGGTGAAGATGATTTTGGCCTTGCAGTTTAGCATCATGCGTTGAGGACAATTTTGGCCTTGCATTTTAGCATCGTGCGGTGAGGAGAATTTAGACCTTGCAGTTTAGCGTCAAGCAGTGAGGAAGATTTTGGCCTTGCAGTTTAGCATCCTGTGGTGAGGATGATTTTATCCTTGCAGAGGTCTTCAAAAGTTTTATGTTAATCGTAGTCAGGGTGTTCTGGTATTCCTTAGACATGAGTGATGATAGAAGGTGTAAACCATAGTCCTGAGGGTGACTTGAATTAGGAGGGATGACATGGGGATTAAAATCCATTGGGCGTACTAAGGTAGGAGAGTATTCTACTGGGGATGAATTTTCCTTTTATTGATGTCTATTTTTGTGGGTGACGTATGCAGAGCTACCAGAGCATGATATGCATAGTTAATCAAAGGTGTCCGCAGGACATTAGCCTTCCATCCCAGATGGCCTTGGATGATTGTAAGAATCCAAGTTTTCTCAAGTTATAGACTGTGACAAATGGTAAAGGTATTCCTGGGAATGTAAGAATACCCAGAACATGATTAATCATGACCTTCTTGGAGCTTCCACATAGGTCCGACCCATGTATGGGGAAAAAAGGGCATTTCTTTTTGCTGGTGGCTGGGCCAGGATGTTGAATTCGAGCGTCGATATGTATCCCGTGAGGTTAATAATCAAGCCACATGTAGTTCTAGATGTTCCCTACAAATGTTTGTTCGATGTGTTAGGGACACTTGGGGGAATTTTGGTTTTACTTGATATGGGTGCCATGCCTACCATACTCCCCTATGGTTTATTTGCGTAAGAGAATCCCTAACTCTGATCCTAAGCTCGCATGAGTTATACTCGATGTGAGAAACAAGGAGTGGTTACAGAGTCTCCTTCGAAAGTGTGAGGAGACAGAGAATATGATGGGGCCTTTTCATTTTTTTTCTAGTGAGGCTGGGCCAGGATCGAAGATTGAGGCATCACTACATATCCTGCGAGGTCCTGAATCAAGACGTACGTAGTTCTTTGTGTACCCCATACCGGTTTGGCTTAGTCAAAAGGGTGGGGGTACTTTCATTCTACCATCATGGTTGTCAGGTCCACCATGTTACCCCATAGTTGACCTTCATAGGAGAATCACTATCACCATTACTAAGCTCACGAGAGTTTTACTCGTTGTGAGAAACAAGGAGTGATAAGGGTTTCCTTTACGAATATGGGTAGATTGGGGGCATGATGGAGGCCTTTTTTTAACTCATAGTTTAAGGTCTTAGAGTTTGGACCTTAACATGGGAGAATTTTTATGACTCATAGTTTAGGGTTATAGAGGTTAGACTAACACATAGGGGAATTGTTTTATGACTCATAGTTTAACATCGTAGAGCTTGGACTTTGGCATTGGGGTGATATTTTTAAATCATATATTAAGTTATTAGAGTTTGGACCTTGGCATTTAGACATTTTTAACTCATAGTTTAAGGTCTTAGAGATTGGACTTTAACATGGGGATTTTTTGTTACTCATAGTTTAAGGTCTTAGAGTTTGGATATTAACATGGGGACATTTTTATCGTTACTCATAGTTTAAGGTCTTAGAGTTTGGACCTTAACATGGGAATTTTTTGTTACTCATATTTTAAGTTCTTAGAGTTTGGACCTTAACATGGGGACATTTTTATCGTTACTCACAGTTTAAGGTATTAGAGTTTGGACCTTAACATGGGGATTTATTGTTACTCATTGTTTAAGGTATTAGGGTTTGGACCTTAACAAGGGGACATTTTTATTGTTACTCATAGTTTAAGTTCTTAGAGTTTGGACATTAACATTGGGTCATTTTTATGAGAATTATTTCTTTAAGAAATTCACTTTATGGGAGCCGTGATGAGCTTTCCATCCATTGATATCAGGGCGTACGCTCCATTGGAATAGACCTGATGTATGACATATGGTCCTTCCCACTTTGGTTCAATATTCAGGGGAATATTACCTAGTATCATCAGGGTTATGTGGACTAACACCATTTCTCCATTGATGAAAGATAGAAGGCGAACCTTTTTGTTTAAGGCTTGTGCAATCCGGTTTTGGTAGATTTCCAAATGGTGCAGAGTGTGCAACCTTTTTTCGTCTAACTACTCCAATTCATCAAACTGTCTCTAGGATTGCTCGTCTGTGGATAATTGATCTCAAATGGCCACACAAAGTGACGAAACTTGGATTTCAATAGGTAACACCACTCTGCCTCATATTCTAGTGAGTACGGGGTTTCCTGAGTGGTGGTGTGGGTCGTGGTTCGGTAGGCTCACAAAGCATGAAGGAGCTTGTTTGGCCCTGATTTCTTATCCTCGTCAACCATCTTTTAAAGTATGTTGGAAAGATTCTTGTTGAAAGCTTATATCTTCCCATTGGCCACCACGTGGTAGCAGGATGACTGATTGGCCTTGATTCTATATTCCTAGTACCGCTTATCCCGCTCAATAAAGTAGAAGTTATTGCAGTTGTTTGTCAGTATTGTATGAGGGACACCAAATCTGGTGATGATGTTGGCCTTCACAAATCTAAGAATGTTTTTCTCCCCAACTTCCTTAAGGGGTATGGATTCAGCCCATTTAGAAAAGAAGTTGGTTGCTGCGAGTATGAACTTTAATTGTCTAGCTGTAGCGGGAGGATACGGTCCTACAATATCCATCCCACAGGTGATGAATGACCAAGATTATTTAGCCGCATGAAGAAACTCTAGGGGGTTGTGTATAAAATTAGCATGAACTTGGATGGAATGACACTTCTTAGTGAACATGGTGCAATCATGTATCATGGTGGTCCATTAATACCTAAGCCTTTGGATTTGGTGAGAGAGCTTGGTTGCTGACTGGTGTGCTCCACAAGCTCCAGCGTGTACTTCTTTCATGACATCAATAGTCTCTTCTCCATCAACGCACCTGAGAAGGACTCTGTCAAGTCCTCATTTGTAGATAAGTTTATCTTGATTCACCCTATAGTACATGGTAAAATTGATATCCCATCTTCATACCTTGTCCCTTTCAGCCCTAACTGGTGGGAGTTCCCCATTCCAAAGGTAATTTGTGACGGGTGTCATCCACCTGGTGGTATGACCATAAGGATCAGGAACATGGATAATTTCATCAATTTCCTCTATATTTCTCTAGATGAATGGAAAGACCATTTGACAGTGAACAATGATAATGACTGTTTCATCCCGGTCAGGATCAGCCAGGGGTGCAGCTTCAATTTCCAAAGCATTGTCTTGTGCATTCCGTGACCAAGGGACATAAGTCAATGTTGGTTCTGATGGGAATTTTTCCATCAGTGCTTGAACATGGTTCATTAATGGAACCAACACTTCTTTCTTGATAGCATATTCACCGTTGAAATTTTTGATGACTATCACCAAATCACCCTTTTATTTTTAGGTGTTTGTCCTGCACCTAGAGTTCCAATTACAGGCCTACAATGAGGTCCTGATACCCCACTTTATTATTCTTACACCCTTCCAAAAGATGGAAAGAGTAATGAAAGATGGCCTTTTCAGGAGATAAAAGTACGACTCCCAACACCACTTTGTTGAGCTTGGGATCCCCCATCATTTTTCTTGTCAGGATTAGAGAAGCACCATCGACGTACATTTCCCACATCTGGGGGTTCTCCTAGATGGAAAACACTTCTTCATCTAAAATATCAGCATCCAACAATGGTGTTTCTTCTGAGGGGTGCTCCGCCAGGATGTTTTCTAACACCTATCCTTTGATGGAATTCTGGGGAGTGTAATGTATGTAAAACTATTTCAGGATGACTGCCCATCGTGATAGGATCCCATTTAGCATGGTTTGGTTGATGATATACTTGAGCGGGTTGCATCTGGAGACCAGGTGGACCTTATGGTGCTACAGGCAATGCATAAACTTATAAACTGTGAATATTAGGGAAAGTTAGTTCTTTCCAATCTCAGAATACCGAGTTTTGACATCAATCACTGTTCGAATGATGTAGTAGAGGTTGTTCTCACTAACGACATCATTTTTCTACGTGAGGAAGGCTCCCACTGACCATTCCGGGGTAGTTAGGTATAAAATGAGTGGTCTCCCCTCAACCGGAGGCATAGGAACCAACAGGCTTAGGATATATCTTTTGAGGTTGTCAAATGATTCTTGAAAATTGTTATCCCATTCATACATAACTCTTTTCTTCATGAGATTGGTGAAGGGTAAAAATTTACCTGCTAGGTTGGCTATGAAGTGCCGAATGTAGGTGAGGTGATCCAAGAGAACTATCAGCTCAGTGAGGTTGCAAGGTGGGGGAATTCTAAGAATGGCCTTCGTCTTCTCAGGGTCGACTTCAATGCCATGATATCATATGATGAAGCTGAGAAATTTTCCCAAGGTAACGACAAATGCACATTTCAAGGGATTCATCTTTAAACTGTGTTGTCTCAATTTTTTGAAGATAGTTTCAAGGTCATTCAGGTGGTTCGAATGCTATCATGACTTAACCACCAGGTCTTCGACATAACACTCAAATTTTTTTTCCAAAAAAGGGATTGAAGATGCGGTGCATGGAACACTGATATGTGGCGCTGACATTCTTTAGACTAAAGTGAATCACTTTATAACATAACACTCCCGGAGGGGCCCTAAAAGTGGTAGCTTCTTCATCTCCATGAGCCATTCAGATTTGAATGTATCCAGAATAACAGTTCATGAAGGAGAGGGCTTCATATATGGCAGTTGCATCGGTCAAAAATTTTGTGATTGAGACTAATAAGTTGTCTTTTGGGCAATGCCAATTAAGGTCCCTGAAGTTGATGCAGATTCTAATCTTTCCATTATTCTTTTTGACAAGGACTATGTTGGCCATCAAGATCTGATATTGGAATTCTCTTACGAAGTTTGATTTGATCATTTTTTCAACTTCAACCTCTATTTTGGTAGCATGCATCAGGTGGGTCCTTCTAGCCACCTTTTTATAGCCCCGATGATCTTCTGGTAAGCCCAGATGATGGGTGGTGACTTAAGGATCGAGGACTGAAATATCTATGTAATTCCAAGCAAACACATCTAGATTATTCTTTAGGAATGAGGAATAAGCCTTATATTCCTCAACAGTCATGGCCACACTAATTAAAGTGGGTTGTGGGTCGTTTTCAGTGCCTAGATTTATCTCTTTAACTTCATCGATGGTGGTGGAAACACCTTATTCAAATAAAGGAGGAGAATCTTTGAGGTCTTCTTCATCTTCATCTTCTTCATATTCATCATCTTCCCCTTTTGATGGAGACTGGATTTTTGAGATAAATTCTCTAATATTGGGAAATAAATCATCTTTTTTCTTAGTGTGTGAGGGAAGGGTAGTTTGATGTCCCAAGGATGGGCCGAGAGAATCTTAGACAAGTCTTTTCCTAACAACATGGGAGTCAGCCTGTTCTTCTATATCCTTGTAATCGATGGTCATAGAAGAGATCATGCAGTCAATTGAGTCTATATCCGGGCTTGTAATTATGCATTCAATTTGGTTGATGGGTAGTACGTACTCTTCCCCAAGCTACTGGAAGGGGTTGGTGGAAGCTATCTTCAATCCATTTAGGGCATTGATACAATCAACATCATCAGTCAAAAGATGTTTTTCTTTCGACTCATAAAACCCTGCATCGATGTAATGCGACTCACAAAACTCAAATGTGGATTTATCAGCGTGAAACATCCCATTTTTCCCATTAGTGAAATATTTAATACACTGATTGTATGAGGACAGAATTGAAGCATGCTGATGCAGCCAAGGCCTCCCTAACAAAACCTTGAAGGCCATACTTTGTCACACCACCAGGAACTCAAAATTTGATATGAGATATCTGATAAAAGTTTTAAGCTTGATTCATCCCAACAACTTATTCTCACTTTTTTCATATCTCAGTAGAGTTTTAGTGAAGGGTGTTAAGCTATCTTCATCATATCCCAGTCAACGCAGTGTTCTCAGCGGTAGGAGGTTAACTCCAGAGCTGTTGTCAATGAAGATCCTACAAAAATCAATTACATTTATCTTTCCAGACACATATAAGGGTCTGATGTTCCCTTGCATGATGGAATCTTCATCCCTCTCTGTGAAAGAGAGACAATGTGACATTCTTCAGGGATGGTCTCCGTTCGGTAGACTTCAGCCGCTGCTACTTCAGCCTCAAAATCCTAGGGACTTAGTAAGGATTCGATGAGTGCCTCCCTAAGATCTTCAGAAAAAATCAATGCATCCAAGATTGAAACCTTTACTAGTACTGAATCCAGTTGCTTTAAAATGTCATACTTCTGCTCTAATGTTTGGTTCTTCCCAGCTTTAGGTTTCTCTTTTGCAGACACTTTAGGTGCTTGAGCTTTGTAAGTAGATGGTTTGACCTCTATAATAGGAGACTATGTTGCTGCAGTCCTTTCCACATTTGGCCGGACTGGTCTTCCGGTATAGCTCGGGCAGTTCGGTGCATGTTCTTCCCCTGATGGATACTCCAAGATAATTGGGCTTGGGTTTCCTCAGACGGGGGATAAGGAGCATTCTAGTTCTCGTTGCATCTGCTGGAAGGTCCTTTTGTGGGTTTCTATGATAATAATGGTTTGACTCATGGCATGGTTGGTAATTTGACTCCTGCCACGATCATGGCTTCCAAGAAACCTCCAGCCTTTATGGCCTCTTCCTACGGCTCTCCATTTGGGCATAGGGAATTTGGGTTTGTGGACATAGTCTTCATCAGAGAAGGGGTACATAAAGTGAATGATATTAATGGAGCTGAAGATCAGTTCTTGATTCAATACCATTCCTCTCTGACTGCCTCCTTCTGATGGTACCATTTGGAGGGGTGGTTCCCGTTGTGCCATTCGGTGGGGCAGTGCCCATTGAACCAAGATTGTTGGCATGAAGTCTGAAAGTGTTAACACTGAATTCATCTTTGGTACCAGCTCATCTTCTTGATATTTCTTTCTACCCTTCTATCCTTTAGAGGACCGTAGGGATGAGGAGGATGGATGTACTATTTTAGGAGATTTTGGGGGCATAGTAGATTGTTTTATCTAGGCCTGGAGGATGTTGTGGACTCATTTGATGGTATTCTGGGTCATCTAATTGTCAAAATTTTTCTCCTTCTTATCATAGAATGTTTTCTACTCTTCTTCCTCTCTTGAGACGAAGGTGGAAACATACGTTACTTGTGCTAGCAGCGGGCCCAACTTGACTAGCCCAGAATCCACCATCTTTAGCAGGAGATCCTTGAAAGCAAAGCATTCCTGGATGGTGTGTTCTAGTATCTGGTAATACGGAAAATAATTTGGACGGTCGTCGAGACCCACTTCATCGACTCTCTTTAGCTCTGGCAGCCGGAGCAGATTGCAATTCATGGAGGCTATGAAATAGCCACGGACCTGGACGTCTCAAAATGAATAAACTCTATTTCTTCTTTCTTATAACTGATTTCTTTTAGCACCCCATCGCTCATCTTTCCAATGTGGGTGTGGCTATTGGCATCTAGGGTGTCCTGTATGGTTTGGTTGGGGCCTTACAACTGGTGCTGGTTCTGGGGGTGGATTAAGAATGACAGAAGCCGCTTAAGGTTTTCCTGTTCTTTTCCTAGGGGCCTATGGGTCCACTCAGGACTTGAGGTTAGTCCTTTTCAAGGAGTCTTCTATACTTTGGGTAATGATAGAGAATTCTATAAACCCACTGGTGTACTTCACTTGGACGAGTGGGGTTCATAATTTATATCGAAGGTTATCGATGAACCTGGGGAGCATCTCATCCTATGGGAGTGGCCGGTTCAGGGAATATGTCAGGCCTTTCCATCTTGAAATGAAGTTAGAGACTCTCCCGTTCTCTTGCTTCTTTCAGTTCATGAGATCATTGACCGTCATATTGGGCAGTGTCAAACTAAACTGGAAGAGAAACTACCACCGGAGGTCCTCTCATCCTATAATTGAATTATCTGGCAGGCTAGTATACCATACGAAAGCTTATCCCTACAGGGTTTATACGAAACACCTGAGTTTTAAAACTTCTTGCTTCTTTGGAGTGCCCATCATGGGGTCACAGTAAGAGTCATAGTGAATAAAATGCTATTCTGGGTACCCCAAGCCATTGAATACTGGGAATACAGGGTTCTCAAAGTTTTGTGGTGGTAGAACATTATTTACCCACTCGGGGTAGGGTTTGTGCTCTGGTTTTATCAGAGCACACAACCCCTCCATGACTTCTAGTTGGGATGTTAGCTGCTCGATGCTGTTTAAGATCCCTTGATTCATATCCTTTCAGTCTTGATCTTGAGCTGGTGCAGCAGGGTCCAATATTGGGTGTTCCGGCGTAATTGGAATTTGGGATGGATGCCCAGTTGGGGGCATCATTTGTGGATTTACCTGGGTATATTCTGGATGCCTTCCCAACCAGGGGAAGTCTTGATGTCCTTCCAGGTCTTGGTTGAACGGCCCTCCGAACTTGGCTTCATTCACTAGAATGAGTGCCTGTGGTATGGGAACCTCTTCTGGGAGCACCTACTGACGTTCCACAGGGGGAACACATCCAGAGAGATAACTCCCTCGACATAGCTCAACATTAATTCATTTGAGCTCTTTTATTTATTCCTCCTGCTTGGAGAACCATTCCTCAAGGGTGAGGGACACACTCTCATGGGGAGGAGGAGGTGGGTCATAAACGACCTTGGATTTATTTTTCTCTTTTCTAGAGTTTCACGGGGGAGGCAATGTTGGATTGACAGAGGGGGAACCCAGATTTAGAACCGTCCTCTGGTTCTAGGTATGCACACCATTAGGCTCGGTGTGGAATGCCTCTGGGAGGGAACCATATTCCTTTGCATCTTCTTCCCCTATGGAATTTCCTGTGATATCTGTGGGGTTAATTCTCACCATGTTCACTGATTCATACCGCATTGGGGATGGTGTGCCCATTGCTGAATGGTGTAAAGTCTTATTGTGCCCTTTATTGGACTTTATCCTTCCATTCTATGGTATTCTTCATGATTCTTGATGAAGGTTTACCCAAAGGGATCCCTAGTCTGACCTCGTAATATGCTTTTGTATCAGAGGGTGCGAACCATGAGGAGGGGTAGAATAGGTAACTCCTATTTCCATCATTCTTCATAGATGGTGGAAGACAGACGTCCATCGTGTAGGTATTTGAGGTAAAAATGCCCCCAGCCCTACGGGTTGGGTAATTCTTGTTCTCCTATCGATGCACCACGACTTGGAATTTTTGGTCTAACGAGGGAATATTGATTTAAAAATGTCACCAACCTTATGGTCTGGGGTTGTTCCCATATTGTGGTGGAAGACACTGCTATTTCCACCCTTAAAATTTTACTTACACACGCGCGGGTTTAAGCTGAGTGTGGAATTGGTCCTACATGGGTTCTGTGGTCTTTCAAAGACATGAGCACTGCTTGCTGGTTGGATTCCCTTAGGTAGGAAGCCTGCTCGATGTTATTGGTTGCCTGAATCAAATTTTTTTGATGGAATTATCTCTTTAGCCCTGATGCTTTTGAGACTTACTCCGGGCTAGTTTTTTTGAGTATCCCATCTTTACTAAGTAGGGGTTTTGTTTGATTGTTACCTCTGGGTGATGACATTGCAGGATGTCATTTCAATTGGGGCCAACTGGATCAGACATGGGGTGAAGTGTAAATCTCTATGTTCTCCCCACTTCTGAATGAGAACTCCAACTGGGGTGTTTCCAATGATGCGACACAATTTATGCAGTTCATGGAGGCAAGATAGTTCAAGGTTTTTCTTTCATCTTTCTAATTGTGGCTGACTTGTGGATGGGAGGGCTTCCAAGTCGATTATACGGTGAAGCTATCCTATCATTTTGACATGGCCCACATACCCTTCATAGGGTACAAATCTTTCTTTCATCTTTTGAAGAGTTTTCCATATATTGAGGAAAATGTCATGCGTACATTCCCTAGAAAATTCTCCTGGTATGTAAAAGTGAGAAGTGGTCGTAGGCCAATACATCACTGGTATATTATCCTTTGCTAGTTGTCTTTACACAAGAAACATATCATGCTGTTGTTCTTTTGGAGGCTCCTCTACTTGATATGCCCAACATGACTACTTCTTGATGATTTCATTCCAAGCGATCGGGCTGGTGGGGGCCTTATCGATTTTTGGACATCGTGGGGGTGGTTCGGAAGATGAGCATGGCCCCGGGCCATCCTATGGTTGAGAAAGAATATCACTCATTATAGATAGAGTTCCTGATGTTTCTGACTCCTTTCTGAGCACCTCAGCATAAGAGGGATTTCTCGTATTTGTTCTATCAAGGGGAGGACCTTCCTTCCAGCAAGTATTTTGGTTGCGAGGAGGACCTTCGCAAGTGGTGCTGTGATGGTGAGGACTATCATGGAAACTTAATGTCCAACTGTAGAGATTTTCCTGACGGTGTGTAACATGGGGAGGACCTTCAGGGCGGGTTGTAGTAAGGTGAGGACCTTCTTGCTACTTGACGTCACTGTGGGGAGGACCTTCACAACAATTGTCATTGTGGGGAGGGACTTCGCAATGCTCGTTATCATGGTGAGGACTATCATCATGACTTGATATCTGGCTACAGGGAGAATTTATGCAGTGTACATCCTAGGTAGGAACTTCATAATGAAATTCAATGAGGGGAGTACCTTCTCATTGCTTGGAATTACTATGGGGAGGACCTTCATGATAACTTTCATTGTGGGGAGGGCCTTCTCAATGACTGTCATCATGGAGAGGACTACCACCACGACTTGATGTCTAACTACAGGGAGAAGCATATCTGTAGAATACACCCTGGGGAGAACCATCAAGGAGGATGACAACAAGGGGAGGTCCTTCTTGGTGTCTGATATTCAGGTCGAGGGGAGGGATACCCCAATGTGCATCAGGAGATAGGAACTCATGATCGATCATTCTTGACCAATGGAGTAAGCCCCCGTGGGTGCTCTATGGGGGACCTTCAGAGCTACTGGTAGTGACATTGCGGGGAGGGCCTTCACAACTACTACTACCACTTCTATAATTCGGTAATGGAATAACAGGGTCTTGATCCTTTGTTGATATGTGTTTGAGGGCATCGCGAACCCCAGCTTCCAGCAGAGTAGGATCATGTACGTGATCTTCATTTTCTAGTTGCCTTTGGAGCTTTTCATTTTTGGGTGCACTCTTGCGGATAACCGGGGCCATATACTATTAGTAATGGACTTCATATTCGGGTCCCTGTATTGTTGGGTCTCATGATGGCATCGGGATACTCCGATGAACATCTTGAGTTTTGGTAGGGATATATGCCTACCTTGGAAAAGCCACCATGTTGGACTGACATCCCCCAGTAGGAATGGGTATTTGTTCCCTATACGGTTGTCTATATGTCACAGGATATTTCCATTGAACCTCCTAGACTAGATCAGGGATGCATAACTACTCCGGAGTGACTAAATCATTTTTCGAGTGAGTCATTCCATTCGAAAACCCATGTAGTTCGGAATGTGTGGGGATTATACATGGAATCTTCCCATTTGATAGACATGATTGGGTGGACCCTTTTGGGATGAGCATTCTTTTAAACTTGGGCCTTCTAGAAGGCGTCCTACATATCCTGATTTGGTCAGGAATCAGAGTTCTCATAGTTGATGTTTATGTGCAGATGTTGTAATCCTCACAAACTTCTAAGCTCACGTGAGTCATTCTCGGTGTGAGAAACAAGAGGATTTGAAAGATTCAACAATGCACATGCCTCCTGCCCTATTGGTGGGGGAGGGAGATCCCACGATGGAAGAGTCTGGGGCGACCGTGGGAGAGGGTACAGAGAAATGGACCTTTCAATGTGAAATGACATCAAAGTTCACATGGCCTTGCCTCAGAATATTGGGGACTTACCTCAGTGGGAGGTCCCCAGACCATGTTCTGGGAAGGGGTGGAATTTTGTCCTCGCCAAAGGGGGGAGTAAACATAACCCCTTTGACTGATCACTATTCCTCATTGAATGGAAAAGAAAGTGATCACCCCCAATCCTGAGAAAAGGGAGGTTCACATTGGAATCCCAAGGTTGGACTCTGGGTTACCATGGGAATGTATCCTTATAGGAATTCCCAAATCCCATACCTTTTTTGGGAGGGCCTTCATGACTTCGCTTACCATGGGTATGTAGACTCAATGGGGCACACTGATGCACCTGATGGCCTGATCATACGGGTTTGATGGCTTTAGAGGAGGCTTTAGCCTAGCCCCGGAGAACTGGTTAATAGAGAAATTATGGAGGACTAGACGGTAATGGAGGGGTGAGGTTGGAATTGGAGGGAACAATACCATAAAACACCCCATTCCGCGTACTAGTTTCTCATGCGGGTTGGGGAAGGCTCCGCATACCGTAGTGGTATGCGGGTAGGAGGGACATTCACGTACCCGTGTGGTACTTGGGAATGGGTATCTCCAACCACATTTCAAAGTGGTACACGAATCGCCATGCTGCTTTGGGTTATATCTGCACACCGATTAGGTACACAGCGTTGGTTTTAGTCCACGTAGCGGTACCCTACGCAGAGCACCAAATTGAAAGAGGGTTAGGGGAATTACCATTCATGGGAAATTCATCCATGAAAGGTCTTTGGTTCATGGATTACCACTTGGGTTTGTGGTTCTATTAATATTATTCAATCCCCCCATTTTTATGGTTCGCGGCTGGCTGTACCTATGGAGGAAGTGGTTTGCGGTTCATGGTTCGTCGATGAAACAAGATGGAGGTTGAAGTGAAATCTTTGAGTTTTCCTCAAGCTTTCATTGCCCGTCCTTCCTTCTATCTGCCTCCTTTTCTTACTCCTTCTACTATGCTCCTTTTATAGAGCATTAGAATGATCATATCTACTGGGCACACGACACCATTTGTAGAGGCCCATTGAAACAATTTTCTAACCCATGGAAACTCAGTCAATCGGGGTTTGAGGAGACATTGGTTCATGATAATGGTTCACAAAACCCTACTCGTCCACTTAATCTGTGAAATGAGGGGTTCACGGCATGGTACGCAGATGGTCTTACTTGCATAACTCCTTCGGTTGACACGTTTCATGGTTTTCCCTACTCGTTGGAAATCGTTTCATGGGCTAGAGGTTCGTGGACTGTCCCGCATACCTGGCGGTTCATGGTCTATCTTTTTTACATACCTTTCCTAGTGATGGTACATGGTCTAATTGAAAACTTTAATTCCTTCAAGTTCCTTCAAAGAAATGAAACTCAATTTGAGTCCTTTCACATTGATAAACTTATAGAAGTGCTTAATTAATTCTAAAAAGCGATTATTGGGGTATTTTCTTCCCTTGGTAGAGTTTTTAGGACCCTACAAATGACCCCCATCAGAATAGTGTCTTTTTGGAATTAAAAAGGGACTATTCTGATGCATAAGTAGTCCTAAACTAAAATGGTTCATGGTAGAGCAGGTAGACCCGATAAGAGGGGACCACAACTATATATAGGGGCCTATGTCATTTGTCTTTTACCATTTTTCATAGTGAAAAGCACTCCTAATTTCCCAGACTCCTTCAATCTTTACGTACCGTGATCTTTGCAAAAACCACATTCGAAAACTATTCTGTATGTTCCACAAATTTATTTCCTCACCATTTCCATGTCCATGTACCAAATTTTGGCTTCCGCAAATGGGACTGTGGAAATTTAAAACATAAAATCTGAATTTCTCATGGAAGAAGGCTACATGGATGACTTGTTCGCATACCTAAATTGGTTCAGTGAACCAAACCTCAAAAAATATTAATACGGACGTAAATTTTAATCCACAACTTTTGAAGGTGAACTTAAATGAGGCCAAGGTTTGCGGTTTCTACATTCCACTGACCATTCTATTCACCGACCAACATTTCATGGGCCTGCTCCTCGTGGTCATTCTGCATACCATGGATGTACATGGTGAATAGGACATGTGTACCATATCTGTAGGTGGAGTAACTTCCGCGTGTTATGTTGCACGCAAAATGATCTTTCTACATACCATTTTTATGAACAGTACACAAAGACTTTTTCAGACTTATTTTAAGTCCTTTAGCATTTTTTCCATATCCTTTTCCCAACAATTCTTATCAGGATGGCTTCTCATTAGATTCTAGATCTTCTTATGCTGGCTACAATGAATAATTCACAGACTGCTGATAACGTCGATGCTTCTTCTGAGGATACTATTTCTACTTCTCTTTCTATTACTGAAAGAAAAATCAAGGGATATGGAAGTTTCAGTTGACGACAAGACTCTGGTCACTTCATTTCAGAAATCCCTTTCTAATCTTCTCACAATGGGTCAAAGGGAGTACCCGGTCTCAGACAAGCTTCCTTCTTACGGGTTTGGCCTTTTGTCCGACATAATGATCCCAATGCCAAACCTGACCGGTCATCCCTTTTTATAGATGATCAATACTTTTATTCCAAAGGCCTTGATCTCTTCCAAGGGAAGGTACCTTCAGAAAGAGACTGCTTCTAGTCCCTTTCTGCATTATGCATCTCAAACCTTAGAAGGGGTGCAGAAGAAACCTGATCATATGGACCACTATTAGGAGAGCATCACGAGGAAGGCTACAACGAATGAGAAACATGGTTGGTCATCTCGACGGGACCTTCAACTTGGAGTCTCATTTGTCTTGTATTGGGGGTGCCCCTTTTGGGTTCACCAGAGTTATGAAGAATTTTGAGATGAGCTACAACTTGTGGGACTGCACAAGGCCTCCTGGGTTTCTCATACATACACCCATCATCTTATTTTCCTTATTTTACAGCTTTTAAGTAGGTGGAGTCCAAACACCAACACTTTCCATTTGACCCATGGGGAGGTTGGCATCAGCCTTTGGGATATCCATCTAATTTTGGGAGTCCCTATCATTGGGGACATGTACGATGAATTTCTCCCCTCGTCCACTGTTTGAGATGATGAGGAAAGAACCCCCCTTTGGCCAAGAAACTCATCATCCAGGAGAAAATGCTTTTGAAGGAATGTGATCCCTATCTTAAGTAGGATGTTTCATTTCACAACTGGTTTGGTGATTTTTCTAAGCATACGGGTCTCGAGCCCGATCTGTAGAGACCGAGGGCTTGTCCCACCAAAGCCACTCGGAGGCGAGAAGGTACCTACTGGACTGCCTTAGAAGAGGGGGAATTCTGAAAATGGGGATGGGGGATCATCCTTGATGTCAATTGGTTATTTTTACTGGAGGATTTCTTGGCCATGTTCCTAAGCGGGTGGATTCTACCAATGCGAGAATCTGGTGGCATAAGAGCCTCAACCTTTATCCTGGTCGCTCAGTTGGCCACCGGTAAATGCATCAATTTGGATATCCCCGTGTTGGCCAAGATATACCACATGATGGGCCACACCAGCGAAGGGGGGTCACCCTGCCGAATGGTTGGCCCTTTTCAAATTCTTTGGGGATGAATGGGAGCCCACATAGGGGTTATTCCTTCATCAATTCCTTACTAATCCCACATTTGAGCATTCGACCATACCTTCAAAGCACCAGTGGGGTCATGCCAGTGGCTTGAGCCTCATAAGATAAGCAAGAGGAGCAGAATGAAAGGAACGAGCAAGACTTAATGGCTTGCCTCAACGCTTATGAAAATTTTTCTTACCACCCTTATGATTCTCACACTGGTACCATTACAAATAACGCATCATAAGACTTTGTCAATTGAGGTTACTTCTTTTCTTTATGAGAAGGAATTTTGGTTGCTTGTATTGGATGGAAAATCATATTCAAGGTCTATGAACCCTACAGGTTTAGCCAAAAATTCAATTGCATTCAGAAGTTATACCCTCCTGCTCTTAACAACGCTCTCCAGGAGAAACATCTTATGATAGCTCACCAATTTTGACTAATGTTCACCCAAGAGGACACCCAGAGCCAGGAAAAACTTCCGGATTATTCAGATTCTGTGCCCTTCCTTACCAAGAATTATGCTGAGGCCTGGGTTAGGCCAAATCCTGATGGTCAATTGACCAACTTGGTGCCCACTGTGGCGACTCCCAGGGCATCCATGGTGAAGGGAAAGGGGAAGCAAAAGGTTGTGGGTGAGCACCCTTGACCTGGAAATGTTCTTTGAAGGTCCCTTATCCCCCTCCCTAGGAAAGTCATGATAGATGGAGTTATGACCTCACAGGTAGCCGAACAAGCTGCTGGAGCTGTTGCCGAGAATCCATCATTCATTCCTTCCAAGGCCAATTTTCCAATGCCCTGGAGGAAATGATACCATTTTAAAGGTTATACATCTTCCCATAGCTGATCCTATTGCGATTTATGCAAACTCCTCTAGACTAGGGAAGTTTCCCTTATTGGTATTGGTTCAGTTTCAGCACCAGCTGAAATTTATTTCGATGAGGATCCAAATGAGGTGGACTGCAAAATTACGGACCTTGAGACCCTCATCCACTCTCGAAGTGGTCGTTGCAGGTACTTGCATCAGGTGCTTTATATACTGCAACTAGAAACCGCCACCACCATTGATGAAGCTGTTGGCTTTCCTACTATGGCTGCCACAAAAAAGGTTTCTTCTTCTCCCCCATCATCTCATAAAAACTCCTCTTATCAAGGTCCCGAGCTTTCAGGGGAACCCGGGAAATGTTTATAGTTGTCGAAGCCTACCCCAATTCCTCATGTTAACCCCCCAAGCGTTGGCCATCCCAATTATGATTTCATTTCCAGAGGCTTGGAGATTATGGGATGAGTTGAGGGAGACTACCTCAAATGAAGATATATGGAGACTTCTTTAGAGGGAACGCTTTGATATTCTAGGTTTTGGGGGAGCCATCACTCCTACTGTCATTTCAGCCGATGAAGATCTTGATGGGGTGGCTGCTCACCTGACTGAAATAGATAAGTGCCTTCATTATTCTACAGACAAACATTATTGGTCAGACTGCGTGACATTGGTGGAAGTATTTCCACGACCAACAGAATAGGTATTATCTACAATCTTTGGTCTTAAATTCAGTTACTGCAAAGACCATGAAAGATTCCCCCCATTTACTTCTTATTTATTATTATTATTTTTATTTTCATCGAGGGCCTTCCGGGTCCCAAAAGACAGCCTTTTCCCCAACTTATTCTCCCAGATAAACTGTAGCTGGGGAGTACGCTCCCTCACTGGTAGGGGGTACTACTAAAGGATCTCTCAGAGCCCAAGAGAATATGGAGGTGGTGATTGCTGACCCCTCCAGAGAGTTTCCTCCTCCAGATCCTCTTGGTGATCTTATTCAGGATCCATCTCCCCAACAGTCCAAGAAATGTAAGCAAGCTTCCTATCTATCGAAGCACATTCAAAGGGGGATCACAATAAAGTGTCTTCTCACCTGGTGATTGAACCAAATATACTTATCTTGTTGACTCATTAGTACTTATATGTACTTTGACGTAGGGCAAATCGATGATCAAACGATGATTTCTCGGGCATCTATAGCCCCTGTCCCCCTTCAGGGCATATGAAGAATCACTATCTATTACATCTAATCAGAATAGGGGAGTAGGGCCTTATGAAGAGACTGAGGGTGTTTTTGACCCCTTGGATGTTCCTTCCCTTGCTCAACAAATTTATACCCCATCAGTGGAAGGTTATATAGAAGTCGAGGGTTCATTTTATCATACTGAACTGATTCTCATGGATAGGGACATGGTATTATTTGTGGCGAGGGCTAAGTCCAGTGAAAATCACCAGGTTTTACCAGATTTTGGAATGGCTTCGAATACCATTGGGTCATTAAATATCGACCAAGAGGATCTTGTCCCTATAAAGGTAATTTCTTCAAAAGATGATACTCTTCCTTCTTATGGTGGATCGGAGAAATTCACAGTCGAGGAGGCTGATGTTCTATCCCTTGAAAATATAGATCAGACTATCATGCCATTTTTTCCAGTTTTGAGAGGTGTTATGTTTTCTTCCCCCAGTATTCCAAGACCAATATCCTTATTTGGAATGAATCTCCCCACAAGTCTTATATTGACCAGTGAACTTTTAAGGATTGTCTTGAGTACTACTGTTAGGATCGGTCATGGTTCCAGGTCCTTAAAACCCTCTCGTATCCATGGAGAGTGGCTGATGATTGAAGATGTAGCGCCACCTATTTTGGATAGTGATACTAATTTGGGGGTGGGAGGTATTCTCTTCTCCTCTTCATCCTTGGAATCACAATCACAAGATTTGGCAACGACGGATGTCCCTACCTTTCCATCTATTATGGTTAAAAGAGATGAGGTTGTTGCAGGGTCAAGCCGTGTTGTAGATGCCGAACCAAGTCCCTCTCTGGTGACGTTCATTCCCTACTATATTTCATCATCAGGGAGTGATTCTGAGACCAAATGAGAAAGCTTATCCGAATTTCATCCTACTCAGAAAAAATCCAGGAGGAACATCTGGGGATTAATCTCTCAGACTCCATTAGAAGAGATGCCCGAAAAATTTCCAAAGTTACACCGCCAATTTGTAGTCTTGGGTTTCATTGGATTCAACTATCATGGAATTTATGATATATTAAGGCAAGTGGTTGCTGCTCAGTAAGCAATAGGTTCACTTGAGTCTCGACTCTCTGTGCCAAAGTTGATGACTTATCTAGCAGCTACATGACAAGTCCTCATTGATGAAGATTCTACTCATGCTGGGACGGTTGTTAAGTTGAAAAATAAGATCACAAAGCAAGAGTCTTTGATGGAGCAGCTTGACCAGGAAGTGGAGCAAAAAATATAAAAACTGGAATGACTCAAACAGGAGTGGGCTCAGGCCACAGCTGCCATTGAGGAAGGGCAATGAAAAATGCATGAGGGAGAGAGAACCTGCCTCCAATCCATGAGAGAAGTGGAGGCACTGCGAGTGAGTGCGTAAGTTGAGACTACAAATTTATTGAAGCTTCACCAAGCCATGGAGTAATCTCCCCAATCGTTGATGCAGCTTTGCGACTCCATCGAATGTCTCCTATGAAGGCATTTTCTTGTTCTCAAGGAGAGGCTCCAAGTTGTGGATTCCTGCCATATATTTCCTAGAATACGATGGAACTAATTTACCTCCAAATTCCCTCTTTTCGCCTTTTCCTATCAAGATCATTTCAGTCAAATGTTAATTTTAAAACATGACTTGAAATTAGTAAATTGAGATAATTGGATCGAGCTCTAATTTTTTCCTGATCCAAGGGACTCAACAAGCGTAGTTTGACTATTGCTGAGTTTGAATAGAATACCTCATGAAATTTTATGTATTTTTTGTTATTAGCCTAATTTTTTTCCTAAGACTGCTTGACATGAGCTTAGTGGGAATGACTTGGATCTTTCTTAGGCTTCCCTTTGTGGGTTTCTGACCTAACAAGCTTTACACCTTTTCTGATGGATCAATGCGTCTTTTTAGTGAACTGATACTCGACTTTTACCCAGAGGTGCCTTCGGCGGATTTTCCCTCTAGTAAGCATAACGTCTCTTCTTTCTCTAGAAGTCCATAGTCCTTCCATTCAAACTTATTACTAATATTTTAGGTCGAACCAATTTGAACAAATTTAATGGGGTAAGGCCCCGACCTGGGACCGTTAGTCGAGAATGTTCTAGTGTCCTTCATACATAGGTTAATGATAATTCTTGACCCTGTATGTGTGGATTATAGACATGCATGAGGCTCATGAGACACTTTAGTCATACATAGGTAGGAAAGGACTCTCCTAGGGATTAATTTTCCTTTGATTAATGGCCATTTTTGTGGGCGACGTATGCAGAGCCACCAGGGCATGATATGTATAGTCAAGAAAAGATGTCCCTAGAACATTGGCCTTCCATTCCCGATGGCCTACTGGGATTTTCCACATTTTGAATTTATCTTGATGTTGGGAGCCACAATAGGTGGATGGCTTGAGTAGTGTTGTCTAATAACATTAGGAAAATTCACACCAGGCTTGAGTTAGAAATTATTCCTGCACATTTCTTACTTGTTTGGGGGAGATTTAGTAAGTGGTCAATTCAGTTAAGAGTCTTTTCTATGTCAGGGGAACTTGGGAAGAAGGAGGTACATAAGGCATCATCCATGAGTTTTGTGAATCTTGGGGTGTGACAAGACGTTAATTTCATTTGAGCGTACGGAGACTGGAAATGACTCTCCAAGAGATGAATTTTCCTTTGATTGATGTCCATTTTTGTGGGTGACGTATGTAGAGCCACTGAGGCATGATATGAATTTTCAATCAAAGGTGTCCCCAGGACATTATTCTTCCGCCTTCGATGGCCTTTTAGGATTATGGAGATTGAGAAATTTCTGAATATGGTGTGTAACCTTCGACCAGGGGTGACCCTGATAACAAGAGGAGGCTTTTTAGATGAAATTATTCGGGGAAACCTGGAAACGAGTGGGGGAACTCTTCCTTTGCATACGTATCAACTTTTCTCATGTGGATAAGATATATTTTAGAAACCTCAAAATATACCAAAGGTGAATTGGGCCCATTTGTTTTGACATATCCAGGATGTGTGAAAAGAGGAAAATGCAAACCATGACTTTGAGGGCCCTTGAATTAGGAGGGGTGGAATGCGGCTTGGAAGCCATTAGGAATAATTAGATAGGAGAGGAATCTCCTAGGGAAGAATTTTACTTTGATTGACGGCTATTTTTGTGGGTGACGTATGCAGAGCCACCGGGGAATGATATGCATAGTCAATCAAAGGTGTCTACAAGACACTGGCCTTCCATCCCTGATGGACTTAGAGGGTTATGGGGATTCAAGATAACTTAAAGCATGAAGTTTGGAATATGGAAGGGGTACACCAGGACATATTGGGGACATTTGGACTTTGATTTTCTCATGGAATAATGTCCCTTACGTAGATCTAACCTATACTCAGGGTTAGGTATTCATTCTATCATTGGGATACCCGGTCGTTTAGCATCACATGGATAGGACTCAGGGTTCATCTCAGGGGAGGGAACCGTGACATGCCTTTTAGGGCCATTCTTCTAGGACCTAATTCCTGGGCCGTTTTTCCATAATGTTATGGTGGATCTCTTGCTAAGATCCCTAAGCTCACGTGAGCTATGCTCAGTGTGAGAAAAAAGGGAACATAATGGTTTCATGTCACCATATAAGAATAGTGAATTAAACATTAGGGGGAACTTTTAGGCAAAATCTATTTCCTTGCAGTTTAACGTCATGTAGTGAGGATGATTTTGGACTTGCAGTTTAACATCGTGCGGTGAGGATGATTTTGGCCTTGCAGTTTAGCATCGTGCGGTGAAGCTGATTTTCGCCTTGCAGTTTAGTGTCGTGTGGTGAGGAATATTTTGTCCTTGCAGTTTATCGTCGTGCGGTGGGGATGATTTTGGCCATGTAGTTTATCGTCATGTCGTGAGGATGATTTTAGCCTTATAGTTTAGTGTCGTGCAATGAGGAAAACTTTGGATTTGCAGTTTAGTGTCGTGCTGTGAGGATGATTTTGTCCTTGTAGTTTAGCGTCATGTGGTGAGGAAAATTTTGGCCTTGCAGAGGTCTTCAAAAGTTTCAGGTTAATCAAAACCAGGGTGTTCCGGTGTTCCTTAGTCGTGAGTGATGATAGAAGGTATAAACCATAGTCCTGGGGGTGACTTGAATCAGGAGGGATGAGATGGGGCTTGAAATCCATTGGGCGTATAGAGGCAGGAGAGGATTCTCCTGAGGACAAATTTTCCTTTGATTAACATCCATTTTTGTGGGCGACATATGTAGATCCACCAGGGCATGATATGTATAGTCAATCAAAGGTGTCCGCATAATACTAGCCTTGCATCCTAGATGGCCTTGGATGATTGTGAGGATCTAAGTTTTCCCAAGGTATAGAGTGTGACAAACGGAAATAGTTTACCTGGGAATGTGAGAATACCCAGACCATGATTAACCGTGACCTTCTTGGAGATTCCACATAGGTCCGACCAACATATAGGGAAAATGGACATTTCTTTTTGCTAGTGGTTGGGCCAGGATGTCAAATCCGAGCATCTCTACGTATCTCATGAGGGAAGGAACAATGCCACATGTAGTTCTGGATGTTTTCTACAAACAATTGTTCGATGTGTTAGGGACACTTGAGTAAATTTTGGTTTTACTTGATATGGGTGCCAGACCTACCATACTCCCATATGGTTTATTTGTATAAGATAATACCTACCTCTAATCCTAAGATCACGTGAGTTATAATCGGTGTGAGAAACAAGGAGTGCTTAAGAGTCTCCTTTTCAAGTGTGAGGTGATAGAGAATATTATGGGGGCCTTTTCATTTTTTTGGTGGGGTTGGGATAGGATCGAAGATCGAGGCATTGCTACATATCTTGCGAGGGCTAGAATCAAGCCGTACATAGTTCCGTGTGTACCCTGTACTGGTTCGTCTTGGTCTAAAGTGTGGGGGTACTTTTATTCTACCCATCATGGTTGTTAGGTCCGCCATGTTACCCCATAGCTGACCTATTTAGGAGAATCTCTATCACCATTCCTAAGCTCACGGGAGTTGTACTCGTTGTGAGAAACAAGGAGTGATAAGGGTTTCCTTTATGAGTATGGGTAGATAGGGGGTGTGATGGAGGCATTTTTTCAACTCATAGTTTAAGGTCTTAGAGTTTGGACCCTAACATGGGAGCATTTTTATGACTCATAGTTTAGGTTGGTAGAGTTTGGACCAACACATAAGGGGATTTTTTTATGAATCATAGTTTAACATTGTAGATCTTAGATTTTGGCATTGGGGTGATATTTTTAACTCATAGTTTAAGGTCTTAGAGTTTGGACCTTGGAATGGAGACATTTTTAACTCATATTTTAAGGTCTTAGAGTTTGGACCTTAACATGGGGATTTGTTGTTACTCATATTTTAAGGTCTTAGAGTTTGTACCTTAACATGGGGACATTTTTATCTTTACTCATAGTTTAAGGTCTTAAAGTTTGGACCTTAACTTGGGGATTTGTTGTTACTCATAGTTTAAGGTCTTACAGTTAGGACCTTAACATTGGGAAATTTTTATCATTACTCATAGTTTAAGGTCTTAGAGTTTGGACCTTAACATGAGGATTTTTTGTTACTCATAGTTTATGGTCTTATAGTTTGGACGTTAACATTGGGGAATTTTTACTGTTACTCATATTTTAAGGTTTTAGAGTTTGAACCATAACATGGGGATTTGTTGTTACTCATAGTTTAAGGTCTTGGAGTTTGGACCTTAACATTGGGGCATTTTTATGCGAAGTATTTTTTCAAGAAATTCTCATTTGTGGGAGCCATGATGAGATTTCCGTCCATTGATATCAGTGCGTATGCTCCGTTGTAATAGAACTGATGTATGACATATGGTCCTTACCACTTTGGTTCAATATTTGGGGGCTTCCCCCCTAGTATCATCATGGTTATGAGGACTAAAAAACTTTCTCCTTTGAGGAAAGATCAAAGTAGAACCTTTTTGTTGAAAGCTTGTACAATCCAGTTTTGGTAGATTTCCAAATGGTGCAGAGTGTGTAGCCCTTTTTCTTCTAACTGCATTAATTCATCAAAGCATCTCTAGGATTTCTCATCCATAGACAATTGATCAAAAATGGCCACATGAAGTGACTTCATTTTTATTTTTATAGGTAACACCGACTCTACCCCATATACTAGTGAGTACGGGGTTTCCTGAGTGGAGGTGTGGGTCATGGTCTGGTAAGCCCACAAAGCATGAAAGAGCTTGTCTAGCCACAATTTCTTATCCATATCAACCATATTTTGAAGTATGTTGGACAGAATCCTGTTAAAAGCTACTATATTCCCATTGGATGCCGCGTGGTAGCGGGATGACTGATTGGCCTTGATTTCATATTCTCGATATAGATTATCCAGCCCAGCAGAGCAGAAGTTGGTGCCGTTGTCTATTAGGATTGTATGAGGGACACCAAATCTGGTGATGATGTTGGCCTTCACAAAGTTGATGATTTTTTTACCCCAACTTTCTTAAGGGGTATGGATTTATCCCATTTAGAAAAGAAGTCGGTTTCTGTGAGTATGAACTTGAATTGTCTAGCTGTAGTGGGAGGATATGGTCCAACAATATCCATCCCCCATGCGACGAATGGCCAAGAGTATTTAGCTGCATGAAGAAACTCTGGGGGAGGTGTATGAAATTAGCATAAACTTGTCCATAATGTAACTTCTTAGTGAATATGGCACAATCATGTATCATGGTGGGCCAATAATACCCAATCCACCAGATTTGGTGTGAGATCTTGGTTGCTGACTGGGGTGCTCAACAAGATCCGGCGTGCACTTCTTTCATGATGGAAGTAGTCTCTTCTCCATAAATGCACCTGAGAAGGACTCTATCAAGGCATTGTTTGTAGAGGACCTTATCTTGGTTCACCCCATTGTACAAGGTAAAATTTAATTCCCACCTTTGGAACTGCTCCCTTTCAACCCTAACTAGTGGGAGTTCTCCGTTTCGAAGGTAATTTGTGACGGGTGTCATCCACCTGGTGGTATGACCATAAGACTCAGGAACGAGAATAATTTGATCAATTTCCTCCATATTTCTTTGGATTAACTACAATACCATTCGACAATGAACAATACTAATGAATGTTTCATCCCAGTCAGGATCATCCAAGGCTATGGATGCATTTTCCAAAATGTCATCTTGAGCATTCTGTGACCGTTGGACCTGAGTCAACATTAGTTCTGATGGGAATTCTTCCATCAGTTCTCGAACATGGTTCATTAAGGGAACCAATACTTCTTTCTTGATAGCATAGTCATCGTTAACCTTTTTAATGACAGGCTTCAAATCACCCTTTATTTTTAGGTGTTTGGATTGCACTTGGAGTGCCAATTATAGGCTTGCAATGAGGGAATGATTCTCTGCTTCATTGTTTGCACACCCTTCTAAAAGAAAGAAAGAGTAAGGCATGATGAACTTTTTGGGAGATATGAGTATGACTCCCAGCCCCACTTTGTTGATATTGGGATCCTCCATACTTTTTCCTGTCAAGCTTCAGGAAGCACTATCGAAGTACATTTCCTACATCTAGGGGTTCTCCTGGATGGAAAACACTTCATTATCCAGAAGTTCGGTATCTAATGGTGCATTTTCTTCTGAGGGGTGATCATCTATGAAGTTTTCCAACACTTGGACTTTGATGGAATTCTGGGGAACACACCGTATGTAAAATTGTTACAGGATGACCGCCCATCGTGATAGGTCCCCATTTATCATGGGATAGTTGAGGATATACTTGAGCGGGTTGTAGCAAGAGACCATGTGGACCTCATGGTGCTACAGGTAATGCCTGAGCTTTTTAACTACAAATATTTGGGCTAGGAAGTTCTTTTAAATCTTCTAATACCGAGTTTAAGCATCAATCATTGTCCGGCTGAGGTAGTAAAGGATGTTCTCACTGCCAACATCATTTTTCTATCTGAGGAAGGCTCTTACTGACCGTTTCAAGGAAGTTATGTATAAAATGAGTGGTCTACCCTCAACTGGAGGCATGATCACCGACATGCTTAGGAGATATCTTTTTAGGTTGTAAAATTCTTGTTGACAATTGTTATCCCATTCATACGTAACTCCTTTTTTCATGAGCTTGGTGAAAGGTAAACATTTAACTTCTAGGTTGGATGTGAAGCACCTAATGTAGTTGAGGTGCCCCTAGATACCTCTCATCTCTGTGAGGTTGTGAGGTGGGGGAATTCCAAGAATGACCTTCGTCTTCTCAAGGTTAACATTGATGCCACGATGGCATATGATGAAGCCGATAAATTTTCCTGAGTTAACGCCAAAGGTGCATTTCAGGGGATTGATATTTAAACTGTGCTATCACAATTTGTTATAGATAGTTTCAAGGTCGGCCAGGTGGTTTGAACGCTGTCGTGACTTAACCACCAGGTTTTCGACATAACACTTGATGAATTTTCACAAAAAGGGATTGAAGATGTGATACATGGCGTGTTGATATGTGGCACTGAAATTATTTAGACTGAAGGGCATCACTTTATAAAAGAACACCCCTTGAGGGGACCTAAAAGTGGTAGCTTCTTCATCTCCTCAGGCCATCTGGATTTTATTGTATCTAGAATAGCCGTTCATGAAGGATAGGGCTTCATATCCTACTATTCCATCTATCAACAATTATATGATCGGTACTTAGAAGTTATCTTTTGTGGAATGATGATTAAGGTCCCTGAAGTCAATGAAGATTATAATATGTCCATTCTTCTTTTTGACAGGGACTATGTTGGCCAACCAGATCGGATATTGGACCTCCCGTATGAAGTTGGATTTGATTAGTATGACTACTTCAACCTCTATTTTGGCATCATGATTTGGGTGGGTCCTTCTAGATTCTTTTTTATTGCCCTGGTGATCTTCTGGTAAGCCCATATGATGGGCGATGACTTCACAATAGAGGCCTGGAATCTCTGTGTAATTCCAGGAAAACACATCTCGATTCTTCTATATGAAGGAGGTATATTCCTCCTTCTCTTCAATAGGCATGTCTACACTGATTAAAGTGGGTCATGGGTCATTTTAAGTGCCTAGATATATCTCATTAAGTTCATCGATGGTGGTGGAAACACCTTCTTTAAATGCAGGAGGGGAATATCCGAGGTCTTCTTCCTCTTCTTAGTCTTCTTCATTTTCATCATCTTCCCCTTTTGATGGAGAAAGTATTTTTGAGATAACTTCTCCAATATTGGGAAATAAATATCCTTTTTTCTTTAGTGTTTGAGGCAAGGGAAGTTTGATGTCCCAAGGATGGGCTGAGAGCATCTTTGATAGGGATTTTCCTGACAACATGGGAGTCAGCTCGTTCTTCGATGTCCTTGGACTCGATGGTTATAGCAGAGACCATGCAGAAAACTGAGTCTATATCTAGGCTTGTAATTACGCATTCAATTTGGTTGATGGGTAGTATGTACTCCTCCCCAAGCTACTGGAAAGGGTATGAAGAATACATCTCCAATCCATTCGGGGCATTGATCCAATCAACATCGTCAGTCAAAATATGTTTTTCTTTAGACTCATAGAACCTTGTGTCGATGTAATGCGACTCACAGAACACAAACAGGGATTTATCGGTGTGCAACATATCTTTTTTCCCATTAGTGAAATATTTAACACACTGATGGTATGAGGATGGAATTGCAGCATGCTGATGCAGCCAAGGCCTCCCTAACAAAACATTGAAGGCCATAATTTTCCGCACCACCAGGATCTCAGAATCTGATATGAGATCTCTAATCCAAGTTTTAAGATTGATTCATCACAACGGCTTCTTCTCACTTTTGTCATATCCCAACAGAGTTGATGTGTAGGGTGTTAATATGTATTCATCATATCCCAGTCGATGAAGCACTCTCAGTGGGAGGAGGTTAACTCCAGAGCCATTGTCGATGAAGATCCTATGAACATAAATTCCATTTATCTTGCTGGACACATATAAGGGTCTGATGTTCCCTTGACTGATGACATCTTCATCCCTGTCTATGAAGTAGATGAAATCATGACATTCTTCGGGGCTGGTATCCGTTTGGTATACATCAACCGCTGCTACTTCATCCTCAAACTTCTGGGGACTTAGCAAGGCTTTGATGAGTGCCTCCCTAATATCTGTGGAAAAAATAAATGCATCCAGGATTGACAACTTTTCTGGTACTGAAGCCAGCTGATTTAACATGTCATAATTCAGCTCTAAAGCTTGGTGCTTGTCGGCTTGGGGTTTCTCTTTCATAGACACTTTAGGGGATTGATCTTTGGAAGTAGATGGTTCAACCTCTATAGCAGGAGCCAACGGTGCGACAGTCCATTCCACGTTTGGCTGGACTGGTCTGCCTGTATACCTTGGGTAGTTTGTTATTTTTTCCCCTAATGGATAATCCAAGATAATTGGGCTTGGGTTTCCTCTAATGGGGGATAAGAAGCATTCTGGTTCTCGTTGCATCTACCAGAGGGTCCTTCCATGGGTTTCTGTGATATTAATGGTTTGACTCATGGCGTGGATGAGAATTTGACTCCTACCACAATCATTCCTTCCAGGAAACCTCTGGCCTCTGTGGCCTCTTCTTCCTACTCTCCAGTTGGGTGTGGAGAATTTGGGTTTGTGGCCATAGTCTTCATCAGATAAGGGGTCCATCAAGTGAATGATATTAATGGAGTTGAAGATTAGTTCTTGATCAGATGTTGTTCCTGTCTGACTGCCTCCTTATGATGGTACCGTTTGGCGGGGCAGTGCCCGTTGTGCCTTTTAGCGTGGCAGTGCCTTTTGAACCCAAGACTGTTGGCATGAATCCCTAAAGTGTCAACACTGAATTCATCTTTGGTATCAGCTCATCTTCTTGATCTTTCTTTCTGCCCTTCTGTCCTTTAGAGGATCACATGGCTGAGAAGGATGGATTTACTATTTTAGGAGCTTTTGGGGGAACAATAGGTTGTTTCAACTATGCCTGGAGGATGTGGTGGACTCGGTTGATGGTCTTCCGAGTCATCCAGTTGTCAAAAATGTTCTCCTTCTTGCTGGTGACTATTTTACACTCTTCTTCCTCTCTTGAGTCGGAGGTGGAAACATACGCCACTTGTGCTGGGGGTGGGCCCAACTTGACTTGCCCGGAATCCACTATCTTTTGTAGGAGATCCCTGAAAACAAAGAATTCATAGATGGTGTGCCCTAGTATTTGGTGATATGAAGAATAATTTGGATGGTCATTGAGACCCACTTAATCGACTCTCTTTGGCTCTGGCAGCCAGAGCAAGTTGCGATTCATGGAAGCTATGAAATAGTCGCAGACCTGGTCATCTCAGAATGAATAAAATCTATTTATTAAATCTTCAAACTAATTTCTTTTAGCACCATGTCACTCATCTTTCCAAGGTGGGGGTGGATGTTTGTGTCCAGGGGGTCCCGCACAGTTCGGTGGGGGCCTCGTAACTGGGGATGGTGCCAGGGGTGGCTTATGACTGACAGAAGTTGCTTCATCTTTTCCTGTTCTTTTCCGAGGGGCTAATTGGGCCACTTGGGACTTGAGGTTAGTCCTTTTCAAGGAGTCTTTTAACCTTTGGGAAATGGTAGAGAAGTCTCTAAACCCACTTGTGTACTTTATTGGGATTAATGGAGTTCACAATTCATCCCAAAGGTTATTGATGCACATGGAGAGCATCTCATCCTGTAGGAGTGGCCAATTCAGGGAATATGTCAGGCCTTTCCATCTGGAAATGAAGTCTGAGACTCTCTTGTTCTCTCGCTTCTTGTAGTTCATGAGATCACTGACCATCGTCTTGGGTAGCATCAAACTGAACTGGAAGAGAAACTATCACTAGAGGTCCTCCCAGCCAATAATTGAATTAGTTAGCAGGCTAGTATACCATACGAAATCCGATACCTACAGGGTTTGTATGAAACAACTAAGTTTTAAGGCTTATTTCTACTTTGGAGTGCCCATCATGGGGTCACAGTAAGATGCATAGTGCATCAAATTCTGTTTTGGGCCCCTTGATCCATTGAATACTGGGAATATAGGGTTCCCAAAGTTTGGTGGTGGTTAAGTCACATCAGCGTTCGAACCACCTAGCTGACCTTGAAACTATCTTCAACAAATTGAGATAACACAGTTTAAATATGAATCCCTTGAAATGTGCCTATGGCATTACCTTGGGATAATTTCTCGGATTTGTTGTATGCCATCATGGCATCGAAGTCGACCCTGAGAAGACGAAGGCCATTCTTGGAATGCCCCCACCTCACAACATCACCGAGATGAGAGGTCTCCAAGGGCACCTTTACTACATTCGGCGCTTCATATCCAACCTAGAAGGTAAATTTTTACCTTTAAAAAAGCTCATGAAGAAAGAAGTAACATATGAATGGGATAATTATTGTCAAGAAGCATTTGAAAACATCAAAAATATCTCCTAAGCCCACCAGTGATCATGCCTCTAGTTGAGGAGAGACCACTCATTTTATATTTAACTGCCCTAGAACAATCAGTAGGTTCCTTCCTCATGCAGAAAAATGATTCTGACAGTGAGATTAGCCTCTACTACCTTATCCAGACAATGATTGATGCCAGAACTCAGTATTCGAATAATAAAAAGAACTGCCTAGCCCTAATCTTTGTAGTTCAGAAGCCCAGGCATTACCTACAGCACCATGAGGTCCACCTGGTCTCCCACTACAACCCGATCAAGTATATCCTCAACCATCCCATGATAAATGGGCGCCTATCACAATGGGCGGTCATCCTGTAATAGTTTGACGTACAGTACATTCCCCAGAAGGCCATAAAAGGCCAAGAATTGGCAGATTTCATGGATGAGCAACCCTTGGAAGAAACAACACCATTGGATACTGAACTTCAAGATGAAGAAGTGTTTTCCATCCAAAAGAACCCCCAGATGTGGGAAATGTACTACTATGGTGCTTCTTGAAGCCCGACAGGGAAAAGGATGGAGGATCCCAAACTCAACAAAGTGGGGATGGGAGTCGTACTTGTATCTTTGGAAAAGGCCATCATGCCTTACTCTTTCCGGCTTTTGGAAGGGTGTACGATCAATGAATCAGAGTATCAGGCCCTCATTATTGGCCTGGAATTGGCACTCTAGGTGAAAGCTGAACACCTAAAAAAATGAGTGATTTAGAGCTAGTCATCAAACAGGTTAATAGTGACTATGCTATTAATAAAGAAGTATTGGTTTAATTAATGAACCATGTTCGAGAACTAATGGAAGAATTACCATCAGAACCAATGTTGACTCATGTTCTCTAGTCACAGAATGATCAATCTGACGCTTTGGTAAATGCAGCCACAACCTTGGCTGATCCCGACCGGGATGAAATAGTTATTAGCATTTCTCACCTTTGGATGGTATTTCCATTAATATAGAGAAATACGGAGGAAATTGATGAAATTATCCCCTTTATTGAGCCTTAAGGTCTTACCATCAAGTGGATGACACCCGTCGCAAATTACCTTCAGAATGGGGAACTCCCACCAGTTAGGGATGAAAGGGAGTAGGTCCAAAGGTGGGCAGTCAATTTTACCCTATTAAATGGGGTGAACCAAGAGAAGGTCCTCTACAAATGAGGCCTTTATGGAGTCCTTCTCAGGTGTATTGATGGATAAGATACTTCTTCCATCATAAAAGAAGTGCACACCAGAGCTTGTGGAGCACACCAATCAGCAACCAAGCTCTCTCACCAAATCCTGAGGCTTGGGTATTACAGGCCCAACATGATACAAGATTTCTCTATATTCACTAATAAGTTCCATTTCTTCCAAGTTCATGATAATTTCATACACCACCCCCTAGAGTTTCTTCATGCGGCTAAATACTCTTGGCAATTCGTCGCCTGGGGGATTGATGTTGTGGGACTGTATCCTCCCGAAACATCCAGAAAATTAAAGTTTATAATCACAACAACTGACTTCTTTTCTAAATGGGTTAAAGCCATACCCCTTAAGGAAGTAGGGGTGAAAAACATCGTCAGCTTTGTGAAGGCAAACATCATCTCCAGATTTGGTGTCCCTCATACAATACTGACGGACAATGTCACCAACTTCTGCTCTGCTAAGCTGGATAAGCTATACTGGGAATATGGAATCAAGGCCAATCGGTCATCCCACTACTACACAGCAGCCAATGGGAAGATATAATCTTTCAACAAGACTCCATCCAACATACTTCAAAATATGGTCAACAAGGATAAGAAATCATTTCCAGATAATCTCCTTCATGCTTTGTGGGCCTACCGGACCACGACACTCACTGCCACTCAGGAAACCCCATACTCACCAGTATATGGGGTAGAGGTGGTGTTACCTATCAAAATCCAAGGGCTGTCACTTCGTGTGGCCATTTGTGATCAACTATCCATGGAAGAGCAATCCCATAGATGATTTGATGAATTGGAGCAGTTAGACAAAAAAAGGCTGCATACTCTACACCATTTGGAAATCTACCAAAATCGAATTGCACAAGCCTTCAATAAAAAGGTTTACCCTCAATAATTCCTTGAAGGAGAAATGGTGTTAGTCCTCAGAACCCATATGATACTAGGGAAGAATCCACCAAATCTTGAACCAAAGTGGGAAGGAACATATGTCATACACCGAGTCTATTCCAATGGAGCATACACCCAGATATGAATGGAATGAAATCTCATCACGACTCCCACAAATGTGAATTTCTTGAAGAAATACATCGCATAAAAATTCCCCAATGTTAAGGTCCAAACTCTAAGACCTTAAACTATGAGTATCAACAAATCCACATGTTAAGGTCCAAACTCTAAGACCTTAAACTATGAGTAACGATAAAAATGTCCCCATGTTAAGGTCCAAACTCTAAGACATTAAACTATGAGTAACAAAAAATCCCCATGTTAAGGTCTAAACCCTAAGACCTTAAACTAGGAGTAATAATAAAAATGTCCCCATGTTAAGGTCAAAAATATAATACCATAAACTATGAGTAACAACAAATCCCCATGTTAAGGTCCAAACTCTAAGACCTTAAACTACGAGTAAGGATAAAAATGTCCCCATGTTAAGGTCCAAACTCTAAGACCTTAAACAATGAGTAACAACAAATCCCCATGTTATGGTCCAAACTCTTAGACCTTAAACTATGAGTAATGGTAAAAATGTATTTATGTTAAGGTCCAAACTCTAAGACCTTAAATTATGAGTAACAACAAATCCCCATGTTAAGGTCCAAACTCTAATACCTTAAACTATGAGTAACAATAAAAATGTCCCCATGTTAATGTACAAACTATAAGAGCTTAAACTATGAGTAACAATAAAAATGTACCCATGTTAGGGTCTAAACTATAAGACCTTAAACTATGAGTAACAACAAATCCTCATGTTAAGGTCCAAACTTTAATACCATAAACTATGAGTTAAAAATGCCTCTATTCCAAATTATAAACTTTAAGACCTTAAACTATGAGTTAAAAATACCACCCAAATGCCAATGTCCAAGCTATATGACGTTAAACTATGAGTCATAAAAAAATGCCCCTATGTGTTGGTCCAAACTCTACGAACCTAAAATATAAGTCCTAAAAATACTCCCATGTTAAGGACCAAACTCTAAGACCTTAAACTATGAGTTAAAAAATGCCTCCATCACACCCCCTATCTACCCATATTCGTAAAGTAAACCCTTATCACTCCTTGTTTCTCACAACAAGTTCAACTCCTTTGAGCTTAGGAATGGTTATAGAGATTCTCCTATGAAGGTCAACTATGGGGTAACATGGAAGACTTGACAACTATGATGGGTAGAATAAAAGTACCCCCACCCTTTGGACCAAGCCAAACCGGTACAGGGTACACACCTAACTACATACGATTTGATTCTTGCCCTTGTAGGATACATATCAATGCATCGATCTTCGATCCTGGCCCAACCACACTGAAAAAAAATGAAAGGGCCCACATCATATTCTATGTCTCCTCACACTTGTGAAGGAGACTCTGTAACAACTCATTATTTCTCACATCGAGTATAACTCACATGATCTTAGGATCAGTGGTAGGGATTATCTTACACAAATAAACCATAGGGGAGTATGGTAGGTTTTGCACCCGTATCAAGTAAAACCAAAAAACCCTCAAGTGTCCCTGACACATCTAACAAAAAATTTTAGGGAACATCCAGAACTACGTATGGCTTGATTCCTTCTCTCGTGGGATATGTAGCGACCCTTGGATTTGAAATCCTGGCACAACCACCAGCAAAAATAAATGACCCTTTTCCCCCATACACGAGTCGGACCTATTTTAAAGATCTAAGAAGGTCACGGTTAATCATGGTCTAGGTATTATCACATTCTCAGGCATACCTTTCCCATTTGTCACACTCCATACCTTGGGAAAACATGGATCCTCACAATCATCCAAGGCCATCTGGGATGGAAGGCTAGTGTCCTGTGGATACCTTTGATTGATTATGCATACCATGCCCCCGTGGCTCTGCATACGTCACCCACAAAAATGACCGTCAATCAAAGGAAAATTCTTCCCCAAGAGAGTCCTCTCGTACCTCAGTACGCCTAATGGATTTCAAGCCCCATGTCATCCCTCTTGATTCAAGTAACCCTTGGGGATATGGTTTCTACCTTCTATCATCACTCACATTTAAAAAATGCCGAAACACCCTGACTTCATGTAGCGACTCAGGTTTTTAGCCCTGACATACTTTGGAATATTTCTACGAATAATTCCAGAGTTAGGTGCGAAGACTGCGTGCGATTCCGAGGCCCGGTGTGCCCGGAATTAATTTTATTAAAATAGTAAGTATTTTTATACTATGCACGTGGCAGGGGTGTGATATCTCCTAAACGGTAGCTCATATCGAGAATCTGAGGGAAGGTTTGTGTCCGGAATGTTCCTTTTAACCTAGGTGAGGTATAAAATTTGCTAGCGTGGGCCTGCGGTGAGAAACGCCACCAGGGGCATTTTCGTAAATAAGTAGAAAAGTTGGTTTACGAGCGTCGGCTCGAATAACTTCAGAACGGAGTCTCGGATCTGAAATCTGAGTCCACCGTTGGGTTCAGAACGTCGTGTTTACCCTAGAGGCGGGCTTAACTTTGTCCGCGTCGGGCGCGAGGTCGGGGGCGTTGCGTTGCTGGAGGTTTTTAAATAAAAAAAAGAAAAAAACCTATCTCCTCCCCACTCACCTCCAACACGCAGCAGACGGAACCACCTCCTCCCCTCTCCGTTCTTCGCCTATTTGAGCTCCGAGTGTCCGTTTTCAGCGCCGATCGTCAGCAGATCAAGCTTCAGGGCGTCGCCGGCGTCGATCTGCACCCAAAGCTTCGGTGTTTCGCCCGCGAGGTAGACAGTTTGAGTTTTACAATCTCGGATTCTGTTTTTGTGTTTTTTTCTTCAAATTTTCATAAGGGTTGTATAGTTCAGGTCCCGAGCTTTCCGAAACATGTTTCGGATCTGAATTTGGAGCACCAGGGTGCTCCCGGTGGCTCCCGAAAGTTTTCCGGAGAAAACCCGGTTTTCCGGCGACGAGGGGCGGTGGCCAAGGCGGAATCCGGCGACGGCGGGACGGCGGTTTCTGGCGGCGGCGCGGTGGTTTCCGGCGAGGCTGGCGGTGGTCCGGCCAAGATTTTTTGGGGGTTCTTTAAACCCCTGTAACTCGCAAACCGTAACTTCGATTTGCGAGCCATTTGCGGCGACGTGCTCCTTGCGTCGAGACAGACCTTTTGAACTCACTTTGAGGGTTTAAGGGTTCGGGATCGTGGCCCGGGAGTTAGAAACGTCATATAAAATAATATTATTTTATTATTTTACGACTTCAGGCCGTTGTAACTTCTACCCGGAGCATCCGAATGACGTGCCGTCAGTGGAATTAAGACCCTGATGGTACGACGAACTTTTTGAGATGGTTTCCGGGTGTTGGGACTGAGAACGGGGAGCGGGCCCCATGAGGTCGGGTTTTGACGTTTGCGAAGAAACGCAACTTTCGCACCAGGAGTCCGATTTTGGCGGATGAGTAGTCGATCCTGTGTGTTTTTCTGAGAGGATCGCAATGGTGCGATCCGCTCGATGTGTTTCGGGATCGAGGCGTGGGTCCCACCCGGGCTGGCCTTCAGTGAATAATACCTTTTTTACCGGGTGTCCGTTTCGGACGAGAGAGTAGTCGATTCCGCTTGTTTTTCCGAGGGGATCGCTGTGGTATGGTCCGCTCGATGGGTTTCGGGATCCTTGTGTGGGCCCCGCACTAGCTAGCTATAGTGAATAGTGATTTTTCACCGGTAGTCTGTTTTAGGCAAGTAAATAGCCTATCCTGTGTGTTTTTCTGCGTAGATCGCGATGGTGGCCTCGGTATTGGCCTTGGAGGTGCACAGTGTGGCGTTGTTGTGGGTCGCTCGGGTTAGCGACGTTTTGGACCTGTAGTGGTTGAGGGTACTCCCTTGGTTCGTTCCCACGAGGGTTCGTGTGGAATCACAACCTTATGATAGGTTTGTGATCCTCTCGATGGGATGTTTAAACTGTTAGGGTTATGGAATCCCTCCGGTGGGCCCGGAGAGGTATCCTATAGCATCTTTTCCCTAGATCGGGTTCTTCGTATCGTTGTGACCGCTTATTCATGGGCGGCGATCCCCTATCTAGCAGGTTAACCCCGTAGGGTTTGTGGCATTATCGGGAATATGATCCCCTACGCAGTGGTTTGTGCTCAGTAGAATTGTGGTATCGTCAAGTATACGATCCCCTGATCAGTAGCAGGTTATAATAGGGTTGCAGTATCATTGGTTATGCGATCCCTTACTCAGCACGTGGTTTCGGTAGGGTTGCGGCATCGTCGGTTCGATCCCCTACATTGTGAGTTATACCATATAGGGTTCCGGTATCATCGTGACCACATTTATATGGGTGATGATCCTCTATCTGAGTTGTGTGCTTCTGTCGAGCGCCAGATCGGGTTGTGGTATCCCCCAGCGGATCCTGGGTGTGATCCCCTATCTGTGAGAACTACGTATGCTAGATCGGGTCGTGATATCCCCCAGCGAACCCTAGGAGTGATCCCCTATATGTGAGCTTTGTATACCGGAGTGGGTTCTGGTATCCCCTAGCGGACCCTAGGAGCAATCCCCTATCCGAGGAGTTTGGTGGTTCTGTTGTTTCAGGGAGGTTTCCTCAGTGATGCTATCCGACGAGCGTGATCTCTCGGGTGAGCGTTTGAGAGGTTTGTGAGAAACCCGATGCAATGCATCTCTCGGATGAGTGTCATATGGGTTGACAGTGATCATGGAGCGTGTTCTCCTGGTTGTGGAAAGTTGCTGGTGACGAGGTCGGTACCTCTTGTGGCTTTGTGGAGTGAGTTGAGTATATCTGGATTGTTCAAGGTGTATGTACGGGAATACACCTGAGCTGAGCTGACTAGTCGTGTTTAGCCGAGTATGGTCACGAGATGGAGTTTCTATCTTGTCTGGGTTCCCTCTGGCTGGGATTAACGGACTGTTTCCTTTCAGTTGCTCTCTTTGGTTTTGGGTTTTTGTGGTGCCTACTGAGTATGTTTATACTCACCGCTGCACGGGCTTTGCCCGTACATGTCTGTGTCTTGTGTAGACCACAAGCCTTTCGACGGAGTCCCAGGGGGACCCGGAGGAGGCAGAGCTTAGTGAGCGTGTTGACCAGGGTGTTTACTAGAGCTGTGCCGAGGGAGATTTCCAGCGGGTGTTTCTGGAAGCATTCCCCTTCTTCAGAGTAGGTTGGACGCGCTTTGTAGTTTTCTTTTGGTGGGCCCTGTTTTTCCCTTTTGTACTTCTTCTGTACTCTGGTTGTGGGATAATGTATGCATGCATTTACTTTTCATTTTTCTATATCTCTGCACGGCTGCATGGAGGTGTTTGTGGGTGCGTGTGTATAGGTACCTTAGGCTAATACCTCCCATATGTGTGATAGCCTAATCGGCGCTGGTCGCTAGCCCCTGGCCTATTGGAGGTGGGCTTGGGGAGTCGCGGCTCGAGCCCCGTTGGGTCAGGTCGTGACAGAGTGGTATCAAAGGAGGTTCCACCTTTGGGATCTTAGAGCGTAACTGGTCTAGCTGTGAGTTTATTTTGGGTTGTATAGCGGTAGTGTTAGGATGTTTTGAGTTCCTCTATCAGGCTAGGGAATCAAGTGTTGGTGCGGAAGCCGATGTATCCATACAACAGGACTCTGATAACCTGCCTTTCGAGTTGGTACATTCATACACTGGTCGCAGGGACATAATGGTACATGCATCAGATAGGACTGGGTTTTGGGTTTTCCTTGTCCTTCTCGAGTCAGCTCTCCAGATATACTCTTTGGCTGTGGTGCGTCTTGAATGTATTTTAGGATGCTGCCATGACGAAAGCCAACGAGGGTTCCGTAGTAGGATTGTGCTGGTGACCCGCCCCGTGTAGAGGCTGTGGAGCAGGGCGTAGGTTCTGAGGTTGCACTTCCAGGTGGTCTGCCAGTTGAGCCACCACCTGTCGAGCATCTGGTTGTGCCGGCAGTGCAGAATGAGGTTGTGCGCAGGCTGAGTGCGCTGCACGAGTTCCAGAGGCAGTGAACTCTGAGGTTCCGGGGTGATCCAGACCCCCAGGCAACTGATGACTGGCTCGAGGCAGTCACCCGAGTTTTCCGCCTAGTGAGGAAACCTCCAGATCAGATGGTGGTCCTAGCGGCGAGCCTTCTGCATGGTTTGGTCGGGCGATGGTGGGGCCTGGTGATGCAGTCCCACGACGAGGAGACGCTCACGTGGACTAACTTTGAGCGGCTCTTCAGGGAGGAGTTCTATCCGGTGACACTGAGGTCAGTGCGGATCCCGGAGCTTCTACAACTTCGGTAGGAGGGCATGTCTGTGTCAGAGTACAGCGAGGTTTACAGACCTTTCATGCTACTCCCTGGATATGGTTCGAGACCCATTATTTAGGGCTCAGACCTTAGAGCAGTTCTTACGCAAGGACATCCGAGCAGGTGTGGTTTCCTTGTGCTTTCCCACCTATGCTGAAGTGCTGGAGCGAGCGTTGGTGGTGGAGATATTTCTGGCTGAGCAGTTTCCCCCAGTTAGTGTTGGGCACGTGAGAGCTGAGACTCCATCAGTTGGATCGGCATCTGGTAGTCGATGATAGACTCAGGGGTCTGGACGTGGCCGACATTTCAGGAGGCGACCCCAGGATGGAGGATCTGAGGCTTAGGGCTCATAGGGCCCGCATGCCAGTTTTAGTCAGCCGTAGGAGAGGCGGTGTTATGCTTGCGACGGTCGGGGACATCTTGCTAGAGATTGTCTGACTCGTTGAGCTACTGAGAGGGAGCCGGTCGATGGACCACCTTGGCAGAGGCAGCGACTCGAGCAAGGAGGTCCGCAGGGCAGTGGACGTGGCAGTGGAGCGGGTGCAGTAGGGGGAGGTGGTAGGCGGTACCAGATGCCACCACCCCCACCCCCAGGAGGTCCACGCCAAGCTCAGGGAGCTGGTGGCCGAGGGTGAGGACAGTTGCATGCCCTGGAGGTCGTTGACCCAGAGGCACCGCGAATGGATAGAGGTACACCTTGTGTCCTTTCTACTTTCTGTAGTAGTTTGATAGACACTGTTTAGCAGTACTCTTTCCTTTTGTTGTTTGCTCGAGTTTTGTTCAGGGCATTGGTAAGACCCTGTGTGGGTGTTGATCGACATGATTCGAATGTGTGAGGAAGAGGGATCCTTCCCCCACCGAGACACATTTTCGTGACGCGATTAAAACTGTGAGGGCGAGTTAGTGCCGCCCAAAGCGGATAGTATCAAGGTGTGGTGGATGAGTCCCTCTGACTTATGTGTTCGGGCATGGGCGTTTGTGGTCGAACTCGCTGGTGTGCGAGACCCAGTTGAGAGTCCAGTCGCTTTCCTTGTGCTTAGGGATTTTTGAGGATGAAAAGTTCTAAGGGGGGGAGGATGTAGCGACTCAGGTTTTTGGCCCTATCAGACTTTGGAATATTTCTACGGAGAATTACAGAGTTAGGCGCGAAGACGACGTGCGATTCCGATGTCCGGTGTGCCCGGAATTAATTTTATAAAAATATTAAGTATTTTTATACTATGCACGTGGTGGGGGTGTGATATCTCCTAAAAGGTAGCTCATATCGGGAATCTGAGGGCACATTTGTGTCTGGAATGTTCCATTTACCCTAGGTGAGGTATAAACTTTGCTTGCGCGGGTCTGCGGTGAGAAACACCACCGGGGGCATTTTCGTAAATAAGTAGAAAAGTTGGTTTACGAGCGTCGGCTCGAATAACTTCCGAACGGGGTCTCAGATCCCAAATCTGAGTCCACCGTTGGGTTCAGAATGTCGTGTTTACCCTAGAGGCGGCCTTAACTTTGTCCGCATCGGGCGCGAGGTCGGGGGCGTTGCGTTGCTGGAGGTTTTTAAATAAAAAAAAGAAAAAAAAACCTATCTCCTCCCCACTCACCTCCAACACGCAGCAGACAGAACCACCTCCTCCCCTCTCCGTTCTTCGCCGATTTGAGCTCCGGGCGTCCGTTTTCAGCACCGATCGTCAGCAGATCAAGCTTCAGGGCGTCGCCGGCGTCGATCTGCACCCGAGGCTTCGGCGTTTCACCCGCGAGGTAGGCAGTTTGAGTTTTACAATCCTGGATTCCATTTTTGTGTTGTTTTTCTTCAAATTTTCATAAGGGTTGTATAGTTTGGGTCCCGAGCTTTTCGAAACATGTTTCAGATCTGAATTTGGAGCACCGTGGTGCTCCTGGTGGATCCCGGAAGTTTTCCGGCGAAAACCCGGTTTTCCGGTGACGAGGGGTGGTGGCCATGTCGGAATCCGGCGACGGACCGGCGGCGGGATGGCGGTTTCCGGCAGGGGCGGCGGCACGGCAGAATCCGGCGGCGGCGCGGTGGTTTCCGGCAAGGCTGGCCGTGGTCCGGCCAGGATTTTCCGGGGATTCTTTAAACCCCCGTAACTCGCAAACCGTAACTTTGATTTGCGAGCCGTTTGCGGCGACACGATCCTTGCGTCGAGATGGACCTTTTTAACTCACTTTGAGGGTTTAAGGGTTTGGGATTGTGGCCTGGGAGTTAGAAACTTCGTATAAAATAATATTATTTTATTATTTTACGACTTCGGGTCATTGTAACTTCTACCCGGGGCGTCCGAATGACGTGCCGTCAGTGGCGTTGAGATCGTAATGGTATGACGGACTTTTTGAGATGGTTTCCGGGTGTTGGGACTGAGAACGGGGTGCGGTCCCCACGAGGTCGGGTTTTGGCGTTTGCGAAGAAACGCAGCTTTCGCACCAGGAGTCCGATTTTGGCGGATGAGTAGTCGATCCTGTGTGTTTTTCCGAGAGGATCGCAATGATGCGATCCACTCGATGTGTTTCAGGATCGAGGCATGGGCCCCACCCGGGTTGGCCTTCGGTGAATAGTACCTTTTTCACCGGGTGTCCGTTTCGGACGAGCGAGTAGTCGATTCTACTTGTTTTTCCGAGGGGATCACCGTGGTATGGTCCGCTCGATGAGTTTCGGGATCGTTGTGTGGGCCCCGCACGATCTAGATACAGTGAATAGTGCTTTTCACCGGTAGTCTGTTTCGGGCGAGTAAGCATCCTATCCTGCGTGTTTTTCCGCGTAGATCGCGATGGTGGCCTCGGTATTGGCCTTGGAGGTGCGAAGTGTGGCGTTGTTGTGGGTTGCTCGGGTTAGCGACGTTTTAGACCAGCAGTGGTTGAGGGTACTCCCTTGGTTCATTCCCACGAGGGATCATGTGGCATCACAACCTTTGTATAGGTTTGTGATCCTCTCAATTGGATGTTTAAACTGTTAGAGTTGTGGAATCCCTCCGGTGGTCCCGGAGTGGGATCCTCTAGCATCTTTTCCCTAGATCGGGTTCTTGGTATCGCTGTGACCACTTATTCACGGGCGACAATCCCCTATCTAGCAGGTTAACCCCGTAGGGTTTGTGGCATCATCGGGAATATGATCCCCTATGCAGTGGTCCATGCTCAGTAGGGTTGTGGTATCGTCAGGTATACGATCCCCTGCTCAGCATCAGGTTATAGTAGGGTTGCGGTATCGTTGGTTATGAGATCCCCTACTCAACACATGGTTTCGGTAGGGTTTCGGCATCGTCGGTTCGATCCCCTACACCGCGATTTATACCAGATAGGGTTCTGGTATCGTCGTGACCACCTTTATATGGGTGATGATCCTCTATCTGAGTGGTGTGCTTCTGTTGAGCGCCAGATCGGGTTGTGGTATCCCCCAGTGGATCCTGGGTGTGATCCCCTATCTGTGAGAACTACGTATACCAGATCGGGTCGTGATATCCCCCATTGAACCCTAGGAGTGATCCCCTATCTGTGAGATTCATATACGAGAGTGGATTCTGGTATCCCCTAGTGGACCCTAGGATCGATCCCCTATCTGAGGAGTTTGGTGGTTCTGTTGTTTCAGGGAGGTTTCCTCAGTGATGCTATCCGATGAGTGTGATCTCTCGGGTGAGCATCTGAGAGGTTTGTGAGAAACCCAATGCAGTGCATCTCTCGGATGAGTGTCATCTGGGTTGACAGTGATCGTGGAGCGTGTTCTCCTGGTTGTGGACAGTTGCTGGTGACGAGGTCGGTACCTCTTGTGGATTTGTGGCGTGAGCTGAGTATATCTGGATTGTTCAAGGTGTATGTATGGGAATACACCTGAGCTGAGCTGACTAGTCATGTTTAGCCGAGGATGGTCACGAGATGGAGTTTCTCTCTTGTCTGGGTTCCCTCTGGCTGGGATGAGCGGACTGTTTCCTTTCAGTTTCTCCCTTTGGTTTTGGGTTTTTGGGGTGCCTACTGAGTATGTTTATACTCACCCCTGCACGGTCTTTGCCCACACATGTTTGTGTCTTGTGCAGACGACATGCCTTTCGACGGAGTCCCAGGGGGACCCGAATCAGGCAGAGCTTAGTGAGCGTGTTGACCAGGGTGTTTACCGGAGCTGTGCCAAGGGAGATTTTCGGCGGGTGTTTGTGGCAGCCTTCCCCTTATTCAGAGCAGGTTGGACGCGGTTTGTAGTTTTCTTTTGGTGGGATCTGTTTTTCCCTTCTGTACTTCTGCTATACTCAGGTTGTGGGATAGTGTATGCATGCATTTACTTTTCATTTTTCTATATCTCTGCAATATTGCATGGAGGTGTTTGTGGGTGCGTGTGTACATGTACCTTAGGCTAATGCCTCCCATGTGTGTGATAGCCTACTCGGCACTGGTTGCCAGCCCCTGGCCTATTGGAGGCGGGCTTGGGGAGTCGCGGCTCGAGCCCCTTTGGGTCGGGTCGTGACACTGCGATTAGCCTGAAACTTTTGAAGACCTCTGCAAGGCCAAAATCGTCCTCAGTGCATGACACTAAACTACAAGGCCAAAATCGTCATCACCACAGAACAATAAACTACAAGTCCAAAATAATCCTCACTGCACGATGCTAAACTTCAAGGACAAAATCATCCTCACTGCACGATGCTAAACTGTAAGGCCAAAATCATCCTCACTACATGATGCTAAACTGTAAGGCCAAAGTCGTCCTCACAACACGATGCTAAACTGAAAGGCCAAAATTTTCCTCACCGCACGACACTAAAATACAAGTCCAAAATCATCCTCACTGCCCAACGCTAAACTACAAGGCCAAAATCATCGTCACCGCACGACGCTAAACTACAAGGCAAAAATCTTCCTTACCACATGATGCTAAACTGCAAGACTAAAATCGTCCCCACCACACGACGCTAAACTGCCAGGCCAAAATCATCCTCACAATACGACGCTAAACTACAAGGAAAAAATAATCCTCACCGCACAATGATAAAATGAAAGGCCAAAATTGTCCTCACCGCATGATTCTAAACTGCAATGCCAAAATCTTCTTCACTACACAACGTTAAATTGCAAGGCCAAAATCGTCCTCACCGCACGACGTTAAACTGCAAGGCATTGGATCTAGCCTAAAAGTTCCCCTAATGTTGAATTAACTATTCTTAGACTTATAAAACACAATTTTATTGAATATTTTATTGATAATAGATGATATAATTTCCTCAAATTATGCTAAATAAGTTCAATTATGAAATATTTTGGATTAGATCATTCATTTGGAAAATTTGATGAAAAATCCAATTTTACCCTTTAAAGTGTACTGTAGTATTTCAGGCATAATTTTATTTCAATAAATTATTTTGACTTAAAATTTTGTAACTATGTTCCTGAATTAATGGGATAGAAATTATATTCAGGACATGTGAGCTGGATCAGATATTTGAGTAGAGTAAATGGGACATGAAGAGAAAGATGGACTGAACTATCCAGATTGAACATCACTTCACCATTTATGCCGTATCTTCTTCATCCAGGCTTGGATTGGGCCCCAATTTTGATGGAATCTCGGGGATATTATTATTCACAAATCATCCTTCTATAAGGGCATCCAATTCATGCTTTTTAGAGGTCAACTATGAGGTGAAAGTGGGATTAAAATATTTTTCCGAATTTCCCTTTCGCATTTAATAATGTTTTGTAACCCTAGGCCTCCCCAAATCTATTTAAAGGTTGTTTTAACTCTTTGTGAGGGCTGGTCGAGGCTTTGGGAAAGTTTTTCCAAAAGGGTGTCTCTTGGGAGCCCCTCACAACTCTTGGAATAAGTAAGGATTTCTGCAAACTTCTCTTCCAAAAAGGCTCTCCTCTCCCACCTCCTCTTTGTATTTATTTTCTTTCATGTTTGTATCTTGAATTTTTCTTCAATTAATCTTTTATTTTATTCCATTTTCTTCTTATATTAATATTACTAATTGGGTTGGAATCAATAGTGGAGAAAAGATTGGGTTCTACCCTTTCAATCCTTTGCTCATGCAAAACGTCTCCACGATGACCACACCACCCATGGAAGAGTAGTTTTCTTAGTGAACGATCTATCTTCTACCCTTTTCATTTAATTATTTTGAATCATTAAGATAATGTAATTAAATTAATATTATCCATAAATTTTGATTTTAAATTATAAGAAACTAAGCAAGCAATTGAACAATTAACACAAAAACACGTGAGGTCGAGATTTTGTGTAAATTGTGAGAGCGTGATCTTAATCGGTAATACAAGACCACACGAGATAAATTTTTAGAGTTAAAATATAATCCCCAAACATAATTCATCCTCATTTATAGAATGGATATGTTATATAATTAACCACTGACCATAAGCTAACCTTAGAACAACAATCAAAGCAGGGTGCTATGATTGCGTGTTCCGAAGCTAGCCTAGGGTTTAAGTAATTTCATCTTTGTGGTTAAGTTAACTCTCGTAAAGTTTGAGGGTTAACAAATTAGGGGATCATAATTAAGTGAATATTGATTTAAATGATAATGATAAATAATTTAGTGAAGATGTAGAGTTAGATCGATTATGCCTTTTAAAATACTTTCTAAAAAAACATCTTCTTGTTGCGTCTTTTTAATCAAACTTCATTTAAAAATAAAAAAAATGAAATCTTCTTCTAGAAAACTTCTTCATGTTTTATAAATGATAAAACACCCCATCTTTTAAAGTAGTGTTTTAATTAAATTCTATTTTATTTTTATAATACCTTTAAAAAGTTGTTTTAATTTACTTCTTCCTTTGAGCGACGACCTTGGTCAGCCACTCTGCTGCACCTAAGTACCCAAAAACCACTAATCATTTAAGGGTTCCCATGACAACACTCTTTCAAATTGGTTCCATTTCCAGGGAGTCAAGTAATTATTTCATCCAATTAGAGGTATTTATTTTATTTTACATTTTATTCTCTTCCTCTCTTCTTTCTTCCTTCTTTACCCAATCTGAATTTTTTCTTCTTCTTTTATTTTCTTCTTCTTCTTTTTAGACTATCAACTCAAACTTCTCATTTTTACTATGGTCCACTTTCCTTATTTTCATTTTTATTTTATTTATGAAATGAACTAATCCCGAAGATCTCTTAGATCTTGACCCTGAGATTGAACGTAGCCTTAGGGAATGAATCTGACATTCTCAGTCTACAGGAAGTATCAATATTCAACCAGTTGGAGAATTCCTCAACTTTCAGAACATTGAAATTGGAAGAAATTTAAATTCAACCATAAATCAAGAACCAATGGCTGACAATAATGGAAATGAACTTAATAGAACCATTTGAGAATTGGATGCAGTTGACTGACTGGAAATTGATTTTTTTTATTATCATAAGTTCTCTTTTAAGGCCGAGGAGGAACCAAACATGACTTCAATGAAAAAAGACATCAACCAATCCCCCACAATCCAAAATCCAAAATAACCAGATCAAACACATCACCTCAAACAGACTTCACTACCACCTGAATTCTTCTCTTACGATGTCCCCAAACAACACAAACACACCTGATCTAAGACCCCGTACTGAATTCTTCACCGGCCACCATAACCATGAACTCCATCACCAAATCTTGATCCTCCACCAAAATCAGACCATCAAACACTAATAATGGATGAAAATAGATAGCAAAATTATCACTGAAACAAAAATTTTCAAATAAACTTCACCAAAAAAACCCAACACATCTCGTCCACACCGCCGCTGCAACAATGTCGGATCAGAACAAATTTAAAATCACGAACCCAGAATCACCGTGCTCCAAACAGGGCTCAACTATAACCAAATATTGAATCGGACTTTGAATTTAAATCTGGATTAATTCATCTTCTTCTAAAATATCATGGCCTCTCAGGTGAGGATCCCAATAAATACCTTAAATAATTTAATGTGGTTTTCTCAACCTTGAAACCAAGAAATGTATCTGAAGACCAAATCAAAATAAGAAAATTCCCATTCTCATTTGATGGAGTTGCGAAAGACTGGATGTATTATTTACAACCTGAAGATGTAACTTGTTGGAACGATTTGAAACGTCTTTTCTTGCAGAGTTTTTTTCCAGCATCAAGGACCACATGAGTAGGCTTACTCACACACTAGAGGATGACACCTTAGACCAGGTACCACTTCAGGACACTTTCCCCGATGAGCATCTTTATTCCATCTCAGGTACGTATCCTTGGTATGCAGATTTAGTTAACTACCTTGTTTCCTCTGAAATCCCTACAAATTTAAAGAAACATCACATCCAAAAATTAAAAAGTGAGTCTCTGTATTATGTTTGGGATGATCCATACCTATGATGCATGTGTAGTGATCAAGTTATTATGAGGTGTGTTCCTGATCATGAGTTGGAGTCTGTTTTACATGTTTGTCATACACTTTCTTATGTTGGACACTTTGGACCCCAACAAATAGCTAGGAAAGTTTTAGACTCTAGATTATATTGGACTAGCTTATTCTATGATGCCCATGTGTTTTGTAAGTCATTCTCTCATTGCCAACACACTGGGAACATTTCTAGGAGACATGATATGCCCCAACAACCCATACTATTCTGTGAGATTTTTGATGTATGGGGAGTCAATTTTATGGGTCCTTTTCTTATTTCCTTTGGTTTTTGGTACATTTTGGCTGCTATTGATTATGTTAGTAAATGGGTAGAGGCTAAGGCCACCAGGACTGATGATTCTCATGTTGTTGTGAACTTTGTCAAAGTGATTTTTTTTGCAGGTTTGGAGTACCGAAGGCCATCATCAGTGACCAAGGGACACACTTCTGCAATCGGAATTTGGCTTCCCTCCTTCAGAAGTATGGGGTGACACACAAAATATCAACACCATACCACCCCCAAACAAATGGCCAGGATGAGGTTTCAAATCGTGAGTTGAAACAGATTTTAGAGGAAACCGTGCAACCAAATAGGAAGGATTGGAGCAAGTTCTTGGATGATGTTCTATGGGAATATAGGACAACATACAAAACTCCCATCGGTATGTCCCCATTTCAGATTGTTTTTGGGAAAGTGTGCCATCAACCTGTGGAAATTGAGCATCGGGCATATTGGGATATAAAGAAATGCAACATGGATTTGGACTAAGCTAGAATCCAAAGGAAGCTGTAAATTCAAGAGCTTGATGAGATTTGATTGTCTTCATATGATAACTCAAGGATCTATAAGGAAAGATCCAAATTATCTCATGACAAAATTATCCAACAAAGGGAGTTTCATGTTGGAGAGAAATTCCTTCTCTACAGTTCACTACTGAAGTTGATTCCTGGTAAGTTGCGTTCCAGGTGGTTAGGTTCTTATGTTGTGACTAATTTTTTTCCTTATGGTGTAGTGGATATCACACAAGAGGACACACAAAGAAGATTTATAGTCAATGGTAAATGTTTTAAGAGATAAATTGAGGGACTTCTGATAGATGCATTGGATTTTATCACACTACATGACCCCATCATCACTTGACCATACCAAACTGTTCCTAACACTTTCACTTTTATATTAATTTTCCTATTTAAAATTCTTCATTTCACGTGAATATATCATCTCATGGGTTCACATTGAGTAAAATGAAATATTTTAAGTGTGGGGGAGGGAACCTTTTAGTTTAGTATTTTAATTATTTTCTTGTTTTTCAATGATTTAAAAAAAAAGGACAAAAAAATTGTGTGTTTTTCAAATTTTGTGTGTTTATTTTTCAAAATTTTATGTGTTTTTGAAACTTTTGAGCTAAAATGATTCTCATCACCATTTTTAAATCCATTTCAATATGTGAAACAATTTATCCCTTGAAACTAAGCTTAAATGAATACGGAAAATGACTTTGTTTCAAGTTCAAATCTTTAGTAATTTCATGAAAAGTACTCTGAATTTTGAATCCCATGACACATCTCACTATATTTATATTTGAAATCACTTTCCTGTGAGGATTCTGAACCATTATTTTCATATTATTTACTTTTACCTCAATTCTTGAGAGAACCAAACCATGCTTGATTTAACCAGAATTTGATTTATTCCTGTCAACACTTGAGGGTTTGAGGTACTTATGTTTAAAGGATTGAGGCATTTGTTTGGTATTAAAGCCCCTATTTCAAATAATACTTTTTTTATAATGGCCTACCTTGAACATTTAATCCTTTTATCCCTTAGAAGCCATGAAAATCCTGTTAGTTTATCCACATTACAAGCCATATTTCCCTATCCAACCAACTCTTGAAGTGAAATTTCATAATCTAGTTGAACTTAAGTGTGGGGGAAGCTATCTTGTGTTGTTCTACGACATTCTGGGATACTTTGGGTGAAAAAATAAATTCTGAAGAGATGTGTTTTTTGCTAAAAAAAATCATTCTATTGAAAGTTGTTCTTTTCTGGAGCTTTCATGACAAGTGAAGCTGTGCCTTTCTGGAGCTTCTAAAAAGAAAGAAAGTTGTGCCAATCTGGAGCTTTCACCAAAAAATATTTTGGAGAATATTGACATTTTTGTTGCTGAAATGATGAATGGTGTAAACTTTCCATGAATTTTCATGATGATGGAGATGAATTGATGATAAGGGGATTAATGAGGAGACCATATTTAAGTGAATATTAGATTAATGCAATTTTTCTTCAAAAAGAGTCAAGCCCTCCTCATTCAGCCTCAGAGTTTTTCACATCTAAATCCTACCAACCTAAAGCCATAAAACAACCCTGAAAAGTACTCATGATAAAAATATGTCCTTGACTCACATTGGGTGGCGATGTAGGAATTTATCAACCCCATGGTGACCCTTGTATGAGTTTGGATGAGAAAGACATTGCTAAAAATTGACATTTCTGTGATAAGAGAAAATTTAATTGAGGTAAGTGTTTTGTGCATGGGAGGATAAATGAAGTGGAAATATATTGAATGATATAAATGAAGAACTTGAAATAATAGTTTTTTATGAGGCATGATATATTTTTTTTCTTGGTGTGTAATTGTTTGATCTCAAGGATATGTGTTTTAAAATTGGTTTTGATTTGATATTGATGTTTACTTGATATGAGGTTTTTACCAGGAATGAAAAAGGGTAAGTGTGGGGGAATTGATAAAACAAAATTTTATTGAATATTTTATTGATAATATATGATATAATTTCCTCACATTATGCTAAATAAGTTCAATTAGGAAATATTTGGGATTAGATCATTCATTTGCAAATTTGATGAAAAATCCAGTTTGACCCTTTTAAAATATACTGTAGTATTTTGGGAATAAATATATTTATATAAATTATATTGACTTAAAATTTTGTAACCGTGTTTCTGAATTAATGGTATACAAATTATATTCAGGACATGTGAGCTGGACCAGGCATTTGAGTGGAGTAAATGGGCCATGAAGACAAAGATGAACTGAACTATCCAGATTGGAAATCACTTCACCATTTGGACCGTATCTTCTTCATAAAGGCTTGTATTGGGCCCCAATTTTGAGAGACGCTCAGATATATTATTATGCACAAATCATCCTTCTAGAATTGTGGCCAATTCACGCGTTTTGGAGGTCAACTATGTGGTGCAAGTGAGATTAAAATATTTGTCTGAATTCCCCTTTCACATTTAATAAATTTTTGTAAAACTAGCCCTCCCCAAATATATTTAAAGGTTGCTTTCACTCTTTGGGAGGGATGGTAGAGTATTTGGGAAGGTTTTTACGAAGGGGTGTCTCTTGGGATCCCCTCACAACTCTTGGAAGAAGTAAGGATTTCTGCAAACCTCTCTTCCAAAAAGGCTCTCCTCTCCCACCTCCTCGTTGTATTTATTTTCTTTCATGTTTTTATCTTGAATTTTTCTTCAATTAATCTTCTGTGTTATTCCATTTTATTCTTCTATTAATCTTCCGAATCGGGTTTGAATCAATAGTGGATACGAGATTGGGTTCTACCCTTTCAATCCTTTGCTCATGCAAAACGTCTCCACGATGACCACACCACCCATGAAAGAGTAGTTTTCTTAGTGATCGATCAATCTTCTAACCTTTTCATTTAATTATTTTGAATAATTGACCTACTGTAATTCACTTAATAAGATCCATGAATTGTGTTTTTAAATTATAAGAAACTATGAAAGCAATTTAACAATTAACACAAAAACACGTGAGGTCGAGATTTTGTGTAAATTGTGAGAGCACGATTTTAATCGGTAATACAGGACCACACTGGTTAAATTTGTAGAGTTCAAATATAATCCCTAAACACCATTCATCCTCATTTACAGAATGGGTATGTGCTCTAATTAACTACTGATCATAAGCTAACCTTTGAACAACAATCAAAGCAGGGGGCTGTGATTGCGTGTTCCGAAGCTAGCCTAGGGTTTAAGTAATTTCATCTTTGTGGTTAAGTTAACTCTCATAGGGTTCGAGGGTTAACAAATTAGGGGATCATAATTAAGTATATATTTATTTAAATTATAATGATAAATAATTGAGTGAAGAGGTAGAGTTATATCGATTAAACCTTTTAAAATGTTTTCTAAAAAAAACATCTTCCTGTTGTGTCTTTTTAATCAAACTTCATTTCAAAATTAAAAAAACAATAAAATGAAATATTCTTCCAGAAAACTTATTCAAATTTTATAAATTATAAAACCACGAATCCTTTCAAGTAGTGTTTTATTCAATACTATTTTATTTTTATAATACCTTTAAGAAGTTGTTTTAATTTACTTACTCCTTTGAGAGACTGATCACGTTGTCGTGACACATCAAATTGATTATGTTTTAAGGTTGATTTATTGTCTAGGGTAGATACTAGGTCATCTCTCAAGGATCATTGGTAGGTTTAGAGTGTGTATTTTTAATAAAAATGATTAAGAGAGGGGGTGGTTTTGAAAAGAGTTTAAAATAATGACTTAGTTGAAATAACTTAAAAGTTGAGTGACCAAGTGGATTTTAAAAAATATGAGATAAAAGGATTGTTGTGATTTCACTACACACATATCAAGTTCATTGTTCATAGAGATTCATCTTAGGTTTAGAGTAATTATTTGGTTGGATTTAATTGGAATCCCGATTAATTCCTAAGCTTTTATCTCAATGCTTTAAGGACCAAACCATGACGTAACAATCGTATTTTCAAGGTCTAGTACTTATGCATGGAATAAGAGCTTCCAAAGCAGATTGAAATCTCAATAAGGTGGGTATGAAAAGGATTCTTGTGATGTCCAATCGGAACATCACAAGTCACACACTCAAAACCTCACACCGATCGGTTAGAAATTAAGAGCATAACACTCACATGCATCAAATCAAGCATTCAAATCTGAAATAAAATAAGATACATAGAATGAAATGTTTAAACACCCAAATTAATCCAAAACTATAGCTAGTGTATGCATCAGAACTCCCTTGAAATGTGTATAGCTCCCTCACAATGAACACCCAACTTTTAGCTCAACATCGGGAGGAGGAGGAAGCTCGGGTGGAACTCATTCTTCATCCTTGATTACCCTATGAGTATAGGGGCCTCCAGAACTTCTTGGATTGTGAGAGGACTCCTTTGGGTCTCCAAAATGGAAGAGTGTGGCTCCTGGTTCGAACTTGCAAATGGGGAGCCCAAGTTTCCATTTTATAGGAAAATTGGAAGGTGGTTTTTGGCACACAGATTTCATCAATCCACTTGAAACATGCTTTTTATAACGACCCATACTTTACATACATTGTTAATACTTAAAAATTGAAGCGTACTTATTACATCATATAACAAAACCATGAAAGGACTGTATAGGTATAGTGTCTTTAGAAACTGGGAAACATAAATAACTGGTTCATAAAGCGTCTACATTGTCTCCCATTTATTTCATCATATCTATAGTCCCTTTTGGAATATCTTACTTAATAACCTTCTTCATGACCTGGGGAAAGAAAAAATACAAAAGGGTGAGATCAAATGCTCATTAAGGGTAAAAAAAAAAGAAATATCTATCACATCATATTCATAAGAACATAACATTTTGGAAATCTTAACCTGCAAAAGAGATCATAATATCATAACATGGGATAAATCATAGTAGTAAAATGTAATCCCAATTATCATAACTTAAAACATGAAACTTTGTGGAATACACACATAATCATAGATAATCATTTCTTATTAGTCAAGACTCATTGCCAAGACTATCTTAGTATACAAAGTCCATTTCTGAACCGAGTTCACTCCTCGTTTCAGTCCTGTTTCACTGAACCGGTATAACCTACCGTTCCAGCCATGTCTATATCATGAGATATAAAATCTTTACCCAATTAATTGGAGGGAGATATAGGTCCCACCCATCTCATAATGATACCATTCTTATGTGTGCCACAAAATCATAAATCATACATCATTTCATAACCCATGTAATAAAAATGGAATTCTTAAACAACATGACATCATAAAACAATTCATATAAGATAAAGGAATTAATAAAAATAATTCCATCACAACATAATCAAATAAATGTAATAATATGGATAGAAAAATAACCCTTTACTATCTTAGATGGAAAATAATTTTGATAAAACACTTGAACTCCATTCTTGAGGAAAACATCCTTTCTACTTCAAAAACACTTTTCCTTTATTAACATGTCATACAATTTTAAACTATAAAAAGTTGATTAAAAATAATCTTGAAACATGTAAAGGAATCTTCTTGGAAATAATGTTTTAAAAATCCATTCATTCCGTATAAGTTAAAAAAACATTCTTCGTACTTTTATCGGAAAAGTCAAAAAGTACCTCGTATGAAAAACGACAAAAGATTCCTTTCATATCCTTTACTAAAAACTCACCGAAGGATAAAATTGGATTTAAAAAATTGTAGGTGGATGGAAATAATATTACATATTGAGGAAACATGGATGTGGATGATAAAATACACCCCAGTAAATACCAAAATATAAACAATCTCAGATAAAAACGTGATTGTGATATTTCCCTTACCTTAGGTCCGATTTGCCTCGTAAGTGTCCGAACCTCCTGTATAATGATTTAAATAATGTTATTGACTTATTCCAGAATCATACTTATTTTTATGATATCATATATGGTCATATTATTAGCTTCTTATTAGTAATATTTCATTACTACTTGTTATTCGGGTGTTTATTACTTTTTGTTCTTATGCGTGTTTTGTCGAATAAATTCTTATTATTCTCTTTAGGTTATAGATACCTCATTTGTAGAATGGTATTAGTGTAATATATATCATATTCATTCATTCAATTTATTTATATAATCATTATGAAATGAAGATCATGTAGAACGAGTCGCATCACATCGTGGAGACGATATTCCGTACGTACGCACGAGTGATGATATCGTTCCTATGATCATGGAATTGTATTGGAGTGTATGTATACTATTTAAGAATCAATATCACTTTATAATAGTAATATATAGTCATTATTTACACCATTATACCCATTCAAGTAAGGTGGTGGTGGAAAATAGATTACACCACGACGTGGAGACGGTATTCCGTATGTACGCACGCGCGGTGATTTCTTTTTCCATAGGATGGATAGATGGTGAAATAGGGTTGTTTCATACATATAATAACATATAAGTATATGAGTGATACTGATTTTATTACTTCATAATGAAACAACTAAAGAAGAATAAGTGGAAGAAGAAATAAAGGTGAAAGAATCGGTAACAGACATTACCTCTTCTTTGAAGTGCTTCTTTGAGACCTCCTTTTAGGGCACTAAAATAGGTCTTTGAAGAAGAACAGAACCTCTAGGATGTTTCTATGGAAGTGGAGAGGAGCAATTGTCAGGGGTTGGCCGAGCTTGAAGGCTCAAAGTGGTGTGAGGAAGAGGGGTAGGAGGTGCCCTTTTATAAGGGAGGAGAGGGGCACCTTTGGAATAACTAAAACGATTATTTTATTATAAAGTCAAATTCGGTTTTTAATAGCTCCAAATTTATATATTTAGAAGATAACGTGGGTATGGGTCGAAATACTCTCATCAAATAGAATTTAGACAAGTTTATGTATCAATTTTAACCTTATCATTTAGATTTAACTTTAAGTTAGATAATTTAACTTTTACCGTGTCTTCTTGTTTTATTACACTATAAGGTTAATAAACTTACTATATCAAGCCAAATGAACCCCAGGTTGTTTATTATTAATATATATAACCTTATATAATTCATTTGGGAGAACTTAGATTTTTAGGAATAAAATAACAATTAATAATATAATATTTGTTTTAAAAACTATTTTATGTCAATTTTGACACTATTTAGTAATTGATTTTTATGAAAATCATAACAGAATGATTAGTTCGAACCAAGTTACTTAAATCAATAATAACATGTAATATTAACCTATAAAATTAGTGTAATTCATAAAAAGTCTCAAATTACATTTATTTGGGTATTTATAACATCAATTATGTCAATATTTCATTAATAAGATAATTACTGCATCATCATTGTGTCATAAATAAATTAAATTATTTAAGGTCTAAAAATTACAAATAAAATACCATTATGTAGGAAATATTTTTATATTTCTAATGAATATTTATAGTCGAATTTATCTTATGTATAACCCCATATTAAAAATGATTTACTTATTAAACTTTGATTTTAACTATTTTAACCCTTCTTTAAATAAATTAATAATAAATGCCCTAATCTAATCCAAGTGGGCCTAAATGGTCATATTTTATTCCTAAGGTTGTTTTTGGTCGAATTACACTTGTCCAATAGAATTAGGACATGTGTTAGGGTAATAATAATATCATTTTTACCCTTAATTACCCTATTTACTTTTAACCGTGGTAAAAAAAAGTAAGAAGTTACTATTCACCAAAAAATTATTTTCATCTCATTGAACCACATTTTACTTACTGACATCAACCGTGTCTCTCGGATTTTTGAAATTCCACTCACAGAAGCGGTAAAATTATGTTTTATGAAAAATTCAGCTTTTTAACTACCACTTAGTGATTTCACTATTCATCAAAAATTGAAAGTTTTCAGAAAAATACCAAAATTTCACCCTAGGCTAATTTTGATATTCCGAATCAAAAAATGAAGTCCATTTTGAAAAATAAAATTTATAAAATTTCAAAAAGTGGTTATTACTATTCATAACGGCTAGTTTTAATAATATTTTAATAGCATATCATTGTTTAGTGAAACTCGGTATTGCGTACGACGCAAGCTATCGAGGAAGGCCGTTGTTGCATGTAAAACAAGACAAGCTAGTTTTGTGTGTAGTGAAAGATTCCTTTGATGATTTATATAACATAAAAACAAAATATTTCACATAAAATTCTCGGGTGTTACATTCTACCCCCCTTAAAATGAATTTCGCCCTCGAAATTTGTCACTTTGTAACAAACAGATGAGGATACCTCTCCCTCATCACATCCTCAAGCTCCCATGTAGCTTCTTCTAATTGGTGGTTCCTCCATAAAACTTTCACCAATCGAGTTTTCTTGCTTCGTAGGACTTTTTCGCTACGATCCAGAATCTCTATCGGCTGTTCTTCATAAGAAAGATCTTGCTCCAGCAGTACAACTTCTGAGCTAAATACATGTGAAGGATCAGGTATGTACTTTCTCAGGAGAGATACATGAAACACATCGTGAACTTGAGAGAGATTCGGTGGAAGCGCCAATCAGTAAGCTACCTTCCCAACACGATCCAGTATTTCGAAAGGACCGATATATCTAGGGCTCAACTTCCCCTTCTTTCCAAATCTCATGACTCTCTTCCAGGGAGATATTCGTAAGAACACTTTATCACCCACTTCAAACTCTAAGTCTTTTCTTCGGTTGTCGGCATAACTTTTCTGTCGACTCTGAGCTGCTCTTATGTGTTGTTGAATAGATCTGACCTTTTCTACCATTTAATCAACGAGATCAGGTCCTAATAGATTTCATTCCCCAACTTCATCCCAGCAAGTTGGAGTCCTGCATTTCTTTCCATAGAGAGATTCATAAGGAGCCATATGAATACTGGAGTGAAATCTATTATTATAAGAAAATTCCACCAAAGGTAGGTGTTGATCCCAACCACCTTTGAAATCCATAGAGCAAGATCTCTACATATCTTCTAGAGTTTGAATTGTTCTCTCAGACTGACCATCTATCTGAGGATGATAAGCAGTGCTGAAACTCAACTCTGTATCCAGAGTATGCTGAAGACTTCTCCAGAACTTCGAGGTAAATCTCGGATCCCGATCAGATATAATAGAAAGTGTCACTCCATGCAATCTTACCACTTCCTTTACATATATCCTGGCAAGCTGATCCAGAGAGAAATCCTCTCTAATAGCAATGAAGTGTGCAGACTTGGTAAGATGATCAACTATGACCCAGATAGCATTATTGCCTTTGGATGTTTTAGGAAGTCCCGTGACAAAGTCCATAGTGATGTTTTCCCATTTCCATTCGGGTATGGGTAATGGTTGTAACATCCCCTTAGACTTCTATCTCTCAGCTTTAACTTGCGGACAAACCAAGCATCGAGAGACATATTCAGCAACATCTCTTTTCATGCCATCCCACCAGAAGTACTCTTTCAGGTCCCTATACATCTTCGTGCTTCCAGGATGAATAGAGAATGAAGAACTATGAGCCTCATCCAGCAGCTCCTTCTTTAATTCCGAGATGGGAGGAACACAAACCCGTTTTCTGAACTTTATTATCCCATCACAATCAAGGTTGAATTCAGGAACATTTCTCACATTCTTTTGTAACTCGACATCTTCTTTCTGTGCCTCTTTAATCTTCACATGTATAGATGGTTGAACATTCATTTGAGAAAGATACAATTTCCCCCTTCCATTATAATTCCAAGATCCATCCTTTGTAAATACATAAATATTGGATCTTTTTTTATCCTCATCATGGATAAACTAGCATGGTTTTGTCGACTTAATGCATCTACCACCTTGTTTTCTTTCCCAGGGTGGTAATAGATTGAGCAGTCATAATCCTTAATCAGCTCCAACCATCTTCTTTGACGCATATTCATCTCCTTTTGTGTGAAAGTATACTTTAAACTTTTATGATCAGTATAAATATCACACCTTTCACCATAAAGATAATGCCTCCAAATCTTTAATGCAAAGATTACCGCAGCTAACTCCAAATCATGAGTTGGGTAATTATGCTCATGGATTTTCAACTGTCGTGAGGCATAAGCTATCACCATATCATTTTTCATAAGAACACACCCCAATCCCTTCTTGGATGCATCACTATAGATCACAAACCTTTCTCTACTACAAGGCAGTTTGAGCACAGGTGCACTGGATAACCTTCTTTTCAACTCCTTGAAATTCTCTTCACATTCCTCCGTCCAGACAAACTTAACTCCTTTCTAAGTCAACTTGGTGAGTGGATTAGACAATCGTGAAACATATTTCACAAAACGTCGATAATATCCAGCCAAAACAAGAAAACTTCAGATCTCAGTTACTGTTGTTGGTCTCGACCATCTTTTGATAACCTCTGTTTTTGCTGGATCCACAGATATCCCCTCTTTTGAGATTATGTGACCCAAAAATGAAACTTTTTGAATCCAAAATTCACACTTGGTAAATTTGGCATAAAGCTTCTCCTTTATCAGGGTCTTCAATATAATTCTCAAGTGATCTTCATGTTCTTCCTTGCTCTTTGAATAGACAAGAATATCGTCTATAAAGACTACCACAAATTGATCAAGATAGTCTCTAAAGACTCTATTCATTAGATCCATGAAGATAGAAGGGGCATTAGTAAGACCAAATGGCATCACTATAAATTCATAGTGTCCATACCTTGTACGGAAAGCCGTCTTTGGTATATCCTCCCTTTTGACCCTTAATTGATGATACCCTGAATGAAGATCAATCTTGGAAAAGTATTGAGCTCCGTGTATTTGGTCAAATAAGTCATCAATGCGTGGGAGAGGATATTTGTTCTTGATAGTGATCTTGTTAAGTTCTCGATAATCAATGCAGAGTCTCATTGATCCATCTTTCTTCTTAACAAATAGAACAGGTGCTCCCCAAGGTGACACACTAGGGCGTATGAATGCCTTATCAAGATTCTCTTGGAGTTGCTTCTTCAATTCCTGCAACTCAATTGGGGCCATTCTATAAGGTGTCTTTGAAATAGGCAAAGCACCCGATACGAGTTCTATTGAAAACTCAACTTCACGATTTGTTGGAAGACCCGGTAATTCCTCTGGAAAGACATCATCAAACTCCCGTACAATGGGCATATTCTTAATCGTGAGTTTCTCACCAACCATTTGAGATAAATAACCTTCATTTAGTGGAATCAATACCCATAAGGTAGAAGGAATTTCCACTGGAAGGTTATGTTCATCCTTGCATTGATAGACGATCATAGATTGATCTGGAATATGAAATGTGACTTCCCTTCTTTGGAAATTGATATGAGCTCCATATAAAGAAAGCCAATCCATGAGAAGAATCACATAAAATTCCACTATAGGAAGGATCACAAGATTTGCAGGAAGCACTTTCCCACAAACTTCGATCGGAGAAGAATTATAAACTTTTGATGTGACTGTTGTGCCATTAGGTGTGGTCACAGCTAACTCAACATCTAATTGTTGAGGTAATACGGTGATACCATTAGAAAATTCTTCAGAAATAAAAGAGTGGGTGGATCCAGAATCAAATAAAACATTTTCTACTTTAGAGTGGATGGTAAGTGTACCTTTCACCACATCGTTATCGTACTCCACATCACTGATAGAAATTGCATGTGAATTTCCTTTGTCTTTAGCCTTAAGAGTTTGTTAACATCAACCATCATAATCAACCCTTGGATTAGGGCATTTATTGGCATAATGTCCCATCTCCTTACACTTGAATCATTGAAGTGTAGTAGGTTCATTCTGTGTATCCCTTCCTTTGTTTGCATCATTAGACATCTTCTTCCCATCATCGCGGCATTCAAATGCCTGATGACTTTACTTTCCACATTTGAAACATTTACTTGTCCCTTTAAGACAACTCCCTCCATGTTTCTTTCCACACTTTGAGCATAAGGGAAAGCTCATCTTCTTTTCAGTGTGGTCTTTAGATTTTCCTTTGAATTCCATTTTCCTCTTCTTATCAAACCCATTTGACTAATGGGTTACTCCAATCTCCATCTCAACTTTGAGGGCACATTGAACGATTTCCTCGTAGCTATTGAAGTCCCTTATGTCTAAGGCCTTTCGAAGACTTGGTTTTAATCCACTAAAGAATCGATCGATCTTACTCTCAGGTTGGATAATAATACCAGAAGCGTACCTTGCAAGTCTTGTAAAATTTGCTTCATAGGTACCAATAGATTCATCATCCTTTTGCTTCATTTCAAGAAACTCTTTCTCCATCTTTGTTCGGAGAATACGAGGTAAGTACTTATTGAAAAATAAGTTCTTGAACTCGTCCCGTTCCATGGACTCAATTTCATCCCTTTGCCTCATATTCTTAATAAGATTCCACCATTGATCAACATATCCTTCCAAACGATACACTGCTAGGATGACTTTATCATGATCAGAACATTGATGAACTAAAAATATCTTTTCAGTAGTACTAATCCATTGTTCAGCAACTAATGGATCAGTAGACCCGCTGAAAGAAGGTGGACGCTGCCTCATGAAGGATTAAACAGAATGTTGCTCCTTCCTTTGCTCGTTTGGAAGTCCTGCATGATTCATAGCTTGAGAAAGTTGTGTGAGAATGGCTACAATATTTTGCATTCCATCTCCCATAACATTTGGTTGCTCAGGGGGACAATCATTGCATTGCCCGTCGCATTACGCATTAACACGGTTCCTTCGGGTTCCAGCCATTGACTAAAACCAAGAAGAATAGTGTGAGCAACACTAATTATAATAGGAAAACCACATAATCAAGAATAAAATTTCACACTTAAGGTCTTATCCTAGGTTATTCATTGCCATTTCTAAAACACTAAGATTGTGTTCTATGCTTAGACTTATCCTTAGGGTTCTTACTAAGGCTTTCACATCCTAGTTTCCAAAGGTTGACTATACCTTTCCTCTGATACCAACTATAACAACCCATACTTTACATACATTGTTAATACTTCAAAATTGAAGCGTACTTATTGCATAATATAACAAAACCACGAAAGGACCGTATAAGTATAGTGTATTTAGAAACTGGGAAACATAAACAACTGGTTCATAAAGCGTCTACACTGTCTCCCATTTATTTCATCATATCTATAGTCCCTTTTGGCATATCTTACTTAATAACCTTCTTCATGACCTGGGGAAAGAAAACATACAAAAGGGTGAGCTCAAATGCTCAATAAGGGTAAAAAAAAAAGAAATATCTATCACATCATATTCATAAGAACATAACATTTTGGAAATCTTAACCTGCAAAAGAGATCATAATATCATAACATGGGATAAATCATAGTAGTGAAATGTAATCACAATAATCATAACTTAAAACATGAAACTTTGTGTCATACACACATAATCATAGAGAATCATTTCTTATTAGTCAAGACTCATTGCCAAGACTATCTTAGTGGACAAAGTCCATTTCTGAACCGAGTTCACTCCTCGTTTCAGTCCTGTTTCACTGAACCGGTATAACCTACCATTCCAGCCATGTCTATCTCATGAGATATAAAATCTTTACCCAATGCATTAGAGGGAGATATAGGTCTCACCCATCTCATAATGATACCATTCTTATGTGTGCCAAAAAATCATAAATCATACATCATTGTATAACCCATGTAATAAAAATGGAATTCTTGAACAACATGACATCATAAAACAATTCATATAAGATAAAGGAATTAATAAAAATAATTCCATCATAACATAATCAAATCAATGTAATAATAGGGATAGAAACAGAACCCTTAAATATCTTAGATGGAAACTAATTTTGATAAAACACTTGAACTTCATTCTTGAGGAAAATATCCTTTCTACTTCAAAAAAAATTTTCCTTTATTAACATGTCATAAAATGTTAAACTATAAGAAGTTGATTAAAAATAATCTTGAAACATGTAAAGTAATATTCTTGGAAATAATGTTTTAAAAATCCATTCATGCCGTATAAGTTAAAAAAATCATTCTTCGTACTTTTGTCGGAAAAGTCAAAAAGTACCTCGTACGAAAAACGACAAAAGATTCCTTTCATATCCTTTACTAAAAACTCACCGAAGGGTAAAATTGGATTTAAAAAATTGTAGGTGGATGTAAATAATATTAAATATTGAGGAAACATGGATGTGGATGATAAAATACACCCCAGTAAATACCAAAATATAAACAATCTCGGATAAAAATGAGATTGTGATATTTCCCTTACCTTAGGTCCGATTTGCCTCGTAAGTGTCTGAAACTCCTGTATAATGATTTAAATAATGTTATTGACTTATTCCAGAATCATACTTATTGTTATTATATCATATATGGTCATATTCTTAACTTCTTATTAGTAATATTTCATTACTACTTGTTATTCGGGCGTTTATTACTTTTTGTTCTTATGCGTGTTTTGTCGAATAAATTCTTATTATTCTATTTAGGTTATAGATACCTCATTTCCAGAATGGTATTAGTGTAATATATATCATATTAATTCATTAAATTCATTTATATAATCATTATGAAATGAAGATCATGTAGAACGAGTCGCATCACATCATGGAGACGGTATTCCGTACGTACGCACGAGTGATGATATCGTTCCTATGATCGTGGAATTGTATTGGAGTGTATGTATACTATTTCAGAATCAATATCACTTTATAATAGTCATATATAGTCATTATTTACACCATTATACCCATTCAAGTAAGGTGGTGGTGGAAAATAGATTACACCACGGCGTGGAGACGGTATTCCGTACGTACGCACACGCGGTGATTTCTTTCTCCGTAGGATGGATAGATGGTGAAATAGGGTTGTTTCATACTTATAATAACATATTAGTATATGAGTGATACTGATGTTATTACTTCATAATGAAACAACTAGAGAAGAAGAAGTGGAAGACGAAATAAAGATGAAAGAATCGGTAACGGACATTACCTCTTCTTTGAAGTGCTTCTTTGAGACCTCCTTTTAGGGCACTAAAATAGGTCTTTGAAGAAGACCAGAACCTCTAGGATGTTTCTAGGGAAGTGTATAGGAGAAATTGTCAGGGGTTGGCCGATCTTGATGGCTCAAAGTGGTGTGAGGAAGAGGGGGAGGAGGTTCCCTTTTATAAGGGGGGAGAGGGGCACCTTTGGAATAACTAAAAATATTATTTTATTATAAAGTCAAATTCGGTTTTCAATAGATCCAAATTGATATATTTCTAAGATAACGTGGGTAGGGGTCGAAATAATCTCATCCAATATAATTTAGACAAGTTTAGGTATCAATTTTAACCTTATCATTTAGATTTAACTTTAAGTTAGATAATTTAACTTTTACCGTGTCTTCTTGTTTTCTTACACTATAAGGTTAATAAACTTACTATATCAAGCCAAACAAACACCAAGTTGTTTATTATTAATATATATAACCTTATCTAAGTCATTTGGCCGAGACTTATATTTTTAGGAATAAAATAACAATTAATAATATAATATTTGTTTTAAAAACTATTTTATGTCAATTTTGACACTATTTAGTAATTGATTTTTGTGAAAATCATAACAGAATGATTAGTTCGAACCAAGTTACTTAAATCAATAATAACATGTCATATTAACCTATAAAGTTAGTGTAATTCATAAAAAGTCTCAAATTACATTTATTTGGGTATTTATAACATCAATTATGTCAATATTTCATTAATAAGATAATTACTGCAGCATCATTGTGTTATAAATAAATTAACTTATTTAATGTCTAAAAATTACAAATAAAATACCATTATGTAGGAAATCTATTTAGATTTCTAATAAATATTTATAGTCGAATTTATCTTATGTATAACCCCATATTAAAAATAATTTACTTATTAAACATTGATTTTAACTATTTTAACCCTTCTTTAAATAAATTAATAATAAATGCCCTAATCTAATCCAAGTGGGCCTAAATGGTCATATTTTATTCCTAAGGTTGTTTTTGGTCGAATTACACTTGTCCAATAGAATTAGGACATGTTTTAGGGTAATAATAATATCATTTTTACCCTTAATTACCCTATTTACTTTTAACCGTGGTAAAAAAAAGTAAGAAGTTACTATTCACCAAAAAATTATTTTCATCTCATTGAACCACATTTTACTTACTGACATCAATCGTGTCTCTCGGATTTTCGAAATTCCACTCACAGAAGCGGTAAAATTATGTTTTATGAAAAATTCAGCTTTTTAACTACCACTTAGTGGTTTCACTATTCATCAAAAATTGAAAGTTTTCAGAAAAATACCAAAATTTCACCCTAGGCTAATTTTGATATTCCGAATCCAAAAATGAAGTCCATTTTGAAAAATAAAATTTATAAAATTTCAAAAAGTGGTTATTACTATTCATAACGACTAGTTTTAATAATATTTTAATAGCATATCATTGTTTAGTGAAACTCGGTATTGCGTACGATGCAAGCTATCGAGGAAGGCCGCGGTTGCGTGTAAAACAAGCCAAGCTAGTGTTGTGTGTAGTGAAAGATTCCTTTGATGATTTATATAACATAAAAACAAAATATTTCACATAAAAGTCTCGGGTGTTACACTTTTTGGCCTTCAGACAGCCTTATCTCACTTTGGAGAAAATAGAAAAGTTTTATCCCTACCTCTTTACTGTCTCCATTGAATGCTTTTCACCGTTTGGGCAATTACAGATCAAGAAATTGATAAAATACAGAACACCACATTTGACTTGGTCCAAATTCAGTGTCTTGGAAATATTAGTTTGAATGGGCCCCATAGAAGCCGAATCAGGATTGGGTTCCTTAATATGAAATATATAATATTATATTTTGGACAGTCCCACAAAACTTCAGCCCATTTGGATGCACGGATTTAGTTTACTATGAAAAACAGTGAACATATGTCCATGGATCCATGCAATTTTGGCCCATTTTTCTTCGACTTCATCAAGGGCCCTCCAAATCACCTCCACCTACATTGAAATAATAAAAACAAGTAACATTTCCCATTATAATGTTGATTAAAATTAATTAAATGATTCAAACATAAAGTAAAATTTATTATTATATTTGGAATATTCATTACAAAACTAGTTTAAAACAGCGGTGTAAGGGTGGAATAAAACCGTGAATCGTGGTACGATCACACCCCCACACCTAAACATTTGCACTCCTAGGAAAAGTCACATATCCAAATACAATGATGCATATATATATATTTCCAACATCCTGAAGATTTATCATTTGAGGAAATTTTATTTAAAGTAAAGTGATCAATGCACGAACCACACCAAGGAGTTCTTCATAGTGAAAATAGAAAAAGATGTCTCATAAATCATATCATAGCGAAATTCAAAAAGATTCACGACACCCAATTGAGAAAGGAATTCAGAAGTAAACCGTGACACTAACTCTCCATCTGTGTGTGTGAAAACCATTCTATGCTATTCTTTCCACTTTATATCCAATAAATATATGTTATTTTAACATTTTTCAGCTTAAATGATTTTGTCACCAAACCTATCCTACATCCTTTGCAAACATATTTCAAGACCCACTCATTTAAGCATTCCCAGAAGCCAACCCATAATCTACCAACCTAGATATCCCCATATTTTTCACATTTCATCACACCCCTCATATATTATATTTTTTTTGAAGTTGCAATTGGTACAAATCTCACACTCATCTCTCAACCCTTGTTTGATCTCTTCACGACACTAATTTCAATAGTTATAACAAGATCAAAGGTTGATGAGGAGTGGTTTTTGACCTGCCCAAGACATAACAATTTTTTTTTGTTTTTTGTTTTTTTTGAGGGCGTACAACAGTTAGACATTAGGTACACACGCATAGGTCAATCTGGTACAGTAATGAAACATATCGGATAAGGAACGAATGTATGGAAATATCATTTAAAGATGAAAAATATTAACCCAACATATATTTACCTTATATTAAGTAAGAAATAATCACACTTTGTGGTTTGGTGCAATTGTTTTGGAGATATTAGTGACAAAGTTTTCCAAAAAAACTACTCACACAAAGGGAAACAATCATCTCAAAGGTTTCACATAGATACGACTATTTATATCAATGACAGAAAACCAATTCACTAAAAATCACTCCCTGATGTTAAATTTATACACAAATTCTTTTTAGCCTTTGTTATGGTATTTTTACTTTCCCCACTTAATGGTCGCCAAATCATAAAACTTCAAAATTGTTGATGGGGAAAAATGAAAATACCATAAAGAAGGCCAAAAAGAGAAAAAAAAGAGGAGAAAACGATGAAAATTCCTAACTAACCCAGGAATGTATCCACCCCCACACCTAGAGTATACAGTGTCCTCACTGTAGTAAAATAGAATGTGGGAAGGAAGGATAAAACCTAGTGGATTTCATTCATAGTTTTCTTCTTGAACTTGGAGTTCCTCCCTCGGGGACTCCGGAATGGATTCATGGAAGTGCTTCATCCGCTGCCCATTGACAGTGAATTTTTGCTTGGTTTCTTCATTTTGAACCTGGGAAACACCAAATGGAGAGACGTTAGTAATAGTCTATGGTCCAAACCAGTGGGAACAAAGCTTACCTGGATGCAACTTCAGCCTTGCATTATAAAGGAGGACCTTCTACCCAATATGGAACTGATGATGAATGATAATACGGTCATGGGCAACCTTGGTTTTCTCCTTATAAATCCTGGAGTTTTCATATGCATCTCTTCTCATTTCCTCTAGCCCCTGAATCTACAACTTCCTTTGAGCACCTGCACTAGAATGATTAGAATTGCATTGTTTGATGGCCCAGTAGGCCCAGTGCTCAATCTCAACAGGGAGGTGACAACTCTTTCCAAACACAAGACGATAGGGTGACATTCCAATGGGAGTTTTGAAAGCAGTATGGTAGACTCATAATGAATCATCAAGTCTAAGACTACAATCTTTCATATTGGGTTGAACAGTTTTCTCAAGAATTTGTTTTACCTCTCTATTTGACACCTCAGCTTGACCATTGGTCTGTGGATGATATGCAGTAGAAACTCGATGACCGACCCCATACCGACGTAAAAGTGATTGCAATGTTCAGTTGCAGAAATGAGAACCCTGGTCACTGATGATGAACCTAGGTAATCCAAACCTACAAATGATCTAAGTTCTCAAAAATTCTACAACTGTTTTGGAATCAACTGTCCTTGTGGCCCATGCCTCTACCCATTTTGATACATAATCAATGTCCAAAAGAATATACAAGTTCCCAAAAGAATTGGGAAATGGCCCCATAAATTCAATGCCCCAAACATAAAAAATGTCATGAAAGAGAAAGGGTTGTTGTGGTATTTCATTCCTTTTAGAGACATTCCCCATTCTTTGACAAAGAGGACAAGATTTACAAAATTCATGGGTATCCCGAAAAAGTGTTGGCCAAAAGAGACCAGAATCAATAACTTTGCGAGTAGTCCGTTGGGGACCAAAGTGGCCCCCACAAGCAAGAGTGTGACAGAATCTAAGGACAGACTGAAACTCACTATAGGGAACACAATGCCTAAGGACCTAATCTCTACATGTGCTCCAAAGGTAGGGGTTATCCCAAATGTACCAATGAGACTCATGTTTTAGACGACTGGCTTGGTTTTTGTTGAAATCAGCAGGAATGCAAGATGCTACCAAATAATTTACAATTTCAGCATACCAGGGAATAACATCTTGTACTTTCTACAATTTCTCATCAGGAAACAAGTCATTAATGGGAATACAGGGGGATGAGACAATGTCTGAGGATTGGGGGATCCTACTGATATGGTCTACCACCACATTCTCTGCTCCTTTTTTATCTCTAATTTCTAGATTGAATTCTTGAAGGAGGAGCATCCAACGAATGAGACGTGGTTTGGCTTCCAGTTTCTTTAGGAGATATTGGAGGGAGGCATGGTCTGAGAACACAATGACTTTGGACCCTAAAAGGTATGGCCTGAATTTATCCAAGGCAAACAAAATGGAAATAAATTCTTTTTCAGTAGTGGTGTAGTTTGATTGGGCAGGGTCCAAAGTACGTGAGGCATAGGCTATGACATGTGGAGCTCGGTCAACCCTTTGTGACAAGACTGCCCCAACTGCATAGTTAGAGGCATCACACATGGGCTCAAATGGTAAATCCCACCGAGTTGGTTGGATTACCGGGGGTGATGTGAGACTCCATTTTAATTTATTAAAAGCTTCTTCACATTATTTATCAAAAACAAAATCTTTTTCTTTTTGGAGTAAGAGGGAGAGGGGAAGTACAATCTTACTAAAATCACGAGTGAAACGATGGTAAAATCCAGCATGACCCAGGAAAGACCGCACATCAAAAATATTTTTAGGGATTGGTAGGGAAGAAATGACATCCACTTTCGATTTATATACTTGGATACCAGCCCCAGAAATGACATGCCCCAAAACTCTACCTTGTCTCACCATGAAATGGCATTTCTCATAATTTAATACAAGATTCTTTTCAATAGAGCGACGTAGGACGGAACCAAGACTACTTAAACATTCATCAAAAGAGGATCCATAAATAGTAAAATCATCCATGAAAACTTCCTTGAAATTCTCCAGGTAATCTGAAAAAATACTAACCATACATCGTTGGAAAGTACCCGGAGCATTACACATGCCAAATGGCATCCTTCTATAGGAAAATGTGCAAAAGGGACAAGTGAAGGCTGTCTTTTCCTGATCCTCGGGGGCAATATGGATTTGAAATTATCCAGAATACCCATAAAGAAAATAGTAATGGGATTTCCCAGCTAGCTTCTCTAGCATTTGGTCAATGAATGGAAATGGGAAATGGTCCTTCCTAGTTTTTTGGTTTATTCGGCGATAATCTATACAGACATGCCAACTATTCTGAACACGAGTTGGAACCAATTCATTGTTTTCATTTTCAATTACCGTTAGGCTAGTTTTTTTAGTAACTACTTGAACGGGACTAACTAATTGGATGTCAGAGATGGGGTAAAAGATTCCAGCAGCCAATAATTTTGTTACTTCCTTTTTAACTACTTATAAGAGGTTTGGGTTCAGTCGACATTGTTCCTGCCTCACTAGTTTAGCCTAATCAGTTAATAAAATATGATGTGTACAAATTGATGGGATAATACTAGGAATGTCTGTAAGTGTCCTTCCCAATGCTTGTTTATACTCCCTCAAAAGTTCAAGTAGTCACAATTCATTCTTAGGATGGAGTAAACTAGAAATGATGTCGGGAAACTTGTTTCCATTCTCAAGATATGAATATTTTAAATATTGAGGAAGTTGCTTTAGTTCCAATTCAAGTGGATTTTGGATTGATGAGAGTGTGTGTGAAAGTGAGAGGTCACTAATCTCATCTAACTACTCAATGGTATCATCCTCAGATGAGGAATTATCTTTTACAAGTGTAGCAGTATCATCGATAGTCATGTGATCCTCCGTGTTCAAGAAATTATCAATTAATAAAAATGCATGACACTTTTCTAGACCACTACAACAATCAACACGTGATCCATTTCCATTAATTTCAATCAAAGAGGAAAATTCAGAAATGGGATCAAGGGAAACAAATGAAGTGATTTTAGGGGAAGGGAGGACATCAATTGAATTTATCGAGAGGGAGGAATGTTCTTCTGAGGGGTGCTTCATGGTATCAAGGATGTTGAAATGGACTATGTCACCACCAAATTCCATAGATAATGTACCATTATGGACATTAATTATGTCTTTGGTGGTTTTCAATAAAGGTCTCCCCAATATAATTGGGGCATGTCCATTAATTATATCATCTTCCATTTTTAGCACATAAAAATCAGCAGGAAATATTAAAATTTGAACCCTCACAAGAACATCCTCTAACACACCAGAAGGGTGTGCCATACTCCAATTTTCTAGCTGAACAACTATTCATGTGGGATTTAGTTCACCGACCTGAAAAGAAGAGTATATGGAGTGAGGCATCACATTAATAGAAGCACCCAAATCAAGCATAGCATTGGAGAAAGAATACTCCCCTATGGTGCACAGAATTGAGAATGTTCCAAGATTATTGCACTTGGTGGAAAATGATGGTTGTATCAATGATGAGACGTTCCTCCCCAGGCTCACCTTCTCATCACCTCTAAGTCACCTTTGATGGGTACACATCTCATTCAGAAACATGGCATATCTCATAATTTTCTTGACGACATCAATCAATGGAATGCTAACCTGCACTTTTTTGAAAGTCTCCAAGATTTCTTTATCAAGTTCAGTTTCCTTTTGTTTCCTTGGTTGGGTGGATCTTTGGGGAAATAGAAGAGGAATTCTTGGGCTTGCTAACTCATCAATAGACACATTCTTTCCTTTGGTAGGAATTCTCTCAAGACAAGGTTCCACCTCATTTGAACCTTTTTCAGTGGTTAGGATGGTGGTTTCCATAGGAGGGGATGAATTTAATGGAGGGTTCATTTGGATTTTAAGTTGAGTTCCACTCCTAAGGGTGATGCCACTAACATTTACCTTATCCCTAGGGTTGAAAAGTGGTTGAGAGGGTATTTTACCAGACCCATGGCTTTGGATTTCACCCACCGAGTTATCTAGTTGGCCTAATTGGGTTTTAAGGTCTTGTATGGCTGCCTGAGTGGTTTGTTGGAACTGGAGATTATTGGCAGCCATTTGTTTCATCATATCTTCTAAGAGAGGCTCGGGTTTTGGAGGGGGTTGTTGAAAAGGCCTTTGGGGTGGTTGAAAATTTCTGGGTGGTGTTGGTTGATGAATACTTTTCCCTAGTTGGTTCCATGGTTGATGAGGCTAGTTTGAATACCCCCCTTGCCTATAGGCTTGGTTTTCTTTCCACCCAGGTTTGGATGGATAGTAAGGTTCTTGCCTAATGGGTTGGTTATAGGGGCGTCCTGGTAATATTGCCTCAAAACTCTCAGAAGTTTCTCTCAATTGGGGGTATTGGTTAGAATAGTGGGTATCAAAAGTGCATATACCACAATGTATGGGAGGAGGAGATTGGAATTTACCTTGGGAAAGAGCAAGTTGTCATAGAAGGGTACTCACCTCTTCAAACTTTGTGTCCACCTTCTTCTCGAATTCAGTACTTTGCACCTCATGGACACCTCGAATAGGTACACTGGACCTTGAACTGAATTGTTGAGTGTTCTGTGCCATGGTATCAATTAGGGTCCTTGCAGGGATTGAGGTTTTATCCACTAGTGCACCACCTGCATCAGGATCAATAATGTTACGATCTATTGGAATTAAACCTTCATAAAAATATTGTATTAAAAGTTGATCGCTTATTTGGTGGTGTGGAAAACTTGAACATAATCTTTTAAAGCGTTCCCAATATTCATGAAGGGTTTATCCTTGAGATTGTCTTATCCAACATATTTCTTTCCTTATTTTTGCAGTTCGAAAGGCTGGGAAGTATTTTTCAAGAAAAAGTCGTTTCATGTCCGCCCAACCTTTAATAGGTGAATTAACATAATGCAACCAATCTTTAGCCATGTCTTCTAATGAAAATGGAAATGCCCTAAGTTTTACTTGTTCTTCATCCACATTATTAGGTTTTAATGTTGAACACACAGTATGAAATTATTTTAAATTCTTATGTGGATCTTCTCCAGCCAGTCTAAGAAATCTTCGTAATAAATGAATTAAACCAGATTTTAGTTCAAAATTGGGTGCATCGCCTTGTAATTGAATGTAAGTGGGTCGGATATCAACATCAGGTGAGGTTAGTTCTTTTAGTGTTATATTATTTTCAGCCATGTTATACAAGTTATGTTTAGTTTTAACTTTGGTTTCAGAATAAGAAGGATCAAGAAGAATTTTAAGATGTGATGTCTCATCCTTCAAAGTGCTGTCTTGTGTGTCTCGGTTTCCTTGATGTAGGATCCTCTCTGGTTCAGGTTCGAAAGTTTGTAGGTCTCCTAGAGTAGAACACATCATATACAGAACCTACACAATAAATAAATTAGAACACAAAAATTAATGCAAAGGTAGAAGATAAAACAAACAAATATTCACAAAAATTACAAAAAATTTATCAAAAATACACACAAAAAACCAAAGCGCTCCCCGGCAACGGCGCCAAAATTTGACCGCATTTTCATGACACTTCAAATTGATTATGTTTTAAGGTTGATTTATTGTCTAAGGTAGATCCTAGGTCATCTCTCAAGGAGTGTTGGTAGGTTTAGAGTGTGTATTTTTAATAAAAATGACTAAGAGAGGGGGTGGTTTGGAAAAGCATTTAAAACAATGACTTAGTTGAAATAGCTTAAAAGTTGAGTGACCAAGTGGATTTTGAAAAATATTAGATAAAAGGATTTTTGTGATTTTACTACACACATATCAAGTTCATTGTTCATAGAGATTCATCTTAGGTTTAGAGTAATTATTTGGTTGGAGTTAATTGGAATTCCGATTAATTCCTAAGCTTTTATTTCATTGCTTTAAGGACCAAACCTTGACGTAACAATTGTATTGTCAAGGTCCAGTACTTATTAATGGAATAAGAGATTCCAAATCAGATTGAAATCTCAATAAGGTGGGTATGAAAAGTATTCTTGTGATGTCCAATCGGAACAACACAAGTCACGCACTCAAAACCTCACACCGATCGGTTAGAAATTAAGAGCATAACACTCACATGCATCAAATCAAGCATTAAAATCTGAAATAAAATAAGATACATGGAATTAAATGTTTAAACACCCAAATAACTCCAAAACAGTATCTAGTGTATTCATCGAAACTCCCTTGACATGTGTGTAGCTCCCTCACAATGAACACCCAACTTTTAGCTCGACATCGGGAGGAGGAGGAAGCTCGGGTGGAACTCCTTCTTCATCCTTGATTACCCTATGAGTATAGGGGCCTCCAGAACTTATTGGATGGTGAGAGGACTCCTTTGGGTCTCCAAAATGGTAGAGTGTGTCTCTTGGTTCGAACTTACAAATGGGGATCCCAAGGTTCCATTTTATAGAAAAATTGGAAGGTTGTTTTATGCACATAGATTTCATCAATCCACTTTCACCACGAGGTTAGGCCTTCAAACAGCCTTATCTCTCTTTGGAGAAAATAGAAAAGTTGTATAAATACCTCTTGGATGTCTCCACCAAAATTTTGGCACCGTTTGGACATCTACATCTCAAGATATTGATAAAATACAGAACACTGCATTTGACTTGGTCCAAATTTGGTGGCTTGGATAGATCTGTTCTAATGGGCCCCATAGATGCCGAATAAGTATTGGGTTTGTTAATATTAAATGTATCCTATTATAATTTGTACAGTAACACAAAATTTCAGCCCATTTGGATTCACAAATTTCATGTACTATGAAAAACAGTGGACAGATGTCCATGGATCCATGCAATTTTGGCCCATTTTTCTTCCACTTCATCAAGGGCCCTCCAAATCACCTCCACCTACATTGAAATAATAATAACAAGTAACATTGCCCATTATAATGTTGATTAAAATTAATTAAATTATTCAAAAATAAAGTTAAATTTATTATTATATTTGGAATATTCATTACAAAACTAGTTTAAAACAGCGGTGTAAAGGTGGAATAAAACCGTGAATCGTGGTACGATCACACCCCCACACCTAAAAATTTGCACTCCTAGGAAAAGTCACATATCCAAATACAATGATTCATATATATATATATATATATATATATATCCAACATCTTGAAGTTTTATCATTTGCGGAAATTTTATTTAAAGTAAAGTGATCAATGCACGAACCACACCAAGGAGTTCTTCCTAGTGAAAATAGAAAAAGATATCTCATAAATCATATCATAGAAAAATTCAAAAAGATTCACGACACCCAATTGAGAAAGGAATTCAGAAGTAAACCATGAAACTAACCCTCCATGTGTGTGTGTGAAAACCATTCCATGCTATTCTTTCCACTTGCTATCCAATAAATATATGTTATTTTAATATTTTTCAGCTTAAATGATTTTGTCACTGAACCTGTCCAACATCCTTTGCAATCATATTTCAAGACCCACTCATTTAAGCATTCCCAGAAGTCAAACCATAAGCTCCCGACTTAGATATCCCCATATGTTGCACATTTCATCACTCCCCTCATTTATTATATTTTTTTTGAAGTTGCAATTGGAACAAATATCACACTCATCTCTCAACCCTTGTTTGATCTACTCATGACACTAATTGAAATAGTTATAATAAGATAAAAGGTTGAGGAGGAGCAGTTTTTGACCTTCCCAAGACACAATTTTTTTTTTGTTTTTTTTGGGAGTACAACATTCGGACATTAGGTACACACACATAGGTCAATCTGGTACAGTAATGAAACAGATCGGATAAGGAACAAACGTATGGAAATATCATTTAAAGATGAAAAATATTAACCCAACATATATTTATCTTATATTAAGTAAGAAATAATCACACTTTGTGGTTTGGTGAAATTTTTTTTGGAGATATTAGTGACATAGTTTTCCAAAAAAACTACTCACACAAAGGGCATCAATCATCTCAAAGGGTTCACATAGATATGACCATTTATATAATTGACAGAAAACCAATTCACTAAAAATCACTCCCTGATGTTAAATTCATACACAAATTCTTTTTAACCTTTGTTATGGTATTTTTACTTTCCCCACTTTATGGTCGCCAAATCATGGAACTTCAAAATTGTTGATGGAGAAAAATGAAAATACCATAAAGAAGGACAAAAAGAGAAAACAAAAGGAGAAAACGATGAAAATTCCTAACTAACCAAGGAATGTATCCACCCCCACACCTAGAGTATTCAGTGTCCTCACTGTAGTAATAGAGAATGTGGGAAGGAAGGATAAAACCTGGTGGATGTCATTCATAGTTTGCTTCTTGAACTTGGAGTTCCTCCCTCAGGGACTCTGGAATGGATTCATGGAAGTGCTTCAGCCGCTGCCCATTAACAGTGAATGTTTGATTGGTTTCTTCATTTCGAACCTGGACAACACCAAATGGAGAGATGTTAGTAACAGTATATGGTCCAAACCAGCGGGAACAAAGCTTACCTGGATGCAACTTCAGCCTTGCATTATAAAGGAGGACCTTCTGCCCAATATGGAACTAACGATGAAGGATAAGATGGTCATAAGAATCCTTGGTTCTCTCCTCATAAATCCTGGAGTTTTCATATGCATCTCTTCTCATTTCCTCTAGCTCCTGAATCTGCAACTTCCTTTGAGAACCTGCACTAGAATGATTATAATTGCATTGTTTGATGGCCCAATAGGCCCGGTGCTCAATATCAACAAGGAGCTGAAAACTCATTCCAAACACAAGAAGATAGGGTGACATTACAATGTGAGTTTTGAAAGTAGTACGGTAGACCAATAATGAATCATCAAATCTAAGACTCTAATCTTTCCTATTGGGTTGAACCATTTTTTCAAGAATTTGTTTTACCTATATATTTGACACCTCAGCTTGACCATTGGTCTATGGATGATATGCAGTAGAAACTCGATGACCGACCCCATACCGACGCAAAAGTGATTGCATTGTTCGGTTTCAGAAATGAGAACCCTGGTCACCGATGATGAATCTAGGTAATCCAAACCTACAAAAGGCCCGAGTCCTCAAAAATTATATAACTATTTTGGAATCATCTGTCCTTGTGTCCCATGCCTCTACCAATTTTGATATATAATCAATGGACAAAAGAATGTACAAGTTGCCAAAATAATTGAGGAATGGACCCATAAATTCAATGCCCCAAACATAAAAAATGTCATGAAAGAGCAAGGGTTGTTGTGGAATTTCATTCCTTTTAGAGACATTCCCCATTATTTGACAATGAGGACAAGATTTACAAAATTCATGGGTATCCCGAAAACGTGTTGGCCAAAAGAGACCATAATCAAGAACTTTGAGAGCAGTCCGTTGGGGACCAAAGTGGCCCCCACAAGCAAGAGTGTGGCAGAATCTAAGGACAGACTGAAACTCGCTATCGGGAACACAACGCCTAAGGACCTGATCGCTACATGTGCGCCAAAGGTAGGGTTCGTCCCAAATGTACCAAAGAGACTCATGTTTTAGACGAATGACTTGGTTTTTGTTGAAATTAGTAGGAATTCAAGATGCTACCAAATAATTTACAATTTCAGCATACCAGGGAATGGCATCTTGTACTTTGTACAATTTCTCACCAGGAAACAAGTCATTAATGGGAATATAGGGGGATGAGACAATGTCTGAGGATGGGGGGATCCTACTGATATGGTCAGACACCACATTCTCTGCTCCTTTTTTATCTCTAATTTCTAGATTGAATTCCTGAAGGAGGAGCATCCAACTAATGAGATGTGGTTTGGATTCTGGTTTCTTTAGGAGATACCGGAGGGATACATAGTCTGAGAACACAATGACTTTGGACCCTAAAAGGTATGGCCTGAATTTATCCAAGGAAAACACAATGGATAGAAATTATTTTTTAGTACTGGTGTAGTTTGGTTGGGCAGGGTCCAAAGTACGTGAGGCATAGGCTATGACATGTGGAGCTCGGTCGACCCTTTGTGACAAGACTGCCCCAATAGCATAGTTAGAGGCATCACACATGAGCTCAAATGGTAAATCCCACCGAGGTGGTTGGATTACCAGGGGTGATGTGAGACTCCATTTTAATTTATTAAAAGCTTCTTCACATTCTTTATCAAAAACCAAATCTTTTTCTTTTTGGAGTAAGCGGGAGAGGGGAAGTGCAATCTTACTAAAATCACGAATGAAACGATGGTAAAATCCAGCATGACCCAGGAAAAAGCGCACATCACGTACATTTTTAGGGAATGGTAGGGAAGAAATGACATCCACTTTCGATTTATCTACTTGTATACCAGGCCCAAAAATGACATTCCCCAAAACTATACCTTGTCACACCATGAAATGGTATTTATTATAATTTAATACAAGATTCTTTTCAATACAATGATATAGGACGAAACCAAGACTACTTAAACATTCCTCAAAAGAGGATCCATAAACAGTAAAATAATCCATGAAAACTTCCATGCAATTCTCTAGGTAATACGATAAAATACTAACCATACATCGCCGGAAAATACCCGGAGCATTGCACAGGCCAAATGGCATCCTTCTATAGGCAAATGTGACAAAGGGGCAAGTGAAGGTTGTCTTTTCCTGATCCTCGGGGGCAATATGGATATGAAAGTATCCATAATACCCATCAAGAAAACAATAATGGGACTTCCCCGCTAGCCTCTATAACATTTGGTCAATGAATGGCAATGGGAAATGGTCCTTCCTAGTGTGTTGGTTTAGTCGGCGATAATCTATATAGACATGCCAACTATTCTGCACATGAGTTGGAACCAATTCATTGTTTTCATAATCAATTACTGTTAGGCCAGTTTTTTTAGGAAGTACTTGAATAGGACTGACCCATTGGCTATCAGAGATGGGTTAAATGATTCCAGTAGCCAATAATTTTGTTACTTCCTTTTTAAATACTTCTAAGAGGTTTGGGTTCAGTCGACGTTGTGCCTGCCTCACTGGTTTAGCCTCATCAGTTAATAAAATATGATGTGTACAAATTCATGGGCTAATACCCAAAATGTATGCAAGTGTCCATCCCAATGCTTGTTTATACTCCCTCAAAAGTTCAAGCAGTCGCAATTCATGCTTAGGAGGGAGTGAACTTGCAATGATGTCAGGCAACTTGTTTCCATTCTCAAGATATGAATCTTTTAAATCTTGAGGAAGTTTCTTTAGTTCCAATTCAGGTGGATATTGGATTGATGGGAGTGTGTGTGAAAGTGAGAGGTCACTAATCTCATTTAATTGCTTAATGGTATCATCCTCAGATGAGGAATTAGCTTTTACAAGCGTAACAGTATCATCGATAGTCATGTGATCCTCCGTGTTCAAGAAATTATCAATTAATAAACATGACTGACACTTTTCTAGACCACTACAACAATCAACACATGATTCATTTCCAAGAATTTCAATCAAAGAGGAAAATTTAGAAAAGGGATCAGGGGAAACAAATGAAGCGATTTTAGGGGAAGGGATCACATCAATTGAATTTACCGAGAGAGAGGAATGTTCTTCTGAGGGGTGCTTCATGGAATCAAGGATGTTGAAATGGACTATATCACCACCAAATTCCATAGATAATGTACCATTATGGACATTAATTATGGATTTGGTGGTTTTCAAGAAAGGTCTCCCCAATATAATTGGGGCATGTCCATTAATCCTATCATCTTCCATTTTTATCACATAAAAATCAGCAGGAAATATTAAATTTAGAACCCCCACAAGAACATCCTCTAACACACCAGAAGGGTGTGCCGTACTCCGATTTTCTAGCTGAACAACTATTCCTATGGTCTTTAGTTCACCGACCTGCAAGGAAGGGTATATGGAGTGAGGCATCACATTAATAGAAGCACCCAAATCAAGCATAGCATTGGAGAAATAATACTTTCCTATGGTGCACGAAATTGAGAATGTTCTAGGATCGTTGCACTTGGTGGGAAGTGATGGTTGTATCAATGCTAAGACGTTCCTCCCCAGGCTCACCTTCTCATCACCTCTAAGTCGCCTTCGATGGGTACACATCTCCTTCATAAACATGGCATATCTCGGAATTTTCTTGATGACATTAATCAATGGAATGTTAACCTGCACTTTTTTGAAAGTCTCAAAGATTTCTTTATCAAGTTTAGTTTCCTTTTGTTTCCTTGGTTGGGTGGCTCTTTGGGGAAATGGAAGAGGAATGCTTGGGCTTGGTAACTCATCAATAGACACATTCTTTCCTTTGGTAGGACTTTTCTCAAGATAAGGTTCCACCTCATTTGAACCTTTTTTAGTGGTTGGGATGGTGGTTTCCTTCAGATAGGATGACTCTAATGGAGGGTTCATTTGGATTTTAAGTTGAGTTCCACTCCTAAGGGTGATGGCACTAACATTTCCCTTATCCCTAGGGTTGAAAAGTGGTTGAGAGTGTAGTTTACCAGACCCATGGCTTTGGATTTCACCCACCGAGTTAGCTAGTTGGCCTAATTGGGTTTTAAGGTCTTGTATGGATGCCTGAGTGGTTTATTGGAACTGAAGATTATTGTCAGCCATTTATTTCACCATATTTTCTAGGATAGGCTCGAGTTTTGGAGGGGGTTGTTGAAAAGGCCTTTAGGGTACTTGAAAATTTTTGGGTGGTTGTGGTTGATGACTACTTTTCCCTGGTTGGTTCCATGGTTGATGAGGCTAGTTTGAATACCCCCATTGCCTATAGTCTTGGTTGTCTTTCCACCCAGGGTTAGATGGATAGTAAGGTTCTTGGCTAATGGGTTGGTTATAGGGGCGTCCTGGGAATATTGCCTCACAACTCTCAGAAGTTTCTATCAATTGGGGGAATTTCTCATAATAGTGGGTATTAGAAGAGAATATACCACAATGTATGGGAGGAGGAGATTAGAATTTCCCTTGGGAAAGAGAAATTTGTTGTAGAAGGGTACTCACCTCTTCAAACTTTGTGTCCACCTTCTTCTTGAATTCAGTATTTTGCACCTCATGGACACCTCGAATGGGTACACTGGACCTTGAACTGAATTGTTGAGTGTTCTGTGCCATGGTCTCAATTAGGGTCCTTGCAGCGATTGGGGTTTTATCCACTAGTGCACCACCTACAGCAACATCAATCATGTTATGATCTATTGGAATTAAACCTTCATAAAAATATTGTATTAAAAGTTGATCGCTTATTTGGTGGTGTGGACAACTTAAACATAATATTTTAAAGAGTTCCCAATATTCATGAAGGGTTTCTCCTTGAGATTGTCTTATCCCACATATTTCTTTCTTTATTGTTGTAGTTCGAGAGGATGGGAAGTATTTTTCAAGAAAAAGTCGTTTCATGTCCGCCCAACCTCTAATAGGTGAATTAACATAATGCAACCAATCTTTAGCCGTGTCTTCTAATAAAAATTGAAATTACCTAAGTTTTACTTGTTCTTCATCCACATTAGTAGGTTTTAATGTTGAACACACAGTATGAAATTCTTATAAATGCTTATGTGGATCTTCTCCAGGCAGTACATGAAATCTTGGTAATAAATGAATTAAACCAGATTTTAGTTCAAAATTGGGTGCATCGCCTTATAATTGAATGTAAGTGGGTCAGATATCAACATCAGGTGAGGTTAGTTCTTTTAGTGTTCTATTATTTTCAGCCATGTTATACAAGTTAAGTTCAGTTTTAACTTTGGTTTTAGAAGAAGAAGAAGGATCAAGAAGAATTTTAAGATGTGATGTCTCCTCCTTCAAAGAGTTGTCTTGTGTGTCTCGGTTTCGTTGATGTAGGATCCTCTCCTGTTTGAGTTTGAAAGTTTGTAGGTATCCTGAAGTAGAACGCATCATACACAGAACCTACACAATAAATAAATTATAACAGAAAAAGAAATGAAAAGGTAGAAGATAAAACAAACAAATATTCACAAAAATTACAAATATTTTTTCAAAAATACGCACAAAAATACCAAAGCACTCCCCGGAAACGGCGCCGAAATTTGACCGTGTTGTCATGAAACATAAAATTGAATATGTTTTAAGGTTGATTTATAGTCTAGGGTAGATCCTAGGTCATCTATAAATGAGAGTTGGTAGGTTTAGAGTGTGTATTTTTAATAAAAATGACTAAGAGAGGGGGTGGTTTTGAAAAGAGCTTAAAACAATGACTTAGTTAAAATAGCTTAAAAGTTGAGTGACCAAGTGAATTTTGAAAAATATGAGATAAAAGGATTGTTGTGATTTCACTACACACATATCAAGTTCATTGTTCATAGAGATTCATCTTAGGTTTAGAGTAATTCTTTGTTTGGAGTTAATTGGAATCCCGATTAATTCCTAAGCATTTAGTTCAATGCTTTAAGGACCAAACCTTGACGTAAAAATCGTATTGTCAAGGTACAGTACTTATGCATGGAATAAGATCTTCCAAAGTAGATTGAAATCTCAATAAGGTGGGTATGAAAAGGATTCTTCTGATTTCCAATCGGAACAACACAAGTCACTCACTCAAAACCTCACACCGATCGGTTAGAAATTAAGAGCATAACACTCACATGCATCAAATCAAGCATTAAAATCTGAAATAAAATAAGATACATGGAATTAAATGTTTAAACACACAAATTAATCCAAACCAGTAGCTAGTGTATGCATCGGAACTCCCTTGACATGTGTGTAGCTCCCTCACAACGAACACCCAACTTTTAGCTCGACATCGGGAGGAGGAGGAAGCTCGGGTGGAACTCCTTCTTCATCCTTGATTACCATATGAGTATAGGGGCCTCTAGAACTTCTTGGATGGTGATATGAATCCTTTGGTTCTACAAAATGGCAGAGTGTGGCTCCTGGTTCGAACTTGCAAATGGGGAGCCCAATGTGCCATTTTATAAGAAAATTGGAAGGTGTTTTTAGGCACACATATTTCATCAATCCACTTTCACCACACGTTTCGGCCTTCATACAGCCATATCTCACTTTAGAGAAAATAGAAAAGTTCTATACCTACCTCTTGACTGTATCCACCGAAATTTTGGCACCGTTTGGACAACTACAGCTCAAGATATTGATAAAATACAGAACACCACATTTGACTTGGTCCAAATTCGGTTTCTTGGAAAGATCAGTTCGAATGGGACCATAGAAGCCGAATCAGGATTGGGTTCCTTAATATGAAATGTATCCAATTATATTTTGGATAGGACCACAAAATTTCCACCCATTTTGATGCACTAATTTCGTGTACTATGCAAAAAAGTGGACATATGTCCATGGATCCATGCAATTTTGGCCTATTTTTCTTCCACTTCATCAAGGGCCCTCCAAATCACCTCCACCTACATTGAAATAATAAAAAAATTAATATTTCCCATTATAATTTTGATTAAAATTAATTAAATGATTCAAAAATAAAGTTAAATTTATTATTATATTTGGAATATTCATTACAAAACTAGTTTAAAACAGCGGTGTAAGGGTGGAATAAAACCGTGAATCATGGTATGATTAGAGACGACCTTGGTCAGCCACTCTGCTGCACCTAAGTACCCAAAAACCACTAATCATTTGAGGGAACCCAAAAAAATTCTCTTTGATAGACAGTGTCATGAAACCCTTGTGATCCCTTATTTCTCACATCGGGAATAGATCACGTGAGCTTAGGTATCTTAACAAGAGATCCACCATAACATTATGAAAAACAACCTAGGAATTTGGTCCTAGCAGCATGACCCTAAAAGGCTTGTCACAGTTCCCTTCCCCAAGAGGAACCCCATGTCTTGGACATGTGATGTTAAACGACCGGGTATCCCAAAGATATAATGAATACCTCACCATGAGTACGGGTCAGATCTATGTAAGGGACACCATTCCATGAGTAAATCACAGCCCAAATGTCCCCAAATGTCATGGTGTACCCCTACCATATTTCAAATTATGCGCATTAAGTGATCTTGAATCCCCATAACCCTCCAAGGATATATGGAATAGAAGGCCAATTTCCTACGAACACCATTGATTGACTATTCATATCATGCCCCGGTGGTTCTGCATACGTTGCCCATAAAAATGGCTGTCAATCAAAGGAAAATTCGTCCCCTAGAGAGTCCTATCCTACCTCAGTACGACCAATGGCTTCCAAACCTCATTCCACACTCCTGATTCAAGGGCCCTAAAAGTCATGGTTTACATTTTCCTCCTTTCACACATCCTGGATATATCAGAACATATGGGACTGATTCACCTTTGGTCTCTTTTGAGGTTTCTAAAAGACACCCTATCCCTATGCGCAAAGTTGATCCGCATGAAAAGGAAGAGTTCCACCACTCATTTCTAGGTTTCCCCAAAGAAGTTCAGATAAAAATCCTCCTCTTGTGATTAGGGGAACCCTTGGTCAAAGGTTATGCACCGTATTCACAAAGTTCCCAAACTCCATAATCCTCAAAGGTCATTCGAGGTGGATGGACAGTGTCCCAGGGACACCTTTGCTTGACTGTGCATATCATTCCCTAGTGGCTCTGCAAACATCACCCAAAAAATGGCCTTTAATAAAAAGAAAATTCATCTCATGTAGAGTACTTTCCATCCTCCGTACACTCAAATGACATTCACGTCTTTTCACACCCCATGATTCGAGAAACTCCTGGATGATGGCCTATGTACCTCCTTCTTCCCAAGTTCCCCTAACATAGAAATGAATCTTAACTAAAGTGACCACCTTCCAGCTCTCCCTCACACAAGTAAGAAATGTTTGGGAATTATTAACAAATCAAAGTCGATGTGAATTTTCCTAATGTTCTCAGAAAACACTACTCAATATAGCCACCTATTCAGGATCCCAACATCAATATAAATACAAAATGTGGAAAATTCCACCAGGCCATTGAGAATGGAATACCAGTTTCCTGGGGACATCTTTGATTGACTATGCACATCATGCCTTGGTGGCTCTGCATATGTCACCCACAAAAATGGACATCAATTAGAGGAAAATTCATCTATAAGAGAGTCATTTCCTACCTCTGTATGCCTAAAGAGGCTCCTGAGCCTCATTCATGTCCAGAATCCACAAATCCAGGGTCAATAAAAACCCCTAACCCATGTTTGAAGGATACTAGAACATTCCCAACTAACATTACTGAGTTGGAGCCCTACTCCATTAAGTTTAGTCAAATATGTTTGACCTAAAACATCAGTATTAAGTTTGATTGGAAGGATTGTGAACTTCCAGCAAAAAAGACGTTATACTCGGCTGAGGTAAAATTTTCCGATGGAACCTCTGGGTAAAGTCAAGTATTATTTTGCTAAAAAAAACACACTGAGACATCAAAAATGGTGAAAAGCTTATTAGATCGAAAACCCACAAAGGGTGGCGTAAGTAAAAACCAAGTTATGCCCACTAAGCCTGTGAAAAGAAGGCTTAGGAAAGAATTAGGTTAATAATGAAAGAGAGGCACAAAGTTTGTGGGGATTTCCATGTATCCCTATAAATAACCAAACTATTCTCACTGAGTCCCTTGAATCAGTCAAAAAATTAGATAATTATCTGATCATTCAAGTCGGGACTACTTCTACATTGGAATAGCATTCTATTCAACCCGATTGGAGCCCATTTCGATGGGGGGCATTTGTAGGGTCTTGAAAATTCAGAAAAGTGAAGGAAAATACTCCCACAAGTTGGGTGAGGAAAATACATAAAGTTGGATTGAAAATTTGAGAAGAAGTTGGAAGAAATCAAATTTTAACAAGGAATCCAGCCTAGCCGCATACCTATCACCAGGAAAGGTACGCGAAGAAGATGGACCGTGAACCACCAGGTATGCAGGACGGTCCGCAAATCGATGGCCCATGAAATGATGGCCAACGAGTAGGGAAAACCATGAACCGCGTCAACCTAAGGAGTTCTATAGGGAAGACCATCCACGTACCATTCCACAAACCCCTTAGTTCATGGATTATGTGGATGACCAGGGTTCTGCGAACCATTATTAAGAACCAAATTCTCCGCAAAACCCTGTTGACCAAGTCTTCAATGGGTTAGAAAATTGTTTCAATGGGCCTCCAAAAATGGTGTCATGTGCCTAGTAGATATGATCATTCTGATGCTCTATAAAAGGAGCAGAGTAGAAGAAGAAGAGGATAAGGAGTAAGAGAGGAGACAAATAGAAGGAAGGACATGCGACAAAATCTTGAGTAAATATCAGAGGTTTTACTTCATCCTCCTTCTTGTTTCATTAACGAAGTAAGAACCACAAACCACTTCCTCCATATCTATAGCCAGCCACAAACCATAAAAATGGGTGAATTGAATAATAATAATAGAACTGTGAACCCAACTGGTAAACTGCAAACCGAAGAATTCTCATGGATGAATTTTCCCATGAATAGTAATTCCCCCCGAACCTCCTTTAATATGGAACTCTACGTAGCGTACCACTATGTGGACTGAACCCGGTGCCGCGTACCCAATCGGTACGCGGATATAACCCGAAGAAGCATGGTGAGCTACATACCACATTGTTACGTGGTTAGTGATACCCATTCCAGCGTACCACACCAGTACATGGATGGCCCTCCTTCCCGTATACCACTATGGTACGCGGAGCCTTCCCCAACCCACATGAGAAACTAGTACACAAAATGGGGTTTTTTCAGGTATTGTTCCATTCGGTTCCAACCTCACCCCTCTATTACCATCCAGTCCTCTATAATCTCTCCACTAACTAGTTCTCCTGTGCTAGGCCAATGCCTCCTCTAAATCCACCAGACCCTTATGATCAGACCATCAGGTGCATCAGTGTGCCCCATTGAGTCTACGTACCCACAATAAGCGAAGTCACGAAGGCCCTCCCAAAAAAGGTACAGTCTTCGTGAATTCCTGTAAGGCTACATTACCATGGTAACCTGGAATCCAACCTTGGTACACCGACATGAACCTCCCCGTTCTTGAGATTAAGGGTGATCACTTTATTTTTCATTCAATGAGGAACAATGATTAGTCAAAGGGGTTATGTTCTCTCCCCCCTTTGGCAAGGTCGAAACTCCTCCCCTTCCTAGAACATGCTCTGGGGCCCTCCTACTAAGGTAAGTCCCCAATCTTCTGAGGCCAAAACACGTGACCTTCAATTTCATTTCATGTTGAAAGGTTTATTGCTCTGCGCCCTCTCCCACGGTCACCCCAACCTCTTCTGTAATGTGCTCTCCCTACCCCACCAATAGGGGAGGAGGAATGTGCATTATTGAATCATTCAAATCCTCTTGTTTATCACACCAAGAATGACTCACGTGGGCTTATAGGTTTGTGAGAATTACAACATCATCACATCATTTAAACTAAAATAACTCCGATTCCTGACCAAATCAGGATATCTAGGACACCTGCCCGAAGTCCTAAGATCAAAAGGGCGCCCATACCAAAAGGTTCCACCCAATCATGTCTATCAAATGGGAAGATTCCATGCATAAGCCCCACACATTACGAACTACATGGGTTCTGATTCCTCTCCCTAGGACACGTAGGAAACCCTCCTTGTAGGCCCGATCCCAACATCAAGTCACATTCCGTCCCCCCCTGGATGATGATAAACTCCAAAGCACCTTATAATATGGGTAAGTCAGTATCACCTCCATGGCATCAAACATATGCATGCTCACGATGATCTTGCAAACCAAGGGTAGCCCATGGACACACTCTTTGGTAATGAACCAAGGATTTGTGAACATATGAATACGACTTAAATCTATAAGAGAGTCCCAAAATAGGAAACAATCCTCCCCCAGAAGGGTTTAGTGAGCCTTACCTCCCATCCTCTCAAATAATGGAGTCCTCAAGTGTCGTTGGCCAAATCATCAGCCGAAAAGCACGTACCTTTGGAAAGTAAGTCCATGAATCATGGATACCGGGGCTGTTGGGAATTCTTGGTTCCACAAATAAACCCGTTGGAGATCATATGAGGAAGTTATATCCGATAAGGACCGATTTCATGAGTGCTTAACCCCCACACAATCACCTACTAGGACCAATAGTCCCCCACAGGGTTAATTCAACCTTCTTTAAAGGATAATGATGTTGAACGGGTCGAAACAAAGGAATGGTAAATTCTACGAGAGCCTGTATATATGGAAAATGGGATGGGTGATGATCCTCTTTGTGCTATCTCTGCACTACCCGTAAACGCACCACCTTGGAATGCGTCCTCAGGTGTTTTTTCCAGCATATAGTTGAGTGCTTCCCTATTTGGATTTAAGGATTGGTATGCATCAACTGGTATTTGTGCCTGCATATAGTCTTTTTCTGCCCTATTTTGATGGCTGACTTGTTGTGTATCAGCAGATATTTTCATATTCTTATAGCTAGCCGCTCTGTCTGCACGACAGGACCAACGAGCACTAGTAGAAATGTGTATGTGCTCGTATCGTGTCACTCTATTTCTGTAGTGGGCTTTAGTGGAGAGGGAAGAGTTGTGTGTCTTCCCATTGAACTCTGTCGCGTTCGTATGAAGGAGATTCTCCTTAGGAACTAGGGTGATAACATGTCCCTAGTTATATATTTTCCTCCCTTAGCAAGTAGCCTGAGGGGCCCGGGTCTTCTGGACTTTGGAAGGTTCCCTCGGCATAAGGTCCTCCTCAGTGGGAGGTGGTCTGGTCATCCGGTGTCGGCGAAGATTCTCTTTGGTGGGGACCCATGGGTAGGGCCCCTGTTTAGTTGGAATGAATTCATCAACATTGACTTCATCTACCTCCCTGAGGTAAGGGAGGTAGTCATTGTCACGTTTCAGGGACAGACTCCGGAAACGGTTCCAGACGACCACTGAGGCTGCCTGGTGCTGGGGTACCGATAGCAGCTGAAGAGGCGGCTATCGGACCTTTGCAGACAGGAGGGATTTTCTTGAGACCTTCAGCATGGGGAGAGTACCATTTTGGTGGTACTCCCTGATTAGCGTATTGGACACCCAGCATTAAAGATGCTATGTAGGTGAAGGGGTCCTACACTTCGTTAAGGCCCTAGCTACCTGAAGAATCGCTGATGCGTGCCTCTTTATGGATCGTGGGGATGTCATTTGGATCAAAGGTCACTCCGTGGGAACCTTCAATATATATATATATATATGACATACATACCATAAAACCTTTTCAAAGTATCATTCTTTTAAACATATGAATATTTGCTGATTTAGCTTGGCCACTTCCCCTCTTCTTTTGCTGCAGGGTGAAGGGGCCTGAGAGGGGTGAGACCGCCACCTTGGTTAAAGATTCATGTCCGGTTCCCCATTTTTTTTCTACCTCTGATGTGGCGCATTTACATATACCCGGGCGAAAAAAATGGTCCGACTTGCGGTGTCCTTTTGTCTTTTATCATTGTGGGTAGAACCGTGACCTTGGATAAGGATTCACAATGGGTTCACCATTTTTGTTCCACCTCTGATTTGGTGTGTTTACACATACTAGGGTGAAAAAATGGTTTGAGGTGAAATATCCTTTTGTATTTTATCATTATGGGTAGAACCTCCACCTTGGTTAAGGATTCATGTCCAGTTCACCATTTTTGTTCTGCCTCCAAGGTGGCGGGCTTACGAATACTGGGGCGAACAAAATTGTCCGACGTGCAATGTCCTTTTTTATTTTTTCATTGTGGGTATAACCTCCAACTTGGTTAAGGATTCATGTCAGGTTTACCATTTTTGTTCCGCCTCTGAGGTGGCGTGTTTACGAGTGGTGAAGAGATGTCACGATGAGGATCATCACCTATCCCATTATCCACATAGATGAGATCTCGTTGAATTTAGCATTCCTTCATTTCTACTAGTTCAACATCATTATCCTTTAAAGAAGGTTGAATTAACCCCTTGGGGAACTATTGGCCCCAATAGGTGATTGTGTGGGTGTAAAGCACTCATTAAATCGGTCCTTCTCACATATAAATTCCTCGGATGGTCTCCAATGGGTTTATTCGTGGAGCCAAGAGTGCCCAATAGCCATGGTATCCATGATTCATGGAACTTATTTCCAAAGGAAGGAACTCGTCTGCTGTGATTTGGCCAATGACACTTGAGGAATCCATTGGTCTAGAGGATGGGAGGTCAGGACCACCGCACCCTTCTGGGGGGAGGATTGTTTCCTGTTCTAGGACTCTGTTATAGATTTAAGTCGTGTTCATATGTTTGTGAATCCTTGGTTCATTCTTGAAGAGTTTTTCCACGGGATACCCTTGGTTTACAAGATCATCGTGAGCATGTATATGTTTGATGCCACATAGGTGATGCTGAATTAGCCATATTACAAGGTGATCTGGAGTTTATCATAATCCAGGGAGGACGAAAGGTGACTTGATGTTTGGATTGTGCCCACAAGGAGGGATTCCTACGTATCCTCTGGAGAGGAATCAGAACCCATGTAGTTTGGAATGTGTGGGGCTTATGCATGGAAGATGCCCATTTGATAGACATGATTGGGTTGACCCTTTTGGGATGGGCACCCTTTTGAGCTTGGTTCATCTGGAAGGTGTCTTACGTATCCTGATTTGGTTAGGAATCAGAGTTCTCGTAGTTCAGATGATGTGGGTCTTATGCATGGAAGCTACCCATTTAAGGGGGGCATGGTTGGGTTGATCCTTTTGGAATGGTCACCCTTTTTAGCTCGAGCCTTTTGGTAGGCATCCTACGTATCCTAATTTTATAAAGAATCGGATTTCTCATAGTTTAGGATGATGTGAAGATGCTACAATCCTCCCAAACCTCTAAGCTCACATGATTCATGCTCGGTGTGAGAAACAAGAGGATGTGAAAGATTCAATAATGCACATGACTCCTCCCCTATTGGCGGGGGAGGGAGAGACCACGGCGGAAGAGGTCGGGGCGTCCATCGGTGAGTGCGCAGAGCAATGAAACTTTCAACATGAAATGAAATTTATGGTCATGTGGCCCTAATTTGGAATATTTGGGACTTACCTCAGTGGGAGGGCATCAGAGCACGTTCTAGGAAGGGGAGGAGTTTCTTCCTCACCAAAGGGGGGAGCGAACATTACCACTTTGACTGATCACTATTCCTCATTGAATGAAAAAACAAGTGATCACCCCTAATCTTGAGAATGGGGAGGTTCAAGTCAGTATCCCAAGGTTGGACTCCGAGTTACCGTGGTAATGTAGCTTTAGATGTATTCCCGAAGATCATACCTTTGTTGGGAGGGACTTCGTGACTCTGCTTACTGTGGGTATGTAGACTCAATGGGGCACGCTAATTCCCCCAATGGGCCGATCATATGGATCCAGTGGATTTGGATGAGACTTTGGCCTAGTTCCAGATAACTGGTTTGTGGAGGGATTATTGAGGACTAGACGGTAATGGAGGGGTGAGGTTGGAATCGGAGGGGACAATACCTGAAAACACCCCATTCTATGTACTAGTTTCTCATGCGGGTTGGGGAAGGCTCCGCATACCGTAGTTGTATGTGGGCTGGAGGGCCATCCACGTACCAGTGTGGTACGTGGGCATGGGTATCACCAACTGTGTACCAAATTGGTACGCAACTCACTATGCCTCTTTGAATTATATCTGCATACCGATTGGGTACGTGGCACCGAGTTTAGTCTATGTAGCGATACGCTACACGAAGCACCATATTGAAGGAGGGTCGGGGGAATTACCACTCGTGAGAATTTCATCCACGAGAAGTCTTTGGTTCAACATTTACCAATTGGCTTCATGGTTTTATTATTATTATTCAATTCCCCCATTTTATGGTTCACGACCAGCTTTACCTGTGGAGGAAGTGGTTTGCGATTCGTGCTTCACCGATGAAACAAGACAGAGGTCGAAGTGCAACCTCTGAGTTTTCCTCAAGCTTTTGTAACCCATCCTTCCTTCTATCCATCTACTCTCTGAATCCTTATCCTCTAATTATTCTACTGTGCTCCTTTTATAGAGCATCAGAATGATCATATCTACTGGGCACACAACACCATTTGCAGAGGCCCATTGAAACAATTTTCTAACCTGCAGAAGACTTGGTCAACCGGGGTTTGCAGAGACTTTGGTTCTTGATAATGGTTCGTGGAACCCTGCTCGTCCACTTAATCTATGAATTGAGGGGTTCATGGCATGGTACACAGATGGTCTTCCATGCAGAACTCCTTAGGTTGACGTGATTCACGGTTTTCCCTGCTCACTGTCCATCATTTCATGGGCCAGTGGTTTGCAGACCATCCCGCATACCTAGCACTTCGTGGTCTATCTTCTTCACGTACCTTTCCCGGTGATCGGTACATGACGAAGATAGATTCCTTTTCAAAATTTTATTTCTTCCAACTTCTTCTCAAATTTTCAATCCTACTTTATATCTTTGCTTCACCTAACTTATGGGAGTATTTTCCTTCCCTTTGCTGAATTTTTGGGACCCTACAGTGTCGGTGGGGGAGTTTGTTGGGGTCCTCTTCACTTGGGGACATCACATGGTTTTTAAATAAAAAAAGATAGAAGATGAAAAAAATGAGATATGAATTGTATATACATTAGATATGAAGAGGGTATATGTGATATATCATGCGGTGAATCTCCTTTATCTACAAGACATGTGGCTCTTCTCTCTTCAGTTTTTTGGGGTAGTGTAGTTGCATTTTTAGGGAGAGGTTTTTAGATTTTTCAACTAGAAGGACTACTCTGATCTGTTTGGATTTTATATGAGGTGGGGTTTTTATCCGATCCTGGTGCTTTTTCATATGCACCTTTTTTTCAGATAGAAATATCCTTCTTTCATAGTTAAATCTATTTGGGTTTCTTTATTAGTTTACATTCTTCATTTTGGGTTGGATTCAGTCAGCATCTTCTCTCCTCCTTTGAGCCACTGTTTTATCTGAGTATTATTTTTGATATACCATTCATCTATGGGATTCTCTTCATTGTACTCTTTATTATTAGTGGATCTATCTTTTTGGACTAGGTCATGTGGTTTTTCCCTTTTTGGGTTTTCCACATTAAATTTTTTTAATGTCAATATTTATTTTCTAGCACTCATATATTTTCTCGCTGCACATCTACTTTAAATTTTCAGGCTTTTTTGAAGGAAAAGAATTGTTTTCACTACACATTCTCTTTGTTGTTGTTTGGGTTTTCATAGCTTTCCATCTTTCTTAGCAAGTATCGCAAACACCGACGAGATTCGTTTCCAAATGTCCACAAGTGTGACCATCATAGTTTCCACTTTCCAAACTAGCAGGGCCGGCCTTGGGGCAAGCCCAAAGAGCCCCTGGGCTTGGGCAACGCTCAAGAATGAAAAAAAATAAAAAGAAAAGGAATCAATTTTATTTTTTTTAGTGTAGCTCTCAAAGCTTTTAGGGAAATATTTCTGATATTGGTCTGGGACAACTAAATTTTCTGGGCCGCTCCTGCATACTAGAGATGACAGCAAGTCAATCATCCCGGGCACCACCATCCTCTAGAATGAGAAGGTTGGCTACTGAACTGACCATAAGATCATCATCGAAATCCTGGGGAAGGATGAGAAGGATGCAGGAGTGGAGAACATGATGGTATAAGCAGTGACGTTCACCATGACACATAATAGGGTGAGGGTCAAATCGTGGGGGACATCTCGGCACAGGGTTCGTGAGGCACGTCCTCTTCCAATAGGTGAGGATGATCAACATTGAGAACCCCATCATCATTAACCAGGGCTACTGCCTTGACACCGACAACTGCCCGAGACTGGTGTTGGGGGTGAAGATTAGCGACGTGATGTATAAAAACATACAAGGGATGTCAGCGACATCGGTGGTGGTGAAGCTAGATTGTAGCCCCGATAACCCCTTCATCGGCATCCAAATGGAGTACGTGATTCTCACATACAATAACTGTCCCACACAATCTTCCTGCGTCCATACCGCCAACACCGCCTCGGGTATCGTCTACTCCTTTGACTGCCTCTAGAAGCGGATCCCTCCCTAAATACCTCAAATTATATTTTCATTTGACCCGAATCATACACAAATGACTATAGGAATAATTTTTGTAACAAATATTACAACAATAAAACCACAATGTTCATTTAAATTGATTAAAAAATTTCTACAGAATTTATTTATATTTTTTTACATATTTTTTTTATTCATTTCATCATAAAATTTTACTTATATCCATCCATTTATAAAAAAATGGTTTTAATAAATAAAATTATTTTAATATATGAATAGAAAAAATTCATTAATGAGAATGTTTTTGGAAAAATAAAGTAATTTTTTATTTGAAATTTATTTAAATGAAAATTTAATTTCAACACATCAAATTTGTAATCCCATGAACAATTTAAACTAATGTGATATTTATAATTAATAAAAAAAATTATAACCCAATATATACAAAATTATAACTCATGCTGACTTTCATCAATGTTCAACCTTCATACAAAAGTTTATTCCTATTATCAAACCAATTTTTATCTTAGTAATGGTATATAAAAAATAAGAAAATTAAAATTTAATTTTATATAGTCTCCATATGATAATTTATATTGTTAATATATAGATATATTAATGATATTATCAGTTATACTATTATTTATACTTTTAATTATTATACTATTAATTTTATATTAATTATTTATTGTACTATTAATTAATAATTATATTATGATATGTTAATTAATAATCTATATAAATTATATTGTTAATCATTGTATATATTTGATAATAATTATATCCCGAAACTAAAATGAATTAAGAATAGTTGTTATAAATATTCTAGACAATCTGATCTTGTTTACACAGTTTTGGCTATGTGATGCACGTTTTACACTAAAATGAAAGTTTTATATTGAAAATGAATTTTTTTAATCTATCCAGGTACATCATGTCTCTAAATGATCTGTGGTCGATTAGTAAACAAAAAAAACATAATTATTGATCATTTTATCAAGGTTTGAAAACAATATGATCTTTTTTACTCAGTTTGGGCAACGTGACCTATGTTTTAGAGTAAAACATCACGTTTATATTGAAGATACACACTTTGAGTCATACCGGCCACATCGTGTTTACGATTGATGTGAGGTATATTTTTACACATCACAAATAAATTATGGATAATTATCATAAATTTATTAGAAAATATGATCTAATTTACTTAGTTTTGTCTATGGGATGCACATTTTACACTAAAATGACTGTTTTATATTAAAAATGCACACTTTGAGTCACACCGGCCACATCATGTGTCCGATTGAAGTGTAGTCAATTAGTACACATTAAAAATAAATTATGGATTGTTTTCCTAATTTTTGAAAACAATAAGAGCTTTTTTACATGATTTTGGCTACGTGAAATGGGTTTTAGAGTAAAATGACACTTTTATATTGAAAACATGCACTTTGAGTCATACTGGTCACATCATGTATCCGATTAATGTGAGGACAATTTATACACATAAAAAATGAATTAAAGATAATTTTCCTAATGTTTCAAGGAAATATGAGCTCATTTACATAGTTTTTTCCATATAAAATGCATTTTATACTAAAACGACTATTTTCTATTAAAAACATGCACTTTGAGTCACACTAAAAACACAAAGTGTGCCCAATTGATGTGTGTTCAATTATTACACATAAAAAATGAATTATGGATCATTGTCGTAAATTTGAAAAACAATAAGATCCCATTTAATCCATTATTTTCTATGTGACACATGTTTTAGAATAAAATGAAACTTTTATATTTAAAATGCACACTTTGAGGCATACCTGCCACATCATGTTCCTTATTGATGTGTGGTCAATCCCCAGGAGTCCTTGACTAGAATAGATATAGCTTCAAGTTAGAATATGGGAGTCTTAGGGTTTCCCAAGGATCCCTCATTGTCATAAAATAAAACCTTCATAGTGGCCTTTATGTGTTAGATGGTAATGTTTATAGAAGTGAGTTAAAAACCTCTTGTGATTCAGAACTTGATACAAACACCCTTTGGCATTGAAGTTTAGGGAATGTTAGTTCTAAATCCATTAATGAAATTAAAAAACAAGGGAATTTGAGTAATGTCACTCTAGAAAGTCTTCCTTTCCATTAAAATTTTGAATATAGAATATCTATAAGGGTTAGTTTTAGTAGGTCAATAATTAAGGCTAAAGAACCCCTTGAGTGTGTCCAGTCTGATATGTGGGGTAATTCTAGGGTCACTTATCATGGTGTAGGTTTGTATTTCATTTTATTTATTGATGAATATTATATGGAGGTATATATTCATATACACAAACATAATTCTGATACCATTCATACTTTTAAGAAATTGAAATATGGGGTAGAAAGTTAATCTTGTAAGAAACTCAAAGCCTTAAGAATTGATAATAATTTAAAATTTTTATACACTGAATTCATAGAGTTTTGTGAGTATGATGGAATAAAAATATACTAGACTATTGTGGAAACACTAAAATAGAATGGATTAGCATAAAAGATGAATTGGACTATTCTTGAGAGGGTTAAATGAATGTCGTCCCACTTAAAACTCCTTAGGTCCTTCTAGGCCGAGGCTGCCTCCACGATAGTATACTTAACTAATAATCTTGAGAGGATTAAATGAATGTCGTCCCACTTAAAACTCCTTAGGTCATTCTAGGAGGAGTCCTCCTCCATGATAGAATACATAACTAATAATTTCTTATCTTTTGATAATTCATTAAAGACACACGAAGTGCTCTAGAAAGGTTCACCCCAGAACCTTGCACAACATTGGATTTTGGGATCCATAACTTATGCTCATACCCATACAGATAAGATATCTCCAAGGACTATAAAGTGTATGTTCATGGGTTATCCATAGGGTGTTAAGAGGTATCATCTGTGGGTAGATAAACCAAGTTATCAAAAGAATATATTCACTTGAGATATTGTGTTTCATGAGCCTGGTATCTCTAATGGTAGAGGAATAGAATTAGATGAATCTTTTAATAATAATGTAGAATCCTCAATACCCCCAACACCCATTGGTGTCGAAGTTCCATTAGAATCCAAAGACCAATCCCAATCCCAAACTAGGCTTGGTTATTCTCATCCCATTCCCTAGAATCAAGGTGAATCTGATTCTAATTTAGATTCTGAACTTGAAATGGAGGAACCCGATAATCTAAGAAATTATCAGCTCACATGAGATAGGGAGAGAAGAGTTATTAGGCCTCCATCCCACTTAAATTAGGCTGATATTGATGCTTATGTGTTTAATGTTACTTGGGATTATTTTAATGATACAAAAAAATCTTATAATCAATCCATTAGGTCCAAAGAGGCCACTAAGTGGTTAGGTTCTATGCAATAAGATAAGAGTTCACTCCTTTATAAAAATGAATGGGTTATTGTTTCCAAAACTAATAACCATAAGATTATAGGTTCTAAGTGGATATATAAGAATAAGGAAAGCAATGTTGGAGAAACTAAAATCAAATTCAAAGACTGAATGGTTGCTAAAGTATTTATTCAATGTGAAGGTATTTATTATAGTGATATATTCTCCCCAATAGTTAACAATTATTTTATATGAATTATTCTTCTTTTTTCTGCCTAGTTATATTTACATGTTGAACTATTATACATAGAAACTTCCTTTTTTACATGGTACCCTTGATGAAAAAATTTATATGACTCTTCTTGATAGATTTTCAAATATATTTAAACCCAATCATGTTTTCCATCTTAATAAGTATTCATATGGGTTTAAACAGAATTTTATGAAATTAAATAAAAGGTTTAATTATTTTATGATTGAAAATAATTTTCTAGAAGTAATTTTGATGAATGTGTATACTATAAAACTGTTAAAAATTAATCTATTTACCAATTATTATATGTTGATGACATGATTTTAATATGTAAAAACATAATGATCATAAATTATGTTAATAATCAATTGAACTATGTCTTTGAAATTAAGGACTGAGGAAATTCCAATTAGATCTTTGGTATGGACATAATTAGAGATAGGAAGGCTCAAACCATGAACTTATCTAATTTTTTTATATTAAGAAGGTATTAAAAAGGCATCTATTTGAGGAAATTAAACATGTTAGTATTTATTTAGGACATCATTTTAAATTATCTTTGGAAGAATCCCCTAGAAATAATGATAAGGTTTCCTTCATGAATTAGATTCCATATGCTAATGTGGTAGGGAGTCTTATGTATGATATGGTCTATTCCAGACCAGATATAGCATTTTCTATTTTCACTTTGAGCAAGATTATGGGAAAACCTGGTAGTAATTAATGGAAATATTTAAATAGGATCCTAAGTTTTGTCTCTATTTCTAATAAATTTTGCATTCGATATGTCTTAAATAGCAGTTTTAGTGATGCAATTGTTGGATTTGTTGACTATGATTACGCTGCAGATGTTGAAAATCTAAAATATATCACTGGTTTTGTGTTTATTTCATTTGGAAGACTATTCTACTCGAAATAAAACATGAAGTCAATGATTTCTCTCTCCACTACTGAGGTAGGGTATATAACCTTGACAGAATCCATAAAGAAGGCTATATGGAGAAAATGTTTTTCTTCTGAGTTGTCTTTATCCACTGATAGTATAATAGTCCCCTGTGATAGCCAATATACATTTCATCTATCTAAAAACTATATAGGCTATGGTATATTTAATAACATTGACATTAGACTTCATTTTGTTATGGATTTTATAGAATTTGGGACAGTGAGTGTCACTAAGATACCTATGGGGGAAAATCCGATTGATAGTTTGACTAAGGTTGTAGCATTGTCCATGTTCATGAATTACTTCAAAATGTTGGACATAGTCCCAATTCATTAACTTAGGTTACAAGAAAACCATTCTTAAGTTTATTTCATTTCAAGGCGGAGATTTGTTATTTTATTCCCCCACATGTATGTTGCAATTGAATTCCTTCAGATTTAATTTATATTATTCATTTCTATCTACCTAAGGGATTTATTTTTTTCATGGGGGCATAATGCATGCATGGGGACTATTCAATTTGTGTGTCTTATGTTTGTTTATTGAAACTATTTGGTTTCTCCTTACCTACTTGAATTTGGACCATTGATCGTGCATGATCTAACAGTTGGTTGGCTCTAGTTGTAATTGTTTAGTTCAGCTTCAATTTGGGTTCCCTATTTTGTGATAATGTTGTGGCACTACCTATCCCACCCATTGTACCACCTTCTATTATGAGAACTGTCAATTTCATCTTATCCAACCACGTAGATATGATCTTGTGGTTCTGACCATGCCATTTTACATTCCCTAGCATTCCATCATTGCCTCTTAAGGTTCTCCCTGATGCGAGGAAATCAATATGTTTATACTCAAGGGTTTTTCATCTTGTTTTGGATCTTAATATCCTAGATTGAGTTCTATTCACTGCACAGAGAGGAACTCGAAGACAAAAGGAGGGAAGGAGTTCTCTGGCCATCCACACTCCCCTCCATCAAGTTTGTTCCACCACCTGGAACCGAAGTACTAACCGCGTTGTCAGGACATGACAAATTGATTATGATTTTATGTTTGATTTATTATATAGGAAAAACCCTAGGTCATCTCTCAAATAGAATTGATAGGTTTAGATTATGTGTTTTTAATAAAATGTACTAAAAAGGGGGTGAGCTTGAAAACAGTTTTAAGAAAATAACTTAACACAAAGAGTTTAATAGTTGATATTGTAAGGTGGTGTTTTAAAAATTATGAGAGAAGAAGATCATTTCAAGTTTACTACACATCTTGGATAGTTTGTTGCTCTGAAGAAATATACGTGGTTTTGTTTAATTTTTTGGTTGATGGTTTTTAAAATCATTCTTTCCCTATTTCCTCTTAAATCGTTGCACAAATTACCAACCATTGACACAAAAATTGTGTTGTCAAGGATTGTACCACAAGCATAGAACAAGGGATACCAAAGAATACTGAAATATTATGATTTTTTTTGAGAAAAATGATTCTTGTGTTGTCCAATCGGAACAACCCAATATCCCCACTTGAAATCTCAACCTAATCGATGTTGAGATAAAAATTGTTTCACTTAAATGTAACAAAAAAATGCATTGAGAGGTGAAGACCATAAATATTAATCATAATTGAAATATTTAACACATAAATTACACAAAACAATACAAGAAAAAGTGCCAGAACTCCCTCCCAAGTATGTATAGCTCCCTAGAAATGATCTTCCTCCGTTTAGATCACCCTCAAGTGGAGGAGAAGGCTGGGGTGGAACTTCACCATCATCATCAATTACTCTATGAGGATAGGGGCCTCCATAACTTCTAAGATGATGATAAAAGTCATCTCGGACTCCAAATTGGCAGAACTTCACTTTTGGGCTGAAATTACAAATGAGGTGCCCAAGGTATCCTTTTATAAGCAATGTGGAAGGTGATTTTGGGCACACAGATTGTGTAAAAACAATTGGCCCATTTTTTTCAGTGGGTAGAAATAATTATATCACTTTGATAAAAACTAAAAGTATGTATCCCCACATCCTGAATATATCCACTGAATGTTTGGATTCATTTAGACACCTACATCTCAAGATATAGACATATCACGACACGCCACTTCTGACTTCGTCCAGATTCGGTGTGCTGGACAGATTAGGTCATATGGGAATCTTAGTGGATGAATTTGGCCTAGGTTACTGCATATGAAATGTATACCAATGAATTTTGGACCAGCCCAAAAAAATTCAGCACATTTGGATGCACGTTTCAGTAGTAGTATGTGGTTGAGTCTACTAGTGTGCATAGATCCTACACAGTTTGGCCCATTTTTCTTGGACATCATCATGGGCCCTCCAAATCACCTCCACCTGCAATGTAATTATAAAAAAATTGACATTTAACCTTTTAAAATTAATAAAATCAAAATAATTGAATCAAACATGAAGTGAAATTTGTTATTATTTTTATAATTTTCAAAACAAAAATAGTTTAACACAATGGTGTAAGGGTGAAAATGAATCAATTAATCACGGTGCGATCACACCCTCACAACTAAAAATTTTCACTCATGTGAAATGTTATATTTAAAAACATTATGCATGTAGATATTTAAAACATCATAAATATAAAACGTTCAATGAAAATTTAATTCTTGATAGAAACGTGATCAATGAAAAAATCACACCGAGGAGTTATTCTCAGCGAGAATGTAAAAAGGAATATAAAAAATTGTATCAAAATGAAATTCCCAAAGATTCATCATACCAATTGAAGAAAATAATTCAAAAGTTAATAATTTCACTAATTCTCCACGTGTGTCTGTGAAAAGCATTTCATGCTATTCTTTCCACTTTTTATCTTGTAAATATAAGTTATTTTAAAAATTGTCTACTTACATGATCCTTTACATCGAACCTACCCCACATCCTTTGTAATAAAATTTCAAGACCCACTAATTTAAGCATGCCCAGAAGTCAAACCATAAGATCCCCACCTAAATATCCCATAATGTTGTACATTTCATCACTCCCCTTATTTTTTTTCAAAAGTTTCACTTGGAAAAAATATCAAACTCTTCTCTCAACCCATGTTTGATCTCCTCATGATACTAATTGTAATAGTTATAATAAGATCAAAATTCTAGGAATGGTGGTTTTTTACCTACTAATATACATCCCTTTTTGTTTTTTAGGGCGTACAATAATCGGATAACAAGTACACACACATAGGTCAATCTAGTACAGTAATAAAATAGATCGGATAAAGAATGAAAATATAGAAAAATGATTTTGGAAAGTAGGGAAAAATCAACCTAACTTATATTTACCTTCCATTAAGTAATAAATTTTTTCACTTTATGGTTTGGTGTAAAGATGTGTGGAGAGATTAAGTGAAACAATTTCCCATTAAAATATTCACATAAAGGGTACACATATTCTCAAAGGTTTAAAATTGATACAACCATTTATATCATTGAAAAAAACAAAATTTAAAATGAAAGTCACACCACAGTATTGAATTCTTGCTGAAATGCACATTTCCTCATTTTTTTGAATGTTAAAACAATATGAAAAATGGAAATTCCCCATGCATTTTCAATAAATTCCATGATTAAGTGGGAATAATTTTCCATTATAAAGTGGGGATAAAAAAGTAACATTTCAACACAAAAGTAAGGGGGGAATAGAGATAAAGTAACAATAGTATTAAGCAAGCTAAAAAGCAAAAAGAAAAGAAAGAATATGAAAATTCATAACTAACCCAAGAATCTACACACCCCCACACCTAATGTATGTAGTGTCCTCACTATAATAAAATAAAATGTTGGAAGGAAGGATAAAACCTAGTATGTGTCATTCATAGAATACTTATTGAACTTGGAGTTCCTCCATAGGTGACGCCAGAATGGCTTTATAGAAGTGATTCAACTACTACACATTGATAGTGAAGGTTTACTTGGTTTCTTCATTTTGAACCTGAACAAAATCAAATGTAGAGAAATTAGTAATAGTTTATGGTCCAAACTCGTGGTAACAAAGCTTACCTATATCCAACTTCAGCCTTCCATTATAGAGTAGGAACTTCTACCCATTGTGGAACTGACGATGAAGGATGAAACAGTCATGGGTAGCCTTGGTTCACTCTTTATAAATCATGGAGTTCTCATATGCATCTATTCTCATTTCCTCTAGCTCCTGAATCTACTACTTCCTTTGATCACCTTCACCATAATGATTATAATTGAATTATTTTATGGCTCAGTAGGCCTGGTGCTCAAGGGAGGTAAAAACTCTTTCCAAACACAATCTGATAGGATGAAATTACAATGGGAGTTTTAAAGGCATTACGGTAAGAACATAATGAATCATCGAGTATAATACTCTAATATTTTCTATTAGGTTGAACCATTTTTTTAATAATTTGTTTTACCTTCCAATTTGACACCTTATCTTGACCATTGGTTTGTGGGTGATAAGTAGTAGACACTCGATGCCCAACCACATACCAACACAAAAGAGATTTCATTGTTCAATGGATGAAATGAGAAACCTATTCACTGATGATGAAACTAGGTAATCCAAACCTACAGAAGATTTGGGTTCTCAATAATTACACAACTACCTTAGAATCATCAGTCCTTGTAGCTCATGCCTCTTCCCATTTTGAAATATAATCCACTTCCAAAAGAATGTAAAGGTTCTCAAATTAATCAGGGAATGGTCCCATAAAGTCAATACCCCAAACATCAAAAATTTCATGGAAGATCAAAGGTTGTTGTGGTATTTAATTTCTTTTAGATACATTCCCCATTCCTTGACAGTGAGGAAAAGATTTAAATAAATCATGGGCATCCCGAAATAATGTTGTCCAAAATAGATAAGAATCAATTACCTTGAGAGCCATCCATTGGGGACCAAAGTGGCCCCCACAAGCATGAGTGTGAAAAAACCTAAGGACAGACTAAAACTATCTATTAGGAACACAATGCCTATGGACTTGATCAATACATGTACACCAATGGTAGGGGTCATCCCAAATGCACCAACAAGACTCTTGTTTTAGATGGTCAGATAAGTTTTTATTGAAATCAGAATGATTGCAAGATGCTACCAAATAATTTACAATTTATGCATACCAAGTAATAACATCTCACACTCGGTACAATTACTCATTCGTAAACATGTAATTTATAGGAATACAATGGGATGAGTTAGTGTTCAAGGATGGGTGGATCCTACTGATATATCCATCCACCACATTCTCTTCTCCTTTTTTATTTATAATATCTAAATTTAATTCCTAAAGGAGGAGAATCCATTGAATGCGACACGATTTGGATTTCGGTTTCTTAAGGAGATACCAGAGGTATGCATGGTCTGAGAACAAAATGACTTTGGACCCTAAAAGATATGGCCTGAATTTAACCAAGGAAAACACAATGGCATGAAATTAATTTTTAGTTATGGTGTAGTTTTCTTGGGCAGGGTCCAAAGTACGTGAGGCATATGCAATGACATGTGGATCTTGATCGATATTTTGGGATAAGACTGCTCCAACTGCATAGTTAGAGGCATCAAAGATTGGCTGAAATGGTAAATCCCACCAAGGTGGTTGGATTAATAGGGGAGGCATGAGACTCCATTTTAACTTATTAAAATCTTCCTCACATTCTTTATCAAAAGCAAATTACTTTTCTTTTTGGAGCAGTCAGGATACTGGGATTACAATTTTGCTAAAGTCATGATTGAAATGATGGTAAAATCCATCATGACCTAGGAAAGACCACTCATCCCATACATTTTTAGGGAATGGTAAGGAAGAAATGACATCCACTTTTGATTTATCAACTTAGATACCATCCCCATAAATGGAATGTGTCAATACTATACCTTGTCCCACCGTGAAATGGAATTTCTCATAATTTAATACGAGATTCCTTTCAATACAGTGATGTAAGACTGAAGAAAGACTACTAAAAAATTCATCAAAATAATATCCATAAACAGTGAAATAATCCACAAATACTTCAATTAAATTCTCCAACTAATCCAAAAATATACTAACCATGCATCACTGGAAAGTACCCAGAGCATTTCATAGACCAAATGGAATCCTCCTATATGAAAGTGTGCTAAAGGGGAATTTAAAGGTTGCATTTTCTTTATCCTCAGGGAAAATATGGATATGAAAGTATCCTGAACACCCATAAAAAATATTAATGGGACTTCCCTGCTACCCTCTCAAGCATTTGGTCAATGAACGACAATGGGAAATGGTTTCTCCAAGTGTGTTGGTTTAATCGACGATAGTCTATACAGACATGCCAATTATTCTACACATGAGTTGGAACCAATTTATTATTTTCATTTTTAATTATAGTAAGACTAGTTTTTTAGGAGCCACTTGTACTGTATTGACCCATTGGCTGTCAGAGATGGGGTAAATGATTTTAGAAGCCAATAATTTTGTTACACCCTTTTCAACAACATCGAGGAGGTTTGGGCTTAGTTGACATTGTAACTGCCTCACTGGTTTATCCTCACCATTTTACAATATATGATGTGTGCAAATTAATGGGATAATACTAGGAATTTCAGAAAGTGTCCATCACAAATCTTGTTTATACTCCCTCAAAAGTTCAAGCAGTCACAATTCTTACTCATTAGGGAGTGAACTAGAAATAATGACATGAAACTTGTTTTCTATATCAAGATATGAATATTTATATCTTGAGGAATTTGTTTTAGTTCTAATTTAGGGGGATTTTGGATTTATGGGAGTGTGTGTGAAGGAGAGAGGTCACTAATCCCATCTAACTACTCAATGGTATCATCCTCAGATGAGGAAAGAGCTTTTACAAGCTTAACAGTGTCATCGATGGTCATGTGATCCTTAGTTTTCAAGAAATAATAAATTAATAAACATGCACGAAATTTTTCTAAACTGAGACAACATTCTAAGAATGACTCATTTCCTATCATTTCAATCAATGATGAAAACTCAAAAAGGGGATCATGGGAATTAAATGAAGTGTTTTTAGGGGAAGGGAGTACATTTATAGTGTTAATAAAGAGAGAGGAATGTTATTCTGAAGGGTGATTCATGGAATTAAGGATGTTGAAGTGGAAAATATCACCACCCAAATCCCTATATAATGGATCATTATGGATATTAATTATGGTTTTGGCCATTTTCAGGAAGGGCCTCCCCAATATAATAGGGGCATATTTATCATCTTCCATTTTCAGCACATAAAAATCAATAGGAAAAATTAAAATTTTCACCCTCACAAGAACATCATCTAACACACTATAAGGGTGTGATATACTCCAATTTTCTAATTGAATTACAATTCTAGTGGGCTTCAGTTCCCTGAGCTGCAATGAAGAGTAAATAGAGTGAGGCATCACATTTATAGAGGAACCCAAATCAAGCATAGAATTGGAAAAAAATACTCCCCTATGGTGCACGAAATTGAGAATGTTCCCAAATAATTGAATTTGGTGGAAAGTGATGGATATATCAATGCTGATAAATTCCTCCTTAGGCTAACCTTCTCATCACCTCAAAGTCACCTCCAGTGTGTACACATCTCCTTCAGAAACTTGGCATATCTTGGAATTTGCTTCACAACATCAATCAAGGGGATGCTAACATGAACCTTTTTGAAAGTTTCTAGTATTAATTTATCAAGTTAAGTTTCCTTTTATTTTCTTGGTTTGATGGACCTTTGGGTAAATGGAATAGGAATGGTTGGGATATGTGACTCATCAACATACACACTCTTTCCTTATTAAGGGCTTCTCTCAGGACAAGGATTTTCTTTTCTTGGACCATTTTTTAGTAGTTGGGATGGTGGTTTCCATAGGATGGGATGACTATAAAGGATGGGTTATTTGGATTTTAAGTTGTTTCCAACTCCTAAGGGAGATGGAACTAACATTTCTCTTATCCCTAGGGTTAACTTCTAGTTGAGAGGGTAGTTTACCCGACCCATGACTTTGAATTCCTCCCACAGAGTTAGCTAGTTGGCCTAATTAGGTTTTTAGGTCTTGTTTTGCTTCTTGGGTGGTTTTTTATAATTAGAGATTGTTGTTAGCCATTTTTTTCATCATATATTCTAGGATAGGCTCGGGTTTTTGAGGGGTGGTTGGAATGGACTTTGTGGGGGTTGGGTATTTTTGGGTGGTGGTGGTGGATGACTACTCTACCCCGGTTGGTTTCATTATTGTTGATGTTGGTTTGAATACCCCCTTCCCTATAAGCTTGGTTTTTTCCACCTAGGGTTGGATAGATAGTATGGTTCTTGGCTAAAGGGTTAGTTATAGGGGTGACTTGGAAAGATTGTCTCACAAGTCTCAAAAGTTTCTCTCAATTGGGAGCATTGGTCAGAGTAGTGGGTGTCAGAAGAACATATACCACAATGGATGGGATGAGGATATTGGGATTTCCCTTGTAAAAGAGATTTTTTTGAAGAAGGGTACTTACCTCTTCGAACTTTGTGTCCACATTCTTCTCAAATTTAGTACTTTACACCTCAAGGAAACCTCAAAGGGGTACACTAGACATTGAACTGAATTGTTGAGTTTTTGGTGCCATGTTCTCAATCAGGGTTCTTGAATCGATTTGGGTCTTATCAACTAGCGTACCACCTACAACTAAATCAATCATGTTTCTATAAATAGGAATTAAACCTTCATAAAAATACTAAATTAAAAGTTCATCACTTATTTGGTGGGGTGAACAACTTGAACATAACATTTTAAATCATTCCCAATATTCATGTAATGTTTCACCATGTGATTGACTTATCCCACATATTTCTTTCCTTATTATTGTGAAACTAGATGCTGGGAATTATTTTTCAAGAAAAAGGTTTTTCATGTCTGCCCAACCACTAATTGTCGAATTAACATATTACAACTAATATTTCACAATGTATTATAATGAAAATGAGAACGCCCTAATCTTAACATGTTATAAATCCACATTATAAGGTTTTAAGGTTGAAAACATAGTATTAAATTATTTTAAGTGTTTATGTTGTACATCTCCAGCAAGTCCATGAAATCTTGGCAATAATTGAATTAGACCAGATTTAAGTTCAAAATTTGGTGCCTCACCTTGTATTTGAATATATGTGGGTTGGATATCAACATCAGGTGCAGTTAGTAAAGTTTTTTTTGATTGTTTTTAGACATGTTATACTCATTAATTTTAGGTTCAAATTTGGTTTATGAAGAAGAGGGTTTTAGAAAAGTCTCAAGTGGTGGTGCGTCCTCCTTCAAAGGTTTGTCTTGTGCATATTGGTGTTGCTGACGTAGGGTCCTCTCTAATTCAGGTTTGAAAGGTGGTAAATCTATCAGAGTAGAACACATCATGCACAAAAATAACACAAGAAATAAACTATAACAAAAAAATATATACAAAGGTAGAAGATAAAACAAATAAATATTCACAAAATTTATAAAAATCTTATAAAAAACATGCACTAAAAACCAAAGCACTCCCTGAAAATGGTTCCAAAATTTGACTGCGTTGTCATGAAACATCAAATTGATTATAATTTGAAGGTTGATTTATTGTATAGGAGAGACTCTAGGTCATCTTTCAAGGAGCATTGATATGTTTAGAGTATGCATTTTTAATTAAAAGTACCTAAAAGGGGGTGATTTTGAAAATAGTTTTAAGAAAATAACTTAACTTAAAGAGCTTAATAGTTGATAGATTAAGGTTGTGTTTTAGGAATTATGAGAGAAGGAGAAAATTTCAAGTTCACTAAAAATCTTATAAAGTTCATTGTTCTGAAATAGTACACATGGTTTTGTTTAATTCCTCAGTTGAGGGTTGTAAAGATCTTTCTTCCACTCTTGCCTCTTAAATCGTTGCACAAAGCACCAACCCTTGACACAAGAATCATGTTGTCAAGGACTAGATAACAAGCATAGAACCAGGGCTACCAAATCCTTATGAAATTTCATGATTGTGTGTGAGAAAAATGATTCTTGTGTTATCCAATCAGAACAACCCAGGATCCCACATGAAATCTCATCTCGATCAATGTTGATATAAAAATTGTTTCACTTAATTATAATAAAAGAAATGAATTCAGAGGAGAAGAACATAAATATTAATCAAAAAATAAATATTTAACACAAAAATTACACAAAACCAGTAGAATAAAAAGTATCGAAACTCCCTCCCAAGTATGTGTAGCTCCCTCGAAATGATTTTCCACTGTTTAGATCTCCATCTAGAGGATGAGAAGGCTTGGGTGGAACTTCTCCATCATCCATGACCCCCTAGGAGTATAGGGTCCTCCAGAACTTATATCACAAGGATAAGACACCTATGTAACTCCAAATTGGAAGAACATCACTCCTTGTCCGAACTTACAAATGAGGTTCCAAAGGTATCATTTTATAGGCAATGTGGAAGGTGATTTTGGGCACACAGATTATGTAAAACAGCATTTCAAATTGTTTTCGGGGGGTAGAAAGTATTATCTCGATTTGGAAAAAACTAAAAAGTTATATCCTTACCTCCTGAATATCTCTACTAAAAGTTTGGATTCATTTGGACACCTACAACTCGAGATATGGATAGATCACATCACACCACTTTTGACTTCGTACAGATTCCATGTGCTGGATAGATTGGTTCAGATGGGAATATTAGATGAATAATTTGGCTTGGGTCCTTCATATGAAATTTGTCCCAATGAATTTTTGGACCAACCCCTAAGATTTCAGACCATTTTGATGCATGGTTCAGTATAAGTATTTGATTGATTCCACTAGTGTGCATGTGTCCTGTGCAGTTTGGCTCATTTTTCATGGATATCATCATGGGCCCTCCAAATCACCTATACCTAAATTGTAATTATCAAAACAAGTAACATTTACCTTTTTAAATGTAATAAACTCAAAATAATTGAATAAAAAATGAAGTGAAATTTGTTATTATTTTTATAATTTTCAATACAAAACTAGTTTAACTGTAACACCTCAATCTTCCACGATACATTTCCCTTTGAATAATGCAGTAGCTTGCGTTGTACGCAACTTGGAGTTTTAATACACCAAGACCAATCAAACTAGCTGTTATGAATAGTAATACCACTTTTTGAAATTTTATGAATTTTAATTTTCAAAATGGACTTCATTTTTGGATTCGGAATATCAAAATTATATTAGGGTGATTTTTTGGTATTTTTCTAAAAACATTCAATTTTCGATGAATAGAGAAAACACTGTGTTATTGGTTAAAACTGAATTTTTATTTAAATAATTTTTTATTTTATTTAAATTTATTTGAGGTCAAAATAGGTACATAATACCTATATAAGTTAAATGTAATTAATTGGAGTCATTTTATATTATGTTTAGATATATAAAAATTTTATTGAACTTTTTACCGTCTTTTACCCACCTCCTAGGAGCATTTGAAAATTTGCATAAAACTTAATTTTACCACTTATGTGTGTTGAATTTCACAAATTCGAGAGAAACAGTTGATATCAGTAAGTAAAATGTGGTTCAATAAGATGAAAATATTTTTTTTGAATAGTAACTTTTGACTTTTATTTACCACGATTAAAAGTAAATACGGTAATTAACGGTAAAAATGATATCATAATTACCCTAAAACATGTTTTAATTCTATTGGATAAGTTTAATTCTACAAAAAACAACCTTAGGAATAAAATATGATCCTCTTTGGTCTACATGGATTAGTTTAGGACATTTATTATTATTTTATTTAAAGAAGAGTTAAAAGAGTTAAATTCAAAGTTTAATAACTAAAACTTTTTTATTATAGGGTTATACATAAGATAAATTAGAGTATAAATATTAATTAAAAAGATAAAAATATTTCCTACATAATTTTATTTTATTTATAATTTTATATAAAAAATAATTTAATTTAGTTTTGACACAATGATGATGCAGTAATTACCTTATTAATGAAAGATTAAAATAATTGATATTATAAATATCCAAATAAATGTAATTTGAGACTTTAGATTAATTAAACTAATTTTATAGGTTAATATGACATGTTAGGGTTGATTAAATATTTTTTTGAAGTAATCATGCTGTTATGATTTTCACAAAAACCAAATACTAAATAGTATCAAAATTGACATAATAGAGTTTTTAAAATAAATACTATATTATTAATTGATATAATATTCCTAAAGATCTAAGGTTTGGAAAAAGGACTTAGATAAGGTTATATATATTAATAATTAACCACTTGGGGTTCTCTTGGCTTGTTATAGTGAGTTTATTTACCATATAATATAAAAATACAAAGAGACATGGTAAATGTCAAACTATTTAACTAAGAGTTAAATCTAAAATAAAAGGCTAATATGGTGACCTAAACCCATATAAAACCTATTTGTTGAGATTTTTTATACCCATACCTACCTTATCCTCTAAATAAATTATTTTTTATCCATTAGAACCGAAAATTATTTTATTATAAAATAATATTTCATGCATTTCCTATAGTGACCCTCACCTCTCTTATAAAAGGGTGCTTCCCCTTCTCTTAATTTCACACCTCCAAAGCCATTTGGCTCAACCAAAACCTGCCCAAATATCTTACCAACTTTCATCCCTTCATCCTAGAGGCCTTACTTTGGTCAGAAAGCCACCCTATGGAGCCCTTTTGATCAAATCAAAAGGAAGTACCCGAAGAAGAGGTAAATATTTCATCACCTCTTTCAAGTTCTTTTCTTCTTACATTTCCTCATTCTTTATTGTTTCCATTATAAAATAATAACTATAGTATCTTCTATATGATTTTATGTTATTATAAAAATTTTACAACCATATTCATTATTCTATCCATCACATGAATGACAAAGTCACCATACGTGTGTACGTACGACTTACCGTCTCCACGTCGTGGTGTAGTTTGTTATTCAAATACTTAATTATTTGTATGGGTATAATAATGAGTATAACTGATGTAAATAATAAATATAACATGTTAATGATTCTTTATATATGATATACCATCCAATTACAGATGATTTCACTATCAATATAATGATATTGTCACTCGTGCGTATGTACGGACTACCGTCTCCACGAACGCGATGAGATTCATTCCCCACTGTTATCATTCAAGAATAATTTTTATTTTATGATTAAAAATAATGTTTATGAACATAATATAATTCTGTATATGAATCAAATACATCCTATCCATAACAAACATGGCTTATGTAACCAAGAATATAATGGAAAATGAATCAGTTAACACCAGAAACGATGATACTACTAAAATATTATTAACAAAGAAATATTAGAGGATCATATATGATATAATATTTATGAATATGATTATTTTATAATTTAATAACAATTTTTTAACTATTATACAGGAGGTAAACATACCATCAACTAAGAAAAGTACAAGGTAAGGGTTAATTTCACAATCTCATTATTATCCGAGGTTATTTTTAGGTAAGTATATAAAGGGACATATTTATTATCCATGTCCATGTTTCATAAAAGTGTTTAAAAATGGATTATTTTTAAGGGACTCTTTTAATTAAACAACATTTTAAATGTTTTAAATATTTATTCTTATAAACCTTTCTCATTAATGTCCATTTTTTTAAAATGGTTTTAAGGATTTATTTATATGGACATGAATGTTTTAAAATTTTAATTCCTTTCAAAAGTTTCAATGTGGTATGGGACACTTCGATTCAAAAATATATTTTAAATGAATTTCTTTATAAATTATGTGACTTTTAAATGATTTCATGAAAAAGGGATATTTCTCTCAAAGATTTTTACTGATAATTTTCAACTATGTCAACATCCTTTACAGGATATTATTCCTGATCAAGGTTGATTTATTATACAAACATTCGATATTGTATTGGAGGTTTTTTGATATTTTTTACTATGGATGTGTTATTTTTATACCATTCATGGTTTACGGATAGATTATTGACATTTCATAAGCCAATTTTAATATGAATGTTTAGGTTATGTTTAAAACATTTCATATGAGGAATGCATTGGACTTAGTAAGGTAAGAGTGGAGCCCGATATAGCTCGTCGATGCATCGGTAGGTCTCATGAGACAAACCAGTGTCTTGACACAAGGCCTTGAAAAAATCTTATTTGTAGTCTTGGCACAAGGCCTTGACTATGTGGTTATGAAGTCTGGCATTATGCATTCCATCATTATGAAAGTGGCTATTGATATTGCATGTGATTATTCAACTAGTAGAATATCTATGTGAATAAGTAAATGGAATTATTTGATTTTATATTTTCCATATTATACTGAAGTTTAAGTTTAAAAATATTTTGTTTTGGTCTTATACTTTTCCTTAAATATTTATGCTTATTTATGAAATTTTCCACTCTATTGTTATCCTTACTAAGCATCTGAGCTCACCCCTTTCTATGTTTTATTTTTCCCAGGATGTGAAGAAGTACTTTATGGTTGACATGCAGGGATATGCTAAGGATATAAGTGTGTTAAAAAGGGGACAAAATGTTGTTGATTTTTTTATTTCATGATGTAATGTAAAACTTATGAATGTATCTAGTACTTCCAAGTCTACTAAACTAATCGGTCTTTCAGGACATGATTCCTTGTATCATGCAAATGTTATGTAAATATGCACTGACTATGGGTAACTGGGGTCGGGGAATTATAGTTGGTTTCAGAGGAAGTTTAGTATAAACCATGGAAACTAGATTTATAAAAACTCTAATTATAGAACACTACCCTAAGATAGACTTTGAGGATTAGTATAGAAGAACTTACTAGAACTTTTGTACTGTATAGATTTTGTGAGTTTTCCAAAAAATACATCCCTATCTGGATATGAGCAGGTAGAGGCGGCTCTGGCATAGATGAACCTAGGGGTAAAACCCAAAAACATTGTTTTGATCTGGACTCGAATGGGAACTGGTGCACGACAACGGTCCTTGCTGCACTCTTGGTTACGACACTCTCAGGGGATATGCTTAGGATAATTCAAATTTTCCTTACAAAAAATTATGAAGGATTTATGGGTATATACCTCCTTAAATAAAACATTTTTTTGATTATAGATTATATCCATAAAATGTTAAAATTATGGTAAGTGTTTTACAAGTTTGAATTATGTATTGTGATTCATAAACTAATCTAGTGTGTGCCATTTTTTAGAAATGGAACCTAGTGGAAGGAATGGAAACCGTATCAACACATGAAATCCATGTAGAGATTTCCCTCTTACTCAAGAAAATTATAGTGGAGCTGGTGAAGCAACTGGTGCTGATCAGCTTATCACCATACTGGGATAACTCACTCAGGTTATGAATAATAACCTTAACCGTATATAGCACCCTGATCCACAACAAGGAGGATCAATGTTAGACCGCTTCATGAGGAAACAACCACCAAAATTCAATGGGAGTAAAAATACATTAGTATTTGAGAAATGGATAAATTCCTTAAAGAAAATATTTTATGCTTTGGGGAGTAGTGAAAGGGAAAAAGTTGTCATGATAGTTTATCACCTCATGAAAGATGCAGATCAATGGTGGTCATTAATCCAAAACACAAAGGAAGATTAAGAAGTATCAAACATGGAATAGAGGGAGTTTGAAGAGACTTTCTTATAAAAATAATTTCCTCATGACCATCGAGCAGATATGGAAAGACAATTTCTGAGTCTGAGGCAAAAGGAGGATGAGATTGTTGCAAAGTATGAGGCTAACTTTTCAAGGTTAGAAAGACATGCAACAGATTATATATGTAACCCAAGGAGTAAGATTGATCAATTCTTTGATAGGTTAAAACCATTTCTCCATCGAACATTAGTCTCATAATCTTTCTCATCGCACGCAGATATAGTCTCATGCCCTATCAAGACAGAAAAGGAATTCTCTAAGTCTTACAACTTTAAAGCAAAGAAAGTGAAAAAGAGATATATGGAACACTCTGGAAATGGAAGTGAGGGGAATAAGGGAAAAGTTGAGTATCCATCCTTTGGTAAATGTGTTAAGAAACACCTCGGTACTTGCTTGAAGGGAATGGTAGTCTGTTACATGTTTGGTGAAAAAGGACACCAAGCTCGTGATTGCAAGGGGAAAAAAGAGGCTGTCAATGTTGAATGCTACAATTTTAGATAAAAGGGGAATTATTCAAATGAATGTCCTAAGTTCCAAGAAAAATTACCCCAGAAAATGCCAAGGGAGAAATCCCAAGCTTATGTGATCACTGCTGCTGAGGTTGAGGCTCCGAATGATGTGGTGATAGGTAATTTAATGGTTTCCTAAAGTTTAGCCAATGATTTATTTGATTCTGGATCATCAAATTGTTTCATATCTTTCTAGTTTGCTAAGAAAATTAGATATTTTGAATTTGACTTAACAAGGGAGTTGTCAGTCAAAACACCTAAGGGAAGTATCTTCGCAATAAAGTTTTGTGAATCAGTTCCCATTAGTGCATATACATGTTCTTTATCTGCTGATCTCATCGTCATACCCCTGATTGAATTTAATATAATTCTCGGAATGGATTGGCTTTTGGACCATGATGTGAAAATTTATTATAAGAAGAAGGAGGTTAAAATTTTAGATGATGATAAGGAGTACCTTATCTTTAGAGAAAAAATATCACCACCTGATTCTTATCTAGATCTACCCCCAACATCTCTACTAAATTCAATTATTGGGGAAGAAGAGAATAAAATAACAATGGGTTAGGAAAATAACGTTCGAATAGAGTATGTACCTATTGTGCAAGAATATGTTGACATGTTTCCAGAGGATTTACCTAGACATCCTTGAGAATGATAAATTGAGTTTTCCATTGATTTAATTCCTGGTTCAAGGCCCATATCGAAGACTGATTATATAATGGAAACTGTGGAATTAGTAGAACTAAAGAAAAAACTATAGGAACTGAGTAATAAGGGATTTATTAGCCCTAGTGTTTCTCCATGGGGATCCCCTATCCTTTTTGTTAAAAAGAAAGACAGATCTATGAGGTTGTGAATTGACTACAGGGAGATCAATTCTATAACAATAAAGAACAAGTATCCCCTACCTCACATTGATGATTTATTCGACCAACTTCATGGAGCTCAATATTTTTCAAAGATTGATCTTTGATCTGGATATCATCAGTTGTGTGTGAAGAAGGAAGAAATTCTGAAAACAACATTTCGAACTAGGTATGGGCATTATGAGTTTATAATAATGCCTTTTGGATTGACTAATTCACCCTCTATCTTCATGGATCCAATGAATAGAGTTTTCAAGGAATATATTTATGACTTTGTAGTGGTATTTATTTATGATATCTTGGTATACACAAAAAGCTACAAAGATCATGAAAATTACTTGTGCATTATTCTAAAGACTCTTAAAAGAAATGAATTATATGGGATGTTTAGCAAGTGTGAATTCTGGATTCAGGAGATTTCTTTTCTTGGCCATACTGTATCTAAATATTGAATCTATGTTGATCTTTCAAAGACCAAGGCAATCCAAGAGTGTCCAGCACCGAAGAGTATTACCGAGGTACACAATTTTATGGGTTTAGGAGGTTAATATCGATGTTTTGTCCAGAATTTTTCCCAGTTGGATAACCCATTAACCAAGCTCACATGTAAAGGGATTAATTGTTTTTGGACAAAAGAGTGTGAAGAATGTTTTAAATAACTGGAGAGAAGATTAGTTAATGCTCCTATCTTGACTCTACCATCAGGGAAAGATAGGTTTGTTATTTATTGTGATGCTTCAAAGAAAGGACTTGGTTGTGTCCTTATGCAGAATGATATAGTTATTGCCTATGCATCACAACAACTAAAAATTCATGAGAAAAACTATCCCACTCATGATCTTGAGTTAGCAGCTGTAATATTTGCTCTGAAAATATGGAGACACTATCACTATGGTGAAAAATGTGATATTTATATTGATCAAAAGAGTTTAAAGTATATTTTCTTACAGAAATAACTCAACATGAGGCAAAGACGATGTCTTGAACTACTTAAGGATTATTATTTCACTATACACTACCAACCGAGGAAGGAAAATAAGGTGGAAGATGCTATGAGTAGAAAGGATCATGGAGATTTGAACAAGATGAGAGTTGAAAAGGATCCTATATACATGGATCTAGTAAAGATGGATATGGAAAAAACCATGGAAAGTGAAACATAAATGTTTTTTCAAATTCTTTCCAAACTATCTTTACTAGAAAGGATAAAAAGTTCTCAGACTGATGATGAGGAATTTCAAAAGAAAATTAAAGCTGTGAACGATGGGAGATTGATCGACTTCATATATGAAGATGGAATTTTGAAATTTGGGAAGAGACTTTGTGTTCCCAATATACCTAATCTAAAAAGGGAATTTTTGGATGATGCTCATAGCTCCAATTTTTCTATACACCCTGGTAGCACTAAGATGTATAGATATTTGAAAGAACATTTTTGGTGGGACAACATGAAGAGGGAGATTACTGATTTTGTGTCAAGATGAATGGTTTTTCAAGAAGTGAAAGCTGGAAGGAAAAAACCTAGAGGAGTCACAAAACCTCTTCCCATACCTGAGTGGAAATGGGATAATATTACGATGTACTTTGTCCTGGGACTACCAAAGACTCCTAGAAGGAATGATGAAATATGGGTAATTGGTGATCGTCTTACCAAGTCAGAAAATTTTCTTGCTATAAGATAATATTTACCACTTGAAAATTTAGTAAGACTACATATTAATAAAGTTTTAAGACTTCATGAAGTACCCCTATCAATTGTTTCTGATCGTGATCCCCATTTTACATCAAGATTCTAGAAAAGTCTTCAGAAGGCCCTAGATACTGAACTTTGTTTGAGTACTACCTACTACCCTCAAACCGATGGACAATCAGAACGGACTATTAAAACCTTCGAATACATATTGAGATCTTGCTCACTTGACTTTCAAGGTATGTGGGATCAGTATTTACCTCTGGTAGAATTTTCCTATAATAATAGCTTCCATTCAAGTATTCAGATGGCACCATATGAAGCGTTATATAGAAAAAGATGTCGCACACCAACTTGTTGGGATGATTTTATTGAAAGAAAACTCGTAGGCCCAAAACATATTGAGGAAACAATGGAAAAGGTGAATGTTATCCAAACCCACATCGAAGCAGCCCAAAGTAGGCAAAAGAGCTATGCCAATAACTTAAGGAATGATTTAGAATTTCCAGTAGGAGACCTTGTTTTCCTGAAGGTCTCTCCATGGAAAGGTGTTATATGTTTTGGTAAGAAGGGTAAATTGAGTCCCAAGTACATCAGACCATTTGAAATTCTAGAACGAATTGGAGTTGTAGCTTATCATTTGGAAATGCCTCCAAGTCTATCCAAAGTTCATGATGTGTTCTACATATCACTGTTGAGAAAATACATGCCTGACCCAATGCATGTACTCACCTATGATGAAATTGAACTGGAACCTGAGCTATCTTATTGTGAAGAGCCTGTCAAAATTCTTGATACAAGAGAGCAAGTGCTATGAAACCGGACGTCTCATCTGGTAAAGGTTATATGGAGAAACCATAAGATGGAAGAGGCAATGCGGGAACCTGAGGAACTTATGATGAAGAACCAACCAAATCTTTTTATGCAGTAATATTCTAGAAATTTCAAAGATGAAATTATTTTAAGGAGGGGAGAATGTAATACCTCACATGTCCACGGTACGTTTCCCTTTGAATAATGCAGTAGCTTGTGTTGTACGTAACTTGGAGTTTTGACACACAACAACCAATCAAACTAGATGTTATGAATAGTAATACCCACTTTTTGAAATTTTATAAATTTTAATTTTCAAAATGGACTTCATTTTTGGATTCATAATATCAAAATTAGTTTAGGGTGAAATTTTGGTTTTTTTCTGAAAACTTGCAATTTTTGATGAATAATGAAAACACTGCGTTATTGGTTAAAACCGGCTTTTTATTTAAATAAATATTTATTTTATTTAATTTTTTTTAGGTCAAAATAGATAAATAATACCTATATAGGTTCAATTTAATTCATTGGAGTCATTTTATAATAAGTTTAGATATATAAAAATTTTATTAAACTTTTTACCGTCTTTTACCCACCTCCGAGGAGCATTTTCAAATTAGCATAAAACATAATTTTACTACTTATGTGAGTTGAATTTAAAAAATCCCAGAGACATAGTTTATATCAGTAAGTAAAATTTGGTTCAATAAGATGAAAATAATTTTTTGTGAATAGTAACTTTTGACTTTTATTTAACATGGTTAAAAGTAAATAAGGTAATTAAGGGTAAATATGATATCATAATTACCCTAACACACGTCCTAATTCTATTGGATAATTTTAATTCGACAAAAAAAACCTTATGAACAAAATATGATCCTCTTTGGTCCACATGGATTAGATTAGGACATTTATTATTATTTTATTTAAAGAAGAGTTAAAAGAGTTAAATTCAAAGTTTAATAACTAAACCATTTTTAATATTGGGTTATACATAAGATAAATTTGACTATAAATATTAATTAAAAGATAAAAATATTTCCTACATAATGGTATTTTATTTATAATTTTTATACATTAAATAATTTAATTTGTTTATGATACAATGATGATGCAGTAATTACCTTATTAATGAAAGATTAAAATAATTGATTTTATAAATATCCAAATAAATTGAATTTGAGACTTTTGATGAATAAAAATAATTTTATAGGTTAATATGACAAGTTAGGGTTGACTAAATAATTTTTGTTCAAATTAATCATGCTGTTATGATTTTCACGAAAACCAAATACTAAATAGTGTCAAAACTGACATAATTGAGTTTTTAAAACAAATAATATATTATTAATTTATATAATATTCCTAAAAAATATATGGTTAGGCCAAAGGACTTATATAATGTTATATATATTAATAATTAACCACTCGGAGTTCTTTTGTCTTGTTATTGTAAGTTTATTAACCATATAATATTAAAATACAAAGAGACATGGTAAATGTCAAACTATTTAATTAAGAGTTAAATCTAAAAGATAAGGTTAATATGGTGATCTAAACCCATATAAAACCTATTGGTTGAGAGGATTTAGACCCATACCTACATTATCCTAGAAATAAATTATTTTGGAGCCATTATAAACCGAAAATTATTTTATTATAAAATAATATTTCAAGATTTTCCTAAAGTGACCTTCACCTCTCTTATAAAAGGGTACTCCCCCTTCTCTTAATTTCACACCTCAAAAGCCATTTTTCTCAGCCAAAACCTGCCCAAATATCCTCCCAACTTTCCTTAATTTAGCCTAGAGGCATTCCTTTGGTCATAAATCTAACCTAAGGATCTCTTTTGATCAAATCAAAAGGAAGAACCCGAAGAAGAGGTGAATATTTCATCACCTATTTCAAGTTCTTTTCTTCATCCACTTCCTCTTTCTTTTTTGTTTCCATTCTAAAATAATAAATCCAATATCTTATATATACTGTGATGTTATTTTAAAAATGGTAAAACCATATTCATTATTCTATCCATCATATGAATGAAAAAGTCAGCATACGTGTGTACGTACGACTTACCGTCTCCACGTTGTGGTTTAGTTTGTTATTCAAACACTTAATTATTTGTATTGATATGATAATGTATATAAAGTATGTAAATAGTAAATATAACATGTTAATAATTCTGTATATTTGATATAACATCCAATTAAAAACTATTTCACCATCAATATAATGATATTGTCGCTCGTGCGTATGTACGAACTACCGTCTCCACGAACGCGATGAGGTTCATTCCCCATCATAGTCATTAAAGAATAATTTTCATTTTATGATTAAAAATAATGTTTATTAACATAATATCATTCTATATATTAATCAAATACATCCTATCCATAATAAACATGGCTTACTTAACCAAGCATATAAAGGAAAACGAATCAGTTAACGCCCTAAAGGATGATACTACTGAAATATTATTAACAAAGAAATATTATAGGATCATATATGATATCATATTTATGCATATGGTTCTTGTATAATTTAATAACAATGTTTTAACTATTATACAAGAGGTTAACATACCATCGACTACGGAAAATTATAAGGTAAGGGTTAATTTCACAATTTCAATATTATCTGAGGTTGTTTTTACGTAAGTATTTACTGGGACATATTTATTATCCATGTACATGTTTCATAAAAGTGTTTTCAAAGGGATTATTTTTAAGGTAATATTTTAATAAAAAATAATTTTAAATATTTTAAATATTTATTCTTCTAAAACATTCTCATTAATGTCCATGTTTTTAAAATGTTTTTAAGGATTTATTTAGATGGACATGAATGTTTTAAAATGTTAATTCCTTTCAAAAGTTTCAAAGTGGTATGGGAAAATTTGATTAAAAACTATCTTTTAAATGACTTCCTTTATAAATTATGTGACTTTTAAATGATTTCATGAAAAAGGGATATTTCTCTCAAAGATTTTTACTGATCATTTTCAACTATGTCAACATCCTTTACGACATATTATTCTTGATCAAGGTTGATTTATTATACAAATATTTTATTGAAGGTTTTGTAATATGTTTGACTATGGATTTGTTATTTTTATACCATTTATGGTTTATTTATAAAGTATTTACATTTCATAAGCTAGTTTTAATATGAATGTTTATGTTATATTTAAAAATTTTCATATGAGGAATACATTGGACTTAGTAAGTGATGGGTGGAGCCCGCTATAGCTCCTTGATGCATCGGTAGGTCTCATTAGACAAACTAGTGTCTTGGAATAAGGCCTTGACAAAATCTTATTTGTAGTCTTGGCACAAGGCCTTGACTATGCGGTTATGAAGTCCGACATTATGCATTCCATCATTATGAAAGTGGATATCAATATTGTATGTGATTATTCGACTAGTAGAATATCCATGTGAATAAGTAAATGACATTATTTGATTTTATCTTTTCCATATTGTGCTGAATTTTAATTTTAAAAGGCTTTTGTTTTAGTCTTATACATTTCCTTAAATTTTTATGCTTATTTATGAAATTTTACGCTATATTGTTATCCTTACTGAGCATTTGAGCTCACCCCTTTCTATGTTTTATTTTTCCTAGGATGTGAAGAAGTATTTTATGGTTGACCTATAGGGATAGGCTAAGGATATAAGTGTGTTCAAAAGGTAAAAAATGTTGTTGATGTTTTTATTTCATGATGTAATGTGAAACTTATGAATGTATCTAGTACTTCCAAGGATAATAAACTGATCGTTATTTTGGGACATGATTCATTATATCATGCCAAAGTTATGTAATAATGCACCGAATCTGGGTAAATGAGGTCGGGGAATTACATTAGGATAGTGGTGTAAGGGTAAAAATGAAACTGTAAATTGTAGTGAGATCATGTACCTCTCTAATATAGATTCAGTGGAGATCGAATTGATCTTCTGTCTGAGGTGACTATGCATCAAAGAGGTTTCAGATTTTGACTTTTTTTTCATGGTAACTTGTTTTCAAATTTATATTCTTGGATTTATAGTGATTTATTTCTTTCTATCATGTATAGATCTGCATCTTTTTTGGGTGTGTGTATGAGTCCATACCAGAGTGGATGATGTTGAATCTATATGAAATGTTTCATCACTTCTACATAGTTCAACTACACTAGCATCCTCAAATAGTTTCTTTAGTTTTATTCTTGATTCTTTGAGTGTAATATTTTATTGAATTTTTCTTAGAAATAAAATACTAACTTGGGTGGTGTTCTCATTGTCCATGTAGGATCATGCTGATCCAAACCACATTATATCTAGTGTTATTTACCTTATGTTATTTATGATTTTGTGTTTCTAGTAGTTCGATTGAATAATAAATCTATCAGGTTTTATTATCACACACATTATAATTGTGTTATGCCAAAATTTTCACCTCTTAATATGACTAAGAGGGTCCTAGATGTTCTAAGGGTTAATAGATTAACCCAAACAATACTGCAGATCCAGAAATGGTATGAAATGAGAGTCGTATGATAGTAGAAGCAATAATGGATCAGATAGAACTGGAGATATATAATCTTTGTGTTCTGCGACATAAAACTATAGATTATGTGAATGGATGATTCCCGAATGGAATCAAGTGGATGGAACCTAGTGATTGATAATGATGAGGCTTAGCCGATGACGTTCCTTGATTTCTTACATGGGTAATGGCAAGATCAATGTTCAATGGAGAGGGAGGATATGTGTGAAATGGATCTGGGATTCTAGAAAATATCATAACACACTATATGTAATCTAGTATTACGTGGTGTGTGGGAACCCTAGTGTAAAGATAGGGTTTCTGTGGTGAAGTTAAATATCACAGGTTGTGTGACCCTATCACACGGTGTGTGACATGACCTTGAAGGTCAGTGTGTACCTCAGATGTTACATAGACATGGATAGGAATACATGTTCATGGACATTCCATGTACTACGACATGGACATGGTCAATCTAGGTGTACACAGGCATATCTGTGTACTTAGAAATGGTTATAATTACACGGTCAAAGACATGCCGTGTACTATGGCATGAACACGGGCATGGGTTATGATACACAGGAAATACCCAAGGCTTAAGGGACACACCTTGTACTCCCAGTACACACTATATGCTCCTTCAAATTTGTTTTATAGACCTTTTTATCTTCTTCTTAGAAAAGTTTCATTATTGTACATTCCCTTAATCCTTTCCCCTAGGGTTAGTATAGAATCAGGTCCTACACTTAGGATAGTGATCCCTTCAACAAGACTTCATAGATATAGTTGATGGAATCTGTTTGTGAGGCCCAGAGTGAGATCCTTTATCATCATATTTCCATTTGTGGAGTTCTTAGTATAATTATAACCAACACTACATGGGCGTCGATCATCTACTTAGAAGGTTATTCCAGATTGAGTTTTTGGTATACCCCATGGACTTAGGTGTGATACTCATCTTAGTATCATTCTCTTTATACTTACATTGTATACTTATTATGGTGAGATATGATGAGAATAACTCCTCAGATAGACGTCATCTATTCAATCTGACTCATAGAGTGTGTTATCCAAGAATATTGATATGTGGAAACTTCAGGAATTATTCCTAGACTGGAATTGTGGTTGCGACCGTACCTTGAGATTGTGTTCCTTTGTTGTGTATATCTAGATATTCTTGTTATATGCACTGTATATATATACCTATGTAGAGATGAATTTTATTCATGTTTTTTATGCATAGTGATTTCGAGGTTCCCTTGTAATGTATCTGATTTTCAATGTATTATTTTTGGATATTATATGGATTATTTTTGAGACCGGGCACTGAGAAAACATATGATTCTGAATCTTAGTTTGCCCGAACTAAATGTCTGAAATATGATAAATATATTAAATAGAATGAATGTGTAGTTTTCCTAAAAAAGGTGGAATAAATCCTGAACAGGAGCTAAGATCAGAAATATATGGGAATCATTGAGTTGTGAACATGGGTTTTAACCAAGGCACAACATAACCTTTATCAGCACAGTCCGTTTTTGAAAATGTCATCACGAGTGTAAATTAATAAAATATGTAAAATAATTAATTAATTTTGTTATTTTTAAATAATGACTATTTTTATCCTTTAAATGTATAGTTATGGTATTTTTTCTTAGGGTCATCCACTCAAACCCTGGAGGTTCAGAAAACCGTTGAAGATCTTTCCTTGAAAATTACTATGGATTAGGATCAGATCATGAATTGTTGCACTGACAGTGTTGGAGGATCTCATCAACAATGACAATATAACTATTCTTTGTCAATGATCGATCCAAACTATAGGTAGGATGTTTTGATTTTTTATTTCAATCCATTTTATTAATCTCAGATGAATGAAGATTAATTCCTTAAGTATAATGGATACATGAATCATCGATAGAATTAATTTGATTGAATTAATTAATTATTTTTCATGATTTTATCCCTATTCATTTGTCTTCTTCTAAGACAATGATTCAAGGCCACATGAACAACAAAAAAGTTTAATTCTTCACATTTTATGGTTTATAGATTTCTCCCCAATTCACGTGATCATCATTGGTATTCCTTTTTTCCAATGGTTTGAAAATTACCCAGTTTCTAATTTTTCCTTGATTGTTCTTCAGCACAATGGATCCAAACCCTGGATACGGAATGTGAGAACAGTTATGATTCAAGGATCGATGATGAGAATTGTCAGATCAGGGGATAACAAGACCGGAATGAGCATCCTTATCCCTCCCAGGTGGACCATGGCATTTCAACATTAGAGGTGGTTTTTCAGGCACAATTCAAGGGTCATATTCCAGTGAGAAAGTAGTGGAAGGTCTCAACCGACCTATATATCGGTTCAATGGAAATATTTTAATTGAGAAACAAGGTGAAATTATAATTCAAGGAATAAGAGAGGAGAAACTATAGATCTAGAAAATCTAGAGCAACACAACATGTAACTTAGGATTAAACATTGTGTGGGGCCCATTTCATGGTGGCTAGGGATTCAGGATGAAGATAAGGATCATAAGGCTTGTGACCCCTATCACATGTTATGCGGACCTTTTTGGATGGATCAACATTTACTTTGAGAAGTACACATACACGGGAAAAAAATAAATGACTATAGGGGACATCGTATACTTGGACATGGACACGAATTAACGTAAACATGACAATACATAGACATGACCACCATACATGGACATAAAAAAGTGACATGGGAAGGAAACCATGTGTATCTACATGACATGTACTTCTTCAACACATCATATATATGGAGACATACATACTATGTGAGTTTATTCAACATGGGAAGACATGGGGATTTTTGGACCTATCATGTACCCACTAGTACACGCCATATACTCCCTTCAAGAGTGTTTGTAGATCTCCGTATTATCAGTTTGGACTAGTATAGGTTGAGTGGATTCCCTTGGTCCTTTCCCTTGATGGTATAGTGTGACATTACATCTATATAATAGAATTATGATCCCCTTTAGAGGCCGAGTCTCAGATAGAGTTTTGTTGTCCCTCTGTAAGACTAGAGTACATTCCTCTATCACCTTTTTTCCCTAGCTAGAGTTTGTAGAATCAGATCAAAGTCCCTGAGTAGAGAATTGATCCTCCATCTAGCTAGCTATATCATTAGGGTTTGTGTTATCATTAACATAAGATCCCCTATATAGCAGGTTAATCCATATTTGGGTTTGTGGTGTCCCCCAATGATTCTAGGCATGGCCCCCTATCTATGTATTAGGGTCTTCTTAGACCAGTGAGCATTTCTGGGTGGGGACCAATGATCTAGACCTATTTTTGAGCGTCTTTTATGATAGAATGGACCATGAAGTGTATTATCCCAAAATAAGAATCACTTCAAATAGAATCCTTTGGCTGGTAGTTGGTTATGACCACCTGGTGGAGTGGAATATTTCTTGAGTATATCTAGGTAATTCAAGTATTCTTTGATTGTTATATCATGTATTTATCTTTCTATACTTTTTTTCTTTGTGTTTAATATTTTCATGGTTCCCTACTTAGTATTTTTATACTCACCCATGTATGGGATTTTCCAACATGTGTCAAGTATTATGTAGATGAAGACCCTTTTAGCGGTGTCCTATGAGGATAGAGAGAGGGTGGATCATAGATGGAGCTTGTTGGACCATGGTTCTTTACAAAGATATTTATTTTGACATATTCTTCACACCTGGTTTAGGTTGGAGTTAGATATTTTTTTTGGGCTTGTATTTGGACCGTTTTTCGGCATTCAGTACTTCACCATCATACTCTTTTGAGGGATCTTAGATATATGCATGTGTTGTTTTAGTTGTTTTATATTTCAGCATTATGTGTGTTTGGAGATGTATGCATTTATTTTTGTACTTTTGGATAATGCATCCCATTTATGGTATACACCTACACATCACTGGTAGTTAGACCCTAACCAATTAGAAATGGGATGGGGTATTCATGGGTCAAACCTCAGTGAGTTGGGTCATGACATAGTGGCTTCAGAACAGTCAGTTCTACCTTAGGATCAGATTCAGTTAGATTTTTTTGGGGTAACAGTGTTTAGTTTTTCAAGTATGGATTTTAGGACAGGGACTCCATTGTTGGTACGATGGTTGACATATCTTTACACAAGGACATTGATACCCTACCTTTTTAATTGGTATATAAAAAACATTGGTTGTAGGGAAGTTTTTTGGTACATGCATCATATAGGAATGGTTGTGTTTTATATTTCCTTCATTAGTTGTCACCCTAAATATACTATTTTTACCATGGTACATATTATTTTATTTTAGGATGCCTCCACATAGATAGCCAACCATGATTGCACTATGTGATCATGAGGATGATCCACCTAGTGACGAGGAATTAGTACATGGGAATGTACCAAAGATACTTCCTCTCAGTGATTTACCACCTATATCACCACCCATTGAGAATAATCTAGCTCTGGAAATAACAAATGAGGATGCACACAGGTTGAGTGCATTTCATGGGTTTTGGAGGATGTGACCTCCCAGGTTTCGGGGTGAGCCATATCCCTAGATGGATGAGGACTAGAAAGAGGTAGTCACTCACACTTTACACCTTGTGAGGAAAACTTCTAATCATATAGAGGTCATCATGGAAAGTCTTCATCATGGCTCTACTAAGAGATGGCGGATCTTATTAAATCATTCACACAATGAGACAAATCTGTCCTAGCCATAATTTGATCATCTCTTCTAGGAGGAGTTCTATCCAGACATGTTATGATCGATATGCATATATGAGCTTCTACATCTGTAGTAGGTAATAATTACCGTGGCAGATTACTCATAGAGGTTTACATATCACTCACATTAATCTTAAGGTACAGTGTGGGACCAATTATTTAGATCTCAGACCTTTAAGAAGGGATTGTAATAAAAAATTATGGATTTACTAGTATCCCTTTACATTCCTACTTATGCTGGGGTACTTGAGAGAGTTATGGTGGTGGATATATTTTTGGTAGTGCAGACACCGGTAGTGGTAGCTAGTAGTGGGAACCCAGTAGTTGAGACCTTGGTAGCATATAGTCAATGATATTCACATGGATCTAATAATGTCGAACACATCAGGAGGTGATCCTAGGACTCAGGGAAAATGGTTCAGGGCTCTTAGGGTGGATCATATCATCCAAGTGATATGTGGTGTTTTTCTTATGATGGTTAGGGACATCTAGATTCGGATTGTCTGACCTGTTATACATCTAATTGTGAGACGACCAAGGGACAACTGAGATTGTAATGCCCCGACCCCAATTACCCAGATTCGGTGCATTATTAAATAACACTATCATGATCATAAGGGATCAAATCCTGAAAGACCGATCAGTTTAGTAGCCCTGGAAGTACTCACTACTGGAAATGCAGGATTTCCCAATGGTTCTGAACCGTTGGGAAAGGCTGTAGAACTGTTGGTATAATATATACCAACAGTTCTGCAAATCGTAGGGAAGTAAGACATTGGAAAAGGTTTACCCAATGTTTTACAGTGAACCATTGGGATAGGTTAGAAAAAATTAACCTATCCAAACGGTTGTGCAAAATCGTTGGGAAAGTTTTTCCCAATGGTTTGGCTTGAACTGTTGGGAAAAACAAGTAGAGGGCCTTCTTTCCCAACAGTTTCAAAACCGTTGGGAAAGGATTTTTACCAATGTTTCATAGAACCATTGGTATAAATAATACAGAGAGGCTATGCCAACGGTTTCAAACCGTTGGTATAGCCTATGCTGTGCAAATTGCACAGCAGGCTGTAATTTTCACAGAAGCCTCTCATTTTTTGTCCAATTTTCACAGCAACATTCCCTCTCATTTTCAATCATTTCCAATTATTTTACCTGCAATAAACTAACAGATACATATAAAAGTATTGTACTTGAAATAACCAAGTAACACATGCATATAGAGAAAAATTCATACACATTTAACATATAATGAATCCAGGAACTATACACATCCAGAATTAAATCAGAATTCATAACGTAATTATAAACATACATAATTCATTTAGAATTCAATTTAAAATTTAGATGAAAATTATATGTGAATTCAGAATTCAATTCATAATTTGATCAGTTTTTCTTATACCATATGTTTTCACTTATAATCCTATCCATTTTAAATAAAACAGACAGATTTAGAGTGGTATCAGCCACACCGCACCTCGGATTTAGACGGGGTTGACTCGTACACATCTCAAATGACCCATGGATCATTGTACTAAAGTATTAACACAATACGAATGAGTTTGGTCGGTTTTCTGTATGTCAGTTGATGTTTTCACTTAAAATGATATCCTTTTGAAACAAAAGAGAGACACTTAAGAGTGGTTCCAGCAACACCGCGCCTCAGATTGAGGCAGAGTTGACTCGTACATGTCACATATGACCCATGAATCGTTGTTCTAAAACATCAACACATTTTGAATGCATTTGGTCAGTTGTTCGTATGTCAGTTGTTGTTTTCACTTAAACGGATGTCCATTTTAAACAAAAGAGAGACACTATGAATGGTTTCGGACACACCGTGCCACGTATTGTGACGGGGTTGACTCGTACACATCACATATGACCCATGGATCATTTTTCTAAAGTATCGACACAATCAGAATCCGTTGGGTCGGTTATCCATATGTAGTTGTTGTTTTCACTTAAAATGAAGTCCATTTTAAACAAAAGAGATACACTTTGAGTGGTTTCGGCCACACCGCACCTCAGATTGAGGAGCAGTTGACTCATACACATCACATATGACCCATGTATATTTCTCCTAATGTTTCAATGGAAAATGAATCCATTTGGTCAGTTTTCCTTATATACTTACAATGTTGTCTATTTTATACAAAAGAGAGACACTTAGAGTTATACCGGCCAAACAATGACTCAGATTGAGCCTGGGTTGGCTCGTACATGTCACATATGACCCATGGATCGTTTTGATAAATTATTAATAGAATCCAAAGGTGTTTTGTTGGTTTTCCGTATGTCAGTTGTTCTTTTCACTTATAATCCTGTCCATTTTAAAAAAAATAGACATAGTTAGAGTGGTACCAGCCACACCATGCCTCAAATTTTGATGGGGTTGACTCATACACATCTCAAATGACCCATGGATCATTTTCCTAAATTATAAACACAATCCGAATGCATTTGGTTGGTTTTTCGTATGTCGGTTGATGTTTTCACTTAAAATGATATCCTTTTGAAACAAAAGAGAGACACTTAAGAGTGGTGAAGGCCACAACGTGCCTCGGATTGAGGCGGGGTTGACTCTTACACATCACATATGACCCATGGATCATTTTCCTAAAGCATTAACACATTTTGAATGCGTTTGTTCAGTTATTTGTATGTTAGTTGTTGTATTCACTTAAAATGATGTCCATTTTAAACAAAAGAGAGACACTATGAATGGTGTCGGCCACACTACACCTCGGATTGAGGGAGGATTGACTCTTACACATCACATATGACCCATGGATCGTTGTTCTAAAGTATCGACACAATCAGAATCCGTTTGGTTGGTTTTCCGTATCCTAGTTGTTGTTTTCACTTAAAATGAAGTCCATTTTAAACAAAAGAGAGACACTTTGAGTGGTTTCGGCCACACCGCACCTCGTATTGAGGCACGATTGAATCGTACACATCACATATGACCCATGGATCGATATCCTAAAGTTTCAATGGAAACCTAATGCGTTTGGTCAGTTTTCCATATGTACTTAAAATGCTGTCCATTTTAAACAAAAGAGAGACACCTAGAGTGATCCTGACTACACCGCGACTCAGATTTAGCCCAGGTTGGCTCGTACACATCACATATGACCCATGTATCACTGTGATAAATTATCAACAGAATCCGAAGGCGTTTGGTTGGTTTTCCATATGTCAGTTGTTCTTTTCACTTATAATCCTGTCCATTTTAAACAAAAGAGACAGAGTTAGAGTGGTATCGGCCACACCGTGCCTCATATTTAGAAGGGGTTGAGTCGTACATGTCTCAAATGACCCATGGATCATTTTACTAAAGTATCAACACAATCTGAATGTGTTTGGTCAGTTTTCCGTATGTCAGTTGATGTTTTCACTTAAAATGATATCTTTTTGAAACAAAAGAGAGACACTTAAGAGTGGTGCCGGCCACACCGCACCTTGGATTGAGACGGGGTTGACTCTTACATGTCACATATGACCCATGGATCATTTTACTAAAGCATTAACACATTTCAAATGCGTTTGGTCAGTTGTTCGTATGTCAGTTGTTGTTTTCACTTAAAATGATGTCCATTTTAAACAAAAGAGAGACACAATGAATGGTGTCGGCCACACCGCACTGTATATTGAGGTGAAGTTGAGTCTTACATGTCACATATGACCCATAGATCATTTTTCTAAAGTATCAACACAATCAAAATCCGTTTGGTTGGTTATCCGTATGCTAGTTTTTGTTTTCACTTAAAATGAAGTCCATTTTAAACAAAAGAGAGACACTTTGAGTGGTGTCGGACACACCGCGCCTCGAATTGATGTTTGATTGACTCGTACACATCACATATGACCCATGGATAGTTCTACTAATGTTTCAACAGAAACCGAATGCTTTTGGTCAGTTTTCCATATGTGCTTAAAATGCTGTCCATTTTAAACAAAAGAGAGACACTAAGAGTGATACCTGCCACACCGCGACTCGGATTGAGCCCGAGTTTTCTTTTACACATAAAATATGACCCATGGATCATTGTGATAAATTATTAATAGAATTTGAAGGAGTTTGGTTGGTTTTCCGTATGTCAGTTGTTCTTTTCACTTATAATCCTGTCCATTTTAAACAAAAGAGACAGAGATAGAGTTGTACCGGCCACACCGCGCCTCGGATTTAGACGGGGTTGACTCGTACACATCTCAAATGACCCATGGATCATTGTCCTAATGTATCAACACAATCCAAATGCTTTTGTTCAGTTTTCTGTATGTCAGTTGATGTTTTCACTTAAAATGATATCCTTTTGAAATAAAAGAGAGACACTTAAGAGTGGTGCCGGCCACACCGTGCCTCAGATTGAGGCGGGGTTGACTCGTACATGTCAAATATGACCCATGGATCATTTTACTAAAGCATAAACACATTTAGAATGCATTTGGTCAGTTGTTCGTATGTCAGTTGTTGTTTTCACTTAAAATGATGTCCATTTTAAACAAAAGAGAGACACTATGAATGGTGTCGGCCACACCGCGCCTCCGATTGAGGCAAGGTTGACTTTTACACTTCACATATGACCCATGGATCGTTGTGCTAAAGTATCAACATAATCAGAATCCGTTTGGTTAGTTTTTCGTATGCTAGTTTTTGTTTTCACTTAAAATGAAGTCCATTTTAAACAAAAGAGAGACACTTTGAGTGGTTTCGGACACACCATGCCTCGGATTGAAGTGTGATTGACTCGTACACATCACATATGACCCATGGATCGTTCTCCTAATGTTTCAATGGAAACTGAATGTATTTGTTCAGTTTTCCGTATGTACTTAAAATGTTGTCCATTTTAAACAAAAGAGAGACACTTAGAGTGATCCCGCCACACCACGACTCGGATTGAGCCCGGGTCGGCTCGAACACGTCACAAATGACCCATGGATCATTTTAATAAATTATCAATAGAATACGAAGGCTTTTGTTTGGTTTTCCATATGTCAGTTGTTTTTTCACTTATAATCCTGTCCATTTTAAACAAAAGAGACAGTATTAGAGTGGTATAGGCCACACCACGCCTCTGATTTAGATGAGGTTGAATCATAAACATCTCAAATGACCCATGTATCATTTTCCTAAAGTATCAACACAATCCGAATGTGTTTTGTCGGTTTTCCATATGTCAGTTGATGTTTTCACTTAAAATGATATCCTTTTGAAGGAAAAGAGAGACACTTAATAGTAGTGCCAACCACACCACGCCTCAGATTGAGGAGAGGTTGACTCGTACACATCACATATGACCCATGGATCATTTTCCTAAAGCATCAACACATTTAGAATGAGTTTGGTCTGTTTTTCGTATGTCATTTGTTGTTTTCACTTAAAATGATGCCCATTTTAAACAGAAGAGAGACACTATTAATGGTGTCAGCCACACCACACCTTGGACTGAGGTGGGGTTAACTCGTACACATCACATATGACCCATGGATCATTGTGCTAAAGTATCGACACAATCAGAATCCGTTTGGTCATTTTTCCGTATGCTAGTTGTTGTTTTCACTTAAAATGAAGTCCATTTTAAACAAAAGAGAGACACTTTGAGTGGTATCGGCTACACCGCGCCTCATATTGAGGCGTGGTTGACTCGTACACATCACATATGACCCATGGATCATTCTCCTAAAGTTTCAATGGAAACCGAATGCGTTTGGTCAGTTTTCCATATGTACTTAAAATGTTGTCCATTTTAAACAAAAGAGAGACACTTAGAGTGATCCCGGACACACCGTGACTCGGATTGAGCCAGGGTTTGCTCGTACACGTCACATATGACCCATGTATTGTTGTTATAAATTATAAATAGAATACGAAGGTGTTTGATCAGTTTTCCGTATGTCAGTTATTCTTTTCACTTATAATCCTGTCCATTTTAAACAAAAGAGACAGAGTTAGAGTGGTACTGACCACACCGCGCCTTGGATTTAGACAAGGTTGACTCGTACACGTCTCAAACAAACCATGGATCATTTTCCTAAAGTATAAACACAATACTAATGCGTTTGGTCGGTTTTCCATATTTTAGTTGATGTTTTCATTTAAAATGACATCCTTTTGAAACAGAAGAGAGACACTTAAGAGTGGTGACGACCACACCGCGCCTCGGATTGAGGTGGGGTTGACTCGTACACATCACATATGACCCATGGATCATTGTCCTAAAGAATAAACAGATTTAAAATGCGTTTGGTCTGTTTTTCGTATGTCCATTGTTGTTTTCACTTAAAATGATGTCCATTTTAAACAAAAGAGAGACACTATGAATGGTGTCGGCCACACCATGCCTCGGATTGAGATGGGGTTGACTCGTACACGTCACATATGTCCTCGGTTTATCTTCAAGGAACCAATATCACTCATGAGTAATAGAAACCATCCTGGTATCCCTCACCTAGAAACCAAAGCATACATCCTATAATTTCTAGTCTAAATTCCCTGAGCAGGTCTATGAGTCCTTAACATGTAACCCATGTTTTATCCTAACAATTGACATGTAAACCAAATCAAACAAGGAATAATTCACATAACATGGAGAATGTACAACAAGGATTTGTATTCAAATTAAATCATATCATCACATGCATTTGATGAGCATGAGCTAATAATCTTACCAAGACATTCAAATAATTCAAGACATACAGATATAGAATAATCTTAAATAACATTGCATGATCAGAGAAATAAAAAAATGCATGTGAAATCAAGGAGGGTGGGGGGGCTGTCTGGGGGCTAGGGACGAGGGTGGGGGGCTGTCCGGGGGTGTTCGGGAGGCTGTCTGGGAGGTGTCCGGGGGGCTGTCCGGGGACCAAGGAGGAGGGTGGGGGGGGGGGGGGCTATGTGGGGGGCTGTTCGTGGGGTGTTCGGGGGGCTGTCCGGGGTCCAAGGAGGAGGGTGGGTGGGGGGGGGGGGGGGCTGTCCGGGGGGATTTCCGGGGTCTAGGGAGGAGGGTGGGGGGGATGTCCGGGGGGCTGTCCGGGGGGTGTCTGGGGGGTGTGCGGGAGGCTGTCCGGGAGGTGTCTGGGGGGCCGTCCGGGGACCAAGGAGGAGGGTTGGGGGGCTGTGCGGGGGGCTGTCCGGGGGGTGTTCGGGGGGCTCCTTGGGGTCCAAGGAGGATGGTGGGGGGTTTTCCAGGGTCCAGGAAGGAGGGGGGCTGTCCAGGGAGTTCCCAAACACACAAAAAGGCATCAACATCAATGAAAACAGACAATATATAAAAATAACTCAACTACAATACTGTACTACAGGTCTGGATAAAACCAAAAAATAGAATAGATTAAACATCAAATCTCAGTAATATTAGTCAAAAATGTAACATATCAACTTATCCCACATTACCATCACCATCATCACCATAATAATCACCCTATTCCTCTTCCCCATCATCGTCCTCGCCCTCCTTTCCCTCCTCCTCACCCTCGCCCTTCGCCTCACCCTCGCCATCCGCCTCGCCCTCCTCCTCTCCCTCCTCTTCTGCATCAGACTCATCGCCATCATCATCATCATCCTGGACATCATCTTGACCACCACTAGAACTGCCACCTAGTACTCCATATATAGAACGTATCGATGACATATATTCATCAAAAGCTGGGCTGGACTCTGGTGGAAGTTTCGGACGTAGAACTTCAATAAATTTCATAAATTCACTTTTTGCCCTAGTAGACAGTTCTTCCATCTCTGTGGCCCTTTTTTCAGCCTGTTCTGCCTATGCCCTAACTTTCTGCAGCTCGGTGGCACTACAAATCGTACTTGAGGTGGGCCAATACCTCATCGGGGCTATCCTAGGTCGGCATCATACTCTTCCAGGATGATCCTCTCCCAAAACCCGATGTAAGTGATCAGTTGGCCCAAAATTGTCTGGTTCTTGGGCATCGAGGGCCTCTAAAGCAGCCTGTTACAAATATAAATATATTATTAAGTTAAAAAATAGATATTAAAATATAAAATCAATAGATTAAAACTTACAATCTGCTGCTGAGTCACTTCGTTGACTGTACTTCCATCATTTTTCCGTTTACTCGAGCAAAAAAGTTTTGCTCGAGGCACACATCCTTTAATATTTTGTATTTTTCTCTATAATGACATTGAAAACTGAATTTATATGAAAACATTAGCAAACTATTAAATAATTGAGAAAAAAAAATAAAGTGTAAGTCGTAAAGAAAAATTATAAACAGTTTTCATACATGCTTCCTCTCATGATCAGACATCATAGTGTGTCCCAATGTGTGGAGGTATTTTTTTGCATCAATGTTATTTTTATTTTTTCCAGATGATTCCTAAATAAAATTCAAAAATGCAACAGATAGTACTAATGAAAAAACATAAAAGTTATTATTTAAATACCTCAAATGTAATTAATACCTTAAACTGGGTACTCATCCAATGAGTAATTATCTGATGATACTGCTCTATAGGACAATCATCCACCACTGGTACCGCCTCTAACTCAGTGCCAACTCTAGAAACCCAGCCAATATACAACTCATTCTTGTAGGCTCTCCAAAGCTCTCCCAAATCCTTTATATGTTCCGATCGTGCACCCTCACCATCGGGAAAATTAAATCGAATCTGACATCAAAATATTAATTCATATAAATACAAAAATAATTCATGGCATTAAATAGAACAGATTTTTTTACCCATATCTTTTCCCAAGCTCTATCCTTGACCTCATGTGGAAAATGACTCCATGATAACGGGCTGACAGGAATGATGTCGGAGTATTTGGAAAGTGTCGCCAAAATATTCCGACATTGCTGCCATGTTTTCTCAACCATTTGGTTGACTTCATTGTAATCCACCATAACCTGTGTGTGGCGGTTCCACACCAAACACATGCATGTATGACCCCTCCCATGCCTCCTGTCAGTAGATGTATCTGTCATGAAAGAAAAAAAAATATTTTATCAAAACATGTTATAATGAAAATAAATATTTCTATAAATTTTTTTTAGGGTTTTATAAATATACCAGCGCTGGTATGATTGCTGAGCGCCGCTGGATCCACAAAAAATGATGGAACACCCTATGGTGGAACAGGAGTCGAAGACGATGGAATATAGAAGCTCAGAGAGACATAAGTAGAAGGAAAAGAAGATGGGATAACTGTCTGACCAGATTCTGACTGGGGAGTGGGAATCATCATGGGATGTGAAAATGATAGGCAAAAAGATGCAATAGGTAGCGAAAACATGAGAGTCCTAAATATCCCGTGTGTCCCTAATGACACACTGGAATCAGAATGTGTGAAGGATGAAATGTCAGTGGGAGGGGCAGGTTCTAGTCAGGTATGTGCAGCTGCTCGTCCACCTCTGGTACAAACCCTCCTCGTACCACCGACCTAAGTACTAGGACCAGTACTAGGCTCCTCTTCAAATAACTATCGACATATAGGTGGATCCTACCAAAATGTTTACAAAAAAAATTAATCAAATGACATTATATATTCTTTAAATATATATATTTGAAATAAAGTACTCACTACAGGCACTAATGATGGAATTCATAACTCCACCATTCGAAGATTGTTCTCCATAATTTTTTTCCTTCATCTCTCTTCAATTGGTTGCATTTCCTGCTTTTGAAAACAAATATGCAATTAATTAAAAAAAGGAAACTAATTTGTAACCCAAAAAACTAAATATATGAGGGAATAGGGGGATTCATTGGTAATTTATCTATTAATTGTTTTATAAGAGCTTGAATGGATTTAATAAATCATACAAGTTGTAATGTTCACCAAGTTAGAAATATTGTTTGACTAGGTTTGAATACAGTTCAATTCCAATTTAGAAAATACAATTCAAATAAAACTGCAACCAATAAACATTGAAAATTCACATAATGGTCAAGTAAGATAAACATATTTGTGATCAATACTAAACAAATTTGAATATTACCAACCTTAACTACCCAAATCAAGGTAAACCAAAAGAATTAAGAACATGGATGAATGATTCTATATATTTTCAACCACAACTTTAGGTTCATAATCAACTCTGACAATTAAGCTATTGGAGTCATTAAAAGAAATAAATGGATTGGTTCCAATGGAACTAGGGACAGTGTCAATTAAATCATCACCATTATCAAAAATATGTCTTGTAATTACTTAAACTATGACACCAAATTCAGGTTGAAGTTGGTCTTTGACATAAATATTTTTTTATCCATTGATGCCAACACATATGGTTCTTTGGTAGCAAGAGTGCGAGTCATATTAATTACTTGAAATCCAAAATCATCAATAAATGTGCCCTGTCTCGTCATCAAATCAAACCAATGGAATTTCATCATTGTGACTCATCCATGAGAGTAATAATCCAATATTATTATTTTCTCAACAACTCCATAATAACCCACATTTTCAAATCATGGTCTACTATCTGATGCACTATCATAAAAATCTATTGTAGCAGTAACCATAACACCATCATGTTGTGTTCTCATGTTCTTTTCTCGTTCAGTGACAATAAATTTGTACCCATTGATAACAATTGATTGACAGTCACGAACCACGGTATTAGAACCAAAATCCAAAGCTCTTATTTCTTCAGAGACAGAGTCAGCAGACAAACTCAATACCTACAATATAAATGAGTATTAAACTTAATTAAATATTGATATAATTATTTTAAATAGAAATATTTTTACCTTCAATTTTAACCAAGCAGAAAACTCTTTGCTATGAAAAGTATCTCTCCTTATCAAAGATAAAGAATGATGCTTCTTATTTATCATTGTTTTATGTTCCTTGTAGATAAAAAATATGAATATTTTAACAGATATATATGTAAGATATACATAATCAATTTAGTTACCTGATATAGTCATCGAACAAATCACAGTTAAACAAAACTGTGCGATGTTCCATCTCCCGCTCTTCATGGATTAATGTCTTCAATGTATATGATCCAGGAATTCCTCCTGTTTGAGAAAGTGATGAAAAAATGGGTTCAATTTTCTCATACTGTTCTTCTTCATTTCTCATTGGTCTGTTCAATCTTGTAGTAAGATCATAAAAATACATCGAGCAGAAATCCATATATTCTTGAGCCAAGTAACTGTTCACGATAGAACCTTCGGGATGATTTCTTTTTCGGACATAAGACTTTAATGTGAACATATTTCTTTCAGTTGGATACATCCGACGAAAAGAAACTGGTCCTCCGAGAAGTATTTCAATGGGAATATGGACAGTCAGATGCAACATTCATGTGAAAAATGATGGAGGAAATATTTTCTCAAACTCATACAAAATTAATGGGGCATCTGTCAACATTTTTTGCAAGAAATACTTGGACAACTTCTTAGCACAAATATCTTTAAAAAAATGGCACAAACGAATAACATCCACCCTTACATTATTGGAAAAAAGATGACGGATTTCTATTGGAATCAACTCATGTAGTAGACCATGATAATCACGAGTCTTCAAAGATTTTAGATTCAACTCTCTTCTGTTGACCTGTTTAGATATGTTGCTTGAATAACCATCAAGAAATCTAATAGTCTCTAATACTTCCATAAATTATTTTTTTTCCATAGGTGTCATCACAGAAGAAGCACATGGATGTTTCCATTTATTTTCACTGATACGCACAGGATGCAATTCTGTTCTTATGCCCCAATCCACCAAGTCACGCCGATATCATAAATCATCTTTTGTCTTCCCCTTGACATTTAGAATAATCGAAAGCAACATTTCACATATATTCTTTTCAATATGCATTATGTCTAAGAAATGACGTAACAAATTGGTTGACTAATAAGGCAAATCAAAAAAGATACTCCTCTTCCTCCAATTGTAACAGGTTTCAGTGGAAACATTCTTTCTCTTTCTAGATTTCATTTGAACCTTATCGAACAAAAAACTAAAATCTTTCAATTCATTAACCACATCAGTTCCAGACATATGCTGAGGTGGATCGTCGGTCTCTATGGTATTATCAAATCTTCGACGATTCATTCTATATGGATGATCATTTGTCAAGAATCGTCGATGTCCCATAAAACTGAAACTACAAGGATGTTTCATTCTTCTGGATCGTGTATTCTTCATACAAACTGGGCATGACAGTTTTCCGTTCGTGATCCATCCAAACATCATTGCATAAGCTGTAAAATCATTAATCATCCACATAAGTGAAGCACACATCTGAAATATGTCTTTCGAACATGCATCGTATGTGCACACACCCACATCCCAAAAAAGTTTCAACTCTTTTATTAAAGGTTTCATGTATACATCAATATCAATGCCAGGATGAGAAGGACCAGATATGAGTATACTCATGAAAGTGAAAGGTTTTTTCATACACAACCATGGGGGAAGATTATAAATGTGTATAAAAACTGGACATGTGCTGTGAAAAGTAAGCATCTGCCCAAAAGGATTAAAACCGTCACATGAAAGACCCAACCTCACATTACGCACGTCAGCTACAAAATAAGGATGTTGAGCATCAAATCTCTTCCATTAAAATCCATATGCAGGATGAACCAACTCATCATTAGTCTTCTTTCTCTTGGTATCATGCCATCTCATTTTTATTGATATGTCATCAGACATAAAAAGATTCTGGAGCCTGGGGATAAATGGAAAGTGCCACATTAATTTCTGTGGAACGTGGGATGGTATTCCATCAGATTTTGACTTCCAGTGGGATGTGCCACATTTTATACAATCATTTCGTTCAGCGGTTTCCTCCTAGAATAAACTGCAATCTTTCGGGCAAATATGAATTTTGTTTATTGAAAATCCAAGTTCCTCAACTAACTTCCATGCCATATAGTGGTTTGAGGGAATATCTGCATCATCTGGAAGTAAATCCTTCAAGAGGGTAAGAATGTAATCAATTTCTATATTAGAAATCCCATACATAGTTTTTCCATGAAACAATCGGATTAAAAATTCCAGCTTTTTCATTTTATCGCATTGTCGATATACTGGAGTCGTGGTAGCATCATTCAATTTTTCACCCTATAAATATCATCATTTTCACTAGAAGCATAAACTGTCCACATATCGAAGTCTTCTTGAGTCTAAATCCTTTCTTTTTCATGATGATGAATAAACAAAAACTGATCATCTAAAAAATTCTCCATTCCAGTCCTTTCATTTCGATCAGCACCAATTTGACATTTCATTTTCTCCTCGTTGTGATACCACACAAAGTAGTTTTCTTGAAAACCATTTTTGGTTATGTGGTAGCTAACTTCTTCACGACTCAACCAAGGTCTACCAACACAATTGGAACATGGGCAGTGTATGTGACCACTATCTGAAGCATTGTGAAATGCAAAATCTATAAATCTCTCCAAATTGTTTTGAAAATTTCTTGAGATCCGATTGGTTTCATACATCCAACTTCTATACATTCTGTAAAAAGAATTTATATAAGTCATTTTTTTCATAAACAATTCAATAGGATTGAACTGTAATAGAAAATAAATTTAAGTAAATGATAAAGGAAGAAGTTTCTAGTCGATGTAGTGAACTATTAAAATAATGTAAAGAACAAGTACTCATAAATTAAATTAAAATTTATTTATATTTATTTTCATTAGGACTATAAGAGGAACATGCCTCAGGTCCCATCATTTGTTATAGTCATCCCAAATCATTCAATCATGTTCAATAACTCATTATTGACACCTCTATGGCCATACCTTTCATTACCCAATTACTTCCCCAAGTCAAGCGCACCCCATGGGTGAATAAATTTTAGGCTTCTACACTAATAGGTTGTTCATGGCTTGTAAAAATATTTAATTTCATTAAGTATAGTCAAAAACATTTATTTTTAAATTTGAGATTAATAATAAAGTATGTCAATGATAACAACATTACTGAATTAAACTTGTGACTTATCTACCATTTTTATGGATGTTTACACATTACAGAATGGGTAGTGAAAAGCACCCCACCCTCATAAAAGTGAGTATTGGCCAAGAAGGACACATAATATACATTGTACAATGAGAACCATATTTAATTGACCCTAAAGATATATTAGTATAGTCATCTTGGGGGAAATGGAATATATGATCCTGGTTAACTGATGAATTCAAAAGATCGTATTTCATATGTTGGACAGTATCTATGGTAATAAATCATGTGAGGATGGGTTTACATCATTCAATTTATTACATGCCAGTGAGAATGAAGGCTTGAATTAATGGCTTGAGTTCACTGATTAAATGAGGGTAGAGGTTGCATACGCTGTGTAAACAGAATGATTAAATATGTAAATATCTCAAAATATCTTTAAAACAACTCATTAATAGGCTCAAAACATAAATATAATCTTGAACCAACCATGGAATCTCTTTCACAACACATTCTCTCACACCAGTTATCTCATGTGTTACTAAATACCAAATATAGTCACACAAAAAGTGTACTATAACAAAATACATTACACAAGACTTATTAAAAAAATTCTCATTTTAATAAAACACTTTCCTCAAGATTAAATCATTTCGGAAATATCTTTCGAAATCCATTTTAAATAATAAAATACCTTTGATCATTTTTAACAAATATTAGGAGTATTATCATGGAACCCCCATTTGGAAAAGTCACATTAAATGCCCAATTTCCACGCCAAACCATTGAAAACAATTAACACGAGACAATCATCAACCACAAATAACTTAACTGGAAATTAAAAAAATAGAAACCAAATGTGATATAGAATTTAATGTTAAGTTAGGGGAAATGAGATTAAATAGAGACAAAAAAATCATAAATGGTTCCAACATCATAACTTTTGATTAAAAGCACCCATAATAGGAATGGGAATGCCTCATACACCTAATACATAATAAAAAAAACCAAATATCCAATTAAAACATTGAATTTAGGGTTTCCACCCCACTTGGACAGCCCTACCCCCACCCCACTTGGAAACCCCCCACCATACCTGGACACCCCTACCCCCCACAACCCACTTGGAAAACCCAGCAACCCCCCACCCAACCTGGAAAACCCTACTGTCACACCACTTGGACAACCCGTCCCCCCTACCTAGACAACCCCTCCCCCACCCCACCTGCACACCCTCCCCACCCCACTTGGACAACCCTGCCTGGACACCCTCCCCCACCCCACCTGCACACCCTCCCCCACCCCAAACAGCCCCACCCCTACCCCATTTGGAAAACCTAGCCCCCTCCCCCACCCTACCTAGACAGCCCCCCTACCCCACCTGCACACCCTCACCACCCCCACTTGGACAACCCTGCCAGGACACCCTCCCCCACCCCACCTACACACCCTCCCCCACCCCAAACAGCCTTACCCCCACCCCATTTGGACAACCCAGCCCCCTCCCCCACCCTACCTAGATAACCCCTACCCCACCCCACATACACACCCTCCCCACCCCACTTGGAAAACCCTTCCTGGACACCCTCCCCCACCCCACTCTACCTAGACAGCCCCTCCCCCACCCCACCTGCACACCCTCCCCCACCCCAAAAAGCCCTACCCCCACCCCATTTGGACAACCCAGCCCCCTCCCCACCCTACCTAGACAGCCCCCCCCACTTGGATATCCCTCGACATCCTCCCCCACAACATTTGCACAACCTCCCCCACCTCAAATTGAAACATAAATTCATCCAAATAAAAATCCAATTTTCAGCTAAAATAAATTCCACCAAAAGTACCATATCACCCTACTAAACAAACCCTTTACCATGTTTGAAGTGTAGAAAAAAAAACAGAAAACCAATCCAAGGGTTCCGTAGATAACAACCCTAATTTAGCCTAAATCAAAACATCAAACACCAAAAAAATAGAGGAATACCGCTAAAAATAAGGTAACACTTACTAATTTGAAGTGTGAAATAAGATTTTGTTTGATTGAAGATGGATCTTGGCTGGAAGGAGTCTCGTGGCCGAGAAGAATTGAGGAGGATCTCGATTAGGGTTTTTCTGAAATAGGGATGAGTGGGGGCTCAGGTGGTCTGTATTTGGGGGAAATCATTCCCAATGGTTGTTAAAAACCGTTGGGAAAGATAGATTTTTCCCAATAGTTTCATTAAACCATTGGGAAAACTGATTTTTCCCCATCTTTCCCAATGGTTTGATGAAACCGTTGGGAAAATTAATTTTCTTCCAATCTATCCCAAAGGTTTCATCAAAATGTTGGGAAAAATCAATTTTTATAGATCATTACCAACGGTTAATGTGAACCGTTGGCAAAGATCACCTATACCAACGGTTCAAAAGAACCGTTGGTATACAACTGTTGGGAAAACCACGATTTCCAGTAGTGACTAGATACATATATAAGTTTTACATTACATATAAATTGAAAAAAATAAATAAAATTGTCTCCTTTGAACACATTCATATCCCTTGGACTATACCTGCAGGTCAGTCATAATATAATTATTCGCATCCTATGAAAAATAAAACATAGAAAGGGGTGATCTTAGGTGATTATTAAGGATAATAATATAGCCAAAACTTTCATAAATAAGCATAAAAATTTAAGGCAATGTATAAGACTAAAACATAAGACTTTTAAACATAAACTTCAGAAAAATATGGAAAATATAAGTCAAATAATTCCATTTACTTATTCATATGTATATTTTAATAGTTAAATAATCACATGCAATATCAATAGCCAATTTCACAATGATGGAAAGCATAATGCCAGACTTCATAACCACATAGTCCAGGCCTCGTACCAAGACTACAAAGAAGATTTTGTAAAGGCCTTGTTCCAAGACACTAGTTTGTCTCATGAGACCTACTGATGCATAGAGGAGCTATAGCGGGCTCCACACATCACTTACCAAGTCTAATGTATTCCTTATATGAAAAGTTTGAAACATAACATAAACATTCGTATTAAAAATAACATACAAAATGTTAATACTTTAACCATAAACCATGAATTTTATAAAAATAACACATCCAAAGTAAAAAATATCACAAAAACTTCAATATAATATGAAAGATTTTTTAACAAATCAACTTCAAACATGTGTAAAATCCATCAAAGGATGTTAACATAGATGAAATCAAATCTGTTTGAGAGAAATATCTCTTTCTATTTTGAAATATTTTAAAATTCATGTAATTATAAAAGAAAACAATTATTTTGAAAATATTCTTATAAGATTGTAAAGGATGTTTCTACGGTGTTGTAACGATGAAAAATAGCCGTACCCACCATATAAGTTAAAATAAACATTCTTTCCTTAATTTTGTCGAAAAGGTCATAAATGACCATGTTTGGAAAATGACAGAAAGATTTCTTTATAAATTTTTTATAAAAAGTAAAACAAGGGTATACATGACTTTAACCCATAGTCTATGAAATAGTAAAAATGTTTTGAAATAAATTTTTAATAAACACATATGTGGATGATAAAGAGGTCCAAGTAGATACTCATGTATAAACGACATCGGATAATGAAGAGATTATAGAATTAACCCTTACCTTGTAATTTTACTTGATTGAGGGTACATTAAATTCATCTATAATAGTTAAATAATTGTTATTAAATTATAAAATAACCACATACATAAATATGATTTCATATATGATCTTCTAATACTTCTTTGTTAATAATATTTTAGTAGTATCATCATTTCGGGTGTCAACTGATTTGTTTTCATTTATATGATTTCTTACGTAAGCCATGTTTGTTATGGATAGGATGTATTTAATTCATATCCATAATGATATTAAGTTTTTAAACATTATTTTTTATCATAAAATGAAAATTATTCTTGAATGGTTATGATGAGGAATGATTTTCATCGTGTTCGTGGAGATGACAATCCGTACGTATGCACGAGCGACAATATCATTCTATTGATGGTGAAATAATTTTTAATTAGATGGTATATCATATATATGTAATAATTAACATGTTATATTTATTATTTACAACAGTTATACTCATTATTATACCCATCCAAATAATGAAGTGTTTGAATAACAAACTACACCATGACGAGGAGACGGTAAGCCGTACGTACACACGTATGGTGATTTGTCATTCATAGGATGGATAAAATAATGAATATGGTTATAAAATATTTACAATAACATCATAGTATGTATAAGGTATTGGAGTTTTTATTTTGGTATGAAAACAACAAAGAAATAGAATGTGGATGAAGAAAAGAACTTCAAAAGAGGTGGTGAAATTTTTACCTTTTCTTCGGGTGTTTCCTTTTGATTTGATCAGAATGGATCCTTATCTTGGCTTTATGATCAAAGTAATTTCTTGAGGTAGAAGGGAGGGTAGTTGGGAGGATATTTGGTCAGGGGTTGGCTGAGCCAAATGGCTTTGGAGGTGTGATTTTGAGAGAAGGGTAAGTACCTTTTTATAAGAGAGGTGTGGGTCACTTTAGGAAAATCATGAAATATTATTTTATTATACAATCATATTCAGTTTATAATGGCTCCAAAATGATTTATTTCGAGGATAAGGTGGGTATGGGTCTAAATATTCTCAAAAAATAGGTTTTAGATAGGTTTATGTCACCATATTAACCTTATCATTTAGATTTAACTCTTAGTTAAATACTTCAACTTTTACCATGTATTCTTGTATTATTATATTATATGGTTAATAATCTCACTATAAAATTAAAAGAGAACCCCAAGTGGTTAATTATTGATATATATATTATTATATAATTCTTTTGTATGAACCATATATTTTTAGGACTATTATATCATTTAATAATATAGTATTTGTTTTAAAAACTCATTTATGTCAATTTTGACACCATTTAGTAATTGATTATTTTGTAAGTCAAAATAGGATTATTACTTCGAAAAAAATTCATTGAATCAACCCTAACATGTCATATTAATCTATTAAATTATTTTAATGCATAAAAAAGTCTCAATTTACATTTATTTGGATATTTAGAACATCAATTATTTTAATCTTTCACTAATAAGGTAATTAATACATCATCATTGTATTATAAATAAATTTAATTATTTAATGTCTAAAAATTATAAATAAAATACAATTATGTATTAAATATTTTTATATTTCTAATTAATATTTATAGTCTAATTTATCTTATGTATAACCATATATTAAAAATGGTTTAGTTATTAAACATTGAATTTAACACTTTATCACTTCTTGAAATAAAATAATAATAAATGTATTAATCTAATCCATGTGGACCAAAAGGATCATATTTTATTACTAAGGTTTATTTTGGTCTAAAAAAACTTATCCAATATAATTAGGACATTTTTTAGGGTAAGTATAATATCATTTTTACCTTTAATTACCCTATTTACTTTTAACCGTGGTAAATAAAAGTCAAAAGTAACTATTCACCAAAAATTATTTTTTTCTTATTGAACCACATTTTACTTACTGATATCAACTGTGTCTCTCAGATTTTTTAAATTCAATTCACAGAAGTGGTAAAATTATGTTTTATTCAAATTTTTAAATGCACCTAAAAGGTGGGTAAAAGAGGGTAAAAAGGTCAATAAAATTTTATATATCTAATATTATTATAAAATGACTCTAATGAATTACATTGAAAATATATAGGTATTATGTATCTATTTTTACCTAATATAAATTTAAATAAAATAACCAATTATTTTAAAAAAAAATTAGTTTTAAATAATAACGCAGTGTTTTCACTATTCATCAAAAATAGTTTTTTTTTTCAGAAAAATACCAAAAATTCACCCAAAGCTAATTTTGATATTCTGAATCCAAAAATAAATTCCATTTTAAAAAATAAAATTTATAAAATTTTAAAAAGTGGGTATTATTATTCATAACGGCTAGTTTGATTGGTCACATTGTGTTAAAACTCCAAGTTGTGTAAAACGCAAGCTATTGCATTATTCAAAGGGAAAAGTATCATGGTAGATTGGGGTGTTACATTACCCCCTCCAAATAATTTCTTCCTCAAAATTTCTAGAATATTATTGCATAAAAATATTCGGGTGGTTCTCCATCATAAGTTCGTCGGGTTCCCACGTTTCCTCTTCCATCTTATGATTTCTCCATAGAACTTTCGCTAGACGAGTCATCCGGTTTCTCAACACTTGTTCTCTAGTATCAAGAATTTTGATAGGCTCTTCGCAATAAGACAGGTCAGGCATGTATTTTCTTAACAGCGATACGTGGAACACATCATGAACTTTTGAGAGACATGGTGGCATTTCCAAATTATAAGCTACAACTCCAATCCGTTCTAGAATTTCGAAAGGTCCAATATACCTGGGACTAAGTTTACCCTTATTAACGAAATGTATAACACCCTTCCATGGAGATAAATTCAAGAAAAAATGATCTCCTACTTGAAATTCCAAATCCTTCTTCAGTTATCGGCATAGATCTTTTTCCTACTTTGAGCTGCTTTGATGTGGGTTTGGATATCCTTAACCTTTTACATTGTTTCCTCAACAAGTTCTAGGCCTACGAGTTTTCATTCACCAAAACCATCCCAACAAGTTGGTGTGCGACATATCTTTCTATATAACGCTTCATATGGTGCCATATGAATACTTTAATGAAAGCTATTGTTGTAGGAAAATTCTACTATAGGTAAATAGTGATCCCACATACCTTGAAAGTCTAGTGAGAAAGATATCAACATGTCTTCTAAGGTATGAATAGTCTATTCTGATTGCCTATTAGTTTGAGGGTGGTAGGAAGTGCTCAAATGAAGTTCAGTATCCAAGGCCATCTGAATACTTTTCCAGAATCTTGATGTAAAATGAGGACCATGATCAGAAATAATCAATATGGGTACTCCATGAAGTGTTACAACTTCATTAATATATAGTCTTTCTAAATGTTCAAGTGGTAAATATTATCTTATATCAAGAAAATGTGCTGACTTGGTAAGACAATAAAAAATGATCCATATTGCATCATTCCATCAAGGAGTCTTTGGTAGTCCCCTGACAAAGACCATTGTAATAGGATCCCATTTCCACTTAGGCATGGGAAGAGGTTGCATGACTCCTCTAGGATGTTGTCTTCTAGATTTAACTTGTTAAAAAACCATAAATCCTAACACATAATTAGCAATCTCTCTCTTCATGTTATCCCACAAAAAATGTTCCTTCAAATCTCTATACATCTTAGTGCTACCAGGGTGTATAGAGAAAATGGAGCTATGAACATCATCCAACAATTCCATTTTTAGAACAGGTATATCAGGAACACGAAGTCTCTTCCCAAATTTCAAAATCCCATCTTCATATATGAAGTCGATCAATCCCCCATTGTTCATAGCATTAATTTTCTTTAAAAACTTCTCATTATCTATCTGAGAACTTTTTATCCTTTATATTAAAGATGGTTTATCAACTATTTGAAAAAGTATTTATGTTTCACCTTCCATGATTATTCCCATATTCATATTTACTAGATCCATTAAGATAGTACCCCTTTGAACTCTTATCTTGTTCAAAAATCCATGATCCTTTCTGGTCAAAGCATCTGCCACCTTTTTTCCTTTCCTCAGGTGGTAGTGTATAGTGCAATCATAATCCTTGAGTAGTTCGAGCCATCTCATTTGCCTCATATTGAGTTATTTTTGTGAGAAAATATATACTTAAAACTCTTGTGATTGGTATATATCTCACATTTTTCAACATAGAGATAGTGTCTCCATATCTTCAATGAAATGATTACAACTTCTAACTCAAGATCATGAGTGGGATAGTTTTTTTCATGAATTTTTAGCTATCGTGATGCATAGACAATAACCCTATCATTCTTCATAAGGACACAACCAAGTCCTTTCTTTAAAGAATCACTATAAATAACAAATCCATCATTCCTTGATGGTAGAGTCAAGATATGATAATGGAATAATCTTCACTTCAGTTCCTAAAAACATTATTCACACTATTTTTTCCAAACAAATTTAACCCCTTTACGTGTGATCTTGGTTAATGGGTTTTCCAATCGGGAAAAATTCTATAGGAAATGCCGATAATAACCTGCTAAACTAATAAAACTACGTACCTCAGTTATACTCATCAGTACTAGCCATTATTGGAATGACTTGGTCTTTGAAGTATCAACATAGATTCGATCCTTAGAGACAATATGGCTAAGAAAATAAATTTTCTGAAGACAGAATTCACACTTGCTAAACTTCCCATATAATTCATTTCTTCTAAGGGTTTTCAGAATAGCGCTCAAGTGATTTTCACGATCTTCATATGTTTTTGAGTATACCAAGATATCATCAATAAATACCACTATAATGTAATCAAGATATTCCTTGAAAACTCTATTCATTAGATCCATTAAAATAGAGGGTGCATTAGTCAGTCCAAAAGGCATTACTGTAAACTCGTAATGCCCGTACCTGGTTCGAAATGCTATTTTTTTGGAATGTCTTTCTTCTTCACACACAACTGATGATATCCAGATCGAAGGTCAATCTTTGAAAAATATTGAGCTCGATTAAGTTGGTTGAATAAATCACCAATGCGAGGTAGGAGATACTTTTTCTTTATTGTTATAGCATTGATCTCCTTGTAGTCAATGCACAACCTCATAGATCCATATTTTTTCTTACAAAAAAGAACAGGGGCTTGCCATGGAGAAAAACTAGGGCGAATAAATCCTTTATTACTCAATTCCTTTAGTAGTTTCTTTAGTTCCACTAATTCCACAGTGACCATTCTATAAGGGGTCTTTGATATGGGCCTTGAACCAAAAATTAAATCAATGGAAAACTCAATTTATCATTTTGGAGGATTTCCAGGTAAATCATCTGGAAACACATCAAAATATTCTTGCACAATAGGTACATCCTCTATTTGAAAATTATTTTCCTCACCCATAGTTATTTCATTATATTCGTCCCCAATAATTGAATTTAGTAGAGCTACTGGGGGTGGATCTAGATAAGAATCAGGTGGTGATGTTTCTGCTCTAATGAAAAGGTACTCCTTATCATCATTGAAAATTGTAACCTATTTCTTCTTAAAAAAAAGTTTCGCATCATAGTATGAAATCCAATCTATACTGAGGATTTTATTAAATTCAATCATGGGTATGACGATGAGATCAGCAGATAAAGAACATTTATATTCCCTAATGGGAACTGATTCACAAAATGTTTTTGCAATGATACTTCCCTATGGAGTTTTGACTGACAACTCCCTTGTTAAAATCAAATTGGAAATATCTAATTTTCTTAGAAAACTAGGAAGATATGAAACAATGCGTTGATCTGGAATCATATAAAGGATTGGCTAAAATTGAGAAAACCATTAAATTACCTGCCACCACATCTTTCGGAGCTTCAACCTCAATAGTAGCGATCACATAAGCTTGGCCTTTATCCCTTGGACTTTTATGAGGTATGTTTCCTTGGCGCTTAGGACATTCATTTGTATAATGCCTCTTTTCTCTATAATTTTAGCATTCAACATTGAAAACCTCTTTCTTTCCTTTGTAATCATGAGCTTGGTGGCCTTTTTCACCACACTTGTAATAGACTACCATTCCTTTTAGGCAAGTACCAGGGTGTTTCTTCCCATATTTACCGCAGGATGTATATTCAAATTTTTCCTTATTTTCCTTATTTCCATTTCCAGAGTGTTCAGTAGATATCTTCTTCTATTTCTTTGATTTAAAGTCGCAAGACATAGAGAATTCATTTTCTGTCTTGATAGCACATGAGACAATATCTTCGTATGATGAGAAGGATTGTGAGACTAATGCTCAATGGAGAAATTATTTTAACCCATCAAATAATTAATCAATCTTACTCCTTGGGTTATGTATATAATTTGTTGCATGCCTTTCTAACCTTGTAAATTTAGCCACATACTTTGTGACATTCTCATCCTCCTTTTTCTTCAAACTCAAAAATTGTCTTTCCATATCCGCTTGATGGTCATGAAAAAAGTATTTTTGTAAGAAAATATATTTAAACTCCCTCCATTACATACTTTATATTTCTTCATCCTCCTTTGTGTTTTGAATTAATTACCACCATTGATCTGCATCTTCTGTGAGGTGATAAACTTCCATGACAACCTTTTCCCTTTCGCTACTCCCCAAAGCATGAAATATTTTCTCTAAGGAACTTATCCATATCTCAACTACAAATTTATTTTTAGTCCCATTTAATATTGGTGATTTTTTCCTAATGAAGCGGTCTAACATTGATCCTCCTCATTGTGGATTAGGGTGCTCCATACGGGTAAGGTTATTATTCATAACTTGAGTGAGCTATCCCAGTATGTTGATAAGATGATCAGCACCAGTTTCATCAATAGGTCCACTATAATTATCTTGAGTAAGAGTGAATTCCCTACATGGATTACATACGTTGAAATAGTTTCCATTACACTAGGTGCCATTTATAAACAATGACATACACTAGATTAGTTTATGAATCACAATATATAATTCCAAACTTGTAAAACACTTAACATAAATTGAAAATTTTATGGATGTAATCCATAATCATAAAAAAATTTCTTTGAGGAGGTATATACTCATAAATCATTCATATTGGTTTGTAAAGAAAATGTGAATTATCCTAAGAATATCCCCCGGGAGTGTCATAACCAAGAGTGTATCAAGGCCCGTTATCGTGTACCAGGATACCCTAGGTCATGCCCAAAACTCCTTGTCGTAGTTTTCACTCCTTACTACATCTGTGGCAGAGCCGCCTCTACCTGCTCGTATCCAGACATGGATGTATTTCTTGGGAAACTCACAAAATCCCTACATTACCAAAATTCTAGGAAGTTCTTCTATACTAATTTTCAAAGTCTATCTTTGGGTAATGTTATCTAATCATAGTTTTTATAAATATACCTTCTAAGGTTTATACTAAACTTCCTCTGATACCAACTGTAACGCCCTAATCCCAGTTTCCTAGAGTCGGTGCACTATTAAATAACATTGTCATGATCTCAAGGGATCAAATCCCGAAAGACCGATCAGTTTACTAGCCTTGGAAGTACTAGATACGTACATAAGTTTTAAATTACATATAAAATGAAAAACAACAACAAAATTGTCTCATTTGAACACCTTCATATCCGTTAGACTATCCCTATAGGTCAGTCATAATATAATTCTTCGCATCCTGTGAAAAATAAAACATAGAAAAGGGTGATCTCAGGTGCTCGGTAAGGATAATAGTATAGTGGAAACTTTCATAAATATGAATAAAAATTTAAGGCAATGTATAAGACCAAAACATAAGACTTTTAAACTTAAAATTCAGCATAATATGACAAATATAAGTCAAATAATTACATTTACTTATTCACATGGATATTCTACTAGTCAAATAATCACATAAAATATCAATATCCAATTTCATAATGATGAAATGCATAATGCCATACTTCATAACCACATAGTCAAGGCCTCGTGCCAAGACTACAAATAAGATTTTGTCAAGGCCTTGTGCCAAGACACTAGTTTGTCTCATGAGACCTACCGATTCATCGAGGAGCTATAGTTGGCTCCACCCGTTACTTACTAAGTCCAATGCATTCCTCATATGAAAAGGTTGAAACATAACATAAACATTCATATTAAAACATGCATATGAAATGTTAATACTTTAACCATAAACCATGAATGGTATAAAAATAACACATCTATAGTCAAACATATCACAAAACCTTAAATTCAATATGGAATATTATATAATAAATCAACTTCAAACAAGTGTAAAATCCATCAAAGGATGTTGACATAGATGAAATCAAAACTGTTCGAGAGAAATATCTCTTTCCATTTTGAAATCATTTAAAATTCAGGTAATTATAAAAGAAAAAAATTATTTTGAAAATATTCTTATAAGCTTGTAAGGGAATATTCAAGGTGTTATAACGGTAGAAAATAGCCACACCCACCATATAAGTTAAAAAACATTCTTTCCTTAATTTTGTTGAAAAGGTCGTAAAGGACCTTGTTTTGAAAACGAAGAAAATATTCCTTTATAAACATTTTATAAAAAGTTAAAAAATGGTATAAATGACTTTAAACCACATTCTAATAAATAGTAAAAATGTTTTGAAATAAATTTTTAAGAAACACAGATGTGTATGATAAAGAGGTCCCAATAGATACTCACATATAAACAACCTCGGATAATAAAGAGATTGTAGAATTAACCCTTACCTTGTAATTTTACTTGATCGAGGGTATATTAAACTTCTGTATAAAAGTTAAATAATTGTTACTAAATTATAAAATAACCACATACATAAATATGGTATCATATATGAGCTTCTAATATTTCTTTTTTAATAATATTTCAGTAGTGTCATCATTTCTGGTGTTAACTGATTCGTTTTCCTTTATATGCTTGGTTATGTAAGACATGTTTTTTACGAATAGGATATATTTGATTAATATCCAGAATAATATTATGTTCTCAAAATTTATTTTTAATCATAAAATGAAAATTATTCTTGAATGGTTATGATGGGGAATGAATTTCATCGCGTTCGTGGAGACGATAATCTGTACGTACGCACGAGTGACAATATCATTCTATTGATGGTGAAATCAAATTTAATTGGATGGTATATCATGTATACATGATGCTTAACATGTTATATTTATTATTTACATCATTTATACTCATTATTATACCCATCTAAATAATTAAGTGTTTGAATAACAAACTACATCACGACGTGGAGATGGTAAGCCGAACATATGCACGTATGATGATTTGTCATTCATTGAATGGATAGAATAATGAATATGGTTGTAAAAAATTTATAATAACATCACAATATTTATAAGGTACTAGAGTTATTATTTTGGTATGGAGACAACAAAGAAAGAGGAAGTGGAAGAAGAAAAGAACTTTTAAAGAGGTGGTGAAATTATTACCTCTTCTTCTGGTGTTTCCTTTTGATTTGATCAGAAGGGCATCTTATGATTGTTTTATAATCAAAGTAAGGCCTATAAGTCGAAGGTAGGGTAGTTGGGAGGATATTTGTGCTGGGTTTAGCCGATCCAAATGGCTTTGGAGGAGTGATTTTGAGAGAAGGGGAAGTACCTTTTTATAAGAGAGGTGAGGGTCACTTTAGAAGAAAGATGAAATATTATTTTATTATACAATCATATTTGGTTTATAATGGATCCAAAATAATTTATTTCAAGTTTAAGGTGGTTATGGGTCTAAAACCTCTCAATAAATAGGTTTTATATAGGTTTAGGTCACCATATTAACCCTATCTTTTAGATCTAACTCTTAGTTAAATAGTTTAACTTTTACCATGTATTCTTGTATTATTATATTATATGGTTAATAATATTACTATACAATTATAATATAACCCCAAGTGGTTAATAAATGATATATCTATTATTTTATAAGTTTTCTGGTTGAACCGTATATTTTTAGGACTATTACAGCATTTAATAATATAGTATTTGTTTTAAAAACTCATTTATGTCAATTTTGACAATATTTAGTAATTTAGTTTTTTGTAAGTGATAAAAGCTTGATTACTTAGAAAAAAATTCATTAAATTAACCATAACATGAAATATTAATCTATAAAAATATTGGAATTCATCAAAAGTCTCAATTTACATTTATTTTGATATTTATAACATCAATTATTTTAATCTTTTATTAATAAAGTAATTACTGCATCATAAATAAATCTAATTATTTAATGTCTAAAAATTATAAATAAAATAACATTATGTAGGAAATATTTTTATCTTTCTAATGAATATTTATAGTCTAATTTAACTTATGTATGACCCTATATTAAAAATTGTTCAGTTATTAAACTTTGAATTTAACACTTTTAACTCTTATTGAAATAAAATAATAATAAATGTCCTAATATAATAAAAGTGGACCAAAAAGATCATATTTTATTCCTAAGTTTGATTTTGGTCGAAAAAAACTTATCCAATAGAATTAGGACATGTGTTAGGGTAATTATAATATCATTTTGACCTTTAATTACCCTATTTACTTTTAACCGTGGTAAATAAAAGTCAAAAGTTACTATCCCCCAAAAATTATTTTCATCCTATTGAACCAAATTTTACTTACTGATGTCAACCTTTTCCTTTCATATTTTTTAAATTCAATTTAAAGAAGTATTAAAATTATGTTTTATGAAAATTTCCAAATGCGCCTAGAAGGTGGGTAAAAGATGATAAAAAGTTCAATAAAATTTTATATATCTAATATTATTATAAAATGACTCCAATGAATTACATTGAACATTTATAGGTATTATGAATCTATTTTTACCAAATATAAATTTAAATAAAATAACTAATTATTTAAATAAAAATTTGGTTTTAAACAATAACGTAGTGTTTTTCACTATTCATCAAAAATTGAATGTTTTCAGAAAAATACAAAAAAATTCACCCTAAGATAATTTTGATATTCCAAATCCAAAAATGAAGTGAATTTTGAAAAATAAATTTTTTAAAATTTCAAAATTTGGGTATTACTATTCATAACGGCTAGTTTGATTGGTCGTGGTGTGTTAAAACTCCAAGTTGTGTACAATGCAAGCTATTGCATTATTCAAAGGGAAACATATCATAGAAGTTTGAGGTGTTATAGAGATAGAGGTAGAGGTAGGATGAGGGTGGTATGCTGGGTAGAAGACGTGGTAGAGGTGTCGATAGGGAAGTAGTAGGTGGTGGAGGTTCAACCTATTACCACCACTACCTCCAGGTGGTCTGCACCGGGCTCATGGAGTTGGTGGATAAGGATGAGGCTCACTTTAGGATATGAAGGCTTTTGAAACCGAGGATCTAGGGATGATTTGTTGTATGATCTATTTCTTTTAATATTTAATGGAAGTATTGATATATATAGGCCTGATTCCTTCCTTCCTTGCCACATCTCTGGTTTGAGATAGAGATTCTGGTTGAGCCATTGGATCAACCCTTGCGGTTGGATACTCCGACATGTGGTGACTCAGCGATTCCCAACATGTGCAGATAGTGAGATCTCATGCTTAGAAGAATTTTTATGGGATCTCTTCATTGAAGTAATGAGGCCTTACGAGATCAACTTAGGTATGGAATGGATATCCATAGTTCATTCCCATATTGACTATTTTAGGCAGGGGATGCAATGTTTTCATAGAGACAAAATAAGGTTTTTAATTGTCTATGAAAATTAAACCTTAGAATATTAGGATAATATTAGGAATAGGAGAGTTTAGCTGATTACTAACCCATTGGCTATCATGAATCTCAGATCAGTAGATTATTTGGGATATCAGTGTTTGGTGGTGGTGGAGTATGAGGATGTCTTTCCTCAAGACTTATAAGGTTTACCTCCCCACTGAGAGAGAGACTTCTACATTGACATTCATCATGGGATGGCACTGATATCTTCACCAAAATATTAGATGAATCCTATAAAGCATCAAGAGATGAAGGTGTAGTTGGAGGACTTGCAAGAGAAGGTCTTTCTAAGACCCAATGTCTCCCCTTGGGCAGCCCCCGTGATTTTCACTAAGAAGGAGAACAAGAGCTTGAGGTTATGTGTAAATTAATCAGTTCATGAATCATGTGACATTGCTGAGTCAATATCCATTATTGAGGATTGAATACCACTTTGTTCAATTCAGGGGGGGGGAATGGTTCTTGAAGACCAGTCTTAGATCAGGCTATCACCAACTGTGAGTACGAGATGAGGATATACAAAGATGACATTCAGATGTCGCTATGGTCACTATGAGTACTTGGTGATGCCATTAGGTGTGATGAATTACCCATTATTGTTCATGGGACTCATGAAACGGATCTTAAAGACCTTCTTAGACATGTTCTTGGTGGGTTTCATCAATGACATCCAAGTGTATTCGATGTCTGATGAGGGGCATGCAAGACACTTGAGGATGGTCCTAGACACACTTTGAGAGAACTAACTTTATGGGATGTTATCAAAGTTTTAGTTTTGAATTTTTGGTGTCCAATTTCTGGGAAACATCATCTAATAGGCCAGATTAGAAGTGGACTTGGCAATGGTTGATGCAGTGCATGCTTGGGATCCACCCATGAGTGTTACAATGGTACAAAGTTTCCTTGGGTTAGAAGGGTACCATCAAATATTTTTAATTGATTTCTCTAGAGTTCAAACACCCTTGATATATTTGAATCAGAAGGAGAAGCCTTTTGTGTGGATGGAAAGGTTCCAACAGTTCTTTCAAGAAATGAGGTAGATGTTGATGATCTCTCCCATTATGATATTTATAGAAGAGGGTGTCGAGTATGTAGTGTCCTATGATGCATCAGGGACAAGACTTGGTTCTGTTCTGATGGACTAAAATATGACTATTGCCTATGGTTCATGCCAATTGAGAACACATGAGAATAATTATGTGACCCATGATCTTGAGATAGAAGTGGTAGTCTTCAAATTGAATATATGGTGACACTACCTAATTGGAAAGAAGTTTATCATTTACTCTCACCATAAGAGTATCAAGTATATCTTCTTACAAAATGATCTTAACATGGACATATGTGATGTATAGAGTTCTTGTAAGATTATGTATTTGAAATTATGTATACTTTTGTGTTGTGGAACATGGTGTCATACTCTCTTAGAAGGAGATCTTTTTCTCAGTTATTAGACGAGGCATCAAGGCAGTTATCCTCATTATAGTTGTCCCTCACAAACAATGGTAGTGCTTTATATATTCATTTGATGGTTTTTACCCCACTACTTTTACAGTGTATCAGGGATTCTCGACAAGGAGATACTAATTGTAAGACCTTATGTACTTTGATATCCACTGGACAAGCTTCTAATGGATATTCTAAAGGTGGGGATCATTCAATCAATTCCAAAGGATTAATTATGGAACATTCCACGTTTTGGAAAGAGGTGATATAGGAGTTTTACAAATCCCCTTTGGTGGTACATCTAGGTGTGGAAAATATGTACCAGGACCTCTGCCGTCAGTTTTGGTTCCCAGGAATGAAGAAGGGAGTTGTATAGTTTGTCTCTTGATGCCTCACTTGTCATTAGGTGAAGGATGATCAACAGGTTCTCGTGGGATTTTATCAACCCCTTGAGGTGCCAGTGTGAATGTGGGATAGGATATCTATGGACTTCGTGATGGTATTACCACATACATCTAGGGTACATGAAGTTATCTAGGAGATTGTAGACCAACTCAGTAAGTCGTCCCACTTCTAATACATTTGAGAGCAGATCTTAGTAGAGAGATTGAGATGCCTCTATGTGTTGGAGATAGTCGGACTCCATGGAATTCCCTTAAAGATCATCTCTGACCGTGATGCTCACTTCACATCTCAGTTATGGGGAGGGTTACAGGAATCCTTTGGGACTCAATTATGTTTGGGAATAATGTTTCACCCCTAGAATGATGGTCAGATAGAGTGGACCATTCTAGTATCAGAGGACATGCAGTGGGCTTTCATGTTGGAATTTTTTCATAGTTGGGAGGATCACCTACCCTTGGGGGAGTTTGTTTACAAAAAATATACCATTCCACCATTATTATGGAACCATTCGAGACTTTTTACGGGTGGCCCTATTGGTCACCACTTGGTTGTACTGATCCAGGAATGTTAATACTCATGGGCCTAGAGTTAGTGTGAGATACTACAGAGAAGGTTAAAATCATCCAAGAGTATATGAGAACTGAACCAAGACATTAGAAGTATTATGAGGATTGAAGATGGATAACTTTGGAGTTTGAGGAGGGATACCATGTGTTCCTCAGGGTCTCACCTTGATGTAGATTGAGGATATTTAGCTGTGGTGTCATGTTATCTCCAAGATTCACTGGTCCCTTCTAGATACTGTATATAGTTTCTAAGGTGGAATACTACATAGATCTAGAGCCTCATTTGGACAGGTTACATAATGTATTCCATATGTCACATATGAGTAGGTATGTTCACGACCCACACGTGTTATCAATTGGGGAGATCTTGATATCAAGGATGGAGCAACCTTTGCAGAGTACCTAGTGAAGATCGAGGATAGGTAGGATAGGATCATCTGTGGGCGTTTTATTCCCCTTTTGTGTTTCCATTGGAAGCATGGGAATCTCCAAGACAACACAAGTGAGTGGGATAAACAGTTTTGACTCTAGAACCCTCCTTTTTTGAGTAGTTTTTTCTCTTTTTGGGACAAAATCCCTTAAGCTAGGGAGAATTCAATGTCTCAGATTTTCTGTGTATTATTTTTTGGATATTTTATGGATTATTTTCAAGACCAGGTGCTGAGATAGTGTTCCATTTAGAGGCCCAGTGTTCTTGGAAAAAATGTTGAAAATATATTAAATATATTAAATAACACAAGAATAAAATTTTCCAGAAAAAGATGAATAAATCCAAAATGGGGGGCCCGAATCAAAAATCTGAGGGAACAAGTCATCACAGGTATTAATTTATGAAATAAATTATATAATTATTTTATTTTGTTATTTCAACATAATGACTATTTTTATCCATTAAATTTATGGTTAGAGGATTTTTTCTTAGGGTTGGTCACTCAAACCCTATAGGTTCATAAAACCATTAGATATATTTCCTCGCCGAAGACGACATATCTATATTTGATCGTGGATCTTCGTACTGATAGAGTTAGATGATATCATCAATTAAAACAACATAATTGTTCTTCTTTAAATATTGATCCAAAATATAGGTATGATTTTTTTCTTTTTGATTTTCATCTAGTTTTTATCTCAAATGAATGTGTATTGATTTCATGAATAAAATTGATACGTTCATCACCGATAGAATTAATTTGAGGGAATTAATTATTTGTTCATTGTGATTTTCTCCCTCTTCATTAATATTCTTATAATATAATGAATAAAGTCCAAATGAACAACCACCAAGGTTTGTTCCTCACATTTTAGGTTTTAGGTAATTCTCCCTAATTTATTCCTGCAATCATTGTTGTCATTCCTTTAAGGAAACGGTTCAAAAAATACCCGGTTTTCGATTCGTTGTGCAAGCATTTTTCGGCGCAACATATCATAACTATGGGTATGTAATGAGATGGAATTTTGATTCAATGATCGATGATGACAATGGTCATATAGGGGGGAGAATGAGACCAGATTGAGGGTCCTTCTTCCTCTTGGGAGGTGCTTGGAATTTTGACATCGAAGGTGGTTTTCCCAATGCAATTCAAGGGAAAGATTCCAACAAGCAAGCATCGGCAGGGCTCGAACAACCTAGATCCTGGATTTATAGTGACATTTATGGTGAGAAACAAGGTGGAATTGTCTTGTGGGGAATAATGTAGAATAATCTATAGATATATAAAATCCCAATAAACATGGTGTGTAACTTGGGATTGCGCACCGTGTGGGGCCTGTTCAGCAGTGGATTGGGGTTCAAGATTAATATAAGGATAACGTGACATTTGAACCCTATCAAAAAACATGTGTCCCTTCATGGAAGGATCAACATATACTTCAATAAGTACATAAACACAGGAAAAAGTACACAAATAGAGGACACATTGTGTACTTGGACCTGGATAGGGCTTGGTGTACACAAGCCGGTACAAAGACATGGCCACCGTACATAGACACAACCAAGAAACATAGGCATGAAACGTTGTGTCTCTACACACTATGAAATTCTTATAAACACTATGTATATGTAGAATGATATGTCATTTGAGGATTTTCCACATGGGAAAACATGGGGATTGCTAGACACATCGTGCACCCCCTGGTGCACACTGTTACCCCCTTCAAGAGTGTTTGTAACTCTCCATATTCTCAGTTTGGACTAGTATAGGTTTGTTAGGTTTCCTTGGTCTATTCCCTATGAGGGTATAGTGAAATATTACATCCATATCAAAGAGATGTGATCCCCTCTAGAAGACGAGACTCTGATAGAGTTATGGTGTCCCTTCATGAGACTAGAGTGTGATCCTCTATCACCTTTATTCTTTGGGTGGAATTTGTGGAATTATCATGAAATACCTAAAATAGGAATTGATCATCAATCTAGGAGGCCCCATTAGAAGGTTGTTTCGGTATCATTGACATATGAACACCTATGTAGTGGGTTGATCAAGATTTGGGTCCATGGTGTCCCCCAATGGTTCTGGGCATGCCCAACTATTTTTGTATTAGGGACTTATTAGACCAATGATATTTCTTGGTTAGGGACCAATGATATAGACCTATTTATTGGGAATATTTGATGATAGAATGGATCATGGAGTATATTCTCCTGGAATGATCATTTCTTCGAGAAGAATCCCATATCTAGCCGTTAGTTATGACTGCTTGGTGGTTTGGTGTCTTTCATGAGTATATCTGGGTGATTCTATTTTTCATTTATTGTTACATCTTGTATTGAGATGACTATACTTGGTTTTCTATGTTTAGTGTTTTCGAGGTTTCCTAATGAGTAATGTTATACTCACCCCTACATGGGATTTTCCCATACATGACGTGTCATATGTATACGATGACCCTTTTGACGGTGTCCTAGGAGGACATGGAGTGGGTGGAGGGTAGATGTAGCTTTTCAAACTGAGGTGTTTTACTAGGATCTTTCTTTTTAATTATTCCTCACCCTTAGAGAAGATTTTACTTTTAATGTTTTTGGTTGGGCCTATATTTGACCCCTTATTACACTTTAAATACTTCACTGTTGTACTCTATTGTGGGATCATAGATGTATGCATGAATTGTTTCAATTATTACATTTAAGAATTGTTTAGGCTTGCTGATTTGTTCTTGTACTTTAGGAAAATGCCTCCCATTTTTAGATACACCTACTCGAAACTAGTCACTAGCACCTGGCTTATTGGAGGCAGAATTGGGGTAGTTTCAGGAGGGACATTAGTGAGTAGGGTCATGATAGTCCAACTGGGTATTGTTATACACACCCCTACATGGGATTTTCCCACACATTTCATGCCTTATGAATATGATTTACCCTTATATAGAGTCTTAGAGGGACCAAGACTAGGAGGATCTTAGTGATCCGGACTAACTGAGGTTTATTCTAGTGGTTACCTTTACAAAAGCCCCCTTCTATAATTTTAGGTTGGGATTTTTTTTCATACTCTTTGTGGTCGGATTGTATTTGGACCTTTTTTAATTTCCATTTCTAGTTTTTTTACTCTGGTTTTGGGGTTTAAATGTATACATTCCTATTTTATCTATTGTTTTTCATTTCATCATTGTATAGGAATGGGGATGTGTGTGTGTAGGAAGTTTTGGCTAAGGCCTCCCATTTTAGTGATATGCCTTCTAGGCACTAGTCTCCAGCCCCTATACTATTAGAGGTGGTCTGAGGGAGTCATGGAATGGGCCCCATTGGGACGAGTCATGATATAGTGGTATCAGAGAAGTTTGTAAGAACTTAGGACATGAGACCGTGAGATTGGTTTTCAGAAACAATGTTAAGGGTTTGGAGTTCGACTTTCTATCTAGGGAGTCCAGTGTTGGTGGGGTGGATGATGTATCCATACAAAAGGACATGGATTAACTACCTTTAGACTTGAAACATGTTGACACTAGTTATAGGGAAAATAATGGTACATGAATTATATAATAATGGGTTGTGCTTTCCATGTACTTCTTGATTCATCTGTCCATATATACTCATCGATCGTGGAACATAATGTGTATTTTAGGTTGCCTCTAAGACGTATTACAGCTAAGATTAAACATTTAGATCTTGAGAATTATCCCCTCAGTGAAAAGGCATTGATATAAGGACCTATTCCACATGTGCTACCTTCAGGTGGTACACTAGTTATACAACCACCTATTGAGTACGAGATAGTACCTGTAGTACCAGCATATGAGGTGTGTAGGCTGATCATACTTCAAAAGTTTTAGAAACAGTGACACCTCAATTTCTAGGGTGATACCAACACACATGTGGATGAGGAATATCTTTTGGCAGTGACGTGAGTTTTCTGTCATGTCTGGACACAGGAAGATCAGATGGTGGTTCTCCCAGTGAACATTATCTTTGGATTTTCAAAGAGATGGTGGGGTTTAGTGACCTAGTCTTAAGATGAGGTGAATATTACATGGTCATATTTTTAGAACCTTTTAAAATAAGAGTTATCTCCTGCTACATTGAGTGATGTATGCATTTAGGAGCCTCTGCACCTTTAATAGGTCTGTACGACTGTGGAAGAGTATTCATTGAGATTCACCAACCTCTCTAGTTACTCAATGGATATGATTCGAGATTAGTTATTTCAGGATGAAACCTTTGAGTGAAGAATTTTTAGAGACATATGATCCAGTTTTATACATCTATAAATTCATACCTATGATGGGGTGATAGAGAGAGCTTTGGTGGTTGATAGTTTTCTAGCTAAGCACCCATAGACAGTGGTTTCCGGTAGTGGGCACATAGGAGTATAGACTTTGGAACCATTTAGTTGAAATCAATCACAGGTACCTAGACATGTGAGACATTTCTGGAGGTGAAATGAGGACAAAGGTTCTATGGTTTAGGGCTAATAGGTTGGGTCTAGTCATCCTTGGGAGAGGTGGTGATACTCTTGTGATGGTAGGGTACATCCTTCACATTATTGTCTCGCCTGACAAATGTCTAATAGAGATACAATGGATGGACTTCCTAGGTAGAGGAAATGGCAGGAGTAGACATGTCCTCTGAGTGGTGGATGTGTTCAAGGTAATGGGAGAATAGCTAGAGGTTGTAGATGCTTCTTATTATTACCACCACCACCCCAGGTGATCCACTCCAGGATCATGGAGTTTGAGGACAAGAGTAGGTGTAGTTGCAGGTGGTCGATACTTATAACCTATAGTATAAGCAAGTGATAATAGGTAATATCTATATATTTTATACCTTAACTACAAAACTAATATACGTAGGTGTTAGTCATTCCTTTATTTCCACTTATTTGGTTTTAGAGTTAGAGATTCTGGTTGAGCCCTTTACTCGACCCTTGGGCTTAGGGACTCATACTAGAGGTGACTTAGTGATCACACACTTGTGCTGATAGTGTGACCTAACTCTTTGAGGTGATAGTTTCTATTGTGACCTATTTGGAGGAATGATGAGGTCATATGTTGTCATCTTAGGTATGGACTGGATATCTATAGTTTATACCTAGATTGACTGTTTCAGGAGAAGGATGTGGTGTGACCATAGTGATGGGACTATATTTTCCTTTGTGGGTTAAATGGAAACACATGCAATGTAGGATAGACACATGAATAGGAGGGTGAAACTGATTACTCATCAATCTACTATCATGACCCTTGGTGTAGTAGATGTTTTGAGTTTTCAGTTACCTACAGTGATGATAGAGTATTACTACGTCTTTCTTAAGTAATTTATATGATTACCTCCCCATCGATACATAGAATTATGCATTGATATATAGACCAATAGGACCTTGATATCTGTTCCATCATATCAGATGACACCCAAAAAGTTTCATGAGCTGAGGGTGTAATTGGAGTACTTACAGAGGAAGGTATTTTTTAGACCCAACGTTTCACCCTCAAAAACCCAAATTTGTTTTCCAAAAAGGAATACAGGAGCTTAAGGTTGTGTGTGGATCACCGTTTCCTAAAATAGGTTATATAAATAATAAGTATCCACTAATGAGGATCAATGATCTCTTTGATCATTTGATTGGGTCACTATGTTTCTTGAAGATTGACCTCATATTAGGCTATCACTAGTTTTGAGTATACGAAGAGAATATACCGTAGAAGATATTCAGATTTTAGTATGGTTACTATGAGTACTTGGTGATTCCATTTTGTATGAAGAAAACTCCATTAGTGTTCATGGGACACATGAATTGGACCATTCATCCTTTCTTAAACCGATTCATGGTAGTCTTTATTGATGATATTTTAGTGTCCTCAGTGTCTATAGAGAAGCATGTGAGACACTTTAATAGGGTTCTGGATGTACTATGAGATCATTAAATTTTTGGGAATACCTCAAAGTTCCAATTTTGGATACAGGAGGTCCCATTTTTGGGACACATTATCTCAGTGGATGGTGTATCAGTGCACCTAGAAAAGGTCAAGGCAATGTTAGTTTGGGATCCATCCAAGAGTGTCATTGAGGTGTAGAGAATCCTTGTGTTGGAAGGATACTATCATATATTTACACCTAAATTCCCTAGGATATCATCTCCCTTAAAATATTTGACCCAAAATAGGAAACCTTTCATGTTGAAAGAGAGGTTCCAATGAGCCTTACAAGAGTTTAGGCAAAGATTGATGAGCGCTCCCATCATGCGATTTACATAGGAGGGGGCTGAGTATGTAGTTTTATGTGATTCATCAAGAACTAGGATTGGATGTGTTATGATGTAGATGCAGAAAATGATTTTCTATAATTCACATAAGTTGATACCACATGAGAAGAACTATGTGACCCACAATCTTGAGTTAGCAGTAGTAGTTTTCACACTGAAGATGTGGTGACACTACCTGATGAGTGATCGGTTTATAATATTTTATAATAAAAAGAGTATCAAATATATATTATGTCTAAAAAATATTAACTTGATATAGAGGTAGTGGCTAGAGTTCCTCCAGGATTATGACTTTTAGATTTTCTATACTTCTAGGAAGGGGAGTGTGGTGGAAAATTCTCTTAGTAGGAGATCTTGTTCAAAGTTTTTGATCGAGGAAACATGTAAGTTAACCTAGTTGTAGTTATCATTTGTGGATGGAGATGAAGCATCATACCTCCAGTCAATGGTTTCTACCCCTCTACTTTTATAGTGAGTCAGGGAGGTGCATATTGGGGATACTGACTGTGAGATTCAATGTACTTAGATATCCACTAGATATTCTCCTGATGTTTTTTTTGAAGGCGGTAATCATGTCATTCTTTTCATAGGATGCATGATGGTACCAGTGATGTTACAAGAGTATTATTTCAGAGAGTTTCATAAATATCTTTTGGGGTTACACTTAGGTGTGAAAAATATGTACCAAGACCTCCACCATTAGTTTTGGTGTCCACAGATGAAGAAGGGAGTTGTAGGGTTTGTATATAAATGCATTACTTATAAGAAAGTGAAGGAAGAGCACCAGGTTCCAATGGATTTACGCCAACCCCTTGAGGTTCCAGTGTGGAAGTGGGATGGGATATCCCTAGAATTCATGAATGGGTTACCAGATACGTTTAGGGGACATGATTCTATATGGGTGACTGTAGACTGACTCACCAAATTGGCCCACTTCCTAGCTATTTAGGAGAAGAGTTCAATAGAGATCTTGTGATGCCTCTATATACAGGAGATTTTATAACTCCAAGGAGTTCCCTTGAAGATCACTTATAATCATTATGCTCTCTTAACATCTCAATTATGGAATTTGTTTTAGGAGGCTTCTGAGACTCTACGACATTTGAGCACGACTTTTCACCCCCAAACTGATTGCCAGACCCAGCAGACCATTCAGTTTTTGGAGGACAAACAATGAGCTTGCATATTTTACTCTAGATTTATTTGGGAGGATTAATTATATTTAGTGGAGTTTTCATAAAACAAAAGATATCACTGCACTATTTTTATGGAACAATTTGAGGTCTTGTATGGGAGACCCTTCATGTAACATATATCAATCCGAAATTATCTCACGTAGCCCGAAATGGTTGGTTATGAGACCTAAAGTTCGCCTCCCCATATGCCAGAGGCTGTCGAATGGCAACAGTTGTGTGATAAGTATAGTGGGTAGACTATACCCCTATATTTATAGGTTACAACACAATGAAAAAAATTTAAATAAATGAATAAAAATAAGAGAGGTAAAATAATGGAAACAAAAAAATATAGCGTAAATCCAACGATAAATCCAACTGAATAATATAATAAATTGCAAAGGAATAATGTAATGGCATGATGGAATTTAACTAAATGTCATTCTATATGTAATACAAGTAAAAGACTAGAATACTACAATAAAGACTCAAAAGTCCCTGATCCTAAACCCCAAGTCGGTCCCATATTCAAACTCTAGCCCATCCAGTAAGTAATCAGTAAACAGAAAGGTCCTTTTCAATTTTCCAACCTACATCCACATAATCTGTTTGTGTACCAAATGGCGGTCTGAATAGGGTGTTAGTGTGACTCAGTAGGTCAACACCACCATGTCTAAATATAACAAGTCTAATAATAGGTGTATAAAATAATTCAATAAAAAAGTTTATTAATTAATTTAACAATTAAATTAACACCACATCATCCTAATTCAACTCTATGTTGGAATATGTCTTAACATGTCTCACAATCATGCCGACCATCACCATACAACCATGGTAAAACATAACCAGCCTCAATTACATGCTAAAATGTTTCTGAAAATGTCTTAAAACCATGCCAACCCTGACCATATAACTAAGGAATATAAAATACATAAATATGGGTCAAACCCAATATATAATAATTTTATCATTAAATCAGGGCCAAGCCAATTATATTAGCATTTTAGCATGTCTCAAGGTCAAGCCCGATATATCATCATTACAACATTCATTCAAGTAAAAGCATGGTATATCGGCTTTATAGTAATCAATCAGGTCCAATATCAGCATATCAGTATTTCAGTATGTGTAAGGGAAAAACCCGGTAAATCAGTATCAGGGCCAAGCCCCGTATATAATTATAATAACATTCAATCACATCACTTGTCATAGCAACATAGATATCACAATATCACATCATATGGCTCAATGGTTAATTATGAAAATTACCATTTATCTTTTAATTTCCCATTTCATTTATCAATTGTCCATAACCAATAACATGCTAGTTTTCTCATTAAACAATCCAATCCAAGGTGAATATATATCATGAAATCACCCAAAAATCATTTCAAGTTAAACAAACTTTAGGACATTAAAGAATTCATTTACAATCATGGGTTTTCTCACCCAAACGGTAGCCACAAGCTAGGTCAAAAGCCAATTGGATCCAAGGGGACTTCAAGGATTAACCCAATTCATCAATTAATTTATTTAGAACATGATATGATAGAAAAAATGAAATATTTTACATACATGAAAATTATCAAAACATAGGGTTATGGTTTAGACCCCAACCTTTTACCCGTAAAGAACACAATGCTTCCAACAAAGAACTCCCGTGAGGAAGAAGGTGTAGATGATTTCAATAAGGATCCTAGATCAAAATAGATAATGACCAAAACAAAAATGCACATGTTTAATAGATTACACAAAAATGATCTAAGATCAAAGGGATAAAAGGAATAACCTAACCAAAACCAATTAAAAGGGACTAGATGTGTGATTAGGATATCCAAAATCAAGATAGGTTCTCCAAAATTGTCTGGAGGGAGCCCTATGATTGAGAGGAATAAGTTTCATGCGAGTTAGAAAATAAAATCAACTACATGACACACTATAAAACTACAGGTCAAGGAATTACATGGTGTGTAATATAGTAAAGCGTCATAGAATTCTTTTTAGAGGGATATAATGAAAACTCATCACCTCATCTGAATATTAAATTTTCTCAAACATTACACAATGTGTACTCCATTTACACAATGTGTAAATGTTCTACAAATGGGTTTTCTACCCATTTTATTTATAAAAACATCCCAAAACCCATTTAAGGCTTCTAATCTTATCATTTATCCATGGTCACACTTGACCCATTTTCCCGGACTCAATTAATTCAAAAAACATACATACCTAAACTTTAAGTCATTTTCCCCAACAAAGGCTCTATGCATGGATCCTATTTGAATTTATCAAGTTTCCTCATAGCCTAAGACCAATTTTATTTAAACACAAAAACATTTATGAAGAAAACAAAACCACTAAGGTTTAAAGATGAGGAAAATATCAACCTAAAAAATATTAACAAAAAACTCAAAGAGAGACATACCTGAAAAAATATGGGATCTTACAACCTCCCCATCATATAATAGCTCATACCTAAGCTACTCTAAGAATAATTTTGGGGTCTCGACAAAAAAGTCTATAAAATATTCTCACATATCAGAATCTATTTCCTAGGTCTTCCCATGAACTTTACCATGAATCCATTGAACTCAAACCAAAGGAATCTCCCTACTTCTTAGATACTTCTCATTATGGTCCACAATCTATATCGGATGCTCCTCAAAGGATTCATCAACAATAAGCATGACCTATAAAAATTTTGTCACATGATAAGGTAATAGATAATATCTATAAAGTTGTGATATGTGGAACATGTAATTCATGGAACTATAGTGTTGTGGAAGGGATAAACAATATTCCACTGGACCGACCCTATCCACTATCTCCAACAGTTTGAAAAACCTCGACACTATGTTTCCTTATTTCTTGATACGATATTTACCCAACCTAGGAAACATTCAAAGGAAAATATGATGACCAACCTCAAACTCCATAGGTATTCTTTGATGGTCATCATATGATTTCTACCTATTTTTTTGTGGTCACCAACTACTGCCTGATAAACTAAACATGCTTAGATGTATCCTACTTGAGACTAATCCCAAAAAGCACTGACTCACCTACCTTCATCCAAAAAATACTTGAATGGCACAACTTTCCATAAAAAGCCTCAAAAGGTTTCATTTGGATAGATTCATGGAATATTTTATTATATGAAAACTACACGAGTTTCATATATTTATCCCCAAAACCACCAAAATCTAAAAGAAAGGCTCAAAACATATCCTCATGAAGTAGAATAGTCCTCTCAGATTGATCATCAGTCAGATGATGATAGACCATACCCAAACAAACCTGTGATCCTAGGTCCTTATGAATACCCTACAAGAACCACTATGTGAAACTAGGATATCTATTTGATATGATACTCCTTGGAACACCAAGAAACTGAAATATATCACACACATAAATAATTCCTAGATCATCAACTTTAAAGGTATCCTTGATAGAAAAGATGTGATATAAATTCATCATTAAATCCAAAATCACCCATAAAATATCATTTTAATGGGTTTTACTAGGTAATACTATCACAAAATTTGTTATGAAATCATACCATTTACACTCAAGTATGGGAAAAGGATGTAAAAGACCAGTTGGCCTTTGGTGTTTTTTTTCACCTACTAACAAGTGAAACATCTTACCACAAATCCTGCCACTTCATTCTTCATTCTTGAACACTAGTACTATATATGGATATCATGATATATCATTTTCAATACAAGATATACCACCCATATAGAAGCATTAAACTCTTTCATAAGCTCATCATTCAAGCCCATAGGAACCCATACCCAGACATAGAAAAAATATAATTTCCACTTCCAAGAGACCATCTTGATGGTGTATTCTCACCATATAAGTTTTCCCTAAAAACTAATCCGTCCATATTACATAACTACTCAATATTTATATGGTTAAAAATCACAGGTATAAAAGATGTCGAAGTCAAAGATACTGGTCACTGAGACTCCTAAACATCAAGATGCATGTCTTCAAAGAGATCCATTATCCACCACTCATTACAAAATTGCCACACTGCCTATGTATTCATCTTATGTTTCAAAGCATCAACAATGATGTTTCCATTTCCCATTTTATAACCCAAATCGAAGTTGAAATACTGTAGAAACTCAATCCAACTCCTCTGCTGATGGTAAAAGTCTCATTGAGAAAATATGTACATGAGGCTCTTGTGGTCCATGTATACCACAAAACCCTCACCATTGAGATAATGCCTCCAGTATCTCAAGGAATGTATCACTAATAATAACTACAAATCATGAGTAGGGTAATTATTCTAATGTGTTCTCATCTGTTTTCATCCATAAGCAATCACTCGACCCTCCTATATTAGAATTTTTCTGAGTTAAAATATGGATGCATCACAGTACATGGTATACACTTTACCATGCACAAGTAATGTGAGGATGTGTTCTGAGGCCATCCTTCCTTTCATCTCATAAAAATCTCTCTCACAAGCATCAGAACAAAAAAATTCACCCATTTGAAAGTCATTCCTAACATCAGTGCTTCCAAATAGGAAAATTCCTGAGTAAAGTGCTGATAATAGCCTTCTAACCCTAGAAACGCCAAATCTCATATATATTATTCAGCTTCTCCCAAGATACCATGTATGTAACTTTCTCTGTGTCTATTGAAAATCCTACCTCTAATATAACATGTCCTAATAAGTTTAATTTATCAATCCATAAATTACATTTTGTTATCTTGAAAAAAATCTAATTATCTTTCAATATAATCAAGATGATGTCAAGATGTTTGGTGTGATCATCTTCCGATAAGGTGTACACTAATACGTCAAAAAAAAACACCACAAACCGATCTAGAGAAGGGTGAAAGATACTATTAATCATGTCCATGAATACCTCTTATGCATTAGTCAAAACCAATGCCATCACTATGAACTCATATAAGACATACCTTCTTTGAAAATCAGTTCATGGTATGTCTGATGGTCTCACCCATAACTAATGGTATCAAAATAATGAATAAAACTTAGAGAAGATCCTATAACCTCTCAAATGATCATAGAGATAATCAAAGTATGGAAGTAGATACCGATTCATGACCATCATATGGTTTAATATTTGATAGTCCACACACAATCGGAAAGTCCCATCATCCTTTTTGGTGAAGAGAAATGGAGAAACCTAAGGAGATGTAGTAGGCCGTATGAAACCTTCTGTTTCTAGATAATCCAATAATATTTTAAACTCTCGAATATTTGATGGTTCCATTCTATAAGACGAGATAGAAACTAGATCTTATCTAGGCACCAACTCGATCTATCACTCAGGAAGTAAGTCATAGAACTCATCCAAGAAAACATCCTAAAAATGTTCTACCATTAGTGGAAAATAATATTTCTAAATTCCACCATCATCTAGAGAAAGACCAACTATCTAAGTTGTGAGAAAATCTAATATGAACTGAATTGATCCTATACAACCAGCCTAAAGATCCCACTCACCCTGGTGAGAATAACTGCCTACTTATGGATATAAAAAGGTAACTATCCTTCAGTAATAGTTGATATGATCTTGATATAGAACTTAACAATCCATAACATGAATCAAATAGAAGCCTTTAATTTCCAACATGAATGGTTCCCAACAGAATTGTTAACCACCAATCACTATAGAATATGACTTGCAACATTTGATATTCTCTAACCACACTCCCAATGGTGTGTCAATGGTCAAAAAACAATCCAATATTTCGACATCCAATCCTAAACAATTTAAAACTAAGAGTAGATAAAAATGAATGTGATGCTCCTAAATCAAAAAAACACAAGATATGGTAGATGATATGAGAGTAAAACCTATGATAGTAGATGTTTGTGAATCCATAACACTTGGAGTAGTATTCATAACATGAATTTGATCAGCCCCTCTGACCTAGGCTCGTGCCTGACTCTCCTAATCCATACCCTATTCTTGTTACTTACATTCCTGCATGGGGGTAACAATTCTTTAGCCTCAACCAAAACATCCTGTGGAACTCATCCTACCTGTCAGATATGGATTAGATGAATCCTTTCTAGAATCTAGTACTTGTCCTACTCCCCTACAACTACTATAATTTTTCATTCCCCTACAAAACCTCTGTAGATGGACCATCCTTCCATAAGAACGACACTCCAAAGTGAGGTATGAACACTGAGGTCATGGGTTTTCCATATTTATACATGAATATCACTACAATTAAGCATGATCATAAGTTGGATTCCCACTACCCTGACTTCTTTTCCCCACATTTTACTTGAAAAAAAAACTATCATAATGAAACTTCTTTCCACTAGAATAAGAGTTCATAGTTTTCCCTACTGAAATAGTCTAGCTGTTTCTAGGGGCCTCTCTCAGATTTATTTCTGTGATGAGTGCCTAGTTTATCATATTTGAAAAAGTAAAAAGACAGAACACATTCACCTGTAACCTGATCTCATAGAGAAGACCATATGGAAATAATCTCACCCTAGAGATCTCATCAGCTACCAATGATGGCGCAAAACTCTATAGGTCAGTGAATGTTCAACGTAGTCCAGCACTGACATGACCTCCTATGTCAGGTTCATGAACTCGTGTTCCTTCTCACCCATTAACATCTCATGATAGAAATGGATCAAGAACATTTTATTTATGTACTTCTATGATACCTCCTATACCCACCATATTTAGAATGTCCTACAAACTCTTGGCTAGCATGTGAAGCATAAATGCATCAAGCTTCACCCACATCTATGAGGGTGTCTCTAGATGCTTAAAGATTGTATGAATTGACTCAATCCCAATCTCATATTTCTGGTGCCTCCCTCCCTAGTAAATGTAGGCATATTCTATAGCTAAAACTATCTTTTCATCTCAGATATTCATGGAACGGTGTGAACTGTCTCTCTTTACATAGATCTCATAACCCTCAGAAAACTACTGTGAAGCTGAACATCCAACTAATCCTCAGGTACTACATTATGATTTGGTTATAATATGTTAGGAGAATGCTGATAACCACTCTTTTGATTCTCAACTTGAATATGAAAAGGATTAATTTTCTATAAAAGATAAACACACTCCTTAGAACACTAGTTATCAACAAGATAAACCTCAATAGGTGATAGCAATAGAGAACCACTGCTCTTGGTCTCTCTAGGAATGGATTAATAGTATTTTAGCATGTCATAATAGTTTATTTATTACATTTATTAGATATAAAAGGTATCTCATATCACATTCTAATAGGAAATTATAAATCACCTAAAATAAATATGTCCCTATTATGAACAAGGCATGCCAATATATATCCTTATATGCCCATGATGATGCATTTATACTAATACTATGTCATACCAGGCCATGAGTATAAATATCAAGGATAAATAATATCATAAAACAATAATTCCACACAACATGAGAATAAACCAAGGTGAAATAACATCAACTTCTATAAGCAAACAGTATAAATATAAACCCCATCAAGGGGCACTCTGATTTTCCCTCATACATGGGTTAGCTACTCTAATGAACAATCTCATTACCATGTCCCGACACATCCTAGTATACTTTTAACCTTTCCCAAATAGTAAAGAGAGGGAAAAGAAGTTTGGTGTGGTCTGATACCACTTTGTAATGTACCCTAATTCGATACTATCTCACATGGCCAAAAAGGGTGGGTTATTAGACCTCAAGAACACCTCCCCATACACCAGAGGTTGCTGACTAGTAGTGGGGGTGTGATAAGTATAGTGGGGAGACTATACCCCATGGATTTATATGTTACAACACAACATAAAAAACAATGTAAATAAACGAATAAATATCATAGTGCATAAATAATGGAAACAATATGATATAGTGGAAATCCAATAATAATTCCAACTTAATAATCCAATAAATAATAAATAAATAATGTAATAACATGCTAGAATGTAATTAAATGTCATGCTTGATTTAATAAAAGTAAAATACTTGGAGTCTCAAATAAAGATACAAAATTCCCCGTTCTTGAACCCCAAGTCGATCGCATATCCAAACTCCATCATATCCAGTAAGTAATCAATAAACTACAAGGTCATTTTACCTTTTCCAACTTGTATCCATATACTCTTCTCAAGTACTAAATAGTGGCCTGAATAGGGTGTGAATTTAACTCAGTAGGTCAAAACCACCATGTTTAAACAAAACCATTCTGATAATTAGTGTATTCAATAATGGAATAAACAAGTTTATTAAGTAAACTAATAATTAAATTAACACCACATCAACCTACTATGATTCCATGCTAGAATATCTCTGAGCATGTCTCATAACCATTCCAACCATTACCATATTACCATGGTAGAACATAACCTTCCTCAGTACCATGATAGAATGTATCTGAGCTTGTCTTACAACCATTGAAACCGTAACTGTAAAACCAAGGTATATAAACTAAAAAAATATGGGTCAACCCCTATATACAATCATTCAACATTTAATTAGGTCCAAGACCTTAATATCTTCATTTTAGCTAGTCTCAGGTCCATGTTTGGTATATCAACATTACAAAATTCAATCAGGGCCAACCCTGATATATAATCATTATAACATTAAATCAAAACACATTTCATAACAATAAGGATATCACATCATAAGGCTCAATGGTTAATTATAAAAATTATCATTTATCTTTCAATTTCCCAGTTCATTTATCAATTTTTCATAACTAATAACATGCTAGTATTCTCAATAAATAATCCAACTCAAGGTGAATCTATATCAAAAAATTACCCAAAAACCATTTCATGCTAAAAAAACTTCAATAAATTAAATAATTCATTTATAATCAAGGGTTATCTCACCTAAACGGTAGCCACAATATTGGTCAAAATCCAACTAGATCCAAAGGGTCTCTAAGGAATAATCCAATCCATCAATTAATTTATTCAGTGCATGATATGTCTGTGAAATTGAAATATTTCACATACTTTACAATTATAAAATTATAGGTTTATAGTTTAGACCCATACCTTTTATCAGTGAACAACACAATGCTTCCAATAGAGAACACCCATGAGGAAGATGGTGTAGAAGTTTGCAAGAAGGATCCTAGATCAAAACTGATCAAGATAAAAAACAACAATGAATGTGGTAAATAGATTACACTAAAATGGTAAGATATAAATGGTAGAGAAGGAAATGCCTAAGAAAAACCACTTATCAGGGATTAGATGTGTGATCGGTATGTACAAAATCAAGAGAGGCCCTCCAAAATTGCCTAGAAGGATTCTTAGGACGGATAGGAAGAAACTACATGCGAGTTGTAAAAAAATCAACCACATAGAACACTTTAAAACTAAAAGTCATTGAATTACACAATATATAATATAGTTACATTTCATGTAATTATTTTTATATGGATACACCAAAAATTACCTTGCCTCAGCTAAATATTAAATTCGCTCGAACATTACCAGATGTGTAATCAATTTCAATGACGTGTAAATGTTTTTCAGATAGATTTTCATACCTTTTTCTCATATAAAAACTACCCTAACCCCCTTTAAGGATTCTTGAATTACCATGAACCCATGGTAAAACTTGAACCATTGTCCAATAATCCATTAATTCAAACAACATACATCCCTGAACTTGAAGTCATTTTCCCCAAAAAATACTCTCCCCATGGATCTTATTCAATTTTATCAAGTTTCCTCACAACCCATGACTATGATTATTAAAAAACATATAAATTTATGATGAAAATGAAACCAAAAACTTTTTAATATGAGGAAAAACTCAACCAAAATATGTTTAATGAAGATTTCAGAGAGAGACATACCTGAAAAAGATGGGACCTTACACTATATGTCACAACTATAGTGGAACAACCGGGAGAGTCATAACATATGTTTCTAGAGTTAGTGTGAGGCACTATAGAGAAGGTGAAGATCATCTTGAAGTAGATGAGAATTACACAGAGTTCTGTAAGTCCTATGTGGACAAAAAATTTAGGCAAAAGGAGTTTGTGGAGGGAGACCATGTGTTCCTAAGGGTATCACCTCAATGTGGATTACGAAGGTTTTTCCAAGGCGATAAGTTATCTCTAAGATTAATTAAACCTTTACATATACTTTTTAGGGTTAAAAAGGTGGAATATTACTTAGATATACCCCTGATGTAGGATCATGTACATGATTTCTTTCACATGTTTCAGTTGAGGAAGTATGTGCATGATCCATCACACGTTATCAGTTGAGGAAAGTTGGATATCAAAGATGGAGTTACATTTGCTGAGTACCCAAAAGAGATAAATGATCCTTAGAAGAGGATCCTTAATGTGTGATTGATTCCTCTATTTCATTTTCAGTTTAAGCATGGGAATATTAGGGCACCTGGGAGTGGGAGACCAAGATGTATGCTCAGCACCCACATATCTTTGTATAACATTTTGTTTTAGCAATACATGATGCAAATCCCCATGTTGGGGAGAATGTAGAGACTCATATTTTCTATGTATTATTTTTGAATATTGTATAGATTAATTTTGAGACCAGGAACTAAGAATACATGTGATTCTGAGTCCCAATGATCCCGAAATTATTTTTCCAAATATATTAAATTTATTAAATTAATAAGGGAATTGTTTTCCTAAAAAATAGAGTAAATTATAAAAAGAGGATAAAATCATAAATCTAAGGCTTACATTGAGTTAAGGTTTGGGTTTTACCCTATGAATGATATAAATTTAGCACACATGGGAATATGTTTAAAAATAAACTTTATTAATAAATTAGTTTATTTTATTACCCGACCTAAACATAATTCTATAAATATGTGATTATGGGGGATTTTTAGGTTATCCACTAAACCCTTAGGATATAGAGAACTTATAGAGATCTATCAGAGAAGTTTCTCTTGGATAATGAAAATTGGATCTAAGATCAACAATCTGTGTGCAACAGAATGCAACGATCTCACCAACGAAAACAATAAGGATTCTTTCTTCAACAGCAATTGGTAAAAATCAATATAGAATTTTTTATTTGGATTTATCTCTATTTTTATACTCGTATGATAAATGTGAACCAATCAACTAGTGAATTGACTCACTAATCATGTGTATTTTGGGTATATGGTAGATTTATGTAGGAATTATGGAATTGGTTTGTGATTATCTTATTATATCTTCATTCATCATTCTAAAAACAAAAAATTGAGGTGAACATGAATATTTGATATGGTTTGTTCATTATGTTTGTAGTTTGTACTTTTATTCCTCATTAAATCATTTATCTCAGGAAAAAAACATACCCCGTGATTCGATGAATACTGAGAAATCAACCATTCGGAACCAGATTATTGCAGTAATGGTTTAATACTGTAGATCTGGACTCATTATGGCATGAGATTCATACGAAGATGGAAGCGGCATGGTATTAGATGTAATTAGAGATACCCAATTTTTGTGTTTGTCAACATACAATAATGGAAGACACCTGTGGGAAATTCACAAATAGAATCAAGTAGCCAAAATCCAATAATCGATGATGGAGAGGCTCAACCGATGATGTTCTTTGGTTTATAGAATAGGGAGTGTCCTAATAGATGGTAGATGGAGTGGGATGAGACATGTGAAACAGATATGAGATTCTAGAAAATCTCATAACACATAGCTTATAATCAAGGATTACATAGTGCGTGGGACCTATGGTGCAATGTTAGGGTTTCCAAGATGAATTTAAATATCACACAGTGTGTGAATCAGTCACATGACATGTGACATAACCCGGAAGATCAACATGTACCTTGGAGGGTACACGAATATGTCTAGGAGTACAAGGTCATGTATAAGCCTTATAGTCCAACAAAAAAAATGGATAATCCAGGTGTACATAGGTATAACTATGTACTTGGATATGCTTATAAGTACATAGACACTAACTTATCATGTATTATGACATGGACATAGGAATGGTCCGTGATAGATGGGTAAGACCCTATGACAAAGGTACATTTCATATACTCCCAATACATGTATTTTACTCCTTAAAAGTTGGACTATATCCCTTTTCTTCTTTAGCTAAGACAAGTTTCATTAGGGTATGTTCCCTTGATCCTTTCTCTGAGGGTTAGTATGAATCACATCCTACACTTAGGATAGTGATCCATTCAGTGGGACTTCATGGATAGAGTTATTAGAGTCCTTCTATGAGGCTTGTAGTGAGACCATCTATCATCATATTTCCCTAGGTGGAGTTCTTGGTATCATCCTGAAAAACACTACATGGGTCTCGATCCTTTACATAGTAGGTTATTCGAGATTAAGTGGTTGGTATGACACATGGCCTTGGGTTTTATCCTCCTTTTTGTATGATTCTCTTTGGAATTCTAGTGTATACTTCTTATGGTGATATATGAGGAGCATGAAACCTCATATAAACTCCATCAGTGCTATCTGAATCATGGAGTGTGTTCTCTTAGAGGAGTGCTATGTGGAACCTTTAGGAATGATTCCTAGAATGTCGTTATGGTTGTGACATTACCTTTAGATCATGTGTGTTAATTGAGTATATATAAATAATATTTTTATATGTGTTCTAGACATATACCTGTATAGAGATGATTATTATTCATTTTTTATATGTTTAATGATTCTATGGTGTCCTACTGGGTATTTTTATACTCACCCATGCATGGGATTTCCCACATGTGTCATACCTTATACAGACGATCAACCCTTTGAATGATTCGTAGAGGGACTAGGACCAGGCAGAGCTTAGTGAGCTTGACTAGCCGAGTTGTATTCCAATGGTTACCTTTATATCAGTGTCCTTATACACTTTGTGGTTGGGCATGTTTTCAGACTCTTTCTGGTGGGATTGTATTTGGCCATGTTGGCTTTCCATTACTTGCTTTCATAAACTAGTTGTGGGATTCATATATATGAAAGCATGGTTTATAAGTTTTCTAAATTTAAACATTGTCTTGGATTAGAGTTTTTTTTCATTTGTATAGGTAATTTAGCCTAAGGTTTCCCATATTGGGGATATGCCTACTCGGTGCTAGTCACCAGCCCCTAGCCAATTGGAGGTGGGTCCGGGGAGTTGTAATACATGCCCCATTGGAATAGGTCATGACATTATGGATTGTTTCCTTGATTTTTGAAAACAAAACCAAACTCATTTAATCAGTTTTGTCAATGTGATGTATGTTTTAGAGTAAAATGAAACTTTTATATTGAAAAAACGTAATTTGAGTCATAACAACCACATCATGTGTCAAATTTATTTTTAGTTGAGTCATACATATCACAAATTAATTATGGATCATTTTCCTAAATTTTCACGATAATAGAAAATTGTTAACACAATTTTGGAAATCTGAAGTGTGTTTTACACTAAAATGATGGTTTTATAATTAAAATGCACATTTTGAGTCATGCCCACAACATTGTGTGTCTGATTGACACATGGTCTATTTGTTCACATCAAAAATGAATAATTTGAAGATAAGTTAAGTTAATCATCCAACAAAATCTTCTTGAACCCATGCCGCTAGAACTGTCTTGGGAACCACCCACTCCTTAGACTATGAAAATATTAAAACAATAAAACTACATTGTTAATTTAAACTGATATAATTGTTTTTAAGGGAATTTATTTATATATTTTTATAATTAATTAATCATAAAATGTTATTTATCCATGCATTTATAATAAAATAGTTATAAGAAATAAATTTATTTTATTATATGTATAAAAAAATTCATTAATGAGAATGTTTTTGTAAAAACAAATAAAATTTTTATTTGAAATTTATTTAATTTAAAATTCAATTTCAACACAAAAAATTTATTATCACATGTAAAAAACACTCGCGCAAAAACATATTGGTAAAATTAATTTTATTGAGCTAATATAATTATTATTTAGTACAAAATATCATTAAAAAAAAATTAAAAATTACACCAAGTTTCAAATGATGTAAATTTAATATACAATGTTATCTATTTTAACAAGATAAATTTTATGTGCAGTGTTACCTATTTTTATTTTATGTTAAATGTTACCTATTTTTCCTTAAATAATCATAATGTTCAATTAGGTATAATAATATATAGTTTTAACATATGTTTGTCTATGGTTTGTGTAGCACATAGTACTTGGTTAGTGGTGTTGGTTCCATAAAACCTCCCCATTGTTATGTATGAAAATAATTTTTATGACTTTCCACTCTAATTGATAGAGAAAGAGAACCCAACAATGAAATCGATTTCTATTTGCAACCATTGATGGATGAGAAGTTAGAATTTTCTGTATATTGTGTAATGAATTTTTATTCACCAGCTAATGAAATGTTTAGAATTTGGGATGACATGTTTTGGAAAATCAATGACTCCCTAGTTTATGATAAAATATCAAGACATATTTAAAAATTATACTTCACCTACCCCTGTGGTCATTAATGTAGGAAATAAACATGGTTTAAGCATAATAGAAAGTGGGAATACCATGTTCATAGACTCTTTCTTCTTCCACTAAACAAGTTTGTAAATGACAATGTGTCGGTTGATGGGAATATAGAGCACAACTCAACACATAAAATAATGTCATGGATTCAAATTCTATCACAACATTACCAATAAAACATTCACAAAGTGTATCATGTTTAGGATTTATTAACTCCTATATTGTTTTCTATTATTTCTATATATAGATAGTGTGGTGATAATTTAAGAATTATATTATTTTATTTGAATTAACTTATTTGAAAGATAATATTTAAAGGCATGATTTAGATGTTATACACATTGATAAAAATTTGTGTAATAATATAATATCGAGTATTTTAGGAATCAAGGGAAAATTAAAGGGTAGTTCCGATGCTCAACATGATTTGAAAGAAATGTTATTCATTAAACCATTACATTTGTAGTTGTGTGAGCGTAATAGAGAATATATACCTACTCTATAGTAAAATATGAGTAAAAAAGAGAAAAAAAATATTTCTATGAGTTTTGAATTCTACCATAGTGCCTGATGGTTTTTTTCTAATGTTTCCAAGAATTTCAATGTAGTGATCATGACTTTATAGGTGTTAAAAATCAATGACAATCATATTATGATTCAACTATTAATATGAATTTAAATTATTGATTGTTTTCCTACCCATTTTGTTGAGCTGTTGATTAAGGTTTCTGATATTTTAAGATGGCTCCATTAAATGATTCATCACATGAATGATTTTGAAAAGATACAAGGAAATATTTTTCTTACACAATTTATATTGGAGAAACTACTTTCTCCTTATTTTTATTTGAATTCATATCCAATTGATCATAAATTTAACTGGTGAAATCATTATTTTTGATCCCATATAATTCAAGTGGATGTATCCATTAGGGAAATAATTGAATACATTGAAATGATATGTGTGTGACATTTCATTCCTAGAATTTTTGATTACCAAAGTTTATTTGATGAATGAATGAACCGATTTATATGATACATATATAGATGAGATTGAAAACAAGTAGATAAACCATCTCAATTGATGAAGATATAATTAGTAAATGGAAAATGTTTGATATGGATAATGGTGAGTGGGTTCAAGCTCAATAATAGATGTTGTTCATTACTCTATTGGTTATTCCATTGATACATTATGGTTTATAGTTTTACCTATTATTCCTTTTGTTCCCATATTTAATTCATTACTCATCTTTTAGTTTTTAGTAATGTGGAATAAGTATTTTGAGTAAAATGGTAAAGACAATGTTCCACTGATTATTAGATCCAATAAATTCATTTGTACACATTTCATGAGTTGTTAAAGACTCAAATTTGTATATATAATTTATTTAATATTTTTATAATTCATATAAGGTGTATTTTAAAATCTCCCATTCCATTAACATATGTGAAATTTATATATTCACAAGATGTTTGAATGACATGATCATATAGTGACTAAAGAACTCAACCAACTATCTAATGGTTCATTTATTATGGATCATCACTATAAGTCTTTATATTCTAATAGATTTAATTTTTTTATTAGTGATGTTGATGTGAATCAAAAAACATAGAATAACTATGTTGGTTGTCCATCAATTAATGCAGGTTTTTAATATGGATTATTGAGGGACATTATTATGGTTATTTAAGTCCATGGATTGAAATATATACTTTTGAGGTGTGATTGGGTCGACAAGAATCATTAAAGAAAACTAGACCATTTCTAATTTACATTAGTAAATTTTAACAATATGATATACTAATATAAACAAGTAAGTAACGATCCCTTTATATTGAAATCAAAATTAGAGTAGGTTTTCATTATTTGAACTGATTCAAATTATAAATTTGTTGTGAAAATAATAAGAATGGAGTTTTCTAATTTAATTGGAGGAACTAGATATTACTATCTTCAAGAGAAAACACTTGACCAAACCACTATAGTTTTACAAGAAGAAGATATACAATAACTCAAGGATATGGAAAGTATTATTTCATATTATTAACACTTGTTAATAAAATAAATAACACACCGATAGGGGATAAAACATATAAAAATAGCTTTAATTAGCATGAAATCATATGAAAAAGATATTCGATACATTTATTGTCAATATGAATCAACCACACATCAATTCAATTCCATTTTCTTGATATAAAAGAGATTTTTTTCTAGATTATTTAATTTTTTTAAAGTGATAAAACACATAAACATGGATAAAACTAAGAAAAAAATACTTGGATTAGTGTGAAAATTTAAGATAATGATTATAGATTCATTTATGATCTGTAGGAGTCAACATTGCATCAGTCAGATGCTTAAAATTCTTGGTATTATCCAGAGTATCATTTTACCTTTATGATTTAATTTAAAATGAAATATCACCTTGTACATGGTAAAAATGAAGAAAATATATTTGGATTGGTATCAAAACATAATATAGTGATCATTAGTTCATTTATGATCCATAAGAGTCAATTAGGTTTCAATATGATGTTTGAATAGATCAATGTGATCTAAAAAACCTTTTAAACATTTACTAATATGACATATCTCCTATCAGGGGATTGAAAATGATAAAAATTTGTGAAGAATGTTAAAATCTAGGAAAATGATCCTTAAATCATTTGGGATATTTAAGAAACAAAGGATCCTCAAACTGATGCTTATATTGATCGATATAACATAAATCATGATTTCATATTATTAAAAATAAACAATAAATAAAAAATCACCCAAGTATGGGTCGAAAACAATAAAGAAATATTATATTAGCATGAAAACTTAGGAAAACAATCTTTTATAAATTTACGATCCGTAGAAATCAATCATTCATAAATCTGATTCCTGGTTTTTTCGACATGAAAGAAATTGTTGTGTGGAATTAAAATTTTATTAAAGAGGCATATCACATAAAAGGGGTGAAATAAATAAACACCCAAGGATTTCTGTGAAAACTCTATAAAAATATTATTAACACATTTATTATCTATAGGAACCAACCAAATTTCAATAAGATAATTGTTTTCCTTGGAATTATCCAAATTTGCAGTTAAACTTATATGTTTTCATTAAAATGAAAAATCAACCTTCATGAGTTCAAAACCAATAAAACACATTTGGATTGGTTTTAAATTATAGAATAGATTTAATTGAGTTATTTATGTTCTTAAAGAGTCTACCATGTGTGAATAAAATGCATTGATTTCTCAGTATGATCAAAAACACCATTTTACCTTTTATACATTTATTAATATAACATATCTTCCACTAGGGGTAAAAACAATAGAAAAAGATGCGAATGATGTGAAAATTAGGTATAACAATCCTTGAATCATTTTGAATTTATGGGAATCAATAACACCACAAACTAATTCACAGATTGATCCGTATAAAAGAATGTACAATTTTATATTATTAACACTTGTTAATAAAATATAAATCACCCAAGTGGGGGTAAAAACTGAGAAAAACAACTCATATTGGTATGAAAACATAGGAAACTTATCTTAGAGTCATTTATGATATGAATGAATGAATTTAACATTAATCTAATTCCAGATTTTCTTAATATGATAAAAATTTTCATGTGGCCTTTCCATTTGTATTAAAGTGATAAATCACCTAAAAGTGGTAAAACTGTTAAAAAAACATGGATTGGTGTGAAAAAATAGGGTAATGATCATCAAATCATTTGTGATCTATAGGAATCAACCATGAATAAATCAAATACATTAATTTATTAGTATGATCAAAAGTATCATTTCACCATTATGATCACCCGCTATGAGTTCAAAACAGAGAAAATGATTTTGGATTTATGTCAAAATTTAGGCTAATAATCATAGAATAATTTATGATATATATGAGTTAATAAAGTATCAATATGATTATTGGATTTTTCAATATGACTGAATTCACTATATAACCTTTTATACATTTATCAATATGTCATATCTTCTATCATAGGGTCAAAACCCATGAAAAAATTGCGAATGAGGTGAAAAAATATGAAAATGATCATAATTTTGTTTTCAATTTAAAGGAATCAATTGTGCCTCATCCTGATTCCTATAATGATTGGTATAATAGAAATTATGATTTCATATTATCAACACTAGTCAATAAAATAAAAATCATATTGGTAAGGTTAAAATCTAATAAACTGATCTTGGGTTAGAATTAGAATATAAGAAAATGATCTTCAAGTAAATTTTGATCTATATAAATAAACCACGTGTTAATTTGTTGCTACGATTTGCCGATATGATATAAAGTGATGCATGTCCTACACATTGGAATTAAAGTGAAAAATCACATAAAAGAATGAAAACTAATAAAACACACATGGATTTTTATGAAAACATTGGATAACATTAATAAAGTCATTTATGATCTATATGAAATAGTTGGGAATCAATCAGATGCTCAGATTTTTTGGTATAATCCAAAGTATAATTTCACTTTTTTGCATTCTTAAAAAAGACATATAATCCATTAGGGGGACAAACCAAGAAAACAAATTTATATTAGGGCCAAAACATAGGGAAAAGATCATCGAATACTTTATGATCTTTAGGATTCAACTACATATCAATATAAATCTTATATTTATCGGTATATTTGAAAACACATTTAAATTTTTATATGTTTATTAATATGATATATCTTGTATTAGGTGGTCAAAAGTGAGTAAACAAGTTTCAAATGATGTCTAAATCTTTGAAAAATATCCATGAGTTATTTGTGATATGAAAGAATCAACCACACCTCAAAACAATTCCCATATTGATCAGTATAATGGAATGTATTCTTTTAAAAATGTAACACTTCTTGATAAAAGAAAAATAACCATAGTAGGGGTCCAAACCAAGAAAATGAGACTAGATTAGAAAAAAAAACTTATAAAAATGGTATTCAATTCATTTTTGATATGTATGAATTAATTATATTCCAATATAATTCCATGTTTTCCTAGTATGATAGAAAGTTTCATGTGAAATTTTCATTTGTATTAAAGTGATGAATGTTGTAAAAATAGTCAAAATTGAGCAAAAATAGTTGTATTAGAGTCAAAATATGGGATAATGATCATCAAGTCATTTATGATCTATAGGAATTAACCTAATTTCAATAGGATACTTAATTTTCTTGGTATGATCAAATATATCATTTCACATTTATGTTTTTGGTCAAAACCAATAATACTCATTTTGATTAGTATCAAAATATAGGAGAATGATAATCAAGTCATTTATGATATGTAAGATTAAAACACACATTAATCTAAAGCTCAGATTGCCTGGTATGATTAGAAGAACTATTTAACCACTTATATATTTATTAATATGTCATATCTCCCACCATGGGTCATATCTGATAAAACAAGTAGATAATGTTGTGAAAATAGAGGCAAAATATCCACAAGTCATTTTTTATCATTTGGAATCAATCATTCCTCAAACTAATCCTCAGATTTATTTGTATAATGGAAGCTATGATTTTATATTATTAACACCTATTAATTTAAGGGAAATCACTTATGTAGGGGTTAAAACCTAGAAAAAAATCTTAAATTAATGTGAAAACTTAGGACAATGATATTCAATAAATTTAGGATTTATAGAAATTGATCATGCATTAATATGATGCCATTTTTTCTTGGTATGATATAAATTTTCATATGGCCTTGACATTATAATTAATGTGACAAATCATTTAAAAAGGTTGAGAAATAAGTAAATACTCTTTGACTAAATTCATTTGGATTGGTTTTAGTTGTTTTGATAATTTTCATTGAGTCATTTATGATTTGTAGGAATCAAATGTACATTAATCGAATGCTTGAATTTATTTTTATGATCCAAAGTAGCATTTCACCATTATGATTTCATTAAAATGACATATCACTTATCAGTGGATAATATTCAAGCTAACACATTCGGATTGGTGTAAAAACTTAATAGAATGATCATTGAGTCATTTATGATATATAAGAGTCAACAATGCATCAATCTGATGGTCATATTACTTTTTATGAATGAAAACATCATTTAACCTTTTAAATTTTTATTAATATTACATATTAATTATTAGGTGGTTGAAAACTATCAAAAAAGTTTTGAATTATGTTAAAATATAAGATAATGACCCTAAAATCAGTTTTGATATATAGGAACTTATGACATGTCAATCCAAGGTGTTGTTTTCCCAAGATGACCTAAAATACATTTTTGTTGTTTTAAAACACTAAAACATGTATTCAATAATCAAAACAATATAAAATGACCTTATATAGATGTGAAATCATAGGAAAACTATCTTTAAATTATTTTTTACATGTATGAGAAGATGTCACCTCAATTTGATCTATAGTGTGATCAAAATGACTGAATAAGTAGTTCTTAAGAATTACTAGTCATTAAATATGCACACTAGGGGTTGAAACCAATAAAATGATATCTATATTCTATAAAATCATAGGAAAAATACTCTAGAATGATTTTTAAAATATTTGAGATTGATGACAAGTCACTCTATGTTTTTATTTTCTATGGCTGACTAAAAATGACTTTTTAGTGTTTCAAAACACTAAAACATGTACATAACTATAAAAACCCAAGAAAATGTTTTCAAAATGAAGTAAAATCATAGAATAACTATCTTTGAATTATTTATGGCTTGTATGAGGTTGCAAAAAAACAATCTGACATGTAGTATTCCTGAAATCAATGAAGAAGTAGTTCTTAAAGAATTATCAGTTTTAAAAATGTGCACCATCGGGTCAAAACCAAGAAAAAAATATCTACATTTTATGAAATCAATGGATGATGAATATATAATTATTTCTAAAATCTAGGGACTAACCGCATGTCAGTATGAGTTTTCTTTTGATTGGGAAGATCAAAAATAGATTTTTAGTATTTTAATATACTAAAACGTATATGTAACTGTGAAAAACATAGAAAATGACCAAAAATTTCCACAAAGTCATATTAAAACTCTATTTGAATTTTTCCTTACTTTTATGAGAAGATGACATGTCAATGTGACATGCAGTGTTCTTGGACTGACCAAATAAGTAGTTCTTAAAGAGTTGATATTCATTAAAAAAAAGTGTTTTGGGTAAAAACTAAGAAAATTACCTATGATTTTTTTTTTGAAATTATAGTGAAACTATATTAGAATTATTTTTGAAATATAGGGACTGATGGAACATCACTCCGAGTTGTTGTTTTCCATGAATGACTGAAAATGATGTTTTATTTTTTATAACACTAAAACATGCATATAATGGTCAAAACCATGGAAAACGATCTCATATTGATTTAAAATAATAGGAAAACTTCCTCTAAATTATTTTTAATGTTTATAAAGATATTAAACATCAATACATAATACAGTTTCCTCAGACTAACTAAATAATCGATTCTTAAAGAATTAGTTATCTCTAAAATCATGCACCAGAGGGTTGAAATCTTGTAAACGACCTAGGATTTTTGTGAAATCATATGAAAAAAACTATATATTGATTTATTGAAATGTAGGAACATAATGTTCATAAATTCATGTTGTCTTTTTTTTTTGATATGGTTGAAAACACATTTTTAGTGTTTATAATACTAAAATGTTCTCCTAATGGTCAAAACTATAGAAAATGGTGTATGTTTCACATGAATTCATAGGAAAAAATCCTTTTAATTATTAGTGATGTGTACAACTAGATATAAAGTCAATATGATGTGTGGTGAGATAAAAAAACTGAATAAACATTTCTAATTTTAAAAAGTTATTAAAAATTAGTAATCTATAGAAAATAATAAGGCCATCGAATGTTTATTGTAAAAAAAATTAATTTAAATAATCTAGGGAGTTATAATTATTTTTTTTATTATTTTATTTACTATACGAACTTTTATTTTAAATTTATTTTATTTTCATATATATGAGATGATGGGTGTGAAGGTTGGACATTGTTCCTCTCCCCAACAACAAATATGCCCTTAAATGTGTTAACAACACTCTATTTAAGCATATTTTTAGGAAAAATCTTAAGGATACATACATATGAATAACCAAGGATCACTGAATAACATATTAGTATTTGTTAATATGCACGACATAGAGTAATTGAAACGAAAAAAGCTATGAATCCCAAAACGGGAAAGAATCCTTGGCAGGTTGAGATGAGAATAACCATGAATGAAACATACATGAAGGAAGATAACAATAAGCACAAAAGAGCATGATATTTAACATCCTTCACACCCATAGGAATCTTTTGTTCATGATAATAAGAACAATCTATACACACATTTTATTAAACTTTAAAAACAAGAAGTTCAAGATACAAACTATGAAATAAAAATCCAATGAAACAAAATGAATTGGAACAAAAAACAAAAGTAGTTGAATGAATGAATAACTTACAAAACCTAGACATGATTATGACTATCCGAAAAGGTTTTAATGAGGATTTAGAATAAGAAAGTCCATATTTTAGATCTCTAAACGAGCACTAGAGTTGCAAATTGTCTGAAACTCCACCGAAAACACATAGATTTGATCAGTTGCATGTCTTTGACTTGAGGGATCATTTTTGGAAGTCTGAAAAGCCTGATCTCAAATATTTCATCAAATAATCTCTCTAAATTTCTAGGTTTTCTATATATCATATGATTGGATGTTTTGGTATAGGATGTGAATCAATGACCCGAAGAGACACCCCATATGGGTGATGAATTCCCCTGAGAAGGCACGGTCTATGAAATGACTCACCCTAATTAGTGGATTTTAGAAATCAAACAAAAAAACTCGAACAAAGGAAACAGAATAGGTGTAAAACCCCGATAAAAATGGTGGTTTAAATTAATCAACAGTGAGGAGAAACCCTGCAACAGATTAGTGTAGTGGCAAGGGAAAAGGATAACATTCCAAAGAAACAACATTCCAAACCAACAAGTCCAAATACATTTCCCAAACAAAAAACCATATTAAAAAGAATTTTTAACATAAAAGAATTTGGAAAATTATTAAAATTAGTTTTTCTAATAACAATAATTATTTATTTCTAAAATATTATTTATCAAGTATATATATATATATATTTATTTAAAAAAAATTGAATAGTTATTTATTAGTATTTTTTTGATTATAATTAATTCTAAATTATAATGACTAATTACTAATAATTATTTCTAAATAATTTATTTTTGAAAAATGAATTTAACTTTTTATTTTCAATTTAAGGGAAGGGGGAGGGTCTCCTGTGCTTCTTCAAAACATTTTTCATGCATGTGAAACTATAACATGAAAAAGGAATAAATTGAAATTTCAATTTCATATAGAAATGATAATTACACATATATTATGGATAAAGTAAAAAAGAAAAAAAAATAGAAATCCTCAGATGAGGGGGTAAGGGACATGCTGTGGTATTGACCATAAGTGGTGAACTTCTCAATAATTTAAGTAGTTATTAGAACCCAAACAATGTAATCCACTCCTTCAAGAAAAACATGCTTCCCTATACATGACACCTTCCAAGTGCATGCATGTGTGTGTGGTGGAGCCTCCATTCACCCCTCATTCATCGGTTGAATGATAAAAAGTTTATCCCTACCCTCCATACCCTTCATCTGATGCCTTATCCTTCATTTTATCAACTCTGGTCCTATTCCTACATCCTATAAATACATGATTAAATCTCCTCCTCCATATCTCTCACCTCCACTGTAATACATCAAACAGGAAAAGAAAATGGAAAACCCCCACTACAAAAAATGACTTATATCAATATAAATTTACTAATAGATAATATATATAGGTAAAAATGAACAATTTGGACATATATTTAGTTTTTTTAATATTAATTTTTTACCAACATTTATTTTTACCAACATATATATCTATTGTTTAATAATGTTTTATAGTAACACATATTTTTACCAACAATTTCATTTTTTACATTATCATATTAATACCGATAGTTTTTTTACAATTTAACCAATATGCTATTATTAATCATTATTACCAAATTTTTTCCCAACATAGAAATTTGTAGCTATTATTCATTCAATAAAAAAATTTAACTAAATTTTTTGTTACTATTAGTTAAATTTTTACTACAAAACTTATATCACTTTTAACCAAACAATTCTTATAAAACCAAATTATAAGTTAATCAAAAATAATTATGCTGTTACTGATAATGAAAATTTTCAAATATTTGGAAAAAATTGAACATTTTATTCAAAACGTATTATTATTGAAATATAATTAAAATAATATTTCAACTACATTTTATTAAAATTTAAATTTTTAATGAAATTCAAAAGAATAAAAAAGAAAAAAATAAAACATTAAAAATTGTAAAAATAAATAAATAAAAAAATCTAAATAAATGAAAAATAAATAAATTAAAAATATATTACCTCCAAAATTCATGTTTCCACCCATGCCTTCCTTCTCCAAACATCTTTATCATCCACCACCCCAACACTAGAAATCTATTCCTATGCTCACAAACCCAGTTCATCGTTATCATCTGCACCCACAATCACACCCCCTCAATTCCTTGCCACCACATTCACCCCCCATAATACTGATTCTCAATTTCTTTTTTCCATAATAAATTAAAAATATATGGTATTAGAAGGAGAATGGACATAAACCCATTTCTCATTCAATTAGTCAATGATTGAGGTACTTATTAGGTATTCACATTTTCTCTTTATGTTTTAAGATACTGAAATCATGGGTATCTAGTGTTTAAATTGATTAGAAGGTAGGGTTTTATTTAAATTCTGGTGAAATGTGTTTTTTGGTTTTTATTTCTCTATATCCACTCTATTTATTTGAGCTAGGCCTCAAAAATTGTACATGTTAATTATCTTTTCATATTTTTCCATTTTATTCACTAATCATTGGTATATGGTGTTGAACTAGAGGTTTCTAGAAGGGGAATAATTAGATTCATCCCACATATTACTTAATTTCTAAGGATCAATATCATCTATGACTGCATATTTGACCCTAAAAATATTTCATAACAAAATATCTAAACTTGCAACCTGTAGATGTTCTAAGGAATCAACTGTCATCATGCATTTTTTTATTCTTACAAAAAAACGAAAAGTATTTAATTATTTATCTTTCTGTTTTTTAGTGATATCACTTTTCTATAACATAATCTGAATGGTTCATTAGAGCTGGTAACTGCTATAACCAGTTATAGTTAGGTCATGTTTTTATGTTTTTTTCCTTACTACACAATTATTTCTCTATAATTATTTCATAATTTATTATTGATATATTGGTGTCTTACCACATCAATTAGTAACTTTAATCAACATTTTAGTGACAATTTTTTAGGATAAATATAACAAAAACTATTGGGTTTCTATTTTTTTACAAAATACCTACCAAAATAAAGACCTATATCTTGAAGTATCCCAAAAAGAGTTGAAAAATAATTTTTTATTGGAATTTTCAATATTTGGTAGACCAAAATGGATTCCTCCCATAATAATAATAATTTTTTTTTCAAAAAATAAATTATAGTTTTATATAAGTGCTTCTAAAAATAGTCTTAAGCTACTATTTTTATACCTAGATATTAATTCTTCAATTCTATAAATGTAACTTAGTAATATATAAGGAATATAAAGGGTGAGATAAGGGTTTGGTGGTTCTGTTTACTGTCCGATATTATAACTAAATAATAAAATATAGATCAACAACCTTTTTCTTTTTCCAATCATATATTTTTTTTAAAATTCACTATATATGTTTGAAAATTCTATGACCCATGTATATAAAATCATTAAAATTACCGGTACATTGATATAAAAATCTCTAATAAATTATCATTGAATCCCTTATTCAAAATTAATATTTAAAAGTATTTTTTACTGTTCACATACATATCTCTGAAGTAAAATAAGAAAACCTTATTTTCATAACATTATTTTATAAAATAGATTTCATATTCCATCAAACACAAAAATTAATTATATGCAAATGATTTAAATTAAACTATCTTCTGGTTATCATCAAAATCCTTTTAATAGTTAAATTATAGAATAAAGTTTTAATTTAAATCTAATATCACCCTAGATACAAAAATTATACTAAATTTGATTTACCTAAGATAATATAAAATCAATACTAATAGAAATTATTAATATGAATATCTTTACAGCACGAGGACATCTGATCCGTTACATAATATTAACATAAATTATTTACCAACAGAATTTTACCTGACATTTTTGAAAATATATTTTGTCGTGCTATTTATTTTCAATTATTAGATTCATTTATTAATTTTTATTTTTAAACACTTGATGAGACATATGTGCAAGAAAATTTATTTCATTCAAATCAGTGGAAATAAAATTCACTATATAAGTCTGAATGTTCTACAACCCATGCATATTAAATCTTTCAAATTACTGTTATGTGGGTATAAACATCTCTAATGAGCTATCATTGAATCTTGTGGAAGTTTGTGCCCTATAACCAAATTCTATGTACTTTATGATGACATGTATTCATAGTTTAAAATGTTAATAGACTACTTATCACATCATTATTGTTGTTCTACATAGCATAGTATGGGATAATGTCCTAGGAGTAGCTGTCATGCTAAATGGTCAAAGTAGTTCCCCACTTTGATGAGAACCCAGAAGTTCTATGAAACTATTATTAAATATATTTTCTATAGATGGATGATATCAATTTAAGAACATAAGTGATATAGGAAATCATGGGTGGAGACTCATATTACATTTATTCATCTTCTCATTGTGTACACCCTTGGTATTATCCTGTGTTGTATATTATGAGAACAAGACCCGCTAGTATAAAATCCACATTTATATGTGTCACTAGATGTTCCTATCTACAGACATGTATATTGATCCTTAGACATTAATATTATAATTAATGAGTATTATGAGTCATGTACTTTGATGTATTGATGAAAATCATGATGACATATGTTCGTGGTGACGTAGGATACATTTGCTGTGACATGAGTAATATTACATTGATGAATAATGAGAGAAAGGATTTTACTTTATATTATTTAATGGAAGTTGATATTTTATTTCCTTTTATAGAAAAGATATATCCTACAAAAATTGGTGGCCATGTTGTTCTATAGGCAAGTTTGTGTTTCAGGAAGTCCAAGAAAGAGACACTGAGAAAATATTGAATATAATATTTATTTATTTATTAACAAAAAATGAAGTGGTATTTAATTAATAAATAAATAGTCATTATTCAAGTACTGATAAATATTGTGGAGGAATGGTCGACTAAGTTTAATGGTCCGATGAGAAATAATAAATAATAAATATTATTTGATTAAATAATATTTAATTTAATTCATAAGTTAAACACATATCGAGAAATCATATTATTAGTATTATTTTTTGACATGGGGTTCAGTAGGGATTGAATATATAATAAAGGACACTTGTGCAATAATTTTATTTTAATCCCAGCGGTATATAAACCCAATTATATTATTTTCTAAGCGATCCAATTCATTTTTTGGTTGTACACAATGGATTTGGAGAATCCTATCAATCCCTAGAGATCTCCCTTATCCAAAAATACTCCCAAAAAATCAAGAGTTTTATTCCTCTACCTCCCACTCTCAGGTCAAAATATATCAAGGAGAACACTTTGTAGGTGGTTCTCAAGGAGATCAAAGTTGAACAATGTAATCGATTGGATCTACCATATAAGAAACTGGAGATTCCTACGACAATGTTCAGAGATGTGTGGAACTTGTGTGGATCACTACTAGAGGGAATCTTCTCTTGATTCCTAAAATGAAACATTGCTACAATGAGGATATGTTGTCAGATATATCAATGAATAAATAATTCCAACAAGTTAATTCTTTAATTAGTTAAATTTATTATAAATTATATGTGATGATCCTCTCTCTGGTTCTGACATTCTATCCATTGTCTATATTCATTGACTCAATTCTATAGATCACGATGTTTATCATTGTGTAAATATCATATTGATCATCAATAATGATAAAAAACAAAGTTGGCATGACTCATCTCATGATTTAACTATTCTAAAGAACCTGTAAGTGGTACCAGAGAGGTCACATTATTATTTATCATTATTTAAAGATCATTTATGATTTACGCATTTTTCATTTAGTTTTCAATTCAAGTTTAATCTTTCTTTTAATCCAAATTGAGAGATAGGCTTCTTCCTCCTTAGTTTCTCATAGATCAAATCAAAATAATTAATATTATGAATGAAATAACATTGAAGATCTCAATTGGAGGTGGTGAGGATTTGGGATAGACAACACAGTAATACAAACCGTGTAACCAGAGTTACACGTTATGTACTTGTGTTCAATGCATCATGAATTAATTCATAAATTAATTCAAACTGTGTGCTTTGATGAAACATAGTGCATTTATTTCTTACACCGCATATTGACTAGTCCAGTCTGGTTCATGGTCAATTGGAGTACATGCCGCATAAGCTATGTACATGGTGTCTAGTCCCTTTGAGTCATAGAAAATTCATGTATTACCATACAAGAACTACCTAACTGGCGAATATGTAACTCAGAGACCACATTACGTATAGTCTCTTATTCACGCCGTGCACTCAAAATTTTTCTAAGGCACAGTTTATATGTCGATTCACTAGGAAAGTGCCTTAGATAGACAGTGGGAGACATAAAATCCATGCATCTCCATGTACATGCAGTGTAGTTTTACCAAATTACACAGATTTAAAATTTATTTATTTTATGGTGTAAACCTTATCAACATGTTCTTATGTGTGGTCATTAATTTAATAGGATATGACAAATATTGGGTTTTAATATATATATAAACACATATATATAAATTTTAAAATAATATCTATGTAATGTTCAGGTCTTCATATCATGTCTGAGTCATATTGTAGTTGTTACTCTATTTTCATTGAAGCATAACACGTGATCAAAAATTCATGTAATTCATGTAATCATTACATTGATAGTACATGTCATGAAAGTATATGATAAGTCAGGTATGCCATATGTCAGAAGAGTATATTGTATATGAGTATAATACATGTTGGGTATATTTATACGGGTATTCACCATGTTTTCTCTAAGGTAAATTTATGTACACCTTTAATTTAAAATAAATTTATCTAATATGTATAAAATTATGATGGATGATAATATCAAGTAAATTTATAGAATAATTAATATTAAATAATTGATTAATTAAAGAAGATAATTAATTTATTCGAGTTTGATTTATCTTAAATAAGAATGATTAAGAATTGAATGCAAGTTTTTTTAAATGTGTAATTTGATGAATGCATGTGGATGATCATGATAATAGAACAGACCTTTATATGAGATTGGTTTAATTTAATTTATTATTAAATTAAATTGTTAGCATGTGTTCCTTCTCTCCTCTTATTATGTAAGGGTTTGAATGCCCTTGGTTTAATTTAATTTATTATTAAATTAAATAGTTAGCATGTGTGCCTTCTCTCATCTTATTGTGTAAGGGTTTGAATTCACTTGTATTATTTTATATAAACCCCTTATTTCCCTCACCTGTGTGTGAGTAAAATCATATGTAATGGATGGAGATCCCAAACTAGTAGAGGCGGTTCAATTTTGGAGTCAAAGAGTAACTAATCCATGAGAGATACATAGGTGGATAAATGGAAAGTTGTAACATGAAATTTAATTTGTTCAAGGTGTTTTTTCCATAGTTTAATGGTTAGTTTATAAACCTCTAGATAAAATAACCATTAGTAAAACTCATGATCATACTGCTTTATTATTTTATTTTTGTAAAGTTTCATGGTTATTTCATTACGGATGTTTTATCATGATCACATGAATTAATAAAACTAATGAGGATTCAATATAGAACTAAAATAAATTTTATTATTCATAAATATTATCTAAGACATGGATAAACACTTAAGTAAATCCACTTAATATTAAAAATCATGTAATAAACACAATAATTGGAAATTTATGTATAAAAATATTAAATCCTTCAATTATATATATTAAGTTGGTATAGCCCTCCACTACTCTAGTTAAAATTGAAATACAGTTCAAAGTGATTGAATAGACAAATTTGGGGTTATTTTAATTATCAGGGAATTCTAACTTGATTTTTTGGATTGGAATAACTTAGTTCACATCAATGGTTGACTGCCAAAATAGAACTTGGTGTAACTAAGAGGAAAGGGTTGAAAAAATCCAATTTAAGGATTTCAATATTGGGCAGTACACTTAACATATCAAGTAACTATGAGTTTATTGGAAAAAAATACCTCAAGGTATCATTAAACATTTTTGAGGTGATTGTGTTTTTCGACAATGTGGGCCTCCCTATTGTGTTTGTTGAAAAAGAAGACCACGATGTACAAATTTGTTGAAAAATGGGGTTTACATGGTGAGTTGTTGAGTTCAATGGATGTTTTCAACAATCCATTATTGATTTAAGAACCTCAAAAAAGGAATGGATGATCTGAAGGCGGCACAAAAATAGAAGATACAAGGTGGTGCCAGTGTCTTGGAGGATTAGAAACTTGTGTGACATATGTTTTTCAAGATCAGAACATCAAAATATGGCAAAGTAAATATGGGTTCCCATGTTTTGGTTTGGGCATGCAAGGTGACTAGGGTGACAAAGACTAGGGTGGATGGACTTGCGCGCTGAGAGAAGACTTGCGCACTGACATTTAGGGTGCCCAAAATGCCTATAAAAAGAGGTCTACCCCTTCTCATTTTGTGTGAATCTCAAAACTTAGGGAAAATTAGAGCTCCAGTCACGCAGGTGGTTTGGGCGTGCAAGTGGTGGTTTGGTCGCGCAAGTATAAAGATATTTGGAAGTTGCACGCCGGTTGATAGTTGCATGCCAATATTTGTTCGGGTTTAAAAGGGTGTGGTTTTCCCAAGTTCTAAGTTATATAAGGGAGTTTCACAAAAGTGGTTATGTGACACTTTTATTCTAGGCTTATAGAAGGTCCCCAGTTGTTAGTTGCGCACCAATATTTGTTTGGGAATAAAAGGGTGTGAGTCCCCCATGTTTTGAGTTGTAGAAGGGAGTGTCGCAAAATTTGTGTGGTGATACTTTCATGCCATGTATAGATAATCACACCAATTATTATAGGGTTGCACGAAGGTTTGAAGATTTCCCGGTACACCCGTGATAAAGTTGTATTCATCAGTGGATGAAAGTGGAACTTCAATAAAGTATCTATATATAGATGAAGATGCATTCATTTGTGATAATGCAGGGACCTAAAAGCCTTTAAACTGTTGGTGGATCCTTTCAAGATCAGTGAGAAAAGTAAGAGGAATATGGTGATCCTCTCCACCGACAGTGAGCCAGAGAGAGACACATAGAGAGTGACCCTTGGGAATGTAGTGAGCTGACCCTAAACTTTGTAAAGGCAGTGATCTTGGGCAGAAAAGTGATCTAGCCTAAACATTTTAAATTGGCAGTGAGATTTAGTGAATTTGGTACAACAACACATCCCCATTGTATGCTCCTTGGATGTAGCCCAGTGAGGGTGAACCAAGTAAAAATATTTGTGTCTTCCTTCTTTCTTCCCTGCATTTCATCCAAAGCATCATTATTAGATAAATAAAAAAAGAACAAGATAAATGTTAACAACATAAGAGAAAAAAAATTGAACCTTATAAAATTGAGGTTAATATCTAGTGGGGTAGGAATAATTTTTAAATAGAATATCCATACCCTGATTCACCCCACCTCTTAGGGTATCTAGGCCCCATTTAGTCCTAACAGAGTTAATGTAGTTGGAATTTGGAGTGTCTAACTAAAACCATTTGAGTTGATTTCGCAACTAATGCTGGGGTAATAGAAAGGGTAATATTGATCCTTTCTACTAGAATCTCCATGAAATAGGATATTCCAAAGACAATGGTGAGGAATATTGGATTTTGATAAATTAGTGGGATATTAATAAATATAATATTTTTTATTTGTCTAGATTTTATTAAATAAAGTAATAAAATTATGATAATATTATTTTGTTTAAATAACATTAAAATTCCTTCAAACATATCATTGTTATCCATACTTGAGATGGAAAACCTTCTCATTAGCACAAATTTACAAGAGTGGAAAAGGTGCTTACACATTATCATTCGCCATGAAAGTAAATTTTATGTACTGGAAGAACCTGTTCTTGATGAGCATGGTAATGAGGCAAGTGATGAAGATTTATCACTCTGAGAAAAATTTAATGATTCCACATATGTTCTATTTGTCATGTTATTATCCATGTCTAATGACCTTTTGAAGAAACATGAAGAAATGGATGTGTGAAACATGATATCTCACCTTCGGGATCTCTATCATGAGAAGAAGAGATAAGAGTGGTAAAGGATATCTAATTCTTTGTTTAAAACCATTCTTGTAGAGTATTTTATAGTTGTGCATCATGTAGTTAAGTTTACGGGATACATTAAACACTTAGATATCTTAGGGATTAAATTCTTAGATGAGTTTCATATAGATATCATACTTTCATCACTGGAGAATACCGTATCTATTTTTATTATTAATTACAATATGAGAAATATGGAAAAGAATATTTTGGAACTTCTTACTTTTATTTTTCAAGTGGATAAGGACATATGGAGTGATAAACCTGTGGTCTTTATAGTGAATAATAAATGGGAGAACAAGGAAAAGGGGCCCACAACTCATAAAAAGTCTAAATCTCTAGAGAACTATCCTTCCAAGAAGAGGAAGATCCAAATATAGGGAAAGGAAAATGAGGTGTTATGTTTTTCATGTGGCAATCCAATCCACTAGGTGAGGAACTTCACCCAAAACAAAGGGGAAGCTAAAGGTGTGTTTGTTATCGAGTGTAATATTTAAATATATATACATTGGGTATTAGATAAAACTTTTTGTGCTTGAATATATATCCAAATGTAGGAACCATATAGATTTTAAAATATTTCTATAGGAGAGGTGGATTTGCAAGCTGTCAATGGTGCAAGGATGGATTCTCTATCCATTGGTGACTATCACCTTTCATTTTATGCATGAATGTTTTTTTAAATATTTTTATTAAGTACCTATGGTTATTAAGAACACAATTTCTATATCATTCATAGATACAGATGAGTTGATTTTTACGTTTGTAAATAAACATTTTTTATTTTACAAAGGAAACTTATGTTATCATGTAGAGAATTTAAATAATTTAATTTATGTACTAAATTATGAAAACCAAGTGTCCTCAATTGATAAAAAATCATGTTCACACAAATAATATAACACCAAAAAATGACATAATCTTCTTGGTTATGTAAATGAGAAGCGTTTGACAAAGCTCAGTTAAGTTGGTTATTTGGAATCATATGAGATAAAACTACTTGAAATATGTCATGCTTGTTTACAAGTAAAAATAACCAAATTGAAAGTTATAGGAAATGGTGAAAGGACCAAATATCTTTTAGTATTGGTACAAACTCATGTATGTGGACCATTTCTAGTAGAATCTAGAGGCATATATTCTTACTTCATAAATTTTAACAATTACTTTAATAGCTATGTCCATGTCTAAATTATGAGGTATAAGTATGAGTCCTTTGATAAATTCAAGGAATTTAATAATGATGTAGAGAATCAACTTAGAAATAAGATAAAGAAGATTCAATTGGATCAAGGTGGAGAATATATTAACCAAGAGTTTTTCGACTTCTGAAAGGAGTTTGGGATTCTATCCCAACTCACTCCACCTTATACACCATAGTGGAATGGTGTTTGTGAAATGATGAACCATAACTTGTTAGACATGGTAATCTAGATAATGAGTCATGTAGATAATCCATTATCCTTTTGGGGATATATATTTAAAACTACGACATATACATTAAACTGAGTACCAACTAAAGCTAAAAATTGAATTCCCTTTGAGTTATGGAGTTGAAAGAAAACCATTTTTTCACATACATGTGTATGGGGTTGTGAGTAATTTGTTAAGTTCTTCTCAGGAAACAAACTAGAAAAAAAGGGAACAAATTATATCTTTATAGGGTATACTAAGGAATAAATTGGATACTACCTATACAAATCCTTGGAGAAGAAAGTGAGTGTGAGTAGGCAAGCCATCTTTCTTAAGAGGGATCACATCCTTAAAAAGGATAGTGGGAGAGAGATTGACTTTGATAAAGTTGATGCTTAATATACAGAAGAGTTGGTATATAAAGAGTTAGTTCTTAAAACACAAGTACTATGTAGGATCACAAGGGATGTAAGAGAATTAGAGAGATATGGTTTTCTAGTCACTAAAGTTGGTGAGTCATTATTGATTGAAAATGATGAACCTATATCCAAAAAAGAGGAAATAGAGAGCTCAGAAGCTATAAGATGGAAAGAAGCCATGAAATATGAAATGGATTCCATGTATCAGAACCATGTTTGGGTTCTGTACAATACCCCAGTTGATGTAAATATCTTTGGGTGCAAATGGGTATTCAAGAGAAAACATGATATATAAGGAAAAGTAAATACCTATAAAGCATGAATAGTGGATAAAGGTTTTAAATAGTGTTAGTGAATTTTTTATGATGAAATTTTTTCACCAATTTATATGTTTAAATCCATCAAAATTATAATTTCTATAGTATCTTATTATGACTTTGAGATTTAGGAGATGGATTTCAAAACAGCATTACTTAATGTTAACCTTCAAAATGATATTTATATGACACAACCAGAAGGGTTTATGACTCCAAGTGATTCCAAAAGGATTTTAAAATTTTATATATCGATTTATAGATTGATGAAAGCATCCATGTCATGGAAAATATGATTCAATGAAGCTATAAAATAATTTGGTTTCATTAAGAACGAATGTGGCCCATGTGTTTACAAGAGGTTTAGTGTAAATGTAGTAATTATCCTATTAGTATATTTTTATGACATATTACACATTGGAAATAACACACCAATCTTTCAATCTGTTAAGGATTGGTTAAAAAAAGTGTTTCCCCATGAAAGAATTAGGTGGAGGAGCCTATATTCTAGGGATCAAGATCATTCGTGATAGATCTAAGAGGTTTCTTAGACTAAGTCAAATTATCTATGTTGACCATATACTCAAGTGATTTAGTATAGAACAATCCAATAGGGTATTGGTTCCAGTGTCAAATGGTTTACATCTTTCTAATAAAATTTATCCTTAGACACAATAGCAGAAAGAGAGACTAAGTAAGGTACCATATGCATCTATGATTGGATCAATCATGTATTCCATGTTATTTACCAGACTTTATGTTTACTATACATTGCGCGTGGTAGGAAGATATTAAGATGATCTATGAGAATAGCATTGGTCTGCTGTAAACACTACCATTAGGTATCTAAGAAGAACTAAGGATATGTTCCTATTTTATGGAGGTGATGAGGTGGTGGTCATCAGGATATATACTGATGTATGTTTTTAAATAGATCAGAATGATATAAATTTGTAGGTAGGATATGTTTTCTATTTCAATGGTGGAGATGTGAGATAGAAGAGTTTAAAGAAGCTAGTTTTTTTATTCTAAAATAGAGTCTGAGTATATAGTGTCTTCTGATAGATACAATGAATCCATTTGGATATATAGATTTTTCTAGAACATTGATGTAATGCCTATAAGTAAAGACCATATAAAATTGTATTGTGATAATATTGTAATAATGTCTCTTGAAAAAGATCCATGGTCACACCAATGAACACAACATATAGACCGAAAGTATCACATTTTGATCATTTTTTACCATAAGGGTGAAGTTGTATTAATTAGAGTAACTAAGAAAGAGAATTCGGTGAACCCCTTGAATAAATTACTATCTTAATAGAATGGTGAATATCATGTGAGAGCTAGTGAACTAAAGGTTTTTAATATTTGGCTCTAGAGAAAGTTGTATTTTGTTGGAGTTGGTACCCTAGAATCAACATCAATGTATTTTATAATGATTTGTATTCATAGTTTTGAATATTAATAAACTACTTATCACATCATAATTTTTCTTATATGTAATAGTACATGATAATGTCCTAAGATTAGCGGTCACACTAAATGGTCATAGCAGTTCCCCACTATGATGAGAACCTAGAAGTGTTACGACACTATTCCTACATATATGTTATATATATGGATGATATCATTGGAAGAAAAAAATTGATACAGTATATCAAGAGTGGATACTCATAGGTCCTTGAGGTACCATCTCATGATGTATTCCCTTGGTAATATCCAGTGTTGGATATTATGGAAACAAGATCCACAAATAGTAAATCCACATTTATAAGTGTCATTGGATGTTCCTATCTGTGGATGTGTGTATTGATCCTTAGACATTAATATAATTATTAATGAGTTTTATGGATTATGTACTTTTATGTATTGATTAAAACCATGATGACGTATGTTAGCGGAAAGGTAGGATATGTTGGGTGCATCACGAGTAATATTTTGTTAATGAATAATTCTAAAAAGGATTTTGCCTTATGTTCTTTAATGAAAGTTTATATCTCCAGCCCTCTGGTGGAAATGATATATACTTAATTAATCCATGGCCATGGTGTTCTATAGGAATGTTTTTTTCATGGGAATTCAAATAAAGAGACATCGATCACATATGTTCATGGAATTAACATAAATCTTGCTTGATTAGAGATGTCATGATAAAGGGATTATATTACACATTAAGCATCCATATGAGGTATTATATTATTAAAGAATTAAATTCTTTCTCTATGGGTGCCTTGTCATGTTACTAAATGAAAATCTTGTACTTTAGGCTGCTTTGCCTAATGACACTAAGAAATAGGCCTAGAGGGCCATACACTAAGTTTATCGAGAATATTAGTTAAATATTTTTATTTTTATTTTTATTTAAAAATATGAATAATTATTATTCCCGCACATGGTTTAAAAATTATTCATATTTAATTGATTCCTTATATACCGTATCCAGTTATTTGAGGTAATATAATGTTTTCATAATAATTAATAAATATTTATTTTCTATTTTGTAAATATAATATTTATTTATTTATTGGCTAATAATGAAGTTATATTTATTTAATGAATAAATAGTCATTATTCGAGGACTAATAAATATTGTGGAGGAATGGAGTACCAGGTTTAATGGTCCAGTGAGAAATAATAAATATTGAATATTATTTTATTAAACAATAATTAATTTAATTAAAAATTTATTCACATGTCGAGAAATTATAATAATAATAATATTATTTGACATGGGGTTCTGTAGGGATAAAAAAAATAATAAAGGGAACATGTGAAATTGTTTTATTTAATCCCTAGTGGTTTATACACCTAGTTATATTATTTTCTAAGAGATCTAATTCATTTGTTTTCTTATGCACAATAAATTTGGAGAATCCTATAATTCCCTAGAGATCTCCCTTCTCCAATATTTCTCCCAAGAAAAGAGATAAATCTTCATCCACCTCCCACTTTCAAGTCAAGAGAGATCAAAGAGAACACTTTTGAAGCGGTTCTCAAGGTGATCAAAGGCAAAAAAAGAAAGTGATAGGATCTATCGTTCTAGCACCTAGAGATTTCTATGAAGCCATTCAGAGATTTGTGGAGAACATGTGGGTCCCCACTAGAGGGAATCTACTCTTGATTCCTACAATTCAACGATGATACAACACAGATATATTGTCAGATCTATCAAGGAAGAAAGAGTTTCAACAAGGTAATTATTTAATTAATTAAATTGATTATAAATAATATGTGATTCTCCTCTCTCTGGTTCTATTATTCTATCCCTTGTCTATATTATTTGACACAATTATGTAGATCATGATGTTTATCATTGTGTAAATCTTGGATTGATCTTCGATCATGACAAAAACAAAAGTTGGGAATGACCCATCACATGCTTCTATTGTTCCTGGAACCTACAATTGGTATCAGTGTGGTCACATAATTATTTATAATTATTTAAATATCATTGATGATTTATGAATTTTTCATTTGGTCTTTAATTCAAGTTTAATAATTCCTTTAATCCAAATTGTGGGATCTTCCTTCTCCTCCTTTGACTCTCATAATTCTAATCAAAACTATTAATTTTATGAATGAAATAAAATAGAAGATTTCATTAGGAGGTGATGAGGATTCTAGATGGATAACATAGTAGCACACACTATGTACTTGTGTTCAATGCATATTTTTTTGTATGCATGTGTATGATCATGAGCATAAACCAGGCCTTTGTTTGAGATTGGTTTAGTTTAATTTATTATTAAATTAAATTATTTTCTTATGTGTATTCTATCATATTATTATATAAGTCTCTTCATACCGATGATTTATTTCATGTAAACACCTTGTTTACCTAACTTTCATGTGATTAAAATCATATTAAATGGATGGATATTCCAAGAGAGTGGAATTAGTTCAAATTTAAGGCCAAGGAAAAATCAATCCAAGAGAGATACGTAGGTGGATAGGTGAAAAAATGTAACACGAAACCTAATTGGTTCACAGTGTATTCCCCTAGGTCAACGATTAGTTTGTTAACTGTTAGATAAACTAAACATTGGAAAAAATATCACGATGATTCCGTTTTATTATTTTATTTCTATCAATTTTCATGGTAATTTAATTATGAAGTTTTTTCGTGATCACATGAATTTTTTAAATTAATGAGCATGAAAGATATAACTATAATAAATTAGCTTATGCATGATTATTAATTAAGTCATGGTTAATCACCTATGTAAATCCACTTAATATTAAAAAAATACATAATAAAGGTATTAATTAGAAATTTACACATGAAATTATAAAATCCCTCAATTATATATATTAATTCAGTATATCCTTCCACTACTTCAGTGAAAATTGAACCATAGTTCAAAGTACTTAACTAGCCAATGAGGGGGTGATTATAATTTTTAAGGAATTTTAACTTGATGTTTTGTGTAAAATTAACTTAGTTCACCACAAGGATTGAATATAAAAATATGAATTGGTGTAGCTGAGAGTCTAGGGTTGAGGAAATCCAATTTAAGGATTTCATGATTGGGGATTCCACTCATAAGATTAAGGAATAGTGAGTTAATGCAGTTGGAATTTGGAATGACAACCTAAAACCATTTGAGATGCTTGACCAACCAAATTTTGGGTAATTATAAGGGTAATATGGATCCTTACCACTATAATTTCCAAAAAACAGGATATTATGAATCCAATGGAGAGGGATATAAGGTTTCGATAAAATAGTGGGAGATTAATGAATAAAATATTTATTTATTTGACTAGATTATATTAGATAAAGTACCAAAATGATACTCATTTCATTTTTTAGAAAAACAATAAAATTAATTCAAACATATCATTTCAATCCATACTTGATAATTATAACCTTCTCACCAGAAAAAAACTCCAAGAGTGTAAAAGTTGCTTACACATTATCCTTCTTCATGAAAGGAAATTTTATGTGGTGGAATAACCAGTTCCTGATTCACCTGGTAATGAGGCTAGTGACGAAGAGTTATCAATCTATGAGAAACATTTGAACATTTCAAAATTTGTTCAATTTTATATGCTACCATCCATGTACAATGATATTTTGAAGCAACATGTGGACATGGATGCGTATAACATGATGTATCCCCTTCAGGATATCTATAAAGAGAAGAGAAGACAAGATATGTACGAGATCTCTAATGATTTTTTATAAACAATCTTGGAGAGTCTGTGCCAATTTGGCCTCATGTAGTCAAGAATAATAGCTACATTTAATTCTTAGACATATAAAGTATTAAATTCCTAGATGAGTTTGGTATTGATCTCATACATTCATCATGCCCAAGACCTTCTCTAATCTTATTGTTAATTAAAATATGATTAATAATGAGAAGAGTCTTTCATAAATTCTTACATTAATTCTCTAAGTGGATAAGGACATGGGTCATGATAAACCTGTTCATCTTATGGTGAAAATGAAAAGGAAGAACATGAAAAATGGGACCAAGAATCATAACAAGTCTAAAACTCCCAAGAATAATTCATCCAAGAATAGGAATATCCAGAGGTAGGGAAAGGTAAAGTAGGTGGTATGTTTTTCATGTGGAAAGCTAGACTACTTGAAGAGGAACTACCCATAGAATAAAGGGGGAGATAATGGTGAATTAGTTATGATGGGTAATATTTGAATATCTATACATTGGGTATTAGATACAACTTTGATACTCACATTTATATCAAAATATATGAACTAAGTAGATTTATAAATATTTTTAGATAAGAGGTGAATCTGAGAGCTACCAATGGTGTGAGGAGAGATTTTATAACCATTGGTGACTACCACCTTAAATTTACAATGTGAATTATTTTGGTTTTAATATATTTTTATTACATACTTTCGATTACCGACAACATAATTTTTGTATCATCCCTAGATAAAGATGGGTTTATTTTCATGTTTCAAAATAAAAGTAGTTTCTTTTACAAAGAAAAAACAGGTTATCATGTGAAACATTTAAATAATTGTATTTATGTATTAAATTATGAAAACCAAGTATTTTAAATTAATAATGAATCATTTTCACTTGACTCGTATAACACACAACTATGGAATCACTTTCTTGGTCAAGTAAATGAGAAGTGTTTCACAAATCTCTATCAAGATGGTTATTTATACTCTTCTGAGATAAAACCACTTGAAAGATGTCATTCTTTTTTACAAGAAAATACAAAAAAACCTCCATTTGGTGGACATGGTGAAAGGTCCATAGAGATTCTAGGATATGTACACACTAATGTGTGTAGACCATTTCCAATAGAAGCTATAATTGAATATTATTACTTCATAACTTTTACTGATGACAAGAGTAGATATGGATATGTCAAATTGATGAGGTATAATTCTACGTCCTTTGAGAAATTCAAGGAATTCATGAATGAAGTAGAGAATCAATATGGTAAGAAGATAAAGATTCTTTTATTGGATCGAGGTGGTGAATATATTAACTGAGAGTTTACCGACTTCTTATGGGAATTTGGTATTCTATATCAACTAACTCCATCTTATACACCACTGTGGAACAATGTTAGTGAATGGAGGAACCATACCTTGTTAGACATGGTAAGGTCAATGTTGGTTCATACAGATATTCCTTTATCCTTTAAGGTATATGAATTACAAACTGTGGCATACACATTAAACTAAGTACCATATTTAGAGGAAAATTGAATTCCCATCAAGTCATGGAGTTGAATGAAACTTGTCTTGTCTCATAAATGTGTACAACGTTGCTGGGAGTTTTGTTAAGACCTTATCAGGAAACAAAGTAGCACCTCAAGGCACAAAGTGTATCTTTATAGGGTATCCTAAGGAAACAAAGGGATGCGGCCTAAACAACCCCATAGATAAGAAAGTGAGTGTCGCCAGAAAATCCATATTTCTTGAGAAGGAGAAAATCCTCATAAAGGATAGTGGGAGAATTATTTACTTTGATTAAGTTTATGATCAAGATACACAAGAGTTGGTACAGGAACCGGTTCTATAGGTCCCCATGGAAGAATTATTTACTGAAATAGAAGTACTACATATGATCATGAGAGAGGTAAGAGAGCCAAAGAGATATAGTTGTCTAGCCACCAAATATGGGGACTCATTATTGGTTGAAAATGATGAACCCATCTCCCAAAAAGAGGTAGTATAGATCATAGGAGATAAAAAATGGAATGAATCCCTGAATTATAAAACAGATTCCATGTATTAGAACCATGTTTCGGTTCTGGTAAATGCTCCAATTGATGTAAATCCCATTGGGTGTAAATGGTTATTCAAGATAAAACTAGACATGGAAGGTAAATTAAATACCCGCAAAGAAAGGATAGGTGCTAAAGGTTTTAAACAACATCAAGTAGTTGACTAATATTAAACCTTCTCCCCAGTTTACATGCTTAAATATATCTTAATTCTACTTTCTATATAAGATTACCATGACTATGAGATTTAGAATATGGATATCAAAACTGAATTCCATAATGGGAACCTTCAGGAAGATGTCTATATGACACAACCATAAGGGTTTGGGACTCTAAGTGATGCTAAAATGATTTTCATGTTACATAGATCCAGTTATGGAATGAATAAATTATATAGGTCCTAGAACATTCGATTCGATAAGGCTATAAAAGAATTTGGTTCCATTAAGAATGAATGTGACCCATTTGTTTAGAAGAGGTTTAGTGGAAATAACGTCATTATCCTAGTAGTATATGTTGATGATATATAACTTATTAGAAATGAAATAACAATCTTATAGTCTATTATGGTTTGGTTAAATAGGTGTTTATCCATGAAGGAAATAAGTGAAGTAGCCTATATTCTATGGATAAAGATCATTCATGATAGATCAAAGAGGATTATTAAACTAATTCAAAGTACATATGTTGACTAGTTACTAAATAGACTTAGTATGGAACAATACAAGAGGGGATTGGTTCTACTGCCACATGGTTTACATATTTCTAAGAAAATGTGTCCTCAAACAAATCAGGATGAAGAGACAATGAGTAATATCTCATACATTTAACTGATAGGATCAATCATGGATTTAATGTTATATAATAGACTTGATGTTAGATATGCATTGAGCATGGTAAGAGGATATAAAGAAGATGCAGGAGAACAACATTGATATACTATTAAGGTTATCCTTAAGTATATGAGAATAACTAAGGATATATTCTTGTTGTATGGAGGAGACAAGGATCTCGTCATTAGCAGATATACTGATGCTAGTTTTTTGACAGATCATAATGATCTGAAGTTTCTATCCGAATATGTTTTCTGTCTCAATGGAGGATCTATGAGTTGGAAGAGTTCAAATTAGCTAGTTTTCACTGATTATATAGCCAATTATAGGTATATGGTGTCTTCATATGCATCCAAGGAATCCATCTGGATATGCAACTTTGTCTTTTACTTTGATGTGGTACGTAGTTATAAAGACCCTATCACATTGTGTTGTGATAATATTACAGTGGTGGATCTTGAAAAAGAGAAAAGTTCACACCAACGAATAATGAATATAATATGGAAGTATCACCTCTTGAGGTATTTTTATCATTATGGTGAAGTTACAGTAAGTACAGTACCCACAAAAGAGAACATGGAAGACCCCTTGAACAAAGACCTATCCTAGCAGAAGCATGAGTATCATGTGAGAGTTTGCAGACTAAAAGTTGTTAGAAATTGGATCTAGTGTAAGTGTGAGTTTGTTGTATTTGGTTCCCTAGAACCAACTTTTGTATACTTCATGTTGACCTTTATTCATAGTTTTGAATATTAATTAACTATTTATCACATCATGATTGTTATTATATGTAATATAGTCTGTGATAATGTTATAAGAGTAGTTTTCCAGCTAAAAGGTCATAACAGTTCCCCACTATGATGAGAACCTAGAAGTGCTACAACACTATTATTAAATATATCTTATATATATGAATGATATCATTTTATAGACAAAAGTGATAAATTATATCATGTGTGGAGACTCATAGGACTTTTAGGAACCTTCTCATGGTGTATGATCTTGGTAATATCCTATGTAGGATATTATGAGAACAAGACCCGCTAGTAGGAAATCAACATTTATATGTGTCACTAGATTTTCCTTTATGAGGATGTTTGTATTGATACTTATAATTTAATATTTTTATTAATGAGTATTATAATTTTTTTACTTTTATGTATTGATGAATACCATGATGAAATATGTTTGTGGTAAGGTTGGATACATTGGGTGTGTCATGAGTAATATTGCATTAATGAATAATGAAAGAAGGTATTTTTACCTTCTATTATTTAAAGAAAGTTGAAATATATATCCCTTTTATGGAAATGATATATCCTAAAAAAATCCATGTCCATGGTGTTCTATAGGAAAGTTCGTTTTCTTGGAATTAAAAGAAAGATACCTCGAGCACATAGGTTGATGGCACCAACATGCAACCTCTTTGTTTATAGATATCATGATAAATGGATTATATTATAAATTAAGAATCTGTATGAGGTTTTATTTCATTAAAACATTAAATTATTTATTTGTGGGTGCCTTGGCTTATTTCTAGATGCTAATATTGGACTTTAGGCTCCTTTACATAACGCTAATGAGAAAGAGGCCTAGAGGGTCACACACTAAGTGAATCAGAATCTTAGTCAAATAGTATTATTATTTATTATGATAAAAGTTAAGTAAATATTATTCTCCCATGTGTTTTAATAATTATTCATGTTTAATTGATCGTATATATTTTTTCACCAGCTATTTGAGAGAATATAATGTGTGTAGAATATTTAATAATTTTTTTTATTTTTATTTAATATAATATTTATTTATTGGAGAATAATGTAGTGAAATTTATTTCATTAATAAATAGTCATTATTCAAGGCCTGATAAATATTTTGGTGGAATGATAGACCGTGTTTAATGGTCTGGTAAGAAATAATAAATAATAAATATTATGTGATTAAATAATATTTAATTTAATTCTAAAGTTAAGTGAATGTCGAATAATAATAGTAATAATATTATATGGCATGAGTTTCTGTAGGGATTAAATAAATAATAGAAGGCACTTTTTCAATTATTTTATTTAAACCCTAGTAGTATATAAACTCAATTATATTATTTTCTAAGAGAGCTAATTGATGTTTTTGGTTGTTCACAAAGGATTTGGAGAATCCTTTTAACCCCTTGAGAGATCCCTTATCCAAGAACGCTTCCAAGAATGGAGATCGATCTTCCTCCACCTCTCACTCTCAAGTAAAGAGATATCAAGGAGAATTATTTGGAAGTGGTTCTCAAGGTGATCAAAGGCAGATGATGCAAGTGATAGGATCTACCGTGGTAGCACATGTATATACTTACAGCGGCGTTCAAAGATTTTTGGAAGACATGTAGGTCACCTCTAGAGGGAATATGATCTTGATTATTACAACAAAACAATGGCACAATGTATATATATTTTCAGATCCATCAATAAATAAATAATATAAATAAGGTAATTATTTATTTAATTAAATCAATTTTAAATAATATGTCATGATCCTCTCTATAATTATGTAATTATATCTTTTTTCTATATTCCTTGACTCAATTCCGTAGATCAAGATGTTTATCATTGTGTAAATCTTGTATTTATCATTGATACTGACAAAAATCAAAGTTTTACATGACCCATCACATGCTTTTGTTGCACCCAGAACCTACAAGTGGTATCAGAGTAGTCACATAATTATTTATAATTTAGTTTTCAATTAATGTTTAATCATTATTTTAATAAAAATTATGATATATTCTTCTTCCTCTGTTTCTCATAGATCTAATAAAAATGATTAATTTTATGAACAAAATAAATTCAAAGATATCATCTGGAGGTGCCGAGGATTTTGGATAAATAAAATAGGAGTACACACTATGTAATTGGAATTACACATATGTACTTGTGTTCAATGCATCGGGAATTAATTGAGATATTATTTCAAACTATGTGAATTGTTGAAATGTGGTGTATTTATTTCTTACACCATGGGTTGACCGGGCCATCCTGGTGCATGTTCAGTCAGAGTAAACACCGTTTTGCCCACATATATGGTGCGTAGTCCCTTTGAATCACATACAGGCGGTGTATTACCATACACTACCTACCTGATTGGAGACCGTGTAACTCAGAGACCACACACCATGTAGTCACTTATAAATTCTATGTACTATAATTTTCTAAGCAATAATATACACACTGATTCCCAAGGAATGTTACTTAGATAGAGGATGAGATATGTACATGTCGTGTAGCTCCATGTAAGCTCCATGTACTTATAACAAATTATGCAGATTTAAAATTTATTTATTATACTGTGAAAACCCTGTCAACATGTGTTTGCATGTGGTTATTAAGTTGATGAGACATTACATGTGAGTGGTTTTGATATATATATATATATATATATATATATATATAATTAATATCTACGTAATGTTCATATTTTCATATCATTTATGAGTCGTATTATAATTGTTACTCTATACACATTGAAGCATAACATGTGACCAAAAAATCATATAATTCATGTAATCATTTATTTTACATTGCACATCATGAAATTATGTGATAATTCATGTATTCCATATGTCACAAGAGTAAATAGTATACAATTATAATACATGTTGGGTAGATTCGAATGGGTATTCACCATGTTTCCTCCAAGTTACATTTATGTACATAGTTAATTTTTTACAAATTTATTTAATTTGTTTAAAATTATAATATATCAAAATCTCAAGGAAATTTAGATGAGAATTAATATAAAATAATTGATTGATTAAATAATATAATTAATTGATTCGAGCATGATTTATATTAAATAAAAACGATTACAAATTGAAAGTTAGTTTTATTAAATATGTATTCTGTTGCATTTATATGGATGATCATGAGCATATATTAGACATTTTTATGAGATTGGTTTCATTTTATTTATTATAAAATTAATTTTTTGTTTTGCATGCCTTCTCTCCTTTTATTATGTACGGGTCTGTGTACCCATGGTTTCTTTTATATAAACCCCATGTTTCCATCACTCGCGTGAGAGTAAAAAATATGTAATGGATGTAAATCCTAAGCTAGTGGAGGTGGTTCAATTTTGGAGCCAAGGAGAAACCAATACAAGAGATATACCAAGGTAGATAGGTTGAAATTTGTAACAAAAACCTTAATTGGCTTAAGGTGTTTTCCCCTATATCAACGGTTAGTTTATCAACCGCTAGATAAACAAATTATTAGTAAAAGATCATGGTCAAACCACTTTATTATTTTATTTCTATCAAGTTTCATGGTTATTTCTTTATGGATGTTTTGTCACAATCACATGAATTAATATAATTAACAACCATGCAAGATAGAACTAAAATAAATTGGCTTATGTGTAAATATTATCTAAGACATTGTTAATCACTTAAGTAAATCCACTTAATATTAACAAGAATGTAATAAATATAATATTTTTAAATTTATTCATAAAAGGATAGAATCCCTCAATTGTATATATTAAGCCAGTATAGCCTTCCACTACTTCAGTTAAAATCAAACCATATTTCAAAGTCCTTGACCAGCCAATGTTGGGGTCTTTCCTTTATTTGGAAATTATAACTTGAATTTTTGGGTTGAATTAACTTAGCTTACATCTAAGTTTGACTACAAATGTATACCTTTGTGTAACTGAGAGACTGGGTTAAGGGAATCCAATATAAGGATTTTAAGATTGGGGAGTTCCCTCAACAGTTCAAGGAGCAATGAGTTAATGCATTTAAAATTTGGAATACCTACCTAAAACCATTCGAGTTGTTTGACCAACAAAATTTGAGTTAATGAGAAGAAAAATATGGATCATTTACTCTAGAATTTCAAAGAAAGATGATATTATACATCCAATGGTGAGAGTTATTTTAAACGAGAAGCATTTGATAAAGCTCTGTCAAGATTGTTATTTAGACTCTTATGATCTAAAACCACTTGAAAGATTACATGCTTATTTATAAGGAATAATGACTAAACCACCATTTTTTGAATGGGGTGAAAGGGCCAAATATCTTGTAGGATTGGTACACACTGATATGTTTGGACTATTTCTAGTCAAAGCTAGAGGTGGATATTCTTACTTCATAACTTATACTGAGGGCTTGAGTATATCTGGCTATGTCTATATGATGAGTTATAAGTCTAAGTCCTTTGATAAATTCAAGTAATTAAAGAGTTATAAAGGTAATAAACTTTGTAAGAAGATAGAAAATCATTAATCCAATTGAGGTGGTGAATATATTAACCAAGAGTTTATCAATTTCTTATGGGATTTTGGGATTATATCTCAACTCACTCCACCTTATACACAACTGTGGAATAATGTTAGTTAAAGGAGGAACCATACCTTGTTATACATGGTAAGGTTGATAATGATTCATGAAGATATTCCATTATACTATTGGGGATATTCATTACAAAATGCAGAATACACATTAAAATTAGTTCCAACTAAAGTGTAAAATGGGATTCCCTTCAATTTATAGAGTGGAAAGTAGCCCATTTTGTTGCATACACATGTATGGGGATGTGAGGTGTTTGTTTAGGCCTACTCAGGAAACAAAATATAACTCTGGGGCACAAAGTGTATCCTTTTAGGTTATATTAAGAAAAAAATGGATACTACCTTTAAAATCATTCTAATGAGAAAGTAGATATTGCTAGACAATCCATCTTTCTTGAGAGGGAGAACATCCTCAAAAAGGGATAGTGGGAGAAAGATTGAATTCAATGAAGTTAATGATCAAGATACATAAGAGTTGGTAAAAGAATAGGTTCCATAGGTCACCGTGGAAGAATTGGGTTTTCAAAGAGAAGTACTATATAGGATCATTAGAGAGGTAAGAGAACCATAAATATATGATTTTCTAGTCATAGGATATGGTGACTCATTATTGGTTGAAAATGATAAACACCTATCATAAAAATAGGTTGTAGAGAGCTCAGAAGCTACAAGATGGAAATAATCCATGAATTCTGAAATAGATTCCATGTATCAGAACCATGTTTGGGTTCTAGTCGATGTCCCATTGGATGTAAATCCCATTGGGTGAAAATGGGTATTCATGAGAAAACTGTACATGGAAGGTAATGTAAAAACCTATAATGTAAGAAAAGTGGCTAAGGGTTTTAAGCAATGTCAATGAATTAACTATTAAGAAACATTTTACCAAGTTTCTATGTTTAAAACTATTATAATTATTCACACTATATCATCTTACAATGACTATGAGATTTTGTATTTGGATATTAAAATTTCATTCCTTAATGAGAAACTTTAGAAATATGTCTATATGACACAACCAAAAGTTTTTGTGATTCTAGGTGATTCCAAAAATATTTTAAAGTTTTATATATCTATTTATCAATTTAATAAAGTATCTAGGTCATAAAACAGTTGATTAGACGAATCTATAAAAGAATTCTCTTTCATTAAGAACAAATGCGAGCCATATGTTTACAAGAGGTTTTGTGTAAATTCATTCATTATCCTAGTAGTATATGTTGATGAAATATTACTTATTGGAGATGACATAATATTCTTACAGTCTATTAAGGACTAGTTAAAAAAGTGTTTCTCCATGAAGGACTTAGGTGAAGCAGCCTATATTATAGGGATCAATATCATTCATGATAGAATCAAGAGGCTTCTTGGACTAAGTAAAAGTATATATGTTTACAAAATACTAATGAGATTTAGTGTAGAAAAATCCAAGAGTGTATTGGTTCTAATGTCACAAGGTTTACATATTTCTAAGAAAGTGTGTCCTTAGAAACAATATAAGAAATATTAAATGAGTAAGATCTCATGCACTTCAGCGATAAAATCAATAATGTATGTCATGTTATGTACTAGAATTGATGTTTCCTATGCATTGAGAATGGTAGGTAGATATCAAGAAAATATAGAGGAACAACATTGGACTGTTATTAAGCCTATCCTTAAGTATCTAAGAAGAACCAAGGATATGTTATTGGTGTATAGAGGAGGAAAGGAAATTTTTATCAAGTGATATGTTGATTCTAGTTTTCAAATAGACCAGAATGATATGATTTCATAGTTAGGTTATGTTTTCTATCTTGAAATACGAGATGTGAGCTGGAATAGTTCAAAGAAGCTTGTTATTATTCATTCTATAGAAGAGTCTGAGTATATGGAATCTTATGATGTAGCCAAGGAATCCATTTGGATATGGATCTTTTTCTAGGATCCTGATGTGCTACCCAATAGTAAATACCCAATCACATTGTATTGTGATTATACTAATGTAGTGTCTCTTACAAAAGAGACAATGTCACACCAATTGGAAAAGCATATAATTCATAAGTATCACCTCTTGAAATATTTTTATCATAGGGGTAAATTTTTAGTAAGCAGAGTACCCATGTAAGTGAATATGGTAGAACCATTGAATAAAGGCATATCCGAGTAGAAGCATGAGTGTCATGTGATAGATAGATGACTAAAGGTCATAAGTAGTTTCATCTAGTGAAAGTGGGATTCTGTTGGAGTTGGTTCTCTAGAGTCAACTTCTGTGTTGTTTATGACAACCTGTATTTATAGTTTTAAATATAAATAAACTTATTATCACATCATGATTGTTCTTCTTGATAACATAATACATGATAATGTTCCAATAGTAGCTGTCACACTAAAAGGTCATAGTACTTCCCCGATATGATGATAACTCATAAGGGATACAATTTTATTCTTAAATATATGTTACATAGCCATATGATATCAATTGATGGATACAAGTGATATAGGCTATCGAGGGCAGAGAATCATAGGACTTTGAGGCACCTTATCATGGAATATTCCCTTGGTAATATTGAGTGTAGGATATTATGAGAATAATACCCAATAGTAGGAAATATGCATTTATATGTGTCATTTTATGTTCCTATCCATGGATGTGTTTATTGATCATTTGGATTTTAGATTATTACTAATGAGTATTATGAGTCACGTACAATGATGTATTGACCAAAATCGTGATGACATATGTTCGCAATGAGGTAGGATACGTTGGGTGCATCACGAGTAACATTGCATTAATGAATAATGTGATAAATGATTTTTCCCTTATGTTTTTAATGGAAGGTGATATCTTAGGCCCTTAAAAAAATGATATATCCTAAATAAATACATGGTCATGGTGTTCTATAGGGAATTTCATTTTTTGAGAAGTCAATGAAAGATAAATAGAGGACATAGGTTTATGGAACTGACATGAAACTTGCATGATTAGAGATATCGTGATAAATGGATTATATTACATAGTGAACAACTATATGAGGTATTATATATTTTCTACATTAGATTCTTTCTCTATGGATGCTTTGGTGTATTTCTAGATGTTAACCTTGGACTTTAGGCTACTACACCTAATTACATTGAAAAAGAGGCCTATATGGCCACACACAAAGTGTATCTAGAATCTTAGTTAAATAATAATAATATTATTTAATATTAAAAAGTTGAATAAATATTATTCCCACACATGGTTTAATAATTATTCACGTTTTTTTGATTGCATATATCCCATCACCACTTATTCGAGAGCATATAATGTGTTAATAATATTTATGAAATATGTATGTTCTATTTAGTGAATATAATATTTATTTATTTATTGGTGAATAATGTAGTTATATTTAATAAATAAATAAATATTCATTATTCAAGGTCTAATAAATATTATGGAGGAACAACAGACTGATTTTACTATTTCGGTGAGAAATAATAAATATTTAATATTATTTAATTAAATTATATTTTATTTAATCCACAAGTTAAGAACATGTTGAGAAATAATAATAATAATAATAATATTTAAAATGGGGTTCTATAGGGATTGAATAAATAATAAAGGTCACTTGTGTGATTATTTGATTTTAACCCTATTTGTATATAAACCCAATTATATTATTTTCTAAAAGAGCCAATTAATTTTTTAGGTTGTGCACAACATATTTAGATAATCCTCTCAAGCCCTTGAGATCTCCCTTATCAAAGAACATTCTCTATAACTTAGGGTGATCTTCCTCCACCTCCCACTCCCAAGTCACGATAGATCAAGGAGAATTCTTTAGAAGTGGTTCTCGAGGTGATCAAAGGTGGACGACACAAGAGATAAGATCTACCATGGAAGAATAAAAAGATTCCTACTGTGATGTTCATAGATTTGTGGAAAACTTTTGGATCACTTCTAGAGGGAATCTGCTCTCGATTCCTACAATGCAATGACAATACAACGTAGATCTATTTTGAGATCCATCAATTAAGAAAGAATTCTAATAAGGTAATTCTTTAATTAATTAAATTGATTATAAATAATATTTGATGACCCTATCTCTGGTTATGGTGTTCTATACCCTATCTATATTCTTCAATTCAATTCCTTATATCACGACGTCTATAATTGTGTAAATCTTAGATTGATCATCAATCATAACAAAAATCAAAGATGGGCATGACCCATTGCATCACCCATGGCCATAATGTTCTATGAACCATTCATATGAAATCATTAAAATTACTATTTTTTGTGTAAAAACATCTCTAATGAACTATAATTGAATACCTTATGTCAAATTAATCTTTGAAATGATTTTTTCACTATCAGCATACTTATCTCGGATGTAAAATAAGAAAATGCTATTTTTATAATTGTTTTTTATCAAAAATATTTCTCATTCCATCGAAGATAAAAATAAATTATCTGTTGATGATTAAGATTAAATTAGATTCCGATTTTCATCATCCTATTTTTATTAGTAAAATTATAGAAAAAATGATTTCATTTCAGATCTAATAACACCCTCGATACACAAATTATACTGAATTTGATTTTTCCAAGTTGTCACAACATTAGAACTAATAGAAATTATTAATCTGAATACCTGAACTGTATGAGAACATCTGATCCATTACTTAATATTGGAAGAAATTATTTACCAATAGAATTTTACCCTGAATTTTTGAAAATATATTTCAATGTGATAATTATTTTCAGTTATTAACTACATTTATGAAATTGTATTTTCAAACACTCGATTTATCATACGTTCAAGTAAATGTGTTTCATTAAAATATTTGGTTGTTTTTTTATCTTTTTTATTGGATGGTTTGTCTTGGATGATTGAAATATGACTTGGTAGGAACTATGGATATTGCATCTGGTTATATTCTATTACATGTTGAAATCGTGTTGTCGTTTAATTTTTCCCAAGAAGATGGTAAAAGTTTTATTTGATAATTTTCTGAAACTATTTCAGATAGTCTAGCTGCATATTAATGTGGAAATTAAGAAGTAATTTTGTTTGCTTTGAAAATAGATACATTTGTTTATTGAAACCTCTTGATTTTATTTTGTGTGAGTTTGATGTAGTTTCACTATTGGTGATATTTAGAAATACTAATTTTATTTTGAGGGAATTTTATGGGTTTGTGGATACAAACCCTTTAGAACATTTGACAAATGCTCATGAATTTAGCATATTTTTTTAAATAGTACAACTAATTAGAATTACATTTTTTAGGATTTCCAATATTTTTTTGTATGTTATGATTTTTTTCAAATGATATATACTGTAATTTTAATCTATGTGACGGACTTATATTGGTTAGGAAGTGAGGAACTTCCACAACACAAAATTCTCAGTGTTTGGTGCCAGAGACCTTTTGGCCATAAATGATATTTGGCATGTGATAATGGACTCTCTCTATTCTTTTACCACATTTATTTATTGCTATTTTCTTCTTTCTTCTTGTTTTTTGTGTTTTATTTATTCATCATTTTTCTTTCTATATCATCTTTATCGTATATGGCTATTAACTTCTTTTAGTATAACAATGATTGTGTGATCGATTCTTAGTTGATCCTCAATTTCATTTGAGTTTCTATATAATTATTTCTAGCGCATGTGGGTTTTCTCTCATCTCATATACATCCTATGAACAAATTTTCACACATATATTTGTTAATTTTTTTCAATATCACTGTATAGGGTTTCTAGGTGGTGACCTTTGAAGATAATTTGGGCATTAGGAAGTATGGGAAGTTATAGTGAATAGGTAATTTATATGTATTCCTCAATCCATAATAACATCATATGATTAAATTTGTATTGTATTTAAAGATTCATATGGCTCTTTCAAGCCAAACCTAAGGCTTAGAGGATTCATTACATGAATTTATTTTTTAGAGAAAACTAAAGATATATTGATACTATACATGAAGATTGGCTTCAAGTGGTCGACTATACCCATAATCAAAGGAAGAGAAGAGAAAAAACATGCATTAATTTCCCATATTTTAAGTATGAATCCTAAAAATTCATTTTGAATATATTAATAAAAATTATTTAAATTTACAGTACCATATTTGTTAAATTCAGTAATATAAATATAAATATTTGTTCATATTGGAAATCCTCACTCTTGAGAGTGCATTAAATTTATATTTCATCACTAGGTACAGATGTGGAAGAAGAGGGGGTTGGGTTGTGGACTCCTGGGCAAGGACCAGAGTCTAGATAAGTACTACTAGTTGTGGGTTCTTCACTATTGTGGGGAGATAATGATATTACAATCTTGTCCTATATGGTATTGGTTGTGATGCAATGCCAGCATTTTTGAAAGGGGAGGTATGAGTCCATTAAGAAGAGGATGGACGCCCTTCCCACAAGAAGATGCTTGTTGAACCTATACCTGGATAGTTTATTAAATGGATGAATCAATATAGACATATATTTTTAAACATTGATATAAAAGGAAAAACATCCTAGAAAAAAGGTCCATTCACCTCTCTTTCTCGTAATTAATTATCTACCCTGCTATAAAGAACTGCTGGAATATTAAAATATTCACTAGTTAAATCTGATAAGGGTAATTATAATGTATACTGTAATTGTTGGGTGGAAGGAAATATTTTTATACATGTTCATATTATTATATTGTACAAATATAAAGTGGAGTGTCATCTATGCAATCAGTTAAATATATCCCCTCACTAGCTTTTTATCCTAATTTCTTTGTTTTTAAGATACATTACACACATGAGCTAACTTCCACATAGATTACAGAGATGGACTATGTGTGAAATCAAGAATTTACAATCTACATTAGTGTTATAATTCCATTTTATATCAAATATAGAATCTATTTTTATGTTATCATCATCATCGCTCCTTGGGCATGTGAATAACGTAGTGATGTCTTGGAGAAAGTGTTCATATTTAGGTTCCATTTTATGGGATCACCATGGTTCATTTACTAATGTGTTTAGTGACCACTCATCACTACTAGAATTTCAAATACTTACGATGGTGAATTTGTGATGGGTAAGTTCCCCATCAGAAATAGTAATCAGACATTAACTATTTGTGATAAATGTGTTATTCAGTCACAAATAGTGATTATTTGTGAGAGAATATGTCATCTATCACAACTAGTTTTGGTAGGATTTCCTACTTCTCAGTGAGAAAGGTATTCATGATGTGAATTTTCAATGGTATTCTACTTCCATCACAAATTTCTATCGAATCGTGAGTATTTGCGACGAGCATTAATTCTTGTCACAAATATTTTTGATGCAATTAATTCTATCACAAATAGTCCATCACAAAAAAATCTATCGATTTAACGCCCCTTCCTCTTCATATCCTCTCCTCCTCACTCTCCCAAACCACCATGACATGCAGCACCAGCCCACCCTACTACATGACACTCCTAAGCACTTTGTTTTACGTGATTTTTTACAGATCTGGCTTTGATTCGCATTTGTATGGATTCTTTTGGCCTCTGTTTTCATAATTTTTGGGCTTTGTTAATTTTATTACATGATTTATTTTTTTCTCTATGCCACTCCAATGCACTTCATTACAAGATATTGTTTATAGATCCAGATTCAATTCATTGTGGAAAAGATTCCTCTTGTCTTTGTTTTCATTATTTGTGGGGTTTATTCATTTTATTACATGATTTATTTTTGGAAAACTCTTGGTTGATCATTTTATCTGATTTTCATGATTTATTGGGTATTTAGGAAAATTGATATTTTTATTTGCGTGTGTATATATATATATATTAATATATCCCCTATTTGATATATCTATGTGTCTGTAAACCCCAGGTTTAACAATTTATATAGTTCCAACTTCGATTCCTATTGTTTATTATTCCCTATTTCATTTGGATATTTATATGTGTGCGTATATATATATATATATATTATAAATTACTAGAAAAATGAAAATGAAGCAGGCTTACAATTTTTTGGTCATGAGCAATAACAAATTTGATTATCATTTGGACATGATTGACACAAATTCGTTATTGTTATGACTTTAAAATCAGATATTCTATGATTTACACCAATTTAGTAATTTATAATATGATTTATTACTTTATATTTAATTATACTAATTTTTATTATTTTATTTATATATTTTGTAATTATTTATAATTGTTTAGTATTTCTATTTTATTTTTATTTTTAGTAAATGATTTTTCCTAAAATTTTAAAATATGTATAATTATTTTCAATTATATGTAATTTTCAATTTTTTTTAAATTTTTTAAATATTTTTAAATATTTGTTATTTTTTTAAATTATTTATAATGTTTTTAATATTTTTCATGATTTTTAATTTTTTTCAAAATTTTAATTTTTTTTATTTTTTTATTTTTTCTAATTTTTAATATTTTTAATTATTTTTAATTATTAATTATTTTTCAATTATTTTCTAATATTTTTTATATTTTGAAATATATATAAATATTTTCAATTATATATAATTTTTTAAAATTTATTTAAAATTATATTAATATTTTTAATGATTTGTAATTTTTTAAAAATTTTAATTATTTGTAAACTTTATAATTATTTGTAATTTTTTTTATAATTATTTTAAATTTTATTAATTGTATTTTTTTTTATTTTGTAATATTTTTAAATATGTATAACGATTTTAAATTATCTTTAAATTTTTTAAATTATTTTAAATTATTTTAAATTATTTTATTTTTTTAATAGTTTTTATTTATTTTTAATAATTTTAGTTTTTTGTATTTTATTTAATTTAAAATAAATATAAGTATTTGTGAAGGACCGTCATAATTGGTATTTTTTAGACAAAATGAAAATAATTTGTAAAAGGTTCTCTATCCGTCGTAATTATTTTTTATTTCCTTGCATCATAAATAATTTCATTTGCGATGATGGTTTTTACAAAAACACATTTGCGACAAATTCTTGTCGCATTGGTGTCATCAGGAATACCAAAATATCTAGTAGTGCATTATTAGTCTTCTTGTCTTTGGCTTGATTCTCAGGCTCGTTTTAGGTATTATAGTGGCTAGGTATATAGGTACTTATCCTTTTATCTGAGGGTCGGCATCACAGGTGACTGAGGTGGATGGTTACTTGTAACTTTTAGAATCTTATAGGTATGTTGGTTCCTCCTCAACCACTGGAATTTTGGTTTTTATATGTCCTTAATGATTTCAGGGATGTGGCTTTGGATCTTGGATTGATACTTTATGTTGCAGTCACATCATTTTGTACATTCTTTTAAAAATCAATAACTAGTTTTTTAGGAAATAATAGTATCTAACACTTGTAAACATATTTTTATTTTAATATTTGATCATTTTGATTGATAGATTTTGTGTTTTTAGATTGTTCAAGTTATTACTATTGATTCAAAGTAGTGTGTTTAATCCATTTTTTTGGGTTAGTCTCTTCATCTTCTATATTCCCTTTCTACATTTTAATTATGTTTCGCTAAATAGTCCTATTTCCGACCACATATTTTTGGGTTTTTATAAAAAAAATCAGAAATGATCTCAAAGATGTTTCTTAGATTAAGCACCATGACAATAATATTAATCTCTTCTATATGAAAACTACAAAGATATCAATTATCTTCTTTGATCATAAAATAGAAATAGTTTAGTGCATTTCACAAGTTCACAAGGTCATACCATATAATCAACCTTCTATGGATAATCCAGAACAACGACGCTGACATGAAACATCCCAAGACTACCACATTTCCAAGAACCCACCACCAAATAAAAACTGAACAACAAAAGTATCCCTGATGTCATTCCCATACATCCTTCCCTATGTAGGGTTTGAATTTGTATCCCCCTTCTCCATATCCATGGGCTCCACACCACATGATGTTTCCTCACATGACAGGGATTGATCCTCATTCCCCTGAGAGGCCTATGGTAAGGGATCTATCCTTGGTGTGAATCATGGAATTTAATTCTTATTTTAATATTTAATTGTGCCATTGTTTGTTCTACCATTTTATATTGATCGAACCATGCATTCAAAAATATATATTTCCTTATTTTTATTATTTTATATACTGATGGACTTTTTCTTTTTTTGTTGGGTCGATTTATGGAGCGGGTCTTCTGCTTGGTCTTGCACTTCAGCCGGTCCACTGGATGTCTTGTACTGATTTAGTAATCCATCAGGTATTTATTGTTGACCAACAATTTTCCATTCCACCCATTCAATATGAGTTTTCCATTTTATGTGGGTTATCTGTTGGACATTGTCGTTTTGTTTTGTGTGTGCTTTAGGGGATCACCTAATTGGCTATGCTGTTATGAGGCGTCAGCTGGTGTTAGGGGGGGTTTGATCACCCCCGCATGGTGTCACTTCAGCATTGTACTGATTTGGATCTCTTTACATGAGATTTGTAAATCTATATCATTATTCACCATGTCTAGGCACAACTCAGACCACCATCCAATTTTTCTCAACTACATTGTTAAGGAACATAAGTATCATATTCCCTTTCAGTCTAATAATGTCTGGACTGCCCTTCCATAGTGCTCCCAAAATTTTAACTATACATGGAACATAGAGGAACATAAAATAAATCATTTATCCTATATTCTTAAACTCAAAGTCCCCAAGATCGAGATGAAACATTGGAGAAAACAAATATTCAACTTCCTCGATCAAGAGATTGATACTCTCGAGAACTCCCTTCATGAGATTCAAGAATCCATAACTAAGGGTGACTTCAATGGGGACCTTACACAAGAATCTAGAATGCCATATGAGATGAACAACCTTATAAGACTAAAAGAAAGCATTTAGAGAGAACTGTTCAGAGTTAAGTGGCTCACGAATGAAGAAAAAAACACCAAAATTGTCAATGCCCTTCAAAGATCCAAAAAATTTAATAGGCCTTTATCGCTCTTAAAATATGTAGGCAAAAGTTTGTAGGACAGACAAAGCCTATCACATCATATTGTCTCTTACTATGAGAATATCTTTAATGGTATAAGAAAAAATGAGGAAATAATGGAAGGTGTCATTCTCAAACTTGTTACTGAGGCTGATAACATTCTTCTATATTCAGTTCCCCTTGATTTTGAAATCAGAGATGCTTTTTTTGGTCTAAAAAAGGACAGCTCACCAAGATCGTATGGATTCACAAATCACTTCTACCAGTTCTACTGGGATATCATTCACATTGATGTGTGCTGATTGGTTAAACACTTTTTCATAGATGGATCTCTCTGCCAAATCTTTAACACTCTTTTCATTGCCTTAATTCCTAAGGTGGATAATGCTAGTGATGTTATTCAATTTAGATCAGTTTCTTTGGTAAATACCATCTACAAGATCATCACTAAAATTATTACTAATCGTCTTTCTCATATTTCTGGAAGGATGATTTCATGTAATCAGTTTGGATATGTTAAAGGGAGTAAAATTCATGGTTTCCTCTTAACTACCTCTGAATGTGTGAACCTTCTTCAAAAGTCTACCAGAGGAGGAAATATTTGTCTCAAAATTGACATCTGGAAGGCCTTTGATACTATTTAACGGGGTTTTATTGGTCGCATTATTCATGAGTTTTGATTTCAAATGAACTTTATTTAAAGGGTCAATGATCTTATCAACTCTTCTCAAATATCCATTCTTATTAATGGTTCCATGAAAGGCTACTTTAAATTATCTAGAGGTGTGAGGAAAAGAGATCCTCTTTCTGCCATAATTTTTACGATTGCTGATGACTATTTGAGTAAACCTCTCCTTCACATGGCCAATGGGGGTGACATCAACAATATCTGAGCAGCTCGAGGTGTTGACTCTCCCTCTCACCTTATTTTTGTGGATGATATTATTATCTTTCCCAGGGAGAGAAAAGAACCATAACATGCATAAATAAGGCTCTTCTTCATTATTCAAAAATTTCTAGATAGGAGGTTAATTGAGAAATTCCTTTATCTTTTTTGGAAAAACATCTCACCCACCAGGAAATCCATCATTATGAGTGATCTTGGAATAAAGGAAGGGTCTCTCCCCTTCAATTATCTTGGGGTTCCCATGTTCCTTAAAAGACCTTTCCCCTCTCATTTTTTGGATGTTTTGAGTCAAATTCCCAGAACCCTTTCCTCTTGGATGGGAAAATCCCTTTCAATGGTAGGAAGGCAGTGCCTTATTAAACAAGTAGTCACTTAAAGAATGGCAACTCATTCATGGTTTATTCTTTTCCTTCCTCCATTATTAAAACCATAAATTCCTTCATGAAAAACATTGTGTGGAGTGGGAATATCTTGGAAAGGAAAGTAATCACACCACCATTGAAAAATGATGTATGCCACCAAATAGGGGGTATTAGTCTAAAAAACATTGAATCCTTTAACCACTTCCTTCAGGACCACTTCATTTGGAGACTCATTCATGATAAGTCCCCCTCCCTGGAATTTCTCCGATCCAATCTTCTTAGCAGGTTGATTATTAGAAGAATGACCCATATTTAATTATATATCTGGCCTGGTCTGAGGAACATTTTTTCAGATATCAGCAACCACTCTCAATGTTTAGTGAATGATAATTCCTATCTCAAATTCTAGAGAGACAATTGGACTGGAGCTCCCCTTATTCATAGTTTTGACAACACTGATCAGAATATCAACTATAACACCTCTATTAACGACTAGATTGCTCAAAGGGAGGTGTTGCCATCTCACAATCAGTTCACTGTATCCAACTATGATTTTGTTGACACTGATGACCTATTTATATGTTAACCAAGTCCGAATGGGATTCTGGACTCCAATGGATACTACTACCACCTAATTCATGGCACTAGTACAAGGATGGAGGCTTTCAACAAAAATGGCTATTGCCATCTCAGTTCACTTTTCTATGGAGGATTTACCTAAATAAACTACTGGTCGAGGTGAACCAACAATGTGTGGGGATTTCCTTAAGTTCATACTGTTCTTTGTGCCAAAAACACCATAATGATGTGAACCACCTATTTTTATCCTGAAAAACATCTAATTCTCTCTGGAAATAAATTTTTGACTTATTTGGGATTCATCCTCTCCAAAATGATGAAGCTTCGGGATTTCTCCTGGACCTATTGGCAGTCCACATTTCATCACAGGTATGCATCCTATTTATAGTTTCCAATGTAGTAGTGTTTCATATTATCTAGAGAGGCAGGAACAAATGATTTCATGAAGAGGATGTCTTCAACCCTAATGTTACACTCTCTAAAATCCTCTCTGTGGTGCAACATGTGAACACCCTGCACAATGACTACTACAACAACTTGGTCATGGACTATGCTGTTCTATGAAAGATTCATATTCAAGGAAATTTTCCTTAACCTCATGGTACCATCGATGTCTTTTGGACTCCCCTATTTGTGGGATGGATTAAATGCAATATGGATGGTGCTTCAAAAGGTAACCCGAGACTAGTCGGATATGGAATCATCTTCAGAGACCATAATGGAGATTTTATTTAAGTTATTCATGGACCTTGTGGTAATTCCATAGATCTTGATGCTGAAATGATGGGTTTCATCAAATATTTTGAAATTGAACATCAAATAAAATTAAAAAAAATGTTTGGTTCGAAAGTGACTCAAAGACAATTGTGTATGCAACTAGAACAGGGAAGCTTCATCTGGCTTGGAAACTCACCTCAAAATGGAACAAATTCCTCAAAGAACTTGCCTTATTGAACTATATCACACACATATATCATGAATCTAATCAACCTGATGACTTCTTTATATACAAGGGAGTCTCCATAAGCAATTTTATCCACTATTTTAGTATCCATTTTGAGCTGATTGATATTATCCAAAGGGATAAATGTAAATTTCCTTCCTTTTGACTCTTGTAACTCTTTTTTCAATATTTTAAGCCCTGCTACTTGATTTTCTTAAACTTGTTTTTTTACTTGCATGTAGGTCCCCATGGGACCAAAACACATTAAACCCTTATGTCATTTACCTTTTTTATTTACATGATTTTTCTTATTGTAATATGTTTGCATTGATATGTAATATTCATCTTTGTACTAAAAATATTCAGTTCAATCCTTTCATTGTTTTGTATTCACCCACTATCTGGATCACCACTCACCCTCACAAAGTGGTATCCGAGCATCTCTATCTTTGTTTTTCTATAGAATTGGATAATTGTTTCCTTCTTTCTTTGTTTATAGTTATGGTTTCTATATTTATTTTCCACACTTCAATCTCACTCGTAAAATTCTACATTCATTATTGATTGAATTTATTTAAATCCATTATCCCTTCTAAATTTCTCTACATTTCAAATATCTTTGAATAAAACATAGTTTACCCAAATGATAGGTCAATTTTTGGGTTTATATTCTTAACATTTTCTATAATAACTTTTCATCTACTCTATGGGTAAACATGTCAACAATGAGATATGAAATCGAGAAGTTTGATGGTGATAATGACTTTATTTTTTGGTGAATTAAGATTAGATCCCTACTTGTATAGTAATTCCCAATTGATTCCCTTTGTGGGACTAAGAAATATATCATAACTATCTATCCTTATCCTATATATGAATAGAATTACGTACAAGATGATTCATATTATTCTTCTGATTCAGATTCTGAATTTGAATCTTCAACCAATAATAGAGACTACCAACTGACCCGAGACAGGGAAAGGTGATCTCCAAGACCTCCTACTCGGTATAGTTAATATGATATGGCATCTTATTCCTTTAATGTATCCCAGGATCTTATAAATTATGATCCTAAAACCTATAGAAAATCCATAAATTACAAAGACTCAAAGCAGTTGGAATTTTCCATGAATGAAAAAATGTAGTATTAGAAAAACCATACTTGGGATTTTGTAAACAAACCAACTAATGAAAACATAATTAGTTCCAAATGGATCTTTAAAATAAAAGGAGATAACATCAGCGAAAATAAAATCAAGTATAAATCTTGGTTAGTTTATAAGGGTTTCCTTCAAAGAGAGGGAATTGATTACATTGAAATTTTCTCCATGTTGATAAGAATTCTTCCTATAGGCTTTTATTATCGTTTTCTGCCTATAATGATCTACATATTGAATAATTAGATGTTAAAACCACTTTTTCATAGTGATTTGAATGATAAAATTTATATGAAACCTCTTAATGGTTATCCTAATGAATTAAAATTAAATCAAATCATCTTTTTTAATAACTCATTGTATGGTTTGAAACAATAATCTAGGAAGTGGTACTTAAAATTTAATTCGTCCATGTTGTCTAACCAGTTCATTAGGAGTCAGTTTGATGCATGTGATTACTTTAAAACAACCAAAAAAATACATGCTTTACCTGGTTCTTTATGTTGATGACATTCTTGTCATTTTAAAAAATATGAATCTCATTTCTACTATTAAATCACAATTAAAAAGTATGTTGGAAATGGAAAAACTAGGTTCAACTAATCAAATCTTAGGTATTGAGATAATTAGAGACATGCCAAATAAAGTTCATTATTTATCTTAGGATGATTTTGTTTAAAAAATAATCAAGAAATATAAGTTTGAATCTCTCAAACTATTAAATATTAATCTCAGAGAAAATTTTAAACCGTCTTTAACACAAGTACTCATGGCTGTTGATGATGTAAACTTTATGTCTCAAATACCCTATGCTAATATTGTGGGCAGTGTCATGTACTGTATGATTTTCACTTGCCTATATATTTCCTATGAAATCTTATCTTTAAGAAAATTCATTCCCACAAATGGGATGCCACATTGGCATGCCCTTAATTGAATTTTAACATTCATATCTTATAGCTATAACATTGCTTTGTGTTATGGTAAAAACATGGATACTATTGAAATAATTTCTTCTTATGTTGATGCTTAATTTCTTTGGAAACATTGATACTCGTAATTCTATAACCAGTTATGTATTTACTCCCTGTGGTGGTCTTATTTCATGTAAATGCAATATGTAGTTTGTCATTACTCTTTCAACCATAGAATTTGAGTAAATTTCCTTAACTGAGGCTATTAAGGACGGTTTTTGGATCAAAGGTGTGTCTTTTGAAGTTCGCCTATATGATTATGTTATCAATATATATTATGATAACCAATCTTCCATTCACCTATCAAAAAAAAATTTCATTCCATGGTAAATATAAGCACATAGATATTATGTTACATTTCATTAGAGATTTTGTGGAATTAGGAACCATGAGTTTCATGAAGATACATATTGAGACATCAACTCGAATGATAGTTTGTCTAAAGCTGTGGTGTTGTGTTAATTCAATTTTTTTAGATAGATTGAATTTGGTTCTAATTATATAACCATAGGTAAAATAACATCAGCAAATTTAATTGAAAATGATTGAGATTTTTGAATAATGTATTTTCATTCTTGTTTTCATATTGAATTGTTCCTTAGTTTGTTCATCCATTTTATTTTGATAAAACCAAACATGAAAACATATATATTTCTTTATTTCTATCATTTGATATACTATTGGGCCTTTTCTGTTTGTGTTGGGAAAATTTCCTATGTGGGGATTTTGTTATGCCTTGCACTTTGACCAGTCTACTAGGTGCCTTGTACTGATTCAACAATCCATCTAGAATTTCTTATTGACCATCTATTAGCCACACTACCCATTCAATTTGAGTTGTCCATCTGTTGCGGGTTATATTTTTACTACCGCCATTCTGTGTTTCTTGTGATTTGTGGGATCACCTAAGTGGCTATGGTTTTATAAGGAATAATCTAGTGTAAAGGGGTTTGATCACCCCTATGTTGTGTCTCTTAAACATCAGATTAATTAGATAACTCTACCTTGGCTCTATCTCTCGACTCTTGCAAGAAAAAACCCTATCCCGATGTCCTTGTGTTGATATAATAGAGCTCCTATCTAGGACTACCGCTCTCTCTATCCTCATATCATTTCTAGTATTGTAGTGTAGGTGAATTCCTTACATGATAGAAGAAGTGTGGCCCCTTTCCAAGTGTCATCTCTATTAGCACTACATGAAGAAGAAGAAGATACAGATCTAGGTTTGTCCTACATCAGCCTTCCATCATGAAGTGATAAAGACTATCTGAGTCCATTTTAACTCTGGAACTTTATGTGTTACTTTCTTCGGTCTTGTTTTTTTATTAAAATAAGTTAATATTTTTTCCTTACGATTCTTTTCTTTTTATTCCTTCCACTTTTTGTGTTTATTTCTTGATCCTAATAAAACTTGTGTGTGGGTGGTGGTGTTCTTGTCGTGCACGTAGGTCCCCACAGGACCGAAGCACATTAAATCATTGTGTTATTTACCTTTTTTCTTTGCATAAATTTGATTCTTGTATTTTTTTCATCAATATGTAATATTCATATTCACACTACAATGATTCAATGCAGTCCTTTTTTTGTTTGGTAATCACCCATTGTTGGGATCACCACTCAACCTCACACTCAGCTTTGTCATTCTTGGCTTACAGAAGCTTTCTAAATCCTTGACCATTATTCTAACATCGCCACATGTGAGAAATGGATTTTCATATTTGGGAAGTGTCTCATCTTATTTCTTTTGATTCTTTAACCAAGCCTCTTCATTAAAACATTTTTCCAAAACCATATGTTTTTTCTCAACCTCAATGTGATCGAATATTGGATAACTATACACAGTTTCTTCCCTGTATCTATTGATAAAATAGACTAGTATTTTATTTATAGTATAACACCTTGTTAGTTTGAATTAATTGTTAAAAAAATCATTTTCATGTTTCCCTATATGCATTCTTTTTCATTACATGGTCCAAAACATATACTTATTGGTTATAAAATAATTAAACTGTATATGTATGTTTTACTTAATAAATAAACATGTTTGACTCAGTTATTCAATTTTTTCATTTGATGTTGCTATTTTATTCTTAAACATGTTTAATAATTGGGATATTTTTATTACCAGTGGGAGATTGGGGATGAAATGCTTCCATCTATAGGTGAATGAAAGAGGACCTGATTGTATTAGTAGGGATGCTCATCTATTCCACCTACGTCTGATATTTGTGCCGAGGTGATTTATGCTTCCAATGTGATCTCAATAGGTGAACATTGTCATTGTTGAAAAATCATGACTGAGTGGGTGAACTATGTGAGTGGACTCTATTTATAGTTTGAACTGTGATAGTTCCACTTGACGTGTTAGAGAAACATATTGGAGATAAATTTTGTTAGAGTTTCAGGTAATGATTTTTAGTTAGATCATGTTTGTAACTTGTTTATTAGTGATTTATGTATTTTATTGGAATTTGAACCTATTTATGAATTATTTTTGAACATATATTTTCAAATAAATCCTATATTGTATTTTCAATGAAGTGAATTTAGTAATTTTTATATAATAAAAATGATAAATATATTTTATATAATAAATAAAAGCACTGATAAAGGGGATATTTTATCATTTCTTAAATAAGAACAGATAAAGGCCTAGGTTTTTTAATAGAACTTCAATTATCTGTTGTATTTTACACTCGAGAAGGCCTATTTTTACATTGTAAAATAAATTTTGTTTAGTAGTGAGAAATCAACCGCGTGTCAGTATGATGCTTTATTTTCTTTGTATAAAATGAAGTGTCATGTGACCTTCACATATGTAATAAGTGAAGAATCATGTAAAGTGGGTTAAAAGTGAGTAAAAGCACTTGGATTGGTGTGAAAACTTAACAGAATGATCATTGAGCCATTTATAATCTATAGAAATCAACTACACATCAATCAGATACTCATATTTTTCAGTATGATCCAGAGTGGCATTTCACATTTCTACTTTCATTAAAATGAACTATCCCTCGTCAGGGGGTCAAAACTAAGCAAAAACATTTTTATTGGCGTCAAAATATATAAAAATTATTATTGAGTTATTTATTTTACAGAGTCAACCGTGTGTCAATCAAATGTTTTTATATCATGGTATAATTGAAAACATCATTTATCCTTTTATACATTTATTAATATGACATATCTCTTGTTAGGAGGTCAAAACCTAGCTAAAAAGTTTTGAATGATGTGAAAATATTGGAAAACGATCCTCAAATCATTTTTGTTCTATAGTAAGTAAAGACACATCAATCATAGTTGTCATTTTTCTGAGATGACTGAAAATGGATTTCAATTGTGTTTTGAAAAACTAAAACAAGCTTGTCATGGTCAAGACCCGAGAAAGTGACCACAGATTGATGTGAAATCATTAGAAAGTTTTCACTGACTTATTTGTGACATGAAAAAGTGGACGAAACATCAATATGACATGTGGTGTGATAGAAATAGTGGAATAAATAATTCTTAATGAATTGGAAGCCTTTGAAAAAGTGCATTGGGGTGTAAAAACCAAGAAAACGACCTCTTCATTCTATGAAATTAAAAAAAATCAGTCATTAATGATTGGGAAAATGTAGGGATTGATATCATGTCACTATGTGTTGTCATTTTTCCAGGATGATAGAAAATGAATTTTTAATGTTTTAAAACACAAACACCTGTGTGTAACGGTCCAAACCATAGTAAACGACCATAGATTGTCGTGAAATCAAAGAATAAATCTCTTTAATTTTTTTTACTTGTACGAGAAAACAACCTGTCAGTCTAACATGTGGTGTTCTCAAACTAACTGAATACATAGTTTTTAAAGATTTGGTTGTTTCAAAAAACTCATGTAGGGAGTCAAAATGAAGTAAATGAACTTCAATTTTCATTAAATCATAAGAAAAAACAATATAATGATTTTTTGAAATATACACCATGAAGGCATGTCAATATGATTTTTTCTTGGAATGATCGAAAATATATTTTTAGTGTTTTCGGACTCTAAAAAATGTATGGGACGGTTCAAACCATAGAAAATGAACCTGTATTGATGTGAAATCATAAGAAAAGTACATTTGAATTATTAGTGATGTGTATGAGAACACCACAAGTTAATTTGACATGTGGTGTGGTTGGAATGACTGAATAATCATTTTAAAATTTAAGTAAAAATATATATACATATTAGAAAGTATTAATACGTAGAGAATTGAACTAACAAAGACTATTGTTGTAATTTTGATTTAAATAATCTTGTGAGTTCTAATTTCTAATCTTATTTTTCTTATTAGGGTTATATCATTTATTTTTAACTTATTTGATTTTGTCTTATATGATATGATGGGTGGGGTTTTTGCACACCAGGGCTCTCCCAAGCTATATATCTTTACTTAAAAGTATTGACCACACTTTTCATTTAAGCCTATAATATTTTGGGGATAAAGTTAAAAGAAAATCCAAATAAACAAAAATGAAAGAAAAAAATAGAGGAGGGGGTAAGGGAAATGCTTCAGAGGCACTGAATTTTCGTAGTGAACTTCTGAATGAATAATTTAGGTATCCATTAGAACCCAAACCCAGTAATCCATTACTTTAAGAAAAAACTACTTCCCTATGCATGACACCATGCATGTGCATGCATGCGTGCGGGTGACACCTCCATTCACTCCCTAATCACTGAAAAAATGGTAAAAAGTTTTTTTATTCCCTCCATACCCCCATACCTTACCTTATACTTCATCCTATCCATTACTGGCCTAGTCCTACAACTTATAAATACCAGATTAACCCTCCTCTATTCCCAACAATTTCTCTCACCTCCCCCACAATACATCAAAAAAGCAACAAAAATGGAACACCCCGCATCTTCATCTCCCTCAGTGCTAATTCCCCTTCTCCTATCCCCCTTCTTTATCCATATATGTTAAGGTCCACTCATGGATACAGTGACCACTTACATAGTGCTGGCCTTTGGGGCTCGGCTAGATGACATGACAGACTCCTCAAGGGAGTTCCTTTCCGCTTGGGCGGCAGCCTGCGCCTCCTCCTCACCCTCCCAAATTTATGTGCCCCCAGAAGGTTCCTGATCACCTCTCCACTTGTGTTCACTGGAAGGAGATGCAGGAGTATCCCACCACCATACTGATTGAAGATACCCTGATCGCACCCTCAGACTACCACACCCTCAGGGGCACCACCAACTGGATCATGTTCCAGTATGTGTTTAGAGTCTCCATCCATTTATAATAAAATGGTTTAATGAAATAAAATTATTTTAATATATTAATAGAAAAAATTTATTAATGAGAATGTTTTTTGAAAAAATATATTAATAATTATAGAAAACATCCCCGCACCATCCCCTATAAAAAACTCATCAGAAAATATGCAATCAAATTGGAATGCAATAATTATAGAAAACGTTGAAATACAAAAAAAATCATTGAACTATCATTTCAATTCAAAATTTTCATTCAAAATATTTTAATTGATGTGGAATTTAAAAATAATAAAAAAATTACAATCAAATATATATAGAATCATAACTCCTTTAGTATTCAACCGTCATACAAAACCATGTTCCAGTAATCAGATCGATGTTTGTCTTAGTAATGGTACATAAAAAAAAATAAAAAACTATAATTTTAATATTACATAGTCCACATATGATAGTTTATATTATTAATTACTGAATATATTAATGATATTATCAGTTATACTATTATTTATTCTCTTAATGATTATACTGTTAATTTTATATTAATTGTTAACTATACTATTAATTTATAATAATTCTATGAATTGCTAATTACGTTGTTAATTAACAGTCTATATAAATTATATTCTTAGTCACTGAATATAGATTTTAATAATTATATCATTAAACTAAAATAAATTATGGATAGTTGTCCTAATGTTTCAAAAAAATATGAGCTTGTTTACACAGTTTTGACTACGTGACCATCATTTTACAATAAAATGACACTTTTATATCAAAAACACAAACTTTTGGTTGTACCGGCTATATCATGTGTCTCATTGATATGTAGTCAATTTATAAACACAAAAAATGAATTATGGATTGTTTTCCTAATGTTTGAAAACAATATGATATCATTTACTCGATTTGGACTATATGATGTGTGTTTTAGAGGAAAATGACACTTTTATATTGAAAACATGGACTTTGAGTCATATCGGACACATCATGTGTATGATTTATGTGAATTTAAATTAGCACATCACAAATGAAGTATGGATCATTTTCTTAAAGATCTAAAAAACTATAATCTCTTTTACTCAGTTTTATGTTGTGACACGTGTTTTTCACTAATATGGCAGTTTTATATTGAAAATATGCACTCCCTATAACACTGGCCACATCGTGTGTCCTATTGACTTATGGTAGATTTTTACACATCAAAAATGAACTATGGATCATTATCTAAAATTTAAAATATATTCTAACCTCATTTACTTGAATTTGGGTATGTGAAACGTGTTTTAGAGTAAAATGACACTTTTATATTGAAAACAGGCACTTGGAGTCTTACCGGCCACATTGTGTATCGGATTGATGTGATATTAATTCATACATGTCACAAATGAATTGTGGATAATTTTACTAATCTTTCAAGACAATATGAGCTCGTTTACTCAGTTTTGGATATGTGACATGCATTTTATACTAAAATGACACTTTTATATTGAAAACACACACTTTGAGTCACATCAGCCACATCATATGTCTGATTGACATGTGGTCGATTCATACGCATAAAAAATGAATTATGGATCATCATCAAAAATCATGAAATTAATATATGCTCGTTTACTCAGTTTTTTCTATCTGACCCATGTTTTAGTGTAAAATAACATTTTTATATTTAAAACATATACTTTGAGTCATACCGGCCACATTGTGTGTTAGATTAATGTGAATTTAATTCCTACACATCAAAAGTAAATTTTGTATTGTTTTTATAAAGTATCAAGATAATATGAATTTGATTACTCTATTTTAGTTATTTAATGTTATTTTACATTAAAATGACAGTTCTATATTGAAAATGTGCTCTTTGAGTCATACATGACACATCATACGTCCGATTAATGCATTTCAAATTCATACACATCATAAATGAATTATGTGTAGTAACAAAGATTTTCCATGTATTATTTTTGGATATTGTATGAATTAATTTTGAGATGAGATAGTGAGATGACATGTGATTTCGAGTCTTGGTGATCTTGGAATTAATATTTGAAATATATTAAATATATTAGATGCACACACACACACAAGTTTCATGAAAAAAATAGAATAAATTCTAAATAGAGGCTTATATTATAAATCTATGGATGTCCTTGAGTTCATAACATGAGTTTTACCCTAGGTGCGATATATCTTTGGAACACATTGGGCATTCGAGTTGAGGCATGATCATCGTAGGATGTTTAAAAATATATTAATTTATTTTAATAATTGACCAAATAAGAATTCTATAAATATACGATTATGATTGATTCTCAATGTTAGCTGCTAAACCCTTAATATCCATAGAATCATTTGAGATCCATTGGAGGAGTTACTATTGGTGAACGAAAACTTGATTGAATATTGACAACCGGTGTGCAACATAAATCAAGGATATCCCCAAGGACAACAACATAGATTCATTCTTTTGTCACTGGTAGATCCAAATTGAGGTAGAATGTTGATTTGTTTGGATTTATCCACGTTTTTTATTCCTGTGATGAATGTGAACCAATCAACTAATGAATTGATTCACGTATTATGCGTATTATGGGTATGAGGTAGATTTATCCTGGAATTTGGGAATAACCTTTTCATTATCACATTATATCTTTTTTTATTGTTTTAATGTTAAAAAATAAAGGCCAACATATACATTGGATGAGGTTATTTCCTCATGCTTTTTCTTTTACTTCTCTTCCCCATTTCTCATTCATTGTTGAAAAAACTCTTGGCTCATGAGTCGGTGAAAAGGACGTGTATACAAAATCGTAACTCCTTCATAAAAACTCATCACATGATATACAATCAAATTGGAATGAAATAATTATTTAAAAAATTGAAATAAAAAAGATACGTTGAACTGTCATTTCAATTGAAAATTTACATACAAAATATTAAAATTTATGTTCTATTTACAATTAATCAAAAAAATCACAACACAATATATACAAAATCACAACTCCTTGAATGTTAAACTTTTATACAGAACCATGTTCCTGCAATCGAACCGATACTTATCTTAGTAATGATACATAAAAAATAACCAAATTATAATTTTAATGTTATATTGTAAACATATGATACTTTATATTGTTAATTAATTAATATATTAGTGATATTATCAGTTATACTATTATTTATACTCTTAATTATTATACTCTTAATTTTATATTAACTTTTAATTATATTAATAATTAATAATAATATTATGAATTGCTAATTATGTAATGAATTAATAATCTATATAAATTATATTTTTTGTAATTTAATATAGTTATTAATAATTATATCTTTAAACTAAAATTAATTATGGATTGTTTCCCTAAAGTTTCAAAACAATATGTACTTATTTACATAGTTTTGGCTATGTGATGTGCCTTTTACACTAAAATTACTATTTTATATTAAAAGCACAATATTTTAGTCTTACTGGAAACATAATGTGTCTGATTGATGTGTGGTTGATTTATAAATATCATAAGTGAATAATGGATCAATTTAATAATGTTTGAAAAAAATCTGAGATCATTTACTCAATTTGGGCTATGTGTCATGTGTTTTAGAGTAAACCAACACTTTTATATTGAAAACACACACTTTGAGTCATAATGGACACATTGTGTTTCCAATTGATGTGAAGTCGATTTTGACACATAAAAAATGAATTATGGATCATTGTCATAATATTTTAAGAAAATATGATCTCATTTACTATGTTTTGGCTATGTGACGCTCATTTTTCACTAAAATGACAGTTTTATATTGAAAATGCACACTTTGAGTCATAACAGCCACATCGTGCATCCAATTGACTTTTGGTCGATTCGTACACATAAAAAATGGATCTTTGTCCTAAATTTTGAAAACAATATGAGCTTTTTTACTTGATTTTGGCTCTAGGACATGTGTTTTAGAGTAAAATGACACTTTTATATAGAAAACATGCACTTTGAGTCATACCGGCCACATCGGGTATCATATTGAGCTGAGATCAATCCATACATGTCAAAAATAAACTATAGATTATTTTCCTAAACATTCAAGACAATATGAGATCATTTACTCATTTTTTTCTATGTGACATGCATTTTATACTAAAACAACAGTTTTATATTGAAAACACACACTTTGAGTCACACCGGCCACATCGTGTGTCTAATTGATGCATTGTTGATTCTTACGCATCAAAAATGAATTATGGATCATTTTCATAGAGTTTAAAAAAAATCCGAGGTCGTTTACACAAAATGGGGTGAGGATAAAATTATGGGGGTATCCTAGCATGAGGTTAATGAGTTACATCCTCTTTCAGCATGTGAGGATGATGAACGTTGAGAACCTAATAATCATCGACTATAGAAATAGCCCTGATGACGAAGACTACCCATGACTGGTGTCAGGGGTGAATATCAGTGACATGACTTACTAGGACATACAGGGGACATCAACGATGGTGGTGGGGGTGAAGCTGGACTACAACCCTAGTAACTCCTACACTGGCATCTAGATGTAGAATGTGAAACTCACTTATGATAACTGACCCATGTAGTCATCCTGTATCCATGCCGTCGGCACCACCTCGAGCGATGTTGACTCCTCCGACTACCTCTAAAAGTGTATCCCTCCCCAAATAACTCAACTTATAAGTTCATTTGACGAGACTGATATAAAAATGACTACACAAATAATTTCTACAACTAATATTTTTTCAATAAAACCACAATGTTAACTTAAATTAAATAAAAAATTTATTTAGATTTTTTACATATTTTTTATATTTATTTCATCATCAAATTTTACATATCCATACATTTATAATAAAATAGTTATAATAAGAAAAATTATATTTAATATATGTATAGAAAAAAAATCATTAATGAGATTTTTTTTTGCAAAAAAACAATTTTTTATTTGAAATTTACTTAAATGAAAATTTATTTTCAACACATCAAAATTTTTATCCCATGAACAATTTAAACTGGTGTGATATTTCAATTAATCAAAAAAAATTACTAACCAATATATACAAAATCATTACTCAAGATGACATTCTTAAACCATCAACCTTCATACCAAAGTTTATTCCAATAATCAAACTAATGTTTATCTTAGGGGTCCCCCACAAGTGGGGACCACACATGGTTCTTTTAAACTAAAAAGGTAAAAGATAAAGAAAAAGATATGAAGGGTAGATATGTGATATATCATGTTGTGGGTATCCTTTATATACAATATGTTTGACTCTTCTCTCTTCAGTTTTTTGGGGCAGTGCAGTTGCGTTTTTTTGGTGTGTTTTTCATATCTACGACCGGAAAAACTACTATGATATGATCGTATTTCATATGAGGTTGGTTTTGATATGATCCTGGTGCTTTTTAATCTTCACCATATTTTCATACAACTATCTCCTCCTATCACGACCTGATCTATTTTGGTTTCCTTATCTGGTTGCGTTCCTCATTTTGGGCTAGGTTCAGACTGCATCTTCTCTCCACCTTTGATCCACTATTTTTTCTAAGTATTATTTTTGATATCCCACTCATCTTTGGAAGCCTCTTCTTCTACTATTGATTATTAATGGATTCATATTATAGATTAGGTCCTGTGGTATTTCCCTTTTGGTGTTTTACATGTTAAAAATTTCTGGTGTCGACATTTATTTTCAGCACACATATATTTTCTTACTGTGCATCTACTTTAAATTTTCAATCTTGTTTTAAGGGAAAGAATTGTTTTCTCTACACATTTTCTTTTTTTGTTTTAGTATTTATCACTTGTTATCTTTCCCAATATCTTGTATCATAGAGTTTGGTTTTTATTTCATATTTTTTATGGAATCTAAATATAGTCAGATGATTTTATTGAATGGTACAAATTATCGTATGTGGTGACAGAAAATAAAGGATCTTCTTTTTTTCAAGAAAATTCATCCTTTTGTGTTTAGTACTTAGAATCTAGAAATAATGTCAGATGAATAATGGGATTTTGGACATGATATGGCTCGAGGTTTCATTTTCCAATCAGTCGAAGATAATGTGATGAACCAAATTATCAACATATCTCATGCCAAAAATTTGTGGTAGAAGCTTGAGACTAACTTTCCTTCCAAGATAGGAAACTATAAATTTTTTCTTCTCAAAAAAATGATGGATTTTAGGTACAAAGATTGTACATATATTTATGACTATTTGAGTGAATATCAGGGATGTTTTGATCCGTTTTTATGGTATGGGTATTAAATTTAATGATGTGGTTTAGCGATTTTATTTCTTAACACGTTACCCAATTCTTGGGAGAATTTATGTGTTACTCTAACCAGTTCTGCTCCTGATGGTGTTGTGACATTCAGTTTTTTTAAGTTTTCTATTTTTAATGAATAATTATGGAGATTTACTCAATAGAAATTCTCTTCAATGATTTTAGTCATACAGAATAGGGGAGGAGCTAGGAAAATAATCAAGGACATAGTAGTCGAGGTAAGAGAAAAGACAGAAGGAAATCCTTGTCGAAAAACAGAGATTTTAAATGTTATCATTATGGTAAGAAGGAAAATTTTAAGAAGTTTTATTATCAACTGATAAGGTAAAATAGAATGAATGAATATCAGAAGAAGAAAAATGGTGATGGAGATGATCATGCTATTGCTGCTACAGTGGGTGATCTTGTTATTAACTATGACTCCATTAACATTTATTCTAATGATTCTTACTGGGTTGTTGAAAATGGTGCGTATTTTCTTAGGATATCAAGTAAGGATCTATTTATATCATAAAACCCATGAAATTTTGGGATTTTGAATATGGGTAATGATGGTCATGAGGATGTTGTAGGTGTCGAGACTGTTTGTTTAGAGACCAATACATGAAGTAAGCTAGACATGAAGAATGTTAGACATGAACCTAAGGATATATTGAATATTATTTCTACTAGAATTATTGATGATGAAGGTTTTATAAATACTTTTAAGGATTTAAAAAGGAATCTTTGTCATGTTTATTTAATTTTGGCCTGAAGGAAGAATCAGACAGGTTTGTACTGGACTAGAGATTCTATTTCTGATGACACTGCTAGTACTGTTGAGTGCAGTGTTCCATCCAAGATATTGAATAAGAGGATTAGACACATTAGTGAGATAGGTATTGGTTGTTTGGACATGATAAATATTCTTCCAGATTTTAATAGTGTCAAATTGGACATTTTAGATCACTGTACGGATGGAAAATAGAGAAAGGTGAGTTTTAGTAGTCATCCTTTGCACAGGAAGTCATATGTACTTGAATTATTACATTATGATGTTTTTGGTCCTTTGAAATTTAAAACCTTTAGTAGTGGTATTTATTTTTTGATTTTTTTTGATGAATACAAAGAAATGATTTGGGTTTATGGTTTGAATTCCAAAATTCAGGTGCTCAGTGTTTTTAAACAATTTCAGGTTTCTACCGAGAGGGAATCTGGTAAGAAATTGAAATGTATTAAAATAGACAATAGAGGTGAGTATTTTGGTCTATTTGATAAATATTATAGGGTATAATGTCTTTGAAATCAAAAGATTATTCCTAAGAAACCTCACCTAAATGGTGTTGGTAAGTTTATGAACGATACATTTTTAGAAATATTTCATTGTTTGCTTTCTAAATCAAGGTTTCCTAGAAAGTTTTGGGGTGAGACTTTATTTATTGTTTCTTATATTATCAATTTATCACCTATGGTTTCCTTGAAGATAGAAACTCCCGAAAAGTTTTGGTATGGAAAATAGATTAGAAGCAATAACTTACATGTTTTTGGTTGGAATTATTTTGTTCATGTTTCTATAGATGAGAGATCCAAGATGGATGGTAAGTGACAACAATGTAATTTTATTGACTAGGGACATGATGAGTTAGGGTACAGTTTTTATGATCCTTATTTGAAGAAACTAGTTAAAATCCATGATGAAGTGTTTAAGGAGTATAAGAATATTACAGATATAGATAAAGTAGAAAATTATACTTCTCCACCTTCTGATAAATTTTTCAGTCTTGATCCAGGTTCTGATTCACACATACCTCTTATTGTTGATTTTTATGATCTTGTTGATGTGCAGAATGATGTTCAAGTTGAACAGGTTGAAGTTTATATTTTCGATGCACCTTTTTTTCTAATGATATAGTTTTAGGGGTTATTAATGAACCTTTAGTTACACTCCAAAGGTCATCATGATTTCATACCATTTCTATTTGGTATTCACCTAACAAGTATGTGATCCTCTATGAAGGGGTAGATAAAGAATATTTTGATGAGGCAATGGAGAGTGATCATAAATATAGATGGGTTGCGGCAATGGATTATGAGATGAGATCATTTCATGACAACCATACTTTTGAGATGGTGAATTTACCTACAGGTAAGAGAGATTTTCAAAATCAGTGGATTTATCATCTTAAAAATGAATAATCTAGTTCTATTACATGATACAAGGAAAGGTTAGTTGTTAAAGACTTTCAATAGAAGAAAGGTATTGATTTTGAGGATATTTTTTCACCTATTTTCAAAATGTATTCCATTCATGTTGTTCCTAGTTTGGCCACTATTTAGGATTTTTAGATTTAGCAGATGCATGTGTAGACATCTTTCATTCATAGAGATTTAAGGGAGGAGATTTATATGGAGAAGCTAGAGAGTTCTTTTAAAACAGGTAAATAGAATCATATCTACAGGTTAAAGACTATTTTGTATGGTTTGATGAAATCTCTGAGGTAGCGGTATAAGAAGTTTGAATATGTTATTTTTCCTCTATATTTGAATAATATATCTTTGGATCATTGTATTTTCATTTTGAAATTTATTGATAATGATTTTATTATACTATTTCTTTATGTTGACGATATGATTATTGTTTGAAATGATGCTTCTAGAATTGATAGATTGAAGAGGGATCTTTGTTAGTATTTTTCAATGAATGTATTGAGACCAGCATAATAGATTATTGGATTGTTGATCTCCCATGACATAAAGGATAAGAAATTTTCGTTATCTCACGATATATATATTGAGAAGGTTCTTTAGATATTTTCAATGGGTAGAGAGAAAGTGATTAGTACACCTATTAATTTACATTTTATACTCAGTACTAGTCAGTCACCCTCTACTGATAAAGAGAAAGAGATGAGGTGAAACACGTACCTTATTCATATTTCATTGGATGTTTGATGTATTTGATGGTATGTACTAGACCATCTATAACTCATGCAGTTTGTGTAGTCAGTAGTTTTCTATCTAATCTAGGTAGAGAGCATTAAAGATTTTTGAATTATATATTTCATTATCCCCCGAATACTTATGATATGATATTTTTTTTGGAAGTGGGAAACCTATTATTTTTTTCTTTATAGATTTAAATATGGAAAGAGATATTGATTAAAGGAATTCTACTTTAGGATATTTGATCACTTTTGTAGGGGGTGTTATATCTGGGAAATATAGATTACAGAGATGTGTTTCTTTATCTGTAACACCCCAAGCATCTACGGTACGTTTCCCTTCGAATAATGCGATAGCGTGTGTTGTACGCAACCTCGAGTTCTAACACACACCACAACTAATTAAACTAGCCGTTGTAAATAGTGATACCTACTTTTTGAAATCATATATATTTTATATTTCAAAATGGACTTCATTTTTGGTTTCGGAATATCGAAATTATCCTAGGGTGAAATTTTGGTACTTTTCGGATAACTTTTATATTTTGATGAATAGTGAAAATTACTAAATTTTAATTAAAAACAACTTTTTTAATCAAAATAAGTAATAGTGATAAATTATGAATTTGAGTGGTTTTAAAGTATATTTAGAATATATTTTTACCATTTAATATAATGTTGGTCATTGGACATAATTTTACAATTAAACCGAACATAAACAAGTGTCAATCTTTTGGTAGTTATTATCTCTTAAAAACACGCTTTTTGTTTTGACAGCGGGAATTAATTTTAAATTAATTTCTGCCACTTCTGTGTTTTGAATTTAGAAAAATGGATTCCATATTTGGAATCAGGATGTTCAAATTGTGTAAATAGGTAACTTTTATTTTTAGACATTTTGAATAATTACTGCGGTAAATATTTTATTTACCATGGTTAAGGGTAAATCCGGTAAATAAGGGTTAAAAAAAAATATTATAATAATACTAAATTACCCTAAAACGTGTCTTAACCCTATTGGTTGATACATAGTCGACCATGGGCATCTTTGGGTCTATTTTGGGACCCCATGGATCCACTTGTAAGTGATAATGACACTTTATTTTAATTAAGTTAAAATGAATACAAAAATGACACAAGCATATATCTTTTAGAACAACAATTGTTACATAGGGTTATATATGTTGGATTTTAGATTATAAATATTCATTAGAAATATAAAAATATTTCCTACATAATGATATTTTATTTATAATTTTTAGACATTAAATAATTTATTTTATATATGACACAATGATGATGCAGTAATTACTATAATAGTGAAAAATTAAAATAATTGATATTATAAATACCCAAATAAATATAATATGAAACTTTTAATGAATTAAACTAATTTTCTAGGATAATATGATATATTAGGATTGATATAATTGACTTTGTTCGAAGTAATCAATCTGTTATGAGTTTCAAAAAAAATCAACTATTGAATAGTGTCAAAATTGACATAAAAGAGTTCTTAAAACAAATATTATATTATTAATTGATATTAAATTCCTAAAAATCTAAGGTTCGGCCAAGAGACTTATATCATGATAGGTTAATCATTAATGTACCACTTGGGGGTCTCTTGGATGTATATAGTAAGTTTATTAACCATATTATATAAAAATACAAAGAGACATTGTAAAAGTGAAACTAATTAACTTAGAGTTAATACTTAAAGATAAGGTTAATATAAGTACCCAAACCTGTCTAAATTATATTGGTTGAGTGGTTTTCGACTTATCCCCACCTTAACCTTTGAATAATAAGCTTTTGAGCCATTAGAAACCGAATATGAATTTATTATAAATTAATATTTCTAACTTTTCCAAAGGTGCCCCTCACCCCTCTTATAAAAGGGAACTCCTCCTTCTCATTTCTTCACACCTATAAAGCCTTTTGGTTCGGCCAAACTCTGCCCAAATACTCTCCCAACATCCCTCACTACAACCTAGGGGCCTTAGTTTGATCAGAAAGCCAACCTAAGGAGCCCTTTTGATCAAATCAAAAGGAAGAACCCGAAGAAGAGGTAATGATTTCACCACCCTTTTCTAAGTTCATTTCTTCTTCCACTTCTTCTTCCTTTGTTCTTACCATTCTAAAATAATAACTCCAGTATCTCACATATACTGTGATGTTATTATAAGTATGGTACAACCATATTCAGTATTCTATCCACCCTTTGAATAACATGTCACCATACGTGCGTACGTACGGCTTACCGTCTCCACGTCGTGGTGTAATTGTTATTCAATATAATATTATTTGGATGGGTATAATAATGATGTGTAACTCATGTAAATAATAAATATAACATGTTAATGATTCTGTATATATGATATACCATTCATTTATATATTATTTTAATATCAAAAGAATGATATTGTCGCTCGTGCGTACGTACGGACTACCGTCTCCACGAACGCGATGAGATTCATTCTCCATCGTATCCATTCAAGTATAATTATCATTTTATGATTTAAAAATGATGTTTAAGGACTTGATATCATTCTGGATATGAATAAGATACAACAAACATGGCTTATGTAACAAAACATATAAAAGAAAATGAGTAAGTTAACACCCGAAACGATGATAATTCTAAGATATTATTAATAAATCAATGTTAAAAGATCATATATGATATCATATTAATATATATGATTCTTGTATAATTTAATAACAATTATTTCACCACTATACAGGAGGTTAACCTACCCCAACCAAGGAAAAGTACAAGGTAAGGGTTATTTCACAATCTCTTCATTATCCGAGGTTGTTTATACGTAATAATCTACTGGGATCTCTTTATCATCCACATCCATGTTTCTTAAAAATGTATTTCAAAACATTTTTACTATTTACAAGAATATGGGTTAAAGTCATTTATACCCTTGTTTGAATTTTTATAAGAGGAATATTTCCGTCGTTTTCCAAACAAGGTCCTTTTTAACCTTTTCGACAGAATTAAGGTAAGAATGTTTTTTTAACTTATACGGCGGGTGCGGCTATTTTACGCCGTTATAAAATCTTCAAAGCTTCCCTTACAAGCTTATAAGAATATTTTCAAAGAAAATGTTTTATTTTATATGGATCTTAAATTATTTCAAAATAAAAGGAGATATTTCTTTAAAAAGAATTTTGATTTCATCTATGTCAACATCCTTTGATGGATTTTAAGATTATTTGAAGTTGATTTATTATGATACAAAACTTCTATATTGTATTGAAGGTTTTGTGATATGTTTGACTATGGATGTGCTATTTTTATACCATTCATAGTTTATGGTGAAATTATTGACATTTCGTATGATAGTTTTAATACGAATGTTTATGTTATGTTTAAACCTTTTCATATGGGAATGCATTGGACTTAATAAGTGACGGGTGGAGCCCGCTATAGCTCCTCGATGCATCGGTAGGTCTCATGAGACAAACTAGTGTCTTGGCACAAGGCCTTGACAAAATCTTATTTGTAGTCTTGGCACGAGGCCTTGGCTATGTGGTTATGATAGTCTGGCATTATGCATTCCAACATTATGAAAGTGGTTATTGATTTTGCATGTGATTATTCGATTAGTAGAATATCCATGTGAATAAGTAAATGGAATTATTTCATTTTACTTTTTCCATACTATGTTGAAGTTCATGTTTAAAAGGATTTTGTTTTAGTAATTCATTGCCTTAAATGTTTATGCTTATTTTGAATGTTCCGCTATATTGTTATCCTTACTGGGCATTTGAGCTCACCCCTTTTCTATGTTTATTTTTCCCAGGTAGTGAAAAGTAAATTATGATTGACTTGCAGGGATATTATGAGGGGTTAATAGTGTGGATATGAAGACTTTGTTGTTGTAGTAGTTTTTCACTTTGAAATGTAATGTAAAACTTTATGAATATATCTAGTGTTTCCAAGGCTACTAAACCAATCGGTCTTTCGAGATTTGATCTTTCTTGTGATCATGCCAATGTTATGTAATTAATGCACCGACTCTGGGCAGCTGGGGTCGGGGCGTTACAGTTGGTATCAGAGGAAGTTTAGTACAAACCTTGGAAGCTAGATTTAGATAAACTCTGATTAGAGCACGTAGACTTAAGATGAACTTTGAGGATTAGTATAGAAGAACTTCCTAGAATTTTGGTATTGTAGAGACTTTGTGAGTTTTCCGAGCAATACATCCCTGTCTGGATACGAGCAGGTAGAGGCGGCTCTGGCACAGATGTACCTAGGGGTAAAACCCGAAAACACCGCTTTGAGCTAGACTCGAACGGGAACTGGTGCACGACAACGGGCCTTGCTGCACTCTTTGTTACGACACTCCCGGGGGATATGCTTAGGATAACTCTCATTTTCTTTACAAATCATTATGAAGGGTTTATGAGTATATACTTCCTCAAAGAAAACATTTTTATGATTATGGATTATATCCATAAATAGTTCAATTTATGTTAAGTGTTTTATAAGTATGGGATTATGTATTTTGATTCATAAACTGATCTAGTTTATGCCATTGTTTAGAAATGGCGCCTAGTGGAAGAAATGGAAACCGTATCAATGCACGCACTCCATGTAGGGATTGCCCTCCTGCTCAAGATAATTATAGTGGGGCTGGTGCTGATCAGCTAATCACCGTACTGGGACAACTTACTCAGGTTATGAATAATAACCTTACCCGTATGGAGCACCCTGATCCGCAGCGTGGAGGATCAATGTTAGATCGATTCATGAGACAACAACCACCAACGTTCAATGGGAGTACAAATACCTTAGTAGCTGAGCAATGGATATTTTCCCTAGAGAAAATATTTCAGGCTTTGGGGAGTAGTGAAAGGGAAAAAGTTACCATGGCAGTTTACCGCCTCACTGGAGATACTGATCAATGGTGGTCATTGATTCAAAACATGAAGGAAGATGATGAAGTATCAAACATGGAATGGAGGGAGTTCAAAGATCTGTTTTTAGAAAAATACTTTCCTCGCGACCATCGAGCAGATATGGAAAGGCAATTTCTGAGTCTGAGACAAAAGGAGGATGATAATGTCACAAAGTATGAGGCTAACTTTACAAGGTTAGCGAGGTATGCTGGAGATTATATTCGCAACCCAAGAAGTAAGATTGATCGTTTCTTTGATGGGTTAAAACCATTTCTCCGTCGAGCATTAGTCTCACAATCCTTTTCGTCGTATGAAGACATTGTCTCATGTGCTATCAAGACCGAAAAAGAATTCTCTAAGTCTTATGACTTTAAAGCGAAGAAAGAGAAGAAGAGACCTGCTGATCAATCTGGGAATGGAAATAAGGGGAAGAAGGGAAAGGTTGAATATCCATCTTGTGGTAAATGCGGGAAGAAACATCCTGGTGCTTGCCTGAAGGGAATGAGTGTCTGTTACAAGTGTGGTGAAAAAGGACACCAAGCTCATGATTGCAAGGGGAATGATGGGTTCGTTATTTATAGTGATGCATCAAAGAAAGGACTTGGCTGTGTCCTTATGCAGAATGATAGAGTTATTGCCTATGCATCACGACAGTTGAAAATTCATGAACAAAACTATCCTACTCATGATCTCGAATTAGCAGCAATGATCTTTGCTTTGAAAATATGGAGGCACTACCTCTATGGTGAAAAATGTGAGATTTATACTGATCACAAGAGTTTGAAGTATATTTTCTCACAAAAAGAACTCAACATGAGGCAAAGGAGATGGCTTGAATTACTCAAGGATTATGATTGCACGATACACTAACACCCAGGGAAGGCAAACAAGGTGGCAGATGCTTTGAGTAGAAAAGACCATGGAGTTTTGAACAATATGAGAATTGAAAGGGATCCAATTTTCATGGAGCTAGTGAAGATGGACATGGGAATAACCAGGGAAGGTGAAACATCAATGCTTTTTCAAATGGTTGCCAAACCATCTTTACTAGAAAGGATTAAGAGTTCTCAGACTGATGATGAAGAATTCCAAAAGAAGATTAAAGCTGTGAATGATGGGAGATTGAGAGACTTTGCGTATGAAGGTGGAATTTTGAAATTCGGGAAGAGACTTTGTGTTCCCAATATACCTGATCTAAAAAGGGAATTGCTGGATGATGCTCATAGTTCCAATTTCTCTATACACCCTGGGAGCACCAAAATGTATAGAGATTTGAAGGAACATTTTTGGTGGGACAACATGAAGAGGGAGATTGCTGATTTTGTATCAAGATGTATGGTTTGTCAACAAGTGAAAGCTGGAAGGCAACAGCCTGGAGGAGTCATGCAACCTCTTCCCATACCGGAGTGGAAATGGGACAATATTACGATGGACTTTGTCATGGGGCTACCAAAGACTCCTAGAAGGAACGATGCAATATGGGTTATTGTTGATCGTCTTACCAAGTCAGCACATTTTCTTGCTATAAGAGAAGATCTACCCCTGGAACGTCTAGCAAGACTATACATTAATGAAGTTGTGAGACTTCATGGAGTACCCCTATCGATTGTTTCTGATCGTGATCCCCGTTTTACTTCAAGATTTTGGAAAAGTCTTCAGAAATCCCTGGATACTGAACTTCATTTGAGCACTGCTTACCACCCTCAGACAGACGGACAATCAGAACGGACTATTCAGACCTTAGAAGACATGTTGAGATCTTGCTCACTTGATTTTCAGGGTATGTGGGATCAATATTTACCACTAGTAGAATTTTCCTATAACAATAGCTTCCATTCGAGTATTCAGATGGCACCATATGAAGCGTTATACGGAAAGAGATGTTGTACACCAACCTGTTGGGATGACGTTGGTGAAAGAAAACTTGTAGGCCCAGAACTGGTGGAGGAAACGGTGGAAAAGGTGAAGGTAATCCAAAATCACATTAAAGCAGCTCAAAGTAGGCAGAAGAGCTATGCCGATAATCGAAGGAAGGATTTGGAATTTCAAGTCGGTGATCATGTTTTTCTGAAGGTATCTCCGTGGAAGGGAGTCATACGTTTTGGTAAGAAAGGTAAATTGAGTCCCAGGTACATCGGACCTTTCGAAATTCTAGAACGAATTGGGGTTGTAGCTTACCGATTGGCAATGCCGCCAAGTCTCTCCAAAGTTCACGATGTGTTCCACGTATCTCTATTGAGGAAATACATGCCTGATCTGACGCATGTACTCACCTATGAGGAATTAGAACTGGAACCCGATCTGTCTTATTGCGAAGAGCCCGTCAGGATTCTTGATACAAGAGAACAAGTACTGAGAAACCGGACGACGCGTCTGGTAAAAGTTTTGTGGAGAAATCATAAGATGGAAGAGGCAACGTGGGAACCCGAGGAACTTATGATGAAGAACCACCCGAGTCTTTTTATGCAGTAATACCCTAGAAATTTCGAGGACGCAATTATTTGAAGGAGGGGAGAATGTAACACCCCAAGCTTCTACGGTACGTTTCCCTTCGAATAATGCGATAGCGTGTGTTGTACGCAACCTCGAGTTCTAACACACACCACAACTAATTAAACTAGCCGTTGTAAATAGTGATACCTACTTTTTGAAATCATATATATTTTATATTTCAAAATGGACTTCATTTTTGGTTTTGGAATATCGAAATTATCCTAGGGTGAAATTTTGGTACTTTTCGGATAACTTTTATATTTTGATGAATAGTGAAAATTACTAAATTTTAATTAAAAACAACTTTTTTAATCAAAATAAGTAATAGTGATAAATTATGAATTTGAGTGGTTTTAAAGTATATTTAGAATATATTTTTACCATTTAATATAATGTTGGTCATTGGACATAATTTTACAATTAAACCGAACATAAACAAGTGTCAATCTTTTGGTAGTTATTATCTCTTAAAAACACGCTTTTTGTTTTGACAGCGGGAATTAATTTTAAATTAATTTCTGCCACTTCTGTGTTTTGAATTTAGAAAAATGGATTCCATATTTGGAATCAGGATGTTCAAATTGTGTAAATAGGTAACTTTTATTTTTAGACATTTTGAATAATTACTGCGGTAAATATTTTATTTACCATGGTTAAGGGTAAATCCGGTAAATAAGGGTTAAAAAAAAATATTATAATAATACTAAATTACCCTAAAACGTGTCTTAACCCTATTGGTTGATACATAGTCGACCATGGGCATCTTTGGGTCTATTTTGGGACCCCATGGATCCACTTGTAAGTGATAATGACACTTTATTTTAATTAAGTTAAAATGAATACAAAAATGACACAAGCATATATCTTTTAGAACAACAATTGTTACATAGGGTTATATATGTTGGATTTTAGATTATAAATATTCATTAGAAAGATAAAAATATTTCCTACATAATTATATTTTATTTATAATTTTTAGACATTAAATAATTTATTTTATATATGACACAATGATGATGCAGTAATTACTATAATAGTGAAAAATTAAAATAATTGATATTATAAATACCCAAATAAATATAATATGAAACTTTTAATGAATTAAACTAATTTTCTAGGATAATATGATATATTAGGATTGATATAATTGACTTTTTTCGAAGTAATCAATCTGTTATGAGTTTCAAAAAAAATCAACTATTGAATAGTGTCAAAATTGACATAAAAGAGTTCTTAAAACAAATATTATATTATTAATTGATATTAAATTCCTAAAAATCTAAGGTTCGGCCAAGAGACTTATATCATGATAGGTTCATCATTAATGTACCACTTGGGGGTCTCTTGGATGTATATAGTAAGTTTATTAACCATATTATATAAAAATACAAAGAGACATTGTAAAAGTGAAACTAATTAACTTAGAGTTAATACTTAAAGATAAGGTTAATATAAGTACCCAAACCTGTCTAAATTCTATTGGTTGAGTGGTTTTCGACTTAACCCCACCTTAAACTTTGAATAATAAGCTTTTTAGCCATTAGAAACCGAATATGAATTTATTATAAATTAATATTTCTAACTTTTCCAAAGGTGCCCCTCACCCCTCTTATAAAAGGGAACTCCTCCTTCTCATTTCTTCACACCTCTAAAGCCTTTTGGTTCGGCCAAACTCTGCCCAAATACTCTCCCAACATCCCTCACTACAACCTAGGGGCCTTAGTTTGATCAGAAAGCCAACCTAAGGAGCCCTTTTGATCAAATCAAAAGGAAGAACCCGAAGAAGAGGTAATGATTTCACCACCCTTTTCTAAGTTCATTTCTTCTTCCACTTCTTCTTCCTTTGTTCTTACCATTCTAAAATAATAACTCCAGTATCTCACATATACTGTGATGTTATTATAAGTATGGTACAACCATATTCAGTATTCTATCCACCCTTTGAATAACATGTCACCATACGTGCGTACGTACGGCTTACCGTCTCCACGTCGTGGTGTAATTGTTATTCAATATAATATTATTTGGATGGGTATAATAATGATGTGTAACTCATGTAAATAATAAATATAACATGTTAATGATTCTGTATATATGATATACCATTCATTTATATATTATTTTAATATCAAAAGAATGATATTGTCGCTCGTGCGTACGTACGGACTACCGTCTCCACGAACGCGATGAGATTCATTCTCCATCGTATCCATTCAAGTATAATTATCATTTTATGATTTAAAAATTATGTTTAAGGACTTGATATCATTCTGGATATGAATAAGATACAACAAACATGGCTTATGTAACAAAACATATAAAAGAAAATGAGTAAGTTAACACCCGAAACGATGATAATTCTAAGATATTATTAATAAATCAATGTTAAAAGATCATATATGATATCATATTAATATATATGATTCTTGTATAATTTAATAACAATTATTTCACCATTATACAGGAGGTTAACCTACCCCAACCAAGGAAAAGTACAAGGTAAGGGTTATTTCACAATCTCTTCATTATCCGAGGTTGTTTATACGTAATAATCTACTCGGATCTCTTTATCATCCACATCCATGTTTCTTAAAAATTTATTTCAAAACATTTTTACTATTTACAAGAATATGGGTTAAAGTCATTTATACCCTTGTTTGAATTTTTATAAGAGGAATATTTCCTTCGTTTTCCAAACAAGGTCCTTTTTAACCTTTTCGACAGAATTAAGGTAAGAATGTTTTTTTAACTTATACGGCGGGTGCGGCTATTTTCCGCCGTTATAAAATCTTCAAAGCTTCCCTTACAAGCTTATAAGAATATTTTCAAAGAAAATGTTTTATTTTATATGGATCTTAAATTATTTCAAAATAAAAGGAGATATTTCTTTAAAAAGAATTTTGATTTCATCTATGTCAACATCCTTTGATGGATTTTAAGATTATTTGAAGTTGATTTATTATGATACAAAACTTCTATATTGTATTGAAGGTTTTGTGATATGTTTGACTATGGATGTGCTATTTTTATACCATTCATAGTTTATGGTGAAATTATTGACATTTCGTATGATAGTTTTAATACGAATGTTTATGTTATGTTTAAACCTTTTCATATGGGAATGCATTGGACTTAATAAGTGACGGGTGGAGCCCGCTATAGCTCCTCGATGCATCGGTAGGTCTCATGAGACAAACTAGTGTCTTGGCACAAGGCCTTGACAAAATCTTATTTGTAGTCTTGGCACGAGGCCTTGGCTATGTGGTTATGATAGTCTGGCATTATGCATTCCAACATTATGAAAGTGGTTATTGATTTTGCATGTGATTATTCGATTAGTAGAATATCCATGTGAATAAGTAAATGGCATTATTTCATTTTACTTTTTCCATACTATGTTGAAGTTCATGTTTAAAAGGCTTTTGTTTTAGTAATTCATTGCCTTAAATGTTTATGCTTATTTTGAATGTTCCGCTATATTGTTATCCTTACTGGGCATTTGAGCTCACCCCTTTTCTATGTTTATTTTTCCCAGGTAGTGAAAAGTAAATTATGATTGACTTGCAGGGATATTATGAGGGGTTAATAGTGTGGATATGAAGACTTTGTTGTTGTAGTAGTTTTTCACTTTGAAATGTAATGTAAAACTTTATGAATATATCTAGTGTTTCCAAGGCTACTAAACCAATCGGTCTTTCGAGATTTGATCTTTCTTGTGATCATGCCAATGTTATGTAATTAATGCATCGACTCTGGGCAGCTGGGGTCGGGGCGTTACATTATCTACCATAGAGTCAGAGTTTATTGCTACTACAGAGGCATTCAAATATTTTTTTGTGGATGGAATATTTTATTCAAGAGATAAATACTAAATGGGTTAGGTATGTTTTATTTTTTCATAGTCATAATGCTATTTTTTAGAAAAGAATTCCACTTTTCATGGAAGGTCAAAACATTTCGATATTTGATAACATTGGATATGAAATGTCCTTGATTTGATACATTTAGTGTTTGAGAAGATCCACATTGATGAAAATAGATTAGACATGTTGACCTAGAGTTTACCCAAAGATAAATTTAAGACTTTCCGACTAATTACAGGGTCAGTGATTATCCCCAGTTGAGATGGTGGGGGAGTTTGTTGGGGTCCTCATCACATGGGGACCTCATAAGGTTCTTTTAAATAAAAAATATAAAAGATAAAAAAATATGAGATACGGAGAGGAGATATGTGAGATATGAAGAGGATATATGCGAGATATCAGGAAGTGACTAACCTTTATAAACATGACATAAAACTCTTCACTATTTAGTTTTTTTGGGGTAGTGTAGTTGCATTTTCCGGGATACGTTTTATGATTTTCAACAGGAATAAATACTCTGATATGATTGGATTTCATATACGGTGGTTTTTGATTAGATCCCAGTTTTGTTTCATCTGCACCTTTTGTTTGGACAGAAATCTCATTCTTTCATAGTTTTATCTATTTAGGTTTAATTATTAGTTTTACTTCTTCATTTTGGGTTGGATTCAAACAACATCTACTATCTAGATAGAGAACATGAATCTCACTTAAAATAACCATCTTGCGCAATCATCCTGTGTCCATGCCACTGACACTACCTTGGGTGCCACTAAATTCTTCGACTACCTCTAGAAGCAGATACCTCCCTGAATACCTCAAATTATACGTTCATTTTACCTAACTTAAATACAAATGACTACAGGAATAATTTTTGTAAATAATATTACTACAATAAAACCACAATGTTTAGTTAAATTGATTAAAAAATTTATATAAAATTTATATATATTTTTTACATACTTTTTTATTTATTTCAACATCAAATTTTACTTATATACATCCATTTATATTAAAATGGTTTTCAAAAATAAAATTATTTTAATATATGAATAGAAAAAATACATTAATGAGAATTCTTTTTCAAAAATAAATAAATTTTTTATTTGAAATTTATTTTAATGAAAATTTAATTTCAACACATCAATTTTTTTATCCCATGAAAAATTTAAACTAATGTGATATTTCCAATTAATAGAAAAAAATTACAACCCAATATATAAAAAATTATAACTCAAGTTGACTTTCATCAATGTTCAACCTTTATATAAAAGTTTATTCTTACAATCAAACCAATGTTTATCCTAGTAATGGTACATAAAAAATAAGAAAATTAAAATTTTATTGTTATATAGTCTAAATATGATAATTTATATTTTTAAATACTAGATATATTAATGATATTATCAGTTATTCTATTATTTATAATCGTAGTTATTATAAAATTAATTTTAAATTAATTATTAATTTTACTATTAATTAATAGTTATATTATTATTTTTTAATTAAAAATCTATATAAATTATTTTTTTAATCATTGTATATTGTTGATAATGATTATATCATTACACTAAAATTAATTCTGGATATTTTTCCTAATGTTTCAAAAAAATATGAACTTGTTTACAAAATTTTGGCTATGTGATGCACGTTTTACACTAAAATTACAGTTTTATATTGTAAACAAAAAAATTTAGTCTAATCAGGTACAGCATGTCTCTGAATGATGTGTGGTCAATTAGTACACAACACAACTGAATTATCAATCATTTTACTAATGTTTGAAAACAATATGATCTTGTTCACTCTATTTGGACTACATGACGTGTGTTTTAGAGTAAAATGGCATGTTTATATTTAAGACACACACTTTGAGTCATACTTGCCACATCATGTGTTCGATTGATGTGTTGTTGATTCTAGAATATCGTAAATAAATTATGGATCATTATCCAAAAGTTCTTAGAAAATATGAGCTCATTTACTTAGTTTTGTCTATGGGACTCATATTTTACACCATAATGATAGTTTTATATTGAAAATTATCACTTTGAGTCATACCGACCACATCATGTGTCCGATTGTTGTGTGTTCGATTCATACACATTAAAAATCAATTATGGACTATTTTACTAATGTTTGAAAACAATATAATATTTTTACTTGATTTTGGCTATGTGACTTGTGTTTTAGAGTAAAATTACACTTTTATATTGAAAACATGCACTTTGAGTCATATTGGCCACATCGTGTATTAGACTGATGTGAGCACAATTCATACACCTCCAAAATGAATTATGGATCATTTTCCTAATATCTCAATATAATATGATCTCTTTTACTTAGTTTTATTATATGACATGCATTTTATACTAAAAAGACTTTTTTAAATTGAAAACATGCACTTTGAGTCACACCATACACAGTTTGTTCCTAATTGATTTGTGGTCGATTATTACACATTAAAAATGAAATATGGACCATTTTCGTAAAATTGGAAAACAATCTGATCCCGTTTAATATGTTCATTTCTATGTGACATATTTTTTAGAGTAAAATGACCCTTTTATATTTAAAACGTGCAATTTGAGTCATACCAGCCACATCATGTGTCATTTTCATGTGTGGTTAATCCCTAGGAATCCTAGGAAAGAAGATATATAGCTTTAAGTTAGTCTCTGGGAGTCTCAAGGTTGCCTGAGGACCCCTCACTATCATGAAAGTAAACATTTATAGTGGCGTTTATGTGTTAGATGGTAAAGTTTATGTAAGTCAGTTAAAAAACTATTGTGATTCATAACATGATACAACCACCCTTTGGCATTGAATGTTAGGGAACATTAGTTCTAAATCAATTAATGAACTTAAAAAATAAGGTAATTTGAGTAATGTCACTCCGAGCAGTCTTCCTTTTTGTGAATATTCGGAATATTGAATATCCATAAGGGTTAGTTATAGTAGGTCAATATGTAAGGCTAAAGAACACATTGAGTGTGTCATATCTGATCTCTAGGGTACTTTTAGGGTCACCTGCTATGGTGGAGGTTTTTATTTCATGTCCTTTATTGATGACTAGTCTAAGAAGTTATATATTCATATATTCAAACATAAGTCTAATACCATTCATACATTTAAGAAATGGAAATATGGGGTAGAAAGTTAATATTGTAAGAAACTAAAATACTTAAGAACTGATAATGATTTAAAATTTTTATCCACTGAATTCATAGAGTTATTTGAGTTTGATGGAATCAAAATATACCTTACTATTGTGGAAACACCAAAATAGAATGTATTAGAAAAAAGGATGAATTAGACTATTCTTAAGAGGGTTAAATGAATTTTGTCCCACTTAAAACTCCTTAGGTCCTTCTAGGCCAAGGCTGACTCCATGATATTCTATTTAATTAATCATTTCTCATCTTCTAATAATTCTTTCAAGACACCTAAAGAGCTCTATAAAGGTTCACCCCTGATTGTTCCACACCATAGGATTTTGGGATCCATATCTAATTCTCATACCCATATAGATAATCTAGCTATAAGGGCTATTAAGTGTATATTCATGTGTTATATAGAGGGTGTTAAGGGGTATAGTTAGTGGATATATAAACTTGGTTATCAAAAAAATATATTCACTTGAGATATTGTGTTTCAAGAGTCTAGTATCTCTAATGGTAGAGGAACACAATCAGAAGAATCTTCTAATAATAATAGAGAATTATCAAGATCCCCAACACCCATTGGTGTCGAAGTTCCATTAGAATCCAAAGACCAATCCCAATCCCAGTCTGGGCTTAGTTCTTATCCTCCCATTCCACAGACTCAATGTGAATCCTATTCTAATTTAGATTCTAAACCTAAAACAGAGGAACCAGATTATCTAAGAAATTATCAGCTCATCCTAGATAGGGAGATAAGAGTTATTAGGATCCCTTACCTCTTCAATTTGGCTCATATTGTTGCCTATGTGTATAATGTTTCTAATGATTATTTTATTGATAATCCTAAAACTTATAATCAAGCCATTATGTCCAAATATGCCACTAATTGGCTAGGTTCTTTGTAATAAGAGATGAGTTCAATCCTTAATAAAACACTTGGGTTGTTGTTTCCAAACCTAATAACCATAAGATTATGGGTTCTAAGTGGATATATAAGAAGAAGGAAAACAATGTTGGAGAAACTAAAATCAAATTCAAAGCCTGAATGGGTTTTAAAGGCTTTATTCAATGTGAAGGTATTTATTAGAGTGAAATATTTTCCTGAATATTTAAAAATTCTTCTATAACAATTCTTATTTATTTTTCTACCCATTTAGATTTACATGTTGAACAATTAGATGTAAAAACTTCCTTTTTTTTCATGGTACCCTTGAGGAAAAAATTTACATGAATCCTCTTGATGTATTTTCAAATTTTTTTAAACCCAATCCAGTTTTCCTTCTTAAGAATTATTCATATGGGCTTAAAAAATATTCTATAAAAAGACACAAAAGGTTTTAATATTTTATGATTGAAAATCTTTTTTCGACAAGTAATTTTGATGAATTTTTATACTATAAATCTGTTAAAAATTAATCTATTTACCTGTTATTATATGTTGATGACATGATGTTAATCTATAAAAACATAATGATCATAAATTATGTCAAGAATCAATTGAACTATGTCTTTGAAATTAAAGACTTAGGACATGCTAATCCGATCTTGGGTATGGACATAATTAGACATAAGAAGGATCAAACCTTACACTTATCGTAGTTATCTTATATTAAGAAGGTATTAAAAAAGTATCTATTTGAGCACATTAAACATGTTAGTATTTATTTAGGAAAAAATTTTAAATTGTATTTGGAAGAATCCCATAGAAATAATGATAAGGATTCCTTGATGAATAAGATTACATATGATAATGTGGTAGGGAGTCTTATGTATGATATGGTTTGTTCTAGACCAGATATATAATTTTCTATTTGCAATTTGAGTAGGATTATAGGAAAACCTGGTAAGACTCACTAGAATTAATTAACTAGGATATTTATATATGTCTTTATGTCTAATAATTTTTTCATTCAATATGTCTTAAATAGTAGTTTTAGTTATGAAACTTTTGGCTTTGTTGACTCTTATTATGCTGAAAATGCTGAAAATAAAAAATCTATCACTGGTTTTGTGTTTCTTTCATATGGAGGATTGGTCTTATAGAAATGAAACATGAAATCAATGGTTAATCTCTCCACTACTGAGGCAGAGTATATATCCTTGAAAAAATACATAGAGGATATATAGCTAAATGTTTTTTCTTCTGATTTGCCTTTATCTACTGACAGTATAATAGTCTACTGTGATAGATAATCTAAATTTCATCTATCTAAAAACTATGTATTCTATAGTAGATTGAAGAAAATTTTAATTAGAGTTCATTTTTTAGGGATGTTATAGAATCTGGGATAGTGACTGTCACTAAAATACCCATGTGGGGCGAACTAGTTGATAGTTTGATTAAGGTCGTACCATTGTACAAGTTCATGCATTGCCAAAAAATATTGAACATAGTCCAAATTCGTTAACTTAGGTTACTAGAAATCATTCATAAGTTTATTTAATTGAAAGTAAGATATTTTTTGTTTTATTCCCCTGAATTTATGTTGCAATTTAATTCCTTATGATTGTATTTATATGATTCATTTCTATCCACCTAAGGGATTTATGTTTTTCATGGGGGTGTAATGCATGCATGGGGACTGTTCAATTTATGTGGATTATGTTTGTTTACTAGAACTATTTGGTTTATCCTTACCTGTTTAATCACATGAATTTGGTATATTGATCGTGCATGATCTAATGAATGGTTGGATCCACCTGTACTTGTTTATCTCATCTTCGACATGGGTTTCCTCTTCTGTGCCAATGTTGTTGCACCACATGTCCCACTTATTGTACCACCTTCTATTATCCAAAATATCAGTTTCATCTTATCCATCCATGAATCTACGATATTGTGGTTCTAACTGCACTATCTAACATTCCCTATCATTCCATCATTTCCTCTTCTTGTTATACTTGATGCGATGAAATCAATATGTTTATACTCGAGGGGTTTTCATCTGGTTTTGGCTCAAAATCTTCTGGATTGTGTTCCCTTCGCTGCACAAAGAGGATCTTGATGGAAGAATGAGGGAAAGAGTCCTCCAACAATCTGAACTCCCCTCCATCGTGTTTATTTTACCACCATAAACCAAAGTATCTCTTCGATGGAGATTTAGTGGATATTAACATGATCTTGAGTTCTAGGTGACTACATATCAAGGAGGTTTCAGATTTTGACTTGTTTTTTCATGGTAATAATGTTTCTTCTTTAGATTCATGGCTCTATAGCTACTTATTTATTTCAATAATTTATATATCTACATCCTTTTTGGGTGTGTCTGTGAGCCCATCTAGGATTGGACAATCTTGACTCAACATGATAGGTTTCATCACTTCCACATAGTTCAACAGGGATAACCTCCTTGGATAGTTTCTCTAGTTTTCTTCTTGATTCTTCGAGTCTATAATTTTTTTATTTTCTTTTTCTTAGAAATAAAATACTAACTTGGGTGGTGTTCTCATTATTTATTTAGGATCATGCTAATCAAAACCATGTTATATCTCATGTTATTTCTTTTCTGTTCTTTATGCTTTTTTGTTTCCAGTAGTTCAATTGAATAAGAAATATTCCATGTTTTCTTATCACGCACATTATAATTGTATTATAACAAATTTTTAACTTCTTAATATGACTAAGTGGGTCCTAGAAATTCTAATGGTTAATAGGTTAATCCCAACAATATTGTAGATCCAAAAATTGTATGATAAGAGAGTCGTATGACAATAGAAGCGACGATGGATCAGACAGAACTGGAGATACCCAATCTTTCTATTCTTCAACATGTAATAATGGATGATGAGTGTGGATGATTATTGAATGGAATCAGGTGGCTGGAACCTAGTGATTGATAATAACAAGGCTTAGATAATAACGTTCCTTGGTTTCTACCATGGGGAATGGATGTAACGCCCTGACCCTAGTTACCCAGAGTCGGTGCATTATTACATAACATTGGCATGATCACAAGAAAGATCAAATCTCGAAAGACCGATTGGTTTAGTAGCCTTGGAAACACTAGATATATTCATAAGTTTTACATTACATCATAAAATGAAAAACTACTACAACAACATAATGTATCCATAATCCACACTCATATCCCCACATAATATCCCTGCAGGTCATTCATAATTTACTTCTTCACTTCCTGGGAAAAATAAAACATAGGAAAGGGGTGAGCTCAAATGCCCAGTAAGGATAACAATATAGCGGAAACTTTCATAAATAAGAATAAACATTTAAGGCAATGTATACCTAAAACAAAAGCCTTTTAAACATGAACTTTCAACATGGTATGACATAAATAAAATGAAATAATTCCATTTACTTATTCACACGGATATTATACTAATCGAATAATCACATGAAAAAATCAATAACCACTTTCATAATGTTGGAATGCATAATGCTGAACTTTAATTTCTTTGTCAAGGCCTCATCCCAAGACCTTGGGGCTAACTGTAACCGGAACCCAACCCGGAGTGCCTCTAATAACCGGACACCAACCCGGAGTGCCTCTAATAACCGGACACCAACCCGGAGTCCTTCTAATAACCGGAGACCAAACCGGAGGGCTTACTTTTACCAGTCCCTAACCTGGAGGGCTTACTTTTACCATTCCCCAACCTAGAGGGCTTACTTTAACCAGTCCCCAACCTGGAACATACTTGTCCAACACATTCATATGAAGTAAAGGTTGAAATATAACATAAACATTCTTATTGGAACTAGCATACGAAATGTCAATACTTTACTCATAAACCATGAATGCTATATAAATGGCACATCCACAATCAAACATATCACAAAACTTTATTACAATATGGAAGTTTTGTATCATAATAAATCAACTTCAAATAAGCATAAAATCCATTAAAGGATGTTGACATAGATGAAATCAAAACACTTTTTAGAGAAATATCTCTTTCTATTTTTGAAACCATTTAAGAGGCATATAAAATAAAACATTTTCTTGAAAATGTTCTTATAAGCTTGTAAGGGAAGCTTTGACGATTTTATAACAGCGGAAAATAACCGCACCCGCCGTATAAGTTAAAAAAACATTCTTATCTTAATTCTGTCGAAAAGGTTAAAAGCACCTTGTTTGGAAAACGACGGAAAGATTCCCTTATAAACCTCTTATAAAAAGTCAAACAAGGGTATAAATGACTTTGACCCATATTATTTTAAATATTAGAAATGTTTTGAAATACATTTTGAAGAAACATGGATGTGGATGATAACAAGGTCCCAGTAGATAATTATGTATAAACAATCTCGGATAATGAAGAGATTGCGAAATAAATCCTTACCTTGTACTTTTCCTTGGTTGGGGTAGGTTAACCTCCTGTATAATGGTTAAATAATTGTTATTAAATTATGCAATAATCATATACATTAATATGATATCATATATGATCTTTTAATATTTATTTGATAATAATATCTTAGTATTATCGTTGTTTCGGGTGTTAACTTACTTGTTTTCTTTTATATGTTTTGTTACGTAAGACATTTTTGTAAAGGATAGGTTTTATATTATTCATATCCAGAATGATATAAAGTCCTTAAACATCATTTTTTAAATCATCAAATGATAATTATACTTGAATGGATATGATGGGGAATGAATCTCATCACGTTCGTGGAGACGGTAGTCCGTACGTACGCACGAGCGACAATATCATTCTTTTGATATTAAAATAATATATAATGGATGGTATATAATATATACAGAATCCTTAACATGTTATATTTATTATTTACATGAGTTACACATCAGTATTATACCCATCCAAATAATATTATATTGAATAACAATTACACCACGACGTGGAGACGGTAAGCCGTACGTACGCACGTATGGTGACATGTTATTCAAAGGGTGGATAGAATACTGAATATGGTTGTACCATATTTATAATAACATCACAGTATATATATGATACTGGATTTATTATTTTAGAATGGTAACAACAAAGGAAGAAGAAGTGGAAGAAGAAATGAACTTAGAAAAGGGTGGTGGAATCATTACCTCTTCTTCGGGTTCTTCCTTTTGATTTGATCAAAAGGGCTCCTTAAGATGGCTTTCTGATCAAACTAAGGCCTCTAGGTTGTAGTGAGGGATGTTGGGAGAGTATTTGGGAAGAGTTTGGCCGAACCAAAAGGCTTTTAAGGTGTGAAGAAATGGGAAGGATGAGTACCCTTTTATAAGAGGGGTGAGGGGCACCTTTGGAAAAGCTAGAAATATTAGTTTATAATAAATTCATATTCGGTTTCCAATGGCTCCAAAGTTGACTATTCAAATGTTAAGGTGGGGATGGGTCGAAAACAACTCAACCAATAGAAGTTAGACAGGTTTGGGTACTTATATTAACCTTATCTTTAAGTATTAACTCTAAGTTAATTAGTTTCACTTTTACAATGTCTCTTTGTATTTTTATATAATATGGTTAATAAACTTACTATATACATCCAAACGACCCCCAAGTGGTCCATTAATGATGAACCTATTATGATATAAGTCTCTTGGCCGAACCTTAGATTTTTAGGAATTTAATATCAATTAATAATATAATATTTGTTTTAAGAACTCTTTTATGTCAATTTTGACACTATTCAATAGTTGATTTTTGTGAAACTTATAACAGATTGATTACTTATAATAAAGTCAATTAAATAAATCCTAATATATCATATTATCCTAGAAAATTAGTTTAATTCATTAAAAGTTTCATATTATATTTATTTTTTAATTTTTCACTATTATAGTAATTACTGCATCATCATTGTGTCATAAATAAAATAAGTTATTTAATGTCTAAAAATTATAAATAAAATCTCATTATGTAGGACATCTTTTTATCTTTCTAATGAATATTTATAATCTAAAATCCAACATATATAACCCTATGTAACAATTGTTTTTCTAAAAGATATATGCTTGTGTCATTTTTGTATTCATTTTGACTTAATTAAAATAAAGTGTCATTATCACTTACAAGTGGATCCATGAGGTCCCAAAATAGACCCAAAGATGCCCATGGTCGACCATGTATCAACCAATAGGGTTAAGACACGTTTTAGGGTAATTTAGTATTATTATAATATTATTTTTTTAACCCTTATTTACCGGATTTACCCTTAACCATGGTAAATAAAATATTTACCGCAGTAATTATTCAAAATGTCTAAAAATAAAAGTTACCTATTTACACAATTTGAACATCCTGATTCCAAATATGGAATCCATTTTTCTAAATTCAAAACACAGAAGTGGCAGTAATTAATTTAAAATTAATTCTCGCTGTCAAAACAAAAAGCGTGTTTTTAAGAGATAATAACTATCAAAAGATTGACACTTGTTTATGTTCGGTTTAATTGTAAAATTATGTACAATGAACAAAATTATATTAAATGGTAAAAATATATTCTAAATATACTTTAAAACTACTAAAATTCATAATTTATCACTATTAATTATTCTGATTAAAAAAGTTGTTTTTAATTAATATTTAGTAATTTTCACTATTCATCAAAATATGAAAGTTATCCGAAAAGTACCAAAATTTCACCTTAGGCTAAATTAGATATTCCGAATCCAAAAATGAAGTCCATTTTGAAATATAAAATATATATAATTTAAAAATTAGGTATTACTATTCACAACGGCTAGTTTAATTAGTTGTGGTGTGTGTTAGAACTCGAGGTTGCGTACAACACACGCTATCACATTATTCGAAGGAAAACGTACCGTGGAAGCTTGGGGTGTTTCATTTTAAATTTTTGATGTCCCCATTTAGTCAAAAAGTTTAAAATATTGTATTTAAAAAGGTTTCACTATTAGAAGTTGATAAAAGTGAAATACTGAAAATGAATCTGTTCTTGCATTATGACTAAGAAACTCATAATAGGGATTCTAAAATTATAAGGATTATATAAAGTTCAAAATGTAGTTAATACTATTCATGACCTCTTTTAATGGTGTGATTGAACTCGGTGTTGCATTTAGTGCAAGTTATTGAATTATTTTTAAGAAATAACACACTCTGAAATCCTGGGGTGTTACATTCTCCCCCCCTTCAATAAATTGCGTCCTCGCAATTTGAAATTGTTCTTCGAAAATAAAAGGTTGAAAGTAGAAAATATATTTGTGGGAAAACCCACATCGGAAATTGGGTTACTAAAATTTAGTCTTAATATGAGGAAAAGAGAAATGAAAGGGTCACCACCAAATTATGATCTCGATTAGGAGAACATTGGTGGCAATTAGAGACATATAATTGGAGGAAAACGTAAATATTTATAGGTAGTGATTGAGGTCATCAATCACAAACAAGTATAAAATTGAGGTCCTTAAACTCATCAATCTATGATGATTTGAAGTACCATCGGTTCAACAAAATATAGGGTATTGGGACAACACATTTTTGAAATTTCAAAATATCTTAGTTGAAATCCCACATCGAAAAATGAATTAATGAGGCCTCTATTTAAAATAAAGAGTGGAAAGTATGAAGATTACCGAAAATAACACATACTAGGGTTCCATGTAGGAAAATATGGATATGGAAAAGAAATCTAACCATCAATTATCTGATGGAGAGTGGTAGAGAACATGGCTATGAAAAGGCCAACAATCCCAAAGCCATAAATTTGTGACGATTTAAGGTACCATCTAGGACAACATTTTTGTTCTAAGTTTCTATTATTAATGTTGAGGAATTTATTTATGAGATTGGATAAGATAATAAGGAGATATACTTACTTTATAATTAGAATTTTACCCATTAATAAATTTCTACCACAAACTCATCTTTCACTCTAGAACGTAATTTGTTTTTCTATTTATACTATTCGTACAGGGTTCCAAAATAAATGAATTTATAATTCATCTACCAGATATTTTAAAAAAAACTACATTATTTAATTCAGGACATCTCGTGGGACAGTGGTAGGTGATACACCCTTGTCGCCCTTCGGTTGCGGGTTCAAGTCTCGCAGCCTTGCCGGACGCGACGGGTTGCCGCCCGACCTCCGAGTTGTCCTTTTATGGAAATCCAAAATAATCCAAACTAGAACTATCCAAAATACTTCTGTCTAAACTCACAGTCCAACATTTATAAGGAAGGTAAACATAATATAGATCCTTTTTACCCCGTAATAGAATATGAATACCTTCATCATGTATTACCATATTCCTTATTGATTACATTCATTCTCCCTTATTCCATATAGAATGCTGGATATACTTCATTAATCCAAAAATGTTTTAAACCACAACAATGATGGAATATACAAATCATTAATCAGTTCCAAGGTAGTCAAGAATATCCAATATAATTTATCCAAAACAATCACATATTATTCCAAAATCACTACCTCAGTATCAGAACTATATTATGATTTATCATTCTCTCAACCATATATTTTCCAAAAATTTATCCTGCTATTGAGTCACTTTTCTTTGTTCCACACAATCTCAAGTCCTTAATGAAAGAGTACTGCAGTACAATCCTTATATACTCCATAATTATTATAACAAGTACATTGTTGATACAACACTCAATTTACATAATCAACATAAGAACTCTAATCATTCCTCTTCATCTGTGGTAGTATCATAACTTGATTATTATCCAATAACATCATTTGCGGCATAGTCTGATGACTGGGACATAGGTTCGCGTAGTGTCCAAACTCCTTGAAAATGAAGCATTGTAAATTTGAAACCATTTTCTTACCCTTGCATTCACGTACTTTGTGCCCTTTTCCTCCACACTTATAACAAACTCCCATTCCTTTCAGGCAAGTTCCAGGGTGTTTCTTTCCACAGTTACCACATATGAGAAAATTCTTCTTTTCCCTCTTCCCTTTATCCATCTTTCTCTCTTCCATCCTTTTCTTCTCTTGCTTCCCTTCAAAGCCATAGGACACAGTAAACTCTTTACTTATCTTATCAACACATGATATTATTTCTTCATATGATGATAATACATGGGAGACTATTTCTCTTATAAATTCTAGCTTAAGACCATGAAATATATGATCCTTCCTTCTCTTTGGATCATGTGCATTGCTGGAGTTCTCATTACTTATACTAGGAACCATTTCTAAACAATGGCATAAACTAGATTAGTTTATGAATCAAAATACATAATCCCATACTTATAAAACACTTAACATAAATTGAACTATTTATAGATACAATCCATAATCATAAAAAATATTTTCTTTGAGGAAGTATATACTCATAAACCCTTCATAATGATTTGTAAAGAAAATGAGAGTTATCCTAAGCATATCCCCCGGGAGTGTCGTAACCAAGAGTGCATCAAGGCCCGTTGTCGTGCACCAGTTCCCGTTCGAGTCTAGCTCAAAGCGGTGTTTTCGGGTTTTACCCCTAGGTACATCTGTGCCAGAGCCGCCTCTACCTGCTCGTATCTAGACAGGGATGTATTGCTCGGAAAACTCACAAAATCTCTACAATACCAAAATTCTAGGAAGTTCTTCTATACTAATCCTCAAAGTTCATCTTAGGTCTACGTGCTCTAATCAGAGTTTATCTAAATCTAGTTTCCAAGGTTTGTAATAAACTTCCTCTGATACCAACTGTAACGCTCCGACCCTAGTTACCCAGAGTCGGTGCATTATTACATAACATTGGCATGATCACAAGAAAGATCAAATCTCGAAAGACCGATTGGTTTAGTAGCCTTGGAAACACTAGATATATTCATAAGTTTTACATTACATCATAAAATGAAAAACTACTACAACAAGATAATGTATCCATAATCCACACTCATATCCCCACATAATATCCCTGCAGGTCATTCATAATTTACTTCTTCACTTCCTGGGAAAAATAAAACATAGGAAAGGGGTGAGCTCAAATGCCCAGTAAGGATAACAATATAGCGGAAACTTTCATAAATAAGAATAAACATTTAAGGAAATGTATAACTAAAAAAAAAGCCTTTCAAACATGAACTTTCAACATGGTATGGCATAAATAAAATGAAATAATTCCATTTACTTATTCACACGGATATTCTACTAATCGAATAATCACATGAAAAAATCAATAACCACTTTCATAATGTTGAAATGCATAATACTGAACTTTAATTTCTTTGTCAAGGCCTCATCCCAAGACCTTGGGGATAACTGTAACCGGAACCCAACCCGGAGTGCCTCTAATAACCGGACACCAACCCGGAGTGCCTCTAATAACCGGACACCAACCCGGAGTCCTTCTAATAACCAGAGACCAAACCGGAGGGCTTACTTTTACCAGTACCTAACCTGGAGGGCTTACTTTTACCAGTCCCCAACCTGGAGGGCTTACTTTAACCAGTCCCCAACCTGGAACATACTTGTCCAACACATTCATATGAAGTAAAGGTTGAAATATAACATAAAAATTCTTATTGGAACTAGCATACGAAATGTCAATACTTTACTCATAAACCATGAATGCTATATAAATGGAACATCCACAATCAAACATATCACAAAACTTTATTACAATATGGAAGTTTTGTATCATAATAAATCAACTTCAAATAAGCGTAAAATCCATCAAAGGATGTTGACATAGATGAAATCAAAACACTTTTTAGAGAAATATCTCTTTCTATTTTTGAAACCATTTAAGAGCCATATAAAATTAAAAATTTTCTTGAAAATGTTCTTATAAGATTGTAAGGGAAGCTTTGATGATTTTATAACAGTGGAAAATAACCGCACCCGCCGTATAAGTTAAAAAAACATTCTTATCTTAATTCTGTCGAAAAGGTTAAAAGCACCTTGTTTGGAAAACGACGGAAAGATTCCCTTATAAACCTCTTATAAAAAGTCAAACAAGGGTATAAATGACTTTGACCCATATTATTTTAAATATTAGAAATGTTTTGAAATACATTTTGAAGAAACATGGACGTGGATGATAACAAGGTCCCAGTAGATAATTATGTATAAACAATCTTGGATAATGAAGAGATTGCGAAATAAATCCTTACCTTGTACTTTTCCTTGGTTGGGGTAGGTTAACCTCCTGTATAATGGTGAAATAATTGTTATTAAATTATGCAATAATCATATACATTAATATGATATCATATATGATCTTTTAATATTGATTTGATAATAATATCTTAGTATTATCGTTGTTTCGGGTGTTAACTTACTTGTTTTCTTTTATATGTTTTGTTACGTAAGACATTTTTGTAAAGGATAGGTTTTATATTATTCATATCCAGAATGATATCAAGTCCTTAAACATCATTTTTTAAATCATCAAATGATAATTATACTTGAATGGATACGATGGGGAGTGAATCTCATCACGTTCGTGGAGACGGTAGTCCGTACGTACGTACGAGAGACAATATCATTCTTTTGATATTAAAATAATATATAATGGATGGTATATCATATATACAGAATCCTTAACATGTTATATTTATTATTTACATGAGTTACACATCATTATTATACCCATCCAAATAATATTATATTGAATAACAATTACACCACGACGTGGAGACGGTAAGCCGTACGTACGCACGTATGGTGACATGTTATTCAAATGGTGGATAGAATACTGAATATGGTTGTACCATATTTATAATAACATCACAGTATATATATGATACTGGATTTATTATTTTAGAATGGTAACAACAAAGGAAGAAGAAGTGGAAGAAGAAATGAACTTAGAAAAGGGTGGTGGAATCATTACCTCTTCTTCGGGTTCTTCCTTTTGATTTGATCAAAAGGGCTCCTTAAGATGGCTTTATGATCAAACTAAGGCCTCTAGGTTGTATTGAGGGATGTTGGAAGAGTATTTGGGCAGAGTTTGGCCGAACCAAAAGGCTTTTAAGGTGTGACGAAATGGGAAGTAGGAGTTCCCTTTTATAAGAGGGGTGAGGGGCACCTTTGGAAAAGCTAGAAATATTAGTTTATAATAAATTCATATTCGGTTTCCAATGGCTCAAAAGTTGACTATTCAAAGGTTAAGGTGGGGATGGGACGAAAACAACTCAAAAAATATAATTTAGACAGGTTTGGGTACTTATATTAACCTTATCTTTAAGTATTAACTCTAAGTTAATTAGTTTCACTTTTACAATGTCTCTTTGTATTTTTATATAATATGGTTAATAAACTTACTATATACATCCAAACGACCCCCAAGTGGTCCATTAATGATGAACCTATCATGATATAAGTCTCTTGGCCGAAACTTAGATTTTTAGGAATTTAATATCAATTAATAATATAATATTTGTTTTAAGAACTCTTTTATGTCAATTTTGACACTATTCAATAGTTGATTTTTGTGAAGCTTATAACAGATTGATTACTTCTAATAAAGTCAATTAAATCAATCCTAATATATCATATTATCCTAGAAAATTAGTTTAATTCATTAAAAGTTTCATATTATATTTATTTTTAATTTTTCACTATTATAGTAATTACTGCATCATCATTGTGTCATAAATAAAATAAATTATTTAATGTCTAAAAATTATAAATAAAATATCATTATGTAGGAAATATTTTTTTCTTTCTAATGAATATTTATAATCTAAAATCCAACATATATAACCCTATGTAACAATTGTTTTGGTAAAAGATATATGCTTGTGTCATTTTTGTATTCATTTTGACTTAATTAAAATAAAGTGTCATTATCACTTACAAGTGGATCCATGGGGTCCCAAAATAGACCCAAAGATGCCCATGGTCGACCATGTATCAACCAATAGGGTTAAGACACGTTTTAGGGTAATTTATTATTATTATAATATTATTTTTTTAACCCTTATTTACCGGATTTACCCTTAACCATGGTAAATAAAATATTTACCGCAGTAATTATTCAAAATGTCTAAAAATAAAAGTTACCTATTTACACAATTTGAACATCCTGATTCCAAATATGGAATCCATTTTTCTAAATTAAAAACACAGAAGTGGCAGAAATTAATTTAAAATTAATTCTCGCTGTCAAAACAAAAAGCGTGTTTTTAAGAGATAATAACTATCAAAAGATTGACACTTGTTTATGTTCGGTTTAATTGTAAAATTATGTCAAATGACCAAAATTATATTAAATTGTAAAAATATATTCTAAATATACTTTAAAACTACTAAAATTCATAATTTATCACTATTAATTATTCTGATTAAAAAAGTTGTTTTTAATTAAAATTTAGTAATTTTCACTATTCATCAAAATATGAAAGTTATCCGAAAAGTACCAAAATTTCACCTTAGGCTAAATTAGATATTCCGAATCCAAAAATGAAGTCCATTTTGAAATATAAAATATATATAATTTAAAAAGTAGGTATTACTATTCACAACGGCTAGTTTAATTAGTTGTGGTGTGTGTTAGAACTCGAGGTTGCGTACAACACACGCTATCACATTATTCGAAGGGAAACGTACCGTGGAAGCTTGGGGTGTTTCATTTTAAATTTTTGATGTCCCCATTTAGTCAAAAAGTTTAAAATATTGTATTTAAAAAGGTTTCACTATTAGAAGTTGATAAAAGTGAAATACTGAAAATGAATCTGTTCTTGCATTATGACTAAGAAACTCATAATAGGGATTATAAAATTATAAGGATTATATAAAGTTCAAAATGTAGTTAATACTATTCATGACCTCTTTTAATGGTGTGATTGAACTCGGTGTTGCGTGTAGTGCAAGTTATTGAATTATTTTTAAGAAATAACACACTCTGATATCCTGGGGTGTTACAATGGATGCATCAATTGTCGGTGGAGTGGGAAAAGACACATGAAATGGATCCGGGATTATGAAAAATCCTATAACATAATATATGTAATCCAATATTACATGGTAGTGCTTCTGTGGTGAAGTTAAATATCACAGGTTGTGTGACCCCATCAAACAGTGTGTGACAAGACCTCGTAACTCAGTGTTTACCTCACAGGGTACACAAAAATGGCTAGGAATACATGGTCATGGACATTCCATGTACTCTGACATAGTCATGGTCAAGCTAGGTGTACATGGGAAAATCCACGTACTTATAAATTGTTAGAATTACATAGTCAAAGAAACTCCAAGTACTATGGCACAAACACATGCACGATCTGTGATACATGGGCTGGATCCAATGCCTATGGGACACATCATGTACTCCAAGTACACACTGTATACTCCTTCAATGTTGTCTTAGAGACCTTGTCATATGAAACTTTAAAATGTTTCATTAGTTAATGTTCCCTTGATCTTTTCCCCAAGGGTTAGTATTGAATCATTTATTACACTTATGATAGTGACCCCTTCATTGGGACTTCTTGGATATAGTTGATGGAATCCTTCCATGAGGCCTAGAGTGAGATCCTCTATCATCACCTTTAGCTTAGGGGAGTTCTTGGTATCATTATGACCAATACTACATGGGTGTCAATCATCTTCATAGCGGGTTATTTCAGATTGAGTTTTTGGTATACCCCGTGGCTTGGGTGTGATACTCATCTTTGTATCATTTTATTCAAAATTTTAGTGTATACTTATTATGGTGAGATCTAATGAGAATGAATCCCTATATAAAAACCATCCATGAAATACAACTCATGGAGTGTGTTATCCTAGAATATTGCTATGTGTAACCTTCAGGAAGGTTTCTTAGATTAGAATTATGGTTCTGACCTTACCTTGAGACTGTGTGCCTTTGTTGAGTATATCTAGATATTCTTGTTATATATGTTGTAGACATATACCTGTGTAGAGAGGAATTTTATTCATGTTTTTAAGATTATTGATTTCGAGGTGTCCATGTAATGTCTCTAATTTTCTATGAATTATTTTTGGAAATTATATGGTTTATTTTTTGAGACTAGGCATTGATATTGAATAAAATTATGAGGCCCTGTGTGCCCGGACTAAATGTTTGAAATATATTAAATAGAATGCACACATATTTTTCATGAAAAAGTAGTATAATTCTTGAATAGATTCTCAGATTAGAAATATAACATCATCATTGAGTTCAGAACATGGGTCTTACCCTAGGCACAACACAACCTTTTTCGATGTAGGCTTTTCTGAAAAAATCATCATGGGTGTGAATTAATGAAATAAGTAAAATAATTAATTTATTTTTTTATTTCAACACAATGAATATTTTTCTACTTTAAATGTACATTTATGGTTTCTTTATTAGGGTTATCCATGTAAACCCTTGATGTTCATACAACCATTGGAGAGATTTTCTATAAAATGACTACGAATCTCAAAAACAATGACAACACAACTGTTCTTTGTTAACGATCTATCCAGACTCTATGTAGGATTTTTTGCTTTTTTATTTCCATCCATTTTATAAATCTTAGATTAATGAAGATTAATTCCATGAATATAATGGATACACAAATCATCGATAGAATTAATTTTATGGGTTTATTTATTTATTCATTGTGTTTTTCTCCCTCTTCATTTTTCTTCTTCTATAAAAATGAATCGATCCCATATGAACAACAGACAAGGTTCATTCCTGACATTTTATGGTTTATGGATTTCCACCCAATTTCTTCACGTGATCATAATTGGTATTCATATAGTGCAATGGTTATAAAAATACCATGTTTCTAATTTTTTCACGACCATTCTTCAGCACAATGAATCCAAACCCTGGGTATAGAACGTGGTTGCAGTTGTGATTCATGGATCGATAATGAAAATGGTCAAATTGGGGGAGAAAAAGACTGGATTGAGGGTCCTTCTCCCTCCTAGGTGGCTCATGACATTTTGACATAGGAGGTGGTTTTCCCAGCATGATTCAAGGGTAAGATTCCAGTGAGAAAGTGGTGGTGGGGATCGTCCAACCCATATCCGAGTTCAATGGAAATATTTCCATTGAGAAACATAGTGAAATTAGTATGTGAGGAAGAATAGAGAAAAAACTATAAATCTAGAAAATTCTGAGTAACACGACATGTAACTCAGGATTAAAGGACCTGTGGTGACCATTCCATGGTGGTTAGGGATTCAGGATAAAGATAAGGATAACAAGGCATGTGACCAATGTTACACGTCATGTGGACCTTCCTGGATGTATTATCATGTACTTAGAGAAGCACCCATACATGAGAAAAAGAACATGACTAGAGGGGACGTAATATACATGGACATGGACATGTTTTGGCGTACACAAGCTGGTACATAAACACAACCACTATACATTGACACAACCAAGTGACATGGGTAGGAAACTGTGTGTGTCTACACACCATGTACTTCTTCTATACGTCATGTATATGGATACATACATACTATATGAGTCTATTCAACACTGGTAGACATGGGGATAGTTGGACATGTCGTGTACCCACTAGTACACATCATATACACCCTTTAATATTATTTGTAGCTCAATTTATTATCAGTTTGGACTAGTATAGGTTGAGTGGGTTCCCTTGGTCCTTTACCTTAGGGTAAACTGCGACATTACATCCATATCATAGGATTATGATCCACTCTAGAGGCCAAGTCTCAAATAGAGTTATGGTGTCCCTCTGTGAGACTGGAGTATGATCCTTTATCACATTTATTCCCCAGGTAGAGTTTATAGAATCATCATATAGTTCGTCGTATCCATAGGGTTTTTTGTATATTGATATATGACCCCCTATGTAGTTGGTTGATCCAGATTTTGGTTTGTGTTATCCCCCAGCGATTCTGGGCATGACCCCTTATCTGTGTATTAGGGTCTTCTTAGACCAGTGATCTTTTTTGGGTGGCACCCAATGATCTTGGCCTATTTGTTGAGTGTCTTTGATGATATCACTAATAGTGGAGTGTATTATCCCAAAATGATTGTCACTTTGAGGAGAATCCTGTGGATGGTAGTTGGTTATGACCACCTAGTGGCATGGTGTATTTCCTGAGTATATCTACTTAATTCTATTAATCATTGATTGTTATGTCATTTATTGAGCCGAATATACTTCATTATTTGTGTTTAATGTTTTCATGGTTTCATAATAATAATTATTATACTCACCCCTACATGGGATTTTCCCATATGTGTCGTGTCTTATGTAGATGAAGAACCTTTTGATAGTGTCTTAGGAGGACAGGGAGCGAGTGGATCATAGATGGAGCTTGTTAGACCGAGGTGTTTTTCAAAGATCTTATTTTTGACTTATTCCTCAAAATTGGTAAAGGTTGGAATTAGATAGTTTTTGTTTGGTCATGTATTTCACCCATTTTTCAGCATTCAATACTTCACCATCATATTCTATTATGGGATATTATATATATGCATGGATTTTTTTAGTTGATTTATATTTCAGAATTGTGTTGGTTTGGAGATGTGTTCCTGTTTTTGTGTACTTTTGGATAATGCCTCCCATTTGTGGTATACAACTACTCATCACTGGTAGTCATCCCCTATCCAATTGGGGATGGGATAGGGTATTCATGGGTCAATCCTCAGTGAGTCGAGTCATGACAGAGTGGTATCAAAGCAGTCAGTTCTACCTTAATATTAGATTCTGTTAGATTAGTTTTGGGCAACAAGGTTTAGTTTTTCAGGTTTGGATTTCAGGCTAGGGACTCCAGTGTTGGTACATCAATAGACATATCTATACACCTGGACATTGATCACCTTCCATTTGAATAAGCAAATATAAACATTGGTTTGAGGGAATTTTTTTGGTACATGCATCATAATGGAGTGTTTGTGTTTTCTATGTCCTTCAGTTAGCACCCCATATATACTTTTTTAACCATGGTACATATTATTTTATTTCAGGATGCCTCCACACAGATAGCCTACAATGATTCCACTATGTGATCATGTGGATGATCTACCCAGTAATGAGGCATTGGTATAGGGTCATGTACCAGAGATACTTCCTCCAAGTTTTTTTTACAACCTATATCACCACCCATTGAGAAGCAGCTAGTACTGGAAGTACCAGCTGAGGATGAACATAGTTTGATTTCATTTCACGATTTTGAGAGGTAGTGATATCCCAGGATTCAGGGTGATCTAGACCCCCAGGTTACTGAGGACTGTCTAGAGGTATTCACTCACATTTTCCACCTTGTGAGGAAACCTTCAGATTAGATAGAGGTCCTCATGGAAATTATTCTTCATAGATATACCAAGTGATGGTGGATATTAGTGACTCATTCCCACAATGAGACAACTCTCTCCCAATAAAACTTTGAGCATCTCCTTAGGGAGGAGTTATTTCTGGACATATTATTATTGATACACCTATAAGAGATTATAAATCATTAATAGGGAAGTTTTATCATGATAGATTACTCAGAGAGGTTTACATATCACTCACATTAATCTTTAGATATAGTGTGAGACCAATTCTTTAGATCTCTGACCTTTAATAAGGGATTGCACTGGGACATTAGGGATTCAGTTGTATCCCTTTTCATTCTTAGTTATTCTAGGGTACTTGAGCAAGTCATGGTGGTGGAGGGATTTCTGGTAGATCATACACAGGTAGTGGGGTCTAGTAGTGGGCACCCAGTTGCTGAGACCTAGGTAGAAGTTAGTCAATGATAGTCACATGGATCTAATAATGTCCAAAGATTTAGGAGGTGATCCCAAGACTCATAGAAAATGGTTCAGGGATCTTAGGGTGGCTCAAATCATCCATGAGATATGTAGTGTTTCTCTTGCGATGGTTAGGTAAATCTGGATCTATATTGTCTAACCTCTCATACATCTGATCGTGAGATGGTCAAGGGACTACTAAGATAAAGACATAGACAATATCATGGTGGTCCTTAGGGTGGAAAACATGGTAGAGTGATCAATAGGGAAGTAGAAGGTTTAGGAGGTTCAACCTATTACCACTACCACTACTAGGTGGTCTGCACCAGGCTCATTGAGATGGTGGATAAGGACGAGGCCAGCTGTAGGCTTTGGAGACCATTGACCCCGAGGCTCCAGGGATGATACGAGGCATGATCTGTGTCTTTTAAACTTTAGATATAGTATTGAAATACATATGTGTGATTCCTTCCTTCCTTTAAACATTTATATATTGATACATAGATATTTTATTTGATCCATTGGATCAAACCTTGTGGTTGGATACTCTAACATGTAGTGACTCAGCGATTCCACACTTGTGCCAATAATTGGATCTAACGCTCAAAGGAAAATGTTTTTATAGAATCTCTTCATTGAAGAAATGATGCCTTATGACATAATCTTAAGTATGAACTAGATGTCCATAGTTCATGCCCATATTTACTTTTTTAGGCAGAGTATGTTATGTTTCCATAACGGAAAAACAAGGTTTTTCTTTTTGGGTGAGAAGGATACCTTGGTAGAGAAGGAAAAGACTATCCATAGAATAGTGTAGTTGATTAATCACCTATTGGATACCATGAATCTCGAATCGGTAGATTATTTCAGCAATCACTTTTCCATGGTGACAGAGTATGTGAATTTCTTTCCAGAAGACTTACCAGGTTTACATCCACACAGAGAGCTAGAATTCTGCATCTACTTTAATCATAGGAAAAAACTGATATCTGCACTAGCATATCAGATGGATCTTATGGAGCATCAAGAGATGATGGTGTAGTTGGAGGACTTGAAAGAGAAGGTATTTTTAAGACCCATCATTTCCCCTTGGGAATCCCTAGTGGTTTTCACCAATAAGGTGAACAAGAGCTTGAGGTTATGCATGGATTAATCAGTTCTTTAATTTGGTGACCTTGAAGAATCAGTATCTACTATTTAGGAATGAGGACCTATATGTTCAGTTGAGAGGGGAATGATGGTTCTTGAAGACCGACCTAAAATCAGGCTATCACCAATTGTGAGTATGGGATGAGGATATACCAAAGATGACATTCAGATGTCTCTATGGTCACTATGAGTACACGATGATTCCATTTGGTGGGATGAATTCCCCATCAGTGTTCATGGGAATCATGAACTAGATCTTCCAGTCATTATTAGACTTGTTCTTGGTGGTCTTTATTGATGAGATCCTAGTGTATTCAATGTATAAAGAGGTGCATGCGAGACACTTGAGGATGGTCTTAGACACACTCCGAGAGAACTAAATTTATAGGAATATCTCAAAGTGTTAGTTTTAGATTCAAGAGGTATAATTTCTAGGATACATCATCTCATAGGACAGATTAGCAGTGGACCAAGAAATGGTTGAGGTATTTCATGCTTAGGATCCACCCAATAGTGTTACCATGGTATGAAGTTTCCTTTGGTTGTAAGGGTACAATCAGAGGTTTTGAACAAATTTCTCAAGAGTGGAAACACCCTTGATCATTTTTACTTGGAAGGGGAAGCCTTTTTCATGGATGTAAATGTGATAACAATGCATTTAAGAGCTTAGGTAGAGGTTGATAATCTCACCCATATTGATATTTCTAGGGGAGGGTGTCGAGTATTGTTTTCTATGATGAATTAGGGACAAAATTTGGTTCTGTTTTAATGCAGTGACTCGTGACTATTGCCTATGGATCATGCCAATTGAGACCACATGAGCCGAACTACTTGACCCATGATCTTGGGTTATAAGTGGTAGTCTTCACATTGAATATATGGAAACACTAATTAGTGGGAAATTCGTTTATCATTTAATCTCACCAAAAGAGTATCGAGTATATATTATTACAAAATGATCTTAACATGAGACATAGGTGATGTCTAGAATTCCTGTAAGACTATGAATTTGATATTGTATATACTTTTGTGTAGGGGAACATGGTGGATGACTCTCTTAGAAGGAGATCTTGTTTTCCGTTGTTGGATGAGGCATCAAGGCATTTAGCCTCATTGTATTTTTCTGTCATAGATAAGGATAATGCTTCATATATTCATTAGATGGTTGTTACCACACTACTTTTACAGTGTATCAGGGATGCTTGGTGAGAAGATACCAATTATGAGACCTTACATACTTATATATCCACTGGACATGGTTATTATGGATATTATAAAGGTGGGGATCATGATATCATTTCCATAGGATGGATGATAAAACATTTCATATTTAGTAAATAGGTGATGCACGAGTTTCATACATCCCCTTTTGTGGTACATCAAGGTATGGAAAAGATGTACTGGGACCTCTAGAATCATTTTTGGTGCCCAAGAATGAAGAAGAGAGTTGTATAGTTTGTCTCTCGATGACTCACTTGTCATTAGGTGAAGTCTGAGCACCCAGTTCTAGTGGTCTTTTCTCAACCACTTCAGGTTCTAGAGTGGAAGTGAGATGGGACATCCATGGACTTCGTGATGGGATTACCACATATGTCTAGGGGACATGATTCTATCTGGGTGATCGTAGACCAAATCACCAGGTTTTCCCACTTCTTAGAAATTTGAGGGAAGATCTCATTTAAGAGATTGGGATACCTCTACATGTAGGAGATAGTTTGACACTATGGAGTTCCCTTGATGATCATCTCTGACCATGATTTTCACTTGATGTCTTAGTTATGGGGAGGGTTACAAGAAGCCTTTGGGAATCAATTATTATTGGGAAAAATGTTTCACCCTCAAAATGATGGCCAGATAGAGTGGACCATTCATGTATTGGAGGACATGTAGAAAAATTTCATGTTGGACTTTTTCCATAGTTGAGAGGATCACCTACCCGAGATGGATTTTTTTACAAAACAGCTACAATTCCACTATTAGTATAGAAGCATTCGAGACTTTGTATGGGAAACCCTATAGGTCACCACTTTTTTGTACTGATCCAGGAAAGTTAGTACTCGTGGGTCCAAATTTTGTGTGAGCTACTACAGAGAAGGTGAAAATCATCGAGGAGTGAATGTGGACTTCACTAATCCTTTATAAGTATTATAAGAACCAATGATGGAGAACTTTGGAGTTTGAGTATGGATACCATGTGTTCCTGAGGGTATCACCTTGGTGTATATTGAGGAGATTTGGCTGTGGTGGCATGTTATCTCCAAGATTCATTATAACCTTCTAGATACTGCATATATTTTCCAAGGTGGCATACTACTTTTCTTTGAAACCACATTTGGACTGGTTACACAATGTCTTCAATATGTCACATATGATTAGGTATGTTCACAACCCATACATGTTATCAATTGGGGAGATTTGGACATCATGGATGGAGCTACCTTTGCAGAGTACCTAGTGAAGATTGAGGAAAGGTTGGAGAGGATCCTCTATGGGTGTTTGATTCCCATTGTGTGTGTCCATTGGTAGCATGGGAATCTCTAGGACAACACAAGTGAGTGGGAGAAGTAGTTGCAACCCTAACACCCTCATTTTGTGTAGTTTTTTCTATTTTCAGGAAACAATACCCTAAGGTGGGGAGAATGTAATGTCTTGGATTTTAAATGTATTATTTTTTGGATATTATATGGATTTTTTTTGAGATTGGGCATTGAGACAACGTGCCATTACGAGCCCCAGTGTGCCCAGACAAAATGTTTTAAATATATTAAATAACACAAGAACATAGTTTTTCTAAAAAATTGGAATAACTCCAAAATGGGGGGCTTGAATAAAAAATATAAGGGAACCATTGAGTTCAGAACATGTGTTTTACCCTAGATGCTACATAAACTTTGTCAGTGCGGGTCATCTGTGAACAAGTCATCATAGGCATGATTTAATGAAATAAATTATATAAATTATTCATTTTTTAATTTTGATCCAAATAATATTTCTATCCATTAAATGTATGGTTAGAGGATTCTTTATCATGGTTGGTCACTCAACCCCTAGAGGTTCAACAAACCATTAGAGATCTTTCCTCTCAGAAGATGAAGGATCTGGATCTGATCGTGGATTGTTGTGCCGATGGAGTTAGAGTATCTCATCATTGATAGAAACACAATAGTTCTTCTTCAACGATCGATCCATAATCTATATAGGATTTTTTTCCTTTTTTATTTCCTTCCATTTTATTAATCTTGAATGAACGTGGATCAATTCGACGAATAGAATTGATACGTTCATTGATGATAGAATTAATTTATTGTAATTAATTATTTGTTCATTATAATTTCCCACCACTTAATTCATCTTCTTATACTCTAACAAATCAAGGAAAAATGAACAAAAACTGAGGTTTTTTCCTCACATTTTATGTTATATGGAATTCTCCCCAATTTATTCATGCGATAATTTTTGGTATTCCTTTTAGGAAACAGTTCAAAATATACCTAGTTTTGGATTCATTTTGTGAACATTCTTCGACACAATGGATCAAAACTATGGATATGGAATGCGATGGAAATTTTGATTCAAGGATCAATGATGATGAATATCAGATTAGGTGAGAACAAGACCAGAGTGAAGGTCCATATTCCACCTGGGTAGTGCTTGGAATTTCAACATCGATGGTGGTTTTCCCAATGTGATTCATGGGACAAATTCTAGAGATAAAGCGGAGGCAGGTCTTAGACAGCCTAGATCTAGGATTTATGGTGATATTTCTGGTGAGAAACAGGGTGGACTTAGATCACAAGGAATAATGGAGGAGATACTCCACATCAGGATAATCCCAAGAAATATGGTGTGTAACTTGGGATTTCATGCCATGTAGGGACTGTTCAGTAGTGGATTAGGTTTTGAGATAAAGATAAGGTTAACCTGGAATGTAAACACCATCAAAATAAATGTATTCCTTCTCGTATGGTTTATACTATACATAGATTTATACATACACACAGAAAAAATTACATGGCTAGAGGCCACACCATGTACTTGGACATGGACATGGCTTGGTGTACACAAGCCTGTACACAGACATTGCCATCGTACATAGACACAACCAAGAAACATAGGTAAAAAACCTTGTGTCTCTACACACTATGTACTTCTTATACACACTATGTATATAGAGACTTATATATCATGTGAGGATTTTCCATAGGGGAAAAAATGGGGATAACTAGACACATCATGTACCCCCTTAAAGAGTGTTTGTAACTATCCATATTCGTAGTTTGGACTAGTATATGTTTATCAGGTTACCTTGGACTATCCACTATGAGGGTACAATGAAACATTACATTCATATCACAGGACTGTGATCCCCTCTAGAAAATGAGACTCTGATAGAGTTGTGGTGTCCCTTCATGAGACTAGAGTCTAGTCCTCTATCACCTATATTCTTTGTGATGAGATTATAGAATTAGCATGACCTTCCTGAGCTAGGAATTGATCATCAATCTATGAGTCCCTATCGGTAGGGTTTTTGGTATCATTGAAATATGATTTTCTATGTAGCAGATTGATTGAGATTTGGGTTTGTGGTGTCCCCTAGTGATTCTGGGCATGAAAACCTATCTGTCTATTAGGGAATTCTTAGACCAATGAGATTTCTTGGGTGGGACCCAATGATCTAGACCTCTTTATTTGGTATCTCTAATGATAGAGTGGCTCATGGAGTAAATTCTCCTAGAATGATCATTTCATTGATCAGAATCTCATGGTTAGTAGTTAGTTATGACCGCCTGATGGCATGGTATCTTTCCTATGTACATCTAGGTGATTTTGTTTTTCATTGATTGTTATATATTATATTAATCTGACTATACTTAGTGATTTATGTTTAGTATTTTTGGGATGTCTTAATGGGTAATGTTATACTCACCCATAAATGGGCTTTTCCCATACATGTCATGTATTATGTATATGATGACACTTTTGATGGTGTCCTAGGAGGATAGGGAGTGGGTGGAGTGTAGCTGGATCTTGTCAGACTAAGGTTCTTTACCAGTAGATTTTATTGATTTAGTCCTCACCATTGGATAATTGTTTACTTTTATAGTTTTTTTGGGCATGTATTTGGCCCCTTCTTCTACTTTTAGCAATTGACTGTCATACTCTATTATGGGATTATATATTTATGCATGAATTGTTTCAATTGTTACATTTCATAATTGTTTGGGTTTGTTGATGTGTGCATGTACTTTAGGCTAATGCATCCCACTTGTAGGATAAACCTACTCAGAACTGGTTTCTAGCACCTGACTTATTGGAGGTGGGCTTGGGGTAGTTTTGGTTCAGACATCGGTGAGTAGGGTCATAATAGTCCAACTGGGTATTGTTATACTCACCCCTATATGGGATTTACCCACACATGTCATTCCTTATGAAGATGATTTACCCTTTTACAGGGTCGTAGAGGGACCAAGAATAGGAGGATCTTAGTGAACCAGACTAACTGATGTTTATTCTTATGGTTACCTTTACAAAAGTCACCTTCTATAATTTTAGGTTAGACTTGTTTTCATAATATTTTTGGTTGGACTATTTTTAGACCTTTATTACTTTCCATTTCTTGTTTTTTTACTCTGATTGTGGTATTTAGACATAAACATCAAGGTTTATCTAGTTTTTTTATATTTCAGCATTGTATGGGATTGGAGATGTCTGTGTGTGAGTGTGTGTGTAGGAACTTCTAGGTAAGGCCTCCCATTTTAGTGATATGCCTACTAGGCCCTAGTCTCCAGCCCCTATACTATTAGAGGTGGTCATAGGGAGTTGCAGCTTGGGCCCCATTGGGATGGGTTGTGACAGATTTTTATTAGAGTATTTGGTAATAACATAAGACCTGAGACTGTGAGATTGGTTTTTATAAATAGTGTTATGGGTTTCAAGTTCGACTTTCTGTCTAGGGACTCTAGTGTTGGTGGGGCGGTCAACATATCCATACACCAGGACTTGGATTACCTACCATTAGACCTGGTATATGTAGACACTTTTTATAAGGAAAATAGTTGTACATGCATTATATAAGAATGGGTTGTGGTTTCCATGTCCAGCTTGATTTAAATCTCCATATATACTCATCGATTGTGGTGCATATTTTATATTTTAGGATGCCTCTGTGATTTATTCCATCTAGGATTCAACATTTAGATCATGATAATGATCCCCTTAGTGAAAATGCATTGATATAGGGACATGTTCGATGTATACAACCTCAAGGTGGGGCACCGGTTATACCACCACCTGTTGAGTAGGATATGGTACCTATAGTACCAGCAGATGAGGGGTGTAGGCTGATCATGCTTCTTAATTTTCAACAACAACAACCCCTTGATTTCTAGGGAGATACCGACGTATATGTGGATGATGACTATCATGGGGAAGTGGCATGAGTTTTCTCTCATGTATGGTCATATGAAGTTCAGATGGTGGTTATGGAAGTGAGCCTTCTCTTTGGATTTGTAGAGCGATGGTGGCGTTTAGTGACCCAATATTATGAGGAGGTGACTCTTGCATGGTCATAGTTTGAGCACCTTTTTAAAGAGGAGTTATCTCCAACTACATTGAATGATGTTCCGTTTTGGATTTTAGACAGATTTAGTAGGTCTGTATGACTGTGGATGAGTATTCATTGAGGTGCACCAACCTCTCTAGGTACTCGATGGATATGATTCAGGATGATTTCTTTCAAGATAAAACCTTTGAGTGAGGAATGTATAGAGACATATGATCTAGTGCCATACCTCTATAAATTCCTACCTATGTTGGGGTGATAGATTCAGATTTTGTTGATGAGAGTTTTCTAGATAAGCTCACTCAGACAATGGTTGCCGGTTGTGGGAACACATGATTAGAGACTTTGGAAGTGGGGAGTCGAAGTTGGTCACAAGTACCTTAATGTGTGAGATATTTTAGGTGAAAAAACTAGGACAACGGTTTTGTGGTTTAGGGATCATAGGTTGGGTATAATCATCATTGGGAGAGGCGATGATAGTCATGTGATGGTATGGTACATCTTTCAATGTATTTTCTGGACTGAATAATGGCTAATAGAGATAAAGTGGTTGGATTTTTCAGGTATAGGAAACAATAGGAGTAGACATGTCCGCAGGGTAGCAGATGTGGCAAAAGTAATGGGATAGTAGCTAGAAGTAGTAGATTCTTAGAATTGTTACCACAACCACCCCATGTGGTCCATACCAGACTTATGGAGCTAAAGGACAGGGGCATGGGTAGTTACATGCAGTTTATTCTTATAACCTATAGGATATGGGGATGATAAGAGGCACGATCTATATCTATTATACCATAAATATAAAACTAATAGGCATAGGTGTTAGTCATTCCTTTATTTCCACTTATCATGTTCTAGAGTTAGAGATTCTGGTTGATCCCTTTACCCAACCCTTGGGCTTGGGGACTCATACTAGATGTGACATAGTGATCATGCACTTATAATGATAGTGTGACCTAACTCTTGGAGGTGAGAGTTTCTGTTGGGACATATTTGTAGTAGCGATGAGGTCGTATGACGTCATCTTAGATATGGGCTGGCTATCTTAAGTTTATGCCTAGGTTGACTATTTCAGGAGGAGGATGTGGTGTGTCCATAGATATGGAACTAGGTTTTCCTTTTTGGGTGAAAAGGAAACACGAGAAATACAGGATAGACTCATGAATAAGAGGTTTCAACTGATTACTCATCAATCGAATAACATGACCCTCGGTGAAGTAGATGTTTTGAGTTTTTAGTTCCCTATAGTGATGGTATAGTATTGATATGTCTTTCATGAGTATGTTTCAGGGTTACCTCCCCACCGATACATATAATTATGCATTTATCTACACCCTAGGAGGACCTCGATATCTATTCCACCATATCAGATGACACCTGCAAAACTTTTATGAGTTGAGGGTGCATTTGTAGAACTTATAGAGGAAAGGATTTGTTAGACCCAACGTTTCACCCTGGGAAGCCTCAATGTTTTACCAAAAAGGAATAAAGGATCTTCATTTTGTGTGTGGATTTACTTTTCCTAAAATAGGTGACCATAAAGAATAAGTATCCACTGTTGAGGATCGATGATCTCGTTGATCATTTGACAGGGGCATGATTTTCTCGAAGAGTGACCTCAGATTAGGATATCACTAGTTGTGATTAAAGGAAGAGAATGTACATTAGATGATATTCTGATTTCACTATGGTCACTATGATTACTTGGTGATTCCATTTGGCATGAAGAACACTCTATCAGTGTTCATGGGACTCATGAATTATATAATTTATCCTTTCTTAAATTGATTCATGGTAGTCTTTATCGATTATATTCTAGTGTACTTAGTGTCTAGATAGAATCATGTGATACACATGAATAGGGTTCTATATGTCATCCAAGATCATCAAATTTATGGTAATCTCTCGATGTTCCAATTTTGGATTTAGTAGGTCCACTTTTTGGGAAACATTATCTTAGTAGATGGTGTATCTATGGATCCAGAAAAGTTCGAGGCTGTTAGCATGGGTTCCAACCAAGAGTGTGATGGAGGTATAGAGAATCCTTCGGTTGGAAGGCTAATATCATATATTTACACCTAACTTCTCTAGGATATCATCTCCCTTGAAATCTTTGACCCAAAATGGGAAAACTTTTGTGTTGTAAGAGAGGTGCCAGTGAGCCTTACAAGAGTTGAGGAAAATATTGATTAGCTCCCCCATCTTGAGATTCTCATAGGAGGGGGTCATGTATGTAGTATTCTATGATGCATCAAGAACTAAGATTGGATGTTTTATGATGTATATGAGGAAAATTATTTTATATTTTTTACATAATTTGATACCACATGAGCAGAACTACGTGACCTACAATCTTGAGTTAGCAGTGGTAGTCTTCGCACTGAATATGTGGTGACACTACCTGATGGGAGAGTGGTTTATAATCTATTATGAACACAAGAATCTCAAATATATATTCTCTATAAAGGATATTAAATTAATATAGATTTAGTGGGTATATTTACTACAGGATTATTAATTTTAGATTTTCTATGAAGGGGAATGTGGTAGAAGATTCTCTTAGCATGAGATCTTGTACACAGTTCTTCATTGAGGAATCAGGGAAGGTGTCATACTTGTAGTTATCATTTATGGATGGAGATGGAGTAGCTTACCTCAAGTCAATTGTTGTTACCCCTATTCTTTTAAAGTGAGTTAGGGAGGAACATATTGGGGATACTAACCATGAGATTCAATGTACTCAGAGATCCACTAGACATGCTTCTGATGAATTTTTTGAAGGCAGGGAGAATGTAATTCTTTTTAGATGATGCACGACGGTACCGGTGATGTTACAGAAATATTTTTTCAGATAGTTTCATAAATATACATTGGGGGTAAATATAGGTGTGGAAAATATGTAGCAAGACCTCCACCATCAGTTTTGGTGTCCACAGATGAAGAAGGGAGTTGCCGAGTTTGTATATAGATGCCTTACTTATATGCAATTGAAGGATAAGCACTAGGTTATAGCAGATTTAGGCCAACCTCTGGAGGTTCCAGTGTAGAAGTGGGATGGGATATACATGTAATTAATGATTGGGTTACCATGTACATTCATGGTAAATGATTCTATTTTGGTGATCGTAGACTTACTCACCAAGTCTTCCCACTTCCTAGCTATTTGGGAACAAAGTTCAATAAAGAGCTTGAGATTCCTCTATGTACAGGAGATTTTCTAAATCCATGGATCCCCCCTTGAATATCATTTATAATCAGGATTCTCTCTTAACATCTCAGTTATTAAAGGGATTTTAGGAGGCTTCTGAGACTTTTCTACATTTGAGCATGACTTTTCACCCCCAAACTGATTGCTAGACTGAGTAGACCATTATGATTTTAGAGGGCATACAGTAATCCTACATGTTGTAATTTGGATATATTTGGGAGGATTAATTACATTTATTGGAGTTTGAGTAAAAAAACATATACCAATACACTACTTGTATGGAACAATTTGAGGCCTTGTATGGGAGACCCTGCATGTAACATCCCTCGATCTGACCCTCTCTCACATAGCCAGAAAGGGTTGGTTATGAGACATCAAGTGCGCCTATCCAAATTCCATAGGATGTCGAGTAGTAGAAGAAATGTGATAAAAATAGTAGTGAGACTATAACCCTGTATTTAGAGGTTAAAACACAATGGAAAAAATGTAAATAAGTGAATAAAAATAAGAGTGTGGAAATAATAGAAACAAAACAATATAGTGTAAATCCAACAATAAATCCAACTGAATAAGCTAATAAATAGTAAATGAATAATGTAATGACATGATGAAATTTAACTAAATTTAATGATAGATGTAATACAAGTAAATGATTAGAAGACTCAAATAAAGACTCAAAAGTCCCCGATCCTAAACCCCGAGTTAGTCTCATCTCCAATCTCTATCCCATTTAGTATGCAATTAATCAGTATAAAGTTACTTTTTCCCTTGTCCAACCTACATCCACATAATCTGCTCGGGTACCAAACGATGACCTGAATAGGGTGTTAGTTTTACTCAGTAATTCAACACCACTATGTCTAAATATAACCAGTCTAATAACATGGTTATAAAATAATGAAATAGTCAAACCTATTAATTAATTTAACAATTAAATTAACAATACATCAACCTGCTTCAGCTCTATACTGAAATATCTCTTATCATGTCTCACAATCATGCCAACCATCACCATATAACCATGGTAAAACATAACCAGCCTCAACTCCATGCTGGAATGTCTTTGAGAATGTCTTACAACCATTCCAACCATAACCATATAACCATGGAATATAAAATACATAAATATGGGTCAAACCCACTATATAAGAATTATAGCATTCCATTAGGACCAAGACTGGTATATCAACATTTCAACATGTCTCATGGACAATCCTGATATATCAGTATTACAACATTCATTCAAGTACAAGCTTGGTATATCATCATTATAACAATAAATCGAGTCCAATATCAGTATATCATCATTTTAGCATGTGTCAGGGCCAAACCTGGTATATCATCATTTCAGCATGTGTTAGGGCCATGCCTGATATATAAGAATTAAAACATTCAATCACATCAAATTTCATAACAACAAGGATATGACAATATCACATCATAAGGCTCAATGGTTAAATATTCAAATTACCATTTATCTTTTAATTTCTCGTTTCATTTATCAATTTCCCATAACCAATAAGATGCCAGTTTTTACAATAAACAAGCCAATACAAGGTGAATATATATCCAGAAATCACCCAAAAACCATTTCATGATAAACAAAGTTTAAGACATTAATGTATTCATTTATAATCATGGTTTTGACCACCCAAATGGTAGCCGCAATCTTGGTAAAAATCCAATTGGATCCAAAGGGAATCCAAGGAATAACCCAATTCATCAATTAATTTATTTAGCACATAATATGTTGAAAAAATTGAAATATTTCATATACTTGACAATTATCAAACCATAGTTTTAAGGTTTAGACCCCCTACCTTTTACTATAAATAAACAAAAATCTTCCAACAGAGAACTCCCATGACGAAGAAGGTGTGGATGATTTCAAGAAGGATTTTAGATCAAAACACAACATCATCAATAACAAAAATGAAAAACTAAAATAGATTACACAAAAATGGTCTAATATCCAAGGGATATAAGGTATAACCTAACAAAAACCAATTATGAGGGATCAGATGCATGACCGGGACATCCAGAATCAAGAGAGGTTCTCCAAAATTACCTAGAAGTAGCCCTATGGTTGAGAGGAACAAGTTGCATGTGAGTTAGAAAATAAAATCAACTACATGAAACACTATAAAACTACAGGTTGAGGAATTACAAGGTGTGTAATATAGTTAAATTTCATAGAGTTATTTTTAGAGGGATACATTAAAAAACTCATCACCTTATCTGAATATTAAATTTTCTCAAACATTACACAATATGTACTCTATTTACATGTGTAAATGTTCTGCAAATGGGTTTTCAACCCATTTTACCTATAAAAACAACCTGAAACCCATTTAAGTATTCTCAACATACCATGAACCCATGGTAACACTTGACCCATTTTCCCCGACTTAATTAATTCAAACAACATACATCCCTAAACTTTAAGTCATTTCCTCCAACAAAGGCTCTATGCATGGATCCTCTATGAATTTATCATGTTTCCTCATAGACAAAGACTTATTTTATTCAAGCACACAAATGTTTTTGAAGAAAACACAACCAATAATGTTTAAGGATTAGGACAAGCTAAGCCTAAAAAATATTAACAAAAAACTCATAGAGAGACGTACCTAAAAAAATATGGGATCTTACAACCTCCCCACCATATAACAACTCATCCTCGGGCTACACTAATAATCATTATAGGGTATCAACAAACAAGCCTGGCCACTATTATCATATATCAGACTCTGTCTCCTAGTTCTCCTCATGAAATTTCCCATACATCCAATGCACTTGAACCAAAGGAATCTATTTACCTTAGATATACTTATCATTATGGTCCACAATCCATATTAGATGCTTCTCAATGGATGAATCATCAATAATCTTTAACTGTTCTATGTTTTCACATGATAAGGTTATAGATAATATCTATGAAATTTAGATATGTGTAACATGTCATTTGTGGAAATATAGTGCAGTGGAAGGGATAAAAAATATGCCGCTTGACTGACCCTATCCACTATCTCAAATAGCTTGAAAAACCTGGGCAATATCATTCCCTATATCCAAATACGACATTTCCCCAACCTAGGAAATAATCTAAGGAAAACATTATGACCATCTCAAAACTCCATAGGTCTTCTTCGATGGTCATTATATGATTTATACCTATTTTTTGTTGTGAACAATCACTGTCTGATCAAATAGACAAGATTAGGCATCTTCTGCATGAGACTAATCCCAATAAGCATTGACTCACCTACCTTTATCCAACAAAGAGTTGAATGGAAATTTTTTTCATAAATATCCTCAAAAGGTTTCATTTGGATAGATTAATGGAAGAATTTTTTATATGAAAACAACATGAGTTCCATATGTTGATCTCAAAAAAAACCAAAATCCAAAACATAGGCTCATAACATAACCTCAAGAAGTAAAATAGTCCTCTTATATTGAACATCAGTTAGAGGATGATAGGCCATACCCAAAAGAAAACATGATCCCAGGTCCTTCTGAAGACCCTTCCAGAAACAAAATGTGAAACTAGGATCTCTATTTGATACGACACTCCCAGAAACACCATGAAACCAAACTCTCACACACATAAATAATTCCTATATCATCAACTGTGAAGGTCTCTCTGAGAGAAAATATGTGGTCTACCATCATTAGTTGATTAAAAAATCACCCATACAATATCATTTTTATGGGTTTTCATAGGTACTCCAATCACAAAATATATTTTTACATCATCCCATTTACACTAAAGAATGGGAAAAGGTTTCAAAAGACCAGTCAGCCTTTGTGTTTGTCTTTTACTAGTTGATAAGTAAAACATCTTTTCAAAAATCCTGCTACTTCGTTCTTCATTCATGACAACTAGTACTATCTATGTATATCATGATATATCTTTTTCAAACCCAAATTTACCACCCAACTCGAAGTATGAAACTCTTTTATAAGCTCCTCATTCAAGCTCATAGGAACCCATCCTCAAACAGGGAAAAAATATAATATCCACTTCCAAGATACGTTCCTGATGATGTATCCCCCACCAGATAATTTTTCCCCTATAACTAAGACATCCAGATTAAATAATTTCTCAATATTCATATGGTAAAAAATAAAGGGTATAAAAGATGTCAAAGTTAGAGCTACTGGTCCCTGAGACTCTTGGAGATTAATATGCATGTATTCAAAGAGATCCATTATCCGTCACTCATAAAAAAAACCCATACTGCCTCAATTTTCATCTTTTGTATCAAATAATCAACAATGATGTTTCCCATTCCTGGTGTATAACCCAAATCAAAGTCAAAATAATGAAGATACTCAATCCAAATCATTTGCTGAAGGTAAAAGTATCATTGAGAAAATATGTACATGAGGCTCTTATGGTCCATGTATACCAAAAACCCCTCACCCATGAGATAATGCCTCCAGCATCTCAAGGAATGTATCACTAATACTAATTCCAAATCTTGTGTAGGGTAATTACTCTAATGCAGTCTCATCTGTTTGCATCCATAAAAAACCACTCAACCCTCCTGCATTAGAAATTCTCTGATTCGAAATTCAGATGCATCATAGAATATGGTATGCACTTTACCCTACATAAGTAAAGTGAGGATGTGTAATGAGTTCATCCTTACTTTCATCTCCTGAAAAGATATCTCATAAGAATCTGACAAAAAAATCACCCCTTTCTTGGTCATTACTGACACTAGTTCTACCAAATAGGAAAATTCCTTGGTAAAGCACAAAAAATATCCAATTAACCCCATAAAGCTCCAAATATTGAATACATTCATGGGCTTCTCCCAAGGTACCATGGATGAAACTTTCTCTATGTCTACCGAAACACCTACCTATGATATAACATATCCCATTAAGTTCACTATATCAATCTTGAAATTACATTTATTTAGCTTGGCATAAAGTTGATTCTCTCTCAATATAATCAGGATGATGTCAAGATGTTTTGTGTGATAATCTATTGAATGGTTACACACTAATATGTTATAAAACCCACCAAAACCCATATAGAAAAGGATGAAATATACTATTCATCATGGCCATGAATACCTCTGTTGCATTAGTCCAATCAAATGGCATCACTGTGAACTCATACAAGCCATACCTACTCTGAAAATCAGTCCATGGTATGTCTGATGGTCTCACACTCAACTAATGGTATCAAAATATTGAATCGACCTTGGAGAAGATCCTATGACCTCTTAAATGATCAATGATACCATCAATTCATTAAATAGGATACAGATTCTTGACTATCATTCAGTTTAATATCTGATGTTCAACACCCAAGTGGAAAGTCCCTTCAGCCTTTTTGGTGAAGTGAACTAGAGAAACCTAAGGAGATATACTAAGCCGTATAAAACCTTCAGTTTCTAGATCATCCAACAGAAAATTCAACTCTGAAATATTTGATGGAGCCATTCTATTAGATGAGATAGAAACATGCTCTTCTCCAAATACAAAATCGATCTCTTGCTCCAGTAGTAAGTCATAGAACTCATTTGGGAAAACATCTTGAAAATGGTCTACCACAGGAGTAAAAAAATCTTTCTACATTCCACCATCATCTAGAGAAAGACCGACTATGCGGCTTTTTTGAAAATTCAATATGCACTAAATTGATCCTATATGACCAGCCTGAAGATCCCACTCACCATGGTTATAATAACTGCCTACTTATGGATATAAAAAGGTAACTATCCTCTAGTAATATTTGATATGATCTTGGTATTGAACTAAACAATCTATAACATGAATCAAATCTAAGACTGTCATTTCCAACATGAATGGTTCCCAAAAGAAACGTTAACAACCAATCACTAGAGAACACACCTTTCAACATTTGATATTCTATGAATGCACTCCCAATGGCGTGCCAATGGTAAAAAACCATCTAATATTTCCACATCCATTCCTAAACCATTTAAAAAAAGAGAAGATAAAAATGAATGGGATAATCCTATATCAAACAAAACAGAATAAATGGTATATGATATAAGATTCAAACCTCTATTAGTAGATGGTCGTGCGTCCATAATTTCTAAAGTAGTCTTTAAAACTTGCAGTTGATCAGCCTCTCTTCCCAAGGATCTATCCTAACTCACATGATCTATACCCTCTTCAGGATACTTCCATTCCTCGATGGAGGTACCACATCCCCTTCCCCGACCAGAAAATACTATGGAAGTAAAGATACCTATTTGATGAGGATTAGATGATTCCTTTATAAACTATAGTGCTTTTACTATTCCCAAACCACTAATTTTCTTTTTCATTCCCCTAAAAAACCTCTTTATATGTCCCATCCTGCCGTAATAATGACACTCCAAAGATAGGTATGGACACTAAAGTCGCTTGTTTCCCATCTTACTACGTGGATAACACTGCAATGGATCATGATCCTAAGATGGATTCCCACTACCCTGACTTCTTTTCCCACTATTTACTTGGAAAAAACTATCATAATGCCAGTTCTTTACACTAGAAGAAGAGTTCACATTTTTTCCTACTGAAATAGAAAAGCTGCTGCTTCAAGTCTCTCTCAGATTCCATTATGTGATGAGTTCCTGGTTTATCACATTTGAAAAATTGATTAGATAGAAAATTCTCACATGTAACTTGATCTCATAGTTAAGAACATCCTGAAATAATCTCACCCTAGAGATCGCATCATCTTCCAATGATGATGAAAAACACTGTAGGTCAGTGTAACGTTCGATGTAGTCCAACACTGACATGCCCTCCTATGTAATGTGCATGAACTCATGTTCATTATCATCCCTCAATGTCTTAGGATAGAAATGTATCACGAAAATTGTATTGATGTACTTCCAAGATACCTCCTCTTAAATCCCACATTCTTCAGAATGTCTCAAAAACTCTAGGATGGTCTGTGAAGCATAAATGCATCAAGCTTTACCCTCATATATGCGGGTGTCTCAAGATGCTAAAGATTGTCTGGACTGACTCAATCCCAAAATTGTCTTCATAGGGCCTCCCACCCTAGTAAACACAGGTGTATGCTACAACGAAAAATCTCTTTTTAGATCAAACATTCAAGGCATGGTGTGAACTATATCTTTTTCCATGGATCTCATGACCCTCAAGAAATTTATGTAAAGTTGAACATCCAACAGATCCTCAAGTACTACACGAAGATTCAGTTCAACTATTTTAGGAGTGTTATGATTACCACTCTCTTGATTCTCAACTCAAAGATGAAATGTATTCATTTTCTATAAAATACAAACACACTTCTTATAACACTGGTTATCAATAAGGTAAACCACAATAGGTGACAACAATAGAGATCCACTGCTCCTGGTCTCTCAAGGAAGGGATTACAATTATTTTAGCATGAAATAACACTTTTTTTATTCCATTTCTTAGATATAACCATAATATCATATCATAGTTCAACTGTAATGTATATATCATATGCAATAAATATGTCCCTATCATAAATAATTCATGCCAATATATATCACTATGTGACTATCATGATGCATTAATACTCATACTATGCAATATAGGGCCATGAGTATAATCTCAAGGATAAATAATATCATAACATAAAAACACCACACAACATGTGAATCAACCAAGATGAAATAACATCAAATTTAATAAGATAACAATATAAATAGAAATCCCATCCATGGGAACTCTGATTTTCCCTCATACATGGGTTAACTACTCCCATGCCCAATATCATTACCTTGTCCTGACACATCCTAGTCTACTTTCATCCTTTCCGAAATAGTAAAGAAATAGAAAATAAGTTTGGTGTGCTCTGATACCACTTTGTAATGTCCCTAATTAGGAACTATGTCACGTGGCCCGAAAGGGTTGGTTATGAGACCTCAAGCAAACCTCCACATACACTAGAGGATGTTTACTAGTAGAGGGGGGGGGGTGATAAGTATAGTGAAGAGATAGTCACCCTAGATTTAGAGGATACAACACCATGAAAAAACAATGTAAATAAATGAATAAATATCATATTTCATAAATAATGGAAACAATATGATACAATGGGAATCCAATATTAAATCCAACTAAATAATCCAATAAATAATAAATGAATAATTTAATTATGTGCTAGAATGTAACTAAATTTCAGGCTATATTTAATAAAAGTAAAATACTAGGAGTCTCAAATAAAGATAAAAAATTCCCTAGTGCTGAACCCCAAGTGAGTCCCATCTCCAAACTCCATCCTATCCAGTAAGCAATCAATCAACAACAATTTCCTTTTCCCTTTCCCAACTTGCATCCATGTAATATTCTTGAGTACCAAATAGTGTCTTGGATAGGGTGTGAGTTTAACTCAGTAGGTCAACGCCACCATGTCTAAACATAACCATTATGATAATTACTATATGAAATAATGAAATAAACATGTGTATTAATTAAATTCATAATTAAACTAACACCACATCAACCTACATCAACTTCATGCTAGAATATCTCTATGAAAGTCTCACAACCATTTCAAAAATCACCATTTTATCGTGGGAGAACATAACCTTCTTCGGCACCATGCCATAATGTCTGTGAGATTATCTTACAACCATTTCAACCGTAACCATAAAACCAAGGTATATAAACTAAAACAACATGGTTCAAACCCTATATTTAATCATTTCAACATTAAATTAGGGCCAAGACCTAAATATCAGCATTCTATCTAGTCTCAGGTCCTAGTCTGTTATATCAACATTACAACATTCAATTAGAGCCAACCCTAAAATATAATCATTAAAACATTCAATAAAAACAAATTTCATAATAATAAGGATATCACATCATAATGCTCAATGGTTAATTATGAAAATTACCACTTATCTTTCAATTTACCATTTAATTTATCAATTGGTCATAACCAATAACATAGCAGTTTTCTCAATAAAAAATCCATCACAAGGTGAATCTATATCAAACAATGACCTAAAAACCATGTCATGCTAAAATCGCTTCAATAAATTAAATAATTCATTTATAATAAAGGGTTCTCTCGCATAAATGGTAGCCACAAGATTTTTCAAAATCGAATTGGATCTAAAGGGACTCCAAAGAAAAATCCAATTCATCAATTAATTTATTCAGTACATGATATTTTGGTGAAATGCAATATTTCACATACTTGACAATTATCAAACCATAGGGTTATGGTTTAGACTCTATACATTTTACCAGTGAACAACACAATGCTTCCAATAGTGAACACCCATGAGGAATAAAGTGCAGAAAATTGCAAGAAGAATCCTAGATGAAAAATAATCAAGATTAAAACCGACAATGAACGTGGTCAATAGATTACACTCCAATGGTTGGATATCAATGGGATAGAAATAAAAAAACTAACCAAAACCACTTACTAGGGATCAGATGTGTGATCAGTATGTACAAAATAAAAAGAGGCCCTCCAAAATTGCCTAGAAGAATCCTTGGGACTGAGAGGAAGAAACAACATGTAATTTGTAAAATAAAATCAACCACATAAAAAACTTTAATACTAAAAGTCATTTAATTGCACGATGTATAATATAGTTTCATTTCATGTAATTATTTTTATATGGATACAACAAACATTCCATTGCCGCAGTAGAATATTAAATTCTCCTGAACATTAGATGGTATGTAATCCATTTAGATGGTGGGTAAATGTTCTGCAGATGGGTTTTCATCCCTTTTTCCATATAAAAATAACCTAAACCCCCTTTAAGGCTTCTCGAATTACCCTGAACCCATGGTAAAACTTGAAATACATTCCAAGACTCAATTAATTCAAACAACATACATCCCTGAACATTATGTCATATTCCATGACAAAGACTCTCCACATGGATCCTCTTTAGTTTTCTCAAGTTTCCCTACAACCCATGACTATGATAATTCAAACACCTAGAAATTTATGAAGAAAATGAAACCACCAAGTTTTGAATATGACTAAAAACTCAACCAAAATAAGTTTAATGAAAAACATAAGAGAGAGACATACATAGAAAAAGACAAGACCTTACACTACATGTCATCACCATGATGGACCGACCAGGAGAGTCATTTCTTTTGTGCTTAGAGTTAGTGTGATCCACTATAGAGAAGGCGTAGTTCATCTAGAAGCAGATGAGGACTGCAGAGATTACCAGAAGTCCTATGTAGACCGAAAATATAGGCCACTTGAGTTTGAGGAGGGGGACCATGTGTTCCTGAGGGTCTCACCTCGATGTGAATTATGAAGGTTTTTCTAGGAGCTAAGCTATCTCCAAGATTCATTAGACATTTACATATTATTTTTTAGGGTTAAAAGTTGGTGGACCACTTAGATCTCTCCCTAAAGTAATATCGGGTACATGATTTCTTTCACATGTATTAGCAGAGGAGGTATGTGCATGATCTATCACATGTTATAGATTGGGGAAAGTTGGACATCAAGGATGAAGCTACCTTTTTTGAGTACCTGGTAGAGATCGAGGATCGGTAGGAGATGATACTTCATGGGTTATTGATTCCCCTATTGCATGTCTGTTTTAAGCATGGGAATCTTAGGGAACCTGGGAGTGGAAGTCAAAGATGCATGATCATCACCCACATATCTTTGTATATCCTTTTGTTTGAGAATTTCATGATTCTAATCCCCAAGTTAGGGAGAACTTAGATACTTATATTTTCCTTGTATTTTTTTTGGATATTGTATGGATTATTTTCGAGACAAAGAACTAAGACGTCATGTGATTATGATTCCCAGTGATCCCAAAATTAATTTTTAAAATTTATTAAATATATTTAATGAACATGGGAATAGTTTTCATGAAAAAATAGAATAACTTCTAAAAAATGGATCAAATCATAAATATGAGGACTCCATTGAGTTTAGAGTGTGGTTTTTACCCTATAAATGATATAAATTTAGAACACGTGGGTATATGTTTAAAAATAAAATAAAATAATAAATTATTTTGTTTTATTACCCGACCTAAACATAATTATATAAATATATGACTATGGGGGATTCTCGAGGTTAACCTCTAAACCCTCAGGATATAGAGAACCACTGGAGAGATGTTGGAGGATTTTTTGTTGGGAAACAACAACATAAATGAAGATCGACAATTAGCGTGAAAGGGAATGTGAGGATATCACCAACGATAAAAATTCAGATTCCTTCTTCATCAAAGATAGATAACAATCATTGTAGGATTTTTTGTTGTTTTTATTTTCCCTATTTTTATATTCCTATAAAAATTTGAACCAGTCAACTATTGAATTGATTCAAGGATCATGGGTATTGCAGGTATGGGGTAGATTTATCTTGGAATTGGAGAATTGGTTTGTGATTATCTTATTACATCTTCATTCATCATTTTAATGAAAAAAATTGAGGCCAACATAAACATTGGAGGTGGTTTTTTCCTTATGTTTTTATTTTGTACTTTTATTCCCCATTTAATCATTCATCATAGGAAAAACACATGGCATGTGATTCGATGAATACTGAGAAATAAACTTTTGTGCACCATATTCTTGGTGTAATGGTTTAATATTATAGATCTTGACTCATTATGGAATGGTATTTATATGACGATTGAAGTACTGTGGGATCAAATGGAATTGGAGATCCCTGTTCTTTGTGTTCTTTAACATGCAATGATGGATGACACATGTGGGAAATTCAAAAATGGAATCAAGTAGCTGAAACCCAGTAATCGATGATGGAGAGGCTCAACCGATGATGTTCCTTGGTATCTAGAATGGGGTGTGGCTTAATTGATGGTCGATGGAGTGGGAGGAGACATGTGAAACAGATATGGGATTATGGAAAATCTCATAAAACATGGATTTTAATCAAGTATTACAGAGTGTGTGGGACCCCTAGTGCAGCGCTAGTGTATCTACAGTGAAGTTAAATATCTCACTGTGTGTAACCCCATAATACAACATGTGACATGACCTGGCAAATCAACTTGTACCTTGGTGGGTATACGAATATGGTCAGGAGTACATGGTCACAAAAATGCCTTGTACTATAACACAAACATGGTTAAGCCATGTGTGCATAGGTATAACTATGTACTAGGACATGATCAGAAGTACACAGGCACTAAATTTTCATTTATTATGACATGGAAATGGGAATGGTCTATGATAGATGGGTAGGACCAAGTGCCAAAGAAAAATCTCATATACTTCTAATACATGTCAATTACTCCTTAAAAGTTGGATTAGATCCCTTTTCCTCCTTAGATTAGACAAGTTTCATTAGGGTATGTTCCCTTGATACTTTCTCCATGGGTTAGTATGGAATCACATACTACAATTAGGATAGTAATCCATTCAGTTAGACTTCTTGGATAGAGTTGTTAGAATCCTTCTGTGAGGATTTTACTGAGACCCATTATCATCATATTTCCCTAGCTGGAGTTCTTGGTATCATCATGACCAACATTACATGGGTTCTGATCCTTTACCTATTAGGTTATTTGAGATTGAGTTGTTCGTATAACTCATGGAATTCGGTGTGATCCTCATTTTTGTATTATTCTCTTCTGACTTATATTGTATAATTATTATGAAGATATATGAGGAGCATGAAACCTCATATAAACTCTATTAGTGCTATCTGAATCATGGAGTGTGTTCTCCTAGAGGTGTTCTTTATGGAACCTTCGGGCATTACTCCTAGAGTGTAATTATGGTTGTGACCTTACATTTAGATCATGTGTGTTTATTGAGTATATATAAATAATATTTTCATATGTGTTATAGACATATACCTATGTTGAGATGATTATTATTCATTTTTTATATGTTTAATGATTTCAGGGTGTCCTACTGAGAATTGTTATACTCAACCCTGCAAGGGATTTTCCCGTACATGTCATATCTTATACAGACGGTTAACCCTTTGATGGATTCCTAGAGGTTCCATGACCAGGTAGAGCTTAATGAGATACATTAACTGAGTTGTATTTCAATGGTTACCATCAAATCAGTCTCCTTCTATACTTTCAGGTTGGGCATTTTATCAGACTCATTGTGGTGGGCTTGTATTTGGCCATGTTGACTTTCCATTACTTGTTTCCATACAACAGTTGTGGGATTTATATATATTAATAAATGGTTTATCAGTTTTTTACTTTTAAAATTGTCCATGATTAGAGATCCGTTCATGTGTATAGGTACTTTAGCCCAAGGTTTCCCATATTGATGATATACCTACTCAGCACTAGTCACTTACCCCTGGCCTATTTGAGGTGGGTATGGGGAGTCGCAACACAAGCCCCATTGGGATAGGTCCTGACATTAGAGACTGTTTCCTTGACTTTTGAAAATAACCCAAAACCATTTAATAAATTTTGGCTATGTGATGTGTGTTTTAGAGTAAAATGACACATTTATATTGAAAACTCATACTTTGAGTCATATCAACCACATCATGCGTCAATTTTATTTTTAGTTAAATCATACACCTCACAAATTAATTATGAATCATTTTCATAAATTTTAATGATAGTCCAAGATCGTTTACTCAATTTTGGTGATCTGACGTGCCTTTTACACTAAAATGACAGTTTTATGATGAAAACACACACTTTGAGTCATGCCCACAACATTATGTGTCTAATTGATGAATGTTTGATTCATTCACATCACAAATGGATAATTTGAATCTCAATTAAGATAATAATACTATATAATCTTCTTGTACACATGTTGCTAGCACCGTCTCGGGTGCCGCCCACTCCTCCAACTATACAAATATTAAAACAATAAGACTATATTGTTAATTTAAACTAATCAAAAAATATCTTGTGAATTTATTTATATTTTTAATAATTAATTAATCATAAAAATTTAGTAATCCATACATTTACAATAAAATTGTTATAAGAAATAAATTTATTTTAATTAATATATAAAAAAATTCACTAATGATAATATTTTTGTAAAAATAAAGAAATTATTTTTTTGAAATTTAATTAATTGAAAATTCCATTTTCAACACAGAAAATTTATTATCACATGAAAAAAAATCACTCACGAAAATAAATTTGGTAAAATTATTTTTATTAAGCTTAGATAAAGATTATTTGATATAATATATCATTAAAAAATTAAAAAATTACAACATGTTTCAAGCGATGTAAATTCTATATACAATGATATCTAGTTTAACAAGATAAATTTTAGGTTTAGTGTTACCTATTTTTATTTTATGTGAAATGTTACCTATTTTTCCTAGGATCATCTTAATGTTCAACTAGGTTCAACAATATATTGTTTATCATATGATTGTCTATGGTTTGTGTATCACATAGTAATTGGTTAGTGGTGTTGGTTCTATAAAACCTCCCACCCCTGCTATATATGAAAAAATAATTTTTATTACCTTACACTATAATTGATAGAGAAAGAGGACCCAACAATGAAAAAAATTTCTATATGAAACCATTGATGGATGAGCAATAAGAATTTTTTGTAGACTGTGTAATGAATTTTGATTCACCAGCTAATGAAATGTTTAGAATTCGGGATGAATTGTTATGGAAAATCAATGACTTCCCAGTTTATGATAACTTATCCAGCCATATTTAAATAGAATAATTCACATACCCCTCTTTTCATATATGTGAGAAATAAACATGGTTTAAGTATGGTACAAAGTGATTATACCTTGCTCCTAGATGCTATCTTCCTCCACTTCACAAGTTTGGAAAATACAGTGCGTCTGTTGATGGAAATATAGATCATAACCCAAGACTTCAAATAATGTCATGGATTCAAATTCTACTAAATCATTACCAATAAAACAATCACACGGTGTATCATGTTCAGTATTTATTAACTCCTACATTGTTTTCCATTCTTTCTATAAATAGATAGTGTGGTCATAATTTAAAGAAGTATATTATTTTCTTTTAATTAACTTATTTTGAAGATAATATTAAAGGCATAATTTGGATGTTATGCCCATTGAGAAAAATTTATGTGATAACATAATATTGACCACTTTAGGAATCAAGGGTAAATTAATGGGTAGTTGCAATGATCGACATGATTTGAAAGAAATGAGATTGATTAAACCACTATAGTTGTAGTTGGGTGAGGGTAATAAGTAATTTATCCCTACTGCATAGTGGAAGATGAGTAAAAAAGGAGAAAGATGTATTTTTATCAGTTTTGAAGTTCGTCACGGTGCATGATGGTTTTTTATAATGATTTCAAGAATTTAAATGTAGTGATCGTGACTTTATAGGTGTTAAAAATCAATGATAATAATATTATGATTCTACTATTAATACCAATATAAATAGTTGATTTTTTTCCGACCCATTTTATTGAGCTGTTGATTGAGGTTTCTAATTTTTTAAGATGGATCCATTATTTGATTCATCACATGAATTATTTTAAAAAGATACAAGGAAAGTTTTTTATTAAACAATGTAACTTGGAGAAACCATTTTCTCCTTATTTTTATTTGATTTCATTATCAAATTGATCATACATTTAACTAGGGAATTTATTTTTTTTTGATCCCAGGAAATCTATGTGGATATATCCACTAGATAAATAATTGAATACATTAAAATGGTATGTATAAAATAATTCTTTCCTGGATTTTTTGATTACCAAAGGTTATTTTATGAATTAATGCACCAATTTATATCGTAAATATATATATGAGATTGAAAAAATTAGATAAATTCCCTGGGATTGATGAATATCCAATTGGTAAATGGAAAATGTTTGATATGTAAAATGATGAGTGGGTTCAAGCTTAATAATAGATGTTTTTCATTACTCTATTTGTTATTCCATTGATACGGTAAGGTTTATAGTTTTATCTATTATGCCTTTTGTTCCTATATTTAATTCATTCATTATCTTTTAGTTTTTAGTATAGTGGAACACATATTTTTGAGTTGAAATGGTTAAGACAATATGCCACTTATCATTAGACCCAATAACTTCATATCGACACATTTCATGAGTGGTTAAGGAATCAAATTTGTATATATAATTTATTGAATATTTTTATAATTCATATAAGGTGTATTTTCAAATATCCCCATCCATTAAAATATGTGAAATTTATAGATTCAAAAGATGATTAAATGAAATGCTCATATAGTGACTGAAGAACTCAACCAACTATCTAATGGTCCATTTACTACACCTATCACTGTAAGTGTATATATTCTAATAGATTTCAAATTTTAATTAGTGATGTTGATGTTAATGAATAAACGTAGAATATCTAGGTTGGTTGTACATCAATTGATGAAAGTTTTTACTATGAACTATTGAGGGACATTATTATGGTTATTTATGGCCTTGGATTGAAATATATATTGTTGTGGTGTGATTGGGTCCACATGAATCATTAAAGAAAATTAGACTATTTTCAATTACATTAGTAAATTTTAACAATATGCTATACCAATATAACCAATTAAGTAACAATCCATTTATATTGGCATCACAAGAAGAGTTGGATTTAATTATTAGCACTAATTCAAATTAGAAATTTGTGGTGAAAATGATTACAATTGGGTTTTATAATTGAACTAGAGAAACCTGATATTACTATCTTCAAGAGAAAACACTTGACCAAATCACTATAGTTGTACAATAAAAAGATATACAATACATCAAGGATATAGAAATTATTATTTCATATTATTAACACTTGTTAATAAAATAAATATCACACTAGTAGGGGATAAAACCAACAAATTAGCATGAAATCACAGGAAAACCGTCTTTGATACATTTATGGTCAATATGAATCAACCACATGTCAATTGAATGAAATTGTCTCGATATAAAAGAAATTTTGTCTAGATTTTTTTATTTTGTTAAAGTGATAAAAAACATAAAATTGGATAGATCTAAGAAAACACACTGCTATTGTTGGTAAAACATAAGAGAATAATCATAGATCCATTTATAATCTTGAGGAATCAACAATGCATCAGTCAGATTCTCAAAATTCCCTGTATGATTGAAAGTATCATTTTACTTTTATAATTTAATTTAAAATGACATATCACCTTCTACAAGATCAAAAATAATAAAATTCATTTGTATTGGGGTTAAAACATAATATTGTGTTCATTGAGTCATTTATGGTCTATAAGAGTCTATCATGTCTCAATATGATGCTCAAATTGAATTATATGATTGAAAAAATAGTTTAAACATTTATTAATATGAAATATCTCCCATCATGGGACAAAAATTGAGAAAACAAGTTTCAAATAATGTTAAAATCTATGAAAATGATCCTTAAACCATTTTTGATCTTTAATAAACAACTTATCCTCAAACCAGTTCCTATATCGATTGATATAACATAAATTATGATTTCATATTATTAACAATTTATAATAAATGAAAAATCACCCTGGTATGGGTCAAAACCAATCAAAAAAGATTATATTAGCATGAAATCTTAAGAAAAAAATCTTTAAAAAATTTATGATCTGTAGAAATAAATCATGTATAAATATGATTCTTGGTTTTCTCGACATGAAATAATTTTTTTGCGACATTCACATTTGTATTAAAGAGACATATCACATAAAAAGGGTAAAACAAATAAAAAAACCTTGGGATTTTTGTGAAAACTCTATAAAAATATTATTGATATATTTATTATCTATAGGAATCTACCAAATGTAAATCATATTCTTGTTTTCCTTCATATTATCTAAAGTATCATTTGACCTTTATGTTTTCATTAAAATGAAAAATCAACCATCATGAGTTACAAACCAATAAAACTCATTTGGATTGGATTCAAAGCATATGATAATTATCTTTGAGTTATTTATGTTCTGTAAGAGTCAACCATGAGTCAGTCTAATTCATTGAATTCTCAATATGATCGAAAACACCATTTAACCTTGTATACATTTATTAATATAACATATCTCCCTCTTGGGGGTAATAAAAAAGAAAAAAAAGATACGAATGATGTGCAAATTTGGGATAAAAATCCTTCAATAATTTTGAATATATGGGAATCAAAAACACCAAAAAGTAATTCATAGATTGATTAGTATAAAATAAAATACAATTTCATATTATTAACACTTGTTAATAAAATTCAAATCACCTGAGTGGGGGTCAAAACTGGGAAAAATAACTCACATTGGTTTGAAAACTTAGTAAAATTATCATAGGTTCATTTATGATATGAAGGAATGAATTGAACATTAATTTAATCACATATGTTCTTGATCTGATAAAAATTTTCATGTTTCATTTACATTTGTATTAAAGTGATAAAGCACAAAAAAGGGGTAAAAACTAATAAAAACATGGATTGGTGTGAAATCTTAGGAGAATTATCTTCAAATCATTTGTGATCTGTATGAATAAACCATGAATCAATTAGATACACGGATTGATCAGTATGATCTAAAGTATAATTTCACCTTTATGATCATCCCCAGGGGGTTAAAACTAATAAAATTATTTTTGATTTATGTCAAAATTTCATCTAATGATTATAGAATAATTTATGATATGTAGAATTTAATCGAGTATCGATATGATTCTTGGATTGATCGATATGATTGAATACCCTATTTAACCTTTTATAAATTTATTAATATGTCATATCTTCTATTAGAGGGTCAAAACCTAGAAAAAAGTTACGAATGGGGGGAAAACTATGATAATAATCGTAGAATAGTTTTATTTATAAAAATTAATTGTTCCTCAGACCAATTCCAAGATTTATTGGTATTATAGAACTTATAATTTCATATTATCAACACTTGTTAACAAAATACACATCATATTGATATGTTTCAAATCTAGTAAAATGTGCCTGGATTAGACTTATTATATAGGAAAATGATCTTCAAGTCATTTGTGATTTATATAAATAAATCATGTGTCAATTTGATTTTAGTATTTAATGGTATGATATAAAGTGATGTGTGGCCTTCACATTTGAATTGAAGTGAAAAATCATGTAAAAGGATAAAAAGTAATAAAACAAACTTATATTGCTATGAAAACATAGGATAAAGTTCATCAAGTCATTTATGATCTATATGAAATAGTTTGGCATCAATCGGATGCTCAGATTTTTTGGTATCATCCAAAGCTTCATTTCACTGTTGTGCATTCTTAAAAATGACATATAACCCATCAAGGGATCAAAACAGAGATAAAAAATTTGTATTGGGGTGAAAACATAGGGAAAATATCATCCAATAATATATGATCTTTAGGATTCAAATATTTATCAATCTGAATAATATATTTCTCTATATGATTTAAAACACATTTAAATTTTTATACATTTATTAATATGATGTACTACATATCAAGGGTCAAAAGTGAGTAAACAAGTTTCAAATGATGTAAAAATATTGAAAAAATATCCATGGATTATTTTTGATCTAAAATAATCAACCAAACCTCAAACCAATTCCCATACTGATCAGTATATTGGAATTTATGCTTTTAAAATTGAAACACTTCTTGATAAAAGTAAAATCACTTGGGTAGGGGTCTAAACAAAAAAAATGAGACCATAATAAAAAAACTTATAAAAATGATACTCAAGTAATTTATGACATGTATGAATCAATTATGTACCAATATTATTCCATGTTTTCCTAGTATTATAGAAATTTTCATGTGACTTTTTAATTTGTATTATAGTGAAAAATTCTGTAAAAATGGTCAAAATTGAGAAAAGACACTTGGATTGGTGTCAAAATATGGGAGAATGACCATCGAGTGATTTATGATCTATAGAAATAAACCTAGTGTTAATATGATCTCAATTTTCTTGGTATGATCAAAAGTATAATTTCACATTTATGTTTTTGGTCAAAACCAACAATACTCATTCTGATTGGTATCAAAACATAGGACAATGATCATCAAGTAATTTATGATCTATGAGAGTAAACCACACATCAATCTGATGATCATATTTCATGGTATGATCAAAATAATTTTTAACCACTGATATATTTATTAATATGACATATCTCCCACCATGGGTCATAACTGATAAAATAAGTTTTAAAAATTCTGAACATATAGGAAAAATATCCACAAATCATTTGTGATCTTTAAGAATCAATCATTCCCCAATCCAATTATCGGACTGATTTGTATAAGGGAAGGTATGATTTTATATTATTAAAACCCATTAATTGATGAGGAATCACTTGGGTAGGGTTCAACCAAGAAAAAATCTTATATTAAGGTTAATACATAGGACAATAATATCCAAAAAATTTAGGATTTGTAAAAATTGATCATGCATCAATGTGATGACAAGTTTTCTTGGTATGATATAAAGTTTCATGTGGACTTCACATTTCTATTATGGTGAAAAATCATGTAAATGGGTTGAAAATAGTTAAATAAACTTTTAGTAAATTCATTTGGATTGGTTTGAAATTTTTTGAGAATGTTAATTGAGTCATTTATTATTTGTAGGAATCAAATGTGAACTAATTGGATGCTTGATTTTATTACTATGATCCAAAGTATAATTTCACCATTATGAATTCATTAAAATGACATATAACCTATCATGGGATAAAATTCATGCTTAAACATTTGGATTATAATAAAACATAATAAAATGAAAATAGATTCATTTATGATATATATGAGTCAACAGTGCATCAATTTGATGTTTTGATTTATTTTCATGAAAAAAAATAGTTATCCTTTTAAATTTTTATTAATATGACATATTATTAATTAGGAGGTCAAAACCTAGCAAAAAAGTTTTGACTGATGTGAAAATATAAGACAATGACCCTCAAATTAATTTTGATATATAGAAACTTACGACGTGTCAATCTGAGTTGTTGTTTTCCCAATATGACCTAAAATAACTTTTTGGTGTTTTAAAACACTAAAACTTGTATAAAATGGTCAAAACCATATAAAATAACATTATATATATGTGAAATCATTGGAAAAATATCTTTAAATTATTTTTTACTTGTATGAGAAGGTGTTCCCTCAATCTGTTGTGCAGTGCGATCACAATGACTAAATAAATAGTTCTCAAGAATTGTTAGTCATTGAAGATGTGCACTAGGGGGTTGAAACCAATAAAATGACCTATATATTCTATGAAATAATAGGAAAAAAAACACTATAACTATTTTTAAAATATTTGGGACTGATGACACGTCACTTTAAGTTTTCATTTTCTCAAGATGACCAAAAATGCCTTTTCAGTGTTTCAAAACACTAAAAAATGTATATAACTATCAAAACCCTAGAAAATGACTTCATACTGAATTAAAATTATATATAATCTCTCTTTTAATTATTTATGGTCTGTGTGAGGAGACAAAAAACAATTAGACATGTGGTATTCACGAAATGACTGAATAAGCTATTATTAAAGAATTATTAGTTTAAAAAACGTGCAACATCAGGTCAAAACCAAGAAAACAGTCTCTAATTTTTATGAAATTAAAGGATAACGAATATATAATGATTTTAATAGTGTAGGGACTAACCATGTTTCACTCTAATTTTACATTTTATTGGGATGATTGAAAATATATTTTTAGCGTTTTAAAATACTAAAACATGTATACAATAGTCCAAAACATAGAAAATGACAACAAATTGTCTAAAAGTCATATTAAAACTCTCTTTTAATTTTTACATAATTTTATGAGAAGATGACATGTCAATATGACATGCAGTTTTCTTGGACCGACTGAATAAGTAGTTCTTAATGAGTTGATATTCCTTAAAAATAAGTTTTTTGGGTAAAAACTAAAAATATTTCCTATTATTTTCTTGAAATTATAGAGAAAATATATTATAATTATTTTTTAAATGTAGGGAATGATGGAATATCACTCCGAGTTTTTGTTTTCCAATAATGACTAAAAATGTTGTTTTAGATTTTTTATAACACTAAAACATGCATATAATTGTCAAATCCATGGAAAAAATATCATATTAATGTAAAATAATTGAAAAATTGCCTTTAAATTATTTTTTATTTTTATTATAAGATGAGACATCAATACCGAATTTGGTTTCCTCAAACTAACTGAATAATCAGTTCTTAAATAATTAATTATCATTAAAATCGTGAACTAGAGGGTTGTAATATAGTAAACGACTTTTTATTTTTGTGAAATATTATAACAATAATCCTATATTGATTTTTCGAAATGGAGGAACTGAAAGTTCATCAATTCAGGTTGTCTTTTTTCTGAGATGGTCAAAAACATGTTTTTAGTGTTTTAAAATACAAAAATGTGATCATAATGTTCAAAACTATAGAAAATAACCTATGTAACACATGAAATCATAGGAAAACATTATTTGAATTATTGGTGATTTTTAAAACCATATAGAAAGTCAATATAATGTGTGGTGAGCTCAGACTAACTAAATAAAAATTTTTAAATTTTAAAATATATTAAAAACTAGTAATCTATAGAAAATAATAAGACCATCCACTGTTTATTGTAAAAAAAATTAATTTAAATAATCATGGGTGTTCTAATTATTATTATTTTGTTATTTTATTTACTATAATAAATTTTAATTTAATTTAATTTTATTTTCAGTTATACGAGATGATGGGTGTGGTGGTTGGAGATTGTGCCTCTCCCCAACATCAAATATGTCCTTAAATTTGTTGACAACACTTTCTATTTAAGCATATTGTTAGAGAAAATCTTAAGGATAAATTCCTTTAAATAAAGAGGGTTCACTGAATAACATATTTTTATTCGTTAATATTAACGATAGAGAGTAATTGAAATAAAAAAAAGATGAGAATTATAAAATGACAAAGAATCCTTGGCATGTTGAGATGTGAAGAACTATGAATGAAATAGACACAAAGGAAGAAAACAATAAACAAAAAATATCATGATAATTAAAGTTCTTCATACCCTTAATAATATTATGTTCATGATAATAAGAACACTCTATGCATACATTTTATTAAACATAAAATGAAAAGAAGTTCAAGATACAAACTATGAAATAAAAATCCAATGAAACAAAAGTAATTGGAATTGGAAATGGAAGTAGTAGAAAGAATGAAAAACTTACAAAGCCTATACAGCCTTATAACTATCTCGAAAGGTTTTATTAGGGATTTAGTGTAATAAATTCCCTATTCTAGATCTCAAAACTTTACCAAGATGTGAAACTAGTATAAACCTCCACCAGAATCACATGGATTTGATTAGTCAGATGTCTTTCACTAGAGGGAACATTGTTGGAAGGCTGACATGCTTGATCTCAAATATTTAATCAAATAAACTCTCCAAATAGCTAGGGTTTCTATATAATATATTATTGGATGTTTTGGGATTGGATGTGAATCAATGATCTGAAGAGACACCTCATAGGGGTGATGAATTCCCCTGAGAAGGCACAAACTGTTAAATGAACCACCCCAATTAGTTGATTTCAAAAATTCAACCCAATAACTCAGGAAAAGAAAACTAAACATCTAGAAAACCCTGATAAAAATGGGGGGGGGGGGGGGGGTTAAAATAATCAACACTGAGGAGAAGCCTCGTGGCATATCACAATAGTGGAAAGGGAAAAGGCTAACGGGGCAGAGAAACAACATGACACACCAATAAATCCAAATACATTTTCCAAACAAAAAACACAGCATAAATATAATTTTTGAGCATAGAATAATTAGGAAAATTATTTAAATTATTATTTTAATAATAATAAATATTATTTTCTAAAATATTATTTATCAAGTATATATATTTATTTTAAAAAAATCAATAATTACTTGTTAATGTTTTTTTATTATAATTAGTTCCAAATAAAAATTATTAATTACTAATAATTAAATCTAAATAAATAATTTTTTAAAAATGAATTTCATTTTTTATTTTTAATTAAAGGGAAGGGGTAGGGGCTCTCATGCTTGTTCAAAATATTTTTCTTGCATGTAGAAATATAACATGAAAAGGGTATAAATTGAAATTTCAATTTCATATGGAGATGAGAATTACACATATATTAGGGATAAAGTAAAAAAGAAAAGAAAAAAAAAAACAAAAAGCCATGGAGGAGGGGGTAAGGGACACGGTGTCATATCGACCATAAGTGGTGAACTTCTCAATAATTTAAGTAGTCATTAGAACCCAAAGCAAGTAAGCTATTCCTTCAAGAAAAACATGCTTCTCTATGCATGACACCTTCGATGTGCATGAATGTGTGTGGGTTGGGTCCGCCATTCACTCCTCAATCATTGGTCGAATGGTAAAAAGTTTATCCCTTCCCTCCATGTCCTTCATCAAATTCCTTATCCTTCATTTTACCTATTCTAGTCCTATTCCTACACCCTATAAATATAGGATTAAACCACCTCCTCCATATCTCTCACCTCCGCTGTAATATATCAAACAAGAAAAGAAAATGGAAAACCCACACTAAAAAAATAATGACTTATGACAATAGAAATTTCTTGATATATAATATATATAGGTAAAAATGAACAATTTCGACATATATTAATTTTTTATATTAAATTTGTGTACCAACATTTATTTTTACCAACACATGTATCTATTTTTTAACACTGTTTGATTGTAATACATATTTTTTCCAACAATTTCATTTATTACTTTATCATATTAATACCATTAGTTTTTTACAAATAAATCAATATGGTATTATTAATCATTATCACCAATATTTTTTTTCAATCATTGAAATTTTTATCTATAGTTTATTAAATAAAAAAAGTAACTAAATTTTTGGTTACTATTAGTTAACTGTTTACTAAAAAAATTATATCACTATTAACAAAAAAATTCTTATAAGACCAATTTATAAGTTAATAAAAAATAATTAATTTTTATTGACAATAAAATATTGAAAATATTTGAAAACAAAATTCCAAAATTTATTTTTATTGAAATATAATTAGAATTCTATTTTAACTACATTTTATTTGAATTGAAATTTTTAATGAAATTCGAAAGAATAAAATAGAAAAAAATAAAACTTTAAAAATTGTAAAAATAAATATATAAAAAGATCTAAATAAATGAAAATAAATAAATTAAAAATGAATTACCTCCCCAATTCATGTGTCCTCCCCATGAATTCCTTCTCCAAATTTCTTCATCACCCACCACCCCTACACCAGAAATATCTTCTTATTCTCACAAACCCAATTCATCATCGTCATCTACACCCCCAATCACCCCCCCAATTTTGTACCATCACCTTCACCCCTATACACCGATTCTCAATTTATTTTATTTAACAATCAATTAAAAATATATGTTATCATGTGGAGAATGAAAATAATATCATTTCTCATTCCATTAGTTAATGATTTTGGATGTTATCAGGTATGTGGGTTTTATGATCATGTTTTAAGATATTGAAATCATGGGAATATATTGTTTAAATTGAATATAAGGTAGGGTTTCATTTAAATTCTGGCGAAATGTGTTTTTTTTTGTTTTTATTTCTCTAGATCAAATCTATTATTTGAGTTAGGACTAAACAATTGTATATGTCAATTTTCATTTCATATTTTACAATTTTAATAATTAATTGTTGATACATGGTGTTGAATCAGAGGTGGAAATTAGGGGAATCATTGGATTCAACTGACACATTTCTTAATGTATAAAGATCAATATCAATTTTAACTGCATCTTTGACTCTAAAAATATTGCATAAAAAATAACTCTACTTGAGACCATTATATGTTCTGTGGAATCTACTATCATCATGTAATTTTTATTCTTATAGAAAACTAACAATATTTAAATATTTATCTTTCTATTTTAAGTGATATAACTTTTCTATAACATCATTTGATTTCTTCATCGGAGTTGGTGACAGCTATAATCAGTTATGGTTAAGTATTGTCATACATTTTTGTTTCCTAAAAACTCAATTATTTATCTATAATTATTTTTTAATTCATTATTTATATATTGGTGTTTTCCTACTTAAATTTTTAACTTTAATAAATATTTTAATGAAAAATTTTTAGGGTAAATATAACAAACCCTATTGGTTTTATGTTTTTTTTTACAAAATACCACCCAAAGTACAGACCTATAGTTTGAAGTGTCCCAAAAAGAGCTCAAACCATTTTATAATGGTATTTTCAAGATTTGGTAGACCAAAATGGATTCCTCACATTCTACTAATATTTCTTTTTCTAAAAAATGACTTATTTTTTCATATAAGTGCTTCTAAAAATAGGTTTAAGATACTGTTTTTAAACCTAGATATTAATTATTTAGTTATAAAAATGTAACTTAGTAATATATAAGGACTATAAAAGGTGAGATAAGGGTATGGTGGTTCAGTTCACTATAATATATTATAACTATAGAATAAAATTTAGATCAAGAACCTTTATATTTTTTCAATAATATAAAAATTTATAAAATTCACTATATATGTTTGAATGTTCTACGACCCATGAATATGGAATCATTAAAATTTCTGGTAAATGGATATAAAAATCTCTAATTTTTTTTCATTTAATCCCTTATTCCAACTTAATATTTGACAATATTTTTCACTATTGGCATACTTATCTCTGATGTAAAATAAGAAAAACTTGTTTTCATAACTATTTTTATAAAATTGATTTCTTATTTCATAAAACAAAAAAATGAATTATCTTCTATTTATTTACATTAAATTAACTTTCAGTTATCATCATTCTACTTTTATTAGTCAAATTATAGAATAATGCTTTCAATTTAGATCAAATATCACCCTGGATACAAAAATTATACTAATGTTGATTTCCCTAAGCTACTATAACATAAAGACTAACAAGAAATGTATTTATGAATACCTTAACTGCATGATCACATCAGATCCATTACATAATATTAATAGAAATTATTTACCAATATAATTTTACCCTACATTTTTTAGAATATATTTTTATGTTCTATTTATTTTCAATTATTAGAAGAATTTATGAATTTTTAGTTTGAAACACTCAATGATACATCTGTTCAAGAAAATTTATTTCATTCAAATCGGTGAATATAAAATTCCCTATATAAGTCTGAAATTTCTATGACCCATGCATATGAAATATTTCAAATTATTGTTATGTGGGTATAAACATATCTAATGAACTATCATTGATTCATGTTGGAGTTAGTTCCCTAGAACCAAATTCTATGTACTTTATGATGACATGTATTAATAGTTTTGAATACTAATAGACTACTTATCACATCATGATTGTTCTTCTATGTAATATAGTATGTGAAAATGTCCTTAGAGTATCTTCCACACTAAATGGTCATAGTAGTTCCCCGTTACAATGAAAATCCCAAAGTTCTATGACACTATTATTAAATATATGTTATATAGAAGGATGATATTATTTGAAGGTCACAAGTGATACATGAAATCAAGGGCGGGGACTCATATTACTTTGAGGCATCTTCTCATGGTGTACACCCTTGGTAATATCCTATGGTGGATATTATGAGAACAAGACCCAATAGTATAGAATCCACATTTATATAGACATATATATATTTATCCTTAGACATTAAGATTATTATTAATGAGTATTATGAGTCACAAACTTTGATTTATTGATTAAAATAATGACGACATATGTTCTTGGTGAGGTAGGATATGTTTGGTGCGTCATGAGTAATATTACATTTATTAATAATGCGAGAAAGGATTTTCCCCTTTTATTATTTAATGGAAGTTAATATCTCATTCCCTATAATGGAAATGATATATCCTAAATAAATCCATGGACATGGTGTTCTATAGGAAAGTTCGTGTTTCAGGAAGTCAAAGAAATAGACACCGATCATATAGGGTGATGGCACCGAAATGCAACCCTCTTGAATGGATATATCATGATAAATAGATTATATTACACAATAAGAATCCATATGAGGTATTATATCATTTTAACATTAACCAATTTCCATATGGGTTCCATAGTGTGTTTCTAGATGAAAACCTTGGACTTTAGGCTGCCTCTCCTAATTCCAATGAGATAGAGGCCTAGAGGGTCACACATTGAGTGTTTCTAGAATCCCAGTTAAATAATAATAATATTATTTATTATTTAACAAGTTGAATAAATATTATTCTTACACATTGTTTAATAATTATTCATGTTTAATTGATCATATATATTTCATCACCAGTTATTCAAGAGAATATAATGTGCACAAAATATTTAAAAAATATTTATTTGGTATTTAGTGAATATAATATTTATTTATTTTTTAGTTAATAATTCAGTGATATTTATTTAATATATAAAAATCCATTATTCATGTTTCGATAAATATTTTAGAGGAATGTTTGACCTAGTTTAATGGTATGGAGAAAAATAATAAATATTGAATATTATCTGATTAAATAATATTTAATTTAATTTGTAATTTAATCCCATATCGAGAAATCATATTATTAGTGTTTTTATTTAACATGGGGTTCAATAGGATTAAATAAATAATAAATGGCACTTGTTAAATTTTTTTTTAATACTAGAGGTATATAAATCCAACTATATTATTTTATAAGAGAGATAATTCATTTGTTTGGTTGTGCACAATATGTTTAGAGAATCCTCTCAAGCCCTAGAGAGATCCCTTATCCAAGAATGCCCCTAAGAATTGAGATTTTTATTCCTCTAACTCCCACTCTCAGGTCAAGAGTGATCAAGGAGAACACTTAAAAAGAGGTTCTCAAGGCGATCAAAGGTGAACAAAGCAAGTGATAGGATATTTTATGCAAGAAACTAGAGCTTCCTATGGAAATGTTCAGAGATTTATTGAACACATGTGGATCACCACTAGAGGGAATCTTCTCTTGATTCCTAAAATGAAAAGATGGTACAATGAAGATCTATTGTCATATCTATCAAGGAATAAATAATTCCAAAAAGTAAATTATTTAATTAATTAAATTTATTATAAATAATATGTGATGATCCTCTCTCTGGTTATGAAATTACAACCCTTGTCTATATTCTTGACTCATTTCTATAGATCTCTATATTTATCATTGTGTAAATCTCATATTGGTCATCGATCATAAAAAAAACCAAATTTTCATGACTAATTTCATTCTTTAGCTATTCCCAAAACCTACTAGTGGTATTAGAGTGGTCACATAATTGTATATATATATATTTAAAGATCGTTTAAGATTTACGCATTTTTCATTTAGTTTGTAATTCATGTTTAATATTTATTTTAATCTGAATTGAAAGATATGCATCCTCATCTTTAATTTCTCATAGATCTAATCAAAACAATTAATATTATGAATTAAATAACAACTAAGATCTCATCTAAAGGTGGAAATGATTTTTTACAGATAAAACAGGAGTACAAACCGTGTAACTAGAGTTACATGTCATGTAGTTGTATTCAATGCATCATGAAAGAATTTTGAAATTAATTCAAAATTGTGTTCATTGATGACATGCAGTGCCTTTATTTCTTACACCACATGTTTACTGGGCTAGCCTCGTGCATGGTCATTTGGAGTACACACCGTGTATACCAAGTACATGGTGTATAGTCCCTTGAGTAACAGATGGGTCATGTATTACTATACATAACTTACCTAACCGGTGGTCATGTAACTTAGAGACCACATTTTTTGTAGTCTCTTAAATACGCCATGTACTCAAAATTTTTTGAGGCATGGTTTACATTCCAATTCCCTAGGCATGTCCTTAGATTGACAGTAAGAGACGTAAAATCCATGTATCTCCATGTACATGTCATGTACTTATATCAAATTACACAGATTTAAAATTTATTTATTATACACTATAAACCTTATCGATATGTTCTTGTATGTGTTCATTAAGTTGATAAAACATTCCAAATGTTGGGTTTTAATATATATATATATATATATTGAATTAATATATATGTAACGTTCCTCTCTTCATATCATATCTGAGTCATATTGTAGTTGTTACTCTATGTGCATTGAAGCATAACACATGATCGAAAAATCATGTAAATCATGTAATCATTAAATTGATAGTACATGTTATGAACATATGTGACAAGTCATGTATTCCATATGTCATAAGATTAGAAACTATATGAGTATAATACATGTCGGGTAGATTTTGATGGGTATTCACCATGATGCACCTAAGTTAAATTTATGTACACATTTAATTTTAAATAAATTTATTTAATTTGTTTAAATTTATGATGGATGAGAATATCAAGTAAATTCATATGAGAATTAATTTTAGAGAATTTATTAATTAAAGAAGAAAATTAATTGATTGGAGCATGATTTAACTTAAATAAGAATGATTAATAATTGAATGCGTGTTTTTTTTTCTAAATGTGTAATTTATTGAATGAATGTGGTTGATCATGAGAATGAACTAGATCTTTTTATGAGATTGGTCTAAATAAATTTATTATTAAATTAATTTTTTTGAATGTGTTCCTTCTCTCCTATTATTTTGTAAGGTTCTATGTGCCCATGGTATCTTTTATATAATCACCATGTTTCCCTCACATATGTGTGAGTAAAATCATATGTAATGGATGGAGCTCCCAAACTATTAGAGGAATTTCGATTTTGGAGTCAAAGTGAAACCAATCCAAGATATATATATATATGTGTGGATAGATTGAAAGCTATAACCCAATCCTTAATTTGTTTAAGGTGTTTTCCGTAATTTAATGGTTAGTTTATCAACCTCTAGATAAAATAACCATTAGTAAGATATCTTGATCATACAACTTTATTATTTTATTTCTGTAAATTTGCATGATTATTTCATTATGGATATTTTATTGCGATCAAATGAATTAATTAAATTAATGCACAAGCAAGATATAAATAAAATAAATTGGATTATTTATAAATATAATCTAATATATGGTTAATCACTTAAGTAAATCCACTTAATATTAAAAATAATATAATAAACAAAATAATTGTAAAATTTTTATATAAAAGGATTAAATCCCTCAAATATAAATATTAAGTCTCTATAGTTCTCCACTACTCCAATTAAAATCTAACCATAGTTCAAAGTGCTTGACTAGACAATGTTGGTGTGATTTTAATTATCAGGGAATTCTAACTTAATGTTTTGGATTGATATAAATTATTTCACAATAATGGTTGACTGTCAAAGCAGGACTTGATGTAACTAAGAGGAAATGGTTGTGTAAATTCAATTTAAGGATTTTTGGATTGAGGATTACACTTAAAATATCAAGGAACTCTGAGTTAATATAGTTGTAATTTGGAGTGTCTACCTAAAACCATTTGGTTTTCCTTACCAACCAAATTTGGGGTAATGAGAAGGGTAATATGTATCCTTTAAACTAGAATCTCCAAGAAATAGGATATTCCAAATCCAAAAGTCTAGGATATTGGGTTCTGATAAAATAGTGGGATATTATTAAATCTAATATTTATTTATTTCTCTCAATTTTATTATATAAAGTAATAAAATTATTCTCATCTTATTTCGTTGAAATAGAATTGAAATTATTTCAAACATATAATTGTGATCCATAATTGAGAAGTACAATGTTCTCATCAACACAAATTTATAAGAGTGTAAAAGGTCCTTATGTGTTATCCTTTACCATGAAAGGAAATTTTATTTTTTGGAAGAACCTATTCTTGATACGCATGGTAATGAGGAAAGTGATGAAGAGTTATCACTCTATGAGAATCATTTAATGATCCTACAAATATTAAATGTTTAATGCTATAATCTATTTCCAATTATCTTTTGAAGAAACATGAGGGAATGGATGTGTAAAACAAGATGTCTCACCTCCAGGATCTCTATCTAGTGAAGAAGAGTTAATAGAGGTAAAAGATCTCCAATGATTTGTTTAAAACCATTCTTGGAGAGTCTTTTCTAGTTGGGACTCAAGAAGTTAAAATTATTGGATACATTGAATGCTTAGACATATTAGGGATTAAATTATTGGATGATTTGTATATAGATATCATACATTCTTCACCAGCTAAGACCATATCTAGTTTTATTATTAATTACAACATGATAAATAATGAGAATAAACTTATGGAACTTCTTACATTGATTTTACAAGTAGATAGGGAAATAGGATGTGATGAACATGTGGTCCTTATGGTTAAAAATAAAATTAATAAGAGGGAAAGGGGGCCCAAGACTCATAAAAAGTCAAATTCCCCATAACAACATCCTTCCAAGAAGAGGAAGATCCAGAGATAGGGCATGGAAAAAGAGGTGGTATGTTTTTCATGTGGTAATCCAGGCCAATAGAAGAGGAAATACACCCAAAAGAAAGGGGGAGATAAAGGTGTGTTTGTTATCAAGTGCAATATTTCAACATATACACATTAGATATTATATATAGCTTGTTGTGCTCACATATGTATCCAAATGCAAGAACCAAGTAGATTCTGAAAGATTGCTAGAGGAGAGGTGGATTTGTAAGATTCCAATGGTGCAAGGATGGCCACTCTATCCATTGGTAACTACCACCTTAAATTTTCAACATGACTGATTTTTTTAAAATGTTGTTATTAAATACCTATGGTTACCAAGACCATAATTTCTATATCATGCCTAGATGTAGATGGGTTTATTTTTAAGTTTGGAAATAAAAGTTGTTTTTTTACAATGACAACATATGTTATCATATGGAATATTTAAATAATGTAATTTATGTATTAAATTATGAAGACAAAGTGTTGTCAAATGATAAAGAATCATGTTCACACAACTCAAATAACACCCAGCAATGATATCATCATCTTGGTCATGTAAATGAGAAGCGTTTGACAAAGATCTATCAATATGGTTATTTGGAATCTTCCAAGATAAGACTACTTGAAATATGTTATGCATGTTTACAAGAAAAAATTACCAAACCATCATTTTGAGGAAATGGTGGAAGGTACACAGAGCTTCTAGTATTGGTAAAGACTCATGTTTATGGACCATTTCCAGTAGAATCTAGATTTGGATATTCACACTTAATAACTTTAACTAATTACTTGAGTGTATATGTCTATGTCTACATGATGAGGTGTAAGTATAGGTCCTTTAATAAATTCAAGGAATTCAAGAATGAAGTAGATAATTACCTTGGTATGAAGATAAAGAAGCTTAAATCAGATCAAGGTGGTGAATATATTAACCAAGAGTTTGTTGACTTCTTAAGGGAGTTTGGGATTCTATCTCAACTCACTTCACCTTGTACACCGTAATGAAATTGTGTTAGTTAAAGGAGGAACCATACCTCGCTAGACATGGAAAATTCAATAATGAGTCATGCAGATCTTTAATTATCCTTTTGGGGATATTCTTTATAAACTACAATATACATATTAAATTGATTACCAACTAAAGTTGAAAATGAAATTCCCTTCATGTTATGGAGTTAAAAGAAACCTATTTTTTGTGCATAAATTTGTATGGGGTTGTGAGTTATTTGTTATGTCCTTATCATGAAACAAACTAGAAAATCAGGGAAGAAATTATATATTTATAAGTAATTCTAAGGGATGAATGAGATACTAGTTATACAAATCCTGTGACAAGAATGTGAGTGTCAGTAGACATGAAATATTTCTTGTGAGGGATAAGATAATTAAAAAGGATAGTGAGAGAATAATTTAATTTGATTACATTGATGCTCAAGATAAACAAGAGTTAGTATAGGAAGAGGATCCACAGGTCCCCAAGGACGAAGTAGTTTCTAAAACATAAGTAATACGTAAGAGCACAAGAGATATAAGAGAAATAGAGAGATATGATTTTCTAGTCCTAAAATATGGTTACTCTTTATTAATTGAAAATGATAAAACTATCTCCAACAAAGAGGTTGTTGAGAGATAAAAATCTATAAGATGGAAAGAATCCATGAATTCTGAAATGTATTCCATGTATCGGAGCCACATTTGGGTTCTGGTCAATGAACCAGTTGATGTAAATATCATTGGGTTCAAATGGGTATTCAAGAAAAATCTAGATATGGAGGGTAAATTAAATACCTATAAAGAAATAATAGAGGATAATGTATTTAACTAGTGTTAATAAGTTTATTACGATGAAACATTTTCACTAGTTTTCATGTTCCAATCCATCACAATTATACTTACTATAATAGATTACCACGACTATGAGATTTGAGAGATGGATGTCAAAACTACATTCTTTAATGGGAACCTCCAAAGAGATGTTTATATGACACAACCATAAGGGTTTGTGACTCCAAGTGATACCAAAATAATTTTAAGATTCATATATCCATTTATGGATTGAATAAATCATCCATGTCATTTAATGTTTGATTTGATAAATCTATAAAACAATTTGGTTTCATTAAGAATGAATGTGACTCATGTGTTTACAATACGTTTAGTGTAAATGTATTAATTATCCTATTAGTATATTTTTATGAAATATTAATCATTAGAAATGACATACCAATCAAAAAATTTGTTAAGGAATGGTTAAACAAGTGTTTCTTCATAAAGGACTTGGGTGAAGCATCCTACATTCTAGGGTTCATGATCATTCGTGATAGATCTAAGAGGATTATTGGACTAATTAAAAGTATATATGTTGACCAGATACTTAATATATTTAGTATGTAAGAATCCAAGAGGGTATTGGTTCTAGTGTAAAATTGTTTACATCTTTCTAATAAAATGTATCCTTAGACATAATAGGAGAAAAAGAGAATGAGTAAGATACTATATGCTTTAGAAATTTTATTAATCATGTATTCCATATTATATACTATACTTGATGTTTCATATACATTGATCATGGAAGGAATATATCAAGAAGATCTAGGAGAATATCATTGGTTACGTGTTAACACTATCTTTAGGTATCTGGAAAGAACTAAGGATATGTTTTTATTTTATGGAGGAGACGATGTGCTGGGCATCAGGGGATATAATGATGTATGGTTTTAGATATATCAAAATGATATAAATTTTTAGCTAGGATATTTTTTCTATATCAATAGAGAATATGTGATATGGAAGAGATTAAAGCAACTATTTTTAATTGATTCTACAAAGGTTTTCGAGTATATAGTGGCTTCTGATAGAACCAAGGAAGACATTTGGATATAGAACATTGTTTAGGAGCTTGATGTGGTACCTATAAGTAAAGACCATATTAAATTGTAGTGTGATTTTATTGAAATGGTGTCTCTTGAAAAAGATCCATGGTCACACCAATGGGAAAAGAATATACACTAAAAGTATCACCTTTTGAGTGGTTGTTACCAGAGGGTTGAAGTTGTATTAATCAGAGTAACCATGGAAGAGAACATGGTTAACCCATAGAATAAAATACTATCTTAACATAATCATGATTATCATGTTATATATAAAAAATTATGTGATAATTTCCTAAGAGTAACTATCACACTAAATGGTCATAGAAGTTCCCCGCTATGATGAGAACCTTGAAGTGCCACGAAATTATTTCAAAATATATGTTCTATAGGCTGATGATGTCATTGGAAAGAAACAATTGATATAGGCTATCAAGAGGGGAGATTCATAGGACATTGAGGCACTGTCTCGTGATATACTCCCTTGGTAATATCCAGTGTTGGATATTATGAGAATAAGACCCACCAGTAGTAAATCCACATTTATATGTGTCATTGGATTTTCCTATATGTGGATGTGTGTATTGATACATAGACTTTAAGATTATTATTAATGAGTATTATGGATTTGTACTTTTATGTGTTGATGAAAACCATGATGATGTTTGTTTGAGGAATGGTAGGATATGTTGGGTGCGTCACAAGTAATATTTTGTTAATGAATAATACAAAAAAGGATTTTTACCTTATGTTCTTTAATGGATGTTTATACCTCGATCCCGTTGGAAATGATATAGCCTTAATTAATCCATATCCATGGTGTTCTAGAGGGATGTTTTTTTTCGTGAATTCAACGAAGGAGACAGTAAGTGCATGGGTTCATGGAACCGACATAAATCTTTCTTGATTAGATATATCATGATAAAAAGGTTATATTTCACATTAAGAATCCATATGAGGTATTATTTCTTTGAAGGATTAACTTATTTCTCTATGGGTTTCTTTTCATGTTACTTGATGAAAATCTTGGAATTTAGGCGGATTTTCCTAATGCCAATGAGAAAGAGGCCTAGAGGGTCACACACTAAGTGTATCAAGAATCATAGTTAAATATTATTATTATTTATTATTTAAAAAGTTGAATAAATATTATTCCATCATGTGGTTTAAAAATTATTTATTTTTATTTGATCTCATATATCCCGTCACCAATTATTTAAGGGAATATAATTTTTGCGGAATATTTAATAAATATTTATTTTCTATTTATTAAATATAATATTTATTTATTTATTTGATTATAATGAAGTGATATTTATTTAATAAATAAATAATCATTATTCAAGGCCTAATAAATATTGCGGAGGAATGGAGGATTAGGTTTTATGGTCTAGTGAGAAATAATAAATATTGAATATTATTCGATTAAATAATAATTAATTCAATTAAAATGTTATGAACATGTAGAGAAATAATAATAATACTATTATTATTATTTTACATGGGGTTCTATAGGGATTAAATAAATAATAAAGGGAACATGTGAAATTATTTTATTTTAACCCTAGCAATACATAAACCCAATTATATTATTTTCTAAGAGATCCAATTCATTTGTTTTCTTATGCACAACAGATTTGGAGAATCCAATAAAGCCCTAAAGAGCCCCCTTATCCAAGAATTCTACCAAGAATAGAGAGAAATCTTCCTCCACCTCCCACTACCAAGTCAAGAGAGATCAAGGATAACACTTTAGAAGTGGTTCTCAATGTTATAAAAGGAAAAAAAATGAAAGTGATAAGATATATCATGCTAGCACTTGGAGATTCCTATGATGCTATTAGGAGATTTTTGGAACACGTGTGGATCACCGATAGAGGTAATATTCTCTTGATTCCTACAACACAATGATGATACAACACAAATATGTTTTCAGGTCCATCAATGAAGAAATAGTTCCAACAAGGTAATTATTTAATTAATTAAATTGAATACAAATAATATGTGATGATCATATCTATGATTCCAGTATTCTACCCCTTATCTATATTATTTGGATATATTCTATAGATCATGATGTTTTTCATTGTGTAAATTTTGGATTGGTCATCGATCTTGAAAAAAACCAATGTTGGGAATGACCCATAACACGCTTCCATTACAACTGGAACCTACAAGGGGTATCAAAGTGGTCACATAATTATTTATAATTATTTAAATATCATTGATTATTTATGAATTTGTCATTCATTATTTGGTTCATGTTTAATCATTCTTTTAATCCTAATTGTGAGATCTTATTTTTCTTTATTTTTTTCTCATATATCTAATCAAAATAACTAAATTTATGAATGAAATGAAATTGAAGATCTAATCTAGTGGGTATGATGATTCTAGTTGGATAACATTGGAGTAGAGGTCGTGTACTTGTGTTCAATGCATTAGGAAATAATTTGGAAATTAATTTGAACTGGGTGCAATGATGACACATAGTTCATTTATTTCTTACACTATATGTTGATTAAGATAGCCAAATGCATGCTCTACCGAAGTACACACCATGTAGCCTATGTATAGGGCATTTAATACATTTGAGTCATAGATGGGATGCGTATGACCAAACATGGCCTACATGACTAGTGACTATGTTACTTAAAGACCATAAAGAATGTAGTCTATTAAACACACCATGTACTCCAAATTTTTTGAGTCACAATTTACACATAGAGTCCCTAGGAGTGTGCTTCAGATAGACAGTGAGAGTTATGCACACTGTATAGCTCCATGTACATGCTGTTTAGATATACCAAATTATATAGAATTAAAATTTATTTATTATATTATGTAAACCTTATCAACATGTTCTTGTGTGTGGTCATTAAGTTGATAGGACATGCCATGTTATAGGTTTTAATATATATACATACATACATACAAACATATGTATATCTGTGTGTGCATGTGTGTGTGTTTAATTAACATCCATGTAATGTTCTGATCTACATATCATGTATGAGTTTTATTATAGATGTTACTCAACATAAATTGATGCATAACATGTGACCATAAAATCATGTAATTAATGTTATAATTTAGTTGATTGTACACATCATGAAAGTACGTGATAATTCATGTATTCCATATGTCACAAGAGTAAACAATATACGAGTATAATACATGTAGGGTTATTTGAAATGGGTATTCACCATTTTTCCTTTATGGTACATTTATGTACATAGTCAATTATAAATAAATATATTTAATTTGTTTAAAATTAGGATGGATGAGAATATCATATAAATTAGGATGAGAATTAGGATAAAATAATTGATTAATTAGGGATGTTAATTTATTGATTTGAGCATGATTTTTATTAAATAAAAATGATTAATAATTGAATTTTAGTTTTATTAAATGCATAATTTTTTGTATTCAAGTGTATGATCATGAGAATAAACCAGATATTTTTTGAGATTGGTTTATTTTAATTTATTATTAAATTAAATTGTGGTCCTACAAGCCTTCTCTCTTCTTATTATATAAGGTTGTGTATACTCATAATTTATTTCATGTAAACCCCTTATTTACCTCACTTTCATGTGATTAAAAGAATATGTATTGGATGGAGATCCCAAGATAGTGGAGGTAGCTCATGTTGGGAGCCCAGGCGAAACCAATCCAAGAGAGATACATAGGTGGATAGGTGGAAAGCTGTAACACGAACCCTAATTGGTTCAAGGTGTTTTCCCCTAGCTTAATAGTTAGTTTTTTAAATTCTAGATAAACTAACCATTATTAAAAATATTAGGATGATACTGCTTTATTATTTTATTTCTATCAATTTTCACTGTTATTTTATTATGGATATTTTTTCACAATCACATGAATTTTTGAAATTAAGGAGCAAGCAAGATATAAGTAAAATAAATTGGATTATGCGTTAATATTTACTATAACATAGTTAATCACCTAAGTAAATCCACTTAATATTAAAATAAATAAAGATAATAAATGTAAATTTACACATAAAAGTATAAAATACCTCAATTATATATATTAATTTAGTATATCATTCCACTATTTCAGGTAAAATTGAACCATAGTTAAAAGTACTTGACCAGCCAATGTTAGGGTTATTTTAATTATCAAGGAGTTCTAAATTCAATTTTTTTTACTTAACTTAGTTCACCTAAAGGATTGAATGAAAAATTTATATTTGGAGTAACTGAGATTCTAGGGTTGATGAAATCCAATTTAAGGATTTATGGATTGGGGATTCCACTCAACAGATTAAGGAACAGTGAGTTAATGTAGTTGGAATTTGGAATTCCAACCTAAAATCATTTGTGTTTCTTGACGAACCAAATTTGGGGTAACTAGAAGGGTAATATGGATCATTACCACTAGAATTTCCAAGAAACATGATATTATGAAGCTAATGGTGAGGGCTATTAGGTTTGGATGAAATCGTGGGAGATTAATAAATATAATATTTATTTATTTGTCTATATTTTATCAGATAAAGTACTAAATTTATACTGATTTTATTTCATATAAAAAACAATAAAATGAAATCAAACATATCATTTCAATCCATATAAGATAAGAATAACCTTCTCACCAGAAAAAAACTCCAAGAGTGTAAAATGTGCTTACACATTTTCCTTCTCTGTGGAAGGAAATTTTTTGTGGTGGAATAACCTATTCCTAACTCACCCGGTAATGAGGCAAGTGATGAAGAGTTATCAATCTATGAGAAAACTTTGAACAATTCCACATAAGTTCAAATTTTTTATGCTATCATCCATGTCCAATGATCTTTTGAAGCAACATGAGGACATTGATGTGTATAGAATGATGTTTCACCTTCAAGATTTCTTTAAAGAGAATGTAAGACAAGATAGGTATAATATCTCCAATGATTTTTTATAACTAATCTTGGAGATTATATGAAAACATGTCCCTATTTAGTCAAGATTATTGGATACATTGAATTCCTAGACATCTTATGGATTAAATTCTGGGATGATATGGGTATTGAACTCATACTTTCATCACTGCCTGAGACCTTCTATGGTTTTATTCTTAATTAAAATAGGAGAAATAATGAAAAGAGTCTTTCATAACTTTTTACATAGATTATCTATGTGGATAAGGAAATGGGGAATGATAATTATGTGGTACATATGGTGAAAAATAAAAGTAAGAACATGAAAAATGGGACCAAGAATCGTAACAAGTCTAAATCTCCCAAGCATCATTCTTCTAAGAATTGGAAGATCCGGAGGAATGGAAAGGAAAACAAGGTGGTATGTTTTTATTGAGGGAAGCTAGACTACTGGAAGAGGAAATGTACCCAGATTAAATGGGAAGCTAATGGGAAATTTTTTATGAAGTGTAATATTCTAATATCTACACATTGGGTATTAGATACAACTTTGATACTCACATCTGTATCCAAATATAACAACTAAGTAGATTCATAAATATTTCTAGATGAGAGGTGAATCTGAGAGCTACCAATGGTGTGAGGATGGCTTCTATAGATATTGGTGACTACCACCTTTTATTTCCAATGGGAATTATTTTGGTTTTAAAATATTTTTATTATATACTTATCATTACCAATAACATAATTTCTATATCACACATATATGCAGAAGTGTTTATTTTAAAGTTTGGAAATAAAAGTAGTTTCTTTTACAAATACAACATGGGTTGTGGTATGACAAATTTAAATAATGGTATTTATTTACAAAATTAATAAAACCAAGTATTTTCAATTAATAATGAATCATGTTCACATGAATCATATAACACCCAACTATGTCATCACTGTCTTGGTCAAGTAAATGAGAAGAGTTTAACAAATATCTATCAAGATGGTTATTTAGACTCTTATGAGATAAAACCACTTGAAAGAAGGCATTCTTGTTTAAAAAAAATGACGAAACAACCATTTGATAGATATGTTGAAAGGGACTTAGAGCTTCTAGGGTATGTACACACTAATGTGTGTGGACCATTTCGAGTGGAAGCTAGAGGTTGATATTATTACTTTATAACTTTTACTAATGATGTGAGTATATATGGATATGTAAACATGATGAGGTATAATTTAGAGTCCTTTGATAAATTAAATGAATTCATGAATTAGGTATAGAATCAACATGGTAATAATATAAAGAATATTCAATTGGATTTATGTGGTGAATATATTAACCAAGAGTTTATTGAATTCTTATGGGAATTGGGGATTCTATCTCAACTTACTGAACCTTATACACCATATTGGAATAGTGTTAGTGAATGGAGGAACAGTACCTTGTTAGACATGGTAAGGTTGATGACGGTTCATGTAGATCTTCTTTTATATTTTTAGGGATATGCATTAAAAACTGGGGAATACACATTAAACTGAGTACCAACTATAGAGGAAAATTGAATTCCCATTGAGTTATGAAGTTGAAAGAAACTTGTCATCTCTCATAAATGTGTATGGGGTTTCGAGAAGTTATGTTAATTCCTTATCAAGAAATTAACTAGCACCTCAAGGCACAATGTGTATCGTTTTAGGGTATCCCAACAAAACAAAGGGATGCTACCTATAAAACCCCATAGATAAGAAAGTTAGTGTCACTAGACAAGATGTCTTTTTTGAGAGGGAGAACATCCTAATAAAGTATATTGGGAGAAAGATTTACTTTTATGAAGTTGATGCTCAAGATATACAAGATTTAGTACAAGAACAGGTTCCATTGGTCCCAATGGAAGTATTCATTCTTGAAACACAAGTACTACTTAGAATCACAAGAGAGGTTAGAGAACCAAAGAGATATGGTTGTCTAGACACCAAGATGGTGACTCATTATTGGTTGAAAATGATTAACCTATCTTCCAAAAATATGCAGTAGAGAACTCAAGAGATGAAAAATGGAAAGAATCCAAGAATTATAAAAAAGAATCCATGTATCAAAACCATGTTTGGGTTCTGGTCAATTCTCCAATTGATGTAAATCCCACTGGGTGAAAATGGGTATTCAAGAAAAATCTGGACATAGAAGGTAAATTAAATACTTATAAATCAAGGCTAGTGGATAAAGGATTTAAACAACATCAAGGATTTTACTAGGATGTAACCTTTTCACCAGTTTCCATGCTTAAATTCATCATAATTCTACTTTATATAGAAATTTATCCTAACTATGAGATTTTGAAGACAAATGTAAAAATTGAATTCCTTAACGGGAACCTTCCGGAAGATTTCTATATGATAAAAAACCAAGGTTTTGTGACCTAAAGTGATTCCAAAAGTATTTTTATGATAGAAAGATCCATTTATGGATTTATGAAATCTTCCAAGTCATGGAACATTAAATTTTATGAAACTACAGAAGAATTTTTTTTCATTAAGAATGAATACGATCCATGTGTTTACAAGAGGTTTAGTGGAAATGTAGTTCTTATGCTAGTAGTATATTTTGATGAAATATTACTTATTAGAAATGAAATACCAATATTATTGTCTTGTATGGATTGGTTAAACATGTGTTTCTCCATGAAGGACATAAAGGAAGTGGCTTATATTCTAGGGATCAAGATCATTCATGTTAGATAGAAGAGGCTGATTTGACTAATTCAAAGTACATTTGTTGACTTGATACTAAATATATTTTTTATGGAACAATCCAAGATAGGATTGGTTCCAGTGACATATGGTTTACATCTTTCTAAGAAAATGTGTGCTCAGACACAACAGGAGGAAGTGATAATGAGTAATATCTCATACACTTAAGTTATAGGATCAATCATAAATTCCATGTTATGTAATAGACTTTATGTTGCCTCTGTGTTGAGCATGGTAGGAAGATATCACGAAGATCCAGGAGGACATCATTTATCTTCTATTAAGGTTATTCTTAAGTATTTAAGAAAAATTGAGGATATTTTCTTGTTGTATGGAGTAGAAGAGGAGCTGGTCATTAGAGGATATACTGATGCTGGTTTTTAGAAATATCATAATGACATGAAGTTCCCATAAAGATATGTTTTCTGTCTCAATGGAGGAGATTTGAGATGGGAGAGTTAAAAGTATCTAGTTTTCACTGATTATACTACCGATTATGAGTTTATGGTGTCTTCTGATGTAGCCCAGAAAGACATTTGGATATGTAACTTTTTCTATGAATTTGATGTAGTACGTAGTAGTAAAGACCCTATCACATTGTATTGTGATAATATTGCAGCGGTGACTTCTATAAAAGAGCCAGGATCAAACTAAAGAACAAAGAATATACTCTATAAGTATCACCTCATGACGTATTTTTATCATAGTGGTGAATTTATAGTAAGTATATTACACACATAAGAGAATGTGAAGGAGGACTTGACTAAATTTCTATCTTAGCAAAAGCATGAGTATCATGTGAGAGTTAGTGGACTGAAGGTTTTTACTAATTGGCTCTAGTGTTAGTGGGATTTTTTTTGAGTTGGTTCCCTAAAACCAACTTCTGTATACTTTTTTACCTTTATTTTTAGTTTTAAATATTAATTAACCATTAATCACATCATGATTGTTATTCTATGTAAGATATATTGTGATAATTTTATAAGAGTAGTTGTCCCTCTAAAAGGTCATAGGAGTTCCCTGATATGATGAGAACCTAAAATTTCTACGACATTATTTTTAAAATTATGTTCTATAGAAAGTTGATATCATTTTATGGACACAAGTGATACAGTATATCATGGGTGGAGACTCATAGGACTTTGAGACACCTTCTCTATATCTATGGGCTCCGCACCACCTGACGGTTCTTCCCATGAAGGTGATTGTGCCTCGTTCCCCTAAGAGGCATGTGGTAAGTGATATTTCCTTGGTGTGAATCATGGAATTTAATTCATATTTTCATATTGAATTGTGTCTTAGTTTGTTCTTCCATTTTATATTGATCTAACCATGTATAAAAAATATATATTTCCTATATTTTTCTCATCTGATATACTGATGGACCTTTTCTTTTTGTGTTGGGTCAATTTTGGGAGCGGTTCCTTTGTCGGGCCTTGCACATCAGCCAGTCTCTTGGCTGTCTTGTACTAATTCTGCAATCCACCAAGTATTTTCATTAACCATCGATTAGAAATTCTGCTTATTCAATATGAGTCGTCCATCTATTGTGGGTTATCTGTTTTCCATTGTCATTTTGTTTTGTGTGTGCTTTGTGGGATCACCTGATTGGATATGTTGTTACGAGGTGTTAGCTGGTGTTAGGGGGTTTGATCACCCCTGCATGGTGTCTCTTCGACATTGGATTGATTCGGATCTCTCTCCCATGGATCTGGATCTTAGATCACATAGGTGAAACCCTAGCTCACCGTCATTGCATTACTACAACGGAGATCCTCTCTAGGCTTGTCGCCCACCCTAACATCATCTCATTTCCAGTCTTATGGTGGAGTCAAATTCCATCATTGAAAGAATAAGTGCATCCCCTTTTACAGTGTTAGTTATATTAGCACAATGGGAAAAAGAAGAAGAAAATAAAGTCTAGGTGTGCCCCACATCAGCCTTCCTGCGTTAAGTGAATAGGACTGTCGAAGTAAATTTTAACTTAGGCACTGTAAGTGTTTCCTTTTTTCAATATAGGTTTTGTTAAAGCTGTGAGTCTTGTTTTTCCTTGTTACTTTTTTATTTATTTTCTAATTTACCCTAGTTTCTTATTTTTAGTTGTTTCTTTCATGCACTTAGGTCCCCACGTGACCGAAACATGTCAAATCCTTGTGTCATTTACCTTTTTCCTCGAATGCTTTTTCTTATTTTTTTTTTGAATAGATATGTAATATTCATCTTAGTACTCTAAATATTCAGTTTGGTCCTTTTATTGTTTGGTATTATCCCACTATTCAGATCACCACTCATCCACACCAAGTGGTATTAGAGCCTCTCTATCTTTATTTTTCTATAAAATTTGATTATTTTTCCTTATTTATTTATTTATAGTTATGGTTTCTATCTTGATTTTCCCAACATCAATCTCACTCTTAAATTTTCACTTTCTTTATTGATTGAATTTAATTAAAGGAATCATACCTTTTACATTTATCTTCATTTCATATCTCTATGAATGAAACATAGTTTACCAAAAATATTGGTTGGTTGTTGGGGTTGTCTGCTTAACATTTTCTATAATAATTTGGAATTTAATAATTGGGTAAACATATCAACAATGATATATAGAATCGAGAAGTTTTATGGTGATAATGAATTAAATTTTTAGTGAATTAAGAGGAGATCTCTTTTTGTACAGTAAGACATAATTGATACCCTTTGTGGACCTAAGAAATCTGTCAAAATTGTCCAGCCTTATCCACCATATGAATAGCCTATTGTACAGGCTGATTCATTTTCCTCTTTGGATTCGAATTCTAAATTTGAATATGAAACCTCTAATAGAGAATAAAAATTGACCCGGGATAGGGAAAGGAGAGCTCCAGGACCTCTTACTTGTTATAGTTTGTATGATATGGCATCTCATACCTTTCATATAGCCCAAGATCTTATAGATGATGATCCTAAAACCTATATGAAATCCATAAATTACAAAGACTCAAAGAATTTGGTCTTTTTCATGAATGAAAAAAATGCAGTCTAACAAAAACATACTTTGGATGTTGTAAACAAACCAACTAATGCAAAAAAAATTATTCCCAATGGATCTTTAAAAGAAAATAAGATAACATCGGGGGAAATAAAATCAATTATAAATCTTGGTTAGTTTATAAGGGTCTCCTTTAAATAGATGAAATTGAATACTTTGAAAATTTTCTCCCTGTTGATAAGTATTCTTCCAATAGGCTTTTATTAGATTTTGTTACCTATAATGATCTACATATTAAACAATTAGATGTTAAAACAACTTCTTTTTCGTGGTGATTTAAATGAGAAAATTTATAATAAACCTCCTTATGATTATCCTATTGAATTCAAATTGAAACAAATTTTCCTTTTGAATAAATCATTGTATGGGTTGACTCAATCCTCCAGGAAGTGGTACATAAAATTTGATTCATGCATGTTGGCTAACCAGTTCATTAGGAGTCAGTTTGAAGCATGTGTTTATATTAAAATAAGAAAAAACTGCATGCTTTACCAGCTGATTTATATTCATGGAATGCTTATAATTTTCAAAAATATGAATCTCATTTCTACTATTAAATAACAATTAAAATGGATGTTTTAAATGGAAAACATATGTGCAACTAAGTAAATCTTAGGTATTGAGACAATTAGGGACATTCCAAATAAATTTCTTTATTTATCTTAGCATGATTATGTTTAAAAAATAATCAAGATATATTTGTTTGAATATCTTAAACTAGAAAATATACATCTTGTAGAACATTTTAAATTATCTTTATTATAGGCACCCACAACTGATGATGATGTACACAATATGTCCCAAATAAACTATGCTAATACTGGGGTCAGTGTCATGTACTATATGATTTTCACTAGCCTAGATATTTCCTATGCAATATGCACTTTAAGAAAATTCATGGACACACATGGTAAGCCACATTGGCATATACTTAAGTGGATTTTAAAATGCCTATATTTTAGCCCTAACATTGATTTGTGTTATGGTAGAAACATGGATAATGCTGAAATAATTTCTTATTATGTTGATGTTGACAATGCTGGATACATTGATACTTGTAAGCCTTTAACATGTTATGTATTTACTGCCTCTAGTGGTCTTATGTCATGGAAATGCACAATGCAGTCCGTCGTTGCTCTTCCAACCATGTTATCTTAGTACATTGCCTTAGATGTGGCTATTAAAGATGGTTTGTGTATCAAATGTGTGGCTTTTAAAATTTTCATGTATGATTATGTTATCAATGTATATTCTGATAGCCAATCTGGTATTCACCTATCAAAAATTTAGCATGCTGTAGTAAATCTATGAATATAGGTATTATGTTACATTTTATTAGATATATCGTGGAATTAGGAAATGTGTGTGTCAAGAAGATACAGATAGACATCAACCCGACTGATTGTTTGGCAAAAGTCGTGGTGTTTTCAAAATTCAATTTTTTAAGATGGATTGAATTTGGTTCTGATTCTATAACCATAGGTGCTATAACATCTCCTAATTTAATTGAAAATATAAGAGATTTTTGAATTAATGAATTTCATTGTTTTTTTCATATTAAATCGTGCCTTAGTTTGTTCTTCTATTTTATATTAATAAAACCAAACATGAAAAAAATATGTCTTTATTTTTATCATTTCATATCCTATAGGGACCTTTCTTTTAGTGTTGGGATGATTTCTGTTGTGGGGTTTTTGCTAGGACTTGAACTTAGATAGGTCCACTGGGTGTCTTGTGCTAATTCATCAATCCATCAGGCATTTCTTATTGAACATATATTAGCCACACCTTCTACTAAATTTGAGTCATCCTTCTGTTGTGGGTTATATGGTTTCTACCATCGTTCTGTTTTTCATGTGATTTATGGGCTCACATGATTGGCTATGCTGTTATGAGGAATCATCCAGTGTCAGGGGTTTTGATCTCCCCTGCACGGTGAATCTTCATCAACAGATTAATTGGGCAAACACTCTCTTGGATCCAGCTCTTAGATCTCCCCAGAAAAACCATAGCCTACTATCATTGTTTTGATACCAAAGAGCTCCTCTCAAGGCATGTATCTCTCCCTAACCTTTTCTCGTTTCCAGCCTTATGGTGTAGGTGATGTCCTTCCATAAAGGAAGAATCTTGTCCCCTTTCCTGGTGTTATCTCCAGTAGTACGATAGGAGGAAGAAGAAGATACAGGTTGAGGTTTTTCCCACATCAACCTTCTAGCATGAAGTGATCACGACTGTTGGAGTCCATTTTAACTCTGAAACTTTATGTGTTACCTTTTTTCAGTCTCAGTTTTTTGATTCGAAGTAGTTATTATTGTTTTTCCTTCCTATTTTTTTTTTCAATTTCTTATTTCCACTTTTAGCATTTATTTCTTTATCTTAATAAAACATGTGGGTTGGTGGTGGTGTTCTTGTCATGCACATAGGTCCCCATAGGACCAAATCACATTAAATCCTTTGCTTCTTTACCTTTTTTATTTTGATTCTTTTGATACTTGTATTTTATTTACATCAATATGTAATATTCGTATTCATACTACAAAGATTCAGTCTGATCCTTTTGTTGTTTGGTATTCTCCCACTATTTGGATCACTATTCAACCTCACACTCATATTTGTCATTCTTTGTTTAAAGAAGCTTTCAAAATCCTAAAAATTTCTTCTAACATCACCACAAGTGAGAATTATATTTTCATATTTTTTATGTGTCTCATTTTTTTTCCTTTGATCCCTTAACTGAGCCTCTACTTTCACACATTTGTTCAAAACCATATGTTTTTTCTCATCCTCAATGTGATCGAATATAGGATAATTGTACATAGATTCTTCCCCATAGATATTGACATAATAGCCAAGTATTTTCTTTATAATATATCACCCTGTCAGTTTGAATGAATTGTTAACAAAAATTAATTGTAATATTTCCTCATATTATTTCTTTTCATTACATGTTCTAACACACATACTTATTGGTTATAAAACAATTAAACTATATATGGATGTTTTATTTAATAAATAAACATGTTTGACTCAGTAATTCAATTTTTTAATTGATGTGTCTATTTTATTCTTAAACATGTTTAATCATTGTGATCTATTTATTAAAAGTGGTAGATCAGGGATGAAATTATTCCAACCACAGGTGAATGAAAGGTAACCTAATTGTATTATTGGGGATGCTCATTTTTACCACCTACATTTGATATTAAAGATGTGGTTCTTTATGATTTCAATGTGATCTCAATAGGTGAATGTTTCCATTGTGTCCAGATCATGACTAAGTTGGTGAACTGCATGTGTGGATTCTATTGCTAGTGTGACCCATGATGGTGACACTCGATGTGTCAGAGAAACATATTATAGATGCATTTTGGTATAGTTTAATGTTATGTTTTTGATTTTGAACATGTTTGTAACATGTTTCTTAGTGCTTCATGTATTTTATTAGAATTTAAACATATTTTTAAATTATGTTTGAAAATGCATTTTCAAATAAATCCTTTTTTTGAATTTCAATGAAGCTAATTTTATAATTATTATATAATGAACAAGTTAAATATGTGTCATATAATAAATAAAATCTATGATGAAGAGGATCTTTTATCAATGCTTAAATAATAATTGATAAAGTCCTAGGGTTTTTAATAGCACTTCGATTGTTATTTCTATTTTTCACTAGAAAAGGCCTATTTTTTGTAGTAAAATGACTTTTCTTTATTAGTGAGAAATCAACAACACATTAATATGATGCTTGATTTTATTCATATGATAGAAAGTGTCATGTGGCCTTCACATATGTATTAAAGTGAAGAATCAAGAAAAGGGGTCAAAAGTGTGTAGACTTACATGGATAGGTGTGAAAACCTAGCAGAATGATCATTAAGTCATTTATGATCTGTAGAAATCAAGTACACATTAATCAGGTGCACGGATTTCTCAGTATGATCCAGAGTAGCATTTCACATTTCTACTTTCATTAAAATGAACTATCACACATTAGGGGGTCAAAACTGAGAACACACAATTGGATTGGTTTCAAAACATATGAAAACAATTAATGAGTTATTTATTTTCCGGATTTAACCATGCTTCAATCCAATGTTTTGATAGCTTAGTATGACTGAAAACAATGTTTATCCTTTTATATGTTTATTAATCTACCATATCTCCCGTTAGGGGGTCAAAACACAGATAAAAAAGTTTTTAATGATGTGAATGTCTAGGAAAAAAATACTAAAATAATTTGTGATCTGTATTAGATAACGATGCATCAATCAGAGTTGTCATTTTCTCAAGATTATTGAAAATGGCTTTCAATTGTGTTTTGAATCACTAAAACATTCTTATAATGGTCAAAACCATAGAAAATGACCTCAGATTGATGTGAAATCATAAGAAAGTTTTCTCTGTATTATATGTGACATAAACAACTATAAGAAACATCAATATGATGTGTGGTATTCCTAAAATAGCTGAATAAACAATTCTTAAAGAATTCACAGTCTACAAGAAAGGGCACAAGGTTGTAAAAACCAAGAAAATGACCTCTGCATTCTATGAAATTAAAGTAAAGGACATGTTGAATGATTTTTAAAATGTAGGGACTGACACCATGTCACTCCCTATTTTCATTTTTCTAGGATGATGGAAAATTCATTTTTAGTGTTTTAAAACACTAACACGTGCATGTAACGGTCCAAACCATAGTAAATAACCTCAAATTGTTGTGAAATCAGAGAATAAATATCTTTTAATTATTTTTTACTTGTACGAGTAGATGATTTGTCAATATAACAAGAAGTGTTCTCAAACTAACTAAATAAATGGTTTTAAAGATTTGACAGTTTCTAAAAACAAGTGTAAGGGAGTCAAAATGAATCAAACGAGCATTGATGTTCATGAAATAATAGGAAAACAAAAATATAATTATTTTTTTGAAATATACGGCATAAAGGTGAATCAATATACTTTTTTGTTTTCTTGGAATGATCAAAAATGTATTATTAGTGTTTTAGAACACTAAAACATGCATGGAATAGTTTAAATCATAGAAAATGAACCAGGATTGATGCGGAATAATAAGAAAAGTACATTTGAATTATTGGTGATGTGTACGAGAATACAATAAGTAAATTTGATGTGTGTTGTGCTAGGACTGGCCAAATAATAATTTTAAATTTTAATATATATATATATATATATATATATTAGAAATTGTTAATATATAGAAAATTTAACCAACAAAGACAGTTGTAGTAACTTTTTATTTAAATAATCTAGTGAGTTCTAATTTCTATTACTATTTTTCTTATTTAGGGTAATCAAATTTACTTTTAATTTATTTGATTTTGGATTATATGATATGATTGGTGGGGTGGATGCACACTGGGGATCTCCCCAGCTGTACGTCTATCCTTGAAAGTGTTTACCACACTTTACAGTTAAGCCTGTAATATATTGGGGATAAAGATAAAAGATAATTCAAAAAAATCAAAAGAAAATCTAGGGAGGATGGGGTAAGGTAAATGTTGAGGTGATACCAAATTTTAGTGGTGAACTTCTGAATGAATAAGTTAGGTAGATTTTAGAACCCAAACCTAGTAATCCATTCCTTCAAGAAAAACCTAATTCCCTATGCATGAAACCTTATAAGTGAATGCATGTGTGCAGGTGGAGAATGTGAAACTCACTTATGATAACTATCCCACACAATTGTCCTACGTTCAAGCCATCAACACCACCTCAGGTGATGCTGACTCCTCAGACTACCACTAAAAGCAGAGCCATCCCAAAAATACCCCAAATTATACGTTCAATTGTCCAGACTCATATATTAATGACTACAGGAATAATTAATGTAACTTATATTAGTACAATAAAACCATAATGTTCATTTAAATTTATTAAAAAAATTCTATAGAATTTATATATATATATATATTTACATATTTTTTATATTTATTTCATCATCAAATTTTACTTATATCCATACATTTATAATAAAATTGTTTTATGAAATAAAATTATTTTAATATATTAATAGAAAAAATTCATTAATGAGAATGTTTTTTCAAAAATAAATCAATAATTATAGAAAACATGTCACAAACCAGATCTAGTCACCACCTTTAATGGCACCCAAACCGGCCCGTGGCAAGTCCCGAAGGGCGTTCCCTATCCCCACGGGCTGGCAGAAGTGCCCGAGTATCAAAAAAATCTTGTTTGGGAACGATTTACCCGAGTATGAAAGCATAAATCATAAATAAATAATCAATTATTATAATCTGAAATTTTCATGCTAAACAATTCTTAACAAAACCAGATCTGAATACATATGTTTAAAAACACTAAATGTGGTCTAAAAACAAATAATGAGAACATAAAGACATCCCCATGGGCTCTACATGACAAGGGGATCATCACCCGCAAGCCTTCTCCGCAACTCCGCCCCAACGATGGGGACTAACACCCCGAACCGCCATCACCCTTAGCCTCCCCTTTACCTGAGTCAAGCATAAGAAGGTCTACTTACACACAAGGGGTGTAAGTAGGGTGTGAGCCTAAGACCAATAGGATACCACCAGATGATTCCAAAGAGCATGCAATGCAATGTGAACAAAACAAGCAATTTTAATACACAAGGTGAAACAATGTTAAAATTCAAAGAAATGCAACTTTCAAATGAAAACAGTTTTCAATCTGAGAATTTCAGAATGTTAGAACATTAAATATACATGTGAGATACTGTAAGGGACTACCAAAAACACCCCACAACAAGGGTAAATACCACAAATCCAATGAGCATCAAAATCGGGAACACCCCTAAGCACTAGGTTGTCTCGGGCCCTATGTACCTCATACCTCGGTGTAGAGTAACCATAGAGAAATACGTTCTCGTGCACGAGCCACTAGTTGGGAACATACCCATAACCTAGTGTTCCCCAATCATCATCCACATATCCGTACTAGTACAATTCTGCCCCACCTAGGTACCCGAGCTTCCCCTTTTTATGATCAAACAATTTCAGCAAAAAACACATATAATTTTGCATATAAAATATCACTACTATTCAAAACAAATTGTACAGTAGCTACACACATTTTATACCATTTAAAACACACAATAAAATAATTTTATTTTCAATTGAACAACCTCTCAAAACATCACATTGTTTTGCACCCAAAGCTCTTTAAGATATCCAATTTTCACACTATGTTAACACTTGTAACTCATTAAAATTAAATTTCAGTTCAATACCCTTTAATGAAACCAATAATTCAGTTATGGGGCAGCCTAAAATGAACCAATTAAATATTTGAATGAAAACCCCCAATTTCACCAAAAATTGGAACTTAAAATTCATTTGCATTATAAATGAAACTAAAACCAATTTTTACAGAAACATTCAAGTGAAATAAACATTAAGGTACCATGAAAACATCAATCTAATTCGCAAAAATTTCACACACAATGGAATCACCTACCAATGTAACAAAAACCCTTGAATCTCCGTGCGAAAATCAAATCGCACCCCCGCCGCACCAAGAGAGAACTAGATCAAACCTGAAACCACAAAAATTGGCCAAGAAAGCCCAAAGTTAATCCCTAGGTTCTAAAACCTAGTTTCTGGACATTATTAAACTGAATTATAACCGAATAAACCCTAAGAACAATGATTTAAACCCAAAGTAATTTGAAAGAGGAAAGAAAAGGGCTCATTTACTTGAAGTATCTTGAAGTAATCACTCCAAAACACCAGTATCTGAAATTTAAAAGAGCCAAAATTTAGGTTTAGTTCTAAAAAGATGTATTAGGTCATTTGGGAATTTGAATGGAGGAAAAATATTGAGAATTGAGAGAGTTATGAAAGAAATAATTTACCTCTTCAAATCTGGGAGATTTGAGGAACCCTCTGCTATTCAGCACTAAATAGCGATTAACCAGAGCTCCAAAGAGGGGGGAGAGAGTTCAGACGCGCCTCTGGGTTAATTGGTCTTGGGTGAGACTTTTAATCACCGAAAATCCCAAATATTGAATAAGTTATAACAAAATCAAATTTTATTTTTAAAGCAGGAATTGGGATTTCAGGCAGGCCCAACCCCTTAGATAAAAACCCAAATAAACCCTGGTTATGGATTTCTAAAAGCTCCAAATTACTTTGGTGGTGTTAATAGGTCAGTGGAGGTCAGGTAAAAATTTTAATGGATGAAAAATGTTTGAAAATTAAAAAGTTATAAAAGATACAAAATTTATTTTTTAATCTGGAATTGGGCTCACGGTTTGGCCCAATTCATGAATATTTATCTATTCCTCCCTAAAACCTAGGGAAACCCCCAAAACAAAGAAAGGATGTAAATTAAATGAAAAATACCTTTAAAATATGTCTTGTATATGAAAATTATCCCCACCATGAAGGAATTTATTCCCCGAAAAGTCAACATGAATCTCTGTTGGAAAACAAGAATTGGTACTCTTCCTCGACCCATGACTTTCACTCCCATGTCTCATGTGTATCATTCCCATGCTGCCATAAAACCCGGACTAACGGAATAGACTTCCCTCGAAGTATCTTCTCTTGGGAGTCTACTATTTTCACCGGCCTCTCAACGATATACAAGTCAGGCTCTATCTTCAGTTCTTCCCAACTCAACACATGGGATGGATCCGGATTGTATTTCTTCAAATGAGAGACGTGGAAGACATCATGGATAGACATCAACTGAGAAGGTAAGGCCAACCTGTATTCCACCTTACTAATACGCTCAGTGATCTCAAAGGTCCCGATATACCGTGGCATCAGCTTACCTTTCTTCCCCAATCAACGATGGCCCAGACGAGGGGCCACTTTTAAGAATACCTTATCACCCACAGAAAACTCTAGGTCTTGACGCCTCCGGTCAGCATAAGATTTATAATGACTCTGAGCTGTCAATAAGCACTTCCTGATCAACTTGACCTTCTCAGAAGTCTCCTTCACAAGGCTTGTCCCCAACAGGAAAGTCTCTCCTACCTCAGCCCAACATAGGGGGGACCGACAAGGCCGACCACAGAGCGCTGCAAAAGGGGCCATTCAAATCGTTGATTGGTAACTATTATTATAAACAAACTCAACCAATCCCGAATGGCTATCCCAAGAACCTCCAATGTCTAGGACACTTGAACGAAGCATGTCTTCCAAAATCTGATTCACCCGCTCTGTCTGACCATCCGTCTGAGGGTGGTATGTCGTGGTCATCTAAATCTGAGACCCCAAGGCCTTCTGAAGGCCTTCCAAAAATCGAGAAGTGATGCGGGGGTCTCTATCTGAGACAACATCTAATGGTACACCATGGTGTCTCACCACTTCATGAAGATACAAATGGCCCAACTCATCTACTTTAGTTGTATCTTTTATCGGAATGAAGTTGGCTGATTTGGTCAGACGATCAATCACCACCCAAATAGCATTCTTACCCCGATGTGTATGAGGTAATCCAAAAATTAAGTCCATGGAAACCTCTTCCCACTTCCAGGTAGGAATGGGTAGTGGTTGGAGCAAACCGGATGGCCTTTGGTGCTCTTCTTTCACCTACTGACATGTGTAGCATTTCAAAACAAAGTCTACTATGTCCTATCTCATACCAGGCCACCAAAACTGCCGACGAACATCATAATACATCTTAGTGGCACCCGGATGGACAACCTACTAAGACTGGTGGCTATCTTACATCACCACCTTCCACAGAGATAATGGCACTACTGAACGGCCCTTGAAGCACAAGATGCCCTCGGGAGACGACGACCAATCATAGGATGTCTCCCCACCCGGAAGGAACTTCTTAGACTGCTGAAAAAGATCATCACTGGGCTATTCCTTCTGAATCAACTCCAATAGAGAAGGAGTCAACTGGACGCTTGCCAAGAATTCCCCTCCACTGTATTCCGTGGTCTTCACATGCATCTGAGAAAAGAGACCCATCAATGTCCACTCATCACTAGACTTCCTCAATGCCTGCACTGGAACTCTTCTACTCAAAGAGTCAGCCACTACATTACCCTTTCCTGGGGTATAGACAATGTCAAAGTCAAACCCTTGCAAGTACTTGATCCAACGACGTTGCCTCAAGTTGAGGTCCTTCTACGAGAAGATATAAGCCAATCTTTTGTGATCAGAGTATACCACAAACTTCTCCCCAAAGAGGTAGTGACGCCAAGTATTCAAAGCATGCATCACCGCTGCCAACTCCAAATAATGGGTCGGGTAGTTCTATTCATGTGGTCGAAGTTGGCGAGAGCCATACGCGACCACATGATCATCCTGTATAAGCACGCACCCAAGACCCATACCTGAAGCATCACAATAGACCACATATCCCTTTCCATCCTTTGAAAAAATCAGCACGGGGGCGGTAGTCAGCCACCTCTTCAGTTCCTTGAACGATGCCTGACATTCAGGACCCCATACAAACTTCACCCCTTTCAGAGTGAGGGAAGTCATCGGTGAAGAAAGCCGAGAGAAATCCCGAACAAATTTCCTATAATAACCAGCCAAGCCAAGAAAACTCCTGATCTCAAACAAATTCTTCAGTTTCTCCCACGACATGACTGCACTAATTTTCTCAGGGTCCACTGAAACTCTATGCTCTGAGATCACATGCCCCATAAATCTCACCTCTATGATCCAGAAAGTGCACTTTGACAACTTTTCATAGAGGCAGTGATCTCGTAATGTACCCAAAACGATCCTCAAGTGATGTTTGTGTTCCTTCTCAGAGCAAGAGTATACCAGAATGTCATCCATGAACACAATAACAAAGGAATCGAGATACTGATGGAACACCCTATTCATAAGTTCTATAAATACCGCAGGAGCATTGGTCAATCCGAAGGGCATGACCAAATACTCAAAGTGGTTGTACCTGCTTCGGAAGGCTGTCTTAGGGATATCTGACTCCTTCACCATGAGTTGATGATACCCTGAATGTAGGTCTATCTTTGAGAACCACTTTTCCCCCTTTAACTGATCAAACAAATCATCTATTCTGGGAAAAGGGTATTTGTTTTTAATTGTTACCTTATTCAGCTTCTGGTATTCAATGCACAATCGGAGGGATCCATCAGCCTTTTTTGCAAACAACATAGGAGAGGGCCAAGGAGAGATGCTCGAGCGAATGAATCCTTTGGATTATAAGTCTTCCACCTGTATCTTTAATTACCTCAACTCGGTGGGGGACATTCGATAAGAGGGAAGAGATATCTGCTGTGTTCCCAGCGCCAGATTAATCGAAAATTCCACATCTCGCTCCGGGGGAAAACTTGAAAAATCATCTGGGAATACCTCGGGAAACTCATTCACTACATGAGGTAGTGCACCTTTAGGGGAAAGGACATCCTCTAACACAAGCGAAGATAACTGGAAGATAACACTTCCCAACTCTGGGAGTGGAGGCCCTGCACGACCTGATCGTGGATCCCATTCTACATAAAAAACCTGACGACTCCCATCAGGTGACGTGAAACTCACACGCTGTCTGTAGCAATCGATGGGTGCCTGGAAGTGTACAAGCCAATCCATCCCGAGTATGACACCAAAGAGGTCTATATCTAAGACCAAGAGGTCCCACTCTATCTCGACCCCTGACACAGAAAGTGCACACGAGGGGCACCTGAGGCCCTGCTCCTTCTTCTTTCCCAACGGTGTCACCAACTCCATCGCAAAAGACATCAACTCAGTTGGAAAATTAAGCATGTCCACAAAATTTCTAGAAATGAATGAAACAGAGGCACCAGTATCAAAAAGAGCAGTAGCTATAGAATATGCGATCAGAACGGTACCTCGAACTATCGATGGTCCCGCCTCTGATCCTGCTGGTGACTGATCCACTGCATGGAGATGTCCAATATCTTCATGAGGACGACCGCTAGTCTGTGGCTATGCCCTGAATTGGATCTGCTTAGAATATGATCTAGCCCTACCACCACAACCACCAAATCGATATCCCCCAATCCTTGATGGCTCGTACTGTGCTAGCACTCCCTTTAAAGCTACTGACCCTACCCCACTTGGGAGTGGACGTGCCACACCACAGAAGCGCTGCAAATTCCCTATACCTCCACACTGGTAACAAATATTTGGAGGAAGAGGACATGCTGGTTGGATATGCCCAGGACACCCACATTGGTGGCACACGATCGATCTCGCATCAGAAGCCGTAGAAGAAAACTTCCTGGAAGAGTGGCCTGAACTGCCCCCTCCTTTCTTCACATGATCCTCCTACTTCCTTTTCTTCTCTGAGGAGCTGCCACTGCCCACTGATGATACTAAACCATAGAAACCAGCCCTGCCTTTCCTATCAATCTCCACCATGCACGCCCGATCAACAACCTCATCATAAGTCCTCATCTTAAACAAGAACACCTGGGAGTATATCTCTGGTCAGAAGCCTTTCTCAAACCTCTGGGCCTTCGCTTTCTCATTAGAGACAATTTCTGGAGCATACCGAACCAACTCAGTGAAAAAGTTGGCATACTCCATCACAGATAGATTCCCCTGAACAAGTTCCATGAACTCTCTAGACCTAGCATAAGCCAACACCTCAGGGCGGTACAGTTCATTGAAGACAGCCTTGAAATCTCCCCAGCACATCTGCTCATTCTTCCCAGCCTGAAGCACTGACTCCCACCATTTATGGCTGGGACCCTCCAACAGAAAGGAGGCACACTTCACCCTGAGCTCCTCGGGTGTTTCCAGGAACTCAAACATACGCTCGATCTTCTCGAGCCATTCTTCTGCTTCCTAGGGTTCTGTGCTACCTCGGAAAATAGGAGGCTTGCTTTTCAGAAACTCTTGTGCTTTATCTTTTCTAGGACCTGTCTCTTCTTTCCTAATAGGAATAAGAGCAAAAGATGGTCCCTGTCCCAAAGCTTGGATAGCCCGAACCATAGCCTCCACTAGACTATGATCAATCGGTGTGGGAGAACTCTCTCTAGATTTCTCCTGTGGGTGCATGGGAGCTTTCCAGGGAGGCATGTTGCTACAAAATGCAACAGTCACAAAACAATAGTCAATAAAACAATTCTGAAAATTTTAATCAAATACATAAAATATAAATAAACTAAACACATTCCTTTAATAAAAGAAACAACTACTCCACATCTACCTGATGTCCACATGTGGTCTGCAGCCCACACGTCTCACCTGGAAGTGAAGTCAATCTGTAAATTCCAACATCCCCTGGTGACTCAAGGTCCTGCATGAGAGGTGCGGGCTAGACACCCTATTCACAACCAATACCCCAAGCCCCGGTAGCCCTAGCTCCTGTCTATCCCGACTCATCCCAAAATAACAATATAACCCAAAAACTTTAACCTCCTCTGACACCATTTTGTCACGAACCAGATCTGGTCACCACCTTTAACAGCACCAAAACCGGCCCGTGGCAAGTCCTGAAGGGCGTTACCTATCCCCACGGGCTGGCACAAGTGCCCAGGTATCAAACAAATCTGGTTTGGGAACGATTTACCTGAGTATGAAAGCATAAATCATAAAAAAACAATCAATTATTAGAATCGAAATTTTCATGATAAACAATTCTTAACAAAACCAGATTTGAATAAATATGTTTAAAGACACTACATGTGGTCTAAAAACAAATAATGACAACATAAAGACATCCCCATGGACTCCACACGACAAGGGGATCATCACCCGCAAGCCTTCTCTGCAACTCCGCCCCAACGACGAGGACTAACACCCTGAACCGCCATCACCCTTAGCCTTCCCTTTACCTGAGTCAAGCATAAGCAGGTCTACTTACACCCAAGGGGTGTAATTAGGGTGTGATACTATGTGCAATAGGATACCACTAGATGATTCCAAAGAGAATGCAATGCAATGTGAATAAAATAAGCAATTTTAATACACAAGGTGAAACAATGTTAAAATTCAAAGAAATGCAACTTTCAAATGAAAAAAGTTTTCAATCCAAAAATTTAAGAAGGTTAGAAAATTAAATAGACATGTGACCTACTATAAGGTACTTCCAAAAAAACCCTACAACAAGGGTAAATACCACAAATCCAATGAGCATCAAAATCGGGAACACCCCTAAGCACTAGGTTGTCTCAGGCCCTATGTACCTCGTACCTCGGTGTAGAGTAACCATAGAAAAATCTGTTCTCATGCACGAGCCACTAGTAGGGAACATACCCACAACCTAGTGGTCCTTAATCATCATCAACATAGTTTAGTTAGAGTTGTCGTTATCCAAATGCTAAGTGGAACAGGGAAAAAACCCATCCGATCCACTAGCCGTACTAGTACAAATCCGCCCCACCTAGGTACCTGAGCTTCCCCTTTTTGTGCTCAAACAATTTCAGCAAAAAACGTACATCATTTTTCATATAAAATATCCATACTGGTCACAAACAAATTGTAAAGTAGCTACACACATTTTGTACCATTTAAAATACACAATAAAATAATTTTATTTTCAATAAAACAACCTCTCAAAACATCACATTGTTTTGCACGCAAAGCTCTTTAAGATATCAAATTTTAACACTATGTTAACACTTTTAAGTCATTAAAACTAAATTTCAGTTCAATACCCTATAATGAAACCAATAATTCAGTTATGGGGCATCCCAAAACGAACCAATAAATGATTTGAATGAATAACCCCCAATTTCACCAAAAATTGGAACTTAAAATTCATTTGCATTATAAATGAAACTAAAACCAATTTTTACAGAAATATTCAAGTGAAATAAACATTATGGTACCATGAAAATAGAAAGATAATTCACAAAAATTTCACACACAATGGAATCACCTACCAAAGTAACAAAAACCCTTGAATCTCCGTGCGAAAATAAAATCGCACCCCCGCCGCACCAAGAGAGAACTAGATCAAACCTAAAACCACAACAATTGGCCAAGAAAGCCCAAAGTTAATCCCTAGGTTCTAAAACCTAGTTTCTGGAAATTTTTAAACACAATTATAACTAACGAAACCCTAAGAACAATGAGTTAAACCCAAAGTAATTAGAAAGAGGAAAGAAAAGGGCTCATTTACTTGAAGTATCTTGAAGTAATCACTCCAAAACACCAGTATCTGAAATTTAAAAGAGACAAAATTTAGGTTTCGTTCGAAAAAGACGTATTAGGTCATTTAGGAACTATAATGGAGGAGATATATTGAGAATTGAGAGAGTTATGAAAGAAATAATTTACCTCCTCAAATTTGGGATATTTGAGGAACCCTATGATGTTTGGAACCCAATCGAGATTAACCAGAGCTCCAAAGAGGGAGGAAAGAGTCCATACGTGTGACTGGGTTAATTGGTCTTGGGTGAGAGTTGGAATCACTGAAGAATCCCAAATATTGAATAAGTTATAACAAAATCAAATTTTATTTTTAAAACAGGAATTGAGCTTTCGCGCAGGCCCAACCCCTTAGATAAAAACCCAAATAAACCCTGGTTATGGATTTCTAAAAGCTCCAAATTACCTTGGTGGTGTTAATAGGTTAGGGGAGGTCAAGTAAGAATTTGAATGGATGAAAAATGTTGAAAAATGTAAAAGTTATAAAATATACAAAATTTATTGTTTAATATGGAATTGGGCTCACGATTTGGCCCAATTCATGAATATTAATCTATTCCTCCCTAAAACCTAGGGAAACCCCCAAAACAATTCAAGGATGTAAATTAAATGAAAAATAACTTTAAAATATGTCTTGTATATGACAAAACATCCCCACACTATCCCCTATAACAAAACTCATCAGATAATATATAATCAAATTGAACTCCAATAATTATATAAAACGTTGAAATGAAAAAAAAATATGTTGAACTTTCATTTCAATTCAAAATTTACATAATAACTATTTATATTAATGTTGTATTTCTAATTAATAAAATAATTAAAATCCAATATATACAAAATCATAACTCTTTCAATGTTCGTCCTTCATACAAAAACTTGTTCCTACAATAGAACCAAAGTTTATCTTTGTAATGGTACCTAAAAACAAAAGAAAACTATAATTTTAATGTTACATAGTACACATATGATAATTTATATTGTTAATTACTGAATATATTAATGATATTAATAGTTATTCTATTATTTATACTCTAAATGATTGTACATTTAATTTTATATTAATTATTAACTACAAAATTAATTAATAATAATATTATGAATTTCTAATTGCATTGTTAATTAATAATCTATATAAATCATATTTTTAATCATTGAATATAGTGGAAAATAATTATATCTTTAAACTAAAATGAATTTCAGATAGTAATCCTAAATTTTCATAACAATCCGAGCTTTTTTACACAGTTTTTGACTATGTGAAGACCATTTTACACTAAATGACACTTTTATATTGAAAACACAAACCTTTGGTCATACTCGCTATATCGTGTTTCCAATTAAGGTGTGGTCAATTAATACACATCAAAAAATAAATTATGGATTTTTCCCTAATGTTTGACAATAATGTGAGCTCGTTTACTATATTTGGGATATATGATGCGTGTTTTGTTAGGAAAATGACACTTTTATATTGAAAACATGCACTTTGAGTCATATCAGACACATCATGTGTCTGATTGATATGTATTTGATTCTGACACATCACAAATGAATTATGGATCATTTTACTAAAAATCTATGAAAATCCTATCTCATTTAATCAGTTTTGGCTTGTGACACATGTTTTTAACTAAAATGGTAGTTTTATATTGAAAATACACACATTGTGTCATGCGGGACACATCGTGTGTCTGATTGACTTGTGATCGATTTTTACATATAAAAAATGAATTATAGATCATTATCCAAAATTTTGAATACAATCAAACCCTGTTTACTTAATTTTGGGTATGTGACACATGTTTTAGAGTAAAATCGCACTTTTATATTGAAAACACACACTTTGAGTCATACCAGCCACACCATGTATCAGTTTTATGTGAGATCAATTAATACATGTCACAAATGAATTTTGGATTTTTGTCCTAAAAATTAAAGACAATATGAGCTTGTTTACTTACTTTTGGCTATGGGGCACACGTTTTATACTAAAATGACACTTTTATATTGAAAACACACACTTTGAGTCACATCAGCCACATTGTATGTCTAATTGATGTGTGTTTGATTCATACACATTATAAATAAATTATGGATCATCTTAGTCATGTTGTAAAATAATATGTGACCGTTTACTATGTTATTTCTATGTGACACATGTTTTAGAGTAAAATGACACTTTTATATTTAAATTGTGTACTTTAAGTCATACCAAAAACCTCGTGTGTTAGATTAATGTGTGTTAGATTCTTACACAACACAAATAAATAGTTTATTGTTTTCCTAAAATATTAAGATAATCTGAGATTGTTTACTCCATTTTAGTTATTTAATGTGTGTTTTTACATTAAAATGACAGTTCTATATTGAGAACGCATAGTTTGAGTCCTACATGCCACATCATATGCACGATTAACATGTTTTCAATTCGTACACATTTTAAATGAATTATGTGTAGTAACTCAAATTTTCCATGTATTATTTTTTGATATTGTAAGAATTGATTTTGAGACCAGAAAGTGAGACGACATGTGATTCCAAGGCTCAGTGATCCTTGAATTAATTTTTGAAATATATTAAATATATTAAATGAACACATGCACAATATTCTTGAAAAACAAGAATAAATTCTAAATGGAGGCTCATACTAGAAATCTATGATCGTCGTTGAGTTCAGATCATGAGTTTTCTTGTAGGTGTGATATATCCTTAGAACACATCGGGTGTTCGGGTTGAGGTGTGATCATGGGTTGATGTCTAAAAATATATTAATTTATTTTAATATACAACCAAATATGAATTCTATAAATATAATATTATGATGGATTCTTAGGGTTAACTGCTAAACCTTGGAGATCCATAGAGCTGTTTGAGGAGTTTCTATAGGTGAATGACAACCTGATTGAATATTTACAAATGATTTTCAACAAAAATATAAAGACCTGAAAATTTCAATGATTTTTTTCTTAATTATTTGTAATTTTACGAGTCTGTGGTTTCTGACGGCACCTGATTTCAAGGATCGGTGTGCCCAGAATCAATTTCAGAAGTTTGGTTCAGGTAAGTTTAGTAAACGTACGTGCAGGTTTTTCTATCTTTTGAACCAGTGCTTGGAATTGAAATCTGAGGACACCGATGAACTCACAGAGCCGATATTTACTTAAGGGGACATTTACCGCAGTTGCATTTTATGCGGGTTGAGAGTTAATATTTTGGGATTTATAATAAAATAAATAAAATTTGTGGAACACAATTTTATTTATGGAAGTTGGTTATTTCCTACCAAGGGGAGTTAGAGGTGGGGCCCGCACCCACATAACCTCCCATGAGAGGATATTTTGGAGGTGGGGAACACGTGATCCCAACCTTTTCATCTTCCCTTAACCCCCCTTTAACTCCTCCCTTCATTAAGGTGGAACCTCTCCACCACCCAAGCATTTATGAGGCCACCTCCACTCATAATTTGTGCCAAAACAAATAGTTAATGTACTTGAATTAACATGGGTGTAAATAATTCTTTTTGAATTATTTTCAATTGGTTGGAAAATATTTTAAAATTGGGGATGGTCTTATTTTAATATTTTCTTGGAAAATATTTTGGGAGAGCTCTTGAGAATTTGAAGGAGTTCCTCTCTTCAATGAAGAACACCGTCCTTCCAATGAAGAACCACTAAAGAATGACAATCACTTCCTTTGATCTTTGGCCAAGCCAATTGAGAAAGAGCCACCTGCAAGGAATGCTGATGACGCGCCATCCTTGGCTCCTTATTCCCCGATGTCAATGAGATTGACGCCATCTCCCCGCGACTCCGTCTTCTGGGATGCCCGACCACCGCGAATCTTATTTCGAGGTAGGGGAATTGTATAATTTTAGTTTGATAAAATAAATCCAAGTAGGCACCCACCAAAGGCACGTGCCCAACTATGTGAAAATATGAAACAGTAGTGTCCAGTAGTAAAATGAAATAAACTAAGCAGTACTCAAAAGTAACTAACTTTACCAGTTATATTGCCATTTTAATATGCATTTAACCATTCAGTTATAAGGAAATCACAACAGTGAATTTTCTATGTAAAAAGTCAGTGTCCTTAGAAACACAAACCCTTAACCTCAGGTAATTGGAATAATAACCCACAGGTAATTTCCCACAGGCATAATAGATATTTCCCTCAGGCATACAAGGTGTTGCCCATAGGCAAAGAATCTACTGCCCACACGCACGAAAGAAGTTGACCTCAGGAAGAACAGTACACTGCCCACAAGCTAATCACAATACTTCCCTCAAGATAAATAAGTAATCAGGCCATTCCCAACATATAAAAAAGAAATTTATATAAAATTTATCTCAAGCCAAATTAATAAACATTATAATCATGGCTTACACTCGGGTATCTTGGCCAAATGGCTAAACAGAGGAACACACCCCCGGGGTGGTCCTGGATCCAAGTAGTGATCCTCAACAATAGTTTTAAAATTACATTTAATTACTTATACAATTCTAGGTATTTAAAATATCCAAGGCCTCAGGAACACGACACCCCAACATGGGTTCGTAGCTCGACGGTACACCAAAACGCACAGCCGTTGGAATTTAAACACCAAGCCACCTACCTCAAACGCCCCTGATCCGTATACATGAATGACGATCCAAAAATAGTCCAAGATCGACATAGTTATGAGGTGAAATAAAACCTCATTAAAACTCAAATAAATTCCCTTAGAGGAAGAATTGTCAAGAACGACTTAAGGAGAAGGAGAGGCTTACGCGTACGATTCCAACGAGATCGACAAAGGTGGAAATGGATTCCCAGTGTGCGATCTGGAGCTCCTCGAAGGTTCAACCCTCTCTCCCAACTCCTCCTCTGGTTCTAATCCTTCCCTATGAATAGGGGAGGCTACTTCCCATTTAAGAAAAAAAACAGACTACACAGCATGTACTATTGGGTACATGGAATGTAGTTTTCATTTTTTTTACTGTTCCTTCAGCGGCTTCTCGCCAGCGTGGCACTGTTCATCTGTAGACATGAGTTCATGGAATGTGAAACTTGAGTACACAGCATGTAATACTGCTCAGCTAGCCACCGCCTTACTATTTTCCTGTCGACTAACTATACACCGTGTAAATACCAACTACACAGCGTGTAGTCAGTTTTTACACCCATCACCGTCGACTGGAATACACGCCCTGTGTACCCCTTCCACATGGCCAAAGTACACGGCGTGTGGAAATGTACATGGTGTGTAGTCAAAAAATTTAGGATTTTCTCCAATTTTCCTTATTTTCTCAAAAACAGTTAAGAAAAGAGAAAAGAAGAAACTCGTACCTCAAAAATAAGAACCGGGTTCTTACAATTGAGGGACGTTATTATGGTTATTTATGGACATGGATTTAAATATATATTGTTGAGGTGTGATTGGGTTGACATGAATCATTAAAGAAAACTAGAGCATTTTTATGTTATATTAGTAAATTTTAACAATATGCTATATCAATATGACCAAGTAAGTAATGATCCGTTTATATTGGCATCACAAGCAGAGTAGGTTCTCGTTATTGGCACTGATTCAAATTAGAAATTTTTGGTGAAAATGATTAGAAAGGGGTTTTCTAATTGAACTTGAGTAACCATATATTACTATCTTCAAGAGAAAACATTTGACCAAACAACTATAGTTGTATAAGAAGAAGATATACAATACATCAAGGATATGGAATATATTATTTCATATTATTAACACTGGCTAATAAAATGAATATCACAATGGTAGGAGCTAAAACCAAGTAAATTATCCTTAATTATCATGAAAACATTAGGAAAATGATCTTCGATACATTTAGAGTCAATAAAAATCAACCACATGGAAATCCAATGCCATTTTGTTGATATAAAATATTTTTTTCCTGGATTATTCTATTTTGTTAAAGTGATAAAACATATAAATTGTATATAACTAAGAAAACACACTAGGATTGGTGTGAAAACATAAGATAATGATAATAGAGTCATTTATGATCTATAAGAATCAACAATGCATCAGTCAGATTGCCATGAACCGAATCTGGTCGCCATCAAAATCGGAACCCGACCCGGCCCGAAACAAGGCTCGAAGGGCGTTCCCGATCCCCACGGGCTGAAACAAGTGCCCGGGAATCATAAAATGATGTTTGGGAATGATTTACCCAAGTTTATAAACATTAGACAATAAACAAACTCAACAAAAAAAATCTAGATTTTTCAACTAAAACCATCTTTTACAAAATTTAGAATTGAATTAAATCTTTTAAAATAACTCAACAAGACTATAAAAAAAGTACAAAATCAAAATGAAACAGCCCATGAACCCTCATGGAAAGGGGCACCGCCCTCAAGCCATCTCCACAAGACTTCACCACCAAGGACATACTAGAAACCCGAACCACTGGAACTAAAAACTGTATCCAAACCTAAAACAAAAAAATAAACAAATCTACTTACACCCAAGGGTGTAAGTAGGGTGTGAGACAATTCCCAATAGGATACCACCACTAAGAGATTCTATGTGATAATCATTTAAAGACGAAAATCATGAAAGTTTTCAAAAACATGAAAAGCTAGTTACAATTTCTAAAAGATGCAACTTTGAATAAAAACAGTTTTCAAGTGGGATATTTTAACGGGTTAACACTTTTAAAATAAACACCAAAGCTACTGAATTTTCCAGCCAAATGTACCATATGCCGATGGTAAGTATAAAGTAACTAATGAGCACAAGCAATAGGAAATAACCCTTAGGCACTAACTAGCTGTGGGTCCTAGGTACCTCGTATCTCGGTGAGAGTAACCATCACAAATATCTATTCTCATGCACGAGCCACTAGTAGGGAACATACCCATAACCTAGTGGTCCCCAATCATCATCATCGTAGTTTAGTTAGAGTTTTAAGCATCAATATTTCTAAGTGAAACTGAGGCCAAACCCCATGGAATCACTAGCATACTAGTACACATCCACCCACCTAGATACCCAGGTTTTCCCTTTGTGCTCAAACAAGTTCAACAAGTTAATAAATATACATTGAACATGAAAATATCATTTCCACATCAAAAATTCACCAAACAGCCCATATGTATACCACACAAGTCACAAAAATCCAATTTTCATTCAAAATGATTTTGAAATCCAACTCACACCAAAATAGCCCACAACACATTTCACATCACTTTCACACCTCAATATCTCCTTCAAACAATTTAATAAAATATTTCCAAGATGATACATATCACATGAAAGCCTTTTCACAAATGAAATGGACCTTTTAAAAATATACTCCTACCAAAATAGTTTGCTGATATAGTTTCACCTATTACACAACTCATTAAACCATTCAAAACTTTCATAAAACAATTATAAGGAGTATACCCAAACTTTGCACATAAAACCCATTTCAAAAAACTCTTTTTAAAAAAAATCACACAAATACCCTACCAAAACAGAATTCGCAGCCCAATAAACACATAATAATCTACTTTCAAATGTTATATAATCACCTTGAACAATATCACAAAAGATACCCATGAGAACACACAAATCCATAAAACACTTTCAAGGAGTATACCAAGGTTATACACATAAAACCATTCAAAGACACCACCTTTTTAATCCCACATGGCACTATATCATTACCCAACCAAAATTGGAAGCCCCTTTCAACAACTAATAAATCACTTCCACATTTTACAAAACTACCACAAGAGATAACACATGAAATACATTTGAAAAATTACACACTTTAAGAAAAAATGTAACTTTAATACCAAATGCTTTACTATTGCTACAAAAATGGTTTTCTAATAATTCAAAGCATATAAGGAACATTAAAAATTATTTAATCAAGCAAACTAACTCATCATTAAATTGTTACCCACGGAATCACCTACCGAAATTGTCGAATCCCTCAAAACATGGTGCGAAACATCAACCGCACCACCCTGGCACCACAAAGATGATAAATCCAGCCCTAGACCACAAATTTTCACCAAAAATACCCATGGTTAAACCCTAGTTTTTGGACACTTTGGGACATCAAGAAAGAGGGATAAAACCCTAAGGAAATGGAAGAAGTGGAAGGGAGGAACACTCACCTTGAAAAATCTTGAAGAAATTACCCCTAATTAACCAAATTTTGAATCTCAAAGCAGAAAAACCAGATAGTTAGGCTCGAATGATGAGGAGGAGGACATGTGGGGACTGAAATGGGGGAAAAAGAGTAAATATTGAAGGAGATATGAAGGAATGAATTTACCTCTTCAAATCTTCCCGATTTTAGAAACCCTAATACGTTTAGCACTCAATCACGATGAATAAGAGATCCAAAGAGGGTAGAGAGAGCTTGGGAGCGCTACTGAGTTCAAGGGACGCGTTTGAGTCTTGGAATCACTAAAACATCCTTAATAATGAATAAGTTATTAATTAATCAAATTTTATTTTTAAAACTGGAATTGGGCTTTCGGGCAGGCCAAATCCCTTAAATAAAAACCCATATACACCTTGGTTATGGATTTAAAAAGGCTCCAAATTTTAATTTTGGTGTTAATATATCAGGGGAGGACATTTAGGAGTTGGAATGAGTGAAAAGTATTAAAAAATGAATAAGTTATAAAAGATACAAAATTTATTTTTAAATATGGAATTGGGCTCACGGTTTGACCCAATTAATGAAAACTCACCTATTCTCCATAAAACCTTTGGAAACCCCCAAAACAAAGCATTAATGGAAATTAAAATAAAAATAAATTTAAAATAATCTATGTATATGACAATTCTACCCACCATGAAAACTTTCCACCCCGGAAAGTCAAAGTAAGGCCAAAGCAACAACCAAACCCAACTGAGAAACCAAGAGGTACTCCCTTGCCAGGTTTCTCCCCCAAAGGCCAAAACACCTCCATTGATCAATGAAGGAAGGAATACTCTCAAAAACCTAACTTACACCACTTTCCTAAAACAATCAAGCACATTCAGGCTTTATCCCAAATTAAAACTCCTCAAACACAATCCGAACAATACTCAATCAATTTACCCAAATAAACAACAACATCAAACAAGGTTACACTTTCCCTACTATAACTAAACCATTGGTCACTTTCCAATATCAATGTTTACCCAAGTAAGATGTAGGTATTTAGATATCTCTGAATGATAATACCTACTTCCCAGACAAGACCAAGGAAAAATATGAGTTACTCGTATGAAGAGACACAAAGGGGCTCCCCACTATAAGAGACAACTTAAATTTTTTTCTCGAGACAGAATCAAGACACTAATAGGGGGAGGCCCAAACAGACTCCCTTGTACAATGGGTATACATAAATTAGAAATTTACATAATAATATGCATGATACCCATGGTGGGTCTTCCCACCACAAGAACCAACCATCATAACCGATCGGAGTGGGCCGACAAGAAAAGACCCCAAAATTAAGGAGTTGGGACGATCGCACAGTTAGTCTGCATAGTTTGGGAAACTGTGAAATAACTATATGGATCCTTATATCTTTATGGTTATTTTTTGGTTCACGATTAGAACTAACCATGTGAAAACCGTGTGCTCAACTTGTATAGCCAAATTTCCAACCATTCTCCAAAGACTCAATGGAAACCAAAGGGGGGGGGGAATAACATTGTGTGATGACATGGGTACAAGACCCTCCACCTATTTACACAGAACAGAAACAATAGAAGAAATATGATGACACCATAGGTTTAAACTCTTCCTATCTTCCATACTGAGGATAGGACTTTTTACAAGGGTTTAAACGACACTGGTGTTTCACCTGACTACGCGCCAGCTTCTCTCCGGGACCTATGGCTGGAGCTCAAAATATTGAACCATCTTCAGCCACACAGTTAGGCTGTTGAAACCCCTATGTGGAACTTCTTCTTTAGATGCCACAAAAAACTACACCACATACCCTGATGGGTTCATAAAGACATTACACACTCCATAACCCACTTTACCAAAACCAGACATTTCACGGAAACATGGGATCAGAAGATGTACACACATCGCACCTTGTTTCTTTGGGTGAGAAACAACAGAAGGGAAAGACACATATAAAAACCTTCCTCTAAGATAGAGGATTTGATGTTTTTCCCAAGGGAGACATACTCCCAACATAACAGAGAACCTCTGAGGATTTTGTGACCTTCACCTTTACAGTCAAAAGAGCACAAAACATCACAATACATCACCAAACATTACCCTTGCGATTGATAGATACAATACATGGAACGGGACCATATTCAAATTCCCTAAACAACAGAAAAGTCCAAAAAGTGGATACAACATCTTATCATGACCGAAATCTCAAAATTGGTGGTTTAATAATAACTCTTTCTTCAAAGAAACTATAAAGAACCCAGAGGCCCTCTTAGACACCATCAAGACACTCATCCACACTAACAACGAAAGAACAATTCCACCTTCGATGAATCAGGAAACTTAAGAAACTAAGGTCTCTTTCAACCTTCCATAAGCACTATCCCACTACAAGAGGATCCAAAAATCATGGAAATGAATGGGTGTAGACTCAATAAAAAAATGTTCGATAAAATATTCCTTATATTGATCAACCGGAGGATTTTCCAATTGAGAAACAATACGGGTTGCACTTCAGTTGTGCATTAACCCTTAATGGGGGTGTACCTTATCCAATGAGAGAACCCAAGGACCCAAACAAGCTGGTCCATTGGTCAAAACATGCCACAAACCATATCCAAACACATGAAGGGAACCACCGTAAAGGAATCCCAATTTTTTTTCAAAAGAGACCACTAAACGTCCCTACAACACAGCTTACCGACCAAACAGAAAACCAAAACACAGTTCAAACAGAAGGGGTTCATGAACTCAAAACATCCCACAACATCAACATTTTAAAAAACCCATAATATAAACCATACCAAACTATTGATCAAGACATCATGTTTTTCTTTAAAACCAATTCATTGAAAACAAACGGTTTTGCAGTAAGCATATCCACCAATGGTACCCCATGGGCCTCACACATGCATGTTTTTGTGCCACACTGGGCACCCTCCTCATATCCATCGCAGCACTCATCCAGTCATGCCATCAACTATACATCATCCCATATAACCCCAGGCATGTGGTCACTCATGGAAATACCAAAGGGTAAAACAAAAATTCCTTCCACTTTTCAAAAAAAAATGGTCAACCAACCCAACCTTTTTCTCAAGACTGATAACAATGAGATCAAAATCCCAATTCACATCATACAAAACTTTTCATAAGGACACAACCTTTTAGAAAAGAACTCAATTTCAAGTTATTCACATCAATTTCAAAACATCTCATCCCATTAAAACACCCTTTAATTGTTTAGAAATCTATATTGGAAACACTTTTGAAAACCAACTTCAATATGGTTCTGGCTTTCAAAAGAGGTGTAAGCATTCTATTTTACGTTTCAAAACAATTCTAAAAATTCAGTTCCACCATTTCATAAATCAAAACATTCCATATTTACTTGAAAATCATTTCACAAAAACTTTACACTTCTTAAAACCAAGTCAGCTTAAAACCAAAGTTCCAAGATTTCAAAACTAAAGAACACAAGAAAATGCGAGAGGAAACTAGTTTAAGTGGGTGACTTGGACATATGGTTGGTGGCCATATTCCAATCACTTCACTATCATAGAGAGTGTTCTAGGGAATATCCCCAGCTCCACATGGCTTTCCAGGCACTGCGAGCTTACTGAGACCATTAACCCAACTCTCTTTTCATTTCCCTTAATCATCATTAAACTAAGAAAACCAAAGGACTCCGAAAGGTACCGACTTCCCCTAGAGAATTGAATCCCGTCATAAGGTATAGTGATCAGCCACACTACTCATAACTGAAATTACAAGTCCCAAAAATCCTAACACCAGACTATCTTGACTGTTCCCCAAATAACATGAACCAAAGAGAGCGAACCTCCTCTGATACCATTTTGTCATGAACTGAATCTGGTCGCCATCAAAACCGGCACCCGACCCGGCCCGAAACAAGGCTCGAAGGGCGTTCCCGATCCCCACGGTCTGGAACAAGTGACCGAGTATCATAAAATGATGTTTGAGAATGATTTACTCAAGTTTATAAACATTAAACAACAAATAAACTCAACAAAACAAATCTGGATTTTTCAACTAAAACCATCTTTTACAAAATTTAGAACTAAATTAAATCTTTTAAAATAACTCAACTAGACTATAAAAAAAGTACAAAATCAAAATGAAACAGCCCATGAACCCTCATGTCAACGGGCACCGCCCTCAAGCCATCTCCACAAGACTTAACCACCAAGGATATGCTAGAAACCCGAACCACTGGAACTAAAAACTGTATCCAAACCTAAAACAAAAAAATAAACAAATCTACATACACCCAAGGGTGTAAGTAGGGTGTGAGACAATTCCCTGTAGGATACCACCACTAAGATATTCCATGTGATAAACATTTAAAGACGAAAAGCATGCATGTTTTCAAAAACATGAAAAGCTAGTTAAAATTTCTAAAAGATGCAACTTTGAATAAAAATAGTTTTCAAGTGGGATATTTTAACAGGTTTAACCTGTTAAAATAAACACCAAAGCTACTGAATTTTCCAGCCAAATGTACCGTATTCCGACGGAAAGTATAAAGTAACTAATGAGCACAAGCAATAGAAAATAACCCCTAGGCACTAGCTAGTTGTGGGTCCCATGTACCTCGTATCTCGGTGAGAGTAACCATCACAAATATCCAGTCTCATGCACGAGCCACTAGTAGGGAATATACCCATAACCTAGTGGTCCCCAATAATCATCATAATAGTTTAGTTAGAGTTGTAAGTGTCAGTATTGCTAAGTGAAACTGAGGCCAAACCCCACGGATTCACTAGCATACTAGTACACGTCCACCCACCTAGATACCCAGGTTTTCCCTTTGTGCTCAAACAAGTTCAACAAGTCAATAAATATACATTGAACATTAAAATATCATCTCCACATCACAAATTCACCAAAAAACCCATATTTATACAACACAAGTCACAAAAATCCATTTTTCATTCAAAATGATTTTGAAATCCGACTCACACCAAAATATCCCACAACACATTTCACATCACTTTCACACATCAATATCTCCTTCAAACAATTTAATAAAATATTTCAAAGATGATACATATCACATGAAAACCTTTTCAAAAATTAAATTGACCTTTTAAAAATATACTCCTACCAAAACAGTTTGCTGATATAGTTTCGCCTATTACACAACTCAATAAACCATTCAAAACTTTCATAAAACAATTTTAAAGAGTATACCCAAACTTTGCACATAAAACCCATTTCAAAAACCTCTTTTTAATACAAAATCACACCAAGAACCTACCAAAACATAATTGGCAGCCCAATCAACACATAATAATCCACATTGAAATGTTATATAATCACCTTGAATAATATCACAAAAGATACCCATGAGAACACACAAATCCATAAAACACTTTCAAGGAGTATACCAAGGTTATACACATAAAACCATTCAAAGACACCCCCTTTTTAGGCCCACATGTCACTATATCATTACCCAACCAAAATTGGCCGCCCTTTTCAACAACTAATAAATCACTTCCACATTTTACAAAACCACCATAAGAGATACCACATGAAATACATTTGAAAAATTACACACTTCTAGAAAAAATGTAACTTTAACACCAAATGCTTTACTATTTCTACCAAAAATGCTTTTCTCATAATTCACAGCATATAAGGAACATGAAAAATTATTTAATCAAGCAAACTAACTCATCATTAAACGGTCACCCACAGAATCACCTACCGAAATTGTCGAATCCCTCAAAACATGGTGTGAAACATCAACCACACCACCTCGGCACCACAAAAATGATAAATCCAGACCTAGACCACAAATTTTCACCAAAAAGACCCATGGTTAAACTGTAGGTACTAACCCTAGGTTCTGGACACTTTGGAACATCAAGAAAGAGGGATAAAACCCTAAGGAAATGGAAGAAGTGGAAGGGAGGAACACTCACCTTGAAAAATCTTGAAGCAATTACCCCAAATTAACCAAATTTTTAATCTCAAAGAAGAAAACATGATCGTTAGTCTCTACTGATGAGGAGGACATGTGGGGAATGAAATGGGGGAAAAGAGTAAATATTGAAGGTGATATGAAGGAATGAATTTACCTCTTCAAATCTGCTCGATTTTAAACACCCTAATAATTTTAGCACTCAATCACGATGAAGAAGAGCTCCAAAGAGGGTAGAGAGAAATTGGGTGCACTACTGGGTTCAAGGGCCAAGTTTGAGGCTTTGAATCACCGAAAAATCTTTAAAAATGAATAAGTTATTAATTAATCAAATTTTATTTTTAAAACTGGAATTGGGCTTTCGGGCAGGCCCAATCCATTAAATAAAAACTCATATACACCTTGGTTATGGATTTCCAAAGGCTCCAAATTTTAATTGCGGTGTTAATATATCAGGGGAGGACATTTATTAGTTGTAATGAGTGAAAAATATTAAAAAATGAATAAGTTATAAAAGAAACAAAATTTATTTTTAAATCTGGAATTGGGCTCACGGTTTGGCCCAATTCATGAAAACTCACTTATTCTCCATAAAACCTTTAGAAGCCCTCAAAACAAAGAATTAATGGAAATAAAAATAAAAATACATTTAAAATAATCTATTTATGTGACACAGATGCTCCAAATACTCTGTATGATCTAGAGTATCATTTTACCTTTATGATTTAATTTAAAATGTCATATCACCTTATACATAGTCAAAACTAAGAAAATGCCTTTGGATTGGTTTCAAAACACAATATAGTGACCATTAAGTTATTTATAACCTATAAGAGTCAATCAGGTTTCAAAAATGATTCTCGAGTTGCACTATATGATCAAAAACACCTTTTAAACATTTATTAATATGACATATCTCCTGTCAGGGGATCAAAAAAGAGAAAACAAGTTGAGAATAATGTTAAAATCTAGAAAAATATTATTTAAATCATTTTTAATCTTTAAGAAACAATTGATCCTCAAATTTATGCCTATATTTATTGATATAACATTTATTATGATTTCATACTATTAACAATTAGCAATAAATGAAAAATCACCCACATATGGGACAAAACCTATCAAAAAAGATTATATTAGCATGAAAACTTAGGAAAATAATATAATAGAAATTTATGATCTCTAGAAATCGATCTTGCATAAATCTGATTCCTAGTTTTCTCAACATGAATGAAATTGTTGTGTGGAATCCACATTTGTATTAAAGAGATATATCACATAAAAGGGGTAAAAACAAAGAAAACACCCTGGGATTTTTGTGAAAAATCTTTAAAAATATTATTAACAAATTTATTATCTAAATAAATCATACAAATGTCCATCAGATGCTTGTTTTCCTTGAAATTATCTAAAGTATAATTTGAACTTTATGTTTTCATTAATATGAGAAATCAAACTTCTTGAGTTCAAAACCAATAAAATGTATTTTGGATGGTTTCAAAGAATATAATAATTATCATTGAGTTATTTATATTCTATAAGAGCCTACCATGTGTCAATCCAAATTCCTATATTTTTCAGTATGATCAAAAACACCATTTTACCTTTTATACATTTATTAATATAACATATCTCCCGCTAGGGGTATAAAATAAGAAAAAACGATGATAATGATGTTAAAATTATGGATAAAAATACTTGAATCATTTTGAATCTATAGGAATAAAAATCAGCACAAACTAATGAATAGAATGATCAATATAAAAGAAAGTACAATTTCATATTATTAACAGTTCTTAATAAAAGACAAATCACCCGAGTGGGGGTCAAAATTTAGAAAAAGAACTCATATTTTTATGAAAGGCTAGGAAAATTATCTTAGAGTCATTTGTGATCTAAAGGAATGAAATGAACATTAATCTAATTCCATATGTTCTCAATATGATGAAAAGTTTCATGTGGCCATTTTATTTTATTAAAGTGATAAAGCACATAAAAGGGGTAAAAACTAATAAAAATGGATTGGTGTGAAAACCTAAGAGAATGATAATTAAATAATTTTTGATCTGTAGGAATCAACAATAAATCAATTAGATACACCGATTTCTTAGTATGATCCAATGTATCATTTGACCTTTATGATCACCTTCCCGAGGGTCAAAACTAAGAAAATGTTTTTGCATTTGTGTCCAAATATATGCTAATGATCATAGAATAATTTATGACATGTAAAAGTTAATCGAGTATCAATATGATGCTTGGATTTCTCGTTATGATTGAATAAAATATTTAACCTTTTATAAATTTATCAATATGTCATATCATCTCTCACAGGGTCAAAACCTAGGAAAATGTTACAAATGAGGTGAAAAACTATTAAAATGATCGTAGAGTAGTATTTTGTTTATAGTAATAAATTATTCCTCATACCTATTCCTAGAATGATTGGTATAATAGAAATTAGGCTTTCAAATTATCAACACTTGTTAATTAAATATAAATCATATTGGTAAGGTTCAAATCTAAGAAAATGAGCTTAGATTAACATTAGAATATAGTAAAATGATCTTCATGTCATTTGTGACCAATATAAATAATGAATGTGTCAATTTTATTCTAGGATTTCTTGGTATTATATAAAGTGATGTGTGGCCTTCACATTTGAATTAAAGTGAAAAATCACATAAAAGGATCAAAACTAAGAAAACACACTTTTATTTCTATGAAAACATATGATAATTTTCATCGAGTCATTTATGATCTATATAAAATGGTTGGGCATAAATCAGATTCTCAGATTATTTGGTTTTATCCAAAGTAGTATTTCACTATTGTGAATTCTTAAAAATGACATATAACCCATCATGGGGGTCAAAACCAAGCAAAAAAAATTTATTGGGGTCAAAACATAGGGAAAATATCATAAAATAATTTATGATTTTAAGGATTCAAATACATATCAACTGAAATCATATATTTTTCTGTGTGATTTATTTTTTTTACTTTTTATATGTTTATTAATATGATATATCTCAATCAGGGGATCAAAAGTGAGTAAAAAAGTTTCGAATGATGTCGAAATCATGGAAAATAACCCAAAAATTATTTTTGATCTAAAAGAATCAACCAAAACTCAAACTAATTCCCATATTAATCAGTATAATGGAATGTATGCTTTCAAAATTGTAACACTTCTTGATAAATGAAAAATCACCCGAGTAGGGGTCTATCCCAAGAAAATGAGACCATATTAGAAATAAACTTTAAAAAATGGCATTCGAGTTCTTTATGATATGTAAGAAAAAATTATGTGACAATATGATTCTATGTTTTCCAAGTTTGATAGGAAGTGTCGTGTGACATTTTCATTTGTATTAAAGTGACAAATGCTGTAAAAATGGTCAAAATTGAGAAAAAAAATTGGATTGGTTTCAAAATATGGGAGAATGATTATCGAGTCATTTATGATCTACAGGACTCGACATAGTGTTAATAGTATACTTAATTTTCTTGTTATGATAAAAATTATCATTTCACATTTATGTTTTTGGTCAAAACCAACAATACTCCTTTTTTTTGGTATCCAAACATAGGAGAATGATCATCAAGTCATTTATTATATGTAAGAGTCAAAAACACAATAATCTAATGCTCATATTTCTTTTTATAATCGAAAGAACTGTTTAACCACTTATATATTTATTAAAATGACCTATCTCCCACCAGGGGTCATAACTGATAAAACAAGTTGAGAATGTTGTGAAAATATAGGAAAAATATCCCCAAAGCATTTTGGATCTTTAGGAATCAATAATTCATCAATCCGGTTCTTGGATTGATTTGTATAATTTAAGTTATGGTTTTATTTCATTAACAACTATTAATTGAAGTTAAATCACTTGGGTAGGGGTTAAAACCAATAAAAAAGTACAGATAAATGTGAAAACTTAGGATAATGATATTTAATAAATTTAGGATTTGTATAAATTTATCATGCAACAATATGATTCCATGTTTTATTGGAATGATATAAAGTTTAATATGGCCTTCACATTTTTGTTAAAGTGAAAAATCATCTGAAAGGGTAGTAAATACACTTCGAGTAAATGAATTTGGATTGGTATGCAATTTTTTGAGAATGTTAATTGAGTCATTTGTTATTTTTAGGAATAAAATGTGAATTAATTGGATTATTTAATTGATTGTTATGATCCAAATTAGAATTTCACCATTATGATTTCATTAAAATGGCATATCACCTATCGAGGGATAAAATTAATGCCAACACATTTGGATTGGTGTAAAAAAGTAATAGAATGGTCTTTGAGTCATTTATGATTTATAGGAGTCAATAATGTATCAATATGATGTTATGATTACTTTTTTATGAATGAAAACATTGTTTATCCTTTTAAATGATTATTAATATGACATATTATTCATTAGGATGTTAAAACCTAGAAAACAATTTTATTGATGTGAAAAAATAGGGTAAAGATCCTCAAATTATTTTTGATCTATTGGAACAAACGACGTGTCAATCTAAGTGGTTTTTTTCCCAAGATGACCTAAAATACCGTTTGGTATTTTAAAACACTAAAAAATGTATTCGATGGTCAAAAACATATAAAATGACCTTATATATATGTGAAATCAATAGAAAACTATATTTAAATTATTTTTTACATGTATGAGAATACTTTACCTTAATCTGATGTCCACTGTGATCAAAATGATTGAAGAAGTAGTTCTTAATAATTGCTAGTCATTAAACATGTGATCTAGGGCGGGGAAACCCAGAAAATGACCTCTATATTCTATAAAACCATAGGTAAAGAACTCTATAATAATTTTTAAAATATTCTGGACTGATAACATGTCACACTAAGTTTTAATTTTCCTGGGATGATTGAAAATGCATTTTTAGTGTTTCAATACTCTAAAACATGTACATAACTATCAAAACCCTATAAAATGACTTCATATTGAAGTAAAATAATATAAAAACTCTCCTTAAATTATTTATGGCGTGTATTAGGAGACAAGAAAACAATCTAACATGTGGTATTCCTGAAATGACTGAATAAACAGTTCTTAAATAATTATCAGTTTAAAAAAAATGCACTATCGAGTCAAACCCAAGAAAACAATATCTACTTTTTATGAAGTCAATGGATAACTAATATATAATGATTTTTAAAATATACATACTGATCGTGTGTCACTCTAAGTTTTTCTTTGATTGGGATGATCAAAATCTTATTTTTAGTGTTTTAAAATACAAAAAACATGTTTGTAATGGTCCAAAACATAGAAAATGACCACATATTGTCATAAAGTCATATTAAAAATCTCTTTTAATTGTTTCTTACTTCTAGGAGAAGATGATGGGTAAATATGACATGCAATGTGCTTGGACCGACATAATAAGTAGTTCTTAAAGAGTTGGTATTCACTAGAAAATAATATTTTGGGTAAAAAATACGAAAATTACCTCCGATTTTCTTGATATTATAGAGCAACTATATTAGAATTATTTTTGAAATGTAGGGACTGATAGAACATTACTCCTAGTTATTGCTTCCTAAAAATTACTGAAAATATTGTTTTAGTTTTTTTAACACTAAAACATGAATGTAATGGTAAAAACCACGAACAAAGATCTAATATTTATGTAAAACAATAGGAAAACTGCCTCTAAATTATTTTTGATGTTTATAAAGAGATGAAACATCAATATGAAATGTGGTTTCCTCAAACTAACTGAATAATCAGTTCTTAAATAATTAATTATCTTTAAAACCATGCACCAGAGGGTTGAAATCTAGTAAACGACCTATGATTTTTGTGAAATATTATGACAACAATCGTATATTAATTTTTTAAAATATAGGAACTGAAAGTTAATCAGTTAAAGTTTTATTTTTCTTGATATGATCAAAAACACATTTTTAGTGTTTCGAAATACTAAAATGTGCTAGTAATGGTCAAAACTATAGAAAAGGATTAATATTTTATATGAAATAATAGGAAAACATGCATTGAATTATTGGTGATGCGTATAAGAATATAGAAAGTCAATATGACATGTGTTGAGCTCAGAATAACCAAATTAACATTTTTAAATATAAAAAATAATTAAAAAATTGTCATTTTTAGAAAATAATAAGACCATCAACTGTTTATTGTAAAAAATTTAATTTATATAATATATGGAGTAATAATTTTTTTATTTTATTTACTGTACTAAATTTTATTTTAAAATTCATTTTATTTTCAGTTATATGAGATGATGGGTGTGGAGGTTAGACACTGTGCCTCTCCCCAACAGTACATATATCCTTAAATGTGTTAACAACACTTTCTATTTAAGCATATTGTTAAGGAAAATTTTAAGGATACATACCTATGAATAGCCAAGGATTAGTGAATAACATATTAGTATTCATCAATATTCCTGACATAGAATAATTTAAATAAAAATCATAGAATCCCAAAACAAGAAATAATCCTTAGCAAGTCGAGATAAGAAGAAACATGAATGAAATAAACCCAAAGGAAGAAAACAATTATCACAAAATGGCATGATATTTATAGTTCCTCATACCCTTAGGAATGTTACATTCTTGGTAATAATAACACTACATGCACACAATTTATTAAATGTAAAAAATAATAAATTCATGATACAAAATACGAGATACAAATGCAATGAAACAAAATTAATTGGAACCAAAAATTGATGTATCAGAATGAATGAAAAAATTACAAATCCTAGATACCCTTATGATTATCCCTAAAGGTTTTATTGAGCCTTCATATAAATAAAGTCCTTATTCTCGATCTCTAAATGAGAACCATAGGTTAAAATAGTCTAAAGCTGCATTTGAATCACATGGATTTGATCAGTTGCACGTCTTTGACTTGAGGGGGAATTGTTGGAAGGGTGACATGCCTAATCTCAAATATTTCATCAAATAAACTCTCCAAATAGCTAGAGTTTCTATCTATCAGATTAGTGGATGTTTTGTGAGAGGATGTGCATCAATGGCCTAAAGAGACACCCCAAATGGGTGATGAATTCTCTTATGAAGGTGTAGACTGTGAAAGGACTCACCCCATGTTGTGGATTGCACAAATTCAGCAAAACAACTCAAGAAAAATAAACTGAATTGGTGGACAACCTTGATAAAAAGGGTGGTGTAAAATAATCCACAGTGTAGAGAAGCCCTGCTATAGATCAATTTAGTTCCAATAGAATAGGTTAATGGGCCAAAGAAACTATAGGCCAATAGAACAAGTCCAAATACATTTCCCAAATAAAAAACCCAGCATAGAAGAAAATTTGAGCATAAAATAATTTGTAAAATTATTTAAATTAATTTTTTATAATAATTATTTTTTTAAGTATTTTTTATCAAGTATATATATATTTATTTAAAACAAAAAAAAATTAAAAAATATTTTTTTATATTTTTTTATTATAATTAATTCTAAATCATAATTATTAATTAATCATAATTATTTGTAAATATTTTATTTTTGAAAAATTAATTTAATATTTATTTTTAATTTAATGGAAGGGGGTGGGGCTTTTATTCTTCTTCAAAATAGTTTTATCGAATGTAAAACTATAACATGAAAAAGTCTTAAATTGAAATTTTAATTTCATATGGAAATGAGAATTACACATATATTAGTGATAAAGTATAAAAGAAAAGAGAAAAATAAATAAAATCCACAGAGGAGGGTTAACAGATATGTTGTGGTATCGACATTAAGTAGTGAACTTATCAGTTATTTAAGCAGTCATTAGAACCCAAAAAAAGTAAGCCACTCCATCAATAAAAACATGCTTCCCTATGCTTAAAACCTTCCAAGTACATTCATGTGTGTGGGGTGGGGCCTCTATTCACTCCTTAATCGTTGATCGGATTGTAAAACGTTTATCCCTATCCACCATCCCCTTTTTCTGATTCTTTATCCTTCATTTTATTAACTCTAGTCATATTCCTACACCCTACAAATACAGGATTAAACATCCTTCTACATATCTCTCACCTCCACTATAATACATCAAACAAGCAAAGAAAATGAAAAAACCCCACTACAAATAAATGACTCATACAATAGAAATTTATTGACAGATAATATATATAGGTAAAAATGAACAATTTCGACATATATTAATTTTTTTAATATTATATTTTTGTACCAACATTTATTTTTACCATCATATATATCTATTTTTTAATAATGTTTGATAGTAACACTCATTTTTACCAAAAATAACATTTTTTTAACATTATCATATTAATACTGATAGTTTTTCACAAATAAATCAATATTCTATTATTAATCATTATTACAAACATTTTTTCCAACATAAAATTTTTAGTTGTTATTTATTCAATTAAAAAATTAACTAAATTTTTTGTTACTATTAGTTAACTGTTTACTAAAACAATTATATTTCTATTAAAAAAAATTCTTATAAGACCAATTTATAAGTTAATCAAAAATAATTATGTTCTTATTGACAATAAAATATTTAACATATTTTCAGAAAATTGAAATTTTTATCCAAAAAGTATTATTATTTTTATATAATTAAAATTATATTTTAACTAGATTTTATACGAATTGATTTTTTTAATAAAATTCATAAGAATAAAATAGAAAAAAACATTAAAATTGTAAAAAATAAATAAATAAAAATATATAAGTAAATGAAAAATTAATGAATAAAAAACATATTAACTCTCCAATTCATGTGTCCTCCCCATGATAGACTTCTCCTAACTTCTTCATCAACCACCACCCCACACCGATAATCTCTTCCAATGATCACAATCCTAGTTCATTGTTGTCATTCGCACCCACAATCACACACCCTCAATTCTGCACCATCACCTTCATCCCCAAATATTGATTCCCAATTTCTTTTTTCCATAATAAATTAAAAATATGTGGTATCAGGAGGAGAATGGATACAAACCCATTTCTCATTCAATCAGTCAATGATTGAGGAACTTATCAGGAATGTACATTTTTTTCATGTTTTAAGATATTGAAATCATGGGTATCTAGTGTTTAAATAGAATATCATCTAGGGTTTCAGTTTAATTTTGGGGAAATGTGATTTTTGGTTTTTTTTCTCTAGATCCACTATATTTATTTGATTTCTTCCTCAAAAATTATAAATGTCAATTCTCTTTTCATATTTTTCAATTTTATTCACTAATCGTTGATATATTATGTCGAACCAAAGGTAGAAACAAGGGGAATTATTGGATTAGTGCCACACATTTCTTAATGTCTAAGGATAAATATAATTTGTGAATTCATATTCAACTCTAAAAATATTTCAGAACAAAATAAATCCAATTGATACTCGTATAGGTTCCGAGGAATCTACTGTCATCATGCAGTTTTTTATTCTTAAAAAAATAACAATATTTAAATATTTCTCTTTCTATTTTTTTACTGATATCACTTTTCTATAACATCATCTGAACATTTCATCATATTTGTTAACTACTATAACCTATTATGGTTAATTCATGTCATACTATTTTGTTTCCTGACTACATAATTATTTATCTTCATTTATTTCCTAATATATTATTGATATAATGGTGTTTACCCACTTAAATTAATATATTTAATAAAAATTTTAATGAATTTCTTTTGGATAAATGTAACAAACACTATTAGTTTTCTATTTTTTTACAAAATTTCTAACAAAGTACAGACCTATAGTTTTAAGTGTCCCAAAAAGAGTTGCAAACTATATTTTTAATGGTATTTTCAAGATTTGGTGGACCAAAATGGATTCCTATCATTCTAATAATAATTTTTTTATTTCGAAAAATGATTTATGGTTTTATATAAGTGTATCCAATAATAGGTTTGAGATACTATTTTAAACCTAGATATATATTTTGTAGTTCTGTAAGTGTAACTTAGTAATATATGAGGGCTATAAAGGGTGAGATAAAGGTCTGGTGGTTCTATTCACTATAGTATATTATAACTAAAGAATAAAATATAGATAAAAAACAATTATCATTTTCCAATAATATAATTTTTTTTAAATTAACTATATATGTTTGAATGTTCTACGACCCGTGCATATGAAATCTTTCAAATTACTGTTATGTGGGTATAAAAATCTCTAATGAACTATCATGGAATGCTGTTGTATTTTTTTCCTAGAACCAAATTCTATGTACTTTATGATGACATGTATTAATAGTTTTGAATGTTAATAAAAAACTTATCACATGATTATTTTTCTTTTGTGTAACATATTATGTGACAATGTCTTAAGAGTAGTTATTGCACTACAAGGTTGTAGCAGTTCCCCGCTATGATGAGAACCCAGAATTTCTATGACACTATTATTAAATATATGTTCTATAGATGGATTATTTCATTTGAAGGACACAAGTGATATAGGCAATCAAGGGTGGAGACTCATATTTCTTTGAGGCATCTTCTCATGGTAGATATCCTTTGTAATATCCTATATTGGATATTACGAGAACAAGACCCGCTAGTATAAAATACACATTTATATGGGTCATTGGATGTTAGTATATATGGACATATATATTTATCCTTAGACATTAATATTATTATTAATGGGTTTTATGAGTCACATACTTTGATGTATTAATGAAAATCATGACAACATATGTTCGTAGTGAGGTAGGATATGTTTGGTGTGTCATGAGTAATATAAAATTAATGAATAATGCAAGAAATGAATTTTCGATTATATTAATTAATAGAAGTTGTTAACTCATTCCCCTTGATGGAAATGATATATCATAAATAAATCCATGTCTGTGGTGTCCTATAGGGAATTTTTTGTTTTGAGAAGTCAAAGAAAGAGACACTGATCACATAGGTGGACGAAACCGACATGCAACCATCTTGATTGGAGATATCATGATAAAGGGATTATATTACATAAAAAGAATCCATATAAGGTATTATGTCATTTTATCATTTAAAACTTTCTCTATGGGTTCTTTGGTGTGTTTCTACATGCTAACCTTGGACTTTAGGCTGCTTCTCCTAAGGCCACTGAGAAAGAGTCCTAGAGGGTCACACACTCAGTGTTCCCAAATTCTTAGTTAAATAATAATAATAATATTTATTATTTATCAATTTGGGTAAATATTATTCCCACACATGGTTTAATAATTATTCATGTTTATTTGATCATATATATTCCATCACCAGTTATTTGATAGAATATAATGTGAAAATAATATTTAATAAATATTTATTTTATATTTAGTGAATACAATATTTATTCATTTATTACAAAATAATGTAACGATATTTATTCAATAAATAAATAGTAATTATTCAAGTCCTAATAAATATTGTGGAGGAATGTTCGACCCAATTTAATGATCCAATGAGAAATAATAAATATTGAATATTATCTGACTAGATAATTTTTAATTTAATTCACTAGATAAGCACATACCTAGAAATAATATTATTAGTATTATTTTTTCACATGGGGTTTGGTAGGGATTAAATAAATAATAAAGGGCACTTTTGAAATTATTTTATTTTAATCCTCATGGTATATAAACCCATTTATGTTATTTTCTAAGAGAGACAATTCATTTTTTGGTTGTGAAAAAAGTATTTGGAGAATCCTCTCAAACCCTAGGGAGCTCCCTTCTCTATGAACGCTCCCAATAATTGAGAGTTGTATTCCTCTACCTTCTACTCTCAGGTTAAGAGAGATTAAGGAGAAAAATTTGTAAGTGGTTCTCAAGGAGATCAATGGTGAATGACACAGACGATAATATCTTCCATGCAAGCCACTGAAGATTCATATGGAAACATTCAGAGATTTGTGGAACACGTGTGGATCACCACTTGAGGGAACCATCTATTGATTCCTAAAATGAAATTATGGTACAATGAATATCTTTTGTTTGATCTATTAATTAAGAAATAATTCCAACAAGGTAATTATTTAATTAATTAAATTTATTATAAATAATATGTGATGATCTTCTCTCTGGTTCCAACATTCTATCCATTGTCTATATTATTTGATTAAGTTCTATAGATCACGATGTTTATCAATGTGTAAATATCATAGTTATAATCAATCATGACATAAAATAAAGTTGGATTGAACCATATAACCCTTTCATTATTTCCAGAACCCAAAAGTGGTATCAGAACAGTCACATAATTATTTATTATTATTATAGATAGTTTATAATTTCCTCATTTGTTATTCGGTTTTCAATTCATTTTTTATCTTTATTTTAATCTGAATCATAAGATATTATTCTTACTCCTTTTTTCTCATAGATCTAATCAAAATAATTAATTTTATGAATGAAATAACATTCAAGATCTCATCTGGAGGTGGAGATGATTTTGTAAAGATAACACTAGAGTACAAAATGTGTAACCAGTGTTACACATCATATACTTGTGGTCAATGCATCATGAATTAATTAATAAATTAATTCAAACTATGTGAATTGATGAAACATGGTTCATTTGTTTCTTATATCTCATATTGATCGGGCCATCCGGGTGCATGGTCAATCGGAGTACATGTCGCATAGACCACGTACATGGTGTGTAGTCCCTTTGAGTAACAGATGGGTCGTGTATTACCATACATGACCTACCAAATTGGTGACTGGGTAACTCAGATAGATGGTGAGAGATGTACAATCCATGTATCTTTATGTACATGCTATATAGTTATATGAAATTAAACATATTTAAATTTTATTTATTATACGGTGTAAACCTTATTAACATGTGCTTGTGTGTGGCCATTAAGTTGATAGGACATGCCAAATTTTGGGTTTTAATATATATATATATATATATATTGAATTAATATCTATGTAATGTTCATCTCTTCATATCATGTATGAGTCATATTATAGTTGTTACTCTATGTGCAATGAATCAAATCACGTGATCAAAAAACATGTAATTCATGTAATCATTACCTTGATAGTACACATCATGAAGGTATGTGATAATTCATGTATGCCATATGTTAGAAGAGTAGACACTATATGAGTATAATACATGTTGTGTAGATTCGGATGGGTATTCACCATGTTTCCTCTAAGGTACATTTACATACACATGTAATTTTAAATAAATTTCTTTAATTTGTTTAAAAGTATAGTGGTTGATAATATCAAGTAAATTAAAATGATAATTAATATTAAAGAATTGATTAATTAAAGAAGATAATTAATTGATTTGAGAAAAAATTATATTAAATAAGAATGAGTAATAATTGAATGCATGCTTTTTTATATGTGTAATTTTTTGGATGCATGTGGAAGATCATGAGAATAGACCTGAAGTTTTTACAACATTGGATTAATTTAATTTATTATAAAATTAAATTGTTCCAACATGTGCCTTCTCTCCTCTTATTATGTAAGGGTCTGTGTGACCATGGTTTCATTTATATAAACCTATTATTTCCATCACCAGTGTGTGAGTAAAATCATATGTAATTGATAGAGATCCCAAACTAGTAGAGTCAGTTTAACTTTTGAGTCAAAGAAAAACCAATCCAATAGAGATACATAGGTGGATAGATTGAAAGCTGTAATGCAAAGCTTAATTAGTTCAAGGTGTTTTACCATATTATAATGGTTAGTTTATCAACCTCTAAATAAAATATCCATTAGTAAAATCTCATGATCATACCACTTTATTATTTTATTTTTTTTAAAGTTCCATATTTATTTCATTATGGATGTTTTTTCGTGATCACATGAATTAATAAAATTAATGAGAATGAAAGATAGAACTAAAATAAATTGGATTATTCATAAATATTATCTAAGACATGGTTAATTACTTAATTAAATCCACTTAATATTAAAAAACTTGTAATAACACAAAAATTGGAAATTTACCCATAAAAGGATTAAATATCCCAATTATATATATTATATTGGTATTTCCTTCCACTGCTGTAGTTAAAATCAGACCATAGTTCAAAGTTCTTGACCAGAAAGAGTTGAGGTTCTTTTAATTATCATGGAATTCAAATTTGATATTTGTGATTGACATAACTTAGTTCACATAAATGTTTGACTACGAAAGTAGGACTTGGTGTAACTGAGAGGAAAGGGTTGAGGAAGTACAATTTAAGGATTTAAAGATTGGGGAGTCCACTTATGATATCATGAAACTGTGAGTTAATGTTTTTGGAATTTGGAGTGTCTACCTAAAACCATTTGAGTTTATTTACCAACCAGATTTGGGGTAATGAGAAGGGGAATATGGATCCTTTCCACTAGAATCTCCATGAAATATGATATTCCAATTCCAATAGTGAGGGATATTAGGTTTCTATAAAATAGTGGGAGATTAATAAATATAATATTTATTTATTTGACTAAATTTTATTAAATAAAGTAATAAATTATGTTCATATTATTTTTTTGAAATTACTTTAAATTGACATTAGAAATATCACTGTGATCCATACTTGAGATGAAAAACCTTCTCATCAACACAAATTTCCAAGAGTGGAAAAGGTTCTTACGTGTTATCCTTCACCATGAAAGGAAATTTTATGTTCTAAAAGAACTTGTTCTTGATGCACATGGTAATGAGGAAAGTAATGAAGAGTTTTCAATCATTAAGAAAATTTAATGATTCCACATATGTTTAATGTTTTGTGTTATCATCCATGTCCAATGATATTTGGAATCAACATGAGGACATGGATGTGTACAACATTATGTCTCACCTTTGGGATCTCAATCAAGAGAAACAAAGATAAGAGAGGTAAAATATCTCCAATTATTTATTTACAACCAAACTTGGAGAGTATTTTCCAACTGGTCCTCATATAGTCAAAATTATTGGATACATTTTATTCTTGGACATCTTAGGGATTAAATTCTCATATGAGTTGCATATAGATATCATACTTTTATCACTGGCCATGAACTTCTCTAATTTTACTGTTAATTAAAATATTAGAAATAATGATTAGATTCATTTGGAACATCTTACTTTTATTTTCCAAGTGGATAAGGACACAAGGAACGATAAACCTATGGTACTTATAGTGAAAAATAAAAGGAAGAACAAGTAAAAGGGCCACAATACTCATAAAAAGTCTAAATCTATAGAGCACCGTCCTTCAAATAAGAGAAATATCTAGAGACATGGAATGAAAAATGAGGAGAAATATTTTTCATATGGAAATCTGGGCAACTAGAAGAGGAATTACACTAAAAACAAAGGGAAATCCAAAGGTGTGGTTATTATCAAGTGTAATATTTCAATATCTACACATTGGGTATTAGATATGGCTTTTGGTGCTTATATCAGAATCCAAATGTAGGAACGAAGTATATTCCAAATGATTTCTAGAGGAGTGGTGGATTTTTAAGCTGCCAATTGTGCAAGGATGGCCGCTCTATCCATTAGTGACTACCACATTTAATTATCATCATGAATGATATTTTTAAATGCTGTTATTAAGTACATATGCTTACCTAGAACATAATTTCTATATCATGCTTATATGCAAATGGATTTATTTTTATGTTTATAAATAAAATTTGTTTCTTTTACAAAGACAAAATATGTTATTATATGGAACATTTAAAGAATTTAATCAATGTATTAAATTATGAAAACCAAGTGTTGTTAATTGATAACGAATCATGTTCACACAACTCATATAACACCCAAAAATGACATCATAGTCTTGGTCCAATATAAAAGAAGATTTTGACAATGATTTGTCAATATGGTTATTTAGACTCCTCTTATATAAAACTACATGAAATATATCATGCCCGTTTACAAGGAAAAATAACCAAACCAACATTTTGAGGAAAGGATGAAAGGGTAATAGAGATTTTGGAATTGGTACAGACTCTTATTTGTATACCATTTCTTGTAGAGGCTATATGTGGATATTCTTACTTCATAAATTTAAAAAATTACTAGAGTAGATATGTCTATGTCTACATGATGAGGTATAATTCTTATTCCATTGGTAAATTAAAGGAATTCAAGAATGATGTAGAGAATCAACTTAGTAAGAAGATAAAAAGGCTTCAATCGGACCAAGGTGGTGAATATATTAAACAAGAGTTTGTCGAATTCTTAAGGGGGTTTAGGATTCTATCTCAACTCACTCCACCCTATTCACCATAGTGGAATGGTGTTAGTGAAAGGAAGATCCATAACATTTTAGACATGATAAGTTTCGTAATGAGTCATCCAGATCTTCCATTATCATTTTAGGTAAATGATTTACAAAATACAATATACACCAACTAATGATGAAAATGGAATTCCCCTTGAGTTAGGGAGTTGAAAGAAACCCATTTTGATGCATACATGTGTATAGTGTGGTGATTCATTTGTTAATTCCTTCTCAGGAAACAAAATAGACCTTAGGAAACAAATTATACCTTTATAGGGTATACCAAGGAATCAACGGGATACTACCTATACAAATAATTGGACAAAAAAGTGAGTGTTTGTATACAAGTTGTCTTTATTGAGAGGGAGCACATCCTCAAAAAGGATAGTGGTAGAAATATTGACTTCGATGAAGTTGATGCTCAATACATACAAGAGTTGGTATTGGAAGAGGTTCTATAGACCCCCCTAGAAGAATTAGTTCCTAAAGCACAAGTACTACGTAGGATAATAAAATATATAAGAGAACAAGAGAGATTTTGTTTTCTATTCACTAAAGATGGTGACTCATTATTGATTGAAAATGATGAACCTATCTACAGCAAAGAGGAATTAGAGAGCTCAGAAGAAATAAGACGGAAAGAAAAAGCAAGTGGTATGATCTATTGTGCGAGCACCTAGAAATTCCTAAGGAACCATTTGAAGATTTTTGGAACACGTGTGGATCACCGCTAGAGGGAATATACTCTTGATTCCTAAAACACAATGATGATACAACACATATATGTTGTCATATCCATCAATGAAGAAAGAGTTCCAAAAGGTAATTATTTAATTAATTAAATTGATTATAAATAATATGTGATGATCCTTTCTCTGGTTCCAGCATTGTATACCTTGTCTATACTATTTGACTCAATTCTGAAGATCATGATATTTATTGTTTTGTAAATCATGGATTTATCATCGATCTTGAAAAAAAACCGAAGTTGGAAATGACCCAACAAATGCTTCCATTACTCTCAAAACCTAAAAATGGTATCAGAGCAGTCACATAATTATTTAAATATCATTGATTATTTATGCATTTTTCATTTAGTCTTTAATTTAACATTAATCATTATTTTAATACAAATTGTGATATCTTCTTCATCCTCCCTTGTTTCTCATAGATCTAATCAAAATGATTAATTTTATAAATAAAATAAAATCAAAGATCTAATCTAGAGGCGATGAGGATTCTGGCAGGATAACATAGAAGTACACACCGTGGACTTATATTCAATGAATTGTGAATTTATTTAGAAATTAATTCAAGTTGTGTGCATTTATAACATGTGGTGCACTAATTTCTTACATTGTGTGTTTACCTGGACAGCCTGGTGAACCGTCTACCGAAGTACACATCATGTAGCCCACATACAGGTGTGTAGTCCCTTTGAGTCATAGACGGGTTGCGTATTACCAAAGACAACCTACCTGACTAGTGACCGTGTAACTCGGATACCACATGGCATTTAGTCTCTTAAAGAAACCATGTAATCCAAATTTTATGGGAAACATTTTACATATCGATTCCCTAGGCATGTGCCTCAGATAGATGGTGAGAGTTGTGCACACCGTGTATCTCCATGTACATTCCATGTAGTTATACCAAATTACACAAAATTAAAATTTATTTATTATACTATATAAACATTATCAGCATGTTCCTGTGTGTGGTCATTATTTTGATAGGAAATTCCATGTGATAGGAGTTAATATATATATATATATATGTGTGTGTGTGTGTGTGTGTGTGTGTTTAATTAACATTTTTGTAATGTTCAGATCTGCATATCATGTATGAGTTTTATTACAAATGTTACGCTACATGAATTGAAGCATAACATGTGACCGAAAAATCATGTAATTTGTGTGATCATTTAGTTGATAGTACACATCAGGAAAGTATGTGATAATTCATGTTTTCAATATGTCACACGAGTAAACAATATACATGTATAATACATGTTGGGTTGATTCAAACAGGTATTCACTGTTTTTCCTCCAAGGTACATTTATGTACATAGTTAATTATAAATAAATTTATTCAATTTGTTTAAAATTATTATGGAAGAGAATCTCATTTAAATTATAATGAGAATTAGGATAAAATAATTGATTAATTGGGGATGATAATTAATTGATTCGAACAAGATTTATCTTAAATAAGAATTATTATGAATTGAATGCTAGTTTCATTCAAAGAATACTTTTTTATATCTTGTGTATGATCATGATCATAAAACAGACCTTTGATTGAGATTGGTTTCATTTAATTTATTATCAAATTTAATTTTTAACCTATGTTCCTTCTATCCTCTTATTATATAAGTCTCTGCATTCCCATGATTTTTTTTCTTGTAAACCGCTTGTTTCCCTCACCTAGATGTGATTAAAATATATGTAATGGATGGATCTCCCAAGCTTGAATAGGTAGACCATGTTTGGATCCAAGGTGAAACCAATCCAAGAGAGATACATAGGTGGAAAGGTGTAATTATATAACATGAACCCTAATTGGTTCAAGGTGTTTCCCCTAGTTCAATGGTTAGTTTTTCAAACACTAGAAAAACTAACCATTGGTAAAAAGCTCATGACGATACTACTTTATTATTTTATTTCTATCAATTTGCATGTTTATTTCATTATGGATGTTTTTTTGCGATCACTTGATTTTTTGAAATTAATGATCATGCAAGATTGAACTAAAATAAATTGTATTATGTATGAATATTAACTAATTCATGGATAATCACCTAAGTAAATCCACTTAATATTAAAAAACATGTAATAAAGATAGTAATCAGAAATTTACACATAAAATTATAAAATACCTCAATTATATATATTAATTTAGTATATCGTTCCTCTACTTCAGTTAAAATCGATCAACAGTTCAAAGTAATTGACCAGCCAATGTTGAGGTGATTTTAATTATTGAGGAATTTTAACTTGAAGCTTTGTGTTGAATTAGCTTAATTCACCTTATGGATTGACTACAAAAGTTGGTCATGGTGTAATTAAGAGTCTAGGGTTGAGGAAATCCAATTTAATGATTTCAAGATTAGGGATTCCACTCAACAGATTAAGGAACATTGAGTTGATACAGTTTTCCTTTGGAATGCCAACAAAAAGCCATATGATTTTATTGAAAAACTAATGTTGGGGTAATAAGAATGGTAATATGGATCATTAGCAATAGAATGTCTAAGAAACAGGATATTATGAAGCCAATGGTGAGGGATATTAGGTATCGTTAAAATAGTGGGAGATTAATAAATATAACATTTATTTATTTGTTTAAATTTTATCAGATAAAGTACTAAAATTATACTCATTTTATTTTTTTGAAAAAACATTAAAACAAATTCAAACATATAATTTCAATCCATACTTGAGAATTACAAGCTTCTCACCGAAAAAACTCCAAGAGTGTAAAGGCACTTACATGTTATCCATCTCCATGAAAGAACATTTTATGTGGTGGAATAACCTATTCAAGATGCTCCTGGTAGTGAGGCAAGTGATAAAGAGTTATCAATCTATGAGAAACATTTGAACAATTCCACAAATTTTTAATTTTTTTTGTTATCATCCTTGTCCAGTGATCTTTTAAAGAAACATGAGGACATGGATGCGTATAGGATGATGTATTGACATTGGGACCTCTAAAAAGAGAGGGCAAGACATGATAGGTACGAGATCTCCAATGCTTTATTTATAACTAATCTTGGAGTTTCTCTGCCAACATGGCCACATATAGTCAATATTATTGGCTTCAATGAATGATTAGAAAAATTAGTGATTAAATTCCTGGATGAATTTGGTATTAATCTCATACTTTCATCAATTTCCAATACCTTCTCCAGTTTAATTGTTAATTAAAATATGATCATTAATGAGTAGAGTATTTAAGAACTTCGTACAATGATTATCTAAGTAGATAAGGACATGGGGAATGATAAACATATGGTAATTAAGGATAAAAAAGAACGGAAGAACATGGAAAATGGGACTAAGAATAATAATAAGTATAAATATCCCAAGAATCATTCTTCCAAGAATAGAAATATCTAGAGGTAGGGAAAAGAAAATAATCTGGTATGTTTTTTATGTGGAGAGCTAGACTACTGGAAGAGGAACTACACCCAGAATAAAGGGGAAGATAATGGTGAATTAGTTATGAAGTTTAATATGTCAAAATCTATACATTGGTTATTAGATGAATCTTTGATACTCACCTCTATATCCAAATATAATAACAATGTAGATTCATAAAGATTTCTAGATGAGAGGTGAATTTGAGATCTACTACAACGCCCCGGTTCTGGAAGCCACCTAGAGGTACCCCGTACCCGGTTGGTCACATGGCCTCAAGCGCATTTTCCAAAATGCCAGAGGCTACTGAGTAGCAGCGAGGGACTTGGGTGTGATAGTGGGGAAACTATTCCCTCATTGGCAGAGTACACAACGGAAGTAAACAACACATATAATAGCGAAATCAGTAAATATCCAACAACAGTAAACAGCGGAATACTAAACAATAAACAACTGGAGCACACAAATATATTTGTAATGATGCATGATACATATGTCTAGGAAAGCAGCCAAACATGTCACATTGCTGAATACAATACTTAGCCAAAGTACAAAATAAAACAGATAAGAAACTCCTCCGCATCGCAAGCCTCGGCATGGTCTCATGCTCTCCTGTTCCAATGCAAGTCAAGTACCTGAAGTCGAAGGGTGATTTCCCTTGTCTATACCTACAACAATATATTCTGTTTGGGTACAAAATCATGACCCAAATAGGGTGTGAGACTAAATCCCCGTAGGCAACCACCTGAAGATCTGTGCCTAATAGTCAGTGAGCATATGGAAGTTAATAGTACATTAAGCAGTAAACAGTAACCAGTAAACAGGATGATACACAACAGTAAACAGACCACAGATCAACAAGCAGCAGTGAAGCAAATAGCTAACCACAAACAAGAATCCCTCTAGGAAGTACTCATAACCATCCCCTCTGGTCCTATCCAAGAAGTACCAACAACCCTCTGGGAAGTACACTCACACTAGCCCCTCTAGTTTTGTCATATGAAATATAAGACTCTCTGAGGAAGAATGCTTAGTCAATTCCCCTTATAATCTAAGGTAGTCTAGGACTCTATGAGGATGATCACATGGTCAATTACTCTTATAGACCTAAGGTCTAGAGACTCTTTAAGGAATCTCACTTGGTTAATTCCTCCAATATCCTCAGGTCTATCACAAACTCTCTAAGGAAGCTCACTCGGTCAATTCCTCCCATATCCTATAGTGGTTTAAGTAAATTCACACAAACATAGACTCTCTGAGGAAGCTCACTCGGTCTATCCTCCTGTACTCTATAAATCTCAAGACTCTTTGAGGGAGCTCACTCGGTCTATCCTCCTATAGTCTATAATATCCAAGACTCTCTCGGAAAGCTCACTCTGTCTATCCCCTTATAGTCTATAGCACCAGGTTCTCATGGTCCCGTGCAAGGAAGTTCATAATAATGCTATAAGGCCAAAGTAAACCTAGAGAGATACTTGGCTAACCAGCCTATAACACAACAAGTAATGTCAGGGAACAATAATCCATCTTACAGTCACAAGGCATGGAAAACAAGTATAATGACCGAAAGGATGAACAAGACCAAAAGGTCGTAAACAAAACAAGGCATGGGAAAAACATCCAATCATGGAAATTATTGTCATACATGACCAAATTACCTCTACACAAGCATACAATAAATGCCGAAAAACAGAAAGGGAAAAACAGTAAACACGCAATACCCTGTTCAAGGGTATTGGTGGAAATTACACATAAAACTCAAAGACTTTGAACGAAAAGGAACAAAACACCTACCCTGATACTAGGATATCGATATAATTTAACCAAGAGGCTTGAATATCCTTAGAACGTCGTAGATCTACGAAAACTCACAAAACGTTCAACCAAAGATAACTTGAGAAATAGGAGGAATTGGAAAACAAAGATCTAGTAGAATGAAGAGATTACCCTTGTGGTTCTAACACAATTTATGGAGGTCGATTCAAAGGACGGAAAGAGGATAGGGGGATAGGAGGATATTCACGTTGTACAGGATGCTCTCGGCCGAATAAGTTGGAGAAGAAGTGTGTTCTGGTGATTAGGAATGACCTCAAAGCATTTATTAAAAAAAAGTACACTATGTGTACTTTTGGAGTACACGGTGTGTACAAGGATTTTCCGTACTCTGCTTTAAGCATCCTACAAATCACCCCACACGACCGTGTGTGTGGCCCGGACACGACTATCACACGGCCTCGCGTGGAATTGAAGTACATGGCTTGTACTTATAAAGTACACGACGTGGACTTCAAAAATTTTCAGAAACACCTCTTTTCTCAAAAACTCATGAAAAAGAAAAAGCATACCTGAAAAGAAGGTCCGGGTTCTTACAAACTTCCCCCCTTAAAAAAATGTGTCCCTGAATTTCCCTAGCGAAGAATAGAAGAAGAAACCCCGAACAGCTCCAGCCACTGTGATCACACATCGGCCTACCTCTCCCAAGTCTCGTCTTGTACTCACCTGTGCTGCCATAGCACCCGTACAAGTGGAACAGACCTGCCACAGAGAACCTTCGTACTGCGATCAACAATCTGGATAGGATGCTCCTCAAATGATGCATCTTCTTTGAGCTCAACCTCCTCAGGTTTAAAGACACGAGATGGGTCTGAAAAGTAACGTCGGAGCTGAGAAAAGTGGAAGACGTCATTCATAGCCCCGATACCTCTGAGGTAACTGAAAATGATAGGCAACTGTCCCACCTCACCCCAACACCTCAAACTACCCGACGTACCGTGGTGAAATCTTACCCTATATTCGTATCCTCTTTTGTCCCAACCTCGGTGCGACACGCAGGAAAACCTGATCCCCAACCTCGAACTCCAGAGCTCATCTCTGCTGATCAGCATAAGACTTCTGTCAAGACTGTGCCATATCCATCCTCTTCCGAATCAACTCTATCTACTCTGAGGTCTCCTGAACAAGATGAGGTCCCAACAAAGCTGCCTCTCCTACCTCCATCCAACACAAGGGTGATCTTCATGGCCTACCATACAAAGCCTCGTAAGGTGCCATCTGAAAATTCATCTGAAAGATATTGTTGTAGGGGAACTCCACAAGAGGTATATTCTTCTCCCAGGAACCTACAAAATCCAGAATGAAATCTCTAAGAATATCCTCAAGAACCTGAATTGTATGCTTGTATTGGACATCTATCTGGGGATGGTATGCTATACTCAAAAGTACTTGTGTACCCAAAGCCTTCTGAAGCCCCTTCTAGAACCGAGAAGTAAAACACACATCTCTTTCTGAGACAATGGATTGTGGAACTCCATATCGATGTACAATCTCTCAGATGTACAACTGTCCCAGATCATCAACACTGAAGGTCTCCTTGATTGGTAAGAAGCGAGCAACCATCATGAGTCTGTCAATGACAACCCATACTGTGTCATTCCCTCGAGGAGACCTCGGCAACCCTGTCAGAAAACCCATCGCGACATCATTCCACTTCCACTCTAGAATGGGTAACTGCTGCAAAAGACATGTTGGTTGCTGATGCTCCTCTTTCACCTGCTGATAAGTGTAACACCTCATGAAAAAACAAACAACATATCTATTCATACATGGACACCAATACTGGTGGTGTAGATCATGATACATCTTGGTGACTCTAGGATGAACTGCCCAAACTGAGGAATGAAAGTCCTGCATCAGCTTCTCACGTATATCTACTGGCACCCATACGCGTCCCTGGAAATGCAAGATCTCATCCTCACCTACTACCTATCCAAGAAGAGGGTCCTCTCCTGACACACTCTCCCATAGGACAAGGCCTTCTGATTCTGATAGCTGCCTCATCTGTAACCAATCAAGAAGTGTAGAGGTAACAACTACAGAAGATATAATGGTCTTCCCTTTTCTGGCATGCACCTCCAAATGAATCTCATAGAATAGATCCATAAGGTTCCACTCACTATTGGATTCCTAAAATGCATGTATCTGAGTTATCTTTCTCAACGCATCAGCTACTGTGTTGCCCTTTCTCGGCATATAGTCAAGATCAAAGTCAAAGGACTGAAGATACTCGACCCACCTGCGCTATCTCAGATTCAGATCACGTTGAGTGAATATGTACTTGAGACTCTTGTGGTCGGTAAACACCCTAAAGTGCTCTATCAGAAGATAATGTCTCCAACAACGTAAGGCATGAACAACAACTGCCAACTCATGATCGTTCATCATGTAGTTCCTCTCATGTGGCCTCAACTATCGAGACCCGTATGCAACGACTACATCTCCCTTCATAAGCACATCTCCCAATCCGATACCTAAAGCATCACAGTAGACTGTATAGCTCTTGCCCGACTCTGGCAAGACTAGTATTGTTGCTGACGTCAACTTCCATTTCAGCTCCGGAAAGGCAGACTCACAGGAATCTGACTATAAGAACTTTTCCCCTTTCTTGGTCAGACCTATCATTGGTGTTGCTAGGCGTGAATATTCTTGTATGAAATGCCTGTAGTATCTAGATAGCTCTAGAAATCTTTTCACCTCAAAGACATTCTTCAGATGCTCCCAGAAAACTACAGCTCTCACTTTATTTGGGTCTACTGATACTCCTGTCTCTGAGATAACATGACCCAATAAGTGAATCTGATCCATCCAAAATTGGCATTTCGAGAGCTTAACATATAACTAATGCTCTATCAGTGTACTCAGAACGATCTCAAGATGGGTATCATGGTTGTGTCGAGTGTGAGAGTATACCAAGATGTCTTTCATGAAAACTACCATGAAGGAATCCTAGTATTGACAGAACACTTGGTTCATCAATGCTATGAAATCTGCAAGCGTGTTTGTGAGACTGAACGACATAAACATATACTCGTATAGACCATATCTACTCCGGAAAGCTGTAATAGGTATATCAGATGGTCTAACGCGTAAATGATGATAACTGGATCTCAAGTCAATCTTGGAGAAAACTCGGGCTCCTCAAAGCTGATCAAAGAGATCATCGATCCTCGGCAAGGGATATCTATTCTTGACCGTCAGCTGGTTTAGCTTCCGATAATCCACACAAATCCTGAGGGTGTCATCTACCTTCTTCACAAACAGGACATGCAAACCCCAAGGAGAAGTACTGGTTCGTATGAAACCCTTTGCCTGCAACTCCTCTAAGTACTTCTTGATCTCCTGCAACTCAGGTGTAGCCATCCTATAAGGAGGAATGGACACTGGTACTGCTCCTATAATGAGCTCAATAGAAAATTCTACCTCATTCTCTAGAGGCAAACTTGAAAAGTCCTCTAGAAAGTCATATCTGAAACAATCCACCACTAGAAGAAAGTATAACTGTGAAGTCCCCTGGTTATCCAGATATAGACTAGAAATTTGGGTTGTAACTCCTCCGAGACCATGATGCTCGGGTCCTGCTCAACTCGCCTGGACATCCCACTCGCCTCTATGAAGAAAGGATCCACCCTCTGGTGATACGAAACTCACCCTACGATGAAATAAATCAACGACTTCCTGGAAGGGAACTAACCAGTCCATTCTGAGAATTCCATCATAGCTCATCATCTCTAGGACATAGATTTCCCATAAGAAGTGAAAACCTGCAAGCTCAAGAGGGAACTCTCTGCAATGATGTATGCTAATCGCTATAGTCCCCAATGGTGTGTCTAGAGTCAAAGTATTGGTAGAGGAAACGATGTAGAGCCTAAGGCTCTCCATAATAGAAATAGAGATAAAACTACGTGTAGAACCAGTATTGAAAAGATCTAATGATAAAACTGAGGCTACTAAGATCGTTCCTTGAACTGTGGAAGGTCCGAGATCCTACTCCTGATGGGTCTGCTCCACTATAAAAGTCTGGCCTATACCGTGGCCCTGTGACTCTGGCTGACCACTCTGCTGTCGGTGGTATCCCGGTGACTGAACACCACGGCCGCAACCTCCACCTCAGCCCAAATGGCTGGAAGAACTCTAGTTCCCACACTGGTGAGAAACTGGAGATGCATCTCCTATACGCGGGGTCATAGAAGAACCCCTACCACCAGCTGTAGGTGAGAAGATCTGACAAAAACACTGAAGATGGCCCATATTGCTGCAAGATCAGCACTCCATTGGGTCTCTCTAGCACTGAGGCCTAATATTTTTGCTCCTCCCGCATTAGTAGCATACTACCTGGCTGCATGAAGATACATTCCTCCTACTCTGATCTCCTTGAGAAGACTCCCTTCGGTGCTTCCTGTAATCAGTAGGAGGGAAACTAGCTCTGGATGTCAAACTGCCATGGCTCACTGCTCTAGAATCCCTTAGATTGCACTCAGTGATCAATGCCTGGTTGACGATAGAGGACATCGAAGTTAACCTGAACATGTCCACCAGCGAGTGGATTTCGCGCCTCAAACTATCCTCGAACTTCCGTGCAAGGAACAACTCATCATCTGCTGGAACCGGCGTGAAATGTTGTAGCTCAGTAAAGCGAGACGAGTACTCTATAACTGAAATAGTACCCTTCTCTAGACTCATAAACTCTTGGGATCGATCGGCCCTCACGTTCTCTGGGTAGAATTAATCGTAGAAGATGCACCAAAACTCATCCCAAGTCATACTCTGATGGCGTCCTCACTATGAGATCACCTCCCACCACCTCTTGGAGGATTCTCGGAGCATATAGGTAGTGAGATTCATCCTCTTATCTGGAGGTATCTTTAGATGCACAAAAATTCTGAGCGTGGCCTCTATCCATGACTCTACAGCTTGAGGTCCTCCATAACCTAAGAAAGTAGGAGGATGATGTTGCTGGAAAACCTGCATCAACTCTGTCATCGATGGGGCCGGAGGCAGCCCTCCCTAGAAGGTCTAAATCATCCTCAGAAATTCTTCCCTGAACCGTGCATCGGTGCTTGCAACTGGTATAACCACTGGTGCCAAGGCTGGCACAGCTGGAGGATCTATAAGAGGTCCCTGATCGGCCATATCTAGTGTTTGATCACCGTCTGACAGTTGACGTACAACAGGAGGATGTCTCCATGGCATAACTCTGAAAGGTCAAAAGAACACCTTAGATCAGGATTATCAAAGACTGAGAACACAAGAGTAAAAGAGGGAAACAAGAGAAAGAAACATTAAAGTTTTACACAACACGACTACACAGAATGTATAAAAACTACACGATGTGTTCTTCTAAGACATTCACATTGGCGTGTAATTCTGCCACCACTGGTTGTGTAATGCCCCAACCACACGACATGTTGTCCTCACACACGGTGTGTACTTGAACTATATTCCCCTGCCCGAGTCTCCTTACACGGCTAAACCACATGGTCCTCGTAATCCTAGACTATACGGCGTGTTCACAAAGGACACGACATGTACTAGACAAGGTTTCAACAACCCGTGTTGTTAGTTACACGGCTAGCTACACGGTTCACTCTTACATAACGTGATCCTTGAGAACACGACGTGTACTTGAAAGTTTTCCCCTACCCGTGTTTTTCGTGCCACAACCGGTACTTAGGTTACATGGAAAGACGTGTGATAATAGGACATGGCATGTAAATTCAAAGTTTCATCCTTCATTGTCGTTAGACACACGGGTAGACACACAGTCAATACAACACGGTGTGTACGTACCGTACACAGCGTGTTCTTGAAGATTTTTCACAACCCCATGTTTCTTCCCACACAGTCAGTGACACGGTTCAAAACTACACGACATGTATTCATAAATCACATGCCATGTATTCTGGGTTTTTCTAGCATTAGCTTAGAAACCGCTTCGAAGCCCAGAAAACACAGAAAAAATTTGTTAAGGTACCAAATTCAGATCCGTGAGGGCCCATACTCCCCGCGAATCAAATCTTGGCATCTTATACAAGTTATAAAAAGGAAACCAGGCAATGATCCACCACATTCCAGTCCATGAGAGACCATAACACCTCAAGAACCAAAGTTTGGTGTCCATTTAAGCAAAGTACTATACAAACAAATTCTCTATCAAACAGTAGAGATTATACCAAAACATCTATCACAATAGCATGCATACTTTACACAACATCTATCACAACAACAAGTAATCTCTAATTCATGCTAGATGGAATGACAAGAATGCATGAAATGTGATTTCTAACAAGTGCGTATATGATGCATGAGATGGCACACCCTCATCTCATTGGGCTGAGATAGAAATAGAACCGAAATAACAACAATGGAAACATCCCAAAGCATGCGAATAACTCAAGGTGAAATCAAATCAACTGTAAAATTTCAAACTAGTAAAACTGCAATAAACGAGGTAGTATGGCTTTTCCCTATACGAGAGTTAGCTACTCCCAGGCATAGCTTATTACCAAGTACCTATTCTATCCTATCCCTGGATATAGGCTCCAAACAGTAATTCAAGAGAAATGAATTCCTATGATACCACTTTGTAACACCCCAGTTCCAGAAGCCACCCATAGGTGCCCTGTACCCAGTTGGTCACATGGCCTCAAGCACATTTCCACAAATCCCAGAGGCTGCCGACTAGTAGGGAGGCCCTTGGATGTGGTAGTGGGGAAACTATTCCCTCATTAGCAGAGTACACAGTGGAAGTAAACAACACATACAATAGCGGAAGCAATAAATGTCCAACAACAGTAAACAATGGAATACTAAACAATAAACAACTGGATCACACACATATATATGAAATGATTCATGATACATATTTCTAGGAAAGAATCCAAAAAAGTCACATTGCTAAATACAATACTAAGCCAAAGTACAAAAGAAAACTGATAAGAATCTCCTCAGCATCGCAAGCCTCAACTTGGTCTGATGCTCTCCTGCTCCAATGAAAGTCAAGAACCTGAAGTCGAAGGGCGCTTGCCCTTGTCTATAAATGCAACAATATAATCTGTTTGGGCCCAAAATCATGACCCAAACAGGGTGTGAGACGAAATCCCAGTAAGAAACCACCCAAAGATTTGTGCCTAAGAGTTAGTGAGCATATGGCATGTAATAGTACAGTAAGAAGTAAACAGTAACCAGTAAACAGGATGATACACAACAATAAACAAACCACATATCAACAATCAGTAGTGAAGAAAACAGCTAACCACAATCAGTAATCCCTCGGGGAAGTACTCACAACCATCCCCTCTGGTCCTATACAAGAAGTACCAACAACCCTCTAGGAAGTACACTTAGCCTAACCCCTCTGGTTTGGTCATATGAATTATAATACTCTTTGAGGAATCACACTCAGTTAATTCCCCTTATAGTCTAAGGTAGTCAGGGACTCTCTGAGGATGATCACACGATAAATTCCTTATATATCCCCAAGGTCTAGAGACTCTATGTAACACCCCGAGATATTATGAAAAATATGCTTTTAATTTCATTAATGTCTTGTGTTGTATGCTACACCAATATTACCTTGCACTATACGCAACACCGTATTAGCTTGCAGTATACGCAACACTATTCTTGGATCGTGTTACACACAATTTTGATAATAGTTATTCTACGCAACATTGAGTATATATATATATATATATTCAATTTATAAATTAAATATGGTTGGATTATGTTATACGAAACAATGAAGGATTCTTGCATAGCACGCAATCCTGACTTGGCTTGCATTACACGCAATCGCGACCTTCCTCGATAGCGTGTGTTGTACGCAATACCGGGTTTTACTAAACAACGATATATTATTATAATATTATTATGAACTAGCCGTTATGAATAGTATTAACTAAATTTTTTATCTTATAACATTATTATTCATCTTAAACATTTTCTAAAACATGGTATAAGAACAAAATAAATTTTTCGGGTTAAGTAAGTATTTTTCAAAAAATGTAGTTTTACCGCCTTTTTATGGTGCACCCACATTAAATCTAGTTTTTGACATGTTTATAAGTTCAATTTTACAAAATAAAATTCTTCTTTGGAATCAAGAAATAAAAATTTACTTTGGATAAAATTTTCATTTTTTTTCTGATAACTTTCATATTTTAATGAATAGTAAAAACACGCTATATTTTAATTAAAAACAATTTTTTTCATCGTAATATCTTATGTGGTTAAATTAAAATATTTAATGGTTTTAAAGTATAAATATAATATATTTTTACCATTTAATATAATTTATGTCATTAGCATTGATTTTACCTTGAATTCATAGGTTAAATCAATTCAATCTTTTGCAATGTTTTAAAAAAACTCGTTTTCTTTCGACAACGGGATTAATTTTAATTTAATTTCTGCAACTTTTGTGTATTGAATTTGGAAAAATGGATTCCATATTTGGAATCATTGTATCCAAATTATGTTAATAAGCTACTTTTTATTTTTGGGAATTATGAATAGTAACAACGGTAAATTTTATTTACCATAGTTAAAGGTAAATCGGGTAATTAAGGGTAAATATAATATTATAAAATTACCCTAACACATGTCAAAATCCTATTGGATGACAAAAAGTCGACCCATATCACCTAAGTGTCGGATTAGATTAATTTAATGGACTTTTTTCCATGAAAATAATTTAATTATTATTAAAACCAAAGAATGTGACAACATGTCACTTTCTTAAATCTAATAAGTATAATAATTTTAATTTAGTGATAAACTTCATGAAACTTCAAACATGAATAGTCTCCAGAAATATAATACAATTATCTACATCATAGGAATTTATTTAGAATTTTTAGGGATTAAATAATTATCATTTATTATGACACAAAGATGATGTAGTAATTGTCTTATTAATGAAATATTGACATAATTGATGTTATAAATACCCAAATAAATGTAATTTAAGACTTTTTATGAATTAAAAAAATTTTATATGTTAATATGACATGTGAGTATTGATTTAATTAACTTTTTTCGAACTAATCAATCTGTTATGAGTTTCACAAAAATCAATTACTAAATAGTGTCAAAATTGACATAAAATAGTTTTTAAATATTATATTATTAATTGTTATTTTATTCATAAAAATCGAAGGTTCGGACAAAGGAATTAGATAAGGTTATATATATTAATAATAAACAAATTGGGGTTCATTTCACTTGATATAGTAAGTTTATTAACCTTATATTGTAAGAAAACAAGAAGACACGGTAAAAGTAAAATTATCTTTCTTAAAGTTAAATATAAATGATAAGGTTAAAATAGGAACCTAAACTTGTCTAAATTCTATTGGATGAGAGGATTTAGACCCATCCCCACCTTATCTTCTAAATAAATTAATTTTGAGATATTTAAAACCGAACTTAACTGTATAATAAAATAATAGTTTTAGTTATTCTAAAGGTGCCCCTCTCCTCCCTTATAAAAGGGCACCTCCTCCCCCTATTCCTCACACCAATTTGAGCCTTCAAGCTCGGTCAACCCCTGCCAATTTATGTTCTCCACTTCCCTAGAAACATCCTAGAGGTCTTGGTCTTCTTCAAAGACCTATTTTAGTGCCCTAAAAGGAGGTCTCAAAGAAGCACTTCAAAGAAGAGGTAATTTCCGTTACCGATTCTTTCATCTTTATTTCTTCTTCCACTTCTTCCTCTGTATTTGTTTCCTTATAAAGTAATAACATCAGTATCGATCATATACTGATATGTTATTATAAGTATGAAACAACCCTATTTAACCATCTATCCATCCTACAGAAAAAGAAATCACCGCGTGTGGGTACGTACGGAATACCGTCTCCACGTCGTGGTGTAATATATTTTCCACCACCACCTTACTTGGATGGGTATAATGGTGTAAATAATAACTATATATGACTATTATAAATTGATATTGATTCTGAAATCATATAAATACACTCCAATACAATTCCACGATCCTAGGAACGATATCATCACTCGTGCGTACGTACGGAATACCGTCTCCACGATGTGACGTGACTCGTTCTACATGATCTTCATTGCATAATGTTTATATAAATGAATTGAATGAATTAATATGATATATATTACACTAATAACATTATGGAAATGAGGTATCCATAACCTAAAGAGAAGAATAAGAATTTATTCGACAAAACACGCATAAGAACAAAAAGTAATAAACACCCGAATAACAAGTAGTAATGAAATATTACTAATAAGAAGATAAGAATGTGACCATATATGATATCATATAAATAAGTATGATTCTGGAATAAGTCAATGACATTATTTAAATCATTATACAGGAGGTTCGGACACTTACGAAGCAAATCATACCTAAGGTAAGGGATAAATTTTGGAAATCTCATTTTTATCAGAGATTGCTTATTCGTAAGTATTTACTGGGGTTATTGCTATCATCCTTGTCCATGTTTTATAAAAGTGTATTCATGTATTTTTAAAGTCCTTTTTACCCATTCTTGACTTTTACTACATGGTATGTAAGGATTCTTTTTTTTACGTTACGAGGTACTTTTTGACTTTTCCGACAAAAGTACGAGAAGAATGTTTCTTTTAAATTATACGGCATGAATGGATTTTTAAAACATTATTTCCAAGAAGATTCCTTTACAAGTTATCAAGTTTATTCTTAATCAACTTCTTTTAGTTTATAATTTTAGGACATTTTAAGAAAGGAAAAGTGTTTTTGAAGTAGAAAGGGTATTTTCCTCAAGAATGGAGTTCAAGTGTTTTATCAAAATTATTTTCCATCTAAGATAATAAAGGGTTCTATTTTCATCCCTATTATTACATTTATTTGATTATGTTGTGATGGAATTATTTTTATGAATTCCTTTATCTTATATGAATTTTTTTATGATGTCATGATGTTTAAGATTCCTATTTTTATTACATGGGTTATGAAATGATGTATGATTTACAATTTTGTGGCACACATAAGAATGGTTTCATTATGAGATGGGTGGGACCTATATCTCCCTCCAATGCATTGGGTAAGGATTTTATATCTCATGTGATAGACATGGCGGGAATGGTAAGTTATACCGGTTCCGTGAAACAGGACTGAAACGAGGAGTGAACTTGGTTCAGAAAGGGACTTTGTCCACTAAGATAGTTTTGGAAATGAGTCTTGACTAATAAGAAATGATTATCTATGATTATGTGTGTATGAAACAAAGTTTCATGTTTTAAGTTATGATTATTGGGATTACATTTCACTACTATGATTTATCCCATGTTATGAAATTATGCTCTCTTTTGCAGGTTAAGATTTCCAAAAGTTATGTTCTTATGAATATGATGTGATTGATATTTCTTTTGTTTACCCTTACTGAGCATTTGAGATCACCCTTTTATGTTTTCTTTTCCCCATGATATAAAGAAAGGTTTTAGGTAAGAAAAAAAGGGAAGATCTTTATGGGAGATGTTGAAGATCTTTCACCACGATTAGAAGATTATATTCCGAGTTTCCAAAGACACTAAACTATTATGGTCCTTGTGTGTGTGTTTTTGTTATGTACTAAGTATTCCGCAAAACTAATGTAATGTCCATGTACGTCAAGCTTCGAGTCTCTACTGTTGGTTTCAGAGGAAAGGTTTAGTCAACCTTTGGAAACTAGGATGCGATAACTTTAGTGAGATCCCTAGAGATATTTCTAAGGTATGTCTAGGGATGTCCCTAAGGTTAAGTATACATATAGGTTATAGTACTAGAATTACGCTAACGATCATAGAATTAAACCTAAGATGTTAGATATTGAAGGTACTCCCCCTTTATTATGTTGTTTTCCCTAGCATGATTTTTTCCTCTCACACTATTCTTTTTAGGTTTTAGACAATGGCTGGAACCCGAAGGAACCGTGTCGATCAATGTAATGGACGATGCAATGATTATCCGCATGAACAAACAAATGTTATGGGATATGGAGTGAAAAATCTTATTGCTATACTTACACAAGCTATGAATCATTCTGGACTTCCAAATGAGCAGAGAAGGGAGAAATATTCTATTGAGTCCTTCATGAGGCAACATCCACCTTCTTTCTGTGGGTCTTCTGATCCACTTGTTGCTGAACAATGGATCAGTACCACTAAAATGATATTTTCTGTTCTTCAATGTTCTGAACATGATAAAGTCATCTTAGCAGTATATCGTTTAGAAGGTGAAGCTGATCAATGGTGGATTCTTATCAAGAATACGAGGCAAAGATATGAAATTGAGTCCATGGAATGGGACGAGTTCAAGAACTTATTTTTCAATAAGTACTTCCCTCGTATTCGTCGAACAAAGATGGAGAAGGAGTTTCTTGAACTAAAGAAAAAGGCTGATGAATCTGTAGGTGTATATGAAGCGAATTTTACAAGGCTTGCAAGGTATGCATCTGACATTATCATCCAACCTGAAAGTAAAGTTGATCGATTCTTCAGTGGCTTAAAACCAAATCTTTGAAGGGAATTAGCTATAAGATACTTCAGTATCTATGAAGAAATTGTGTGTTGTGCTATCAAGGTAGAAATGGAAGTTTGTGTTACTTATCCATCTAGTAGTTTTGACAAGAAATGAAAGATGGAGTTCAAGGAGAAATCTCAGAATAATGGTGAAAAGAAGATGAATGTTTCCTTATGCTCAAAGTGTAGAAAGAAGCATGGTGGAGATTGTCTTAAAGGGACTAGAAAATGTTTTAAGTGTGGAAAAGAAGGTCATCGAGCAACTGAGTGTCGAAGTAATGGAAAAAGGGTTTCTAATGATGTGAATAAAGAAAATAATGCAAAGAACACACCACCAACACTTGAATGCTTCAAGTGCAAGGAAATGGGGCATTATGCTAATAAATTCCCTAATCCAAGGGTTAGTGATGATCGAGATGAGCAACCACTTAAGGCAAAGAACAAAGGGAAGTCACATGCGATCACTATTGGCGATGTTGAATATGAAAACGATGTGGTGGAATAATTAAGTGTTTATGTAATGGGATTCCAAAATAATGTTGTATATAGTATCGTGGAATATTGGAATATTTATGTATTGGTCTATTGTGGTTTTCAATAATTTTATGGTACCGGTAACCATGTAAAGTGATTGAGATATTATTGGAAAAAATATGATATGCGCATAATGAAGGGAAAACAAGAAAATGAAATGTTTGACAGTATTCATGAGCTCATCACTGATATAAAGAAATAGTTATATCATGGTTTGAGGTTTTGGTATGTGAAAAGAGTAAACTTTTGACAGCACTCATGTTTTCACTAAGTTTCAATGGGTATTCATTTTTCAAGAGAATACATGATTAAGGTCTTTGAATGTTTGGAATGTGACCAACATGACATATCTCATGATATACGAGGATCAACGATGGTATTAACATGCTTCTTATATGAACTCTTTGGTAATCGTTTTCACTATAATATGAGATTGGACAGTAGTATTTTGGATAAGCCTAAATATTGGAAATGATTATGTTGGATATAAGGATATAACTTTTTTCAATATTATTGATGGGATGTTATAGTAATTTAGTTTTAGAAAAAGGAAAACCTGCAGGATGGGTGACAACCCATCGCGTCGGACAAGGCCGTGGGAATCGAACCCACAACCGAAGTGCGACTGGCCTTTATCGCCTACCACTGGCCTACAGGAAGTCCCTGTTTAGTAGAAACTAGTTTTATTATATTAAGCAGTATGATATATGAAGTATAAGTCCATTTTAGTAACCATATATGATTAATCTCACTATAGATGGACTTATGTTTTTTTTTGATAACTTTTCTAACCTTTTGTTTGAGACAGATGGAATGACCCCTCATTCTATCACATGATCTGCTAACACATCACAAATGACAAATTCAACTTCATTTCTTTAAGAGATGAAGTGGAAATTTTCCAAATAACGACTAACGGTGGGACTATACCAAAATCACGAAAGTATTTCTTCTAATTCCAATTTCATCAACTTTAGGGAAATGATCTTGAAAACCAAAAATGTTGTCCTAGTTCCCTTATATCCGATGAATCAGATGGTACCTTGTATCATCACAAATCAATATCTTTGTGATTGTTGGATTTTTCATAGCCATGTTCTCTACCACTCTCCATCAGAACTTGATGGTTAGATTTTTCTTCCATATCCATATTTTCAGTTATGTTCTCCTACGTGGAAACCCAGTGATGAGTTAATTTGGGTAACCGTTACATTTCATACTTTAGTTTTTAAAGCCATGTTTTGGTATTCCTTTTTACGATGTGGGTTTCTATTAAACAAACTTTCGAGTAGTAAACCATTTATAACCCCGACGAATTTTGAGGGCGAAATTCATTTTAAGGGGGGTAGAATGTAACACCCTGAGATTTTATGAAAAATATTCTTTTAATTTCATTAATGTCCTATGTTGTATGCTACACCAAGATTACCCTGCACTATACGCAACACCATATTAGCTTGAAGTATACGCAACACTATTCTTGGATCGTGTTACACACAATTTTGATAATAGTTATTCTACGTAACATTGAGTATATATATATATATATTCAATTTATAAATGAAATATGGTTGGATTATGTTATACGAAACAACGAAGGATTCTTTCACAGCACGCAATACTGACTTGGCTTGCATTACACGCAATCGCGACCTTCCTTGATAGCGTGTGTTGTACACAATACCGGGTTTTATTAAACAAAGATATATTATTATAATATTATTATGAACTAGCCGTTATTAATAGTATTAACTAAATTTTTAATCTTATAACATTATTATTCGTCTTACACATTTTCTAAAAATGGTATAAGAACAAAATAAATTTTTCGGGTAAAATAATTATCTTTCAAAAAATGCAGTTTTACCGCCTTTTTATGGCGCACCCACATTAAATATAGTTTTTAACATGTTTATAAGTTCAATTTGACAAAATAAAATTATTCTTTGGAATCAATAAATAAAAATGTACTTGGGATAAATTTTTCATTTTATTCTGATAACTTTCATATTTTAATGAATAGTAAAAACACGCTATATTTTAATTAAAAACAATTTTTTTCATCGTAATATATTATGTGGTTAAATTATAATATTGAATGGTTTTAAAGTATAAATATAATATATTTTTACCATTTAATATAATTTATGTCATTAGCATTGATTTTACCTTGAATTCATAGGTTAAATCAATTCAATCTTTTGCAATGTTTTAAAGAAAACCCCGTTTTCTTTCAACAACAGGATTAATTTTAATTTAATTTCTGCAACTTTTGTGTATTGAATTTGGAAAAATGGATTCTATATTTGGAATCAGTGGATCCAAATTATGTTAATAATCTACTTTTTATTTTTGGGAATTATGAATAATAACTACGGTAAATTTTATTTACCATAGTTAAAGGTAAATCGGGTAATTAAGGGTAAATATAATATTATAAAATTACCCTAACACGTGTCAAAATCCAATTGGATGACTAAAAGTAGACCCATATCACCTAAGGGTCGGATTAGATTCATTTAATAGACTTTTTTCCATGAAAATAATTTAATTATTATTAAAACCAAAGAATGTGACAACATGTCACTTTCTTAAATCTTATAAATATAATAATTTAAATTTAGTGATAAACTTCATGGAACTTCGAACATGAATAGTCTCCAGAAAGCTAATACAATTATCTACATCATAGGAATTTATTTATAATTTTTAGATATTAAATAATTATCATTTATTATGACACAAAGATGATGCAGTAATTATCTTATTAATGAAATATTGACATAATTGATGTTATAAATACCCAAATAAATGTAATTTAAGACTTTTTATGAATTAAACTAATTTTATATGTTAATATGACATGTTAGTGTTGATTTAATTATCTTTTTTCTAACTAATAAATCTGTTATGATTTTCACAAAAATCAATTACTAAATAGTGTCAAAATTGACATAAAATAGTTTTTAAATATTAGATTATTAATTGTTATTTTATTCCTAAAAATCTAAGGTTCGGCCAAATGAATTAGATAAGGTTATATATATTAATAATAAACAACTTGGGGTTCGTTTGTCTTGATATAGTAAGTTTATTAACCTTATAGTGTAAGAAAACAAGAAGACACAGTAAAAGTAAAATTATCTAACTTAAAGTTAAATATAAATGATAAGGTTAAAATAGGAACCTAAACTTGTCTAAATTCTATTGGATGAGATTATTTAGACCCATCCCCACCTTAGGTTCTAAATAAATCAATTTGGAGCTATTTAAAACTGAACTTAACTTTATAATAAAATAATAGTTTTAGTTATTCCAAAGGTGCCCCTCTCCTCCCTTATAAAAGGGCACGTCCTCCCCCTCTTCCTCACACAAATTTGAGCCTTCAAGCTTGGCCACCCCTGAAAAATCATCCTTTCCACTTCCCTAGAAACATCCTAGAGGTTCTGGTCTTCTTCAAAGACCTATTTTAGTGCCCTAAAAGGAGGTCTCAAAGAAGCACTTCAAAGAAGAGGTAATTTCTGTTACCGATTCTTTCATCTTTATTTGTTCTCCCACTTCTTACTCTTTATTTGTTTCATTATGAAGTAATAACATAAGTATCAATCATATACTGATATGCTATTATAAGTATGAAACAACCCTATTTCACCATCTATCCATCCTACGGAAAAAGAAATCACCGCGTGTGCGTATGTACGGAATACCGTCGCCACGCCGTGGTGTAATCTATTTTCCACCACCACCTTACTTGGATGGGTATAATGGTATAAATAATGACTATATATGACTATTATAAAGTGATATTTTTTCTGAAATAGTATACATACACTCCAATACAATTCCACAATCCTAGGAGTGATATCATCACTCGTGCGTACGTACGGAATACCGTCTCCACGATGTGATGCGACTCGTTCTACATGATCTTCATTGCATAATGTTTATATAAATGAATTGAATGAATGAATATGATATATATTACACTAATACCATTATGTAAATGAGGTATCTATAACCTAAAGATAAGAATAAGAATTTATTCGACAAAACACGCATAAGAAGAAAAAGTAATAAACACCTGAATAACAAGTAGTAATGAAATATTACTAATAAGAATATAAGAATATGACCATATATGATATCATAAAAATAATTATGATTCTGGAATAAGTCAATAACATTATTTAAATCATTTTATAGGAGGTTCGGACACTTACGAAGAAAATCGGACCTAAGGTAAGGGATAAATTTTGCAAATCTCATTTTTATCCGAGATTGCTTATTCGTAAGTAGTTACTGGGGTTATTGCTATCATCCTTGTACATGTTTTATAAAAGTGTATTCATGTATGTTTAAATTCCTTTTTACCCATTCTTGACTTTTACTACATGGTATGTAAGGAATCTTTCTTTTTTTACTTTACGAGGTACTTTTTGACTTTTCCGACAAAAGTACGAGAATAATGTTTTTTTAAATTATACAGCATGAATGGATTTTTAAAACATTATTTCCAAGAAGCTTACTTTACAAGTTATCAAGTTTATTTTTAATCAACTTCTTTTAATTTATAATTGTATGACATGTTAAGAATGGAAACATGTTTTTGAAGTAGAAAGGATATTGTCCTCAAGAATGGAGTTCAAGTGTTTTATCAAAATTATTTTCCATCTAAGATAATAAAGGGTTCTGTTTTCATCCCTATTATTACATTTATTTTATTATGTTGTTATGGAATTATTTTTATGAATTCCTTTATCTTATATGAATTGTTTTATGATGTCATGATGTTTACGATTCCCATTTTTATTACATGGGTTATGCAATGATGTATGATTTACAATTTTATGGCACACATAAGAATGGTTTCATTATGAGATGGGTGGGTCCTATATCTCCCTCCAATGCATTGGGTAAATATTCTATATCTCATGAGATAGACATGGCTGGAATGGTAGGTTATACCGGTTCAGTGAAACAGGACTAAAACGAGGAGTGAACTCGGTTCAGAAAGGGACTTTGTCCACCAAGATAGTCTTTGCAATGAGTCTTGACTAATAAGAAATGATTCTTTATGATTATTTGTGTATGCCACAAAGTTTCATGTTTTATGTTATGATTATTGGGATTACATTTCACTACTATGATTTATCCCATGTTATGAAATTATGCTCTCTTTTGCAGGTTAAGATTTCCAAAAGTTATGTTCTTATAAATATGATGTGATTGATATTTCTTTTGTTTACCCTTACTGAGTATTTGAGCTCACCCTTTTATGTTTTCTTTTCCCCAGGATATAAAGAATAGTTTTAGGCAAGAAAAAAAATGGAAGATCTTTATGGGAGATGTTGAAGATCTTTCACCACGATTAGAAGATTATATTCCGAGTTTCCAAATACACTAAACTATTATGATCCTTGTGTGTGTGTTTTTGTTATGTAATAAGTATTTCGAAAAAGTAATGTAATGTCCATGTACGTCAAGCTTCGGGTCTCTACAGTTGGTATCAGAGGAAAGGTTTAGTCAACCTTTGGAAACTAGGATGCGAGAACTTTAGTGAGATCCCTAGAGATATTTCTAAGGTATGTCTAGGGATGTCCCTAAGGTTAAGTATATGTATAGGTTATAGTACTAGAATTATGCTAACGATCATAGAATTAAACCTAAGATGTTAGATATTGATGGTACTCCCCATTTATTATGTTGTTTTCCCTAGCATGATTTTTTCCTCTCACACTATTCTTTTTGGCTTTTAGACGATGGCTGGAACCCGAAGGAACTGTGTTGATCAATGTAATGGACAATGTAATGATTGTCCTCCTGAACAAACAAATGTTATGGGAGATGGAATGTAAAATCTTATTGCTATACTTACACATGCTATGAATCATTTTGGACTTCCAAATGAGTAGAGAAGGGAGCAATATTCTATTGAGTCCTTCATGAGGCAATGTACACCTTCTTTCAGTGGGTCTTTTGATCCACTTGTTGCTGAACAATGGATCAGTACCAATGAAAAGATATTTTTAGTTCTTCAATGTTCTGAACATGATAAAGTAATCTTAGAAGTATATCGTTTAAAAGGTGAAGCTGATCAATTGTGGAATCTTATCAAGAATACGAGGCAAAGAGATGAAATTGAGTCCATGGAATGGGACGAGTTCAAGAACTTATTTTTCAATAAGTACTTCCCTCGTATTCTTCGAACAAAGATGGAGAAGGATTTTCTTGAACTAAAGAAAAAGGATGATGAATCTGTCGGTGTATACAAAGAGAATTTTACAAGACTTGCAAGGTATGCATCTGGCTTTATCATCCAACCTGAAAGTAAAGTTGATCTATTCTTCAGTGGATTAAAACCAAATCTTCGAAGGGAATAATCTATAAGATACTTCAGTAGCTATGAAGAAATTATGTGTTGTACTATCAAGGTAGAAATGGAAGTTGGTGTTACTTATCCATCTAGTAGTTTTGACAAGAAACGAAAGATAGAGTTCAAGGAGAAATCTCAGAATAATGGTGAAAAGAAGATGAATGTTTCCTTATGCTCAAAGTGTAGAAAGAAGCATGGTGGAGATTGTCTTAAAGGGACTAGAAAATGTTTTAAGTTTGGAAAAGAAGGTCATCGACAAGCTGAGTGTCGAAGTAATGGAAAAAGGCTTTCTAATGATGTGAATAAAGAAAAGACTGCAGAGAACACACCACCAACACTTCAATGCTTCAAGTGCAAGGAAATGGGGCATTATGCTAATAAATGCCCTAATCCAAGGGTTAGTGATGATCGAAATGAGCAACCACTTAAGGCAAAGGACAAAGGGAAGTCACATGCAATCACTATTGGCGATGTTGAATATGAAAACGATGTTGTGGAATGATTACGTGTTTATATAATGTGATTCCAAAATAATGTTGTATATAGTATCGTGGAATATTGGAATATTTATGTATTAGCCTATTGTGGTTTTCAATAATTTTATGGTACTGGTAACCATGGAAAGTGATTGAGATATTATTGGAAAAAAGATGATATGCGCATAATGAAGGGAAAACAAGAAAATGAAATGTTTGACAGTATTCATGAGCTCATGACTGATATAAGAAAATAGTTATATCATGGTTTGAGGTTTTGGTATGTGAAAAGAGTTAACTTTTGACACCACTCATGTTTTCACTAAGATTCAATGGGTATTCATTTTTCAAGAGAATACATTATTAAAGCCTTCGAATGTTTCGAATGTGACCAAGAAGACATATCTCATGATATACGGGGATCAACGATGGTAATAACATGCTTGTTATATGAACTCTTTGGTAATCGTTTCCACTATAATATGAGATTGGAAAACAGTATTTTGGATAAGCCTAAAGATTGGAAATGATTATGATGGATATAAGGATATAACTTTTTTCAATATTATTGTTGGGATGTTATAGTAATGTAGTTTTTGAAAAAGGACAACCTGCAGGACGGGCGACAGCCCATCGCGTCGGACAAGGCCATGGGAATCGAACCCACAAACGAAGTTCGACTGGCCTTTATCGCCTACCACTAGCCTAAAGGAAGTCCCTGTTTTTTAGAAACTAGTTTTATTATATTAATCAGTATGATATATGAAGTATAAGTCCATTTTAGGAACCATATATGATTAATCTCACTATAGATGGACTTACGTATTTTTTTTGATAACTTTTCTAACCTTTTGTTTGAGACAGATGGAATGACCCCACATTATATCACATGATCTACTAACACATCACGAATGACAAATTCAACTTCATTTCTTTAAGAGATGAAGTGGAAATTGTCCAAAGAATGACTAACAGTGAGATTATACCAAAATCACGAAAGTATTTCTTCTAATTCCAATTTCATCAACTTCAGTGAAATGATCTTGAAAACCAAAAATGTTGTCCTAGTTCCCTTATATCTGATGAATCAGATGGTACCTTAGATCATCACAAATCAATAGCTTTGTGATTGTTGGATTTTTCATAACCATGTTCTCTACCACTCTCCATCAGAACTTGATGGTTAGATTTTTCTTCCATATCCATATTTTCACCTACGTTCTCCTACGTGGAAACCCAGTGATGAGTTAATTTGGGTAACCGTTAAATTTCATACTTTAGTTTTTAAAGCCATGTTTTGGTATTCCTTTTTACGATGTGGGCTTCTATTAAACAAAATTTCGAGTAGTAAACCATTTATAACCCCGATGAATTTCGAGGGCGAAATTCATTTTAAGGGGGTAGAATGTAACACCCCAAGATTTTATGAAAAATATTCTTTTAATTTCATTAATGTCTTGTGTTGTATTCTACACCAAGATTACCTTGCGCTATATGCAACACCGTATTAGCTTGTAGTATACGCAACACTATTCTTGGATCGTGTTACACACAATTTTGATAATAGTTATTCTACACAACATTGAGTATATATATATATATATATATATTCAATTTATAAATGAAATATGGTTGGATTATGTTATACAAAACAATGAAGGATTCTTGCACAACACGCAACCCTGACTGGGCTTGCATTACATGCAATCGCGACCTTCCTCGATAGCGTGTGTTGTACGCAATACCGGGTTTTACTAAACAACGATATATTATTATAATATTATTATGAACTAGCCGTTATGAATATTATTAACTAAATTTTGAATCTTATAACATTATTATTCCTCTTACACATTTTCTAAAATATGGTATAAGAGCAAAATAAATTTTTCGGATAAAATAAGTATTTTTCAAAAAATGCAGTTTTACCGCATTTTTATGGTGCACCCACATTAAATATAGTTTTTGACATGTTTATAAGTTCAATTTGACAAAATAAAATTCTTATTTGGAATCATGAAATAAAAATTTACTTTGGATAAATTTTTCTTTTTATTCTGATAACTATTATATTTTAATGAATAGTAAAAACACGCTATATTTTAATTAAAAACAATTTTTTCATCGTAATATCTTATGTGGTTAAATTTTAATATTGAATTGTTTTAAAGTATAAATAGAATATATTTTTACCATTTAATATAATTTATGTCATTAGCATTGATTTTACCTTGAATTCATAGGTTAAATCAATTCAATCTTTTGCAATGTTTTAAAGAAAAACCCGTTTTCTTTCGACAACGGGATTAATTTTAATTTAATTTCTGCAACTTTTGTGTATTGAATTTTGAAAAATAGATTCCATATTTGGAATCAGTGGATCCAAATTATGTTAATAAGCTACTTTTTATTTTTGGGAATTATGAATAGTAACTACGGTAAATTTTATTTACCATAGTTAAAGGTAAATCGGGTAATTAAGGGTAAATATAATATTATAAAATTACCCTAACACATGTCAAAATCCTATTGGATGACTAAAAGTCGACCCATATCACCTAAGGGTCGGATTAGATTCATTTAATGGACTTTTTTCCATGAAAATAATTTAATTATTATTAAAACCAAAGAATGTGACAACATGTCACTTTCTTAAATCTTATAAGTATAATAATTTTAATTTAGTGATAAACTTCATGAAACTTCGAACATGAATAGTATCCAGAAAGCTAATACAATTATCTACATCATAGGAATTTATTTAGAATTTTTAGGGATTAAATAATTATCATTTATTATGACACAAAGATGATGCAGTAATTGTCTTATTAATGAAATATTGACATAATTGATGTTATAAATACCCAAATAAATGCAATTTAAGACTTTTTATGAATTACACTAATTTTATATGTTAATATTACATGTTAGTATTGATTTAATTAACTTTTTGTGAACTAATAAATCTGTTATGAGTTTCACAAAAATCAATTACTAAATAGTGTCAAAATTGACATAAAATAGTTTTTAAATATTATATTATTAATTGTTATTTTATTCCTAAAAATATAAGTTTCGGACAAATGACTTAGATAAGGTTATATATATTAATAATAAACAACTTGGGGTTCGTTTGGCTTGATATAGTAAGTTTATTAACCTTATAGTGTAAGAAAACAAGAAGACACAGTAAAAGTAAAATTATCTGACTTAAAGTTAAATATAAATGATAAGGTTAAAATAGGTACCTAAACTTGTCTAAATTCTATTGGATGAGAGGCTTTCAACCCATACCCACCATAGCTTCTAAATAAATCAATTTGGAGCTATTTAAAACCGAACTTAACTTTATAATAAAATAATAGTTTTAGTTATTCCAAAGGTGCCCCTCTCCTCCCTTATAAAAGGGCACCTCCTCCCCCTCTTCCTCACACCAATTTGAGCCTTCAGGATCATCCAAACCCTACCAATTTCTCCTCTCCACTTCCCTAGAAACATCCTAGAGGTTCTGGTCTTCTTCAAAGACTTATTTTAGTGCCCTAAAAGGATGTCTCAAAGAAGCACTTCAAAGAAGAGGTAATTTCTGTTACCGATTCTTTCATCATTATTTCTTCTTCCACTTCTTCTTATTTAGTTGTTTCATTATGAAGTAATAAAATCAGTATCAATCATATACTGATATGTTATTATAATTATGAAAAAACCCTATTTCACCATCTATCCATCCTATGGAAAAAGAAATCACCGCACGTGCGTACGTACGGAATACCATCTCCACGCCGTGGTGTAATCTATTTTCCACCACCACCTTACTTGGATGGGTATAATGGTGTAAATAATGAATATATATGACCATTATAAAGTGATATTGATTCTGAAATAGTATACATACACTCCAATACAATTACACGATCCTAGGAACGATATCATCACTCGTACGTACGTACGGAATACCGTCTCCACGATGTGATGCGACTCGTTCTACATGATCTTCATTGCATAATGATTATATAAATGAATTGAATGAATGAATATGATATATATTACACTAATACAATTCTGGAAATGAGGTATCTATAACCTAAAGATAAGAATAATAATTTATTTGACAAAACACGCATAAGAACAAAAAGTAATAAACACCAGAATAACAAGTAGTAATGAAATATTACTAATAAGAAGATAAGAATATGACCATATATGATATCATAAAAATAAGTATGATTCTGTAATAAGTCAATGACATTATTTAAATCATTATACAGGAGGTTCGGACACTTACGAAGAAAATCGGACCTAAGGTAAGGGATAAATTTTGCAAATCTCATTTTTATCCGAGATTGCTTATTCGTAAGTATTTACTGGGGTTATTGCTATCATACTTGTCCATGTTTTATAAAAGTGTATTCATGTATGTTTAAAGTCCTTTTTACCCATTATTTAATTTTACTACATGGTATGTAAGGAATATTTCTTTTTTTTACGTTACGAGGGACTTTTTGACTTTTCTGACAAAAGTACGAGAAGAATGTTTTTTTTTAAATTATACTGCATGAATGGATTTTTAAAACATTATTTCCAAGAAGCTTCCTTTACAAGTTATCAAGTTTATTTTTAATCAAATTCTTTTAGTTTATAATTGTATGACATGTTAAGAATGGAAAAGTGTTTTTGAAGTAGAAAGGATATTTTCCTCAAGAATGGAGTTCAAGTGTTTTATCAAAATTATTTTCCATCTAAGATAATAAAGGGTTCTGTTTTCATCCCTATTATTACATTTATTTGATTATGTTGTGATGAAATTATTTTTATGAATTCCTTTATCTTATATGAATTGTTTTATGATGTCATGATGTTTAAGATTCCCATTTTTATTACATGGGTTATGCAATGATGTATGATTTACAATTTTGTGGCACACATAAGAATGGTTTCATTTTGAGATGGGTGGGACCTATATCTCCCTCCAATGCATTGGGTAAAGATTTTATATCTCATGAGATATACATGGCTGGAATGGTAGGTTATACCGGTTCAGTGAAACAGGACTGAAACAAGGAGTGAACTCGGTTTAGAAAGGGACTTTGTCCACTAAGATAGTCTTGGCAATAAGTCTTGACTAATAAGAAATGATTCTCTATGATTATGTCTGTATGACACAAATTTTCATGTTTTATGTTATGGTTATTGGGATTACATTTCACTACTATGATTTATCCCATGTTATGAAATTATGCTCTCTTTTGCAGGTTAAGATTTCCAAAAGTAATGTTCTTATGAATATGATGTGATTGATATTTATTTTGTTTACCCTTACTGAGCATTTGATATCACCCTTTTATGTTTTCTTTTCCCCAGGATATAAAGAAAGGTTTTAGGTAAGAAAAAAAAGGGAAGATCTTTATGGGAGATGTTGAAGATCTTTCACCAAGATTAGAATATTATATTCCGAGTTTCCAAAGACACTAAACTATTACGGTCCTTGTGTGTGTGTTTTTGTTATGTACTAAGTATTCCGCAAAAGTAATGTAATGTCCATGTACGTCAAGATTCAGGTCTCTACACTCTATGAGTAATCTCACTCGGTCAATTCCTCCTATAGCCTCAGGTATATCACAGACTCTTTGAGGAAGCTCACTCGGTCAATTCCTCCTATTGCCTGGAGTGGTTTAAGGAAATTCACCCAAACAAAGACTCTCTGAGGAATATCACTCGGTCTATCCTCTTACAGTCTAAAAATCTCAAGACTCTCTAAGGGATCTCACTTGGTCTATCCTCCTGTAGTCTATAATATCCAAGACTCTCTGGGAATCTCACTCGGTCTATCCCCTTATAGTCTATAGCACCAGGTTCTCATGGTCTCGTGCCAGTCCGTGCATAATAATGCTATAAGGCCAAAGTAAACCTACATAGCTACTTGGATATCTAGTCTACAACACAACAAGCAATGTCAAGGAACAACAATCCATCCTCAGTCACAAGGCATGGAAAACAGGTATAACGACCAAAAGGTTGAACAAGACCAAAAGGCCGTAAATAGAAAAAGGCATGGGAAAAACATCCAATCATGGAAATTATTTTCATACGTAACCAAATTACCTCTACACAAGCATACAACCAAGGAAGAAAAAAAAGGGGAAAAACAGTAAACACACAATACCCCATTCAAGGGTATTGGGGTAAATTGCACATAAAACTAAAAGAATTTGAATGGAAAGGAACAAACCACCTACCTTGATACTAGGAGATTGATATACTTGAACCACGTGGATTCAATCTCCTTATAATGTTGTAGATCTATGAAAAAACACAAAACATTCAACCCATGATAACTTGAGAAATAGGAGGAATTGTAAACAAAGCTCTAGGAGAAGGAAGAGATTACCACTGTGGTTCCAACACAATTGACAGTGGTCGATTCGGAGGACGAACAAAGGCTAGGGGGATAGGAATAGATTTGCGGTCATATAGGATGCTCTCGGCTGAAGAAGCTGGAGAAGAAGCGTGTTCTAGCGATTAGGCGTGACCCCGATGCTTTTAATGAAAAAAAGAAAGTACACGGTGTGTACTTTTGGAGTACACGACATGTACTAGGCTTTTCTGTACTCCACTTTAAGTGACCTCCACATCACCCCACATGATCATGTGTGTGGCCCAGACATGACCAGCAAACGGCCTTGAACGACATCAAAGTACACGATGTGTACTTCAAAAATTTCCAGAAACACCTCTTTTATCAAAATCTCCAGAAAATGGAGAAACATACTTGAAAAGAAGTCCGGGTTCTTACAGCTACCAATGGTGCGAGGATGGATTCTCTATCCACTAGTGACTACCAAGTTTCATTTCAAATGTGAATTATTTTGGTTTTAAAATGTTGTTATTATGTACTTATGATTATCAATAACACAATTTTTGGGTCATTCCTAGATGCAGATGCATTTATTTTCAAGTTTGTAAATAAAAGTAGTTTTATTAACAAAGGAAACATAGGTTTTGGTGTGACACATTTAAATAATTGTATTTATGTATTAAATTCATAAAACCAAGTATTTTCAATTAATAATGAATCATGTTCACACGACTCATATAACACCCAACTATGGCATCACTATCTTGGTCAAGTAAACAAGAAGCGTTTAAAAAATATCTATCAAGATGGTTATTTAGACTCTTCTAAGATAAAACCACTTGAAATATGGCATACTTGTTTATAAGGAAATATTACCAATCAACCATTTGGTGAATAGGGTAAAAGGGTCGAAAAACATCTAGGATATGTACACACTAATGTGAGTGGACCATTTTCTTTAGAAGCTATAGGTGGATATTATTACATCATAACTTTTAATGATGACATTAGTAGATATGGATATGTCTAATTAATGGGGTATAATTCCACATCCTTAATTAAATTAAAGGAATTCATGAATTATGTAGAGAATCAACATGGTAAGAAGATAAAGAAGCTTAGATTGGATCAATGTGGTGAATATCTTAACTAAGAGTTTACCAGCTTCTTAGGAAAATTTGGTATTCTATCTCCACTCACTCCACCTTATAAACCATAGTAGAATAGTGTTAAAGAAAGGGGGAACCATAAATTGTAAGACATGGTAAGGTCGATGATGGGTCATGAAGATTTTCATTTATCATTTTAGGGATAAGCATTACAAACCTCGACATACATATTAAACTGAGTACCACCTATAGAAGAAAATTTAATTCCCATCAAGTTATGGAGTTTAAATAAACTTTTCCTATCTCACGCATGTGTGTGGGGTTTTGAGGATTTTTTAAGGACATATCAAAAAGAAAAGTAGCACCTCGAGGCACAAAGTGTATATTTATCGGGTATCCCAAGAAAACAAAGGGATAATACCTATACAACCCCACAGATAAGAAAGTGAGTATCACCAGACAAGTCTTATTTCTTGAGACAGAGCACATCCTCATAAAGGATAGTGTGATAAAGATTTACCTTGATGAATTTGATGCTCAAGATATAAAAGATTTGGTACAAGAAAAGGTTCTATAGGTCCCTGTGGAATAAGTAGTTCCTGAAACACAAGTCCTACATAAGATCACAAGAGAGGTAAAAAACCGAAGAGATATGGTTGTCTATCCACCAAAGATGGTGACTCATTATTAGTTGAAAATTATGAACCTATCTCCCACAGAGAGGCAGTAGAGATCTCAGTATATGAAAAATGGAATGAATACATGAATTATAAAATGGATTCCATGTATCAGAACCATGTTTGGGTTATGGTCAATGCTCCAATTGATGTAAACACCTTGGGTGAAAATGGGTATTCAAGAGAAAACTAGGCATGGAAGGTAAATTAAATACCTATAAAGAAAGGATAGTGGCTAAAGGATTTAATGAAAATCAACGATTTGACTAGGATTAAAAATTTTCACCTGTTTCCATGCTTAAATCCATCATAATTCTACGTTCTATAAAATATTACCATGAATATGATATTTGGATGATGGATGTGAAAACTGAATTACTTAATGGGAACCTTTAGGAAGATGTATATATGACACAACCATAAGGGTTTGTGACTCCAACTGATTCCAAAAGGATTTTCATGTTGTATATATCCATTTATGGATTGAATAAATCCTCCATGTCATGGAAAATTCGATTCTATGAAGCTATAAAAGAATTTGGTTTCACTAAGAATTAATGTGATCCATGTGTTTACAAGAGGTCTGGCAGAAATGTAGTAATTATCCTAGTAGTATATATCGATGAAATATAACTTATTTGAAATGAAATACCATTCTTATAGTCTATTATAGACTAGTTAAATAGGTGTTTCTCCATGGACTTAAGTGAAGAAACCTATATTCTAGGTATCAAGATCATTCATGATAGATTCAAGAGGATACATAGACTAATTCAATGTAAATCTGTTGAATAGATACTAAATAGATTTAGTATGGAATGATCCCGGAGGGGATTGGTTCCAATTCCACATGGTTTACATCTTTCTAAGTAAATGTGTCCTCAAACACAACAAGTGGAAGAGATAATGAGTAATATATCATACACTTAAGTGATAGGTTCAGTCATGCATTCCATGTTATTTATTAGGCTTGATGTTACTTATGCATTAAGCATGGTAGGCAGATATTAAGAAAATCCATGAGGACGACATTGATTAGCTATTAAGGTTTTCTTTAAGTATCTGAGATTAACTAAAGATATGTTCTTTTTTTATGGAGGCGATGCAGAGTTGGTCATCAGGGGATGCATTAATGCTAGTTTTTAGACATATCATAATGATCTGATGTTTCTTTTAAGGAATTTTTTTTAGTCTGAACGGAGGAGCTATGAGATAAAAGAATTCAAAGTAACTAGTTTTCACTGATTCTACATCCATGTCTGAGTATATAGTGTCTTATAATGCATCCAAATAATCCATTTGGATATGTAACTTTGTATATGAATTTGATGTGGTAGCTAGCAGAAAAGAACATATCACACTATATTGTGATAATATTATAGTGGTGGCTCTTGAAAAATAGCCAGGTTCACATAAACAGACAAAGAATATACTCTGGAAGTGTCACCTCTTGAAGGATTTTTGTCATATTGGTGAAGTTACAGTAAGAAGAGTGCCCATGGAAGAGAACATGGAAGGATAAATGACTAAAGGGCTATCTTAGAAGAAGCATGAGTATCATGTGAGATTTACCAGACTAAATGTTATTATTTATTGGCTCTGGTGTAAGTGGGAGTTTTTTGGAGTTGGTCCCCTAGAACGAACTTTTGTATACTTTATGATGACCTTCATTCATATTTTTGAATATTAATTAACTATTTATCACATCATGATCGTTATTATATGTAACATAGTCTGTGATAATGTTCTAAGAGTAGTTGTCCCTCTAAAAGGTCATATCAGCTCCCTGCTTTGATGAGAAGCTGGAAGTGATACGACACACTATTATTAAATATATTTTCTATAAATTGATGATATCATTTTATGGACATAAGTGATATAGTATTTCATGGGTGGAGAATCATAGGACTTTGAGGTACCTTCTCATTGTGTACACTCTTGGTAATATTTTTTGTAGGATATTATGAGAATAAGAACCACTAGTAGAGAATCCACATTTATATGTGTCACTAGATTTTCCCTTCTATGGATGTGTGTATTGATCCTTATACATTTATATTATTTTTAATGAGTATTATGAGTTTCATACATTGATGTATTGGCAAAAACCATGATGAAATATGTTCATGGTAAGGAATGATATGTTGGGTGCGTCACAAGTGATATAACATTAATGAATAATGAGAGAAATGATTTTTCCATTGTATTATTTAATTAAAGTTGATATCCTAGGCCCTTTGATGGTAATGATATAGCCAAAATAAATCCATGTCCATGTTGTTCTATAGGCAAGTTCGTTTTTCGAGAATTCAAAGAAGGAGACATCGAGCACATAGGTTGATGGTACCGGTATGTAACCTTCTTGATTATAGATATCATGATAAAGGGATTATATTACATATTAAGCATCTGTATGAGGTTTAATGTTGTTACAACATTAAATTATTTCTCTATGGGTTTCTTGGCATGTTGCTAGTTTCTAACCTTGGACTTTAGGATGCTTTATCAAAATCCAATGAGAAAGAGTCCTAGAGGGTCACTCACTAAGCATATCCAGAATCTTAGTTAAATAACAATATTATTTATTATTTTAAAAGTTAAATAAATATTATTCCTTCACATGGTTTAATAATTAGTCACATTTAATTTATCACATATATTCTATCACTAGTTATTTGGGACAATATAATGTGTGCAAAATATATAATAAATATTTATTTTCTATTTAGTGAATATAATATTTATATATTTTTTGGTGAATAATGCAGTGATATTTATTTCATTAATAAATAGTAATTATTCAAGTCCCAATAAATATTTTTGAGGAATGGTGGACAAAGTTTAATGGTCCAGTGAGAAATAATAAATATTGAATATTATTTGATTAAATAATATTTTATTTAATTCTCATGTTAAGTGCATGTCGGAAAATACTAATATTATTATTATTATTCGGCATGGGGTTCTATAGAGACTAAATAAATAATAAAATGCACTTGTTCAATTATTTTATTTTAACCCTAGTAGTGTATAAACTCAATTATATTATTTTTTAAGATATCCAATTCATTTTTTGGTTGTGCGCAATGGATTTGGACAATAATTCTAACCCTTAGAGAGGTCTCTTATCCAAGAACACATCCAAGAATAGAGAGCGGTCTTCCTCCAAATCACACTCTCAAGTTAAGAGATATCAATGAGAATGATTTCGAAGTAGTTCTGGAGGTGATCAAAGGTGGACGACATATTTGATAGGATCTATCATGCTAGAACATGTAGATTCTTATGGCAGCATTCAATGATTGTTGGAACACGTGTAGATCACCTCTAGAGGGAATCTGCTCAGATTCCTACAACGAAACAATGGTACAATGTATATCTATTGTTAGATCCATCAATAAAGAAATAATTTCAACAAGGTAATTATTTAATTAATTAAAGCTATTTTAAATAATATGTGATGATACTCCCTTTGGTTATAGATTTATATCCCTTTTCCATATTCTTTGTCTCAATTCCACATATTTTGATTTTTACCATTGTGTAAATACCATATTTATCATTGATCAGGGTACAAACGAAAGTTGTACATGACCCATCACATGGTTATTCTATGACTAGAACGTACCAGTGGTATCAGAGCAGTCACATAATTATTAATAATTATTTAAAATCATTGATGATTTACACATTTTTAATTTATATTTAAATTAATGTATAATCATTATTTTAATAGAAATTGTGTAATATGCTTCCTCCTCCTTTGTTTCTCATAGATCTAATTAAAATGATTAATTTTACGAAAAAAATAAATTCAAAGATCTCATCCAGAGGTGCCAAGTATTTTAGAAGAATAACACAGTAGTTCACACTATGTAATTGGAATTACAGATCCTATAATTGTGTTCAATGCATCAATAATTAATTCGGAATTTAATTCAATTTTTTTGAAATGATTAAACACGATGTATTTATTTCTTACACCATAGGTTGACTAGGCCATCCAGGCACATGTTCCGTTGGAGTACAAACTGTGTTTCCCATGTCCACGGTGTGTAGTCGCTTTCAATCACATACAAGATGTGAATTAACATACACATCCTATCTGATTGGTGACTATGTAACTCGGAGACCACACACTGTGTAGTCACTTATACATTCTGGGTACTCTAATTTTTTGAGGAACGGTTTACACACTAGGTCCCTAAGTATATTAATTAGATAAACAGTGAGAGACGTACACACCGTGTAGATCCATGTATGCTCTGAGTACTTATACCAAATTACATAGATTTAAAATGTATTTACTATACTCTATAAACCTTATCAAAGTGTTCTTGGTGTGGTCATTATGTTGATAAGACATTCCATGTGAAAGGTTTTAATGTATATGTATATATATATAATTTTAATTGATATCAATGTAATGTTCAGATATGCATATCATTTAAGATTCGTATTATAGTTGTTACTCTATGTGCATTAAATCTTAACACATGACTAAAAAATCATATATTTAATGTAACCATTTAGTTGATAGTACTGGTCAGAAAATTAAGGGGTAATTCATGTATTCCATATGTCACAAGTGTTAATAGTATATGAGTATAATACATGTTGGGTAGATTTGGATGGTTATTCGACATGTTGAATACATGGTACATTTATGTACATTGTTAATTTTCAAAAAAAAATTAATTTTTTAAAATTATGATAAATGATAATCTCAAGGAAATTCAATTGAGAATTAAGATAAAATAATTGATTAATTAAATAAGATAATTAATTTATTCGGGCACGGTTTATCTTAAATAAGAACGATTAAGAATTGAAAGTTTGTTTTATTAAATGAATATTTGATTTCATGTATATGGGTGATCATGAGCATAGAACATACCATTTTATGAGATTGGTTCATTTAATTTATTATTAGATTAAATTTTTGGTTTTCATACCTTCTCTCCTCTTTTTCTTTATGGGTATGTGTACCAATGGTTTCTTTTATATAAACCCCATGTTTCCCTCACTCGCATCAGAGTAAAAGCATATGTAATGCATGTAACTCCTAAGCTAGTGTAGGTGGTTTAATTTTAGAGCCAAGGTGAAACCAATCCAAGAGACATACATAGGTGGATAAGTGTAAAGTTGTAACACACACCTTAATTGGTTCAAGGGGTTTTCCCCCAAGGTCAATGGTTAGTTTACCAATCGCTAGATAAACTAACCATTAGTAAAAGCTCATGGTCAATCTGATTTATATTTTTATTTCTACCAAGGTGTACGGTTAATTATTTATTCATGTTTTGTCTAAATCACATGAATTAATGAAATTAAAGATCATGCAAGATAGAACTAAATTAAAATTATTATGTGTAAATATTAACTAAGACACCGTTAATCACTTAAGTGAATCCACTTAATATTAGCTAGCATTTAATAAAGATAATAATTGGAAATATATACATAAATGGATAGAATCCCTAAATTTTATATATTAAGCCAATATAGTCTTCCACTACTTCTGTTAAAATATAACTATAGTTCAAGGTACTTTACCAGCCAAAGATTGGGTGTTTTCAATTATTAGGGAATTTTAACATGAAGTTTTGGGTTGAATTAACTTAGTTCACATCATGTTTTGACTACCAAAGTTTGACATGGTGTAACTGAGAGGAAAGGTTTAAGTAAATCCAATTTAGGGATTTTAGGATTGGGGATTACACTCAACAGATCAAGTTACTATGAGTTAATGCATTTGGAGTTTGGAATGCCTACCTAAAACCATTTGAGTTGTTTGAACAACCAAATTTGGGGCAATTAGAGGGGAAATATAGATCATTTCCACTAGAATGTCAAAGAAATAGGATATTTTTTAGCCAATGGTGAGGGATATTGGGTTTCTATAAAATAGTGGGATTTTAATAAATATAATATTTATTTATTTTTCAAAAAATTTATCAGAAAATGTACTAAAATTCTGATCATATTTTTTTGTAGAAACAAAATTAAAATGAATGCAAACATATCATTGTAATCTATAATTTATATGGATGACCTTCTCAATGGAAAAAATTCTCATGAGTAGAAAATTCACTTACACTTTATCCTTCTCCATGAAAGGAAATTGTGTGTGCGGAAAGAACTTATTCCTAATGTGCCCGATAAGGAGCTGGGTGGGGAAGTGTTGTCACTCTATGAGAAAAATTTGAACGATTCCACATATGTTCAATGTTTCATGATATAATCCATGTACAATGAGATTTTGAAGCAGCATGAGGGCATAAATGCGTATATCATGATGTCCCAATATCAATATCTCTATGAAGAGAAGGATAAACAAGAGAGGTACGAGTTCTCCAATGTTTTTTTAACAACTAATATAGGAGATTATGTGCCATTTAGGCCTCATTTAGTCAGTATTATTAGATACATTGAACACTTAGACATATTAGGGATTAAATTACTAGATGTTTTTCCAACTAATATCATAATTTCATCACTACCTAAGACCTTCCCTAGTTTAATGTTAATTACAATATGAGCAATAATGAGAAGAGATGTTCATAACTTCCTACTTTGATTTTCCAAGTGGATAAAAATATGGGGTGTGATAAACATCCAGTTCTTATGGTGAAAAGGAAAAGGAATAACATGGAAAAGGGGACCAAGACTCATAACAAGTATAAAGATTACAAGCATTGTCATTCCAAAAAGGAAGATCCATATATAGGGAAAGAAGAAGAATGTGGTATGTTTTTCATGTGGAATGTCAGGCCGCTGAATAAGGAACACCAACCATAAGAAAGGGAAAGATAAAGGTACATTTGTTATTGAGTGTAATCTTTTAGTATCTATACATTGGGTATAAGAAAAAACTTTTGGTGCTCACATATATATCCAAATGTAGGAACCAAGTAGATTTCAAAAGATTTCTAGAGGAGAGGAAGATTTACGAGCTTACGATGGTTTGTGTTTGCGTACTCTAGCCATTGGTGAATACCATATTTCATTGTCAATTAGAAATATTTTGGTTTTAAATGATTTTTATTATGTACCTATGATTAACAAGAACATAATTTTTTTATCATACCAAGATTTAATGGGATTATTTTCATGTTAGGAACTAAAAGTTGTTTATTTTACAAAGAAAACATATTTTATGGTATGAAACATTTAAATAACGGTATTTATGTATTAAATTATAAAAACCAAGTATTGGTAATTGATAATGAATCATGTTCACATGACTCATATAACTCCTAGCTATAAAATCAATGCCTTGGTCATGTAAATGAGAAGCGTTTGATAAATATCTATCTAGATGGTCATTTAGACTCTTATGATATAAAACAACTCTAAAGATGGAATGATTATTTATAAGAAAAAATGATCAAAACCCATTTATATGATGGGGTGAAAGGGACACATATCTTCTAGGATTGGTACACACTTATGTGTTTAGACTATTTTCAGTAGAATCTAGAGGTGGATATTATTACTTCATAACCTTTACTGATGACTTGAGTAGATATAGCTATGTATACTTGATGAGTTATAAGTTTGAGTCCTTTGAGAAATTCAATGAATTCAATAATGAAGTAGATAATCAACTTGGTAAGAAGATAAAATCTTCGATCAGATTGAGGTGGTGAATAACTTAACCAATAGTATATCGACTTCTTATGGGAGTCCACGATTCTATCACAATGCACACAACCTTATAAACCATTGTGGATTAGCATTAGTGAAAAGATGAACCACACCTTGTTAGACATGCTAATCTTGACAATGATGATCCTATCTCCTAAAAATAGCTAGTAGAGAGCTCAGAAGTTTCAAGATCGAAATAATCCATGAATTCTGAAATGGATTCCATGTATGAGAACCATGTTTGGGTTCTAGTCGATGTGGCAGTTGATGTAAATCCCATCGGGTGAAAATGGGTATTCATGAGAAAACTCGATTTGGAAGGTAAAGTAAATACCTATATATTAAGGCATGTGGATAAGGTTTTTAAACAATGTCATGGAATTGACAATGATGAAACCTTTTCATGAGTTTCCATGATGGAAACTATTATAATTATACATACTATATCATCTTACCATGACTATGATATTTGGTATATGGATTCCAAAACTACATTCCTTAAGGGGAAACATCCAGAATATTTCTTTATGACACAACTAAAAGTTTTTGTTACTCCAGGTGATTCCAAAAATATTTTCATGTTTCATATATCTATTTATGGATTGAATCAAGCATACAGATAATAGAAAATTTGATTCTATAAAGCTATAAAATAATTTGGTTTCATTAATAATGAATGTGAGCCATATGTTTACAAGAGGTTTAGTTTAAATTCATTCATTATCCTATTACTATATGTTGTTGAAATATTACTTATTGAAAATTACATACTAGTCTTATAGTCTGTTAAGGACTAGTTAAAAAAGTGTTTCTCTATGAAGGGCTTAGAAGAAGAAGCTTATATTATATGGATCAAGATCATTCGTGATAGATTCAAGAGGTTTATTGGACTAAGTTGAAGAACATATGTTTACAAGATACTAATGAGATTTATTATAGAACAATTCAATAGGGGATTGGTTCCAATGTCACATGGTTTACATCTTTCTAAGAAAGTGTTTCCTTAGAAACAATAGAAGAAATATTGAATGAGTAAGATCTGATAGGCTTCAATGATATAATAAATCATTTATGTCATGTTATGTACTAGAAATAATGTTTCCTATGCATTGAAAATGGTAGGTAGATATCAATAAAATCCAAGGGAACAATATTGGATAGTTGTTAAGGCTATCATTAAGTATCTGAGAAGAACTATGGGTATGTTACTAGTGTATGGAGGAGGCAAATAGCTTTTCATCAGGTGATATATTGATGCTAGTTTTTATATAGATCAGAATGATCTGAAGTCATATTCAGGTTATGATTTCTATCTTGAAAGAGGATATGTGAGCTGGAAGAGTTCAAAAAATCTAGTTATTGTTTATTCTATAGAAGAGTGTGAGTATGTAGAATCTTTTGATGCATCCAAGGAATCCATTCGGATATGTAACATTTTATAGGATCATGGTGTGGTACCCAATATTACATGCCATATCACATTTTATTTTGATAATACTACAGAAGTGTCTCTTACAAAAGAGACAAGGTCTCACCAACGGGCAAAGAAAATTCTCCAGAAGTATCACCCCTTGAAGTATTTTTATCAGAGGGGTAAAGTTACAGTAAGAAGAGTACCTATGGAAGTGAACATGGTAGACCCAATGACTAAAGGTCTATCTTAGCAGAATCATGAGTATCATGTGATTGATTTCTAACTAAAGGTTGTTAGTAGTTGGCTCTAGTGAAAGTGGGAGTCTGTTGGAGTTGGTGCCCTAGAACAAACTTATGTGTACTTTATGACAACCTGTATTCATAGTTTTTAACATCAATAAACTTATTATCACATCATGATTGGTATTTTTCATAACATAGTACATGATAATGTCCCAAGACTTGTTGTCACATTAGAAGGGCATAGCAGTTCCCCACTATGATGAGAACCCATAAGGGATACGATGTTATTCTTAAATATATGTTCTCTATCCAGATGATATAATTTTAGGGAAAAAACTGATAAAGGCTATCGAGGGTGGAGACTCATAGGACTTTGAGTCACATTCTCATGGAGTACACCCCTGGTAATATCTAGTGTAGGATATTATGAGAAAAAGACCCACGAGTAGAAATTATGAATTTATATATGCCATTTAATGTTCCTATCCATGGATGTGTGTATTGATCCTTTGATTTTAAAATTACTATTAATGAGTATTAGGAGTCACATACATTGATGTATTGATGAAAACCATGATGAAATATGTTCCCAATGAGGTAGGATATGTTAATTGCACCATGAGTAATATTGCATTAATGAATAGTATGGGAAATGATTTTTCCCCTTATGTTATTTAATGGAATTTGATATCTCAGGAATGTTGATGAAAATGATATATCCTAAATAAATACATGGTCATGGTATTCTATAGGGAACTTCATTTTACAAGAATTCAAAGAAAAATACATTGAACAGATCGGTTGATGGAACCTACATGAAACCTGCATTATTAAAGATATCATGATAAAGGGATTATATTACATTGTAAGCAACTATATGAGGTATTATATCATTCCAACATTAGTTTATTTCTATATGGGTGTCTTGGAATATTACTAGACACTAACCCTGTACTTTAGACTACGTCACATAATGCCACTGAGAAATAGGCCTAGAGGGTCACACACAAAGTGTATATAGAATATCAGTTAAATAATAATATAATTATTTGTTATTTAACAAGTTGAATAAATATTATTCCCACACATGGTTTTATAATTATTCAGGATTTCTTTATTTCATATTTTTTGTCACCACTTATTTGAGAGAATATAATTTTTTAAGAATATTTAATTAATATTTAATTATTATTTAGTGAATATAATATTCAATTATTTATTTATGAATAATACAGTGATATTTATTTAATAAATAAATAGTCATTATTCAAGGAATGATAAATATTATGGTGGAAAAATGGACCAATTTTATTGGTTCGGTGAAAAATAATAAATATTGAATATTATTTGATTAAATAATATTTAATTTAATCCTCATGTTAAGCACATGTCATAAAATAATAATATTTTTATTAGTGTTATTTGAAATGGGGTTCTGTAGGGATTAGATAAATAATAAAGGGAACTTTTATGATTATTTTATTTTAACCCCAGCAGTATATAAACTGAATTATATGATTTTCTAAAAGAGCCAATTAATTTGTTTGGTTGAACACAATAGATTTAGATAATCCTATCAATCCCTTGAGAGCTCCAATATCGAAGAAAATTCTTTGGAATAGGGAGAGATCTTCCTCTACCTCCCACTCTCAAGTCAAGATAGATCAAGGATAATGCTTTAGAATCAGTTCTAGAGGTGATCAAAGGTGGACGACACAAGCGATAGGGCCTACCATGAAAGCACCCAGAGATTTGAACAGTTATGTTCATAGATCTGTAGAACACATGTGGATCATCGCTAGAGGGAATATCCTCTTGATTCCTACAACATAATGACAGTACAACGTAGATCTATTTTTAGATCCATCAATGAATAAATAATTCAAATAAGGTAATTATTTATTTAATTAAATTGATTATAAATAATATTTGATGATCTTATATCTGGTTCTGATGTTCTATACCCTATCTATATTATTCGATTCAATTCCTTATATCATGATGTTTATCATTGTGTAAATCTCAGATTGATCACTGATCATGACAAAATCAATGTTGGGAATGACCCATAGCATGACCCATGGCCAAGGTGTTCTATGACCCATGCATATAAAATATTTAAAATTACTATTTTGTGGGTAAAAACATATCTAATGAACTATCATTGAATACCTTATGTCAACTTAATCTTGGCATACTAATATCTGATTTAAAATAAGAAAATGGTAATTTTAGACCTGGTTTTATAAAACAGATTTCACATTCAATCTAATATAAATATAAATTATCTATTGATGATTTACATTAAATTAGCTTATGATTTTCATCATTCAATTTTTATTAGTGAAATTTTAGAAAAATGTTTTCATTTAAGCTATAATATAACCCTCAATACAAAAATTATACTAAAGTTGATTTTACTAAGCTATCACAACATCAAAACTAAAATAAATTATTATTCTGAGTACCTTAACTGCATGAGAACATTTGATCCATTACATAATATTGGTAGAAATTATTTTCCAATAGAATTTTACCCTGAATTTTTGAAAATATATTTTGATGTGATAATTATTTAAAGTAATTAACTACATTTATGAATTGGTATTTTCAAACACTCTATGTATCGTATGTTCAATTAAATTTGTTTCATTAAAATCAATGATTGTTGTTATTATTTTTTATGGGGTGGTTTGTCTTGGAAGATTGTAATATGACTTTGGTTGGAACTCATGATGTTGCGTTTGGTTTTCTTTTGTTACATGTTGAGATCATGTTTTTATTTAATTTTTTCTAGGAAGATTCTGAATGTTTTATTTGATAATTTTCTAAAACTATTTTGGATAGTTTATCTGAATATTAACGTTGAAATTGAGCAGTAATTGTGTTTTCTATGAAAATAGATACATTTTTTATTGAAACCTCTTGATTTTATTTTGTGAAAGTTTTATATAGTTTCACTATTGGTTATATTTAAAAATATTAATTTTATTTTGAGGGAATTTTATGGCTTTTTTGATACAAACCCTTTGGACCATTTGAAAAATTCTCATGGATTTAGCATATTTTATAAATCAGTTCAACTTATTGGAATTCCATCTTGGAAGCTTTATAATAATTTTTTTATGTTATGATTTTTTTTTGAAATGCTATATATTGTAATTTTCATCCATGTGGGGATATATGATGGTTAGAAAGTGAGGGAATTCCACAACACTAAATTATTAGTGCTTGGTGTAGTAGACATTTTGGCTATAAAAGATGTTTGGCATGTGCTAATAGACTCTCTATGGTCTTTTACCACCATTTCCTTATTGTTATTTTTTCCAAAATTCATTTTTTATTATATTTCGGCATCCTTTATCTTTCTACATAGGCTTCATCATATATGTCTATTGACTTTTGATTATATATCAACTATTGTGTGATCTATTCTTAGTTGATCCTAAATTTCATTTGAATTTTTATAGAATTATTTGCAGCGTTTGTGGGTTTTCTCCCATCTCATGTACGTTATATAAATACATTATCCCTCATACATTTATTCAAATTTTTTAATATTTTTTTAGTGGGTTTCAAGGTGGTGACCTTTGATGATAAATGGGGCATTAGGAAGTATGGAAAGATATAATGAATAAGTAATTTATATGTATTTCTCAATCCCTAATAACATCATATCATTAAATGTGTATTGTATTTAAATATCTTTATGGCTCTTTCAATCCAATCCTAAGGCTTACAAGATTAATTCCATGAATTCATTATTTAGATAAACCTAAATATCCATTGATACTATCCATGAAGAGTGGCTTGAAGGGTTCGACTATACCCACAGTCAAAGGAAGAGGTGAGAAAAAACATCTATAATTTTCTCAGATTATAAGTATGAATCATTAAAATTTATTTGGACTATATCAATATAAATTATTAAAATTTATAGATCCAAATTTTTAAAGTTCAAGAATATAAATATAAATATTATTTCATATTGGAAATCCTCACTCTTGAGAGTTTATTAAATTTATATTTCATCACCAGGTATTGATGTGGAAGAAGAGGGTGATTGGGTTGCGGAATCCAAGGCAAGTACCAGAGTACAGAGAAGTACTACTAGTGATGGGTTTCTCACTATTTGTGGGGATTTAATGACCTAAAAATATAGTCCTATATGGTATGGGTTGTGATGAAATTTCACCATATTTGAAAGGGGAGGTATAAGGCCATGGATTAGAGGATGGATGTCTATCCCACAGAAATATGCTTGCTAAACGTATACCTGGATAGATTATTAAATTGATGAATCAATGGAGAAATATATTTTTCAACATTAATATAAAAGGAAAAGATATACTAGATAAAATGTGCATTCATCTCTGTTTCTAATAATTAATTATCTACCCTTTTATAAAGAACCACTAGAATATTAAAATGTTCACTAGTTAAATTTGATAAGTGTAATTATAATGTTTATGAACATTTTTGGGTGGAAGAGAATATTTGTAGACATGTGAATATTATTATTTTGTATAAATATAATGTTTAGTGATATCTATGTAATATGTGAAATATATTCCCTAACATATTTTTTATCCCAATTTCTTAGCATTCTAGATAGATTGTGCACACGACCTAACTTCTACATAGATTACACAGATGGCCAATGTGTGAAATATATAATTTCGAATATATTTTATTATTCTAATTTAATTTTATACCAAATATAGAATCTATTTTTATGTTATAATTATCATCGCTGATAGGGAATGTGAATAAGATAGTGATGTATAGGAGAAAGCATTCATTTTCAAGTTCCATTTTATGGTATCACCATGGTTCATTTACTAATGGGTTTTGTGACCACTCATCACTAATAGAATTTCAAATATTTTCGATGGTGAATTTGCGATGGGTAAGTTACCCCTCACAAATAGAAATTGGACATTAACTATTTCTGATAGATGTGTTATTCTAGCACAAATAGTGATCATTTACGGTAGAATATTTCATCCGTTGCAACTAGTTTTGGTAGGATTTTCTGCTTCCCAGTTTCAAACATATTCATGATGTGCATTTGCGATGGGACTCTACTTCCATTAAAAAATTTCATTGAATCTTGAGTAATTTTGTTGAGCATTAATTCTTATCACAAATACCTTTGATGGAATAACTATTTGTGATAGCATTAATTCTATCACAAATAGTCTGTCACAAAAAATCTATCAATTTAACATCCCCCTTCCTCTTCATCTCATCTCTTACTCCCTCTCCCAAACCACCATGGTATGTAGCACCCGCCCGCTCCGCTACGTGCCACTCCAACACACTTTGTTTTACATGATTTTTTACATATCCGGATTCGATTTGCCTTTGAACAGATTCTATTTATCTCTGTTTTGATTATATTTGGGTTTTATTCATTTTATTATATGATTTATTTTTGGCTCTATTCCACTCCATCACACTCTGTTACAAGATATTGTTATAGATCCGACTTCAATTCATTGTGGTATGAATTTATCTTGTCTTCGTTTTCATTATTTATGGGTATTATTCATTTTATTACATGATTTTTTTTTGTAAAAATATAGGTTTATCATTTTATATAATTTTCATTATTTATTTGGTATTTAGAATAATTGAAATTTTTATTTGTGTCTGTATATATATATATTAATATATTTCCTATTTGATATATCTATGTTTCTATAAACCCTTGGTTTAATAATTTATCTAATTCTGACTTCAATTCGTATTGTTTATTATTCCCTATTTCATTTTGATATTTTTATGTGTTCCTATACATATAAGTTATTATAAATTTCTAGAAAAATGAAAATGAAATAGGTTGACAATTTTCTAGTCATGAGCAATAACAAATTTGATTATCATTTGGACATGATTGACAAAAATTCGTTATGATTATGAATTGAAAATCAGAAATTTTATGATTTACACCAATTTACTAATTTATAATATATTTTATTAATTTATATTAAATTATACAAATTTTTATTAATTTATTTATATATTCTATAATTATTTGTATTCTTGTAGTATTTTTAATTATTTTTAATTTTGAAAAATGTCTTTAATTTTTATATTTTCTAATATTTTAAAGTATGTATAATCATTTTCAATTATATTTAATTCTTTTTAATTTTTTTTTAATTTTTTTTATTTAATTTGTTTTTTTTAATTATTTGTAATATTTGGTAATATTTTTAATGATTTTAAATTTTTTAAATTTATTTGTAAATTTTTTTTATATCTTTCATGATTCATAATTTCGTTAAAATTTTCATTATTTGGTAAATTTTTTAATTTTTGGTAATTTTAAATATTTTTAAATATTCTTAATATTTTTATTTTTTTTATTTTTTTTTTATTTTCTAATATTTTCAAATAGGTATAAATATTTTAAATTATATATAAATATTTAAAAATTTAAAAATTATATTTCATTATTTTTAATTATTTTAATATTTTTAATGATTTGTAATTTATTTAAAAAATTATTTTTTTAATATTTTTAATGATTTTTAATTTTAAAACTTTTTAATTATTTGGAAATTTTGTAATTATTTGTATTTTTTTATTTTAAAAAAAACTAAAAATTTTAATAAATGTTTTTATTTTTTTATTGTTTTCTAATATTTTTAAATTTTTATAAATATTTTAAATTATCTTTAATTTTTTTTAAATTTTTTAAATATTTTAAATATTTTTTATATTTTTTATATTTTTTATATTTTTTATTTTTTAAAATAGTATTTAATTTTTTTAATTATTTTAATTTTTTGTATTTTATTTTATTTAAAATAAATATAAGTATTTATGATGGATATTTACAATTGAAATTTTTTAGGCAATATGAAAATCATTTGCAACGGGGTCCTCTATCCGTCGTAATTAATTTTTATTTGCCACGATGCATTGTAAATACTTTCATTTGTGACACCGATTTTTTCAACGACACATTTGTGATAGACTCCTGCCCTAACTGTGTCTTCATAAATTCCAAAATATCTAGTAGTTCATTATCAGTCTTCTTGTATTTTTCTTGATTCATCGGCTCATTTTAACCATTATAGTGGCTTGGTATACTGGTACTAATCCTTTTATTTGAGGTTCAGCATCACACGTGACTGAGGTGGGTGGTGACTTGTAACTTCTAGAATCTAACAGGTAAGATGGTTCCTCCTCAACCCCTTGAATTTTGGTTCTTGTATGCCCTTAATGATTTTATGGATGTGGCTTTGGATATTGGTTTGATACTTTATGGTGTAGTCACGTCATTGTGCACATTCCTTTAAAAATCATTAACTAGTTTTTTAGGAAATAATAGTATCTACCACATGTAAACATATTTTTATTTTAATCTTTGATCAATTTGATTGATATATTTTGTGTTTTCATATTGTTCGAGTTATTGTGATTGATTCAAAGTAATGTGTTTAATCTATTTTTTGTGTCAGTCTCTTCGTCCTTTATATTCCATTTCTGTTTTTTCATAATGATTTGTTCAATAGTTCTATTCCAGGCCCAACATTTGACTATTTTTTATAAAAAAAATCAGAAATGCTCTCAATGATATTGTTTCGATTAAGCACGTGGAAAATAATATTAATCTCTTCTATTGTAGAGAAACTAAAAGGTATCAATTATCTTCCTTTATCATAAAATTAGAAATAATTTATTGTATTTCATGAGTTCACATGGTCATACCATATCATCAACCTTTTATGGATAATCCAAAACAATGACGTTGACACGAAACATCCTAAGACTACTGCATTCTCAGGAACCCACCACCAAATAAAAACAGAACAATTAAAGTATCCTTAATGCCATTCCCATACTCCTTTCCTTGTGTTGGGTTTTAAGCTGTATCCACCTTCTCCATATCTATTTTCTTCACACCACCTAAAATTTCCTCACATTACGCTGATTGATACTCGTTCCCCTGAGATACATGTGGTAAGGGATCTATCATCGGTGTGGATCATGGAATTTAATACATATTTTCATATTGAATTGTGACTTAGTTTGTTCAACCATTTTATATTGATTAAATCATGCATACAAAAATATATATTTCCTAGTGTCAACTCTATTAGTACAATGGAAAAAATAAGAAGCAGATACAGTCCAGGTGTGCCCCGTATCAGCCTTCCAGTGTGAAGTGAACAGGAATGTTGGAGTCCATTTTAACTATGACATTGTAAGTGTTTCCTTTTTTCATTCTTGGTTTTTTATTTAATGTTTTGAGTTTTGTTTTTCCTTTTTACTATTTTCTATTTTTCTTATTTCTACTAGTTCCTTATTTTTACTTGTTTTTCCCGTACTCATAGGTCCCCATGGGACTGAAACACATTAAATCCTTGTGTCATTTACCTTTTCTTTGAATGATTTTTCTTATTGTATTATTTTTTCATGGATATGTAATATTCATCTTTTTACTGGAAATATTCAGTTTTTTCCTTTCATTGTTTGGTATTCTCCCACTATTCGGATCACCAATCAACCTCACAAAGTGGTATCAAAGCCTCTCTATCTGTCTTTTTCTATAGAATTTTATAATTGTTTCCTTTTTTCTTTGTTTATAGTTATGGTTACTATCTTGATTTTCCACACATAAATATCACTCTTAAATTTTCACTTTATTTATTGACTTAATTTATTTAATTCCATTGTCCCATCTATATTTCTATGCATTTTATATCTCTTTTAATAAAACCTAGTTTACCCAAAATATTGGTCAGTTGTTGGTGTCGTATGCTTAACATTTTTTGTAATAACATGGAATCTACTTTGTGGTTAAACATGTCAACAGTGAGATATGAAATCTATAAGTTTGATGGTGATAATGAATTTAATTTTTGGTGAATTAAGATGAGATCCCTGCTTGTATAGTAAGGAATAATTGATTCCCTTTGCGGACCTAAGAAATCTGTCATAACTATCCAGCCTTCACCACCATATGAACGACATACTGTACATGATAGCTCCTCTTCTTCTTCTGATTTAGATTCTGAATTTGAATCTGCAACCTCTAATAGGGACTACCAACTGGCCTGAGATAGGGAAAAGAGAGCTACAAGGCCTCATACTCAGTATAGTTAGTATGATATATAATCTTATGTCATTCATGTAGCCCATAATCTTATAGATGATGATCCTCAAACCTATAGGCAATCCATAAATTACCAAGACTCAAAGTAGTTGGTCTTTTCCATGAATGAAAAAATGCAGTCTTAAAAAAACCATACTGGGGCTATTATAAACAAACCAACTAATGAAAATCTAATTGGTTCCAAATGGATCATTAAAAGAAAAGAAGATAACATCAGGGGACATAAAATCAATTATAAATCCTGGTTAGTTTATAAGGGTTTTCTTTAAATAGAGGGAATTAATTACATTGAAATTGTCCCCCTATTGATAAGTATTCATCCAATATGATTTTATATGATTTTTTTACCTATAATGATCTATATATTCAACAATTAGATGTTAAAACCACGTTTTTAGCATGGTGATTTGAATGAAAAAATTTATATGAAACCACTTGATGGTTATCATAATTAATTAAAATTGAATCAAATATACCTTTTGAATAAATCCTTTTATGGCTTGAAACAATCCTCTAGGTAGTGGTACATAAAATTTTATTCATGCATGTTTGATAACCATTTCATTATAAGTCAGTTTGAGGCATGTGTTTATTGTAAAACAACCAAAAATGACATTCTTTACCTACTGCTTTATGTTGATGACATGCTTATCATTTCCAAAAATATGAATCTCATTTCTACTATTAAATCACAATTAAAAGGTATGTTTGAAATGGAAAACCTAAGTGTAGCTAATGAAATTTTAGGTAGTGATATAATTAGGGACATGCCAAATAAAGTTCTTTATTTATCTTATCATTATTATGTTTAAAGAATAATCAAGAGATATATGTTTGAATCTCTTAAATGAATAAATATACCTCTTGGATAACATTTTAAACTGTCTTTAACTCATGCACCCATAGCTACTGATTATATGCACTTTATGTCTCAAATACGCTATTCTAATATTGTGGGCAGTATCATGTATTGTTTGATTTTCACTTTCCTAGATATTTTCTATGCAATCTGCACTTTAAGAAGATTCATGGCCACAACAGGGAAGCCACATTGGGATGTACTTAAGTGTATTTTAAAATACCTATCTTCTAGATTTAACATTTCTTTGTGTTATGGTAAAAACATGGATACTACTGAAATAATTTCTGGTTATGTTGATGCTTACTATGTTGGAAACATTGTTACTCGTAAGTCTTTAACCAATTACTTATTTACTACTTACGGTGGTATTATTTCATGGAAATGTAATATTCACTCCATAATTTCTCTTTAAACTAGGGAATCTGAGTACATTTCCTTAACTGAGGCTGTTAAAGGCAGTTTGTGGATCAAAGGTGTGTGTTTTGAACTTGGAATACATGATTATGTTATCAATGTATATTCTGAAACTATACAAAAATTAGTGTTTAGCGACTATTTTTAGCAGTGGTTTATTAAATAACACCCCAAAAACATTTATTTTTTTCATAAACCCAACACTTCTCCCCCAGAACCCCCACTCCCCCGACCCCCGTGAACCCCCCGAGCCACATCATCCCTCACCGCACCTTGCTACTGGTCCCGAGCCTCACTTCGCCTCTCTCCCTTTTAATCATGTCTATTGTGGCTTATAACCTCTTTGATCATCAAAAAACATATACACATTAATCAAGGTACCTTATCCTTCCTATTTTCTATATCATTTTCTATTTTTTTGGATGTTCATTAATGTAAACCCCTCTATTTTATTTGGATGGTCATTCATTTAAACCCCTTTATTTATTTCAATGGAAATCTAGAATTGCATCAAAATAAAAACCTTAAAAATTATGAAATATAATGAATTAAATTTTTTTAATTTGAAATGTTGTATTGTGCATGTTGAAATATCATTTATTTTTTTATGTGATTGATGCATTTTTTTTCTTCATGTGGACCCTATGGAGATTTAACCATTAGTATTGGTAACTGCGTTTGAGTTAGAGCGTGTTGTTCAGTGAAAAAATGGTTGTTTGGAATGATATTTTACATTAGATTATGTGTTATATATTTGTGTCATGATCATGGTTGTGGTGATGATGTGTGATACAGGAGCATGGAATTGATATGTGAATTATGTATGGGGTTTTGTATTGTCTTGGTTGTTTCCTAGTAGTTATAGATTGATTGAAAAGTCTCATTCTCAAATTAAATGAACTTCACATGTATTAAGTTTAATGGGTATTGAAATAAAGGTATGATAGAATAAATTATATTATGCATGATGAAGGTGCATTATGTTTTCCTCTAGATCATTTTAATTTATTTTTTAAATGATAAAATTAAAATAATAAATTGTTCTGATATTAAACATGTAAAATAATTTAATATTGTCCATGTTTATTATTTTGATATGAATCATGTCTATGGTTGTGATGTAGAGAATATTTATTATGTAAATATGGGAATCTTTGTGTTTCTCTATCATCAATTGATTTCATTGTGATTACCTTAGGTTTACTTATTTTAAATTTCACATTTAGAACATTTATTTTGTTATGAATATCATATGAAACATATTGGAATTATCTTATAGGTTTCATCTTGAAACTTGTCTACTAGAATCCATTTTGGGTCATCAGGTACTAACCTGGTTACCCCAACACTTAACCTCACCTCTTTCGATCAATTCCAGTGATACATCTATTGTATCCACTAGTCATTATAGTTATATCCAATAATGTAATTTTAATATCTAGTACAAACCATAATAAAATCATAAGGGAAGGTCATCATAATAGATATTTCTAATCATATAGAAAATCCATCACATACAACATGATATTTAAAGATAGGATCACAATATCCAAACTCTCTCACATGTTGAATCATTCCCTCTGGGTAGGGTCCCATGGACACATCTCATGTCCACTAGTCAAAATCAGATGTAATCTAAGGAGGGTATCTCAATTTCCAACCTACGACACATGCCAAACAATATCAGTACAAGGTAGGTCCCATGTATACATACATATATATTGAGCATTATTAAAAGTCGTTTGAGGAAAAAATATTAATATTTTACCTTCCATATGAGGTAAACCATGCTAACAAGAGGTATATACCATTGATAAACACACACACACACACACACACATATATATATATATAACTCAAGAAAATATGAGAACCTAGGAGATGAAACTATATACTCTGATCTTTATGTCTCTAGTCCTCAACCTCATCTCAAACATAAACATCTACTACATAGAATCCCTAATGATCTCATGCCCTCAGGCCGAACTGACATCACAACTTGACCCTATGATCATACAACTCACTATGAACCTCATGGGGTTTTAAATATCCTAATATCACTAGATTCTTGTTCTCCTTCCTAGCACTTCCCAAGAACCAAGTCCATATATGAACTAACCAAAATCCACTCAGTTCCTCCAAGGAATACCCCTTTCAACACTATCTAAGTCTTACACAACTTTTCACTAGGAATTATTACTTATATAATGATTTCTCCTCACTCCCTTAGGATACCCACACTCAAGAGAGACTATTACCCCAATTACAATCACTTAGTTACACTAAACACACCAAAATAGAGTAACTATTCTCTTCTATGAAGCACCAACATAGATACACCAACCATTTCATAATGGGAATAGTCTTTTTGGATTTGACCATTTTTATATTATACTCCACCTATCTACCATTTCATCATTTATTATGGGTTTCAAATATTTTTTTAGTCTTTTTCAACTATATATCAACATTTCTCACACACCCTTCTTTGATTCTTCATTTTAGACCTAGAAATTTTTTCTATCATTTGTGTATATTTTATAAATACAAAAAATATTTGGATGGAATCCTCAATATAAGTTTATAAAATCGGTTGTAGTAACATGGAAAAAGAAAACATTATTTAAAATGCTTAATTATTTTTCATTGTTATGTATATTTTTTTTAGTATTTTGAATCCATTATCATCTCCAATTTTTTATGCATAATTTTTTTTTGATTTATATGTTCTAAATTTAATTTAATTTGATTAAATGATTGGAATTCCAAGGAGGAATCACTATACTATTCCATAGACCACACCAATAGATGTTGATCCATTTTTCTTCCTCCCTATAGCATCTGAGACATCATCTATTTGTCCCCCTGCACCATCTCTCACACCTTCTGTGTGCATCCCATCAATAACTTAGTTTGCTCCTTCCCATTTAGCAGCCTCAACAATGGATGAGTAAGGCTCCATTCCTTGTTATTCATGGAGATACTGAAGGGTTACTGTTATAGGTACAAATTTTAATATGAATAAATTTATTTCACTTTTTTATACTAAATGTTTGTTCATATAATATGGAAATAATGAAACTATAGAGAAAAATATGAAAAGTTCAGATTTATGGAATCTGACTGGACTAAATATAGTTGTCTCATTTAATTACTATAGGGTCCTTATAGATGACTTCATTGTATTACTTTGTTCCAGATTCTAGGTCAGCTCATCGCGGAGCTGTTTTCCCTTCCGATTGCGTATGATGATTGGAGAAATATTCCTTCATCTTGAAAGAATGAATTTTTTGATTCAAAAATAAAGGTAATTTTAATACATTATAGTATAATTGAATATCAATATGTTATTAAATATTAATATTTTTAAATGAATTTCGATGTATAGATGTTTTTACACTTTATGGTCACATATGTTCTACCATGAAAGTGGACATTGAAAAATCTAGGCAAGAAATGGAAAGACATTAAATGAATATTATGGGGTGATGTCAATGGTACTTCGTTGAGCACAGAATAGATGTATGACAAGGATCCCATTGGGGTACCTAAAGACAAATAAAATGTTTTTATTGACAAACAGTGTGATGAGAAGCACATGGTATTTAAATATATACTATTATATTAATGGCATTTTAAATTTATACATTTATATAAAAAGTATATTAAATTTCATACATTACTATTAAATTACATTTTATTTATTTCAGGATATTTCATGGAAGAATGCATCGAGTCAGGCTATGAAAATCATCCCTCACACTATGAGGTCAAAGAGTTTTTCTAAAAGCTAATCAAATTTGGAAATATTTTCATGAGTTTAAATATTTATAAGAAAATATAATCTATTTAATATATTCAATTGATGATATAACATTTTTAATGCAGTCACAATGTTTAGGCACCAAGTATTTCGAATTGAAGTGTGGTTGGATGTTCATAATAAAACATGATGGGAGTTTTTTAAATGAGTCTACCAAACATGTTGGGGAATGAATTCATTTTTCATTATAATAACTTATTATTAGTTTTCACTATGTTAATATATATTTCTTATAATGTGACTTATAATTGATTTATAGGTAAAAATTAAAGAACTATGGGATGTGAATCCCGCACAGCGCTACTCAGCCTCCTAAGAAGACCCAGTAGTTAAAGTGCTTGGGAAGGAGCATCCTGGTCAAGTGCGTGGGATGGGTTTGGGAACCTTACCATCTGAATTCTTTAGCAGGCCATCAGGGATTGAAGTTGAATCTACTACTATTTGTATTCGATATGATCCGAGATATTATTTTTCTATAGAAACAGAATTCAGTAATAGGGGCTAAAATATCCTATTTGCAAAAATCATTGGTTGATTTATATCAGAACACAGCCAGATCTGTCCTTGGTGAAATTTCATCTATGAAAGGTGGTGATTAGGTAAATCACACAACTTCAAAATCATTTAGTTTTCAAACATATATTGATTTTAAGTTTAAATATAAATATAAAACATTATTTAATTTTCAATATAATTTTCTTACAGGTTCCATAAGTAGTAAGTAGAGATGGAGGTGGAGAGGGTGACAAGCAGTGTTCATAATTGGATAGTGATTAGTGGTCTTGTTGATTTGTTGGAAAAATATGGAAACAGAGGGTTTGTTCATGTATCATGTATCTTGTATCATGTATCATGTATCATGTATCATGTATCATGTATCATGTATCTTGTATCATGTATCATGTATCATGTATCATGTATCATGTATCATGTATCATGTATCATGTATCATGTATCATGTATCATGTATCATGTATCATGTATCATGTATCATGTATCATGTATCATGTATCATGTATTAGGTATCATGTATCATGTATCATGTATCATGTATCATGTATCATGTATCATGTATCATGTATCATGAATCATGAATCATGAATCATGAATCATGTATCATGAATCATGAATCATGTATCATGTATTAGGCATCATGTATCATGTATCATGTATCATGTATCATGTATCATGTATCATGTATCATGTATCATGTATCATGTATCATGTATCATGTATCATTTATCCTGTATCATGTATCATGTATCATGTATCATGTATCATGTATCATGTATCATGTATCATGTATCATGTATCATGTATCATGTATCATGTATCATGTATCATGTATCATGTATCATGTATCATGTATCATGTATCATGTATCATGTATCGTTTAGCGTGTACCATGTATCGTGTATCGCGTATCATGTATCATATGTGGCACAGAGTGGTCACCTAACATTTTCAGTGTTTAGCGGCTATTTTTCAACAGGTCGTTTCTTAAAAACCACCACAAAAACATTTATTTTTAAAAAAAATCCAACACTTCTCATCCAAACCCCCCACTCCCCCGACCCTTGCGACCCCCCTAAGCCTTACCACCCCTCATCGTGCCATGCCGCTGGTTAGGAGCCTCGTGGCCCCTCGCTCCATTTTGATCATATCTATTATGTCTTATAACCTATTGGATCATCAAAAAAACATATGAAAGTTAATAAAGTGATAAATCACAATTTATTGAATATTTTATTGATAATAAATGTTATAATTTCTTTACATTGTCGTAACTATGTTCATTTATGGAATATTTGGTATTAGATCATTCATTTGAAAATTTGATCAAAATTCTAGTTTTACCCTTTAACAATTCACTGTATAATTTCGAATATAAATATTTTTAGTTGAATATTTGAACTTAATATTTTGTAAATTTTCTAGTGACATAATTTTTTATAACATTCATTTAGGACATTGGAGCTAAATCATTCATTGGGATGGTGAAAATGGTCTATAAAGTCAAAGTTGGGATAGACTTGCTAGATTGGACATGGGTTCTGTATTTGGGCTATAACGTCTTCATCTGGGGTTGGATTAGGCCCAATATTTGGTAGGAGCTCAAGGACTCATTTTCCCACGAATTTTCCTTCTTTAAAGATAGATGATTCATGTGTTTTGGTGGTCAAATGGGCAGTGAAAGTTGTCATAAAATATTTGTCCGAGATTCCCCATTCACACTTGAAATCACATTGAACCTAGAATCCCCAACACTATATAAATAGGTGTTTTCCTCATTTTTTGAGTTTTGTATGTTCATTACGAGATTGATTGCATATAAAAATTTCTCTCACCCAAATTCTCTAACCATTGTAAGAGGGGTAGCTCTTGAAGCAAGGATCCCCTCATCGAAGCCTTCTACTCTTCTTCATGTTGTAATGTTTTCCTGTGCGTAATAAAATTCTTTATTCATATTTTATTTATTCTCTTTTATTCTATTTTTTTCAATTATATTTTTATCTACTCGTCCTATTTGGGTTGGAATTAATAGTGGAGGTTATATTTAGTTCTACCCTTTCAATCCTTTTCTAATGAAAAACGTCTCCACGATGACCACACTTCCCATAGAAGAGTAGTTCTCTTAGTGATCGATCTATCTTCTACCCTATTCATTTAATTATTTTTAATAATTGAGATAATGTAATTCACTTAACATTATCCATGAATTCAGTTTTTATACCATAAGAAACTAAGAAAGCAATTTAACAATTAACAAAAAAACACGCGAGGTCGAGTATTGTGTAAATTGTGAGAGCTCAAACTTAATCGGTAAAACAAGACCACGTGGGATAAATTTGCAGAGTTCAAATATAATTCCTAGGCTCAATTCATACTCATTTTTTAGAATGTACATGTGACTTAATTTAGGACTAAACATAAGCTATATTTAGAACATTAATCAAAGTAGGGTGCCGTGATTTCATGTTTCATACCTAGCCCAGGGTTTAATTCACTTCATCTTTGTGGTAAAGTTCATTATCGTAGGGTTGAGAGGTTAAAAAGTTAGGGGATCATAATTAAGTGGATGTTAATTTATATTATAATGATAAATAATTTATTTAAGCGGTAGAGTTATATTTATTACACCTTTTAAAGTATTTTCTAAAAAAACATCTTCTTATTGCGTCAAATTTCATTTCAAAATTAAAAACAAAAAAATGAAATATTATTCCAGTAAACTTATTCTAGTTTTATAAACAATTAAAAACCCCTCCATTATTTTAGGAAGTGTTTTTATTCTCTATTATTTTATTTTTATAATACCTTTAGGATATTGTTTTAATTTACTTCATCCTTTGAGAGACGACCTTGGTTAGCCACTCTACTGCACCTAAGTAACCCGAAACTGAACATCATTTGAAAGTGCACACGATTGCGCCTTAAAAATTGGAACTGTTTTCGGGGAGTCAAGTAATTTATTCAACCAATTAGAGGAATTTTTTTATTTTTCATTTAAATATTTTATTATCCTCTTTCTTTATTCTTTCCACTTTCTCAAGTTTTTTTCCTCTTCTCTTACTCTCTTCTTTTATTTTTATCTTACCAAATCAAACATCTATTCTTTTTATTGTGGTCCACTTTTCTTCATTTATTTTTTATATTTCATTGATTTATGACACAAAATAATCCCAAAAATATCTTAGATCTTGACCCTGAGATTGAACACAGCCTTAGGGCTCGAATCAGACATTCTCAGTCTATGGGAAGTTTCAACATTCAACCAGTTGGAGATTTCCTCCACTCCCAGAACATTGAAATTGGAAGAAATTAAAATTAAAACATAAAACAAGAACAAATGTCTGAAAATAATGGAAATTAACTTAATATAACCATTTGAGAATTGGCTTCACCTGATATTAATTATCAACCAAATTGCATTGCATACCCAAATCTTGAATAAGATTTTGAACTAGAATCTAGGTTAATTCACTTGCTTCCAAAATTTCATGTCTTCTCTAGTGAGGATCCAAATAAAAAACATAAGGAATTTAATTTCGTTTGATCAACCTTAAAACCAATAAATGTTTCTATTGATCAAATAAAACTATGATCACTCCCATTTTTACTTGATGGAACTGCAAAAGATTAGATGTATTATTTATAACATGAAAATGTATCTTGTTGGAACAATTTGAAACATCTTTTATTGAAGAGATTTTCTCTATAATCAAGGAAAACTTACATTGGTAAGGATATCACTGGGATTAATCAATCACAATGGGAGTCAATGTATGATTACTGGGAGCAATTCCAGAAGTTGTGTGCAAGCTGCCCACATCACCAAAGTAGTGATCAACTCCTCATCCAATACTTATACGAAGGAGTTACACATATGGATAGAAGCATGGTGGATGCACCGGCTAGAGGATCATTAGTGGAAAAGACACCAGTAGCTACACGTGTGTTGATTAACAATATGGAACAAAACTCCCAACAATTTGGCGATCGAGGTACACCACATGTTAGAGGAGTACATCAGGTAAGTCCTTCCTCTCTTGAAAATCATTTAATTGATACTAAGTTGGAATAATTGACCAGTATGGTGAGGTAGATTGATTTGGCATAAAATAAATCCCAACCCCCTATATCAAGGCCTTGTGGCATTTTCACTAATACAAGCCATCCAACAGACTGTTTCCCCAACTATAGGAAATAGAAGATTGTGCAGAAGTGTTTCCTGGGAGACCATATCAGTAGCAGCAACAACAATATTCCCAAAAGAAGTTTGATTCCTTTTCAACAACATAAAACCAAGGGTGGAAAGATCAATCAAACCTAATTTATGGCTTTGGACAACAAGAAAGGCCCCCCTTTCAATGAAACTTCCATCAACATCCACCTTACCAAAAAGGTTTCCTATAACCCCAAAGGTGATTTGAAGACCATACATCAATAAGTCAACAAAAAGGTAATCCCAAAACCTAGGTAAATTATAACACTGATGATCTTTTGAAATAAATTGTTCTTAATCAGAAGAATGAGCTAAAGAGTCAAGGTTTCGAGCTGTTGGAGTTAACGTCTCAAATGAGCCAAATTACCACTAACCTTTATGAATTAGTAAGTAAGAATTCTGGAAATGTACATTCCTAACCTACTCTAAAGATGAAGGGGAATATCAGTTCCATCGCATTGAGAAGTGGGAAGAAAACTACAGATATATCTACACCTATCATTCCACCGAGATTCACCTCAATTCCAGAAAATCCCCATTCAAAATTAGCTGACGAACAACCCAAGGAGAAAGATAAATGTAAGAAAAAGATTAATGATGTTCCTCCTAAACCTCTTACCATTCCAAAAAAGGTTGTACAAACCAAAAATATGGATGAAGAGGTGATTCAAAAATAATTTTGGGATATATTAAATTGTGTGGAGATCAACACCTCTCTACTTGATGCCATCATGCAAATCCCAAGGTATGCATAATTCTTAAAGGAACTTTGTACCAATAGAAGAGGTCTCAAGAGAAATGAGAGGATAAATATTGGCGGGAATGTGTCATAACTCATTACCCCAACTCTAGAAATGCCAAAAAAAGTGAGAGGATCTAGGGACATTTACTATCCAATGCACCATAGGGGAGTTTCAATTTTCTGATTCTCTTTGTGATTTTGGAGCTTCTATAAATGTGATGCCTCACTCTATATTCTCTTCTTTGTAGGTTAGTGAGTTGAAATCGACGAGAGTAGTGGTGTAGTTTGAAAATAGAGCTACATCATATCTAGGGGGATTCCTTGAGGGTGTACTTGTTCGGGTAAGAGACATGATCTTCCTAGCATATTTCAATGTGCTTAACATGGAGGATGATCAGTAAAGTTCTCATTCCCCCATTAACATAGGTAGAACCTTCCTCAAAACTGAAAAAACAATCATAAATGTTAACAAGGGTACACTTTACATGGAATTTAGGGATGAATTTTCCATATTTAATGTTATGGATCCCATGAAGTACCCCTCATAGGACCATTCTGCTTTTTTTATCTCCCTTTTTGAACCACCAAGTAAAAACCCCATGGATTTTGATTGCCTGATAATTAGGGAGATTAAGAGTATTAGTTCTAGTGTGATGTGTAAGAGTACTCCCAAACCTATTTAGAATTCGCAAGACTCACTTAGATTTGATTTTGAAATGGAATCATATTTTGATGTTGATCATTTGAACTCTGATTATGAAATGTCTATTGAGTATGCAGATGGATTTGATTCTTTATTCTCTGTTTGTGATGATTTATATTTTGATATTGATGCTCTTTGTGCACATATTTTTGTTCCTTCAATGTCTCCATCCATAGACCACCCCCCATTATTGGAGCTCAAGCCATTTCCACCAAATCTTAAATACTCATACTTGTTGAGTGGAGAGAGATTACTTGTTATAATTTCTAATAATCTTCCTTTTTAACATGAAGAATTTTTTTTGAATATTTTGAGGGAGAACATTAAGGAAACCGGGTGCACCTTGGCTGACATATCAGGTATTGAACCCTCCATTTGCGTGCATAGGATTATTTTTGGGGATGGGGTTAAATTAGTGAGGCAGACATAAAGGAGAATTAATCCAACCCTTTTGGAAGTTGTTAAAAAAGAGGTTGAAAAATTGATCAAGGTAGGTATAATTTATCCCATTTCAGATTCTCAGTGTGTAAGTCCTATTTAGGTTGTGCCTCAGAAAAGTGGTGTTACAATTTTTAAAAATGACAAATATGAGTTAGTTCAAATGAGGGTGAAAAACATTTGGTGTGTGTGTATTGATTATAGGAAACTAAATCAGTACACTCACAAAGACTATTTCCACCTCCCATTTATTGATTAGATGCTTGAGAGACTAGTTTGAAAAAACAGTACTATTTATTGGATGGATTTTCAGGATATTTCCAGGTTCCCATTGCTCCAGAGGATCATGATAAGATAACATTCACTTGTCCATTTGGTACTTTTGCCTACCGAATGATGCCATTTAGAGTTTGCAACACCCCAGGTACCATCCAGAGATGCATTGTGATTATTTTTTCTGATTTTATTGAGACTTGTATGGAGGTATTTATGGATGATTTTATTGTGCATGGATCCTCATTTTATGAATTTCTAAGTAGTTTGGGTAAGGTGTTGAAACATTGTATTGAGAAGAATCTGGTCTTGAACTTTGAAAAGTGTCATTTCATGGTAGAGCATGGAATTGTCTTAAGTCATGTAGTGTCAAAACATAGGATAAATGTTGATAGATCTAAGTAGATTTTATTTCATCCCTACCCTATCCTTCATGTGTGTGTGATGTTAGATCTTTTATAGGGCATGAAAGATTTTATCGGTGCTTCATCAAATATTTTAGTAATATTGATCTTCCTATGTCATGATTACTTCAAAAGAAATATTATTTTGTGTTTGATGATTTTTGCAGGACTTCCTTTGATGAGCTAAAGAACGTTCTAACCACTCCACCAATCATATAGCCCCCATGGTGGGAGATTCCTTTTGAGATTATATGTGATGCCTCTAAATTTGCGGTCAGAGTTGTCTTATCTCAGTGGGTGGAGAGATGTTCACATGTGATTGCATACGCATCCATGACATTGTATTCAGACCAATCCAACTACACGACCCAAAAAATGAGTTTTTTGGTGTTATATTTTCTTTAGATAAATTATGTTCATATTTATTGGGTTCTAAAGTAGTTTTTTCTCTGACCATGCATCTTTGAGGTATCTCTTGAAGAAGCCAGATGCAAAGCCCATACTTATCTAATGGATTATCCTTCTTTAGAAATTTGATATTGAGATAAAGGATATGAAGGGTTCAGAAACCATGGTGACAGACCACATGAGTAGGCTTACTCACACACTAGAGGATGACACCTTGGACCAGGTACCACTTTGGGACAATTTACTCAGTGATTATCTTTATTCCATCTCAAGTATACATCCATGGTATGCTTATTTAGTTAACTACCTTTTGACCTCTTAAATCCCATCAAATTTAAAGAAACATCAAGTCCAAATATTAAAGAGTGGGTCTAGGTTTTATGTGTGGGATGACCCCTACCATTGGTGCATGTGTAGTGACTAAGTTATTTGGAGGTGTGTTCCTATTCATGAGTTTGAGTCTGTTCCACAATTCTGTCAAACACTTTCTTATAGTGGAAACTTTGGACCCCAATGGATAGCTAGGAGTGTTTTAGAATCTGGATTGTATTGGACTATTTTATTTCATGATACTCATGTGTATTGTAAGTCGTGCTCATGTTACCAACACACCGGTAATATTTATAAGAGACGCGAGATTCCCCAACAACTAATATTATTCTATGATATTTTTGATGTATGGGTCATTGATTATATGGGTCCTTTTACTAGTTCATTTGGGTTTTTTTATATTTTGGTTTCTATTGATTATGTGAGCAAATGGGTGGAGGATAAGGCCATCAGGACTGATGATTATCATGTTGTTGTGGACTTTGTCAAACCATGTAATTTTGTAGGTTTGGAGTACCAAAGGCCATCATTAGTGACCAAGGGACACACTTTTGCAATCAGAATTTGGCTTCCTTACTTCAGATTTATGGGGTGATACAAAAAAAGTCAACATCATACCAGCCTCAAACAAATGGCCAGGTTGAGGTTTCAAATAGGGAGTTTAAACAAATTTTGGAGAATACTGTGTAGCCGAATAGGAAATATTGGAGAAAGCGATTAGATGATTCACTTTGGGATTATAGGACAAAATAAAATATACCCATTGGTATGTCCCCATTGTGGGTTGTTTTTGGGAAAGTGTGTCATCTCCCCATGGAAGTTGAGCATCGAGCTTATTGGGATATAAAGAAATGAAACATGGATTTGTCACAAGCTGAAATCCAAAGGAAGTTGAAAATTCAAGAGCTTGAGGAGATTCGATTGTCTTTATATGAGAACTCAAGGATCTACAAGGAAAGGTAAAAAGTATCTCATGATATAATTATCCAAAAAAGGGAGTTTCATGTTGGGGAGAAAGTCCTTATCTATAGTTCATGACTGAAGTTGATGCCTTGTAAGTTGCAGTCCAGGTGGTTAGTTTCTTATGTTGTGACTAATGTATTTACTTATGGTATAGTGTAGATCATGCAATAGGACATTAGAAGTATATTTACATTCCATGGGAAACATTTGAAGAGATACACTGAGGGACTTCCTATCGATGCATTGGATTTCATTACACTGCATGACCCCGTCATCACTTGAGCATATCAGGTTGTTCTTAACCCTTTCTATTTTTATTCTTTTTCATATTTAAAAATATACATTTCATTAGCATATATGATCTCATGGGTTCACATTGAGGACAATGAAATATTTTATGTGTGAGGGAGGGAACCTTTTAGTCTATTAATTTCAATTGTTTTCCTGTTTTTCAATGATTTTAAAAAAATGTGTCATTTTTTCAATTTTTTGTGTTTATTTTTCAATTTTTGTGTGTTTTTAATCTTTTCAGCTGAAATGATTCTCATCCCCATTATTAAATTCATATCCATAAGTGAAACAATTTATCCTATGAAACCGAGCTTAAATGAATGCTGAAAATAAATTTTTTTCAAGTTCAAACCTTTAGTAATTTCATAAAAAGTACTCTAAATTTTGAATCCCATGACACATCTCACTGACTTCATTTTTGAAATCACTTTCCTGTGAGGCTTCTGTAACATTCTTTTCATATTCTTCACATTTACCTCACATCTTGTAATATCTAAACCATGCTTTATTTAACCATAATTTGATTTATTCGTGTCCAAACTTGAGGGTTTGAGGTAATTTTGTTTAAATTATTGAGGCATTTGTTTGGTATTAAATACCATATTTCAAAGAATCATTTTTTATAATAGAATAACTTGAACATATAATCATTGTATCCCTTATAATCCATGAACAGCCTGTTAGGTTAGCCACATTAGCTGCCAATTTTTTCCTTATCCAACCAACTCTTGAAGTGAAATTGCAAAATCTAGTTGAACATAAGTGTGGGGGAAGCTATCTTGTGTTGTGCTACCACATTTTGTGATACTTTGGGTGGAAAATTAAATTCTGAAGAAATGTTTTTTCTGTTGAAAAAAATCATTATATTTAAAGATATGCCTTTTTGTAGATTTCATGATAAGTGAAGTTGTGCCTTTTTGGATCTTTTAATAGAGGAAGAAAGTTGTGCCTATTTGGTGCTTTCAAGAGAATCATGTCTAAGAAGATTGATATTTTTACTACCATAATGTTGAATGATGTTCACATTCCTATATTATTCATGATAATGAACTTTAATTTATAATAATGGGATTGATGAGGAGAAAATATTTAAGTGAAATTTAGATTAATTCAATTTGGCTTCAAAAAGAGTCAAGCCCCCACTAATTCAACCAAAAAAAATTTCACATTTTAATCCAACCAACTGAAAGCCACGGAACAACCCTGAAAGGTCATAATGATAAACATATGTCCTTATCTTATATTGAGTGTTGATCTAGGAATTTATTAATCCTATGGTAACCCTTGTATGATTTTGGATGAGAAAGACATTGCAAAAAAATTGGCATTTGTGTAATTTGAGAAAATTCAATTGAGGTAAGTGTTTTGTGCATGGGAGGATAAATTAAGTGGAAATATATTGAATGATATAAATGGATAACTTGAAATAATGGTTTTTTATGAGGCATGATAACTTTTTTTATTGGTGTGTAATTGTTGGATCTCAAGGATATGTGTTTTAAATTTTTTTTTTGATATTGATGTTTACTTGTCACAATTTTTCGGAATACGTGATATGAGTTTTTTTACAGAAGTGTAAAAGGGTAAGTGTGGGGGAGTTGATAAAACAAAATTTAATTTAATATTTCATTGATAATAAATGATATAATTTACTTAAATTGTGGTAACTATGTTCATTTATGGAATATTTTGGATTAGATCATTCATTTAAAAATTTGATGAAATTCCAGTTTTCCCCTTTAAAAATTCACTATAGTATTTCGAACATAAATAATTTTATTTGAATTATTTGAACTTAATATTTTTCAAATTTGTTCCTAAAATAATTTTTTACATAATTCATTTAGTATATTTGAGTGAAATCATGCATTCGGTTGCTGCAAATGGGTCATGAAGTCAAAGTTGGCATGTACTCGCCAGATTGAATATGGGTTCCTTATTAGGGTCATAAATTCTTAATTTGTTCTTGGATTAGGCCAAAGTATTTGAGAGGAGATGGAGGAATAATTTTCTCACGAATCATCCTTCTGTAAAGATAGCTGATTCATGGGCTTTGTTGGTCAAATGGGAGGTGAATGTTGTCATAAAATATTTTTCTGAGATTTCCCCATCACACTTTAAACTACATTGAACCTAGCCACCCGATCACTATATAAATTGGTGTTTTCTTCATTTTTAGGGGTTGGGATGTGAATTAAGATATTTAAGGTAGAGAAGAATTGGTTTCACCCAAATTATCCAACCATTGTAACAGAGGAATCTCTTGAAGCAAGGATACCCTCATCGAAGCCTTCTTCTATTCTTCATGTTGTAATGTTTTCATTTGTGTAATAAACTTATTTGTTATTATTTTATTTCTTATATTTTCTTCTTTTTTGTTCAATTATATTCTTCTTTACTCATCCTATTTGGTTTTGAATCAAGAGTAGAGATGATATGGGGTTCTACCCTTTCAATCCTTTGCTAATGAAAAACGTCTCCACGATGACCACACCTCCCATGGAAGAGTAATTATATTAGTGATCAATATATCTTCTACCATATTCATTTAATTAATTCAAATCATTGAGATAATGTAATTATATTAACATGATACATGAATTGATTTTTTAAATTATAAGAAACTAAAAAAGCAATTGATCAATTAACACAAAAACACGCGAGGTCGAGTATTGTGTAAATTGTGAGAGCGCAAACTTAATTGGTAATACAGGACCGCGCGGGATAAATTTGTAGAATTAAAATATATTACCTAGGCTCAATTCATCCTCATTTTATAGAATGGACATGTGACTTAATTTACCACTGACAATAATCTATATTTAGAACATTAATCAAGGCAGGGTGCCATGATTGCATGTTTCAAAGCTAGCCTAGGGTTTAATTCACTTCATCATTGTGGTAAAGTTAATTCACATAGGGTTCAGGGGTTAAAAGTTTGGGGATAATAATTAAGTGGATGTTAATTTAGATGATAATGATAAATAATTTAGTGAAGAGTTATAGTTAGATCGATTTTGTCTTTTAAAATATTTTCTAAAAAACATATTCTTATTGTGTCAAATTTCATTTCAAAATTAAAAACAATAAAATGAAATCTTCTTCCAGAAAACTTATCCTAATTTTATAAATGATAAACAACCCACCCTCATCCTTTCAAGTGTTGTTTTTATTATATTTTATTTTATTTTTATAATACCTTTAAGAAGTTGTTTTAATTTACATCCTCCTTTGAGAGACAACCTTGGTCAGCCACTCTGCTGCACCCAAGTAACCCAAACCCGGACATCATTTGAAAGCTCCCACAATAGTGCCATTAATCAAGGTACCTTATTCTTCCTATTTTCTCTATAATTTTCTACTTTTTTTGTATGTCCATTCATGTGAACACCTCTATATTATTTGAATGGTCATTCATGTGAACCCCTCTCTTTGATTTGGTGGAAATCTATAATTACATCAAAATAAAAACCTTAATAGTTATGAAATGTAATGAATTGCCTTTTTTTCAATTTGAAAAGTGGTATTGTGAATGCTAAAATATCATTTATTTGTTTAAGTGATTGATGCATTTTTTTATTCATGTGGTCCCTATGGGGATTTTACCATTAGTGTTGGTAATTGGGTTAGCATTAGAGTGTGTTGTTCAATGAAAAAATGGTTGGTTGGAATGAGATGTGAAGTTGGATGATGTGTGATATAGTTGTGTCATGATCTTGGTTGTGGTGATGATGTGTGATGCAGGAGCAAGGAATTGATATGTGAATTATGTATGGGGTTTTGTATTGGATTGGTTATTTCCTAGTAGTTATAGATTGATTGAAAAGTATCATTATCAAATTAAATGAACTTCACATGTATTAAGTTTATTGTGGATAGAAATAAATGTATGATAGAATAAATTATATTGTGTATGCTAAAGGTGAAATATGTTTTCCTCAAGAGCATGTTTATTTATTTTTTATATAAATAAATTATAATAATATATTTTTTTGATATTAAACAAGTAAAATCATTTAATATTGGGCATTTTTATTATATTTAGATGAAACGTGTCTATGGTTATGATGTAGAGAATGTTTAGTGTGTAAATATGGGAATCATTGTGTTTCTCTATCGTTAATTGATTTCATTATTATTACCTTAGGTTTCCTTATATTAAATTTCACATTGATAACTTTGATTTTGCTTTAAATATCATATGAAACATTTGGGAATTATCTTATTGGATTCATCTTGAAACTTGTCTACTAGAATCCATTTTGGGTCATATGGTGCTAACCTGGTTACCCCAACACTTAACCTCACCTATTTCGATCAATTTTAATGATACATCTATTGTACCCACAAGTCATTAGAGTTCCATAAGATAATGAAATTTCAATATATACTACAAACTATGATAAAAAAACAAAAGGGAATGCCATCATAATATCTAGTTCTAATCATATAGAAAATCCATCACGTATAACATGATATTTAAGGATAGAATCTCAATATACAACCTCTCTCACAAGTTGAATCATTCACTCTGGGTAGGGTCCCATGGACACATCTCATATCCACCAGTCAAAATCAGAAGTAATATTAAGAGGGTATCTCAATTTCAAACCTCCCACACAAGCCAAACCATACCAGTATAAGGTAAGTCCCATGGTTACTTACATATAGATCGAGCATTATTAGAAGTCATGTGAGGAAAAATTTTAATATTTGACTTAACATATGAGCTAAACCATGATAACATGAGGTACATACCATTGATAAACACACACATATATATATATAACTCAAGAAAAGATGATAAACTAGAAGATGTAACTTTATACTATGATCCTTATGTCTCGAGTCCTTAGCCTCATCTCAAACAAAAACATCTACGACATAGCATCCCTAATGATCTCATGCCCTCATGCCGCACTTACATCACAACTTGACCCTATGATCATACCACTCATTATGAACCTCATGGGGTTTTCACTATCTTGATATCACCAGATTTTTATTCCCCTTCCCATCACTTACTAAGAACCAAGTCCATATATGAACTAACCCAAATCCACTCAGTTCCTCCAAGGAAAACCCATTTCAACACTATCTAAGTTTTACAAAACATTTCAATAGTAATTCATACTTATATATGGATTTTCCCCCACTACCTTAGGATCCCCACACTCAAGAGAGACTATTAACCCAATTACAATCACCTAGTTACACTAAACACACCCAAAGAGAGTAACTATTCTATTCTATGATGCACCAACATAGATACTCCACCTATCAACAATTTCATCATTTACCATGTGTTTCATATCTTTTTTAGTCTTTTTTCAACTATATATCAACATGTTTCACACACGCTTCTTTGATTCTTCATTTTATACCTAGAATAAATTTTATGTCATTTGTGGATATTTTATAAATACAATAAATATTTGGATGGCATCCTCAAGAGAATTCTATACAACCGGTTGTAGTAATAAGGAAATAATAAATATTTTTTAAAATTCTTCATTATTTATCATTGTTGTGTATATTTTTTTGTTAGTATTTTTTATCTATTATCATTTCTAATTTTTTTATGAATAATTTTTTTTGAATTATTTGTTATAAATTTAATTTTGTTTGATTATATTATAGGAATTCCAAAGAGGAAGTTCTATATTGTTCCATCGACCACACCAATAGATGGAGATCCATTTTTCATTCTCCCTACCGCATTTAAGACATAATTTGTTTTCCCCCATTCACCATCTCTCAAACCCTCTGTGAGCATCCCATCAATAGCTCAGTTAACTCCTTCCCATTCAACATCCACAACAATGGAGGAGTAGGGCGCCATTCCTAGTTCTTCACAGAGATACTGGGGGGTTACTCTTATAGGTACAAATTTTAATACGAATAAATTTATTGCACTTGTTATACTAATTTTTTTTTCATAAAATATATAAACAATGAAACTATGGAGAAAAATATGAAAAGTCCAGATTTATGGAATCTGACTGGACAAAATATAGTTGTATCATTTTATTTCTATAGGGTTCCTACAGATCACATCGTAGTATTACTTGGCCAGATTCTTGGTCAGCTCATTGTGGATCTGGTTTACCTTCCGATTACGTATGATGATTGGAGACATATTCCTTCATCTTGAAAGAATTAATTTTTTTGATTCAAAAATAAAGATATTTTTAATACATTATGGTATAATTAAATTTATATATGTTATTAAATTCTAATATTTTTGAAATGAATTTCAATGTATAGATTTTTTTCAACTTTATAGTTTCTGATGTTCTAGAACGAAAGTGGAAATTTAACAATCTAGGTAAGAAATTTAAAGAATTAAAATGCAGATTATGGGGTGATGTCAATGGTACTTTGTTGAGAACCCAAAAGATGTATGACAAGGTTCTCATTAGGGTACCTAAATAAAAATGGAATGTTTTTATTGACAAACATCATGATGAGAAGCACATGGTATTTAAATATATATTATTATATTAATCTCATTTTACATTTATACATTTATTTGAAAAGGATATGATATTTCATAAATTACTATTAAATTACATTTTATTTATTGCAGGATATTTCAAGGAAGAATTTATCGAGTCAGGCTAAGAAAATCATCCCTCATACTATTGGGTCAAATAGTTTTTCTAAAAGCCGATCATCTCTGATAATATTATTATTAGTTTAAATATTTATAAGACAATATTATCTATAAAATATATTAAATTGTTGATTTATCTTTGTTTAATGTAGTCCCAAAGTTTAGGCACCAAGAATCACAAACAGAAGTGTGGTTGGTTGTTCATAAAAAAATATGATGATAGTTTTTTTAATGAGTCTACCAATGAAGTTGGGGTATGAATTCATTTTTCATTATAATAACATATTATTATTTCTCACTATGTTAATATATATTTCTTATAATATGAATTATATTTCATTTATAGGTAAAAATTAAAGAACTATGGGATGTTAATCCCGCGCATCCCTACGTTGTCTCCCAAGATGACCTAGTTGTTAAAGAGCTTGGGAAGGAGCATCCCGGTCAAGTGTGTGGAATGGGTTTGGGACCCTTACCATCTGAGTTCTTCAGCAGGTCGTTAGGATTGATGTTGAATCTACTTTTGGTTGTATTCAATATGTTTAGAGAGATTATTTTTCTATGGAAACACAATTCAGGAATAGGGTGCTCAAATATCCTCTTTGTAGAAAGCATTGGATGATTTATATTAAAAGATGACCAGATATGTCCTTAGTGATATTGCATCAATGACAGGTGGTGAGCAAGTAAATCACAGAACATCAAAATCATTTAGTTTTCAAACATTTATTGATTTTAAGTTTAAATATAAATTTAAAAAAAATTAATTTTCAATATAATTGTCTTACAGGTGCCGGTAGTAGGAAGTAGAGATGGAGGTGTAGAGGGTGATAAGCAGTGTTCATCGTCAGACAATGATTAGTGTTCTTGTTAATATGTTGAAAAATATGGATACAAAGGGTTTGTTATTGTATCATGTATCATGTATCATGTATCATATATCATGTATCATGTATCATGTATTATGTATCATGTATCATATATCATGTATCACAGATCTTGGATCATGTATCATGTATCATGTATCATCTATCATGTATCATGTATCATGTATCATGTATCATGTATCATGTATCATGTATCATGTATCGTGTATCATGTATCATGTATCATTGATCATGTATCATGAATCATGGATCATGTATCATGCATCATGTATCATGTATCATGTATCATGTATCATGTATCATGTATCATGTATCATGTATCATGTATCATGTCTCATGTCTCATGTATCATGTATCATGTATCATGTATCATGTATCATGTATCATGTATCATGTATCTTGTATCTTGTATCATGTATCATGTATCATGTATCATGTATGATGTGTGTCACAAAGTAGTCACCTTACATTTTCATGACCTAACATTTTCATGATTCCCCCTGTTTCATGAAGGCATTAGAATTTGATATGGCTTGATGATTTAGTACGGAAATGAGTCTAGAATTGGTAAAGTATGAAGTTGGTGGAGTATGAAGTAATATATGATCCATATGGAAAATGGAGATATTTAATAATTTCATTTGAGTTATGTTAAGATGTGTATATTAGTATTTTGTACTAACTATTATGTTGCTTATTTGATTCATTTTATTCATGTTGGAGACACAAGCCCCCCATCTGTGTCATTCAAGGATGGGTCTTACAAATGTTGGGTCGACCATTGAACACATTTGAAACATGGTAATGATCACTTCTCACAAAAGATCCTTTGATTTTTGTGCCCTAGATGGTAGGCGATCCTATTTTGGCCACACGGTATCACTATAGGGGAGAATAATACTTGGAGGATGATAGAGATCTAAATTGGGAGATACGCTACACTATGCTTTATCACATTGAGTGAGCCTAAATATTTGAGATATGATAATGTAATCATTATATTATCAACTAGCATATAGATATAGCCACAATAAATTTTAATTTTTAATGCTCAATTCATAGTCGTGGTACTCCCATAATCACAATTTACTATTCATACAAGACCTCAATGTCATAACGGTTCTCCCAACACATTTAATATGTTACTTAGGAGGATACTATGCTTGGTCCTCAATTTTTTTTGAAATGGTTAAAATACAATTGACCAACCCCATACTATTCACACAATATTTTCCTTTAAAAGCTCTCAGAAACCATTAAAATGAACATGTCTCAACCCACCATGTGCCTGATGTGGTTCCTCACTGACCACGTACTATATTTCGAAAAAACTCACATTGAACTAATTTTTGGTTGAGTATTTTTTGATAACACTCAACTTTAATAGTCAACATCTCTAAAGCCATATTATGACACCTTTTATCCAAGGTACCCCAATATCACTTTGAGCATGCTCACCACTACTTGTAACCAACTTCTAGTGATGTCTCTTGATCTTAGAAAATCATACACATTTATGTCACTATTATAAAAAACATTATATTGCATTCCCAATCCAACACACCTAGATAATTAAAAGGTATCCCAAGCCTAATTCGTAGACTCAATCTTCTCCCATATATGTATTTGAACCAATACCTGAAATTCACCATGGAATACAATAGTACCCAATTCCAGTTATCAAGAAACTCAAAAACTAAAACCATCCAATGAACATTCCATCACTAAAATGAGTGTTACCCTCCCATATTTAAAATTTGTAATTCATATATTAAGTCTTTATATAAATCAATCCTTGTGTGAAGATCCCATGGGTTCTTTCCATCCAAACAAAAAGGCATTGGTTTTAATTATTTATCTTGGTATATAGACACTCTCCCATCGTACATAATATGGTGTCAATATATTGGGAATGAATGAATCTAGAATATGAGTACATCAAATTTCTAAACATTACCCATTCCTAGTCCAAAAATAAAAACATCTTGAGATTTTTTAAAAATTATATCGATAGGCATGTTTAGATATTTCAATACATGCCCCATAAAAACATGCAATACTTTCCTTGAAAAAACCATTGATGCCACATCCCTAGATGATGTGTGAATGGGTCCAATAATGGGTCAACAGCCTCATCACACCCTAATACCCTCATTTTACTTCTATGGTATATATTTAAAGGGTTACACCCCAACAATTTCACATCATATTTAACATGGTGCAAATATGGAACTTAGATCCCCTTCAACATTTGTTCACTAAAGCATCAATCAATCCACTCCATAATTACTTGTTTAAGATATTCACATCTTAATAGCTAGTATTTTAATTAAGGTGTTTATTACATAGCTTTATATCCAAATGATACCATGTTATTTCATGCATAACCAAAAAATTCCTACAATGAATCTCTTCATTCATCAATGGTTGGGTAATCAACCAACCACCTTTCCTTCATGTTTCCATGAATTCACAGACACACTACCAACCAATAAAAGTCATGTATCAATTATTTATCTCACTCAATAATCTATCATCCAGAATTAGTTTATTCTTAAATATATGTTTTAAAATTCGTCGCCATGTTTGAGATATGAAATATTGAATATACCAACTCATCTTCTTCAAGAAGTCATTCTAAAAATGTTTAATTAGACCATTATAGTTGTTTCTATCTTCATGAAAGTACATAGTTTCCATAATACTCATCATTCTCCCCACCTTATGAATTTCCTAGGAAACATTTTATTGAAATAAAAGACATTCCATGGAACATGATTCATCCACTACTGAATGTGGTTCCAAAACTAGGATAACACCCTTATATAAATCATTAACCAGAATTGAAAAAACACCATTCTCTTACAAGTGTTATAGTATAGGTTTTCTCATAGATGCATGTGTGATGGTCTTACTGAGTCAGGTTTAAGAACATCGTGTGTATCAAAAATAAATTCCAAACTAAAAATAATCAGTAGTGTTTTTGGACCTAATTCTTTTTACAATGTTATCCTAAACATTGGTAAACATCATCCATATTAAGATGGATCAGGGATACATCTTATAATTTCGTGCTATTTAGTCTGAAGGCTTAGAGATCAGACATTTGTTCTATACAGTTTAAAGAATTAGATTTAGATCTATGAAACATTTTTAGATGGTTGAGATGATATGGTTTAGATTATTCTATCATATGTTCTCAATACTTGGGTTTTCTAAGAAACATTTTAAAATTGTTGAATACCGAACATTATTAGATGTTTTAGATTATTCTGTTTTATGTTATCTACACATGGTTTTTTTTTCAGGGTACTGACACTAGGGTTGAAAAATTTTCTACATTTTTTTACTTGTAAATCTACATTTTGCGGCTGTTTAAACTACAAAAAATGAAATGAACCATATTTTGCAGTAGTTTAAACCACTGCTATAGTTTGAAATTTTATTATTAGTGGCGGTTAAAACTACTACTAAATAAAAACCTATTATTTTTTTGTGGCAAATATGGTGGTTTAGAAGTGGTTTTAATGTCAAAACATGAAAAAAAATGTTAGTTGTGGTTTAAACCACCACTAATTACACCTTTTTTTCACTAGAAAATAACCACTAAAACCACCAAACCCGTTGGTAAATATGCTTACTATGAAACATCCCATAAACCGCCTCTAAATTGAACAAACTTCAACATGTTGGATGCTGACACCCAATTTAGATGTGTTTTTATAAAATTGTCACAAAATCATGTGGTGGTTATTTAAACCACCATTATGATTATCTTTTCTTATAGTGTGATAGAAAATATACTATTCACCCATCCAAAAATTTAGAATTCCCTAGTAAATCTAATAACATACATATTATGTTTCATTTTATTAGATATTTTGTGGAATTATGAACCATTTGTGTCCAGAAGATACACACAGACATCAACCCAGTTTATAGTTTGACTAAAGCCAGGGTGTTGTCTAAATTCAAGTTTTTTTTATATATATTGAATTTGGTTATGATTCCATAAACATAGGTCCAAGAAAATCACCAAATTTAATTGAAAATTGTGTAGATTTGTGATTTATGGAATTTCATTTGTGTTTTAATATTTAATTATGCCTTTGTTTGTTCTTCCATTTTATATTGATCAGACCAAATGTGAAAAATATATATTTCTTTATTTTTCTCATTTGATATATTGTTGGGCCTTTTCTTTTTGTGTTGAGATTATTTTCCTATGTGGGGATTTTGTTAAGGCTTTCCCTTCGACTGATCCACTGGGTTTCTTGTACGTATTTAGCAATCCATCTGACATTTATTATTGACTGTCTCTTAGACACACCACCCATTCAATTTGAGTCATCCAACTATTGTGGGTAATTTTTTTGCTACCGTCATTCTATTTTGTGTGTGCTTCCAGGGTTCACATGATTGTCTATGATATTTTGAGGAATAATCCAATGTTAAGGGGTTTGATCACCCATGCTCTATGTCTCTTCAACATCAGATTAATTGGTAAAACTCTCCATTGGCTCTAGCTCTCAGATATCCTAAGAAAAAACCTAGCCCATTGTCATTGCATTGATACAATAGAGATCCTATCTAGGCCTATTGATATACCTATCCTCATCTTGTTTTTAGTCTTGTGGCGTAGGTGACGTCCTTCAATGAAGGAAGAAGTGTGACCCCTTTCCTGGTGTCAGATCCATTAGTATGACATGAAGAAGAAGAAGAAGATACAAATCTAGGTTTGTCCCGTATCAGCCTTCCAGTAAGAAGTGTCCAGGACTTTCATATTCCATTTTAACAATGAAACATTATATGTTACCTTTTTTAGTCTCAGTTTTTTGATTCGAAGAAGTTAATATTGTTTTTCTTTCCCATTTTTTTCTTTTACTGCTTTCCAATTAAAGCGTTTAATTATTTAGCTTAATAAAACATATGTGCGGGTGATCATGTTTTTTTCTTGCACGTAGGTCCCCACGGGACTGAACTACTCAACCTCACACTCAACTTTTTCATTCCTACCTTATATAAGCTTTTCAAAGCCTCATCCTTTCTTCTAACATCACCACATGTGAGAATTGGATTTTTTTAATATTTGGGAAGTGTCTACTCTTATTTCCTTTAATCCATTAACCAATCCTCTTCATTCACACATTCATTAAAAACCATATGTTTTTCCTCATCCTCAGTGTGATTGAATATTGGATAAATATACATAGTTTCTTCCCTATATCTATTGATATAATAGCCTAGTATTTTATTAATGATATAACACCCTATCAGTTTGATTGAATTGTTAAAAAAATCATTGAAATATTTTCCCATATATATTATTTTTCATTACTGACCCAACACATATACCTATTGGTTATAAAACAATTAAACTCTATATGGATGTTTTATTTCATAAAAAAAAACTTGTTCGACTCGGTTATTCAATCTTTTTATTGGATGTTGCTATTTTATTCTTAAAAAATATTAACCATTTGGATATTTTTATTACTAGTGGGAGATTGGGGATGAAATTCTTCCTTCCATAGGTGTAATAATGGGGACTTGATTTTATTTGTAGGAACGCTCGTCTATTCCACCTATGTCTGATTTTAGGGATGAGGTGGTTTATGCTTCCAATGTAATCTCAATAGGTTAATGCTTCCATTATGTCTACATCATGACTTAGTGGGTGAATGGTATGTGTAGAATCTATTATTAGTGTGAACCATGATGGTGACACATGATATATCAAAGAAACATATTGTAGATGAATTTTGGTATAATTTAATGTAATTTTTTGAGTGTGAATGTGTTTGTAACATGTTTCTTAGTGCTTTATGTATTTTATTGGAATTTAAAATTATTTTTAAATTATTTTTGAAAATATATTTTCAAATAAATCCTCTGTTGGAGTTTCAATGAAGAATTTTTTTAATTATTATATAATAAACATGATAAATATATTTTATATAATAAATAAAACCATTTATAAAGGGGATATTTTATCAGTGCCTAAAGAAGCACTGATAAAGAACTACGGTTTTTAATAGCACTTTGATTTCAGTGATATTTTTCACTGGGAAAGGCCTATTTTTTGCAATGTAAAATGAATTTTTTTGTAGTGAGAAATCAACTGTGCGCCAGTGTGATGCTTGATTTTATTATTATGACAGAATGTGTTGTGTGGCCTTCAATTTTTTATTAAAGTGAAGAATCATGTAAAGGGGGTCAAAAGTGAGTAAAAACACATGGATTGGTAAGAAAAATTATCAAAATAACCATTGAGTCATTTATGATATGTATAAATCAACTACACACCAATCATATGCTTTGATTTCCTAGTATGATCCAGAGTGGTATTTTACATTTCTTCTTTCATTAAAATGATCTATCACTCATCGGGGGGTCAAAGCTGAGGAAAAAAATTTGGATTGGCATCAAAACTATTAAAATTATTATTGACTTATTTATATTCTGTAGTCAAACGTGTTTCAATCTGATTTTTTTGATATTTTGGTATGATTGAAAACATGGTTTATCCTTCTATATGTTTATTAATCTGACATATCTTCTTTTAGGGGTAAAAATCTAGCTAAAAAGTTTTTAATGGTGTGAAAATCTATGAAAAAAATCCCCAAATCATTTGTGATATGTAGTAAATAATTACACATAAATCAGAGTTTTCATTAGCCCGAGATGACTGAAAGTGAATTTCAATTGTGTTTTGAAACACTAAAACATTCTTGTAATGGTCAAAAACATAGAAAATGACCTCAGATTTATGTGAAATCATATTAAATTTTCAATATTTTTTTTTGACATGGACAAGTAGACAGAACATCAATATGGCATGTGGTGTGTTCGAAATAGCTGAATAAAAAATTCTCAAAGAATTGGCAGTCATTAAAAAAGTTCAATGGGGTGTAAAACCCAAGAAAATGACCTCTATATTCTATGAAATTAAAGGACAATAGTCGTTGAATGATTTGTAAAATGAAGGGAATGATATTATGTCACTCTGTGTTTTTGTTTGTCTAGGATGAAGAAAATTGCATTTTTAATGTTTTAAAACACTAACTCATACAGGTAATGGTTCGAACCATAGTAAAATACCTCATATTATCATGAAATCAGAGAATAAATCTCATTGAATTGATTTTTACTTTTACAAGTAGAAGACATGTCAATCTGGCATGTGGTGTTCTCAAACTTACTAAATAAATAGTTTTTAAAGATTTTCCAATTGATAAAATCTTCTGTAATGGAGTCAAAATGAAGCAAACAACTTTTGATTGTCATGCAATCATAAGAAATAAAAAATATAATTATTTTTTGAAATGTACTCCATGAAGTTGCATCAATCTAATTTTTTGTTTTCTTGGAATGACCGAAAATGTCTTTTCAGTGTTTTAGAACACTAAAACATGCAAGGAACAATTAAAATCATAGTAAATGAACCTAGATTGACGTGAAATCACAGGAAAGGTAAAATTGAATTATTGGTGATGTGTAAGAGAAGACAGCAAGTCATTTTGACGTGCGGTGTGCTTGGACCGGCTAAATAATAAATTTTAAATTTAATATATATATATATATATATATTAGAAACTATTAATATGTTGAAAATTGAACCAAAATAGACTTTTTTAGTAACTTTTGATTTAAATAATCTAGTGAGTTATAATTTCTAGTCATATTTTTCTTATTTAGGGTAATACCATTTATTTTTAATTTATTTGATTTTGGATTATATGAGATTATGGGAGGGGTAGTTTCATGTCGGGGCTCTCCCTAGCCGTACATATGTCCTTAAAATTGTTGACCGCACTATCCATTTAAGCCTATAATATATTGGGGATAAAGTTAAAAGAAAATCCAAAAAAACAAAAAACAAAAAAATATTCAAGGAGTAGGGGGTAAAGAAAATCCAAGTGCATGCATGTGTGTGGGGTGGAACCTCCATTAAATCAATAATCACCAATCAAATGGTAAAACGTTTTTCCATGCCCTCCATACAACTCATCACAAGCCCTATCCCTTATACAATCAACTTCTGGCCTAGTCCTAGGCCCTATAAATGCCTGATTAACCCTCCTCGATTCTCATCCTTCGCTCGCACCGTCACCATAATACATCAAACAAGAAACAAAAATGGCACTCCCCAAATCTTCATCTCTCTCAGTGCTGCTTCCCATTCTTCTCTCCCCCTTCTTTATCTATCTATGTTCAGATCCACTCACAACGGCGGTGGCCACATACAATGTGATGGCCTTTGGGGCTTGGTCGAAAAGTTTGAAAAATACATCAAGGGAATCCCATTTCACCTGAGTGGCAGGCTGCACCTCCTCCTCACCCTCCTAAATTTACGTGCCCCCATCCACTTCTTTATCGCATCCCCACTTGGGATCCCTGGAGGATGTTGCGGGAGTATCTGCACCACCATACTGATTGACGGCACTCAGATCACACCCTCAGACTACCGCACCATCAGGGGCGCCGCCAACTAAATCATGTTTTAGCACGTTTCAGGAGTCTCCATCCTAGGTGACACTCTCGATGGCCAGAGATTCGGTCTATGGGATTGCATGGCTTCTGGATGTAGCTTCCCATTTGAAGTCGCGGTCAACCTATAAAACCTAATATCCAATAATGATAGTTGTTATTTTTATCTTAATTCGGTGGTTAAGATGTTGATTATGGGTGATGCAATCAATGTAGTTCATGAATTCTGACAATATCTTGATAAACAGGCTGACATCGATGAATAGCCACCAGTTCCACATAGTAATTGATTAGTTCTAGAATGTGAAGCTACAACATGTGAAGGTAACAGACACTGGTAGAATCCCTAACATTGATGAGATTCATGTCCAGATGTACACCGTCATGATCATCCTAGGGTCCACTATCCATACTGACGATTATTGTGATGGAGAAATTTTTTAGCTACCTTGGTTGGTGGCTGGTGTACCTACCCCACCTAACCCTTGGCTACTTCCACAAAGGCTGCCACACATGAAGAATATACATGCCACCATATTTGAAGTCCAATAGTAGGTGGGGGATTGGTGGGAGTTGTGTCAAACATGACACCTCCCACTATGGTTGTGTAATGAGGGCTGAGGGAGCTTCCATAATCATCAATTTGAGTCAAGAAGTGCTTAGTGAAACCGAGAGAGCCTTGAGAGCTCCATGTGAGATATTGAGAGGTTTAGAGAGAAGTTTTGTAAGCTTTTTTCATTGCTAAATAAATCCTATTTTATTCCTTTTTTTTCTTCCTCCACTATTCTCTATTTTGGGTCAGGGAACCAGAACAGTGGTATCAAAGGATGTTCCAGTGAAACGGAGACCGATGGTGGAAATTTTATAGTGACTGGAAAATTCAAGTAACTTAGAATCTTGTTTGTAAGGTATATTCTGAAATCATGTGTCGAGATGATTCCAACAGTGCGAACAGCATAAAAAATGGAGGTAAAACTAGCTTCCAAGGCCCGGTCATAGTTTGGTCCAACTTTTGGTGCTACTGTGACCCCTATCCAGAGAATAAGGTATTGTTCCAACACTAGTGAATTTTTTGGTGAGTTTCTAGCAGCTACTCTGGTGTGCCATTTCATCACCACGTAATCGCCATGTCATCGAACAATCTTAATCATTGATACTATTTTGATCATATCTTGATCAATTGGTATTTTATTTTAATGATCCAGGAGTCGATTCCACCATTTTCAACTATTCTAGACACAACGGTGTGCTCCATTTTTCCATATTCTACACAAATTATAAATTTAGTTAAATCCAATGAGGGATCATCCATGGAGGGATTATCTTGTTGAATTATTCAAACTAATCCATTTGAAAGTTTCAAAAGGAATATCTTCTTAATTTAAAAGTATATTTTTGACCCACTTGAAAATAAGGGAGTCAACCTCGATGCCACCAAAGAAGTGGAGTGGAAAAATTTGAACAAGAAGACAAATATTCAAATCCTCCAATGGATCGATCACATCATTTACAACCATGTTTCTCAAGATACTAGTACGCAAAAAAAATTGGATGAAGTTGTAAAATACGTACCAGTCAAAGACAGCTCAATAAAAGATCCTCTTGTTGAAGCGGTTGATGAATATTTAACTATAGAGTAAAAGCTCTATAGTTGAACACACCAGTGAGTTCCAAAGTCTGATGAATCAATTGTTGGATACATTTAAGACTTTTAATGATTACAATTAGGTGAACTACTTACTCTGCACACTTCATGATAGCTAGGATACGCTTGTCGTCTCACTCAGAAACTCGGTGCATAGAGGCAAACCTACCATGGAGATGTTAAAAGATGCATTGTTCAATGAGGAGGCCTGAAGAATGGATGCGAGTTACAACCATACACAAGAAATCATTTTGGAGAAGTGAGGGTGATGACAAGGAGGAGGTCGTGGGGAAGTAACCAGATGCCACATCAAGAATGGAGGAAGGTCCACCGATGAGAGAAATCCAACATACAAATTACCATTGTGGTGTGGAGGGACACATGCAGAAGAACTTCCAAAAATTTCTATAAGAAAAGGGAAAACGTAGAAACTATCAAAGAATAAATTAAGATGCACATGTGATGATCACTAGAGAAGATATTAATTGCTCCAAGGATGAAGAAGAGATAACTTTCCTACATCAGGACAAGACACTGAATGGGTGGTGAATACTGTTTCATCGTACCACGTCACTCCGCATCATGAGTATTTCTTGACTTATCATGCTGGTGACTTTGGTGTAGTCAATATAGGGAATAACGGTTCAGAGAAGATTATTGGCATGGGTGATATCCAAGCCAAGATGAATGTTGGATACACAATCACCCTAAAGAATGTTCGGCATGTTAGAAGTCTTTGGCTCAACCTGTTATCAGGTATATCCTTTGATCGGCAAGGCTATGATAACATCTTCAGTAATAGATCATGGAATATGACAAGAGGATCCATTATCATTACTTGATAACACATATTTTGTACATTGTACAAAACTCATGTGAAGATATGTACAGATAGCCTCAACATAGTGGAAAGAGAGACATCATTCAATATGTGGTATAAGAGATTTGGCCACATGAGTGAAAGTGGGTTATTTACCCCGATGAAGAAGAATTACATCTATATTGATGAGGATTCATCACTTGATCCTTGCAAATACTACTTTTATGGGAAGAAACATAGAGTCTCGTTCAATACTATTTCATCAAGGAGATCAGAGTTGCTGGATATAGTGCACTCAGATGTATATGGACCCATGCAGGTGGATTCACATGGAGGTAATAAATATTTCTTATCCTTTATTGATGATGAATCTTGAAGGGTGTGTGTGTTCTTCTTGTGGATGAAAGGCCAAGTACTGGATGACATCATGATTTTCCATGCCCTGGTGGAGCGTGAAACTGGAAATAAGTTGAAGTGTCTTTGTTTATACAACGGAGGAGAGTGAACATCTAATGAATTTGATTCCTATTATAGGAGCTAGGGTATCTAACATGAGATGACGGTCCCTTAAACCCCACAATACAATAGAGTTTTATAAAGGATGAATAGAACCATCATGGAGAATGTTAGAAGCATGATGAGTTTGGATAAGCTCCCTAAGACATTCTGGGGAGAAGATGTTCAGGTTTCATGTGACCTCATCAATAGATCACCATCGGTACTACTGAATTTTGAGACTCCATAGAAGATATGGCTTGGTAAACATCCCTCATACTCTCATTTACAAGTATTTTGATGTTTGGAATTTTCACATGTATTCAAGGAGCACAGGCAGAATCTAGACAGGAGATCTACTCTCTGCATTTTCATCGTCTATGGAGATAAGGAGTTTGGATACAATCTTTGGGACCCAAAGGATAAATATGTGATTTGAATCAGAGATTTTGTGTTCGATGAGGACCAGACGATCAAGGACATTCAAAATCCTATAATGTCTCAAAGGGAAAGTATCGAGGACTCAATCCATGATCCAACACCTATACCAGCACCAGCTACTTATAAAGAGGATGAGGTCCAATAATACTCATCAGCATCAGACCAGAAGAAAATAGAGAAGGATATTGAGTAGGGGGAGACTCAATCCTATCAACAAGAATTTGTAGAACCATTATAGGAGTTTGGTGATGTTGTGCCTCATGAACCTAACATTTCACAAGTTCGAAGATAATCATAAGGAATGATTCCATCAAAAAAATATTTAGAGTCAGATTACCTTTTGTTAACTGATGAGGGGGAGCCAGAAAATACTTGAAAGTAGGGTATCATTCTAAAAAACACATGTGGATGCATGTGATGGCTGATGAGATGGTTTATTTGGAGAAGAACCAAACATAGTATTTGGTGGAATTACCCACGGTAAGAAGAAAATAATAATCAAATGGGTGTTCAGGCTGAAGAAGTATGGCGGAAAAAATGAGGTCAAGAACAAAGCTCAGTTAGTTGTCAAGGGATTCCTTCAGAAGAAATGTGTTGACTCTGATGAGATCTTTTCACCCATGGTGAAGATGAATTCAATCCGAGTCATTTTCATATTGGTGGATAGTTTGGACATAGAGGTTGAACATATAGACATGAAGATAGATTTTATTCATGTTGACCTCTCTAAAGAGATCTATATAGAGAAACCTGAATGATTTAAGGTTTCTTTACAAGAAAAACTCATCTAAAAATTCAAGAAGAGCATGTATAGACAGAAATAGGCTCCCAAATAGTGGTATAATAAATTTGACTCATTCATGGTGAGTCATGGATACAAGTGGAAAATGGTGGACTAGTGTGTCTACATCCAGAGATTTTAGGATGGTAACTTTGTTTCCCTTATACTTCATGTTGATGACATGTTGATCATTGGGAAGGATGTGGTGAAGATTATCCAATTGAAGAAAGAGTTATCCAAGTCATTTGATATGAAGGACTTGGAAGAAACTCAAAAGGTTTTGGGGATGAAAATCATTCATGACAGAAAGAGGAATTTGTTATGCCTATCTTAGGAGAAGTATGTTGAATGTGTTCTGAAATGTTTCAACATGGACAAAGCCAAACAAGTGAGAATTTCTATTCCCGATCATGTGATGTTGAGCAAGAGTTTATGACCATCATCCAAGGAAGAAATTGAGGTGGTGAAGATGATACCATACTCCTCAGCAGTTGGAATCTTGATGTAAGGTATGGTGAGTATGATACCTGACATTTCCCATGTAGTGGAAATCATGAGATGGTTTTTTTCCAATTCTAGGAAGCTACATTTGGATGTTGTCAAAATTGATTCTAAGGTATCTGAAAGGTACATCAAAGCTATGTTTGTGCTATAGGGGATCTGAACCTCCCTTGGGGGGCTATAAAGATGTAGATATTGCTGGAGATCTTGATAGAAGGAAGTATACATCAGGATATATCTATACTTTTGCAGGAGGAGCTATATCATGGCAATCAAGGTTGTAGAAGTGTGTCTCTTTATCCACGACGGAAGTAGAGTACATTGCTACTTCATAATCTATAAAGGAGATGTTGTGGCTAAAGATATTTCTCCAGGACTAGTGTCAAGGGTGAAGATCAGTGATGTGACTTACCAGAACATGAAGGGGATGGCGGTGGGGCTGAAATAGAAATACAGCCCCGGTAACCCCTGCACCGGCATCCAGATAGATAACGTGAAGCTCACTTATAATAATCATCCCGTGCAATCATCCTGTGTCCATGTTTCCAGCATCACCTCGGCCACCGTCGACTCCTCCAACCACCTCCATAAGTAGATCCCTCCCCAAATACAAACAATTATACATTCATTTGACCCAACTCATACAGGAATGACTATAAGAATAATTTTTTAGGCTAATATTACTGCAATAAAACCACAATGTTCATTTAAATTGATTAAAAAATTTCTATATAATTTATTTATATATTTTTTTTACATATTTTTTATTTTTATTTCACCATCAAATTTTACTTATATTCATCCATTTATAATAAAAAAATTTAATAAATAAAATTAATTTAATATATTGATTGAAAAAATTCATGATGCTCTTTTGGCTAAATAGGGCTAGCGCCTCATGATTCACCCATATTCCCTTTGTGCGCGGATTCTCTGGGTGAAATAATTTCCCCACTCGGATTTCCAAAAATCCTCTCTTGGCCCCCACCCTAGTATTCTTTGGAGAAGCCTTTAGGGATCATGAAATTTACTCACTAAAGGGATGGGATGGAGGGTAAGGGATGGTACAAAAATTAATATTTGGACTGATCCCTGGTTGATTGATAAAGATGGATTTCAAGCTACCTCTCCTGCCTTACCTAGCTACGAGAACACCACTATTTCCTGTTGTTCAAAGATCATAGTTCTGGGTGGTGCATGGATAAAATTAACTCATGGTTCAATGAAAGGGATAGAAGGATCATTCTTAGCATTCCCTGTGTGAGGGATGCGGGGCTAGACTTCCCCTTTTGGAGCAATGATTTCTCTGGATCTTACACGGTAAAGTCAGGGTATGGGCTTGCTCTCGACACTCATGTCGAGGAAAGGGGAGGGCTTTGAAAAACCCTTTGGCATCTCAAGATCCCCCAAAAAATCCATTTTTTCTGGTGGCAGGTTTGTATAGGTATTCTTCCCACTATGGACTTACTCTCCTTCCGACATGTCACAGATGACAAGAAATGTCCCATATGCTCTGGTGTACTTGAATCTCCTATGAACGTGATGACCCAATTCCCAGGGGTGAAAGAGATCTGGATATCTTGGGGCTCTGATTTAGAGCTTATGCTTGATACTGTGTCGGACCTTCCAACACTTCTTATGTTATGGTCATCTTCTTTCACTGTTGAAAAAGTTGCTTATTTATGCATTGTGGCATGGATTGTTTGGGTGTGACACAATGACTTAATCTTTAATCACATAGAAATGCCCCCCAAATTCTTGGATGAACGGGCTACATCTTGGATTGAGGTGTGGAATCATGACTCTGACCGTCAGGGGCTCTCTGGCACTCACACAGCTGCCTCAAGATGGTACCCTCCCCCAGAAGGGATCCTCAAGATTAATGTTAATGCATCTCTCTCCACAGATGGGATTGTTGGATTTGGAATTTTGGCTCGAGAGTTTCATGGTCAAATCATTACTTCCAAACATAAATCACACCACGCTCTCTGGGAGCCCGTTGTTGCTAAAGCCTTTGCGGTCCTTGTCGAGATGACTCTTGAAAAACATTGTGGTTGGGACACTATTCACATTGAATCATATTGACTCACCATCATCAATGCTATCGAGATTAATGGTGACGACCTCCATTATGTTGGCCCCATTATCAGGAAGATCCTGTCTCTCAGTCGAAGCTTCACAACCCGTTCCTTCTCCTTCATTAAAAGGGACAGAAATGAAGCAACCCATCACCTAGCTTTTTTCAGCACGTCTGACGCGAATCATCTCTGGCTTGATCACTTTCCTTCATGGTTTCATTGTTGTGTAACTTCTGACCTTCATGATTAATATATCATCTTCTTTTGTCAAAAAAATTAGAAGGTTTTTTTCAAAAATAAATCAATAATTATAGAAACATCCTCCCACTATCCCATGTAACAAAACTCATCAGAAAATATCCAATTAAATTAGAAGACAATAACTACATTAAATGTTGAAATACAGAAAAAATTATGTTGAACTATAATTTCACTTCAATATTTACATACAAAATATTTAAATTGATGTGGTATTTCTAATTAATAAAAAAAATTACTATCCAATATATACAAAATCGTAACCCCTTAAATGTTCAACCTTCATACAAAACCATGTTCCTACAATTCAATGGATGTTTATCTTAGTAATGGTACATAAAAATATAATAAAATTATAATTTTAATGTTATATAGTCCACATATGATAATTTATATTATTAATTACTGAATATATTAATCATATTATCAGTTATACTATTATTTATAATCTTAATGATTATATTTTTAATTTTATATTAATTATTAATTATAATATTTATTAATACACTACCACAAAAAATGGGTTTTTGCTACCCTTTAATAGAATTAAAAAACGTTAATAAAGGGGGTATATTTATCAGTTATTTTGTTAGCACTGTTAAAGGGACCTCCTTTATCAACACTTTTTTTAGAAGCACTGATAAAGGGGAGTCTTTATCAGTTCTCTTTTTACTAGCACTAAAAAAGTGTATATTTCAAAAAAATATTTCATTAAAAATAATATATTGATTTATAAATATATAAATATATAAATCTGATATATATTTTTTAAATATGTTTTAGATAAGTATAAATAGATATTTACACTTAATATATAAAATATCTAGTGAAAAAAGCTTATCAAATATTTTAAAAAATATTATTAATTAATTAATTTCTAATTATTATCTATTAATATACATTTAATAAATATTTGAAGACAAAAAAAATCAAAAAATAATAATAAAATATCTAAAATAAGTTGAAAACATAACCCAAACATCAAACGGTCATAACTTTTGATCCGATGTCCATTTGAGCTCTACCACATATCAAATAGAAGAATATGCAAGCTCTATAATGTGGGTGATATAGATAATCCTTTGACAAATTTTTAGAGGCCAAAAAAGTACCAAAAGGATTCCAAAACTGAGTTTTTAGTTGGGGTACCCCAATTTTTTAACGTTTTATGGAATTGCAGCCTCATTTAAGGGGGTCTTTTTTCAATTTTTCAATGGGGTCTGAATTTATACCGAGGGATTGCATATATATTGATATTATGGATTTGAAATTTTATCATTTTTCACAATTTACTATTATTTATAACCAAATTTATTACAATATATACATATTTTTATATATTCACACATAAAAAATTAATTTTATAAATAAATTAATATACATACTTTCGTATAAAATATATTTCTCAATATATAATCCCTATCTACATAAAAACTAATATTTATTTTATTTAAAATAAAAATATAAGAATATTTATATATGTATATAATGTGTGTGTGTGTTTATTTGTGTGTGTTTGTATTAATAGGCTGATATACATTATCTATATATTCTAACATATGTATATACATAATAATATATAATATTTGTAAATATATTTAAATATGTATAATTATACTTATAGATACACATATAATATATATATGTGTGTGTGTAGTATATATGTATGTATTTATTTATTTATTTACAAACACAGACAAATAAACTAGTTTTATAAATGTATTTAAAACTAATCTTATAAATATATATTAATATACTAATAAATATATGAAAAAATATATATCTAAATATATATAAATAAATAGGTATAAATATATATTAATTTACTAATAAATATATAAATATTACTTTATATGTATATATATATTAATATACGAATAAATATATATATATATATATATCAATATACAAATAAATAAATACATATATATATATATATATTAATATATGAATAAAATTATATATTAATATAACTAGATATATATTTTAATATAAATATATTTTAATATATGAATAAATATAACTATAACTATATATATAGATATATCATTAAATGGAGAACGAAGCAATATGGAGGAGTGGTAAAGGGTCCTGGGGTGCATTGGGGAGGTCTTGAGTTTGAATCCTTGGAGAGGTAGGGGTGCTTGCTTTGGTGAAATTAGGGCCAACGCTATTAAAGGGTGGGGGTGGCTTGGGTGTGAAGGTAGTGGTGGCTGTGGCATGCAAGCAGGGGTGGGGACTTCACATATCACTGTTGAAAGTGGTAAAGCGATGTTAAAAACCTGATATTTTCAAAAAAAATTGTTTAACTTTTATCAGCATATTATTAAAAGTGCTGATAAAAGTTTTCTTTTATCAATGTTTTGAATAATGTTGATAAAGGACCTTTTTATTAGTTGTTTTTTAAGATCCAATAGAAGACTTCTTTTATCAAAACTTTTTTAGCGATGATAAAAGTGGTCTTTATTAGTGCTTTTTTTAGCACCGATAAAAGGGACCCCCTTTTAATAGCACCTCGATTGTCAGTGATTTTTAGCACTGATAAAGGTATTTTTTAGCATTGATAAAACCCTATTTTTTAGTAGTGATAATTATATTATGAATTATGAATTACATTATTAATTAATAATCTATATAAATTATATTGTTAATCATTGAATATAGTTGTTAGTAATTATATCATTAAAATTCAATGAATTACGGATAGTTGTCCTAATATTTCAAGATAATTCTAACTCGTTTACATAATTTTGGTTGTGTGACACACATTTTACAATAAATTGGCAGCTTTATTTTGAAAACACAAACATTTAGTCATACCAGCTACATCGTGTGTCCGATTGACACATGGTAGATTCATAAGAATCACAATTGGATTATGGATCATTTTCATAATGTTTGAAACAAATATCATATTTTTACTCATTATGGGCTATGTGAAGTGGGTTTTAGAGTGAAATGGAACCTTTATATTGAAAACACACACTTTGAGTCATACCGGGCACGTCGTGCGTCAGATTGTTTTGCAGTCGATTCTGACACATCACAAATGAGTTATTGATCATTTTACTAAAGATCAATGAGAATAAGATATCATTTACTCATTTTTGGATATGTGACATTTTTTTCACTAAAATGGTAGTTTTATATAGAAAATGTTATATTTGGGTCATACGGGCCACATCATGTGTCTGATTGATGTGTGGTCGATTCATAAGCATCAAAAAATAATTATGGATCATTTTTCGAAATTTTGAAAATAAAATATGTGATTTTTTACATGATTTTGTCTGTGAAACATGTTTTTATAGTAAAATGACACTTTTATATTGAAAACATGCACTTTGAGTCATACTGGCCACATCGTGTATCATATTGATGTGGGGTCAATTCATATACATCATAAATTAATTATGGATCATTTTTCTAAAGTATCAAGACAATATGATCTCATTTATATAGTTGTGTCTATGAGATATTCATTTTATACTAAAATGATAGGTTAATATTGAAAACATGAACTTTTATCCACATCGGCCACATTTTTGAAAAGTAAGATAAGTATCTCAGGATCTCTATGATATTTGGCCGATCAAAGAAGGAAGTTTTTTCTAGAATTCTGGATAGAGTGGAAAAAAAGATTCAAGGAAATGATTTCAAAAGGGTCTCCAAAGCAGGAAAATAAACTCTCATAAAATATATCACTCAATCCATAACCTCATACTTTATGACCGTTTTCAAGATCCCCAAAACCAATTTAGATCAGATCAAATAAAAAATATCCAATTTTTGGTGGGGTCTCAATAACGGAAAAAATAAAATTCTTAAGACTGCTTGGGAAATAATATGCAGGGCCAATATTCATGGGGGAAGGGGCTTCAGAGATATTTATCTCTTTAATGAATCCCTTATCACAAAATATGGATGGAATTTTATCCAAAACTCAGAGACCCTTTGCACAAAAGTTATAAAGGCTAAATATTTTCCCCACATGAACTTCTGTAATGCTATTTTAGACCCCTGACCAATCTTCATCTAGCCTAGAATTTGGGGATCTTTCAAGATCTTCCTAATAGGGATTTACTAGAGAATTGGGGGTATGGATTCCATCAATATCTGGCCTGACCCATTTATGGATGTTGACATCAGTCTTAAGGCTTCTTCCCCCTCCCCTGAAGGCCTTAAAGATGTATCAGTTATCTCCCTTCAAAATGAGACTAGAAATGGTTGGTGCACTGAGAAACTCTCCACCTAGTTCAATGAGAGGGATCAACGCATTATCTGGAGTATCTCGTTTGTGAGGGATATGGGCTCTTATCGACTCTTCTAGTGAATGATTTTCATAGGGGGGTCATTCGGTCAAGTCAAAATATGATCTACCCACCATCTCACTGGATCTAGAGGATGATATCCCCTGGAAAAATTTATGGCACCTTCATACATAGGCATGAAATTTTTGGTGGCAAGAATTCATGAGGATCCTCCCTTATTTGGAATTTCTCACCCATCATCACGCAGTGGAAATCCCATCATTTCCACTATGCTCATCCACTGATGAGTCCTCCATGCATTCCATCTTCAGCACCCCAGGGCATGGAATGTACACCACACCTTCAACCCTCGTGTTGATCACCTTTTGTCTTTAGCCCCACACTTTTTTTATCTTATCACTAAGTGGTCATCACTTCTATCTATGAACAACTTTAGTTCTCAGTTCACAATGGTATGGATTATCCAGGAAAGGAGAAATGACACCCTCTTTAATATGTTTTGTAAACCTTCAGCCTCTTGGGTTGATCTCACCTCCCACTAAAATTCCTTATAGATCCATAGTGATCGCTTGTTGGATGAACCTTTGGGACTCCATTCCCCCATAACTTAGAACCCCCCTCCCTAGGAACCCAAAAAAATCAATGTTGATGTGTCACCCTCGAGAAAATGCATCCCCGGTTTCGGTATTGTTTCCCACAACTCTTCTTGTTTGATCACTACTACATACCATAAAACATTGAAGATTTCCATACTGAATGTGGTTGTGGAAGAACAAGTTATAATTTTGGCCATGTATTTTTTCCTTAGAGAAATTTTGGGACATGATCATGTTGGAATCATATTGCCTCACCATTATTAATGTCATCCCTACGCCAGAGCCTGACCTCCAACCTTTTGTCTTCTTGGTCTCTAATATCCTTTACCTATAGTGAATCTTTTCTGCTCTCCCCGTATCCTTTTCTAAAAGGGAGGAGAATATATATTCTCATCATTAAGCTACTAGGATCCTATCCATGGAACCTCATGTATGGTAGGATATTCCCCCCATTTGATTGATGTCTCTTGTATTTCCAGATCTTGGTACTGTTAATATATGATCAATTATTCTATTAAAAAAATCAATAAAATCCAAGCTCATTTATTTTGTTTTACATTACAATAACTGTTAAATATCAAAAACACACACTTTGAGTCATATCGGCTATATCGTGAGTTTGATTGACATGTTGTTGATTCCTACAGTTCATAATAGAATTATGTGTAGCAACTCATATTTTGCATGAATTATTTTTGGATAATGTATGGATTATTTTTGAGACCTGGAGTTGAGAATGCATGTGATTTAGAGACCTAGTGATCCGAAAATTAATTTTTTAAATATATTGAATATATTAAATGCATGTGCACACCATTTTCCAAAAAAATTAGAACAACTTATAAACATTTTCTCAGACTAGAAACCTATTTCCATCATTGAGCTCAGGGTAAGGGTTTTACCATATGCATGATATAACCTTTGAACTCATCGGGCATTCGGGTTGAGGTGAGACTGAGAGCGTATGTTCAAAAACAAAACAAAATAATAAATTTATTTATTTTTTTTCCCGAACTAATAAAAATTCTATAAATATATGATTATGGTGGTTTCTATGGGTTATTCGTTATTCCTTGGAGATCCATAAAACTGTTGGAGAGTCGTTGGAGGAGATTCTATTGGAAAATGACAACCAGATCAATGATCAACAACATGTGTGGAACATAATTCAAGGATATCGCAATGACAATGACCCATATTCATTATTCGTCAATGATCGATCCAAATTGAGGTAGGATATTGATTTTTTTGGATATGTCCCCATTTTTTTATTCCTATGATGAATGTGAACTAATCAACTAACAAACCGATTTGTGTATCATTAGTATTTTAGGTATAGGGTACATTTGTCTTGGAATTAGGGAATTTATTTTTTATTATCATATTATGTCTTCATTCATCATTCAAAGAGTAATGAATTGAGGATAACATGAATATTGACTGAGATTTATTCTACATGTTTGTGTTTTGTAATTTTCTTCCCCATTTATTCATTTATCACAGGTAAAACCCTTACCCCGTGATTCTACAAATATAGAGAAATCAATCATTGCCAACCTGATTCATGGCCCAGCAGTTCGATACTATAGATATGTACTTGGAATGGATTGAAAATACTACAATGATGGAAGAGAAAAAGTATCATATTGAATTAGAGGTAACTAATCTTCTTGTTATTCAACACGTATTGATGGATGATGTGTGTGGACAATTCATGAATGGAATTGAGTGTCTAGAACCTTGTGATTGATGATGGTGGGGCTCATTCAATGATTTTTCCTAGTTTTAGGCATGGGGCATGACCATATTGATGGACATAAGAGTGGGAGTAGATGCATTAAATGGGTCTAAGATTCTATAAAATCCCATAATAGACAACACCTAATTTGGGATTACACAGCATGTGGGACTCTAGGTGAGGTTCTAGGTTTTCCACGGTGAATTTAAACATCACATGGCATGTGACCTCAAAACATGGTATGTGACACCATCACACATTCACAGACACGACCAGGAGTACATGGTCATAGACACGCCATGTACACCAATATGTACATGGCCAAGACTAGTTTAAATGGGCATATCTGTGTCCATGGACACAGTAAAAAATAAATGGGAACATGAATGTCGTGTACTATGACATAGACATGTGAACAAGTTGGGATTCACAAGCAGGACCTAGTACTGAAGGGACACACTGTGTACTCATTCAAAGTTGGCTTCCAGACCTTGTCCTCTTCTACATGGAAAAGTTTTGTTAGGGTACCTTCCTGTTATCCTTTCCTTGAGGGTTAGTATGGAATCACTACCTAAACTTAGGATATTGATCCCTTTAGTGGGAATTAATTGATAGAGTTATTATAATCATCCTGTGAGTCCCAGTGTGAGATCTTATAGCATCATCTTCCCCTAGGTGGAGTTATTTGTATTGTCCTGACCAACACTATGTGGGAAATGATCCTCTACTTAGTGGGTTATTCCATATTGAGTTGTTGTTAGACACCATGAACTTGGGTGCGATCCACATATGTGTATCATTCCCTTTATTATTCTAGTTTATACTTCCTATGGGGAGATCTAATGAACATGATACCTTAGATAGACTCCAGTGATATTTGACTCGTGGAGTTTTTTCTCATCGATGAGTTCTATGTGGAACCTTAGGGCATGATTCCTAGACTAGAATTATTGTTGTAACATTACCATGAGATTGTGTTTCTTTCTTGAATATATTTGGATATTATTATTATATGTGACATAGACATATTCCTATGCAGAACTTACTGTTAGTCGTGGTGTTATATGCTTAGTGATTTCGTGGTGTCCTACTATGTATTTTTATACTCACCCCTACATGGGACTTTTATGCACATGTCATGACTTTTGCAGATGATCAAACATTTGATAGAGTCCTAGAGGGGCTGATACTAGGAAGAGTATAGTGAGCCAGATTGACCAAGTTGTATTCTTGTGGTTTGCTTTATAGGAGTCCCCTTTTATAATTTCATGTTTGGCTTGTTTTCATACTCTTTGTGGTGGGATTTTATTTGTCCCTATTTACTTTCCATTAATTATTATTGTTCTATTGTTCTGGGATTTAGATGTATGCATGTGTGTTTTATCTATTGTTTTAAATTTTAGTATTGTATGGGATTGGATATGTGCGTATGTGTATAGGTACATTAGGCTAAGGCCCCCCATGTTTGTGATATGCCTACTCGGTGTTAGTATCTTTCCCTTGAACTGTTGGAGGTAGGCCTATGGAGTCATAGCATAGACCCTATTGGGACAGATCATGATAGAGTTGTATCAGATTATTCGATACTACCTTAGGTCTAGAGATATTGATATTGGTTTAGGGAAACAATTTTATGTGTTTCAAGTTTGGATTTCAAGTCAGGGACTCCAATGTTGGTGTGACTACCGACATATCCTTACACCAGGAATCTAATTACATTCCTTTTGACTTGGTGCTTGTAAACGTTGGTTGTAGGTAAAATAATGGTTCATTCACCATATTGGAATGGGTTGTGGTTTCCATGTCCTTCTTGAGTCATCTCTCCATATATACTCATTGTCCATGTTACAAGTTACCTATTTCAGGATGACTATGCGACGTCTTCATGCTAGGATTCACCATCAACATCATGAGGATGATCCCCTTAGTGAAGAGGCATAGATAGAGGGACCCATTAAATAGGTGTTACCTCCAGGTGGCACACAAGTTATACCACCACATGTTGATCTGTAGATGGTACCTACTGTACTAGTAGATTAGGTGCATAGGCTGATCGCGCATCCTGAGTTTCAGTAACAATGACCAATTAGGTTTTGGGGTGAGCTTAACCAAAAAGAGTATGAGGATTGGATTGAGGTAGTGAAAAAAGTTTTCCATCATTTCAGGACACCAACAGATCATATGGTGGTTCTGGAAGCAATCCTTCTCTTTGGATATATAGGGAGAAGGTGGAGTTTAGTGAACTAGACATTCGATGAGGAGAATATTGCATGGATAGAGTTCAAGGTAATTTTAAGAGAGGAGTTACATCTACACCATATAAATACCATATTAACCATCCTCCCTCAAATATCTCATCTACACCAAAATCCATCAAACAAGAAATGAAAGTGGAACACCTCTTATTTTCATCTTCATATGTGCTCCTTCACTTTCTCATATCCTACTTCTTTGTCCATCTTTATTCATGTCCACTCATAGACATGGTTTCAACTTACAATTTGGTTGGATTAGGGGTTTAGCTGGATAGAAGAACAGAACCCTCAAGTTCCTTCTTTTCCACCTGGGTAGCAACATACTCCTCCACCTCACCCACCCAAATTTATGTTCCCCCTGACCACTTCCTGATCCCCTCCCTAATCGTATTCACTAGAGGAAGATATAGAAATATCCCCACCGCCATTAATATTCAAGACTCCCAAATTGTGCCCTCAGACTACCAAACCCTCATGGGAGAAATCAACTGGATCATGTTCCATCACGTGCCCGGAGTCTCAATCCTAAGTCGAATGCTTGATGGACAAGGAGCCAAGTTATGGGCTTACAAGGATTTTGGAGGAAGTAACCCATTTGGAGCAATGATCAGTCGATAAAACCTAATATCCAATAATTATATTTGTTATTTTTTCTCTTATTATTTTATTTAAGATGTTGATTATGGGTGATGTAGTCATTGGAGTTCATTAATTCTGACAACATATTTATAAACAGATTGATGTCAGTAAACAACCTGTTATTCCACATCATAGTCAATAGGTTTGGGTACATGAAGCTACAATAAGTGAAGTTCAGAATCACCGAAAGCATCCCTAAAACCAATGGGATTCATGTCTAGAGGTCCACGACATGACCATCCTTGATTCCACTATCTTGACCGACAATGACTACTTATCAATCTACTCAGGCACTACCGACCTCTAGATTGAGAAGGTCAGCTACAAACCCCGCCATAGGATTAGGTAACCTTAATGCATATACACCCATCGATGCAATGTAAATTAATGAGGAACTGAATATGGGGGGTGTGAACTTGGTTGTAAGATTAGAATCCTAGGGAAGGATAAAATTCATGGTATCATTATAACCAACACTACACAGGTGTTGATCCGCTACTTAGTGGGTTATTCCAGATAGAGTTGTTAGTATACACTATGGTTGTGGGTGTGATCCTAATATTTGTATCATTATCCTCAAACTTCTAGAGTATACTTCTAATAGAGAGATCTGACGAGGATGATACCTCAGATATATTCCATTAGTGTTATCTGAATTATGGAGTGTGTTCTCCTATATGAGTGCTTTATTAAACCTTCAAGAATGATTCCTATACTGGAATTACTTTTGTAACCTTAACTTGAGGTTGTGTGTCTTTATTGAGTATATCTAGATATTATTGTTGTATATACTATAGACATATACTTATGTATAGATTATTGTTTTTTTGTTTTTATATGCTTAGTGATTTCAGGGTGTTTTATCGGGAATTGTTAAACTCACCCCTACATGGCCTTTTCCTACACATGTCATGCCTTATGAAGATGATTGACCCTTTGATCGAGTCCTTGAGGGACCAAGACTAGGTATAGCTAATCGAGCCAGACTGACTTAGGTGTATTCCAGTGGTTACCTTTACAACAGTCCCCTTCTATACATTTATGTTGGGTATGTTTAAGACTCTTTATGGGGAGATTTTATTTTGACCAATTTACACTCCATTAATTGTTGTTTTACTCTGGATGTGGGATTTGGATGTATGAAATCATGTTTTGTCTCTTGGTTTACATTTCAGCATTGTGTGGGCTTGGATATGTTTGCATGTGTACAGGTACATTAGGATAAGGCCTCCCATGTTAGTAATGTGCCTACTCGGCCCCATTCTCCGTTCGCTTACATATTGGAGGTGGTCTTGGGGACACGAAGCATGAACCCCATTGCTCGTACCGGCTAAAATGGCACTTTTATATTGAAAACAAAAACTTTTGATCACACCGGCTACATCATGTGTCTGATTGATGCATGGTCGAATCATAAAAATCACAACTGAATTATGGATTGTTGTCCTAATTTTTGAAAATAATGTGAACTCGTTTACTTGATTTGGTCTATTTGATGTGTGTTTTAGATAAAAATAACACTTTTATAATGAAAAAACACACTTTGAGTCATTTCAGATACATCATGTGTCAGATTGATATTCATTTGATTCTAACACATCACAAACTAATTATGGATCGTTGTCCTAAATATGTAAGAAATTCTGAGCTCATTTACTCTATTTTTTTTCTTGTGATGCCTGTTTTTACCTAAAATGGAAGTTTTACATTGAAAACACTCACTTTGTGTCATACTGGCCACATCGTGTGTCCGATTGACTTATCGTCAATTTGTATGTAGCAAAAATGAATTATGGATCTTTATCCAAAATTGTGAAAATAATCCATCCTAATTTACTTAATTTTGGGTTTGTGACATGTTTTTTAGAGTAAATTGATACTTTTATATTTAATACACACACTTTGAGTCATACCGTCCACATCGTGTATCATATTGATGTGAGATCAATTCATACATGTAATAAATGAGTTTTCTGTAATTTTCCTAAACTTTATATCCAATATGAGCTCATTTACTCAGTTTTGGCTATGTGACACACGTTTTATACTAAAATGAAACTTTTATATAGAAAACACACACTTTGAGTCACATTGGCCTCATCGTATATATGATAAATGTGTGGTCGATTCATACACATAAAAAATAAATTATGGATCATCTTCGTACTGTATGAAAATAATCCAATCTCTTTTACTGGTTTTTTTCTATATGACACATGTTTTAGAGTAAAATAACACTTTTATATTTAAAATGCATACTTTGGGTCATACTAGACACATTGTGTGTTTGATTAATGTGTGTTTGATTCCTACACATAAAAAATAAATAGTGTATTTTTTTCATAAAGTATCAAGATAATATGATATTTTTTATTCCATTTTAGTTATTTAATGATCATTTTATATTAACATTACAGTTCTATATTTAAAACACACACTTTGAGTCATATAGGCCACATCATATGTCTGATTGACATGTTGTTAATTTGTATGAATCATAAATAAATTAGGATTAGTAACTCATATTTTCCATGTATCATGTTTGGATATTGTATGAATTAATTTTGACACCAGATAGTGTGACAACATGTGATTTCGAGGCTCAGTGAGTCTGGAATAAATTTAAAAAATATATTAAATATAATAAATGGACATTCACACAACTTTCAGGAAAAACCGTAATAAATTTTAAACGGAGGCTCATATTGGAAATATATGGCTGTCATTGAGTTTAGGGAATGGGTTTTACCCTAGGTGTGATATATCATTGGAATATGTCAGGTTTTCGGGTTGAGGCATGATCATAGGAGGATGTTTAAAAATATATTAATTTATTTTAATAACCAACTAAGAATTAATTCGACAAATATACGATTATGATGGATTCTCAAGGTTCTCTACACAACCTTGGAGATCCATAGAACCGTTATAGGGACATTGGAGGATTTTCTATTGGTGAATGACAACCTGATTGAATATTTTCAACTGATGTGCAATAGAAATCTAGGATATAACCAAGGACAACGACGGGGATTCATTCTTTGTCACTAATATATCCAAATCGAGGCAAGATGTTGATTTGTTTGGATTTTTTCATGTTTTCTTATTCCTATGACGAACGCAAACCAGTCAACTAATGAATTGATTCGCAGATTGTGCGTATTTCGGGAATGGGGTAGATTTATCCTAGAATTGGGAAATTACATTCTGATTATCATATTATTTCTTTATTCATAGTTCTAATGGAAAAAAATCTTGTACAACATGAACATTGGTTGAGTTTAGTTTTTAATATTGTTTCTTTGTACTTTTCATCCCCATTTTCTCATTCATTATGGGAGAAATGCTTGGCCATCAGTCGAAGAAAAGGACTTGTATACAAAATCGTAACTCCTTCAATAAAACTCATCACACAATAAAAAATAAAATTGGAATGATATCATTACAGAAAACATTGAAATACAAAATAAAATACATTGAACTGTCTTTTCAATTCAAAATTTACATACAAAATATTTAAATTGATGTGGTATTTCTAATTAATCAAAAAAAATTACAACCCAATATATACAAAATCGTAACTCCTTCAATGTTCAACAATCATAAAAAAACCTTTTTCTTCCAATCAAACCAATGTTTATCTTAGTAATTGTACATAAAAAATAAGTAAATTATAATATTATTGTTATATAGTCCACATATGGTACTTTATACCGTTAATTACTAAATATATTAATGATATTGTCCATTATACTATTATTTATTCTCTTAATTTTAAATTAATCATTAATTATACTATTAATTAATAATATTATTATGAATTGCTAAGTATTTATTTAATTAATAATCAATATAAATTATATTTTTAGTCATTGAATATAGATGTTAATAATTATATATTTAAACTAAAATGAATTAAGGATAGTTTTCCTAAAGTTTCAAAACAATATGAGTTTATTTAAATAGTTTTGGATATGTAACGTTCCTTTTGTGCTAAAATGACAATTTTATATTGAAAACCCAATATTTTAATCATTCTAGCTACATTGTGTGTTTGATTGATGTGTGGTCGATTCATACATATCACAAATTAATTATGGATCATTTTCCTAACGTTTTAAAACAATATGAGCTTGTTTACTTGATTTGGGCTATGTGTCATGTGTTTTAGAGTAAAATGACACTTTTATATTGAAAACATGCACTTTGAGTCATACTGGACACATTGTGTGTCATATTGATGTGAAATTTATTTTGACACATCAAAAATGAATTATGGATCATTATCCTAATGTTTTAGCAAAATATGAGCTCATTTACTATTTTTTGGCTATGTGATGCACGTTTTTCACTAAAATGAGAGTTTTATATTGAAAATGTGCACTTTGAATCATACCGGCCACATCATGTGTCTGATTGACTTGTAGTTGATTCATACACGTAAAAAATAGATCACTTTCCTAATGTTTGAAAACAATATGAGCTTGTTTACTTGATTTTGTCTCTCTGACATGTGTTTTAGTGTAAAATGACACTTTGATATTGAAAACATGCACTTTGAGTCATACAGACCACATCGTGTATCAGATTGATGTGAGATCAATTCATACATGTCACAAATTAATTATGGATTGGTGTCCTAAATTTTCAAGATAATATGAGTTTGTTTACTCATTTTTGTCTATATGACCCATGTTTTATACTAAAATGACAGTTTTATATTTAAAAAAACACTTTGAGTCACACCGGACACATCGTGTGTCTGATTGAAGCATGGTTGATTTTTACGCATCAAAAATGAATTATGGATCATTTTTCATAATGTTTAGAAATAGTCTGAGCTCATTTACACAGAATGGGGTAAGGATCAAATTGAGGGGGCGTCGCAACATAAGGTTTGTGGGGCACATCTTCTTCCAGAAGGTGAGGGTGATGAACATTGATAACCCCATCATAATAAACTAGATCTACTTCCCTGTTGATGAAAACTGCCCGAGACAAGTGTCGGGGGTGAAGATCAGTGATGTGACTTACTAGGACATACATAGGATGTCAGTGATGGTGGTGGGGGTGAAGTTGGACTGCTACCCTAATAACCCCTACGCCGGCCTCTGGATGGAGAATGTGGAGCTCACTTATGATAATAGTCCTGCACATTCATCCTATGTCCATGCCATCGGCACCGCCTCAGGTGCCACCGACTCCTCTGACTGCCTCTAGAAGTGGATCCCACCAAAAATACCTCAACTTCTACATTCATTTGACCAGAATGTTATATGAATGACTACATAAATAATTTCTATAACTAATATTACTGTAATAAAAACTACAATGTTAATTTAAATCGATTAAAATTTTCTATAGAATTTATTTATATTTTTTACATATTTTTTATATTTATTTCATCAACATATTCTAATTATCCATCCATTTATAATAAAATAGTTATATCAAAAAATATATTTTAATATATGTATAGAAAAAAATCATTATTGATAATTTTTTTTCAAAAAAATCACTTTTTCTATTTGAAATTTATTTAAATGAAAATTTAATTTCAACACATTAAATTTTTTATCCCAAGAACAATTTAAACGAATTTGATATTTCCAATTAATAAAAAAAATTAAAATTCAATATAAACAAAATCATAACTCAAGGTAAATTTCTTAAACCTTCAACCATTATACAAAATTTTATTCCAAAAATCAAACCAATTTTTATCATGGGAGTCCTCCTTTAGTGGGGACGTCACATGGTTTCTTAAATGAAAAAAGACAAAAGATAAGAAAAGAGATATGAAGAGGAGATACACAAGATATTAATAGGAGATGTATGAGATATCATGATGTGGGTCTCCTTTTATATAGAAGACATGAAACTCTTCTCTCCTTAGTTTTTTTGGTGCAATACAGTTGCATTTTTAGGGTATAGTTTTTGGATCCACAACTAGAAGAACTACTATGATCCAATAAGATTTCATCTATGGTGGGTTTTTTTCTAATCCTGGTTCTTTTTCATCTGTACCTTTTATTCAGAAAAATACATCCTACTTTCATAGTCATATCTATTTGGGTTTCATTATTAGGTTGTGTTCTTCATTTTGGGATGGATTCAGACTAAATCTACTATCTTCCTTTGATCCACTATTTTATCTAAGTATTATTTTTGATATCCCACTCATCTTTGGAAGTCTCTGATTCTACTATTTATTATTAACAGATTCATGTTTCTGGGCTAGGTCTCATGTTTTTTCCCTTTTTGGTTTTTCCACATTAAAAATTCCTAGTGTCAACATTTATTTTTCAGCACACATATATTTTATTTCTGCGCATTTTCTTTATTTTCTCAGGCTTGTTTGAATGGAAATAATTGTTTTCACTTCACATTCTCTTTTATTTTGTTTACATGGTCATCTCTTGTCATATTTTACATTATCTAGTATATTAGAATTTGGTTATTATTGCATATTTATTATGGAATCCAAATATAGTCAGATGATTTTATTGAATGATACTAATTACCATATGTGGTGACAGAAAATGAAGGATCTTATTTTTGTTAAGGGAATGCATCTTTTGTTGTTTAGTATTCAGAAGCTAGAAATAATGTCAGATGAAGAATGGTAGTTCGATCATGATATGGTTCGATGATTCATTTTCCAATCAGTCAAAGATAATGTGATAAACTATATTATCAACATCCCTCATGCCAGAACTTTGTGGGAGAATCTTGAGACTACCTGTGCTTCCAACATAAGAAACAATATATTTTTTCTTCCCAAACAAATGATGAATTTGAGGTAAAAATATGGTACATCTATTTCCTACTATTTTATTTATTATTAGGGATGTTTTGATCATTTTTTATTGTATGGATATTAACTTTAAATATGATGTTTTAGCGCTTTTATTTATTAACACATTACTCGATTCTTGGGAGAATTTACATGTTACTCTAACCATTTCTGCTCCTGATGGTTTTGTGACATTCAGTTTTGTTAATTTTGATGTTCTGAAGGAAAATTTTTTGAGAGGTACTCAATAGAAATCCTCCTTATAGCTTTTAGTCATAGATAATAGAGGGAGAAGCTAGTAAAATAATTAGAGATAGAGTATTTGAGGTAAGAGAAAAGACATAATCAAATCTAGGACAAACTGGGGAGATTTTTAATGTCATCATTGTGGTAAGAAGGGACATGTTAAGAATTTTTTTTATCAGTAGATAAGGGAAAATAAAATGAAAGAAAATCAGTAGAAGAAAAATGGTGATGGAGATAATCATGTCTCCGCCACTATAGGGGTGTTCTTGTTATTAATTATAAACCCATTAACATTTCTTCTAATGATTCTTGTTGGGTTGTTGGCAATGTTGCTTGTTTTCTTGGGACATCAAGGAAGGATCTATTTACATCTTAGAGCCCATGGAGTTTTGGTATTTTGATGATGGGTAATGATGTTCATGTGGATGTTGTAGGTATCAGGACATTTTTTTTAGATACTAATAGAAGAAGTAAGCTAAACATGAAGAATGTTCAACATGTGCCTGAGTATTTCTTTAATCTTATTTCTTCCAGTGTTCTTGATGACGAAGCATTTATAAATATTTTTAGTTATTTACAATTTAATATTTCCAAGGTTTCTTTAATTTTGTCTTGATGGAAGAATCATCCAGGTTTTTACTAGACTAGAGATTCTATTTTTGATGACATTGCTTGTGTTGTAGAGTACAATGTTTCATTTAAGTTATGGAATAAGAGGCTTAGTCGCATTAGTGAGAAAGATCTTGGTTGTTTGGCCAAGATAAATATTCTTCCATATTTAAAGATTGAAAAATTGGACATGTGGGATCACCGTATGGATAGAAAATTAAGAAAGATGAGTTTTAATAGTTATCCATTACATAGAAAGTCACAGGTACTTGAATTAGTATGTTATGATGTTTTTTATACTTTTAAATCAAAGAACATTAGTGGCGGTCTTTATATTGAGATATTTATTGAAGAATAAATATGAATTATTTGGGTTTATGTTTTGAATTCCAATATTCATGTGCTTAGTATTTTTAAACAATTTCACGTTTCTGCCAGGAGGTAATCAGGTAAGAAATTGAAATGTATTCACATTGACAATTGGGGTGAGTATTGTGGTATGTTTGATCATTATTGTAGGCTATAAAGTATTGGACATCAAAATATTCCTCCTAAGACACCTCACCTAAATGTTTTAGCTAAGTGGACGAACGAGACATTGTTAGAAAGAGTTCATTGTTTTCTTTCAGAAGTAAACTTTCTTAGACATTTTTGTGGTGAGACTTTATTTATTGCTAATTATAATATCAATTTATCACCTATGGTTTCCTTACATATAGACACTCCCAAAAAGTCTTGGTATGGAAAATAGATCATGTACAATAAATTACATGTTTCTTATAGATTTTACAGTCTTCATCCATGTTTAGATTCACACTTACCTCATATTGTCGATTCTGATGATCATGTTGATGTGTAAAAATATTTTCAGGGTGAACAGGTTTGAGTTGATACTTTTGATTCACCTTTTGTTTCTAATTATATAGTTCTAGGGGTTATTAGTGAAACCATAATTCCACTCTATATTTCATCATGAAATCATACCATTTATATTTGGTATTCACCTGATGAGTATGTGATCTTCACTGAAGAGGGAGAACCAGAATATTTTAATGAGGCAATGGAGATTGATCAGAAATATAGATGGGTTACGACAATTGATGATGAGATGAGATCATTGCATGACAACCATACTTTTGAGCTAGTGAAGTTACCCATAGGTAAGAGATATTTTTAAAATCAGTGGATTTATCATATTAAAAATTATGAATCTGGTTCTTTTCCATGATACAAGGAAAGGTTAGTTGTTAAAGTCTTCTCTCAGAAGAAAGGTATTGATTTTGATAAGATTTTTTTCACTTGTTGTCAAAATGTATTATATTCTCTTTTTTCTTGGTTTGGACACTATTTTGGATTTTCATATTGATCATATGGATGTGAAGACAGCTTTCCTCCATAGATATTTAGAGAAGGATATTTATATGGAGTAGTGAGAGGCTTTTGTTGAAACAAGTAATTAAAATCATATGTATAGGTTAAAGAAGAGTTTGTATGGTTTAAACCAATCTCTGAGGTAGTGGTATAAGAAGTTTGAATCTGTAATTTTTTATATGGGTTTCAGGAATACATCTTATGAACATTTTGTTTTTGTTCAGAGATTTACTAATGATGATTTTATTATAATGTTGCTTTATGTTGATGAAATTCTCATTATTGGCCATGATGCTTCTAGAATTGACAGATTGATGAAGGATCTTTGTCAGTCTTTTTCAATGAAAGTCTTGGGACCAGCACAATAGACTCTTGGAATGTCGATCTCCCGTGACATAATGGCCAAGAAATTGTGGTTATCTCATGAGAGATATATTGATAAGGTTCTTTAGATATTTTCTATGGATAGATATAAAGTGGTTAGTATTCCTCTTTGTATACATTTTATGCTTGGTACCATTCAGTCACCTTATACTAATGAAGATAAAGAGAGGAGATTAAAAAAACACTTTATTTATCATTTGTTGGATGTTTTATGTATGCGATGGTATATACTAGACCTAATATAGCTCATGTAGTTGGTGTAGTAAGTCATTTTCTATCTAATCCATGTAGAAAGAATTAAAGAGTAGTTAAGTATATATTACATTATCTTCATGGTACTTATTATATGAGATTTTGTTTTGGTAGTGGGAAACCTATGCCTTTTTTCTTTATAGATTCAAATGTAGAAGGAGAAATTGATTCAAGGATGTATACTTCATGAGATTTGATCACTTTTTTTGGAGGATTTGTATCTGGGGTGTCTAGATTACAGATACATGTTGATTTATCTACCATAGAGCCTGAGTTTATTTCTTCTATAGAGGCTTGAGAAGAATTGTTTTATAGGAAATATTTTATTCAAGAGATAAATATTAATCAGGATATGTATTTTTGTTTTTTGATAGTAAGAGTGAGATTTTTTGGGGAAACAATTCCACATTTCATGGAAGGTCAAAACATATCGATGTTCGATATCATTGGATCCACGATGTCCATGATCCAAGATAGTTAGAGTTTGAGAAGATCCAAACTGATGAAAATGGGTTAGACATGTTGAACAAGAGTTTACCCAGAGTTAAATGTGAGACTTGTTGAGTGATTGCAGGGTTAGCGATGATCCCTAGTGGAGTTGGTTGGGGAGTTTGTTTGGGTCCTCCTCACATGGGGTCCTCACATTGTTCTTTTAAATAAAAAATGATAAAAGATAAAAAAAGATATGAGATATGAATGTAGTATAGGTGATATATGAGGAGGATATATATGAGATATCATGTGGTGACTCTCATTTATATACAAGATGCGGGAATCTTCTCTCTTCATTTTTTTTGGGGTAGTTTAGTTGCATTTTCAGGGAGAGGTTTTTAGATTTTCATCCAACATAACTACTCTAATCTTATCCAATTTCTTATGTGGTGGTTTTTTTATCCAATCCCAATGATTTTGCATCTGCACCTTTTGTTTGGATAGAAATCTCCTACTTTCATGGTTAGATCTATTTACGTTTCTTTATCAAGCTAAGTTCTTCATTTTAGGCTCGCTTCAGACAACATCTTTTCTCCACCTTTGATCCACTATTTTATCTGGGTATTATTTTTAAGATCCCATTCATCTTTGGGATTCTCTTCATTGTACTCCTGATTATTAGTGGATCTATCTTTCTAGACAAGGTCACATGGTTTTTCCCTTTTTGGGTTTTCCACGTTAAAAATTTATGGTGTCAATATTTATTTTTCAGAACACATATATTTTCTCACTGCACATCTGATTTAATTTTTCAGTCTTGTTTGAAGGGAAATAAATATTTTCAGTGTGCATCTAATTTTTTATTGTTTCCATGTTAATTGCTATCCATCATTCCCAGAAAGTATCTCCAACACCACGAGATTCATTTCTAGATGTTCATCAGTGTGACCATCCTAGGTTCCACAATCTAGACTGGAAATGACTGCATGTCAATCTATTCGAGCACCACCGACCTCTAGTACTACAAGGTTGGATATTGACACAACCATAGGATCAACATCAGAATATTGGGGAAGGATGAGAAGGAGGTTGGAGTGTAGAACGTGATGGTAAATGTAGTTACATTCACCAGGATGCATAATACGGTGAGGATCAAATCATGGGGGTGTCCTAGTATGGGATTTGTGAGGCACGTCCTCTTCTATTAGGTGAGGATGATGAACTTTGAGAACCCCATCATCATATACCAGAGCTATTGCCTCGATAATGACAACTATCCGGGATTGGTGTTGGGGGTCAAGATCAGCGATGTGACATACGAAGACATACATGGGACATTCACAATGATGGTGGGGGTAACGCCAGACTGCTTACCCAGTAACCCCTTCATTGTCATTCAGATGGAGAACATGAATCTCACTTACATAAATGTCTCATGTAATTTTCTTGTGTTTATGTTGTCGGCACCGCCTTGGGCATCGCCGACTCATACGACTGCCTCTAGAAGTGAATCCCTCCCCAAACACCTAAAATTATAACTTTATTTGACCACAATCATATAAAAATGACTACAAGAAAAAATTTTGTAACTAATATTACTACAATAAAACCACAATGTTAATTTAAATTGATTAAAAAAATTTCTATAGAATTTATTTTTATTTTTTTACATTTTTTTATATTTATTTTAGCATAAAATTTTACTTAAACCCATCCAATTATAATAAAATGGTTTTAAGAAATAAAATTATTTTAATATATTAATTGAAAAAATTCATTAATGATTTTTTTTTGCAAAAATAATGTAATTTTTGTTTTAAATTTATTTAAATGAATATTAAATTTCAACACATCATATTTGTTATCTCAAGAACAATTTAAACTAATGTGATATTTCTAATTAAAAAAAATTACAACCCAATATATATATTAAATTATAACTCATTATGACATTCATCAATTTTTAACCTTCATACAAAAGTTTATTCCTATAATCAAGAAAATGTTTATCTTAATAATGGTACATAAAAAATAATAAAATTAAAATTTTAATGTTATACAGTCTACATATGAAAATTTATATTGTTAATTATTGGATATATTAATGATATTTTTAGTTATACTATTATTTATACTCTTAATGATTATACTATTAATTTTATATTAATTATTATTTATACTATTAATTAATAATTATATTATGATTTGTTAATAAATAATCTATATAAATTATATTGTTAATCATTTATATAGTTGATAATAATTATGTCATTAAGCTAAAATGTATTACAGATAGTTGTCCAGAACTTTCAAGACAATCGGAACTTGTTTACACAGTTTTGGCTATGTGATGCACGTTTTACAGATAAATGACAGTTTTATATTAAATATGAAAAAAATTAGTCTAACTAGGTACATCATGTCTCTGAATGATGTGTGGTTGGTTCGTACACAACAAAACTGAATTATCAATCATTTTCCTAATGTTTAAAAATGATCAGATCTAGTTTACTCGGTTTAGGAAATGTGACATGTGTTTTGTAGTAAAATGACATGTTTATATTGAAGACAAGCACTTTGAGGCATACCGGCCACATCGTGTGTCCGATTGGTGTGTGGTCGATTCTAACACATCTAAAAAAATATGGATCATCTTCCTAATTTTCATAGAAAATATGAACTCATTTATTTAATTATGTTTATGGGACACACATTTTATACTTTAATGATAGTTATATTCAAAATGTGCACTTTTAGTCATACCGACCTCATCATGTGTCTGATTGATGTGTGGTAGATTCATACACATTAATAATAAATTATGGATTTTTTCCTAATATTTGAAAACAATACAAGCTTCTTTACCTAATTTCGGCTATGTGACATGTGTTTTAGAGTAAAATGACACTTTTATATTGAAAACAACCACTTTGAGTCATTACAACCTACATCATGTATCAGATTGATGTGAGGAAAATTCATACACATAAAAATGAATTAGGGGTCATTTTCCTAATGTTAAAAGAAAATATGATCTTGTTTACTAGGTTTTTTCTATGACATGCATTTTTTACTAAAATGACTGTTTTCTATTGAAAACATGCACCTTGAGTCACATCGAACACAATGTGTTCCCAATTGATATGTGGTCGATTATTACACATAAAAAATGAATTATGGATCATTTTTGTAAAGTTGGAAAACAATATGATCCCATTTAATCCATTTATTTATATGTGAAATATGTTTTATATTAAAATGAAACTTTTATATTTATAACGTACACTTTGAGTCATGCCATCCACATCATGTGGCATATTGATATGTGGTAAATCCTTAGGAATATTTGACCAGAAGAGATGGAGATTTAATTCAGACTCTGGGAGTCTCAGGGTTTCCCAAGGATGCCTCACTATCATAAAATAAAACCTTCATAGTGACATTTTTGTGTTATATGGTAATGTTTATAAATATTAGTTAAAAACCTCTTGTGATTACAAACTTGATACAACCACCCATTGGCATTGAAGGTTAGGAAAAGTTAGTTATAAAACCATAAATGAACATAAAAAACAAGGGATTTTCAGTAATGTCACTCTAATAATTCTACCTTTCCATGAATATTTTGAATATAGAATATCCAGATGGGTTAGTTTTAGTAGGTCAATATGTAAGGCTAAAGAACCCCTTGAGTGTGTCCACTCTGATCTGTGGGGTACTTCTAGGGCCACCTACCATGGTGGTTTGTATTTCATTTCCTTTGTTGATGAATACTCTATGAAGGTCTAGATTCATATACTCAAACATAAGTATAATACCATTCAGAATTTTATGAAATGGAAAGACGAGGTAGAAATTTAATCTTGTAGGAATCTCAAATCCTTAAGAACTGAAAACGGTTTAAAATTTCTATCCACCGAATTTATAGAGTTCTAGGATTCTGATGGAATAAAAATATACCTTATTTTTTTAGAAACACAAAAATAGAATATATTAGCATAAGGGATGAATTATACTATTCTTGAGAGGTTTAGATGAATGTGTTCCCACTTAAACTCTTTAGGTCCTTCTAGGTCGAGGTTACCTCCATGATAGTCTACGTAATTAATCATTTCTCATCTTTTAGTAATTATTTCAAGACACTTGAATATATCTAGAAAGGTTCACCCCTGAACCTTCCACACCTTAGGAATTTTGGGATCCATCACTTTTTCTCATACCCATATAGATAAGCTAGCTCCAAGGGCTGTGAAGTATATATTTATGGGTTATCCAAAGGGTGTTAAAGGGGTATCATCTGTGGATAGATAAACCAGGTTATCAAAACTGTATATTCACTTGATATATTGTGTTCCATGAGTCTGGTCTCTCTAATGGTATAGGAACAGAATCATAAGAGTATTCTAATAATAACAGAGAAACCTCAAGATCCCTAACACCCATTGGTGTTGATGTTCCATTAGAATCCAAATACAAATCCCAATCCCATTCTGGGCTTGGTTTTTCTCCTCCCATTCTCCAGACTCAAGGGGAATCCAATTCTAATTCCAATTTTGAACATAAAATAGAGGAACCAGATACTTTAATAAATTATCAACTCACTCGAGATATGGATAGAAGAGTTATTAGACCTCCACCCTGCTTCAATTAGGCCGATATTGCTTTCTATGTGTTTAATGATTCTCGAGATTATTTTAATGATAAATCAAAAAATTATAATCAATCCATTATGTCCAAAGAGACCACTAAGTGGTTAGGTTATATGCAATAAGATATGAGTTCACTCCTTAATAAAAACACTTATGTTGTCGTTTCCATACCTAATAACCATAAGATTATAGGTTGTAAGTGGATATATAAGAAGAAGGAAAACAATGTTGGAGAAACTAAAATCAAATTAAAATCCCAAATGGTTAATAAAGGATTTATTCAATATGAAGGTACTGGTTATAGTGAGATATTCTTCCCAATAATTAAAAATTATTCTATAATAATTCTTCTTTATTTTTTTCCCAAGTTAGATTTACATTTTGAACAATTTGATGTAAAAACTTCCTTTTTTGCATGGTACCCATGATGAAAAAATTTATATGCCTACTCTTGATGTATTTTCCAATCTATTTAGATAGAATCAAGTTTTCTTTCTCAATAATTATTTATATAGGCTTATAAAATATTCTAGGAAATGATATAAAATATTTTATTCCTTTATAATTTAAAATCATTTTTCTAGAAGTAATTTTGATAAATGTGTATACTATAAAACTATTAATCATTAATATGTTTACCTATTATTATATGTTGATGACATGATTTTAATCTATAAAAACATAATGATATTAAATTCTGTTAAGAATCAATTGAACTCTGTCTTTGAAATTAATGGCATATTACATGAAAATTAGATCTTGGGTATGGACATAATTAGAGATAGGAAATCTCAAACCTTGCACTTATCTGAGTTTGATTATGTTAAGAAGGTATTAAAAAGGTATCTCTTTGATCACATTAAACCTGTTATTATTTATTTAAGAAAACATTTTAAATTGTTTTTATAAGAATCTCCTTGAAATAATGATAAGGTTTCTTTCATGAATAAGTTTGCATATGCTAATGTGGTAGGGAGTCTTATGTATTATATGGTCTGTTCTAGAAAGGATATAGAAATTTATATTTTCACTTTGAGTAGTCTTATAGGAAAACCCGGTAAGACTCACTAGAATTATTTAAATATCATACTTAGGTATGTCTCAATGTCTAATAAATTTTTCATTCGATATGTCTTAGATAATAGTTTTAGTGATAAAATTGTTGGCTTTGTTGACTCTGATTATGCTACAGATTTTGAAAATAGAAAATCTATCACTAGATTTTTGTTTCATTCTTATGGAGGACTGTTCTCTTAGAAATGAAACATGAAATTAGTGGTTTCTCTCTCCACTACTAAAAAAAATTATATAGCCTTGACAGAATCCATAGAGGAGGCTATATGGATAAAAGGTTTTTTTGAGTTTTCTTTATCCATTGATAGTATAATAGTCCACTGTGATAGCCAATCTTCATTTAATCTATTTAAAAACTTTGTCTGATATGGTAGATCAAAGAACATTGACCTTATAATTCATTTTCTTAGGTATGCTATAGAATCTGTGATAGTGAGTGCCACTAAAATACTCATGGTGGATAATCAGGTTGATAGTTTGACTAAGGTCGTACCATTTTATAAGTTCATGTATAGCTTCAAAATATTAAACACAGTCCCAATTCATTAACTTAGATTACAAGAAAACCATTCTTAAGTTTATCTAATTACAAGATGGAGATTTTTTGGTTTTATTCCCCTATATATATGTTTCAATTGAATTCCTTCAGATTTTATTAATATGATTCACTTATATCACCCTAAGGGATTTATGTTTTCCATGGGGGTGTAATGCATGCATGGAGACTGTTCAATTAAGGAGGCTTATTTTTGTTTACTGGAACTATTTGGTTTATCCTTACCTATTTAAGTGATTGAATTTGGACTGTTGATCATGCCCGATCTAACAGTTAGTTGGCTCCAGCTGTACCGGTTTAACTCAGCTTTGATATGGGTCTCCTCTTCTGTTGCAATGTTGTGACACCACCTGTCAAACCCATTTTACTGCCTTCTATTATGCAAATTGTCAGTTTCATCTTATTCGTCCATGCGGCTATGATCATGTGGTTCTAACCGCACCATCTGACATTTACTAGCATTCCATCATTGCCTCTTCATGTTCTCCTTGATGTGAGTAAATCAAAAAAAATTATTATCATGGTTTTTTTCATCTGGTTTTGGCTTGAGTTCCATTCACTGCACAGAGAGGATCTCGAAGGTAGAAGAGGGGGGGCAGGTTTCTCCGGAAATCCGCATTCCCCTCCATCAAGTTTGTGCCACCAACTAGAACCAAGGTACCTATCTGATAAGGATTCAGTGGAGATCGACTTGATCTTGGGTCGGAGGTGACTACACATCAAGGAGGTTTCAGATTTTGACTCATTTTTTAAAGGTAGCCAGGTTTTGGCTTTAGATTCTTGGATCTATAGTGATTTATTTCTTTTTTTCATGTATGGATATGTATCCTTTTTAGGTGTATGTGTGAGTCCATCCACAATTTGATAACATTGAATCTACATGATTGTTTTTATTACATTCACCCAGTTCAATAGGGATAGCCTCCTCGAATAGTTTCTTGGGTTTTCTTCTTGATTCTTTGAGTCTATAATTTTTTTCTTCCATTTTTCTTAGAAATAAAATACAAACATGGGTGGTGTTATCATTGTGCATGTAGGATCACACTGATCCAAACCACATTATATCTGGTGCTATTTATTTTCTATTTTTTATGATTTTATGTTTTCAGTAGTTTGATTGAATAAGAAATCCATCATGTTTTATTATCACACACATTCTAATTGTATTATACAAAACTTTTAACCTCTTTATATGTCTCAATGGGCCCTAGATGTTCTTAGGGTTAAAAAATTACCCCAAACAATACTATAGATCCAGAAACGGTATGAGATGAGAGTCGTATGATAGTAGAAGCGACGACGGATCAGTGAAAATTGGAGATACCCAATATTCATGTTCTTTGACATGAAGTGATGTATGATGTGTGTGGCTGATTCCTGAATGGAATTAAGTGGCTGGAACATAGTGATTGATAACAATTAGGCTTAGTTGATGATGTTACTTGGTTTCTTCCATGGGGAATGGCTGGATTGATGGTTAGTGGAGTGGGATGAAATTTGTGAAATTTATTTGGGATTATGGAAAATCTCATAACATACTATTTGTAATCCTGGATTACATGGTGTGTGGGACCCCTAGTTTAGAGCTAGGATTTCTGTGGTGAAGTTAAATATCATAGGTTGTGTGACCCCATCACATGGTGTGTGACATGACCTCACAGATGAGCATGTACCTTAGAGGGTACGCAGACATGGCCAAGAATACATGGTTATGGACCTGTCATGTACTTGGACATGGACATGGTCAGGTTATGTGTACACGAGAATATTCGTGTACTTAGAAATGGGTAGAATTACACAGGAAAAGATACATTGTGTACTATAGATTGGAAACGGCCATGATCTGTGGTACACGGGTAGGATCCAAGCCTAAGGGACATCCCATGTACTCCCCGTGCACACCATATACTCCATCAATGTTTTCTTAGAGTCCTTTTTTCTTCATTTTAGAAATGTTTCGTTGGTGTAAATTCTTGTGATCCTTTCCCCAAGTGTTAGTATAGAATAATGTCCTACAATAAGGATAATGATCCCTTCAGTGGGACTACATGGATATAGTTGATGGAATCCTTTCGTGAGGCTCGTAGTGAAATCCTCTATCATCATATTTCCCTTGGTGGAGTTCTTGGTATAATTATGACAAACACTACATGGGTTTCGATCATCCACTTAGCAGGATATTTCATATTGAGTTTTTGGTATACCGCATGGCCTTGGGTGTGATACTCATCTTTGTATCATTCTCTTCAAACTTCTAGTGTATAATTATTTTGGTGAGATCTAACGAGAATGACTCCTCAAATAGACTCCATCAGTGAAATATAACTCATTGAGTGTGTTCTCTAAGAATATTGTTATGTGGAACCTTTAGGAATGATTTCTAGACTAGAATTATGGTAGTAAATTTACCTTGAGATTGTGTGATTTTGTTGTGTATATCTATATATTGTTTTATTTGTTCTATAGACATATACCTATGTAGAGATTACTTTTATTCATGTTTTTATATGATTATAGATTTTGAGGTGTCCATGTAATGTCTTTGATTTTCTATGTATTATTTTTGGATATTATATATATTATTTTCAACACCAGCCACTAAGAACGCATACGATTCCGAGGACTGGTGTTCCCAAAATAAATTTTTGAAATATATTAAATATATTAAATAGCATGCATGCACAGTTTTCCCAAAAAAGTAGAATAAATCCTGAACATGGGGACCGATCAGAAATATAAGAGAAATCATTGAGTTCAGAATAAGGATTTTACCCTAGGCACAACATAACCTTTGTCAGCATAGACCATTTTTGAAAAAGTCGTCATGGGTGTGAATTAATGAAATAAGTAAAATAAATAATTAATTTTGTTATTTCGACACAATGAATATTTTCCCCATTAAATGTATAGTTATTGGATTTTCTCTCCGGGTTAGAAACTCAAACACTAGAGGTTCAGACAACCATTTGAGAGCTTTCCTGGAAAAAACTACAGATCAAGATCAGATCATGGATCGTTGCACCGACAGTGTTAGAGGATCTCATCAACAACAAAAACACAACGGTTCTTTCTCAACAATATATACAAACTCTAGGTAGGTTGTTTTTTTTATTTCCATCCATTTTATTAATCTTGGGTCAATGTAGATTAATTCTATGAACAGAATGGATACACAAATCATGGATAGAATTAATTTGACGGAATTAATTATTTATTCATTGTGATTTTATACCTCTTCATTTTTCTCTTCTGCTACAATGAATCAATGCCATATGTACAATGTAAAAGGTTCATTCCTAACATTTTGTGCTTTATATATTTCTCCCAAATTTCTTCATTTTATCATCATTGGTATTCCTTTTGGCCAATGGTTTAAAAAATACACAGTTTTTGATTTTTTTGCAAGTTCATTCTTCAGTGAAATATATCCATACGTTGGGTACATAATCTGATAGAGGTTTTGATTCAAGTATCGATGATTACAATGGTTAGATTGGGGGAGAAAAAGACTAGATTGATGGTCCTTATCCCTCCCAGGTGGTGCATGAAATTTTGACATCAAAGGGGGTTTTCTAAACATGATTCAAGGGTCGGGTTCCAGTGAGAAAACAGTGGTAGGGCTTAGCAGACCTAGATCCGGGTTCAATGGAAAGATTTCCGTTGAGAAAAAAGGTGAAATTAGCATGTGAGGAAGAACATAAGAGAAACTATAGATCTAGAAAATCTAGAGAAACATGACATTTAACTCAATATCAAACATCATGTGGGGACCACTCTGTGGTGGGTAGGGAATCAGGACAAAGATAAGGATAACAAGGCTTGTGACCCCTGTGACAAGTCATATGTCCCTCCTTAGATGTCTTAGTATATACTTTGAGAAGTACACCAACACGGGAAAAGGTACATGACTAGAGGGGACTTCATATAATTGGACATGGACACAACTTGGTGTACATAGGTCGGTACATAGACACGACCACCATACATAGAAACAACCACGTGAAATGGGTAGGAAACTATGTGCATCTACGCTCCATGTAATTCTTCTACACGTCATGTATATGGAGACTTACATATATGTGATTATATTCAACACAGGCATACATGGGGATAGTTTGACATGTCATGTACCCACTAGTACATGTTGCATACCCCCTTAAAGAGTGTTTAATTCTCTCTATCTAATCATTTTGGACTAGTATAGGTTGAGTGGGTTCCCTTAGTCCATTCCATTTAGGGTACAATGAAACATTACATCCATATCATAGGATTATTATCCCCTCTAGAGGATGAGTCTCAGATAGAGTTTTGGTGTCCCTCTATGAGTCTGGAGTACGATCCTCTATCACCTTTGTTCCCTATATGGAGTTAGTAGAATCATCATGAACTCCCTAAGTAAATAATTGATCCTTCATCTAGTTGTCTGTATCAGTAGGGTTTGTGGTATCATTGACATATGATCCCCTATGCAGTGGGTTAATCCAAGTTTGGGTTTGTAGTGCCCCCCCCCCCCCCCCCCCCGCGATTCTAGGTGAAACCCCCTATCTATGTATTAGGGTCTTCTTAGACCAGTGAGATTTTTTGGGTGGTACCCAATGATCTAGACCTATTTGTTGAGCGTCTTTGATGATAGAATGGACCATGGACTATATTATCCAAAAACAAGCATCGCTTCGAGCAGATTTCTATGGATAATAGTTGGTTATGACCACCAGATGGCATGGTGTATTTTATGAGTATATATAGGTAATTATATTATTCATTTGTTGTTATATTTTGTATTTAGTTGACTATAATTTGTGATCTGTTTTTAGTGTTTTAATTGTGTCTTATTTAGTATTTTTATACTCACCCTTGCATGGGAATTGTCGGCATGTGTCATGTCTTATGTAGATGAAGCCCCTTTTGCTGGTGTCTTGGGAGGATTGGGAGTGGGCGGATCATATACATAGCTTTTAATTCCAATGTGTTTTAAAATGATAATTCTTTTGACTTATTCCTCACACTTAGTATAGGTTGGACTTAGACGGTTTTTGTTTGGGATTTTATTTGGCCCATTTTTCAGCATTTAGTACTTCACCATGATACTCTATTGTGGGATGTTAGATATATTCATGCATTGTTTTATTTATTTTATAGTTAAACATTGTGTGGGTTTGGAGATGTGTGCTTGTGTTTGTGTACTTTTGGATAATTCCTCCCATGTGTGGTATATGCCTACTCATCACTCATAATCATCCCCTAGCCAATTAGATATGGGATGGGGTATTCATGTATCAAACCCTAGCGAGTCGGGTAATGACTGAGTGGTATTATAGTAGTTAGTTCTACCTTAGGATCAGATTTGGTTAGATTGGTTTGGGGTAACAGTGTTTAATTTTTTGAGTTTGAATTTCTGGCTAGGGAATCTAGTGTTGGTATGGAGGCCAACATATCTATACACCAGGACATTGATCACCTGCCTTTTGAATCGGTACATATACACATTTTTTGTTGGGAAACTCTTTGGTACACACATCATATAGTAATTTTTGTGATTTTTATGTCCTTCTTCAGTTATCACTCCATATATACTCTTTTGACCATGGGAAATATTATTTTATTTCAGTATGCCTCCACATAGATAGCCAACCATGATTCCACTATGTGATCATATGGATGATCCACATAGTGATGATGGATTGGTATGAGATAATTTACCAGAGATATAACTTTTCGGTGGTTTACCACCTATATCACCACCTGTTGAGAAGAAGCTGGCGTTGGAAGTACCATGTGAGGATGAATGCTGGTTGAGTTCATTTTGTGAGTTTTAGAGGTAGTGAATCCTAGGTTTTAGGGTGAGCCAGATACCCAAGTGGCTGAGGACTGGCTAGAGGTAGTCACTCACATCATCCATCTTATGAGGAAACCTTCTGATCAGATTGAGGTCCTCATGGAACTTCTTCTTCACGAATCTACTAAACGATGGAGGATATTAGTGACTCATTCACACAATGAGACAAATCTATCCTGGTCATACTTTGAGAATCTCTTTAGGGAAGAGTTATATCTGGAAATGTTACAATCGATACACATATACGATCTTATACATCTATAGTAGGGTATTATGACCATGACAGAGTACTCAGTGAGGTTTACATATCTCTTTCATTAATCTTTGGATATAGTGTGGGACCAATTATTTAGTCTCAGGTCTTGAGAAGATATATCTGGGCATTAGTGGTATCCATTTTCATTCCTACTTATGTTTGGGTACTTCAGAAAGTCATGGAAGTGGAGAGATTTCTGGTAGAGTAGACACTGGTAGTGGGAGCTAGTAGTGGGCACCCAGTAGCTGAGACCTTGCCATCAGGTAGTCAACGATAGTCACATGGATCTAATAATGTCAAATGCTTCAAGAGGTGATCCTAGGAATTAGGGAAAATGTTTTAGAGCTCTTAGTGTGGATCAAATTATCCAAGGGATATGCAGTGTTTCTCCTGTGATGGTTTGGAACATCTAAATCTGGATTTTTAGACTTCTCATACATATTATTGTGAGATATTCAAGGGACCATTGGGATAGAGATAGAGGTAGGATTAGGGTGGTATGTAGGGTAGAAGACCTGGGAGAGGGGTCTATAGGGAAGTAGGAGGTGGTGTAGGTTCAACCTATTACCACCACCACCTCTAGGTGGTATGCACCCAGCTTGGGGAGCAAGTGGACAATGATAAGGAAAACTATAGGTTATGGATTCCTTTGACCTCGAGGCTCCAGGGATGATATGAGGTAAGATTTGTGTCTTTTAAACTTTAGCTATAGTCTTTTTATAAATAGGTTTGAGTCATTCCTTCCTTCCCATTTCCCTAGTTTGAGACATAGAGATTCTGGTTGAGCCATTGGATCAACCCCTTTGTTTGGATAATCCGATATGTGGTGCCTTGGCGATTCCAAACTTGTGTTGATAGTGGGATATAATGCTCACAGTTGATAATTTTGTATGGGATGTCTTCATTAATGTAATTAGGCCTTACAAAATCATCATAGGTATGGAATGGATATCCATAGTTCATGCACATATTGACTATTTTAGGTAGAGGATTCGATGTGTATGTAGCAAAAAAATAAGGTTTTCTTTTTTGGGTGAAAAGGAGACCTTGGAAGAGTAGGATGAGATCAAGCATAAGAGATTACAGATGATTACTCACATATTTTATAGAATTACTCTCGGATCAGTATATAATTTGGAAAATAAGTTTCGGGTGGTGGTGTTGTGTGAGGATGTCTTTCCAGAAGACTTACTTGTTTTACCTCCCCTCTGAGAGCTAGAAATATTTATCGACTTCCATACTGGGATGAAACTGATACTTGCACCATCAAATCAGATGGATCCAATAGAGAATCAAGAGATGAAGGTGTAGTTTGAGGAATTTAATGATAAGGGATTTGTATAACCCAATGTTTCCCATTGGGCATCCCCAGTGTTGTTCACCAAAAAGTTGAACAAGAGTTAGAGGTTTTGTATGGACGAATCAGTTCTTGAATTGGGTGACCTTAAAGAATCAGTATCCACTATTGAGGATTGAAAACCTACTTGTTTAGTTGATAGGGGCATGATGGTTCTCAAAAACTGACCTTAGATCAGGCTATCACCAACTGTGAGTACGAGATGAGGATATACCAAAGATGACATTAAGATGTTTCTATGGTCACTATGAGTACTTTTTTATGCCATTCGGCATGATGAATTCCCCTTCAGTGTTCATGGGACTCATGAACCGGATATTTCATCCCTTCTTAGACCAGTTCTTGGGGGTCTTTATTGATGACATCCTAGTGTATTCTATTTCTGAGGAGGTGCATGTGAGACACTTTAGGATGGTCTTGGACACACTCCATGAGAACCAACTTTATGGGAATCTCTCAATGTGTTAGTTTTAGATTCAAGATGTCTAATTTCTGGGAAACATAATCTCATAGGTCGGATTATCAATGGACCCAGAAAAGGTTGAGGTAGTTCATTATTGGGATCCATCTAAGACTGTTACCAAGGTAAGAAGTTTCCTTTGTATCGAAGGGTACCATAAGAGGTTTTTAACTGATTTATTCATAGTGGAAACACCCTTGATAGCTTTGATTCAGAAGGGGAATCCTTTTGTGTGGATGGAAAGGTGCTAACAATGCATTCAAGAGACAAGGAAGAGGTTTATGAGATATACCATATTGATATTTCTAAAGGTGTGTGTAGAGTATGTAGTGTTCTATGATGCATCAGGAACTAGACATGGTTCTGTTTTGATACAGTGATAGGAGACTATTACCTATGGTTCATTCTAATTAATAGATCATTAGAATAACTAAATGACCCATGATATTGAGTTAAAAGATATATTCTTCACATTGAATATATGATGACACTACATAATGGGAAATAGGTTTATCATTTACTCTGAACAAAAGAGTATCAAGTATATCTTCTTATAAAAGTATCTTAACTTGAGACATATGTGATGTCTAGAGTTACTATAAGACTATGGCTTTGAGATTTTCAATACTTTTGGGTAGGGGAACATGGTGGAAGACTCTCTTAGCAGGATATCTTATTCTTAGTTGTTGGACGATTCATCGAGGTAGTTAGCCTCATTGTAGTTGTCCTTAATAGATAAGGATAGTGCTTCATATATTCATTTGATGGTTGTTACCCCAATAATTTTAAAGTGTATCATTGATGATTAGCAAGGAGATACCAATTGTGAGACCTTACGTACTTATATATCCTTTTGACATGCTTTTTATGGATATTATAAAGGTGGGGAGCATGTTATCCTTTCAATAGTATGGATGATGGTACATTTCACATTTTGACAAGAGGTGATGCAGGAGTTTCATACATCCCATTTGGCGGCACATCCAGGTATGGAAAAGATGTATGAGGACCTTTGATGTCAATTTTGGTGCCCAGGAATGAAGAACTGAGTTGTATAGTTTATCTCTAGATTCCTCACTCGTCATTAGGTGAAGGTTGAGCACCCGGTTCTAGTGGTCCTTACTCAACCCCTTGAGGTGCCATAGTGGAAGTGGGATGGGATATCCAATGACTTCGTGATGGGATAAACACATACATCTATGGGACATGATGCTATCTGGGTGATCATAGATAGACTCAACAAGTCATCCAACTTATTATCCATTCGAGAGAAGAGATCAATAGAGAGATTGGGATGCCTCTACGTGTAGGAGATAGTCTGACTTTATGGAGTTCCCTATATGATCATCTCTGACCGTGATGCTCACTTCACATCTCAATTATAGGGAGGGTTATTGGAATCCTTTAGGAATCAATTATGTTTGAGCACATCATTTCAACCCCATGGTAATTTCCATAAATAGAGGACCATTCAGGTATCAGAGGACATACAGCAGGCTTTCATGTTGGAATTTTTTCACAGTTGGGAGGATCACCTACCATTGGAGGAGTTTTCTTACAAAAACAGCCACTATTCCACCATTAATATGAAACCATTTGAGACATTATAAGGGTGACCCTATAGATCATCACTTTGTTGGGATGATCCAGGAATGTTTGATCTTATGGTCCCAGAGTTATTGTGATCTAATACATAGAAGGTTAAAATCATACAGGAGTAGATAAGAACCGCACCAAGAAATTAGAAGTCTTATAAGGGACAATGATGTAGAAATTTGGAGTTTGAGGAGGGTGACCATGTTTTCCTGAGGGTATCACCTTGATGTAGATTGAGAAGATTTGTTTGTGGTAGAATGTTATCTCCATGATTCAGTTGTCCCTTTCAGACAATACATTGAGTTTCTGAGGTGTCAAACCGCTTAGCTCTAGTGCCTCATTTTTACCGGTTACACAAGGTCTTCTATATGTCATAGATGAGTGGGTAGGTTCATGGCCCATGCATGTTATAAATTGAGTAGATCTAGACATTGAGGATAGAGAAACCTTTGTAGAGTACCTAGTAAAGATCGATGATAGGTAGGAGAGGATCCTTTGTGGGTGTTTGATTCCCCTTGTGTGTGTCCATTAGTAGAATCGGAATCTCCATGACAACACGACTGAGTGGGAGAACCAGTTCCAACCCATATACCCTGATTTTTTGAGTAGGTTTTTCTATTTTTGGGAAAAAACAATCTAAGGTTGGTAGAATGTAATGTCTTGAATTTTCAAGGTATTATTTTTTGGATATTATATGGATTATTTTTAAGACCAGGCACTGAGACGGAGAGACATTCTTAGGCCAAGTGTGCCCAGAAAAAATGTTTGAAATATATTAATTATAATAAATATCATGGGAACACAAATTTCCTAAAAAATGGAATAACTCCAAAATTGAGGGCACTGATCAAAAATCCCAAGGAACCATTGATTTCAAAATGTGGGTATTACCATAGATGTAACATAACCTTTGTCGGTGCGGGTCATTTGTGAAAAAGTCATCATGGGTATGAATTAATGAAATAAATTATATATTTATTTTATTTTTTTATTTCAACAGAAAAGATATTTTTATCTAGTAAATGTATGTTTATAGGATTTCTTTTCCCAGGGTTGTTCACTCAAAACCTAGATGTTTAGAAAACTATTGGAGAGATTTACTCATAGAATATGACAAATCTAGATCTTATCATGGATTGTTGTACAGCTGGAGTTAGAGGCTCTCATCAATGAAAGCTACACAATCATTCTTATTCAAAGAAAAATCCATAATCTAGGTAGTAATTTTGTATTTTTTATTTCCATCTAGTTTATTAATATCAAATGAATTTGGATCAATTCATGAATAGAATTGATATTGTCATCATCGATAGAATTAATTAAAGTGAATTAATTATTTGTTCATTATGATTTTTTCCCTCTTTATTCATCTTCTTATACTATAATGAATCAAAGACAAATGAAAAAAATTATGGTTTGTTCCTCACATTTTTTGTTTTATGAAATTATCCCCAATATTTTCATGTGGTAATAATTGTTATTCCTTTTAGGAAACTGTTTGAAAAATACTCAGTTTTCAATTCGTTGTGTGAAAATTCTTCTGTATAACGGATCAAATATATGGGTATGGAATGCCATGGAATTTTTTATTCAAGGATTGATGATGATGGCAGTCAAATAATGGGAGAATGAGACCAGATTGAATGTCCTTATTTCTCCTGGTTGGTGCTTGGAATTTCGACATCGAAGGTGGTTTTCCAGACATGACTCAAGGGAAATATTTTGGTGAGAATGTGGCGGAAGGGCTCGACCAACCTAGATGTAGGATATATAGAGCGATTTATAGTGAGAGACAATGTGTACTGGGATTGTGTGTAATAATGGAGGAGAAACTCAATATTAAGAAAATACCAAGATACATGGTGTATAACTTGGGATTTCATGCCATGTGGGGCCAGTTTAGCAGTGGATTGGGTTTTAAGATGAAGATAAGGACAACATGGCATGTGAACCCTATCAAATGACATGTGTCCATTCTTAGACAACTCATCATATTCTTTAAGAAGTACATACATATATGAAAAATTACATGGATAGAGGCCATGACATGTACATGGACATGTGAACGTCTTGGCATACACAAGTTGGTACACAGACATGGCCACCATACACAGAAACAACCAAGAAACATAATTAGGAAACCTTGTGTCTCTACACATTGTATACTTGTTATAAACACTGTGTATGTGGAGACTTATATGTCATGTGAGTCTTTCCACATGAAAAAACATTATGATAGATAGACATGTTGTTTACCCCCGGTGCACACCGCATACCCCTTCAAGAGTGTTTGTAACTCTCCATATTCTTATTTTGTATTAGTATAGGTTTAGTAGGTTCACTTGGTATATTCCCTATGAGAATACAATGCTACATTACATCTATATCATAGGATCGTGATCCCCTCTTGAGTAAGAGTCTCAGATAGAGTTATGGTTTCCCTTCATGAGACTGGAGTGTGATCCTCTGTCACCTTTATTTTTAGGGTCTATTTTAAGGAATTATCATGACCTTCCTGAGCTAGGAATTGATCATCAATCTAAGAGGCCCTATCAATAAGGTTTGTGGTATCATTGACATATGATCGCCTATGTAGAAAGTTGATTGTGATTTGGGTTTGTGGTGTCCCCCATCAATTCAGGGCATGATCACACATTTATGTATCAGGGAATTCTTAGACCAATGATATTTATTGGCTAGGTCCCAATTATCTAGACCTCTTCATTTAGTTTCTCTGATGATAGCATGTATTCTGTAGTGGATTCTTCTGAAACAATCATTGCTTCAAGAAGAATCTCATGGCCGGTAGTTGGTTATGACTGCCTGGTGGGGTGGTGTCTTTCTTGAGTATATCTGTGTGATTCTATTTTTCATTGATTGTTATATATTTTATTGATCTGAATATACTTGTTTCTTCATGTTTAGTGTATTCAGGGTGTCTTAATGAGTAATTTTATATTCACCCCTATATGGTCATTGCTCATACATGTCATGTCTTATGTTGGCGATGACCATTTTGACAGTGTCTTTGGAGGACTGGGAGTGGGTGGAGCATAGCTAGATCTTTTCAGACTGAGGTGTTTTACCAAGAGAATTCTTTTGACTTATTCCTCACCCTTGGAAAATTTTGTAATTCTAATTTTTTTGGGCTTGTATTTGGCCCCTTCTTCCACTTTTAGTACTTCACTTTTGTACTCTATTGTGGGATCATATATGTGTACATGACTTGTTTTAGTTTTTAAATTTTATAATTTTTTGGGATTGCTGATGTGTTCATGTGAGCATGTACATTAGGATAATGCCTTCAATTTGTGGGTACGCCTACTCGGAACTGGTCACCAACACCTGTCTTATTAGAGGTGGTCTTGGGGTAGTTTAGGGTCAAACATCGGTGAGTAGGGTCATGATAGTCCAACAAGGTATTGTTATACTCACCCATACATGAGATTTACCCACACATATCATTCCTTATAAAGATGATTTCCCCTTTTACAAAGTCCTAGAGGGACCAAGACTAGGAGGATCTTAGTAAGCCATATTGATAGATGTTTATTATGGTGGTTACCTTTATAACAGTCCCCTTCTATAATTTTAGGTTGGTATTGTTTTCATAGCCTTTGTGGTGAAATTGTATTTGGAACTTTTTTACATTATATTTCTTTTTTTGTACTCTAGTTGTGGGATCTATATGTATACATTCATGTTTTATCTTTTGTTTTACATTTCAGTATTGTATGGGATTGGATATGTGTGTGTAGGAACTTTTGGATAAGGCCTCCCATATTAGTGATATGCTTATTTGGAACTAGTCGTCAGCCCCTATCCTATTAGAGGTGGTCCTAGGGAGTAGTGGCATGGGCCCCATTAGGACGGGTCATGAAAAAGTGTTATCAAAGTGGTTAGTAATAACTTATGACATGAGACTATGAGATTGGTTTTCAAAAATAGATTCAAGATTATTGAGTTCAACTTTTTGGATAGGGACTATAGTATTGGTGGGGAGGCTGACGTATCCATACACTAGGAATCAGATTACTTACCTTTATACATGGTACATTTAGACAATGGTTATAAGAAAAATAATGGTACATTCATTATACAGTAATGGGTTGTGGTTTCCATGTCCTTCTCGAGTCATCTCTCCGTATATACTCCTCGATCGTGGTATATATTTTGTATTTTAGGATGCCTTTGAGATATATTCCATCTAGGATTCAACATTTAGATCTTGAGAATGATCCCCTTAGTGAAAAGGAATTGATACAAGGACCTATTCTATATGTTCTACCTTCAAGTGGTTCAACAGTTATACCACCACTTGTTGAGTAGCATATGGTACCGGTAGTACCAGCAGATGAGGGGAATAGGCTGATCATGCTTCAAAAGTTTTAGCAACAGTGACCCCTAAATTTATGGGGAGATCCCAACGCACATGTGGATAAGGAATAGCTTGAGGAAATGACATAATTTTTCTATAATGTCTTGACACAGTCAGATTAGATGGTGGTTCTGGATGTGAGCCTTTTATTTGTCTTTTCAAAGAGATGGTGGGGTTTAGTGACCTAGTCTTAGGATGAGGTGACTCGTTAATTGTCATAGTTTTATCACCTTTTCAAATATGATTTATCTCCAACTATAGTGAGGTATGTGTGCATTTAGGACCTTTTACCACTTTAGAAAGTTTGTACGATTATGGATAAGTATTCATTTAGGTGCACCGACCTCTCTAGGTACTCTATGGATATGATTTGGGATCAGTTCCTTCTGGATCGAACCTTTGAGTGAGGAATGCATAGAGAATATGAGCTAGTGTTATACCTCTATGAATCCCTACCTATGATTGAGTGATAGAGTGAGATTTTGTGGTTGATAATTTACTATCTAATCACACATAGACAATGGTTGTTAGTAGTGGGCACATAAGAGTAGAGACTTTGGAAGCAGTGAGACGACGTCGGTCACAGGGACCAAGATGTGTGAAATGTTTAAAGAGGAAAAACCAAGACAGAATATGTGTGGTTTAGGGATCATAGGTTTGGTATAGTGATCCCTTGGAGAGGTGGTGACACTCATGTGATGGTAGGGTACATCTCTCAAGGTATTTTCTGACCTGATAAATGGATAATAGAGATACAATGGATGGAATTCCTAGGTAGAGGTAACAGTAGGAGCAGACATGTTCGTAGGGTAGCGAATGTGGAAAAGGTAATGGGAGAGTATCTAGAGGATTTAGATGCTTCAAATTATTACTACTACCACCCCAGGTTGCCCACACTAGGATTAGTGAGCTAGAGGATAGGGAAATGGGTAGTTTCAGGTGGTCGATTCTTATAAACTATAGGATATGGGGATGATGAGAACTATGATCTAAATATTTTCGACCTTAAATAAAAAAACTAAATGACATAGGTGTTAGTCAATACTTTATTTCAACATATCTGGTTCTAGACTTAGAGATTCTGGTAGATCCCTTTACTCGGCCCTTGGGCTTGGGGACTCTTACAATAGGTGACTTTGTGATCAAACACTTGTGCTGATAGTGTGACCTAACTCTTGGAGGTGAGAGTTTCTGTTGGGACCCATTTGTAACAGTGATGAGTTCGTATGGCATCATCTTAGGTATGGACAAGCTATCTGCAGTTTATGCCTATATTGACTATTTTAGGAGGAGGATGCGGTGTGTCCACAGTAATGGGACTATATTTTTCTTTGTGGGTGAAAAGGAAACATGGGAAATGTTGGATAGACTCATGAATATGATGGTACAATCGATTACTCATAAATCGGCTAGCATGACCCTAGGTACAATATATGTTTTCAGTTTTCAGTTCTCTATAGTGATGGGAGAGTATTAATATGTCATTCATGAGTACTTTCTAGGCTTACCTTCCTACCAATACATATAATTATGCATTGATCTACACCCTATGAGGACCTTGATATCTATGCCAGCATATCAGATGATACCCACAATGCTTTGTAAGCGGAGGGTGCAGTTGGAGTAGTAATAGAGGAAGGGATTTGTTAGACCAAACGTTTCACCATGGGCAACCCATTTTTTTCCAAAAAGGCATACAAGAGCTTGAGGTTGTATGTATATTACCTTTTCCAAAAATAGGTGACCATAATGAATATGTATCCATTACTAAGGATTGATGATCTATTTGATCATTTGATAGGGGAACGATGTTTCTTGAAGATTGACCTCAGATTAGGATACCAATAGTTGTGAGTACAAGAATATAATATACCTTAGATGATATTCAGATCTCACTATGGTCAATATCAGTACTTGGTGATTCCATTTGGCATGAATAACACTCCAATAGTGTTCATGGGACTCATGAATAGGATATTTCAGCCTTTCTTAAAATGATTCATGGTAGTCTTTATCGATTATATTCTAGTGTTCTCAATGTCTATGGAGAAGAATGTGAGATACCTGAATAGGGTTCTAGATATACTCAGAGGTCATCAACTTTATGGGAATATCTTGAAGTTCCGGTTTTTGATTTAGGAGGCCCCTTTTTGGGGCACATTATCTCAACAGATGGTGTATCAGTGGACCCAGAAAAGGTCGAGGCAGTGTTATCTTGGGATCCACCCAAGAGTGATATGAAGATGTATAGAATCCTTGGGTTGGAAGGATACTATCATATATTTAAACCTAACTTCTCTATGATATCAGTTCCCTTGAAATCTTTGACCGGACAAGGGAAGCCTTTCATGTTTGTAGAGAGGTGCCAGCGATCCTCAGAAGAGTTGATGTAAAGATTGATGAGCACTCCCATATTGAGATTTCCATAGGAGGGGGTCGATTATGTAGTATTCTGTGATTCATAAATAACTAGAATTGGATGTGTTATGATGTAGATGTAGACAATGGTTTTCTATTTTTTCAATAAGTTGATACCACATGAGATGAACTACGTGACCCACAATCGTGAGTCAGTAGCGAAAGTCTTTGCACTAAAGATGTGGTGACACAACCTGATGGACAAGTGGTTTATAATCTATTCTAACCAAAAGAGTCTCAAATATATCTTCTCTATAAAGGATATTAACTTGATATAGAGGCAGTGGCTTGAGTTCCTCCAATATTATTACTTTTAGATTTTCTATACTTCTAGGAAGGGGAACGTGGTAGAAGATGCTCTTAGCATGAGATCTTGTTCACAATTGTTGATCAAGGCATCAAGGAAGTTGACCTAGTTGCAGTTATCCTTTTTTGATTGAAATTGAGCATCTTACCTCCAGTAAATTGTTATTACCCCTCTTCTTTTATAGTGGTTTGGGGAGGCACATATTGGGGATTTGGAATATGAGATTCCATGTACTCAGATATCCACTAGACAAGCCCTCGATGAATTTTTTGAAGTCAGGGAGCATGTCCTTCTTTTTAGAGGATACATGATGGTACCAGGGATGTTACAGGATGAGTTTTTCAGAGAGTTTCATACATATCCTTTGGTGGTGCATCTAGGTGTGTAAAATATGTACCAAGACCTCCACCATTAGTTTTGGTGTCCAGGGATGATGAAGGGAGTTGCGGAGTTTGTATATAGATGCCTTAATTATAAATAAGGGAAGGCTAAGCACCAGGTTCCAATGGATTTAGACCAACCCCTTGAGGTTCCAGTGTGGATGTGGGATGGGATATCCCTATACCTCATGATGGGGTTAACACATATGTTCATGACACATTATTTATCTGGGTGATTATAGACTGACTCACCAAGTCATCCCACTTCCTCACTATTTGGGAGTAGAGTTCAATAGAGAGAATGGGATGACTCTGTGTACAAGATATTGTAAGACTCCTTGGAGTTACCTTGTAGATCATTTATAATCACGATTATATCTTAACATCTGAGTTATGGAATAGATTTCTGGTGGATTCTGAGACTCTGCTGCATTTGAGAATGACTTTTTACCCCCATAAGGACATCCAGATTAAGAAGACCATTCAATTTTTGGAGGACATACAGTGATCTTTTATTTGGGACTTTGGATGTATTTGGGAGGATTAATTACCTTTGGTGGAGTCTTTTTACAAAAAAATATACCATTTCACTATTTGTATGGAACCATACAAGGCCTTATATGAGAGAGCCTGCATGTAATATCTCTCAATCCAACACTCTCTCACGTAGCCATAAAGGGTTGGTTATGAGACCTCAAGTGTGCATCTCCATATTCTAGAGGTTGTCGATTAGGAGAAGATGTGTGATAATTATAGTGGAAATAATAGACCCCTAGATATAGAGGTTACAACAAAATGGAAAAAATCTAAATAAATAAATAAAAATAAGAGTGTATAAAAAATGGAAAAACAATATATTGTAAATCCAACAATAAATCCAACTAAAAAATATAATAAATAGTAAAGTTATAATGTAATGACATAATGGATTTTAACTAAATGCCATGCTAGATGTAATATAAGTAAAAGACTAGAGGAATAAAACAAAGAATCAAAAGTACCCAATCCCAAACCCTGATTCGGTCCCATCTCTAAACTCTAGCCTATCTAGTAAGCAATCAATCAACAGAAAGGTCCTTTACTCTTTTTCAACCTACATCCACATAATCTTCTTAAGTACCATAAAAAAGCTCAAATAGGGTTTTAGTTTGACTTATTAAGTCAACAACACCATGTCTAAATATAAACATCCTAATAATAGGTGTAAAAAATAATGTTATAAAAAGGTGTAATAATTAATTTAACAATTAAATTAACACCACATCAACCTGCTTCATCTCCATACTAGAATATCTATTTTCATGTCTCACAATCATCCCAACCATCACCATATAACCATGGTAAAACATAACCAGCCTTGACGCCATGCTAGAATGTCTCTTAGAATGTCTTATAACCATGAAAACCCTAACCATACAACCAAGGATTATTACATACACCAATATGGGTCAAACCCACTATATAAGACTTTCAGCATTCAATCAGGGCCAGACCCAATATATCAACATTTCAACATGTCTCAGGGCTTAGCCTGATATATCAGCAATACAACATCTATTCAAGGATAATACTAGTATATCAGTATTATAGAAATCAATCGGGGCCAATATCGGTATATCAGTATTTCATCATGTGTCAGGACCAATATCAGTATATAAGCATTATAACATTCAATAACATCACATGTCATAGAAACAAAGATATCAAAATATTACATCATAAGCCTCAGTGGTTAATTATGCAAATTACCATTTATCTTTTAATTTCCCATTTCATTTATCAATTGTCCATAACCAATAACATGTCCGTTTTCTCATTAAACAATCCAATCCGAGGTGAATATATATCAGGAAATCACCGAAAACCCATTTCATGCTAAACACACTTTAATACATTAAATAATTCATTTATAATCTTGGGTTCACTCACCAAAACAATATATACAAGCTAGGTCAAATCCCAATTGGATCCAAAGGGACCCAACGAATAACCCAATCCATCAATTAATTTATTTAGCACATGATATGTTGAAAAAATTGAAATATTGCACATATTTTACATTTATCAAACCATGGGGTTATGGTTTATACCCTATAACTTTTACCAGGAAATAACGCAATGCTTATAACAGATAACTCCAATGAGGAAGAAGGTGAAGATGATTTCATGAAGCTTCATTTATCAAAACAAATAATGATCAAAACCAATAATGCACACATTCAATAAATTACACCAAAATGGTCTTTGATCTAAGGGATAAAAGGTATAACCTAACCAAAACCAATTACTAGGGATCAGATGCGTGATCGAGACATCCAGAATTAAGATAGGTGCTCCAAAATTTCCTGTAAGGGGCCCTATGGTTGAGAGGAATAAGTTATATGCAAGTTAGAAAATAAAATCAACTACATGACACACTAAAAAACTACAGGATGAGGAATTACATGGTGTTTAATATAGCTAAACTTCATAGAATTATTTTTAGAGGGACACATTGAAAAACTCATCGTCTCAACTGAATATAAAATTATCTAAAACATTACACAGTATGTACTCCATTTACAAAACATGTAAATGTTTTTAAAATTTATTTTCAACTCATTTTTCTTATAAAAACAACCCAAAACTCATTTAAGGCTTCTCAACATACCGTGAACTCATGGTAACACTTGACCCATTTGACCAGACTCAATTAAATCGAACAACATACATCCCTAAATGATCAGTTATTTTCCCCAACAAATGATCTATGCATGGATCCTCTTCAAATTTATCTAGTTTATTCATAGCATAATACTTCTTTTATTTAAATGCACAGGCATTTACAAAGAAAACAAAACCACCAATGTTTAAAGATGATGAAAAATTCAACCTAAAAAATGGTAACAAAAAAACCCAAAGCGATATATACCTGAAAAAATATGGGATCTTACAACTTCACAATCATATAACATAACATCCCCGATCTACTCTAAGAATCATTTTGGGGTCTTTGAAAACAATTCTATACGCTTTTCACGCATATCAAAATCTGTCTCCTAGCTCTCCACACGAAATTCCCATGCAACCAATGCACTCAAACCAAAGTAATCTCCCTACCTCTGTGATACTTCTCATTATGGTCCACAATCCATATAAAATGCTTCTAAAAGGATACATCAGCAATAATCTTGACCTCTACTACGTTTTTCATGTGATAAGGTTCTAAATAATATCTATGAAGTTGATATATGTTGGACATTTCATTCATGGAACCATATTTTCTTGGAATGGAGAAATAGTGTTCCACTGTATTGACCTTATCCACTATCTCAAATAGATTGAAAATCCTAGGAACTATCTTACCCTATTTCCCGATATGAAATTACCCCATTCTATGAAACACTCAAAGGAAAACATGATGACCAACCTCAAACTCCATAGGTCTTCTTTGATGACCATCATATGATTTATACCTATTTTGTGTGGTCACGAACCATTTTCTAATCAACTAAACATGATTAGACGTCTCCCGCATGAGACTAAGCCAAACAAGAACTGACTCACCTACCTTCACCAACAAAGAGTTGAATGGAACAACATTCCATAAAAACCCTCAAAATGATTCATTTGGATAGATGCATGTAAGATTTTATTATATGAAACTCCATGAGTTCTATATTTTAATCCCAAAAAACACCAAAATATAAAACACGGGCTCATAACATATCCACAAGAAGTATAATAGTCCTCTCAGATTGACCATTAGTTAGAGGATGATAGGTCATAGCCAAAATAACCTACAATCCCAGGTCCTTCTAAAGACCCTTCCAGAACCATGATATGAAACTATGATCTCTATTTGATACGATACTCCTCAGAACACCATGAAACTTAAATACCTCACACACATAAAAAATTCTTAGATCTTCAACTGTGAAGGTATCCTTGACTAGAAATAGGTGGTATAATTTCTTAAGTTGATCCAAAATCCCCTATAAAATATCATTTTTATGGGTTTTTCTAGGTAATCCTATCACAAAATCTGTTGTGACTTCATCCCATTTAGATTAAAGAATAGGAAAAGGATGCAAAAGACTAGTTAGCCTTTGGTGTATGCCTTTCACCTACTGAAAAGTGAAATATATTTCAACAAGTCATGCTACTTACTTCTTCATTCTTGACCACTAGTACTGTCTACAGATATCATGATGTATCTTTGTCAAACCCAAATGTACCTCCCATCTAGAAGCAAGAAACTATTTGATAAGCTCCTAATTCAAGCCTATAGGAACCCATTCTTGGAAACATAAAAATATAATTTACACTGCCAAGAGAACATCCTGATGGTTTATCCCCACCATATAAGTATTCCCTCAGAACTATGCCTTATAGATTACATAACTTCTCAATCTTGACCTGGTAAAAAATAACAGGTATAAAAGATGTCAAAGTTAGACCTACTGGTCCCTGAGACTCTTGAACATCAAGATTCATGTCTTTGAAGAGATATATTATCCACCAATAATCAAAAAATCCCCATATTACCTCTTTCTGCATCTTCGGTATCAAAGAATTGGAAATGATGTTTCCCTTTCACCTTGTATAACCCATATAAAAGTTAAAATACTGCAGATACTTGATCCAACTCCCCTACTAAAGGTAAATGTCTCACTGAGAAAATATATACTTGTGGCTCTTATGGTCCATTTATACCGCAAACCCCTCACCTATGAGAGAATGCATCTAGAATCTCAAGGCATGTATCACAACTAATAACTCCAAATCATGAGTAGGGTTATTACTCTAATGTTGTCTCATCTATTTGCATACATAAGTAACCACTTGACCCTCCTTCATCATAACTTCTCTGATTTGAAATTCAGATGCATCACAACACATGGTAAACACTTTACCCTGCACAAGTACAGTGAGGATGTGTACTGAGGTCATACTTCCTTTCATCTACTGAAAAGATATCTCAAAAGCATATGATCAAAAAACTTCACCCCTTTCTTGGTCATTCCTGACATCAGTGATTCTAAATAGGAAAATTAATGGGTAAATAACCTATAATAGTCTGCTAAACACAAAAAACACCAAATATCAAGACATTCTTGAGCTTCTCCCAAGATACCATGGATGAAAATTTCTCTGTGTCTAATGAGACTCCTACCTCTGATATAACATGGCCTAATAAGTTCACTTTATGAATCCATAAATTACATTTAGTTATCTTGGTGTAAAGTTGATTCTCTATTAATATAACTAGGAAGATGTCAAGATGTTTGGTGTGATCATCTGTTCAATGGTTGTACAGTAATATTTCATAAAAAACCACCACAAACCGATATAAAAAAGGATGAAAGATTCTATTCATCAATGCCATGAATACCTCTACTACATTAGTCAAATCAAATGGAACCACATCTAAGTCATAAAATCCATACCTACTCTGAAAAGAAGTCCATTGTATGTATGCTGGTCTCACCCTCAGCTAATGGTATCCTAATATTGAATCGATCTTTGAGAAGATCCTATCACCTATAAAATGATCAAAGAGATGATAAATTCATGGAATAGGATACTAATTCTTGACCGTCATCTGGTTCAATATCTGATATTCCACACATAAGAGGAAAGTACAAATGACCTTTTTGGTGAAGAGAATTGGAGAAACCTAGGTATATGTACTAGGTTTTATGAAACCTTTAGTTTCCAAATTAATCAAACAAAACTTTCACCTCTTGAATATTTTATGGTTCCATTCTATAAGAAGAGATAGAAACTGGAACTTCACTAGGAACCAACTTTATCTCTCACTTAGACAGTAAGTCATAGAACTCATCCGAAAAAACATCAATAAAATGGTCTACCACTATAGTAAAATAATATTTCTACATTATACAATCATCTAGGGAAATTCTGACTATCTTAGTAGTGAGAAAATCTTATATGCACTGAATTGATCTTGTATACCCAATCTGAAGATACCACTCACCTTGGTGAGAATAAATGCCTACTTATGGATATAAAAAGGTAACTATCCTACAGTAATAGTATATATGATCTTGTTATAGAAAGAATCAATCTATACCATGAATCAAATTGAAGCCTGTCCTTTCCAACATGAATAGTTCCCAAATGAAACGTTAACCACCAATCACTAGAGAACACACCTTGCAACATTTGATATTCTCTAAAAACACTCCAAATGGTGTGTTAGTGGTCAAAAAGACATCAAATATTTTCACATCCAATCCTTAACCATTTAAAATAAAACAGATAAAAATGAATATGATGCTCCTATATCAAACAAAACACAAGAATGGGTAGATGATATAAGAGTTGAAATTCTGAAAGTATATGGTTGTGAATCCATAAAAGTTGGAGTAGTCTTCATAACATTTAGTTGATCAGCCCCTCTTCCCTGGTCTCTAGCCAGAATCCCCAGATCTATACACTCTTCATGATTCTTTTATTCCTGCACAAGGGTACCATGTCCCCTGCCTCAACCAAAACATATTGTGGAACTCCGGATACCTGTCGGATGAGGATTATATGAGTCATTTCAAGACTCTAGTTCTGGTCATATTTCCCTACCACTAAGATGGTATTTTATTCCCCTATAAAACCTCTATATATGGCCCATACTTTTATAAAAATGACACTCCAATGTGAGGAATGGACATTGAGGTCGCTTGTTTTCCATCTTTCTATATATATAGAACTACAACAGAACATGATCCTAAGATTTATTCCCACTACCATGACATATTTTCCAATTATTTACTTGGAAAAACTATCATAACAACACTTATTTCCTCAAGAATAAGAGTTTAGAGTTTTCCCTGCTGAAATAGTCTAGCCGCTGATTGGGGCCTCTCTCAGATTCCCTTCCACGATGAGTGCCTAGTTTATCACATTTGAAAAACTAATCAGACAGAACACATTCACCTATAACCTGATCTCATAGTGAATACCATCCTAAAAGCATCTCACCCTAGAGATCTCATCATCTACCAATGATAGTGCAAAACACTATAGGTCAGTGAAACTTTCAATGTAGTCCAGCACTGACATGCCCCCCTATGTCTAATGCATAATCTCATGATTCTTCTCATACCTCAACGTCTTAGGATAATGATGATCTAGAACATTGTCTTGATGTCCTAACAAGATACATCCTTCTATTTCCCCTCATTCTTCAGAATGTCCCACCAACTCCAGGCTGGTTCATGAACCATAAATGCATTAAGCTTCACCCTCCTATATGTGGGTGTCTCAAGATACTTAAATATTGTCTAGACTGACTTGATCCCAAACTCATCTTCCTAGGGCCTCCCTCTCTAGTAAATGTAGGTGTATGCTACAAATAAAACTCTATTGTCAGTTCATACATTCAAGGAATGATGTGAAGAGTCTCTCTTTCCATGGATCTATTGACCCTCAGGAAAATGTTGGAAAGTTGAACATCCAACTCATCCTTAGGTACTATAGGAAGCTTCAGTTCAACTATGTTAGGAGTGTGATGATTACCACTCTCTTGATGATAAACTAAAAAATGAAAAGGATTCATTTTATATCAACTACAAATACACTCCTTAAAACACTGGTTATCAACAAGGTAAACCTTAATAGGTGACAACAATAGAGAACCACTGCTCCTAGTCTCTCCAGGAATGGATTACAAGTATTTTAGCATGACATAACAGTTCATTTATTCCATTTATCATGCATAAAAGGTATCTTATATCATAGTTCTACAGGAAATTATATATCACATGCAATAAATATGTCCATATCATGAAAAATTCATTCTAATATATATCCCTAAGTGACTATCATGATGCATTTATACTCATCCTATGCCATTCTAGTCCATGAGTATAAATCTCAAGGATCAATAATACCATAAAACAACAACACCACACAACATGTGAATCAACCAAGGTGAAATAATATTAACTTTAATAATTGAATAGTATAAATAGAAATCCCACCCATGGGATCCCTGATTTTCCCTTGTACATGGGTTAGAGACTTCCATGAACAATCTCATTACCATACCCCAACATATCCTAGTATACATTCAACCTTTCCCAAATAGTAATGAAATAGAAAAAAAGTTTTGTGTTCTCTAATAATACCATTTAATGTCCACTAATTAAGCACTATCTCACATGGACATAAAGGGTTGGTTATGAGACCTCAAGCACCCATCCCCATACACAATAGAATGTTGACTAGTAGTGGTGGTGTGATAAGTATATTGGGGAGATTGTACCCCCGGATTCAGAGGTTACAACATAGTGGTAAAAAACAATGTAAATAAATGAATAAATATCATAGGGAATAAATAATGGAAATAATATGATACATTGGAAATCCAATAATAAATCCAACTGAATAATACAATAAATAATAAATGAATAATTTAAGGACATGGTATAATATAACTAAATTTCATTCTAGACTTAATAAAAATAAAATACTAGGAGTCTCAAATAAAGAAATAAAATTTCATTGTCCTGAACCCCAGGTCGACCCCATCTCCAAACTCCATCCCATCCAGTAAGCAATCAATCAATAATAGGGTCATTTTCCTATTTCCAACTTGCATCCATGTAATATTTTGGGGTACCAAATAGTGTCCTGGATAGGGTTTGAGTTTAACTTAGTAGGTTGACACCACCATGTCTAAAAAAATATTCTGATAATTAGGGTATGTAATAATGAAATAAACAAGTTTATTAATTAAATTAATAATTAAATTAACACCACATAAACCTACTTCAACTCCATGCTATAATATCTCTGATAATCTCTCACAACCATTCCAATCATCACCATATTACCATGGTCGAACATAACCTTCTTCATCACCATGCCAGAATTTCTATGAGCTTGTCTTACAACCATTCCAACCTTAACCATAAAACCAGGGTATATAAACTAAAAAATATGGGTCAAACCATATATATAACCACTTCAACATTAAATTAGTTCCAGGACCTAAATATCAACATTGCAACTAGTCTCAGAAACAATTCTGTTATATCATCATTACAACATTCAATCAGGTCCAACCCTAATATATAATCATTACAACATTCAATCAAAACACATGTCATAACAATAATGATATAAATAATAAGGCTCAATGGTTAATTATGTAAATTAGAATTTATCTTTCAATTTCTTATTTCATTTATCAATTGGTCATAACAAATAACATGCCAGTTTTCTCAATAAACAATCCAATACAAGGTGAATCTATATCCAATAATGACCCAAAAACCAGGTCATGAAAAACACACTTAAATAAATTAAATAATTCATTTATAGTCAAGGTTTCTCTCACCTAAACGGTAGAAACAAGATTAGTCAAAATCCATTTGGATCCCAAGGGAATCCAAGGAATAATCCAACTCATTAATTAATTTATTTGGTGCATGATATGTTGGTACAATTGAAATATTTCACATACATGATAATTATCAAACCATAGTGTTATAGTTTAAACCCCCTACCTTTTACCAGTGAAAAACACAATGCTTCACATGGAGAACACCCATGACGAAGAAGGTGTAGAAGATCGCAAGATTGGTCCTAGATCCAAACTGATCAAGATAAAAACCAAAAATGAACATGGTCAATATATTACGCTACAATTGTTAGATATCAATGGGAGATAATTGAAAACATAACCAAAACCACTTACCAGGGATAATATGTGTGATCGGTAAGCACAAAATCAAGAGAGGCCCTCCAAAAATGCTTGGAAGGATCCCTAGGACCAAGAGGAATAAACAGCATGTGAGTTGTAAAATAAAATCAAGTACATTGAAAAAATTAAAACTACAAGTCATGGAATTAAAAAATGTATAATATAGTTACATTTCGTGTAATTATTTTATATGGATACACCAAAAATTCCATTGCCTCAACCAAATTTTAAATTCGCTCAAACATTACATGGACTGTAATCCATTTTGATGGCATGTAAATGTTTTTCATATGGGTTTTCATCCCCTTTTCCAGATAAAAACAACCTAACCCCCCTTTAAGGATTCCCGACTTTCCATGATCCCATAAAAACACTTGAACCACTTTCTATGACACAATTAACTCAAACAACATACATCCCAAAACTATAAGTCACTTTCCCCAAAAATGACTCTCTACATGGATCATCTACAATTTTATCAAGTTTCCTCTAAACCCCTGACTATGATTATTCAAAAACATAAAAATTTATAAAGAAACTGAAACCACCAATGTTTAAAGATGATGAAAAACTCAACCAATATAATTTTAATAAATAAATCATAGAGATACATACCTGAAAAAAGACGGGACCTTACATAACATGTCTCCACTATGCTGGATTGACTAAGAGATTCATCCCTTATGTTCCTAGAGTTAGTGTGATCCACTATAGAGAATGTGAAGATCATCTAGAAATAGATGAGGAATACACATTGTTCCAGAAGTCCTATATGGACCAAAAATGTAGGCCACCGGAGTTTGAGGAGGGAAACCATGTGGTCCTAAGGGTCTCACCACTTTGTGGATTATGAAGGTTCTTCTGGGGTGGTAAGCCATCTTTGAGATTCATTATACCTTTACACGTACTTTTTAGGGTTAAAAAGGTGGTGTAACACTTAGATATATCCCTGAAGTAACATCAGGTACATGATTTCTTTCAGATGTCTCAACTGAGGAGGTATGTGCATGATCCATAGCACATTATTGATTGGGGAAATTTGGACATCAAAGATGGAGCTACCTTTTCTAAGTACACAATAGATATCAAGGATTGGTAGGAGAGGATCCTTTTTGGGTGATTGATTCCCCTATTTCATGTCTGGTTTAAGCATGGGAATCTTAGGGAAAATGGGAGTGGGGGCTAAGATACATGATCATCACCCACATATCTTTGTATAGACCTTGTTTTAGCATTTCAGGATGCAAATAACCAAGTTAGGGAGAATGTAGTGAGTTATATTTTCCATGGATTATTTTTGGATATTGTATGGATTATTTTTTATACCAATAACTAAGATGAAATGTGATTATGAGGCCTAGTGATCTCGGAATTAATTCTTGAGATATATAAAATATATTAAATGAACATGGGAATATTGTTTTAGAAAAATTGAATAACTTATAAATAGAGACTTTAATCATAAATATAAGGCCTATTTTGAATTTAGAGTTTGAGTTTTACCCTATTAATGATATAAATTTAGAACAGGTGGTCATATGTTTAAAAATATAATAAATTAATAAATTAGTTTATTTTATTACCCAACCTAAACATAATTCTATAAATATATGATTATGGGGGATTCTTAGGGTTTTCCTCTAAACCATAGGGATATAGAGAACCATTGGAGAGCTATTGGAGGAGTTTCTGTTGTCAAACGACAACCGGATCAAATATCGACAATTGGTGTGAAAGGATCTCATCAATGACAACAATGTGGTTTTGTTCTTTGTCAGTGATTGATAAAAATAAACTCAGGATTTTTTTGTATTTATCAATATTTTTATATTTATATGACAAATGTGAACCAATAAACTAGATAATTGATTCATGGATCATGTGTATTGTGCGTATGGGGTAGATTTATCTAGGAATTGGGGAATTGGTTTGTGATGATCATATTATCTCATCATTCATATTTCTAACGACAAAAAATTGAGGAAAACATGAACATTGGATTAGGTTTATTACTTATGTTTGTAGTATGTACTTTTATTCTCCATTTAATCGTTCATTGTAGTGAAAACACTTGGACTGTGATTTGATGAATTCTGAGAAATAAACTATTGTGCACCAGATTCTTAGAACAATGGTTTAATATTGCAGATCTGGAATCATTATGGCCTGAGATTCATATTAAGATGGAAGTGAAATGGGATCAGATAGAATTGGAGATACCTGATTTTGTGTTCTTCAACATGCAATGATGGATGTCGGGTATGGGAAATTACCAAATGGAATGAAGCTGCCAGAAAACAGTAATAGATGATGGTGAGGCTCATCCAATGATGTTCCTTTTTTTCTAGAATGGGGCATGGCCTAATTGATGGTCGATGGAGTGGGAGGATACATGTGGAACAAATTTGGGGTTTTATAAAATCTCATAACACATGGCTTGTAATCAAGGATTACACTGTGTTGTGACCTCTAGTGCAATTCTAGGTTTTCCATGGTGATGTTAAATATCACACGGTGTGACCTCGTCACACGACAAGTGACATGACTTAGTACATCAACACATACCTTTGAGGTTACACAAACATGGCCAGGAGTACAAGGTCACAGACAATCCTTGTACTCCAACAAAAACATGGCTAAGCCAGGGGTACCTATGTATAATTGTGTACCTAGACATGATCGTAATTACATGATAAATAACTTCTCATGTATTATGACATTGAAACAAGAATGGTATTTGATAGAGGGGCATGACCTAGTGCCAAAGGGACATGTAGTATACTCCCAATAAATGTTTTGTACTTTTTCAAAGTGGGATTAGATCCATTTTACTCTTCAACTTAGACAAGTTTCATTTGGGTACATCCCCTTGATCCTTTACCTTAGGGTTAGTATGGAATCACATCCTACAATTAGGATAATGATCCATTCAGTGGGACTTCATGGATAGAGTAGTTAGAATTCTTATGTGAGGCTTGGAGTGAGAACCCTCTATCATAATCTTTCCCATGGTGGATTTCTTGGTATAATCATGTCCAACACTATATGGGTTACAATCCTTTACATAGTAGGTTACTCGAGATTGAGTTATTGGTATACCCCATGGACTTAGGTGTGATCCTCATTTTTTGTATTTTTATCTTTGGAATTCATGTGTATACTTCTTATAGAGATATATGTGGAGCCTGAAAACCCAGATAAACTATATCAGTGCTATCTGAATCGTGAAGTGTGTTCTCCTAGAGGATTGTTATGTGGAACCCTTAGGCATGATTCCTAGAATGGCATTACAGTTGTGACCTTAAATTTAGATCTTGTATGTTTATTGAGTATATATAAATAATATTTTTTTATTTTTTGTAGACTTATACCTTTATATAAATGGTTTTTATTCATTTTGTTATATTTTTAATGATTTTAGTTTGTCCTACTGGGTATTGTTATACTCACCCCTACATTGTATTTTACAGCATGTGTCATATCTTATAAAAATGATCACCCCTTTGATGGATTACAAGAGGGACAAGGATGTGGTAGAGCTTAGTGATCTAGATTTACCAAGTTATATTCTAATGGTTAACTTTACATCAGTCTACTTCTATACATTCAAGTTGGGAATGTTTTCAGACTCTTTATGGTAGGGTTGTATTCAGGTATGTTTAATTTCTATTAATTGTTGTCATATGCTAGTTGGGGGATTTAAATGTATACATGAATTGATTATAATTTTTTTTACATTTAATCATTGTCTAGGATTAGTGATTTGTTCAACTGTACAGGAACTTTCGCATAATCTTTCCCATATTGGTGATATGCCTACTCTGTGCTAGTCACCAACCTCTAGGATATTGAAGGTAGGTCTGGGGAGTTGCAAAACATGCCTCATTGGAATAGGTCATGACATTGTGAACTGTTTCCTTGATTTTTGAAAACAACCCAAACTCATTTCATCAGTTTTGGCTATGTGATGGGTGTTTTAGAGTAAAATAACACTTTTATATTGAAAATGTGTACTTTGAGTCATATCAACAACATCGTGTGTCAAATTGATTTTTAGTTGAGTCATGAACATCACAAATGAATTATGGTTCAGTTTCATAAATTTTCAGGATAATCCAAGATCATTTACTCAATTTTGGCTATTTGAAATGCGTTATACACCAAAATGATAGTTTTACAATGAAAACACACACTTTGAGTCATGCCCGCAATATTTTGTATCTGATTGATGCATCGTCGATTCATTCGCATCACAAATGAATAATTTGAAGCTCAATTAAGATAATAATCCTACAAAATTGTCCTTCATCCATTCCTTTGGCACCATCTTGGGTTCCACCCACTCCTCCGACTATACAAATATTAACACAATAAAACTACATTGTAAATTTAAACTGATTAAAAATTTTATATGTAATTTATTTATATTTTTTTATAATTATTTAATCATAAAATTTTACTTATCCGTCCATTTATAATAAAATAGTTATAAAAAATAAATTTATTTTAATAAGTGTATAAAAAAATCATTAATGAGAATGTTTTTGTAAAAATAAAGAAATATTTTTTTTGAAATTTATTTAATTGGAAATTCAATTTCAACACATAAAATTTATTATCACATGAAAAAAAACACTCACACAAAATAATTTTGGAAAAGTTAATTATATTGAGATAAGATAAATATTATTTGGTATAATATATCATTAAAAAATTACAGAATGTTTCAAATGTTGTAAATTATATATAAAATGTTATCTATTTTAACAAGATAATTTGTAGGTGTAGTGTTACCTATTTTTATTTTATGTGAAATGTTGCCTATTTTTCCTAGGATAGTTGTAATGTTCAATTAGGTTCAACAATAGATAGATTTAACATATTTTTTTTCAATGGTTTGTGTAGAACATAGTTCTTGGTTAGTGGTTTTGGTTCCATATAACCTCCCCCCATTTTTATATATTAAAAAATAATTTCTATTACTTTCCACTCTGATTGATAGAGAAATAGGACCCAATAATGAAATTAATTTCTATATGAAACCATTGATGGATGAGAAGTAATAATTTTTTTGTAGATTTTGTAATGAATTTTGATTCACCAACTAATGAAATATTTCGATATTGGGATGAATTGTTGTGGAAAATAAATGACTAACCGATTTATGATAAATTATCGAGCCATATTTAAAAATTATAATACACCTACCCCTGTGGTCATAAATGTAAGAAATCAACAAGGTTTAAGCATGGTAGAAATTGGTAAAACCTTGTTCATATACGCTTTCTTCCTCCACTACAAAAGCTTGGAAAATACAGTGTGTCGGTTAATGGGAATATAGAACCAAAACGAACAAATAAAATAATGTCATGGATTCAAAATCTATCATAACTTTACCAATAAAAAATTCACATAGTGTATCATGTTTATGATTTATTAACTCCTACATTGTTTTCCATTCATTATAGAAATATATAGTGTTTCCATAATTTGAAGCAATAGTTTATTATATTTTAATTAACTTATTTGAAAGATAATATTTATAAGAATAATTTGGATGTTATGCACATTGAAAAAAAATTGTGTGATAATATAATATCAACCATTTTAGGAATCAAAGGGAAATAAAAGGGTAGTTGGAATGATTTGTATTATTTAAAAGAAATTGGATTGATTAAACCATTAAATTTGTAGTTGGGTGAGGTTAATAGGTAATATATCCCAACAACATAGTACAATATGAGTAAAAAAGGAGAAAGATATATTTCAATAATTTTTTAAGTCTATCATAGTGCCTGATGGTTTTGTTTCTCATGTTTCTAAGAATTTTAATGTCATGATCATGAATTTATAAGTGTTAAAAATCAATGATTATCATTTTCTGGTTCAAATATTAATACCAATTTAAATTAATTATTGTTTTCCTACCCATCTTGTGTTGTTGATTAAGGTTTCCATTTTTTTAAGATGACTCCATTAAATGATTCATTCAAATAAATGATTTTAAAAATATACAAGGAAATATTTTTCTAAAACAATTTAACATGGAGAAACTATTTTTTTATTTTTTTTTGATTTAATTATCCAATTGACCAAACATTTAATTGTTGAATTCATTATTTTTGATCCCATTAAATTCAGGTTCATGTATGAACTAGAGAAATAATTTAATACATTGAAATAGTATGTGTGAAGCAATGATTTCCTGGAATTTTTTGTTACCCAAAGTTATTTTATGAATGAATGAACCAATTTATATGCTACATGTATAGATGAGATTGAAAAACAATTAGATAAACCCTCCTGGATTGATGAATATCTGATTGGTAAATGGACAGTGTTTGATATGGACAATGATGAGTGTGTTCAAGCTCAATAATAGATGTTGTTAATTACTATATTAATTATTCCATTGATACAGAAAGATTTATAGTTTTATATATTATTCCTTTTGTTCCTATATTTAATTAATTATTTATCTTTTAGTTTTTAGTAATGTGGAACACATATTTTTGAGTTGAAATGATAAATATAATTTCCCACTGATCATTAGATCCAATAACTTCATTTCAACACATTTTATGAGTGGTTAAAGACACAAATTTGTATATATAATTTTTTTAATATTTTTATAATTCATATATGGTTTATTTTCAAATATCCCCTTCCATTAACATATGTGAAATTTATAGATTCACAATATGTTTGAATGACATGCTTGTGTAGTTACTAAAGAACTCAAACAATTATATAATGATCCATTTATTATGGCTCATCACTATATGTCTTTATATTCTAATAGATTTCAATTTTTTATGAGTGATGTTAATGTGAATCAAGAAAAATGGAATAGCTGTATAGGTTGACCATCAATTGATGTAGGTTTTTACTATAGACAATGGAGGGGAATTATTATAGTTATTTATGGGCATGGATTGAAATACATATTATTAAGGTGTGATAGGGTCTACATGAATCATTAAACAAAACTACACCATTTGCAATTTACATTAGTAAATTTTAACAATATGCTCTACCAATATGACCAAGTAAGTAACAATCCCTTTATATTATCATTACAAGAAGAGTAGGTTTTCATTATTATCACTGATTCAAATTAGAAATTTGTGGTAAAATTTATAAGAAGGGTTTTTCTAATTGAACTAGAGGAATCAGATATTACTATCTTCAAGATAAAACACTTGACTGAACCTCTATAGTTATACAAGAAGAAGATATAAAACACATCAAGGATATGGAAACAATTCTTTCATATTATTAAAACATGTCATTAAAATAAATATCACACAAGTAGGGTCTAAAATCATGAAAATTATCTTAAATTAGCATGAAATCATTGGAAAATAATCTTCTATACATTTATGGTCAATATAAATCAACCACACGTCAATCCAATAAAATTTTCTAGATATAAAATAATTTTTTTATAGATTCTTCAATTGTGTTAAAGTGATAAAATTCATAAAATTGGATAGAACTAATAAAACACACTAAGATTGGTGTGAAAACTTAAGAAAATGATTATAGAGTCATTTATGATCATTTGGAATCAACAGTGCATCAGTCAGATATTAAATATTATCGGTATTATCCAGAGTAACATTTTACCTTTATGCTTTAATTTAATGTGACATATCTCCTTATACATGGTCCAAAATAATAAAATGCATTTGGATTGGTGTCAAAACATAATATAATGATCATTGAGTCATTTATGATCTATAAGAGTCAATCGGGTTTCAATATGATGCTCTAATTAATCTATATGATCAAAAACACATTCTAAACATGTATTAATATGACATATCTCCCATCAAGGGATCAAAAATGAGAAAACAAGTTGCGAATAATGTTAAAATCATGGAAAATGATCCTTAAATCATTTTTGATCTTTAAGAAAAAAGTGCTCCTCAAACTGATGCATATATTGATTGATATAACATAAATTATAATTTCATATTATTAAAAATTAATAATAAATGAAAAATCACCCAGTTAAGGGTCAAAACAAATCAAAAAATATTATATTATCATGAAAATTTTGGAAAACAATATTTTGTAAATTTATGACCTATTGAAATCAATCATGCATAAATTTGATTATTGGTTTTCTGGACATGAAATAAATTTTTACGTGTCATTCACATTTTTATTAAAGAGACATATCACGTAAAAGGGGTGAAAACAAAGAAAACGCCTTTTAATTGTAATGAAAAATCTAGAAAATGATTATTAACACGTTTGTTATCTTTAGGAATAAACCAAATGTCAATCAGATTATTGTTTTATTTGGTATTATCTAAATTATAATTTGACCTTTATTTTTTCATTAAAATGAAAAATCAACCTTCATGAGTTCAAAAGTAATAAAAAACATTTGGATTGGTTTCAAAGCATTGGATAATTATCATTGAGTTATTTACGTTCTGTAAGAGTCTACCATGTTTCAATCTAATTCATAGATTTCTCAGTATGATCGAAATCACCATTTTACTTTTTATACATTTCTTAATATAACATATCTTCTTCTCAGGGGTAAAAAAAATAAGATACAAATGATGTGTAAATTTGGGATAAAAATACTTGAATAATTATGTATCTAAGGGAATCAATAGCACTACGAACTAATGCATATATTGATTAGTATAAAAGAATGTACAATTTCAAATTATTAACACTTGTTAATAAAATACAGATCACCCGAGTGGGGGTCAAAATAGATAAAAAGAACTCATATTGGTATGAAAACTTTGGAAAATTTTCTTAGAGTCATTTATGATCTGAAGGAATGAACTAAACATAAATATAATTCCATATGTTATTGAAATGATAAAAAGTTTCATGTAGACTTTGTATTTGTATTAAAGTGATGAAGTACTTAAAAGACATAAAAACTGATAAGAAACATGGATTGGTGTGAAAACATAGGATAATCATCATCAAATCATTTTTTAACTATAGGAATCAACCATGAATCAATCAGATACACAAATTGATCAGTATAATCTAAAGTATCATTTCACCTTTATGATCACCTGCTAGGGGGTCAAAACTGAGAAAATGATTTTGGATTTGTGTAAAAATTCAGGCTAATGATCATAGAATAATTTATGATATGTAGGATTTAATCGAGTATCAATATGTTGATTTGATTTCTCTGTATGATTGAATAAAATATTTAACCTTTTATATATTTATTAATATGTCATGTCTTTTATCAGAGGTTCAAAACACATGAAAAAGTTACGAATGAGGTGGAAAAAATAAAAAATGATCATAGAATAGTTTATTATTTATAGGAATCAATTATTTCTCATACTGATTCATAGACTGATTTTTATAATATAAATTATGATTTCATATTATCAACACTTGTTAATAAAATAAAAATCATAATGGTAAGGTTAAAATCTAATAAAATGAACTTTCATTTTCATTGGAATATACAAAAAATGATCTCCATGTTATTTGTGATATATATAAATAAATCATGTGTCAATTTGATACTAGTATTGCTCAGTATGATTTAAAGTGATGTGTAGCCTTCACATTTGAATTAAAGTGACAAATCATGTAAATGTATCAAAACTAAGAAAACACACTTGGATTGCTAAGAAAAAAAGATAATTATTATCGAGTAATTTAAGATATGTATGAAATAGTTGGGAATCAATCAGATGCTCAGATTGTTTGGTATGATCCAAAGTAGCATTTCACAATTGTGCATTCTTCAAAATGACATATAACCCATTATGGGGTCAAAACCGAGCAACCAAATTTTTATTGGCATCAAAATATAGGAAGCATATTGTTGAATAATTTATGAAATTTCGGAGTCAACTGCATATAAATCTGAATCATATATTTCTTGGTATGATTAAAAACACATTTAACTTTTTATATGTTTATTAATATGACATATCTCATATTAGGGGGTAAAAAGTGAGTAAACAAGTTTCAAATGTTGTCAAAATCTTGGAAAAATATCTATGAATTATTTTTGATCTGAAAGAATCAACCACACCGTAATCCAATTCTCATATTATTTAGTATAATGGAATGTATGATTTTAAAATTTTAACACTTCTTGATAAAATAAAACACACCTAGGTAGGGGTACAAACTAGGAAAACAAGACTAGATAAGAAAAAAACTTATAAAAATGGTATTCCAGTCATTTATGATATGTATGAATCAACTAGGTGCCAATATGATTCCAAGTTTCCTATTATGATAGAAAGTATCATGTGACATTTTCATTTGTATTAAAGTGAAGAATGCTGTAAAAATGGTCAAAATTGAGAAAAAGACTTGAATTGGTGTCAAAATATGGGATAATGATCATCGAGTCATTTATGATCTATAAGAACCAACCTAGTCTCAATAGGGTACTCAATTTTTTTGGTATGATCAGAAGTATCATTTCACATTTATGTTTTTGGTCAAAACCAAAAATACTCATTTTTATTGGTATCAAAACATAGGATAATGATCATCATGTCATTTATGATCTGTAAGATTCAAACACACATCAATCTGATGCTGAGATAGCTCGGTATGATTGAAAGAACTGTTTAACCAATAATATATTTTTTAATATGACATATCTCCCACCAGGGGTCATAACTGATTAAACAAGTTTAGAATATTGTGAAAATATTGGAAAAATATCAACGAATAATTTGTGATCTTTTGGAATAAATCATTCATCAATATAATTATTAGATTTATTTTTATAATATAAGGTATGATTTTATATTATTAACACATATTAATTGAAAGGAAATCACTTGGGTTGGGGTCAAAACAAATAAAAAATCCTAGATTAATGGGAAAACATCGGATAATGATATTCAATAAATTTAGGATTTGCAGAAATTGATCACACTTAAATATGATTCAATTTTTCCTCAGTATAATAGAATGTTTTATGTGGACTTAACATTTTTATTAAAGTGAAAAATCATGTAAAAGGTTTTAAAGACAAGTTAATACACTTTGAGTAAATGTGTTTGGATTTGTTTGAATATTATTGAGAATGTTCATTCATTCATTTATGATTTCTATGAATCAAATGAGCATTAATCAGATGCTTTAATTGATTGTAATGATCCAAAGTATAATTTCACAATTATGATTTCATTAAAATGATATATCACCTATCTAGGGATAAAATTCAAGTTAACACATTTGGATTGGTTTAAAAACATAATAGAATGAATATTGAGTCATTTATGATATATAAGAGTCAATAGTTTTGATGTTCCGAATGGTTTTTAGGAATGAAAACATTTTTTAACCTTTAAATATTCATTAATATGACATATTATTCATTAGGAGTTCATAACCAAGAAAAAAATACTTTAAAGATGCGAAAATATAGGATAATGACCCTCAAATTATTTTTGACCTATATGAACTTATGGCGTGTCAATCATAGTTTTTGTTTTCCGAACATGACCTAAAACACTAAAACACATATTAAATGATAAAAACCATATAAAACGACCATTTATAGATGTGAAATAATAGGAAAACTGTCTATAAATTATTTTTTACAAGTATGAGAAGATGTCACTTCAATCGGATCTTCCAGTGTGATCAAAATGAATAAATAAGTAGTTCTTATGAATTGTTAGTCGTTAAAGATGTGTGATAGGGAGTTCAAACTAAGAAAATGATATCTTTATTCTATTAAATCATAGAAAAACAACTCTATATTTATTTTTAAAATATTTGGGACTCATGACATGTCACTCTAAGTTTTCATTTTCTCAGGATGACTGAAAATTCCTTTTTAGTGTTTCAAAAAACTAAAACATGTAAATAACTCTAAAAACCGTAGAAAATGGCTTCATATTGAAGTAAAAACATAGAAAACTCTCTTTTAATTATTTATGGATTTTATGAGGAAACAAAAAATCTGAAATGTGGTTTTCATGAAATGACTGAAAATGCAGTTCTTAAGGAATTTCCAGTTTTAAAAACATGTACCATCGATTCAAAACCAAGAAAACATTATCTTATTTTTATGTAATCAGATAATAACGAATATATGATTATTTTTAATATGTAGGGGGTGAATTTTGGCCACTATGATTTGTAGTTTGATTGGGATGATCAAAAACTGATTTTTAGTATTTTAAAATACTAAAACGTGTGTGTAGTAGTCCAAAAAAATAGAAAATGACCAAGAATTGTCATAAATTCATATTAAAACACTATTTTAATTGATTAATACTTTTATGAGAATACTAAATTTCAATATAACATGCATTGAACTTGGACCGACTAATTAATTAGTTCTTAAAGATATGATATTCAATAAAAACAAGCGTTTTGGTTTAAAACTAAGAAAATTACCACTAATTTTCTTGAAATTATAGTGAAAATATATTAGAATTATTTTTGAAATGTAGGGACTGAAGGAACATCACTCTGAGTTGTTGTTTTCCAGGAATGACTGATAATGTTGTTTTAGTTTTTTTATAACACTAAAACATGGTTGTAAAGGTCAAAACCATGGAAAACGATCTCATGTTATTGTAAAATAATAGGAAAACTACATCTGAATTGTTTTTAATGTTTATTAGGAGATGATTCATCAATACGGAATGCAGTTTCCTCAGACTAACTGAATAATAAGTTCTTAAAGAATTAATTATCTTTAAAATCATGCACCAGAGGGTTGAAATCAAGTAAAAGACCTGTGATTTTTTTTTGAAATCTTATGAAAAAAACCATATATTTATTTTTGAAATGTAGGAACTTAAAGTTCATCAATAAAAGTTTTTATTTTTTCCTAAGATGATCAAAAACACATTCTTAGTGTTTTAAAATACAAAAATGTTCTCATAATGGTCTAAACTATAAAAAGGGACCTATGTTTAACATGAAATCATAGGAAAACATCCTTTAAATTATTGTTGATGATTAAAACTAGACAGAAAGACAATACGATTTTTTGGGATCTCAGACTAACTGAATAAACATTTTAAAATTTAAAAAAATTATTCAAAACTAGTAAACTGTAGAAAATAATAATACCATTGACTGTTTATTGTAATAAAATTAATTTAAATAATATAGGGAGTTCTAATTATTATTTTTTTGTTGTTCTATTCATTGTAATAAATTTTACTTTAAATTTATTTTATTTTTAGTTATATGATATGATGGGTATGATGGTTGGACATTGTGCCTCCCCCCAATAGCACATATGTCTTTAAATGTGTTAACATCACTTTCTATTTATGAATATTGTTAGGGAAAATCTAAACTATGCATGCCTATGAATAGCTAAGGGTCACTGAATAACATATTAGTATTCATTAAAATGAATGACAGAGAGTAATTGAAATAAAAATAGTTGAGAATCCCAAAATGAGAAAGAATCCTTGGCATGTCAAGATAAGAAAAATCATGAATGAAATAGAGACTAATGAAGAAAACAATAAGAACAAAAGATCAAGATATTTAACGTACTTCATACCCTTAGGAATATTATGTTCATGATAATAACAACAATCTATGCATAAAATTTATTAAACAAAGAAACAAAAATTTCATGATACAAACTATTAAATAAAAATCCAATGAAACAAAAGTAATTTGAACTAAAAACATAAGTAATAGAAATAATTAAAAATGTACAAATCATATATAGTCTTATGACTATCCTTAAAAGGATTCATAGAAATAAAGTACCTATTATTGATCTTGAAATAAGAAACAGAGGTGCAACTAGTCTGAACCTCCACTGGAATCACATGGATTTGACCAGTCGCATGTCTTTGACTTGAGAGAGCAATTTTGGAAGGCTGACATGATTTATCTCAATGATTTCATCAAATAAACTATCCAAATATCTAGGGTTTCTATATATATAATATTAGTGGATGTTTTGGGAGATGATTTTAATCAATGACCTGAAGAGACACCCTATTAGGGTGATGAATTCCCCTAAAAAGGCACAAAATATGAAATGACTCACCCTAATTAGTGTATTTCACAAATCCAAAAAAACAACTCATGCAAGGGAAACTGAACAGGTGAACAACCCTGATAAAAAGGGTGGTGCAAAATAATCTACAATGATTATAAGCCCCATGGTAGATCACTATAGTGGTAAGGCAAATGGAAAATGGACCAAATAAACAACAAGGAAAACCAAGAAGTTTAAATACATTTCCTAAACAAAAAACCCAACATAAACATAATTCTGAGCCTAAAATAATTTTAAAATTATTTAAATTAGTTTTATTTTAATAATAATTATTATTTATTTCTAAAATATTATTTATCAAGTTTATATATATATTTAAAACACAAAAGTCTATAATTATTCATTAATATTTGTTTTTATTATTATAATTAATTCTAAATCATAATTATTAATTTCTAATAATTATTTATAAATAATTTATTTTTGAAAATTGAATTTTATTTTTATTTTGAATTGAAGGAAAGGTAGAGTGGCTCTCATGCTTATTCAAAACATTTTTCATGCTTCTAAAACAATATCATGAAAAAGTAATAAATTGTTATTTCAATTTCATATGGAAATGATAATTACACATATATTAGGGATAAAGTAAAAAAGAAAATAAAAACCCTAACAAAAGGCTATGGAGGAGGGGGTAAGGGACATGTTGTGGTATCGATCGTAAGTGGTCGAACGGTAAAAAGTTTATCCCTTCACTCCATACCCTTCATTTGTTGCCTTATTGTAGAGACCCATAGCTTGACGTACATGGACATTACATTATGTTTTTGGAATACTTAATACGTAACAAAAATAGACACACAAGGACCGTAATAGTTTAGTGTCTTTGAAAACTCGGAACATAATCTTCTAATCGTGGTGAAAGATCTTCAAAATCATCCATAAAGATATTCCCCTTTGTTATCTTACCTGAAACCTTTCTTTAAATCTTTTGGAAAAGAAAACATATAAAGGGTGAGCTCAAATGCTCAGTAAGGGTAAGCATGGATAAAATACATTTGAACTTAAAAAAACATGAACATAAAGTTTAAATATCAAAATCTTGAGAAATAAATCTTTGCAGTACATAAGGCATAGATCCTAAAGGAACATTAATCATGATAAAATATCATGGTAATAAAACATGTAATTGTGGAAACCATTAAGCGCATGTTATGATTTCCATAGTAGCCAAGGCATTTCTGCCAAGACCATCTTACTAGAAAAATTCCCTTTCTAAATCGAGTTCACTCCTCATTCCAGTCTTGTATCACTAAACCGGATTAATTTTCTGTTCCATCCATGTCTATATCATGAGATAAAAATCTTTACCCAATGCATTGGGGGGAGATATAGGTCCCACCCATCTCATAATGAAATCATTCTTTCATGAGCCACAAAATAAAAATACATCATTCATAATAACCCAATGAATAAAATGGGTTTCATAAAAATCATCCCATCATAACATAATCCATATAAAAGAAATTGATATCATTTCATAATAAGAAAAATCAAACCATGTAAATAATAGATACATTATACTTGAATCATAATCATAATGTAATCTTAGATGGAAAATAGTTTTGACAAAACACTTGAAATGAACTCTTAAGAAAAATATCTGTACTTCTTCAAAATCATTTTATTTTCACAAAATGTCATTAAATTTAAAAGTAAAGGATTTTTTTGATAATAATCATGAAATATTTTAGAGTAATCTTCTTGAAAATGATGCATTATAAAACCATAAAAATTCGTTCATTACATATAAGTTAAAAAAACATTGTCCTCTTACTTTTGCCGGAAAAGTCAAAAAGTACTTCGTATGGTAAACAAAAGAAAGATTCCTTTCATAACAAAATGTAAAAATAAAAGAGGGGTAAACATGAATTTAAGCATACATGGAATAATATTAAACACTTTATTAAAAACATTTTATGGACATGGATGAAAAATATACCCCAGTAAATACTTACGTATAAGCAATCTCAGATAAAAATGAGATTGAAAAATTATTCTTTAAAAAGATCTTTTTGTAAATAAAATATATCACTTATGTGTATTCACTATAAGGTCACATAAAGAAGGTATAAATACATGATAAGATATAAAAATTCATTTCTCACATAATCAAAGAACGACATAAACAAGAAAGATAAGATCAACCCAAAGAACGAAAATTGGGTTAAGATGTTCCCTTACCTCGTGTCCGACTTGACTCGATCGTTCTTTAATCTCCTGAATAATATAACAAAGTTAATTTCTACTTACTTAAGAACCTTATTCAAATTTATTATTCCTTTTATATCACTTATTACCATGTTATAAACATTATGTAACCATTTAAGTTAATAATGTTCGTTTTGTCGATTTTTGGTACTTGAGTAAAAAATGGACTTCTTATAATTACATGTTGTTCGTGTGGTCAAAGGATCATTATATCCATAATTATATTCATGATTTATATATGATATATATCATATATATCCATAATATAAATGTATTTATAAAGGTACATAACATATGGAGGTAAGGAATGAAATGCACCACTCATGGAGACGGTAAGCCGTACGTACACATGAACGCTACTTTCATTTCTATTTCACATTTTAAAGGAATTAAAACATAATGATACATAGGTATATTATAATTCCATTATAATATCATATATAATATCATTAACTAAATCCTTTATACATCCCACATAAGGCATTAATGAATCACATCACTTTGAGGGGGCGGTAGTCCGCACTTCCTCAAATGAGATTATCGTATTTACCCACTATGGAAACCATAAAGGCCTGATATAATTGTGAATTAAAGAAGCATAAGGAAATAATAAAAATAATATATATCATATATAAATATAGTTCCATCATAATGGTCACCATGAGAGGCGGTATGAGAAAATTGAACAATCATCGTTTTGTGAGGTGTTAGTTTGCCAACCACAAAAACATTATGTTCTTCATCCATTAGATGTAGGTGTGTGTAATTTTAGTTATAATATTTCTCATAACAACATACTAGTATATTTAGGATACTGGCGTTGTTAAAAAAATAAAGTATTAAAAAGAGTTTAGGGGTTGGAGAAGTAGAATAAAAGAAAACAACTTAAGAGAAACTGTTACCTTTAATTTGGGTAACTTCCTTTGGTTTGATCCTAAAGGACTTCTTGAAGTGCCTTATGCCTAAGGTAAGGCTTCTAGGGGGAGGATAGGGATTTAGGGAGCTTAATTGGTTAGAGTTTTGACGATCCAAATGCCTTTAGAGGTGTGAGTAATTTGATATAAATGGTCTCCTTTTATAAGGGGGAGGAGGGGCTCTTTTGGAAAGTGTGAAAATATTATTTTATTATAAACTTATCTTCGGTTTGAAAAGGTCCAAAAATAATTAAAGATGAAGATAAGATGACTCATGGTCGAAATAAAATCATCCAATCAGAATTGGACATATTTTGGATAATATTTTAATCATTATAATCAAATTTATTTAAATCATTTATTAATAAGGTAAATACTGCATCATTACTGTGTCATAAATAATTTAATTTATTTGATGTCTAAAAATTATAACAAAAATACCATAATATAGGAAATATCTTTATATTTCCAATGAATATTTATAGTCGAAAATACAATTTTAATAACCCCTTATAAAAATTAATTACTAGAAGATTTTTGTTAATGTGAATTTTGTCTTTACATTAAATTAATTAATCCATATAGTCATTATCACTACCAAGTGCCTCAATGGGGTCCCAAAATTGACCCCAGTATGCCAATGGTCGGCCACTACTCATCCAATAATGTTAGGACAAGTGTTAAGGTAATCATGAATTATTATAATATTCTTTTAACCTTGAATTACCCTATTTACCTTTAAACGTAGTAAATAAAAGTCAAAAGTTACTATTCACCAAAAATTATTTTCATCTCATTGAACCACATATTACATACTGAAATCTACCATGCCTCTAGGATTTTGGAAATTCCACTCACATAAGCGGTAAAATTATTTTTTATGTAAATATGCAAATTCTCCTAGGAGGTGGGTAAAAGACAGTGAAAAGTTCAATAAACTTTTTATATATCTAAAATTATTATAAAATTACTCCAATGAATTACATTGAAAATATATAGGTATTATGTATCTATTTTTACCTAAAATAAATTTAAATAAAATAAATAATTATTTAAATAAAAAGTCGGTTTTTAAATAGTAACCTAGTGTTTTCACTATTCATCAAAAATTGAAAGTTTTTAGAAAAATACCAAAAATTGAAAGTTTTTAGAAAAATACCAAAAATTCAGCCTAAGATATATTTGATATTCCAAATTCAAAAATGATATCTATTTTTCAAAATTAAAAACATAGAAGTGGCATTTTAAAAGTAATTCCCATTATCAAAACAAATAGCGTGTTTTTAAGAAACCATAACCATCAAAAGATCGATACTTGTTTATGTCCAATTTCAAAGTGAAATTAATTCCAATGACCAACATTGGATTAAATGGTAAAAATATATTATAATTAAACTTTAAAACCAATTGAAAATATAATCTAACCATATAAATTATTGCGATGAAAAAAGTTGTTTTTAATTAAAATATAGCGTGTTTTTAATATTCATTAAAATATGAATGTTATCAGAATAATATGAAAAATTTATCCAAATTAAATTTTTATATCCTGATTCGAAAGAAGAATTTTATTTTGTCAAATTGAACTTATAAACATGTCAAAAATTAGATTTAAAGTAGGTGTGCCATCAAAAGGTGGAAAAACTGCATTTTTTTAAAATACTTATTTTACCCGAATTTTTTTTGTTCTCATACCATGTTATAGAAAATATGTAAGATGAATAATAATGTTATAAAATTAAAAATTTAGTTAATAATATTCATAACATCTAGTCCATAATAATATTATAACAATATATCGTTGTTTAGTGAAACTCTGTATTGTTTGCTACACACGCTATCGAGGAAGGTCGCGATTGCGTGTAATATAAGCCAAGTCAGGTTGGCGTATAGTGCAAGAATCCTTTGTTGTTGCATATAACAAAATACAAACATATTTCATTTATAAATTAAACAAAATCTATACTTAATGTTTTGTAGAATAATTTCTACAAAACGAAGTTGAAATTGTGTGTAACACGAGCCAAGAATAGTGTTGCGTAAACTGAAAGCTAATATGGTGCTGTGTATAGCGGAAGATAATCTTGGTGTAGCGTACAACAGAAGATATGAAAGAAATTAAAAGGAATATATCTTATAAAATCTCGGGGTGTTACATTCTACCGCCCTTAAAATGAATTTCGCCCTCGAAATTCATCGGGGTTATAAATGGTTTACTACAAGAAAGTTTTTTCATAGAAACCCACATCATAAAAAGGAATAAAAAAACTTAATTTTAAAAAAGTAAATTATGAAACATAACAGTTACCCAAATTAACTAATCACTGGGTTTCCACATAGGATAACATAGGTGAAAATATGGATATGGAAGAGAAATCTAACCATCGCGTTCTGATAGAGAGTGGTAGAGAACATGTCTATGAAAAAGGCAACAATCACAAAGCCATAAATTTGTGATGATCTAAGGTACCATCTGATTCATCATATATAAGGACATTAGGACAAAAAAAATTTGGTTTTCAAGATCATTTCCCAAATTTTGAAAAAATTTTGAATTAAAAGAAATATTTACTTGATTTTGGTACAATCTTACTGTTGTTTGTGCCTTGAACAATTTTCACATTATCTCTTAAAGAAATGAAGTTGAATTTGTCTTCTATGAAGTGTTAGCAGATCATGCGATAGAATGATAGGTCATTCCATCTGTCTCAAAAAAAAGTATCGCAAAAGTTATTAAATATACATAAGTTCATCTATAGTGAGATTAATCGTATATAGTTCCTAAAATGGACTTATACTTCATATATCATACTGTTTAATATAATAAAACTAGTTTCTACTAACCAGGTACTTCTTGTAGGCCAGTGGTAGGTGATAAAGGCATGCCGCACTTCAGTTGTGGGTTCGATTCCCACAGCCTTGTCCAACACGATGGGTTGTTGCCCGCCCTGCAGGTTGTCCCTTTTTTCAGAACTACATTATTATAACACTCCTACAATAATATAAAAAGAAATTCTAGCCTTAAACAATACTATCTAATGTCCAACATAATCCATTCAAATCTTTAGGCTTATCCAAAATACGTATGTCCAATCTCGTTGTATAAAGAAAACGATTACTTGAAATGTCACATAACAAGCATGTGAATACCATCATTTATACCCCATATATCATAAGATATATCTTTTTGGTCACATTACAAACATTTGAATACCTTAATAATGTATTTTTTTGAAAAATGAATACCCATTGAACCTTAGTGAAAACATAAATGCTATCAAAAGTTAACTCTTTCCACATACCAAAATCCCAAAATTTATATATACTCAAACCATGATATCACTTTGTCCTTATATTAGTCATGAGCTCATGAATACTATCAAACATATTATTTTCTCTTTATCCCTTCATTATGCTCATATCATCTGATTTCCAAAAATATTCCAATAACTTTTCATGCTAACTGATTCCATATTCTTATGAAAATCCACAATGGACCAATATATAGGTATTCCAATATACCATAAAAGTACCTCAACAACATTATTCTTGAATACCAATACATAAACACTTCAAACCATCCTCTTCAATTATTGTCATGAAATAATTCCTTCCTTGATTTAGAAGTAACCTCTTAGGTCAGGGAATTGAGTTTGGTAATGCCCATGTTCTCCACAGATAATACATCGAACTCCATAATAGTCTGTCACTCTACGACCCTTATCTCCACACAGATAACATCTTCCCCTCCATTTGATGTATTCATCAAGGTTCTTCTTCCCTTCTTTAGAAAACTCAATCTTCCTTTTTCTATGCTCCTTAACATGCGGACATGCATAAATGTACATCTTCCTCTTATTTGATGAATTGGGAATACCACTAAAGTTCACCTTGTTAATCATATATCGCGATGTTTGATTCGGCATAATCATAATATCTTTCTCTCTAGGTATTATGCAATTTTGTTGCTCATCGTCACCCATTTCTCCATCGGATTCAATGTCAACCCAATTCCTTCTGGTTCCCTCCATTAACTAAAACCAGAAACCATTGTGTAAGAAACAGTTAAAATAATGAGGAACCACATAATCATAAAAAGTTACTTATAGGATGTATAACTTATGACACCTTCTTTAACCTATGATAGCTTAGGTTCACCCTAGGTTATTCATGATCATCAACATAATTCTAGGACTATAACCTATAGTTATACTAAACCTTAAGGACATCCATAGATATACCTTATAAATATCTCTAGGGATATCACTAATGTTTTCTCATCCTAGTTTCCAAAGGTAAACTAAACCTTTATTCTGATACCAACTGTAGATACCCATATCTTGACATACATGGACATTACATTACTTTTGCAGAATACTTAATACATAACAAAAACAGACACACAAGGACTATAATAGTTTAGTGTCTTTGGAAACTCGAAACATAATCTTCTAATCGTGGTAAAAGATCTTCAACATCTTCCTTAAAGATCTTCCCCTCTCTTTTATTACCTAAAACATTTCTTTAAATCCTTAGGAAAAGAAAACATATAAAGGGTGAGCTCAAGTTCTCAGTAAGGGTAAGCATGGATAAAATACATTTGAACTTTAAAAAAACATGATCATAATGTTTAAATATCAAAATCTTGAAAAATAAATCTTGGCAGTACATAAGGAATAGATCATAAAGGAACATTAATAATGATAAAATAGCTTAGGAATAAAACATGTTATTGTGGAAACCATTAAGCACATGTTATGATTTAAATAGTAGCCAAGGCATTTCTGCAAAGACCATCTCACTGGACAAAGTCCCTTTCTAAATCAAGTTCACTCATCATTCCAGTCCTGTATCACTAAACCAGATTAACTTGTCGTTCCAGACATTTCTATCTCATGAAATATAAATCATTACCCAATGCATTTTAGGGAGATATAGATCCCACCCATCTCATAATGAAATCATTCTTTCATGTTCCAAAAAATAAACATACATCATTCATAATAACCCAACGAATAAAATGGGTTTCATAAACATCATCCCATCACAAAATAATACATATAAAAGAAATGGATATCATTTAATCATAAGAAAAATCAAAACATGTAAATAATAGATACATTATACTTAAAACATAATCATAATGTAATCTTAGATGGAAAATAGTTTTGACAAAACATTTGAAATGAATTCTTGAAGAAAATATTTGTACTTCTTCAAAATAATTTTATTTTCACAAAATGTCATTCAATTTAAAAGAAAAGGATTTTTTTGAAAATAATCATGAAATCTTGTAGAGTAAGCTTCTTGAAAATAAGGCGTTATAAAACCATAAAAATTTGTTCATGTCATATATGTTAAAAAAACATTCTCCTCGTACTTTTTCCGGAAAAGTCAAAAAGTTCCTCATATGGTAAACAAAAGAAAGATTCCTTTCATAACACAATGTAAAAATAAAAGAGGGTTAAACATGAATTTAAACATAAATGGAATAAAATAAAACACTTTATGAAAAAAAATTATGGACATGGATGAAAAATATACCCCAGTAAATACTTACGTATAAGCAATCTCGGATAAAAATGAGATTGCAAAGTTATCCCTTACAAAGATCTTTTTTTAAATAAAATAGATCACTTATGTGTATTCACTATAAGGTCACATAAAGAAAGTATAAATACATGATAATATATAAAAATTCATTTCTCACATAATCAAAGAACGACATAAACAAGAAAGAGATGATCAACCCAAAGAACGGAAATTCGGTTAAGATGTTCCCTAACCTCATGTACGAATTGACTTGATCATTCTTTAATCTCTTGAATAATAAACCAAAGTTAATTTATAATTGATTAAGAAACTTTTTCAAATTTATTATTCCTTTTATATCACTTATTACCATGTTATAAACATTATGTAACCATTTATGTTAATAATGTTCGTTTTGTCAATATTTGGTACTTGAGTCAAAAATGGACTTCTTATAATTACATGTTGTTCATGTGGTCAAAGGTTCATTATATCCAGAACGATATTCATGATTTATATATCATATATATCATATATATCCATTATATACATGTATTTATAATAGTACATAGCATATAGAGGTAAGAAATGAAATGCACCGTTCATGGAGATGGTAAGCCGTACGTACACATGAATGCTACTTTCATTTCTGTTTATTATTTTAATGGAATTAAAACATAATGATACATAGGTATATTATAATTCTAGTATAATATCTTATATAATACCATTAACTACATCTTTTATACATCCCACATAAGGCATTAACGAATCACATCACTTTGAGGGGGCGGTAGTCCGCACTTCCTCAAATGAGATTATTGTATTTACCCACTATGGAAACCATAAAGGCTTGATATAATTGGAAAGTAAAGAAGCATAAAAAATCATAAAAATAATATATATCATATATAAATACAGTTCCATCATAATTTCCACCAAGATAGGAGGTAGGAGAAAATCAAACAATCATCGTTTCGTGAGGCGTTAGTTTTCCATCTACAGAAACATTGTGTTCTTCATTCATTAGATGGAGGTGTGTGTAAGTGTAGTTTGAATAAATATCATAAAAACATCCTATTATATTGAGGATACTTGTTTTGTTACAAAATAAAGTATTAGAAAGAGTTTATGGGTTGGAGAAGTAGAATAAAAGAAAACAACTTAAGAAAAATTGTTACCTTTAATTTGGGTAACTTCCTTTGGTTTGAACCAAAAGGACTTCCTGAAGTTCCTTATACCTAAGGTAAGGATTCTATTGGTAGGAGAGGGATATAGGGAGATTAATTGGGTAGATTTTGGATGATCCGAATGGCATTAGAGGTGTGATAAATTGGATATAAATGGTCTCCTTTTATAAGGGGGAGGAGGGGCTCTTTTGGAAAGTGTGAAAACATTTTTTTATTATAAACTTATCTTCGGTTTCAAAAGGTCAAAAAATAATTAAAGATGAAAATAAGATGACTAATGGTCTAAATAAAATCATAAAATCATAATTGGACATGTTTTGGACAATATTTTAATCATTATAATCTAATTTATTTAAATCATTTATTAATGATGTAAATACTACATCATTACTGTGTCATAAATAATTTAATTTATTTGATGTCTAAAAATTATAAAATAAATACCATCATGTAGGAAATATTTTTATCTTTCCAATTAATATTTATAGTCTAAAATTTAATTTATATAACCCCTTATAAAAATTAATTACTAAAAGATTTTTGATAATGTCAATTTTGTCTTTTCATTAAATTAATTAATCCAAATAGTCATTATCACTACCAAGTTGCTAAATGGGATCACCAAATCGACCCAAGGGTGACCCTGGTCGGACACTACTCATCCAGTAAGGTTAGGACAAGTGTAAAGGTAATTTTGAATTATTATAATATTCTTTTAACCTTGAACTACCCTATTTACCTTTAACCGCAGTAAATAAAAGTCAAAAGTTACTATTCACCAAAAATTATTTTCATCTCATTGAAACACATTTTACATACTTATATCTATCATGTCTCTTGGATTTTGGAAATTCCACTCAGAGAAGTGGTAAAATTAAGTTTTATGTAAATTTGCAAATTCTCCTAGGAGGTGGGTAAAAGACGGTGAAAAGTTCAATAAAATTTTTATATATCTAAAATTATTATAAAATTACTCCAATGAATTAAATTGTACTTATATAGGAATTATGTATCAATTTTGACCTAAAAAAATTTAAATAAAATAAATAATTATTTAAATAAAAAGTCGGTTTTTAAATAGTAACCTAGTGTTTTCACTATTTATCCAAAATTGAAAGTTTTCAGAAAAATACCAAATATTCAGCCTAAACTATATTTGATATTCTGAATTCAAAAATTATGTCTATTTTTCTAAATTCAAAACATAGAAGTGGAATTTTGAAAGTAATTCCCGTTATCAAAACCAATAGCATGTTTTTAAGAAACAATAACCATCAAAAGATCGAACTTGTTTATGTCCAATTTCAAAGTGAAATTAATTACAATGACCAACATTGGATTAAATGGTAAAAATATATTATTATTACACATTAAAACCAATTAAAAATATAATCTAACCATATAATTTATTGCGAGGAAAAAAGTTGTTTTTAATTAAAATATAGCATGTTTTTACTATTCATTAAAATATGAAAGTTATCAAAAAAATATGAAAAATTTATCCAAATTAATTTTTTTTATCCTGATTCCAAAGAAGAATTTTATTTTGTAAAATTGAACTTATAAACATGTCAAAAACTATATTTAAAGTAGGTGCTCCATCAAAAGGTGGCAAAACTGCATTTTTTTTAAAATACTTATTTTACCTGAAAATTTTATTTTTTTCTCATAGAATGTTCTATAAAATATGTAAGATAAATAATAATGTTATAAAATTCAAAATTTAGTTAATAATATTCATAACGGCTAGTCCATAATAATATTATAACAATATATCATTGTTTAGTGAAACCCGGTATTGCGTACTACACACGCTATCGAGGAAGGTCGTGATTGCCTGTAATGCAAGCCATGTTAGAGTGGCGTGTAGTGCAAGACTCTTTTGTTATTGCATATAACAAACTACAACCATATTTCATTTATACATTGAACAAAATCTATACATAATGTTGCGTAGAATAATTTCTACAAAATGAACTTGAAATTGTGTGTAACACGATCCAAGAATAGTGTTGTGTATACTGCAAGCTAATACGGTGTTGTGTATAGCCCAAGATAATATTTGTGTAGCGTACAACAGAAGATATGAAATAAATTAAAAAGAATATATCTTATAAAATCGCAGGGTGTTACACTTATCCTTCATTTTATCAACTCCGGTCCTATTCCTACACACAATAAATATAGGATTAAACATCCTCCTCCATATCTCTCACCTCCACTATAATACATCAAACAAGAAAAGAAAATGGAAAACCCCCCACTACAAAAAAAATGACTTATAGCAATATAAATTTACTAAAAGATAATATATATAGGTAAAAATGAATAATCTCCATATATATTAAAAAAAATTAATATTAATTTTTGGTACAAACATTTATTTTTACCAATATATATATCTATTATTTAATAATAATTGATAGTAAGAAATATTTTTACCAACAATTTCATTTTATACATTATTATATTAATACCAATATTTTTTTAGAAATAAATCAATATGCTATTATTAATCATTATTACCAATATTTTTTTCCAACATCGAAATTTTTAGATATTATTTATTCAATAAAAAAATAACTAAATTTTTTTTACTATTAGTTGACTATTTACTAAAAAAATTGTATCACTATTAACAAAAAAATATTATAAGACCAATTTCTAAGTTAATAAAAATTAATTATGTAGTTATTAACAATAAAATATAAAAAATATTTAGAAAAAAATTTATAATTTTATCTTAAATTTATTGTTATTTAAATATAATTAAAATTATATTTTAACTACATTTTATTTGAATTAAATTTTTTAATGAAATTTGAAAGAATAAAACTAAAAAACATTAAAAAGAGTAAAAAAATCTATAAATAAATGAAAAATAAATAAATTAACAACACATTACCTCCAAAATTCATATGTCCTCCCAATTCCTTCCTTCTCCAAACTTCTTCATCTCCGACCACCCCCTCATCCGCAATCTCTTCCTATGCTCACAAACCCAGTTCATCGTCATCATCCTCACCCACAATCACACCCCCTCAATTCTATAGCATCACCTTCACCCCCATATACTGATTCTCAATTTATTTTTCGCATAATAAATTAAAAATATGTGGATTAGGAGGGTAATAGACATAAACCCAATTCTCATTCAATTAGTCAATGATTGAAGCACTTATCAAGTATGCAAGTTTTCTCTTCATGTTTTAAGATGTTGAAATCATGGGTATCTAGTGTTTAAGTTCAATATCGGGTGGGTTTTCATTTAAATTATAGTGAAATGTGTTTTTTGGTTTTTGTTTCTTTAGACCTACTCTATTTATTTGAGTTAGTCCTCAACAATTTTATATGTTAATTATCTTTTCATATTTTTTCATTTTATTCACAAATATTTGATATATGGTGTTGAACCAGAGGTAGAAAGAAGGGGAATCGTTGGATTCATCCAACACATTGATTAATGTCTAAGGATCAACATCATTGGTGTCTACATATTTGACTCTAAAAATATTTTGTAACAAAATAACTCTACTTTAGATCAATAGATGCTATGAGGAATCTTTTTCATCCTGTAGTTTTTTATTCTTGTAGAAAACTAAAAAGTATTTAATTATTTCTCTTTCTATTTTCTTACTGATTTCACTTTTCTATAACATCATCTGAATGGTTCATCAGAGCTTGTAACTTCTATATCTAGTTATGGTTAAGTCATGTCATACAATTTTGTTTCCTAACTATACAATTATTTCTCTACAATTATTTCTTAATTTATTATCAATATATATTGTGTTTTCCCACTTTACTTAGTAACTTTAATAAACATTTTTATGACTATTTGTTTAGGATAAATATAACAAAAAACTATTATTTTTCATTTTTTTATAATACCTACCAAAGTACAAACCTATAGTTTGATGTGTTCCAAAAAGAGTTGAAAAATATTTTTTTAATTGTGTTTTCAAGATTTGGAAAACCAAAATGGATTCCCTACATTCTACTAATAATTGTTTTTTTTTCAAAATTGTTTTTTTTATATGTGCTTCCAAAAATAGAATTAAGATACTATTTTTAAACCGAGATATTAATTATTTAGTTCTATAAATGTAACTTAGTAATATATGAGGACTATAAAGGGTGAGATAAGGGCCTGGTGGCTCTGTTCACTGTAGGATATTATAACTAAATAATAAAATATAGATCAATAACCTTTAGCTTTTTCCAATCATATAAAAATTTCTAAAATTCACTATATATGTTTGAAAGTTCTATGAACCATGCATATAAAATCATTCAAATTACTAGTACATGGATATAAAAATCTCCAATAAACTATCATTGAATCTCTTATGCCAACTTAATATTTAAAATTATTTTTCATTGTTGGCATACTTATCTCTAATATAAAATAATAAACCTTATTTCATACCTATTTTTTATAATATTGATTTTTTATTCCATCAAGCATAAAAACGAATCAATTTTCTGATGATTTACATTAAATTACATTCCAATTATCATCCTTAAACTTTAATTAGCCAAATTATAGAATAATGTGTTCATTTTAGATCTAATATAACCCTGAATACAAAAATTATACTAAATTTGATTTCCCTAAGAAATTACAACTTTAGGACCAACAGAAATTATTAAGATGAATACCTTAACTGAATGACCACATCTGATCGATTACATAATATTAACATAATTTATTTACTAATAGAATTTTACCCTACATTTTTTAAAATATATTTTGACATTCTATTTATTTTCAATTATGAGATGAATTTATGAATCTATATTTTCAAACATTTGATGAGACATTTGTGCAACAAAATGTATTTCATTCAAATTGGTGGATGTAAAATTCACTATATAAGTCTGAAAGTTCTATGACCCACGCAAATGAAATATTTCAAATTATTGTTATGTGGTTATGAACATGTCGAATGAACTATCATTGAATCACGTTGGAGTTGGTTCCCTAGAACAAAATTATATGTATTTTATGATGATATGTATTTATAGTTTTGAATGATTATAAAATACATATCATATCATGATTTTTATTCTGCGTAACATAGTGTGAGATGATGTCCTAAGAGTAAATGTCATGCTAAAAGGTCATAGCATTTTCCCGCTATGATGAGAACCCAGAAGTTATAAAACACTATTATTAAATATATGTTCTATATATAGATGATATCATATTAAGGATAGAAGTGATATAGGCAATCAATGGTGGAGACTCATATAACATTGAGTCATCGTCTCATGGTGTACACCCTTGGTAATATCATGTGTTGGATATTATATGAACAAGACCCGCTAGTATAAAATCAATATTTATATGTTTCATTGGATGTTCCTATATACGAACAGGAATATTGATCCTTAGACATTAATATACTATTAATGAGTATTATGAGTCACATAATTTGACGTATAGATGAAAATCATGATGAAATATGTTTGCAGTGAGGCAGGATATGTTTGGTGCGCCATGAGTAATATTAAATTAATGAATAACGCGAGGAAGGATTTTTTCCTTATATTCTTTATTGGAAGTTGATATCTCATTATCATTGATGGAAATTATATATACTAAATAAATCCATGACCATGGTGTTATGTTCGAATGTTCATGTTTCGAGAAGTCAAAGAATGAGACACTGAGCACATAGGTTGATGGCACCGACATGAAACCCTATTGATTGGTGATATTAGGATAAATGGATTATATTACACAATAAGCGTCCATATTAGGTATTATGTAATTTTATCAATAACTACTTTCTCTATGGGTTCCTTGGTCTGTTGTTAAATACTAACCTTTTACTTTAGGCTTCTTCTCCTAATTCTGCTGAGAATGAGTCCTAGAGGGTCACACACTTAGTGTTTATAGAATCTCAATTAAATAATAATATTACTATATATTATTTAACAAGTTGAATAAATATCATTCCCTCACATGGTTTAATAATTATTCGGGTTTAATTGATCATATATATTACATCACTAGTTATTCGAGAGAATATAATGTGCAGATAATATTTAATAAATATTTATTTTTTCTATTTAGTGAATATAATATTTATTTATTTATTAGATAACAATGTAGTGATATTTATTTAATAAATAAATAGTCATTATTCAGGGCTCGGTAAATATTTTGGAGGAATGGTTAACCCAATTTAATGGTCCGATGAGAAATAATAAGTATTGAATATTATTTGATTAAATATTATTTAATTTAATTCACAAGTTAATATCATATCGAGAAATCATATTATTAGTATTATTATATGACATGGGTTTTGATGGGGATTAAATAAATTATAAAATTCACTTGTGCAGTTATTTTATTTTAATCCTAGTGGTAAATAAACCCAATTATAATATTTTATAAGAGATCCATTTCATTTCCTTGGTTGTGAACACTGGATTTGGAGAATCGTCTCAAGGCCTAGAGAGATCCCTTCTCCAAGAACGCTCCCAAGTGAAGTTCCCAATCAGGATCTAAGTATCACTGAGAGTGGGAGGGGTGAATCAGTGATATATTTTTCTTTTTATGTTTCCTTCTCTTTGAAACAACCCTCACCTCCTGTTAAAGAGTTTCTTCTATGATAAACACACACAACCACAAGAACAAAAGATTTACATGGTTAAATACTCAACAAGAGTAGCTACATCCTTTGTATGGTACAGAAATAATCCACTACCTCATAATCCACTAGAAAACAATCCTTTGATGTGTATTATAATGAGTAGCATATACCCTTACACTCGTGGAGCACTTGGAAAATAATCCACAAATGTGTGTACCCTCTTATCACAAATAGGGAATTATAGTATTTTAGTGTTTCTTTACAATTGAACAGGTGTATTATTTGATGTAAAAATCTTCACTTTCTTACCTAGAATCCGGTAAGAACTCTCTTACGCACAACCGAATACATGAAAAGACCCCAAATATTTCTCACACCCTTTTAGGTGTCATGCACGCAACTTTTATTCCATGCGCACAAGATTTAACTTTTTTCACAAAACACCTCTTGCGTGCAACTTCAATCTTCCACGGAACTCTCTTCTTGCGCCCAACTTATCCTTCTTGCGTGCAACTCTATTTATTTCGGGCACTATCCTTTTCTTAATACTTTTCTGTACCAAAGATCTTGGTATTTCTCTAAGTGTCGAGAACACACAGTGTGAGGGTTTCACCTCTTATTTATAGACTTCATTGACCCCAGCACGCAAAAACCCCGATGCATCACGCAAGATCCTGATGATTCGCGCAAAACCCCATTTGACATCGCATTGGGCGCGTATGTCTCTTTCGCGCTAATCTCATATTTTTCAAAATTCTTCAATGTTTCATGAACATCTTTCCTTTTCCATTTTTCGAATTTTAGTCCTCAAATCATGCCTTGTGCGCAAGATTCCAAACTCTCTTCAATCTTGGGCACAAAAAAAAATCTTGCACACAAAACCAAATCTTTCACATAAGCCTCTCCTTTTCCATATTTTGATGTTCAGATCCTGGAACTCCAATTGTGTGCAACATACCAATCCATCTACGAAATTGTGTGCATCGTCGTCTTCCAAAATCACATTTATCCATCTCCCAATTTTCAGGTCCAAAAATTTGGCAAACACTGCGATACGACACCACCTTAAAATTCTCTTTCATTCCGCCTCTAGGTAATTCATTACTTTGTATTGATTCTCTTCACTCCATTAAATAACCATTATTAATATTTCATCACAAACTCCACTATCGTAATACATATCCTTTGATAGACCATATTTAGCATCATTAGATTTTTAATGGAAAGTATTGAACCTTCCCTATCTTCCAATAGCATCTTTCCTTCCTATAAAAAACTGAATATGACTGGAAGCACCTTTACTCCCCCTTTCATTCATAAGGCTTGCATCACAAGTTATCCTAACTTATGATATTTGAGAAATAAAAATTATTAAAGCATCATCTGGTTTTCATGTTCTTTACAAAGTGAATTGATTAATCATATTTGACAACAAAAGACAACACTCTGTAACAACATACTGTTCTTACTTCCTACTTCATCCAACTTGGTCCCAACACTAAGAATTTAGAGTTTATTCCTCTCCCTCCCACTCTCAGGTCAAGAGAGATCAAGAACACTTTATAACTGGTTCTCAATGTGAGCAAAGGTGAAAGACACAAGTGATATGATCTGACATACAAGAAAATGGAGATTTCTATGGCAACATTCGGAGATTTTTGGTTCATGTTTAGATCACCACTAGAGGGAATATTCTTTTGATTCCTAATAAACAACAGTGGTACAGTGTAGATCTATTGTCAGATCTATCAATGAAGAAAAAATTCCAAAAAGGTAATTATTTAATTAGTAAAAATTTATTATAAATAATATGTGATGATCCTCTCTCTAGTTTTGACATTTTATCCCCTGTAAATATTCTTTGAATCTGTTCTGCAGATCACAATGTTTATCATTGTATAAATCTCTTATTGATCATCGATCATGATAACAACCAAAGTTTTCATGACTTATCTCACTCTTTTCATGTGCACGAAACCTAAAAGTGGTATTATAGAGGTCACATAATTATTTATAATTATTAAATATTGTTTATGATTTACACATTTTTCATTTATTTTTCAATTCACGTTTAATCTTTCTTTTAATACGAATTGTGATATATGATTCTTCTTCCTTTGTTTCTAGTATATCTAATCAAAATAATAATAAATTTATGAATGAAATAACATTGAATATCTCATCTTAGGGTGGATAGGATTTTGGATAGATAACAGAGGTGTACAAACCGTTTAACTGGATTTACACGTCGGGTACATGTGTTCAATGAATCATGAATTAATTCAAAAATTAATTCAAACTATGTGAATTGACAGAACATGGTACATTTATTTCATAAACTACATGTTGACCAGGCCAGCCTGGTGCATGGTCAATTGGTGTACTCACCGCGTAGACCTTGTACATGGTTTGTTGTCCATTTGAGTTGCAGATGACTTTTGTGTTACCATAAACATCTTACCTAACTAGTGATCATGTAACTCTGATACCACATTCCATGTATTCTATTATACATGCCATGCACTGAAAATTTTCTGAGGCACATTTTACATGTTGAGTCCTCAGGCATGTGCCTTAAAGAGACTGTGACATACGTACAAGCCATGTATCTCCATTTACACTCCATGTAGTTATACCAAATTACCCAAATATAAAATTTATTTATTATACGGTGTAAACCTTATCAACATATGCTTGTGTGTGGTCATTAAGTTGATAGGAAATGCCAAATATTGGGTTTTAATATATATATATATATATATTGAATTAATATATGTGTAATTTTCATCTATTCCTATAATGTATGCATCATATTATAGTGGTTACTCTATGTGCATTGAAGCATAAAACATGATAGAAAAATCATGTAATTAATGTAATCATTACATTGATAGTATACATCATGAAAGTATGTGATAAGTCATGTATTCCATATTTCAAAAGTCTAGACAGTATATGAGTATAATACATGTTGGGTAGATTGGGATGGGTATTCACCATGTTGAATCTAAGGTACATTTATGTACACATTTAGTTTTAAATAAATTTATTAAATTTGTTTAAAATTATGATGGATGAGAATATCAAGTAAATTCGTATGAGAATTAATATTAATGAATTCATTAATTAAAGAAGATAATTAATTTATTTGAGTTCAATTTATCTTAAATAATAATGATTATGAATTTAAGGCATGTTTTTTAAATGTGTAATTTGTTGAATGTATGTGGATGATCGTTAGAATAGACCATACCTTTTTATGAGATTGGTTTGATTTAATTTATTATTAAATAAAAATTTTGGCATGTGTGCCTTCTCTCATCTTATTATGTAAGGGTTTGTGTGCCCATGGTTTATTTTATATAAACCCCTTGTTTCCCTCCCATTTTTGCAATTAAAATCATATGTAATAGATGGACATCCAAAATTGGAATAGGAGGTTCAATTTTAGAGTAAAAGTGAAAGCAATCCAAGAAAGATATATAGGTGGACAGATGGAAAGTTGTAACATGAACCTTCGTTGGTTCAAGGTGTTTTTCCCCTAGTTCAATGGTTAGTTTATCAACCTCTAAATAAAATAACTATTAGTAAAATATCATGATCATATATCTTTATTATTTTATTTTTGTAAATTTTCATGGTTATTTCATTATGGATGTTTATCGTGATCGCATGAATAAATAAAATTAACAGGCATGCAAGATAGAACTAAAATAAATTTTTTTATTCATAAATATCATCCCTGACATGGTTAATCACTTAATTAAATCAAATTAATACTAAAAATCATGTAATAAACATAATAATTTGAAATTTATGCATAAAAGGACTAAATCCCTCAATTATATATATTATGTTGCTATATCCCTCCACTACTCTAGTTAAAATCAAACCACAGTTGAAACTGCTTTACTACAAAAGGTTGGGGTGATTTTAATTATCAAGGAATTCTAACTTGATGTTTTGGATTGACATAAATTAGTTCACATAAATGGTTGAATACTAAATTAGGACTCGGTTTAACTAAGAGGAAAGGGTTGAGAAAAACCAATTTTAGGATTTCAGGATTTCAGGATTGGGGTGTCCACTTAACATATCAAGGAACTATGAGTAAATGCAGTTGGAATTTGGAGTGTCTACCTAAAACCATTTGAGTTTCCTTACCAACCAAATTCGGGGTAATGATAAGGGGAATACGGATCATTTCCACTAGAATCTCCAAGAAATATGGTATTCCTAAGCCAACGGTGAGGGATATTGGGTTTTGATAAAATAGTAGAACATTAATAAATATAATATATATTTATTTGCCTAAATTTTATTACATAAAGTAATAAAATTATTCTCATTTTATTTTTTTCAAATATAATTAAAATGAATTCAAACATAACATTGTGATCCATACGTGAGATGCAAAACCTTCTCATCAGCATAAATTTACAAGAGTGGAAAGGTGCTTATGTGTTATCCTTCACCATGAAAGGAAATTTTATGTACTTGAAGAACCTATTCATGATGCGCCTGGTAATTAGGCAAGTGATGAAGAGTAATCACTCTATGAGAAACATTTAATTATTCCACATATGTTCAATTTTTCATTCTACCATCCATGTCAAATGATCTTTTGAACCAACATGAGGACGTGGATGTGTACAACATGATATATCACCTTTAGGATCTCAATAAAGAAAGGAGATACAAGAGAGGTAAAATATATCCAATGATTTGTTTACAACTAGTCTTGGAGGGTATTTTTTAGTTGGGCCTCATGTGGTCAAAATTATTGGATACATTTAATGCTTAGACATATTAGGGATTAAATTCTCAGATGAGCTGCATATAAAAATATCATACTTTCATCACTGTCCAAGACCTTCTCTAGTTTTATTGTTAATTACAATATGATAAATAATGAGAAGAATATTTTTGAACTTCTTACTTAGATTTTCCAAGTGGATAAGGTTATAGGGTGCGATCAACTTGTGGTCCTTATGGTGAAAAATAAAAGGAATAACAAGGAAAAGGGTCCCAAGACTCATAAAATGTCTAAATCTCTAGAGAAATGTCCTTCCAAGAAGAGGAATATCTAGATACAGGGCAAGGAAAATGAGGTGGAATGTTTTTCATATGGAAAGCCAAGACACTAGAATAGGAACTGAACCCAAAACAAAGGGGAAGCTAAAGGTGTGTTTGTTATCGAGTGTAATATTTCAATATATACACATTGCGTATTAGATACAGCTTGTGGTGCTCACATCTATATCCAAATGAAGGAACCAAGTAGATTCTGAAATATTTCTAGAGTAGAGGTGGATTAGTAAGATTCAAATGGTGAAAGGATGTTTTCTCTATCCATTGGTGAGTACCACCTATCAATGTCAACAAGAATGATTTTTAAAAAAAATATTTTTATTAATTACCTATGGTTACCAAGAAAATAATTTATATATCATGCCTAGATTTAGATGGGTTTTTTATGTTTTGAAATAAAAAATTGTTTCTTTTATAGAGACAACATATGTTATCATATGGAACATTTAAATAATGTACTTTATGTATTAAATTATGAAAAAAAAAGTGTCAGCAATTGACAAGGAATCATGTTCACACAAATCATATGACACCCAACAATGACATCATCATCTTGGTCATGTAAACAAGAAGCGTTTGACAGAGCTCTATCAAGATGGTTATTTGGACCCTTACGGGAAAAAACTACATGAAATATGTCATGTTTGTTTACAATGAAAAATGACCAAACCACCATTTGGAAGAAAGGTTGAAAGGTCCAAAGAGCTTCTAGTATTAGTATAGTCTCATGTTTGTGGACCATTTCCAGTTGTATATAGAGGTGGATATTCTTACTTCATAGCTTTTACTAAATACTTGAGTAGATATGTCTATGTATACATGATGAGGTTTAAGTCTGATTCCTTTGATAAATTCAAGATATTCAAGAATGAATTAGATAATCAACTGGGTAAGAAGATAAATAATCTTCAATCAGATCAGGGTGGTGAATATATTAACCAATATTTTGTCGAATTCTTAAGGGGGTTTCAGATTCTATCACTAATAACTCCACCTTATACATAATAGTGGAATTGTGTTTGTGAAAGGAGGAACCATACCTTGTTATACATGGTATGTTCGATAATGATTCATGTAGATCTTCCATTATCCATTTGGGGATATGAATTTCAAACTACAGAATACACATTAAACCAAGTACCAACAAAATATGAAAATGGAATTCCATTCGAGTTATGGAGTTGAAAGAAACCCATTTTATCTCATACATGTGTATGCGGTTGTGAGTTATTTGTTAAGTCCTTCTCAGGAAACAAACTATAACCCCAAGGAACACAGTATATCTTTATAGGGTATACTAAAGAATTAATGGGATACTACCTATAAAAATCCTTGTAAAATAAAGTGAGTGTCGATAGAAAAACTATATTTCTTGAGTGGGAGACCATCCTCAAAAAGGATAGTGGGAGAAATATTGACTTCGATGAAGTTGATTCTCAAGATATAGAAGAATTTGTATAAGAAGAGGTTACATAGGCCCCAATGGAAGAAGTATTTCCTAAAACACAAGTTCTGTATAAGATCACAAGAGATTTAAGATAAATAGAGAGATATGGTTTTCTATTCAACGAATATCGTGACTCATTATTGATTGAAAATGATGAAACTATTTCCAAAAAAGAGGACATAGAGATTTCAGAAGCTATAAGATGGAAAGAAGCCATGAATTCTGAAATGGATTCCATGTATTAGAACCAAGCTTCAGTTCTGGTCAATGCACCAGTTGATGTAAATATCATTGGGTGAAAATGGGTATTCAATAGAAAACTCAATATGGAAGGTAAATTAAATGGCTATAAAGAAATAATAGTGGATAAAGTTTTTAAATTATTTAAATGAATTTATTATGATGAAACCATTTCACCATTTTCCATGTTTAAATCCATTAGAATTATACTTTCTATAGTAGCTTACCATGATTATGAGATTTGGGAGATGAATTTTCAAAACTGCATTCCTTAATGGGAACCTTCAAAAAGATGTTTATATGACACAACCAGAAGATTTTGTGACTTTAAGTGATGGAAAAAGGATTTTAAAGTGTTAGATATCCATTTATGGATTGAAGAAGGCATCCTTGTCCTAGAAAATTCGATTCAATAAAGCTATAAAATAATTTGGTTTCATTAAGATTGAATGTGACCCATCTGTTTACAAGAGTTTTACTGTAAATGTAGTCATTGTCCTATTAGTATATTTTTAATGGAATATTACTCATTATAAATGGCATACCAGTATTACAATCTATTAAGGACTGGTTAAAGAAGTGTTCTTCCAAGAAGAAAGAATTAGGTGAAGCAGCCTATATTCTAGGGATCATGATAATTTATGATAGATATAAGAGGTTTCTTGGACTAAGTCAAAGTATATATGTTGACCAAATACTAAAGTGATTTAGTATGGAACAATCCAAGAGGGGATTGGTTCCAATGGCAAATGGTTTACATATTTTTAATAAAAGGTAACCTTAGACACAATAAGGGAAATAGATAATGATTAATATACCACATACTTCTGTGTTTGGATAAATCATGTATTTCATGTTATGTACTAGACTTGATGTTTCCTATACATTGATCATGGTAGGAAGATATCAAGAAGATCAAGGATAATAGAATTGGTCTTCTATTGACACTATCATTAGGTATCTGAGAAGAACTAAGGATAAGTTCCTATTTTATGGAGAAGATGAGGTACTGGTCATAAGGGGATATACTGATGTAATTTTTTAAATAGATCAAAATGATCTAAAGTTGTAGCCAAGATATATGTTTTGTCTCAACGGAGGAGCTGTGAGATGGAAGAGTTTAAGGAAGCTAGTTTTTGTTGACTCTAAAATAGAGTCTAAGTATATAGTAGCTTCTGATAAAGCCAAGGAATCTTTTTGGATATAGAACATTTTATAGGAGCATAATGGGGTAACTAGAAGTAAAAACTGTATCAAATTTTATTATGATAATATTGAAATGGTGTCTCTTGAAAAAGAGCCAAGGTCACACCAATGGAAAAGGCATATACACTGAAATTATCACCTTTTTAGGTTTTTTTACCATAGGGGTGAAGTTGTATTAATCAGAGTATCCACAGAAGAGAACGTGGTAATCCCTTGACTAAGGGATTATCTTAATAGAATCACGAGTATCATGTGAGATATAGAGGACTGAAGGTTTTTAGCAGTTGCCTCTAGTTAAAGTGCGAGTCTATTAGAGTTGGTTCCTTAGAACCAACATCTATGTATCTTATGATGATTTGTATTCATAGTTTTAAATATTAATAAACTACTTATCATATTATGAATGTTATTATATGTAACTTAGTACGTGATAATGTCCTAAGAGTAGCTTTCACACTAAATGGTCATTTTAATTCCTCTCTATGATGAGAACCAAGAATTACTACGACATTATTCCAAAATGTATGTTCTATAGATAGATGATATCATTGGAAGGAAACAATTTATAAAAACTATCAATAGTGGATAATCATAGCACTTTGAGGCACCTTCTCATGATGTACGCCCTTGGTAATATCCAGTGTTGGATATTATGAGAACAAGTCCCACCAATAAGAAGTTCGTATTAATATGTGTCATTGGATGTTCCTATATATGGATGTGTGTATTGATCCTTAGACTTTAATATTATTATTAATGAGTATTATGGATTTTTTACTTTTATGTATTGATGAAAACCATGATGACATATATTCGCGGTAAGGTAGGATATGATGGGTGCATCACGAGTAATATTTTGTTAATGAATAATGCCCAAAAGGATTTTTCCCTTATGTTATTTAACAGAAGTTTATATATCAAGCCCTTTTATGGAAATGATATAGCCTTAATTAATCCATTGCCATTGTGTTCTATATGAAAGTTCATTGAGGAATTAAACGAAAGAGGCATCGAGCACATGGGTTCATGACATCGACAAACATCTTTCTTTATTAGAGATATCATGGTATAGGGATTATATTACACATTAAGCATCCATTTGAGGTATTATATCATTGAAGCATTAACTTCTTTCTCTATGGGTTCCCTATCATGTTATGGGATGCAAATCTTGGACTATAGGCTACTTCACCTAATGCCACTAAGAAAGAGGCCTATAGGGTCACACACTAAGTATATCCAAAATCTTAGTTAATTATTATTATTATTATTATTATTTATTTATTTAAAAAGTTGAATAAATATTATTCCCACATGTGGTTTAAAAATTATTCATGTTTAATTGATCGCATATATCCCATCACTGGTTATTTGAGGGAATATAATGTTTTTAGAATATTTAATAAATATTTATTTGTTATTTGATAAATATAATATTTATTTATTTCTTGGTGAATAATGAAGTGATATTTATTTAATCAATAAATAGTCATTATTCAAGGCCCAATAAATATTTCAAAGGAATGGAGGACTGGGTTAAATAGACTAGTAAGAAATAATAGATATTGAATATTATTTTATTAAATAATAATTAATTTAATTTAAAAGTGTTGTGCATGTCGAGAAAAAATAATATTATTATCATTATTTGACATGGTGTTCTGTAGAGATTAAATAAAGAATAAATGGAAAATGTGAAATTATTTTATTTTAACCCTAGAGATATATAAACCCAATTATATTATTTTCTATGTGGTCCAATTCATTTGTTTTCTTATTCACAATTGATTTGGAGAATCCTATAAAGCCCAAGATAGCTCCCTTATCCAATAATTCTTCCAAGAATGGAGATAAATCTTCCTCCACCTCCCACTATCAAGTCTTGAGAGATCAAGGAGAACACTTTAGAAGAAGTTCTCATGGCGGTCAAAGGTATACAACATAAGAAATAGGATCTATCATGCTACCACCTAGAGATTCCTACAATGCCATTCAGAGATTTTTGGAAAATGTGTGGATCACCACTAGAGGAAATCTTCTCTTGATTACTAAAATGCAATGATGATAAAACATAGATATGTTTTCAGATCCATCAATGAAGATACAATTCCAACAAGGTAATTATTTAATTAATTAAATTTATTATAAACAATATATGATGAACCTATATCTGGTTCTAGAATTCTATCCCTTGTCTATATTCATTGACTCAATTCTATAGATCATGATGTTTACCATTGTGTAAATATTGGATTGATCCTCGATCATGACTAAAACAAAAGTTGGGAACGACCCATCACTTTCTTCTGTTATTCCAGGAACCTACAAGTGGTTTCAGGGAAGTAACATAATTAAATATAACTATTTAAAGATCATTGATGATTTATGAATTTTTCATTTAGTCTTTGATTCAAGTTTAATTAATCTTTTATTCCAAATTGTGATATCTTCTTCTTCCTCCATTGTTTCTCATAGATCTAATCAACATGATTACTTTTATGGATGAAATAAAATTTAAGATCTCATCTCGAGGTGATGAGGATTCTAGATGGATAGTATAGGAGTACACACTGTGTACTTGTGTTCAATTCATCGAGAATTAATTCGAAAATTAATTTGAACTATGTGAATTAATGGCACGTGGTGCATTTATTTCTTATAATGTGTGTTGACCAGGCCATCCTGGTAAATGATCTATAGGATGACACACTGTGTATCCCACGTACAAGGTGTGTAGTCCCTTTGAGTCATATATGTGTAGTGTATTACCAAACACGTCCAACCTAATTGGTGATCGTATAACTTGGAGACCACATAACATGTAGTCTCTTAAACATGCTTTGTACTACAAATTTTCTAAGGCATGGCTTACAAACCAAATCTTTATACGTTTTCCTCATATAGATGGTGAGAGTCATACACATCGTGTAGCTCCATGTACATGTCGTGTAGTTATACCAAATTACACATAATTAAAATTTATTTGTTATATTATGTAAACTATATCAACAGGTGCTTGCATGTGTTCATTATGTTTATAGGACATTCCATGTGATAGGTTTTAATATGTGTGTGTGTGTGATTATTTGTGTGTTTGTGTGTGTCTATGTGTGTTTAATTAACATTTTTGTAATGTTTAGATCTACATACCATTTATGACTTGTATTACAAATGTTACTCTGCATGCATTAAAGCATAACATGTGACTGAAAAATCGTGTAATTCATGTAATCTTTTAGATGATAGTACACATCACGAAAGTACATGATAAGTCATGTATTCCATATGTCACAAGAGTAAACAATATAAAATTATAATACATGTTGGGTTGATTCAAATGGGTATTGACCATTTTTCCTCCAAGGTACATTTTTGTACATATTTAATTATAAATAAATTTATTTAATTTGTTTAAAATTATGATGAATGATAATCTCTTTTAAATTAGGATTAGAATTAGGATAGAATAATTGATTAATTAGAGAAGATAATTTATTGTTTCAAACATGATTTATCTTAAATAAGAATGTTTAAGAATTGAATTCTAGTTTTATTCAATGCATAATTTTCTGTATGAATTTTAATGATAATGATCATAAACAAGACCTTTGTTTGATATTGGTTTCATTTAATTTATTATTAAATTAATTTTTTTCCGTATGTTTCTTATCTCCTCTTATTATATAAGTCTCTTCATACCTATGATTTCTTCCATGTAAACCCCTTGTTTCCCTCATGAGCATGTGATTAAAAGCATATGTAATGGATGGAGTTCCCAATCTTCTGGAGATAGTCCATGTTTGGATCCAAGGATAAACCAATCCAAGAGAGATACATAGGTGGATAGGTGGATATGTGGAAAGATGTAACATGAACCCTAATTGGTTCAAGGTATTTTCCCCTAGGTTAATGGTTAGTTTTTCAAATTCTAGATAAACTAACCATTAGTAAAAAGATCATGATGGTACCACTTTATTATTTTGTTTCTATCAATTTTCAGGGTTATTTCATTATGGACGTCTTTTCGTGATCACATGAATTTTTGAAATTAACGAGCATGCAAGATATAACTAAATTTATTTTTTATGCATGAATATTAACTAAGTCTTATTTAATCACTTATGTAAATCCACTTAATATTAAAAAAACATGTAATAAAGATAATAATTGGAAATTTAAACATAAAAGTATAAAATACCTCAATTATATATATTAATTCAGTATATCCTTCCACTACTTTAGTTAAAATTGAACCATAGTTCAAAGTACTTGACCAGCCAATGTTGGGGTTCTTTTAATTATTGAAGAATTCTAACTTAAGTTTTTGTGTTGACTTAACTTAGTTCACCTCAAGGATTGACTGCAAAAGTAGGACTTGGTGTAACTGAGAGTTTAGGGTTGTGGAAATCCAATTTAAGTTTTTCAGGATGGGGGACTCCACTCAACAGATTAAGGAACAATGAGTTAATGTAGTTTTCATTTAGAATGCCAACCTAAAACCATTTGAGTTGCTTGAGCAACCAAATATGGGGTAGTGAGAAGGGTGATATGGATCCTTACCACTAGAATATCCGAGAAACAAGATATTATGAATCCAATGGTGAGGGCCCTTAGGTCTTGATAAAATAGTGGGAGATTGAAAAATATAATATTTATTTATTTTTCTAGATTTTATCAGATAAAGTACTGAAATTATACTCATTTTATTTTATAGAAAAAAATTAAAATAAATTCAAACATATTATTTAAATCCATACATGAGTATCATAACTTTCTAACCAGAAAATAACTCCAATAGTGTAAAAGTATCTTACACGTTATCCTTATCCATGAAAGGAAATTCAATATAGTGGAATAACTTGTTCCTAATGCACCTGGTAATGAGGAAAGTGATGAATAGTTATCAATCTATGCAAAAAATTTGAACAATTCCACATATGTTCAATATTTTGTGCTATCATCCATGTCCAATGATCTTTTTAAGCAACATGTGTACATGGATGCGTATAGCATGATGTCTCACCTTCGAGATCTCTATAAGGAGAAGGCAAGACAAGATAGGTATGAGATGTCCAATGATTTTTTATAACTAATAATGGAGAGTCTATGCCAACTTGGCCTCATGTAGTCAATATTATTAGATACATTGAATGGTTAGACATCTTAGGGATTAAATTCCTGGATGAGTGGGGTATTGATCTTGTACATTCATCACATACCAAGACCTTCTGTAGTTTTATTGTTTATTAAAATATGATAAATAAGAAGAAGTGCCTTTCAGGACTTCTTACATTTATTCTTCGTGTAGATAATCATATGGGTCATGATAAACCTGTGGTACTTATGGTGAAAAAATAAAAGGAATAACATGAAAAAAGGGGCCCAGGAATCAAAACAAGTATAAATCTCCCAAGTATCATTCTTCCAATAATGAGAAGATCTAGAGGCAGGGAAAGGAAAAGTGGGTGGTATGTTTTTCATGTGGAAAGCTAGACTACTATAAGAGGAACTAAACCCAGGATAAAGGGGAAGCTAATGGTGAATTAGTTATGAAGTGTAATATTTCAATATCTACACATTGGGCATTAGATACAACTTTGATACTCACACCCGTATCCAAATATAAGAACTAAGTATATTCATAAACATTTCTAGATGGGAGATGAATCTGAGAGCTACCAATGGTGTAAGGATGGCTTCTCTAGCCATTGGTGACTACCACCTTTCATTTTTAATGGGAATTATTTTGTTTTTAAAATTTTTTATTATGTACTTACGATTACCAATAACATAATTTTTTTATTATGCCTAGATGTAGATGAGTTTATTTTCATGTTTGTAAATAAAAGTATTTTATTTTATGAAGACAACATAGGTTGTGGTATGAAACATTTAAATAATGGTATTTATGTATTAAATTATGAAAACCAAGTGTTTTCAATTAATAATGAATCGGTTCACACAACTCATATAACACCAAACTATGGCATCCACTAGTGAAAACAAAATGTTTAACACTTCAGTGTTTTTCACATCGGTTATATATAACAGACATGCAAAGCTATACAAATCAGTTTATCACGTTGGTTATAAAATAACGTACGTGATAAAGCGATGATAATCGATTTTTTACATTGGTTATTTTATAACCGACGTCAAAAATACCGAGTTTAGATCTATCGAGTCAGTTATTTTATAACCAACATGACAGATCAAATTTGGGCCCTTTATCACGTCTATTATAAAATAACTGACATGATAAATCAAATCTCGACAATTTATCAAGTCGGTTATAAAATATCTGATGTGATAAAATGACATATATCACGTCGGTTATAAAATAATTAGTGTGATAAAAGATTTTATACGTCATTTATTAAATAATTGACGTTATAAACCTAAAAAAATAGTTCATCAGTTTGGTTATTAAATAATCGATGTGATTAAGCTTTTAAATGATTTATCGGGCCCTGTATTCTGTCATTCTGTTTTCTTTGATCGGGCGACCTATGACCGATCTCTCTCACGTGGAAAACCAAGAAATAATTCTTCAAATTAGTTCCCTCCAACCTCATTTTACCAACATTATTCATCATCTTTATTATTATCATATCTATCTGGTCAAATCGCAACACTCAAGTAAGCCTCACAATCCTCGATTTCATTTTTTATTTTTTGCAATTCCCTAAACATAGGTTTTGTGATGTTATTTTTCTATCTTTGTTCTTTCTATCCTGGTAAGTGTCATAGTGTTCTTTTATACCATTATAAATTATTTTCTGGTAAAATAAACCTTGGGAGTGATATCATGCATGTTCTACGATTTTTGTTTCTACCATGCGGGTTCTATCATGTGTGTGTGTGTAATTTCATGTGTGTGGGGGGTGGGAGTGACCAGGGGTGGAGATGTCCAGTAGGGATGGGTGGGTGTCTAGGGGGTGGGGGGTTGTCTAGGGGGTGGTTTTGTCCAAGGGGGTGGTGGTGTCCAGGGGTGTCCAAGGGGGTGGGGGTGTCTAGGGGTGAAGGGGATGTCCAAGGGGGTATGGGTGTCTAGGGGTGGGGGTGGTGTCCAGGGGGTGAGGGGTTGTCCAAGGGGGTAGGGGGTATCCATGGGGGTGGGGTGTCTAGGGGGTGGGGTTGTCCAGGGGGTGGGGTGTCTAGGGGTAGGGGTGTCCAGGGGTGTCCTATGGGGTGGGGGATGTCCAGGGGTATCGAAGGGGGTGGGGGTGGTTTCCAAGGGGTGAGGGGTTGTCCAATGTGGTAGGGGTTCCTAGGGGGTGGGGTGTCCAGGGGGTGGGGTGTCCATGGGGGTGGGGGATTTTTAGGGGTGGGGGCTATCCAAGGGGTTGGTGGTGTCTAGGGGGTGTCCAAGGCGGTGGGGGTGGTTTCCAGGGGGTGAGGGGGATTTCAAAGGGGGTAGGGGTGTCCAGGGGGTGGGGTGGTGTCTAAGGGGTCAGGGGGTAGTCCAAGGTGGTAGGGGTGTCTAAGGGGAAGGGGTTTCAGGGAGGGTGGGGGTTGTCCAGGGGTTTGGGGGACATTTCCATGGGGTTGGGGTGTCCTGAGGGAGGGGGTGTCCAGGGGGGGTGGGGTTGTCCAGGGGATGGGGGTGTCTAGGGTTGGGGGTTGTCCAATGGTGTGGGGGTGTCCAGAAGGTTTCCAAGGGGGTGGGGGTTAGGGGTTGTCCAAGGAGGTAGGGGTGTCTACGGGGTGGGGTGGTGTCTAGGGGGTGAGGGGGATATCCAAGGGGGTAGGGGTGTCCAGGGGGTTGGGGGTGGTGTCCAGTGGGTTAGGGGGTTGTCCAAGTGGGTAGGGTGTGTTCAAGGTGTGGGGGTGTCCAGGGGGGTTGTCCAAGGGGTTGGGGGGCCTGTCCATGGGGGTGGGGGTGTCCAGTGGGTGCGGGGATGTCCATGGGTGCGGTGTCTAGGGGGGGCTATCTAGGGGGTTGTGGGGCTATCCATGGGGGTGGGGTGTCCAGGGGTGGGGTGTCCTGGGGGTGGGGGGCTGTCCAGGGGGTGGGGCTGTTCAAGGGGGTGGGGGTGTTCAGGGGTTGTCCAAGGGGGTAGGGTGTCCAGGGGGCGGGGCGGTGTCTAGGGGGGTGGGGGCTGTCCAATGGGGTAGGGGTGTCCAAGGGGTTGGGTGTGTCTGGGGGGTGGGGGGATTTCCATTGGGGTGGGGGTGTCCAGGGGGTGGGGGGATGTCCATGGCGGTAGGGGTTGGATAGCCCCCTCATCCCCTGGATACCACCCCCTAGACACCCCTACCCCCTTGTTCAGGTAGTATATACCAATGGTTCCTGTATAACTGTTGGTATATGGCAACTGTATTGACCATGATGCCAACGGCGTGTGAATCCATCGGGATATTATATCCCAATGGTTTTAAATCATTGGGATGGGTTAAATTTTCAGTAGTGAATGTATAAATATTTTAATATATATACATCATATTTCTTGTTTATGGAAAGGAGAATTTGGTATCTAGTTTCACCAGGATGTATTCTTTGTGTACCTTAAGAAGAAAGGATCCAAGATGAATTTATACGGTTATATCATGATCCATATGAGAGATATGTAATCCTAAAATGATTCTCATATAAATATAATACTATTATATCTAACTATATTTTATTTTTAAAATCACATTCATGCATATCTTTTTCAAATACGCATATATTTTTTTTATATTTCAAAAACAATTACATTCAAATTATGATATTTTTCATATAAATATAAAATTGTATTTTCTTAACAAGATGTATAATTTTTATATTTGTTATAGGTAATAATGAGTCAAAGTTGTATTATGACACATAGAATGAGTAAAGAATATGAGGAAGGTGTTCATTCCCTTTTGGAATTTTCTTAACAAAATGTTCCAAGCAGCACCATTTTTTCTATCCATACCTGAAATGTTTGAATATGAAGAAGTTGAAAAGTAGATATATCAAAGATCATATGATTTTTAATGGTTTTAATCTGAGTTACAGCCCTTGTATCTGGCATGGTGAAACTAAACAGAATGTAAGATCTATAGATGATGATGATTTGCAAGATGTTAACTCTGATGGAATTGAAGAAATGATTTGTGATATTGCAGCAGAACAAATTGAGATAGAATCGACTGTTTCACATATATATGGTGATGCTGAAAAATTATTGTAACCTAGTTGTATGGAATTTAAGGTTTTTTTAGTGGTGTTAAGGTTGATTAAACTGAAGGAAAACATGGATGGGGTGACAGAAGTTCTACAGAGCTACTAAAATTGTTGAAAGACATTCTTCCAAAAGACAATGATCTTCCAGACTCACATTATAAGTCCAAAGAAATATTATGCCTGATGGGATTGGGATACAAGAAAATACTTTCTTGTCCAAATGATTTTATGATATATAGGATGAAATATGAATTTCTGTCCAAGTTTCCTAAATGTAGGACATCACGGTATAAGTTGAATGATAAATCATAGGTTGATGTAGAGATTACATAAATCCATGCCAAGGTATTTTGGTATCTTCCTATAATTCATAATTTTAAATGTATATTTTCTAATTCACATGATGCAAAAAAAGGTTAAGATGGCATGCTGATGAGAAGATATGTGATGGAAAAATAAGTCATCCAGCTGATTATCCACAATGGAAGAAAATTTATACGAATTATTCTATATTTGGAAATGAAATTATAAATCTCAGACTTGGATTGTGCACATATGGAATGAATCCATACTGAACCCTCAGTAGAACACATAGTTCATGGCCTATTTTATTGGTAATTTACATCCTCTCTCCTGAAGTTTTTATGAAGGGAAAATATTTCATATTGAGTATAATGATCTCTAGTCCGAAGCAACCCATAAATGATATTAATGTTTTCTTATCACCATTTATTGATGATTTGAAAATTTTATGGGATGATGGTATTAGGGTGTATGATACTTATAAAATAGAATATTTTCAAATACATGAAGTGATTATCTTCACTATAAATGACTTCCGAACATATGGAAATTTTTCTGGATAGAGTTTTAAGGGGTATAAAGCATGTCTAATTTGCGAACAACAGACTTCATATTTTCAATTGCATCATGGGAGTAAAACATTATACATGGGTCATCGATAGTTTTTTCATATGGATCACTCTTATAGCATACTAAAAAATGCATTAAATGGCTCACAAGAATTTGATATTGATCCAAAACCTTTACCACCTTATGAGTAATTTGAGATGGTGAAAAACCTTGATGTGGCATTAGAAATGACAAATAAATCTAGTAATGATAGACATATTTGGAAGAAAATTCAATATTTTTTGAGCTACCATATTGGAGATATCATGAAGTGAAACATAATATTGTCGTCATGCACATGGAGAAGAATATATGTGACAGTTTTATTGGAACATTGTTAGATATTAAATGAAATACTAAAGATGGGTTGTATGAAATATTAGACTTACTATCAATGGGAATATGCGTGGAGTTATCTCCCACTCCAAATGGAAGATGAACATTTCTTCCCCTAGCTTTTCATACATTATCCAAGAGAGAGAAAATAAGCTTTTTTAGTGTCTTCATGATATCAAAGTGCCTCGAGTTTATTCTTCAAATGTAAAAAATGTTGTATCTTTGAAGGATTTGAAGTTGATAGGTATGAAAACTCAGGATTGTCACGTCATGATACAACAACTTATACCAGTTGCATTGCATGGAATATTGACCATCCATGTTAGAAAGACTATAATGAAGTTGTGTTTTTCTCAATTAAATTTGTAATATGGTTATTGATGTGAATGCTTTGAACATTTTGGAAAAGGATGAAATTTCTATACTTTGTCATTTGGAAATGTATTTTCCTCCATATTGTTTTATAAAATGGTGCATTTAATGGTTTATCTGGTTCAAGAAATAATGATTTGTGGACCTATATATCTTTGTTGGATGTATCCTTTTGAAAGGTATATGAAAATATTGAAGGGGTATTTTAAGAATCCATATCAACCTAAAGCCTCCATTATTGAAAAGTATATTTCTAAATAGGTTGCAGATTTTTTTACGAGAAACTTGGCTGTGGAGGAGAACATAGGTTTGCCTCTATCTCACCATGAACGAGTTAATAATGGGGGAAAGGGGATTCATGTCTTGAAAGACAAATATTTTTCAGCTAAACAAATGAATAAGGTTGAATTATACATCTGGAATAGCATAGATGATTCTCAACTGTATATCACATTGCATAATAATGAGTTGAGACAATGTCATCCAAAGAAGAAAGAAATGTGGATTTTGAATGACCACAATAACAAAAAATTGCCAAGGTTTAAAAAGACCTTACTTGGTAGATCAGATGTATCAGAGACATTGAGATGGTTAGTGGGTGGTCCAAGTTTAAATGTTATAACATGGTCTAGGTATGACGATAATGGCTATAAATTTCATATGAAAGCTAAGGAAAACAGAAGTGCAGATCATAATAGTGGTGTATTGGTGTTTGCAGAAGCAATGTATTTTTTGATTTCTAAAGACAAAAACTCAATTTCTGGATCAATTTCATATTTTGGAGTCATTGAAGAAATATGGGAGTTTGATTACTTTAAAATTAAAGTTCCATTTTTAACAGCAAATGGTTTATTAGTAAAAATAATGTTAGAAACGATGAATTTGGAATGACTGTTGTTAATCTGAATAGATTGGAAGACACGATAGATTCTTTTATAATTGAAACACATGAAAACCGATTTTCTTTTAAGTTGATCAATCATATATGCAGTGGTTTGTTGTTTTATATGGGAAAAACAATATGTTGGTGAGGATCAACTTGATAAAGATGTTGATTTATGTGAGATCCCTACTTCCATAGAAATATTTGCAGAAAATAGTGATGAGCATTTTGAGGACATGGTTTGTTCCATAAGGAATGATCATGACGAAGGAATTTGGAAAAACAATCCATTTTTACATTCCTAATATTTCATGTAACATATGTTTATTTCTTGTTTATGTTTAATATTTTCATAAAATGTTATAAATTTTTGTTTATTTTAATTTTGTTTAGTTTAGTTTATCATTTTTACCATTGTGTAACTTATGTATCAATTGATTTTGTTAAATGAAAATTACTTAACCATGTTTAACATGTTTACCATTTTTACTATGTTCACCATGTTTACCATTGTTACCATTTTTACCATGTTTACCATGTTTACCATGTTTACCATGTTTACCATGTTTACCATAGTTTACGATAGTTTACCTTTACATAACTTATATATTTATTGATTTTTTTTTTTGAATGAAAATTTCACTACCATGTTTACCATGTTTACCATCATTACCATTGTTTAACATGCTTACCATATTTACCATGTTTATTGTTACATAAATTAGTTCAGTTTTCCATTTTTTGTTTACATTATGATTATAATATTTGAATTGGTATATTTGGGAAATAATTTTTTCTCTTTTTGATTTTAAGGATAATGAAAGATCATTCATTTGATCAACCACATGATTTTGGAGATGATAATAATGATCATACTTCTGGGGAGGAATATTCACATGCTCCTCTTGATGTTCCTCATTCTTCCTCATGTGGTCCCATAATGACAAAGAAGAGTTCAAGAGTTGGTAAACATGGATGCACACGTTTACCAAAATTATCACTTGCTCGTAGCTAGGACCAGAGGATACTCATTACGTTTGATGAGAATGATATTCCTAGAGGTCCAAATGAAAAATATTTTAAGAGTTTGGTATCAACTTAGGGTAAAAGTAGAGTAATAATTTTATATGATGATTGGAGAAGTGTGGACAAAGTGATAATATCTTAGTGTGGGAGACTATTTTGGTAAGATATTTTTCTATTGTTGGACAAATCTTTAAATGATTCTTGTATAATATGTTTTACCTCTTATTTATTAGGTGACGTTTGATATTCCTGAAACTAAAGGAGTCATGAGGAAATGTTTATTGATGGATGTAAGGATTTATAGGGATTTTTAATCAACCCACACATTTGATTTAATTATTTTCATAGGAATCATGTCAATCCATGTCATATATATCCTTTTATAGATGAAGACAGATGGAGAGAATTTGTTGAAAGTAGAAGAAAAGATTCATTTTTGGTAAGGGAAATGTAAAAATTTATAAAATTTTATATATAAAGGATCTTATTAATGTTTTTTTAATGATTTATTATTCTTAATTTAAAATAAACAAGTACATATCATCAGGATATCCAATCTAAAAATTTATACCCTCATAGTTTATCTCAGAGAGGGTATACATTATTGGAACAAAAAATGATGGAGGAAAATTACAAAAACTGAGAGCTGAGTCTTTAAGCCTTGGAAAGATTTCCCCTCCATCCCCACCATCTCGATATGAAAAATTGAAGAGAACTCGGATGGGAATAAGTGGGAAATATTTTTCGGAAGAATTGAGAATCGTAGATGAGATGATTATAAGATATTTATTTTATTTATTTAAGTTAATTATATTCTTTATATAATTTGAATCATTACAGAAATGTTCAATTAATTAATACAAAATTCTTTTGAGGATCAGAGATCATATGGGTATTTATGACTATTGGGAAGCAAGATATTTTATATGTGGCATTGGGAAATCTAGAACACCCTGGTCATGTATGAGGATATCTGACAGGTGTATCAGTAAGAAAAGTGTTTCCACATTCTTCATATTCTTCCATTGAGGGTGTTTATAAAAAAAAATAGAATCCTTGTAGGATGAAGTTCATAATATTAATGTGATGATGGGGGAAAAGATTAGAGTGTCAGTACAGTCTATGTTTTCATACATGCAATGGAAATTTTAGACTACTGCTCCCACTCCTCCACCTCTCCCTGCAGACCCCATTATTTACCCTCCACCTCCCCCAGTAGCTCCCACTCCCCCACCTCATCTTGTGGACCCAATTTTTTATCCTACTCATCCTCCATAGCTCCCTACTTATTGTGAGTTGTATATTGATTATCCTCACAATCATATAGGTGAAAAAAGTTGGACATAGTATCGGCCACTTTTTAGTTTGTCCATCCAGACTTCGGCGACTCATTACCATAGAGTTATGTATGTTATATATTTTATTTTATTTTTTATTAATTTTTTTTGACATTTGAATACTAATATATTTTTCTATTTATGTTTATAGGAATAATTCTAAGGTAAAGAAATACTGTATAGACTACAACAAAGAAAAATGGCTATGACATCAGATACAGATTCTAGTAGTCCTGACAGATTGTCAAGATATTTAAATTTTTTGGGGGATCATTATGAGTTTAAAATGGAAGATCATGTTTGTGGATGTGAAATAAATATGGGGATTGTGAAAAATGATATCATGGATCTTCTTACTGGATATAAGTTGGGCCTCAACGTGGTGCAGATTTTTTCCATCTAAGTATTAATACCTTTCCCTACATTATATTTATTAAAAATGTATAATTATTTCTATTTTGTATTAGGTATCTTTATAAAATGTGTGAAAATAAAGAAAGGATAGATTTATACGAATTCATGCACCCGCATTTGATTTCACCTAAAGCACATGCATTGGATGAGGAACAAAAAACACTTTATATTGTTGAATGATTTGAATAGAATATAATCACGCAATGTTGGATGATGCCTTTTGGTGAGAGGTATGAAACGTATATCTGGAAAATTATTCATTATATTTTGACATAAAATACACTATTATTAAATTTTCTTTTATATTAGTGATCATTAGATGTTAGGTATTTTTTTCAAGGATGAAAACACTTTATTTGATATGCTCTGTCCATGGTGATGTGCAGGGAAGTTTTAATAATATGCTGGAAAAGTAAGATTCAATTTCTTAATAGTTTTTTATATTATAATAAATTTTAAATTTATCACATTCATATTATTTTCTAACAGGGGATGTGTCTACTTTCAAAAAAACACAAAGAAAAAGAGTTCCAAGATCAAATATTTAAAAGTAAAGGAAAATATCCATTTATAATTTGTACTTTTTGTTGTATTGCCTAAAAATGATATTTTGAATTAACACTCAATTAAATAGAATTTTCATGAACAAAAATGGGTCGTCGAATGCATATATTATATGTTAAGATTTATGTATGAAATAATTACAACTGGAACACTTGTGAAGTTTGACAGGTAATATTTCCTTATAAACTTTTCCATAATATTTCATTTGATTTATTCATTATACATGTTAACTTATATCATTTTAGTATGTATCTATTTTATGACCCTCAACCCTATAGTCCTCAAGATTTAAAACACTTACAAGTGTAATGGTCAAATTATTTTACAGGTTTGGTTAGATTTTAGTTTGTTTGTAGTGTAAAATGTAATTTTGAATATTGTAATTATAATTGTGTATTTGGTAGTTGTTTTGGATGGATTTGTGTTTTTTTATTTGACATTGTAGGTTTTGAATGTTATATATGTGAATGTTTAATTTTTCTCTGGTTCTTCTTGTTTTAGTCCAGTTATGATATTTTTTGGTGTAGATTCTGTTCTGGTTTTGGTCTTCTTTAGGTCTAGTTTCTATTTGTTTCAAACTTTGGTAGAGTATAGTAATGGTTTCATGGGGAGTGGGGGGTGTCCAGGGGGTGGGGTCTATCCAAGGGGTCGGGGGTGTCCAGGGGTGGGGGTGTACAGGGTGTGGGGGTTGTCCATGGGGGGGTGGGGGTGGTGTCTAGGGATTGGGAGGGTGTCCAAGGGTGTAGGGGGTGGGAGGGTGTCCAGGGGTGGGGGCTATCTAGTGGGGTGGGGTGGTGTCTAGGGAGTGGGGATGTCTAGGGATGGGGTCCTAACCAAGGGGTAGGCGTTTCCGGGGCATGGGGGTGTCCAGGGGGTGGGGGGATATCCATGGGAGGTCTATAGGGGTGGGAGGGTGTCCAAGGCGGTAGAGGTGGGAGGGTGTTCAAGGGGCGGGTTGTTGTCCAATGGGGTGGGGGTCTCTCTAGGGGGTGGGGGTGGGAGGTGTTCTGGGGTTGGGGGTTATCTAGGGGGTGGGGGTGTCCATGGGGGTGAGGTCTAGGGGGTGGGGGATGTCCAGGGGGTGGGGTGTCTAGGGGTGGGTGGGTGTCCAGTGGGGTGGGGTGGTGTCTAGGGGTGGGAGGGTGTCTAGGGGGGGCTGTCAAGTGGGGTGGGGTGGTGTCTAGGGGGTGGGGGCTGTCCGGGGGATGGGAGGGAGGTCCAGGGGTGGGGTGTCCAGGGGGTGGGATGGTTTCTAGGGGTGGGGGGATTTCCAAGGGGGTGGAGGGGTTGTCCAATGGGTTAGGGTGTCCAGGGGGTGTGAGGGTGTCTAGGGGGAGGGGTGTCCCGGGGTGGGAGGGTGTCCAGGGGTGGGAGGGTTCCTAGAGGGTGTGGGTTGTCCAGGGGGTGTGGGGTGTCCAAGAGGTGGGGGTTTCTAGGGGTGGGTGTTTTCAGGGGTGGGGTGTCTAGGGGGTGGGGTGTCCAGGGGGTGGGGGTGTCTAGGGGGTGGAGGGGTTGTCCAGGGGGTATGGTGTCGAGGTGGTGGGAGGGTGTCCAGGGGTGGGAGGGTGTGCAGGGGGTGGGGGTGTCCAGGGGTGGGAGGGTTTCCAGGGGTGCGGGTGTCCAGGGGGGTGGTGTGGTGTCAATGGGTGGGGGCATATCCAGGGGTGGGAGGGAAGTCCAGGGGTGGGGTGTCCTTGGGTGGGGGTTGTCCAGGGGGTGGGGTGTCTAGGGGTGGGCGGGTGTTCAAGTGGTGGGGGATGTCCAGTGGTGTGGGGTGGTGTCCAGTGGGTGGGAGGGTGTCCAGGGGGTGTGGGTTGTCCAGGGGGTGGGAGGGTGTCCAGGGGGTCGGGTGTGTCCAGGGGGTGGGGGCTGTCCAGGGGGGATATCCAGTGGGTGGGAGGGTGTCCTGGGGGTGGGGGGAGGGTTGTCCATGGGTGTAGGGGTTGTCCAAGGGGTTTTAGGTTTTTTTTAGTTGAAATTATATGTTTTGAATGTTATGTATGTGAATGTTTAATTTTTATTTGGTTCTTTTTATTTGGTTCAAGTTCTGATGTTTTTCTGGTATGTAAACTGGTCTGGTTTTGGTCTGGTATTGGTTTATTTTCTGCTTGTTTCAGGTCTTCTTTGGGAGATCATAGTAATGGTTGAACTGTTTTATTAAAAACAAAATTGGTATCTACGTCGGTTATTTTATAACTGACATGATAAATGCATGGGAATGGTTTTTTACATCAGTTATTTAATAACCGACGTAGTATATATGTTTTCACATCGATTCAACAATAACCGACTTGAAAAATGATTCGCAGACTCGTTTTTACATCGGTTATTTTCTAAGTGAAGTAATAAATGCATGGGAATGGTTTTTTACATCGGTTATTTAATAATCGATGTAGTATATATGTTTCCACATCGTTTAAACAATAACTGACGTGAAAAAATTCTTCATAGACTGATTTATCACGTCAGCTATGAAAATTACTGACGTGGTAAGCTTTTTTTCACATCGGTTTTTTAATTACCGAAGTAAAAAAATGCTTCTAAGGCGTAGTTCATTATGTCATCTATTTAAAATTGATGTAATAAATCATAACTCTGAAGTGTTTTCCACATCGGATTTTTAGGAACTGACTTGAAAAACACTTCAGATTTATGTTTTTTACGTCGTTTTAAAATAACCAATGTAAAAAACAATATTTATAACGTCTTATGTAATAACTTCATCCAAAAACCAGCATAAAAAATAAAAAATAACCAATGTAAAAAAACATTTTTCTGCACTAGTGATCACTATATTGGACAAGTAAATAAGAAGAGTTTCACAAGTCCCTATAAATATGGCTATTTAGCATCTTTTGAGATAAATCCAATTGAAAGATTTCTTGCTTGTTTTCAAGGAAATATGACCAAACCACCATTTGGTTGATAGCGTGAAAGGTCCCTAGAGCTTCTAGGAAATGTACACACTAATGTGTGGGAACCATTTCCAGTAGAATCTATAGGAGGATATTATTAATTCATAGCTTTTACTGATGAAATGAGTAGATATGGATATGTCTACTTGATGAGGTATAATTCCTATTACTTTTTGAAATTCATGGAATTTATGAATGAAGTAAAGAATCAACATGTTAAGATGATAAAGAAGCATATATTAGATCAAGGTGGTAAATATCTTAACAAAGAGTTTACTGACTTCTTATTGGAATTTGGGATTCTATCTCAACAAACTCTATTATATACACCATAGTGGAATAGTGTTAGTGAAAGGAGGAATCATACCTTGTTAGACATGGAAAGGTTGATAATGGGTCATGCATATCTTAATTTATCCTTTTAGGGATATGCATTACAAACTGCGGAATACACATTAAACTGAGTACCAACTGTAGAGGAAAATTGAATTCCCATAGAGTTATGGTGTTGAAAGAAACTTCACATGTATCATACATGTGTATGGGGCTGTGAGGAGTTTTGTTAAGGGAATATCAGGAAACAAACTACCACCTTGGGGCACAAATTATATCTTAATAGGGTATCCCATGGAAACAAAGGGATACTACCTATACAACCCCACATATAAGAAAGTGATTGTAACTATAAAATCCATATTTCTTTAGAGGAAGCACATCCTCATAAAGGATAGTTGGAGAAAGATTTACATTGATGAATTTGATGCTCAAGATACACAATAGTTGGTACAGGAACAGGTTCCATAAGTCCCCGTGGAAGAAGTAATTCCTAGAACACAAGTACTACATAGGATCATAAGAGAGGTAAGAGAACCAAAGAGATATGTTTGTCTATCCACCAAAGATGGTGACTCATTATTGGTTGAAATTGAGGAACCAATCAACAACAAAGAGGCAGTAGATATCTCAAGAGTTGAGAAATGGAAAGAATCCTTGAATTATATAATGTATTCCATGTTTCATATCCATTTTTGGGTTCTGTTCAATGCTCCAATGGATGTAAATCCCATTGTGTGAAAATGGGTATTCAAGAGAAAACTGGACATGGAAGGTAAATTAAATACCTATAAAGAAAGGCTAGTGGCTAAAGGTTTTAAATAGAATTAAGGAGTTAACTAGGATGAAACCTTTTCACCAGTTCTCATGCTTAAATACATCATAATTCTTCTTTATATAAAATATTACCATGACTGATATATTTGGAAGATGGATGTCAAAACTGATTTCCTTAATGGGAACCTTTAGAAAGATCTCCATATGACACAACCATAAGGTTTTATTACTCCAATTGATGTCAAAAATATTTTCATGTTGCAGAGATCCATTTATGGATTGAATAAATCATCCAGGTCATAGAACATTCGATTTGATGAAGCTATAAAATAATTTGGTTTCATTAAGAATAAATGTGACCCATGTATTTATAATAGGTTTAGTGGGAAAGGATTCATTATCCTAGTAGTATACGTTTATGAAATATTACTTATTAAAAATGAAATACTAGTCTTATATTCTAGTATGGACTGGTTTAATAGTTGATTCTCCATAAATTACTTAAGTGAATCAGCCTATATTCCAGAGATCAAGATCATTCATAATATATCGAAGAGGATTCTTAAACTAATTCAAATTAAATATGTTGACTAGATATTAAATAGATTTAGTATGGAATGATCCAATAGGGGATTGGTTTTAGTGCCACATGGTTTACATATTTCTAGGAAAATGTGTCCTCAGGCACAATAGGAAGAAGAGATAATGGGTAATATCTCATACGCTTAAGTGATAGGATCAATCATGCATTCTATGTTATGTACCAGACTTGATGTTGCCTATGAATTCATCATGGTAAGTAGATATCAAGCAGATCCAGGAGAACAATATTGATATTCTATTAAGTATATCCTTAAGTATCTGAGAAGAAATAAGGATATGTTCTTTTTATATGGGGGAAATAGGAGATGTTCATCAAGGGATATACTAATGCAAGTTTTAAGACATATCGTAATGATCTGAAGTTGTTTTTAGGATATTTTTTCTATCTTAATGGAGGATTTGTGAGTTTGAAGTGTTCAAATTAGCTTGTTTTCACTGATTCTATAGCCATGTCCGAGTATATAGTGTCTTCTGATGAATCCATGGAAGCCATTTGGATATGTATCTTTTTCTGTGATATTTATGTTGTATATAAGAGTAAACACCCTATCACATTGTATTGTGATAATATTATAGTGGTGGCTCTTGCAAAAGAGACAAGGTCACACCAACATACAAATAATATACTCTATAATTATCACCTCTTGAGGTATTTTTATCATAGTAGTGAAGTTACATTAATAAGAGTACCCACAGAAGATAATATGGAAGACCACTTGACTAAAGTCATATCTTAACAGAAGCATGAGTATCATGTGAGAGTTAGCGAACTGATGGTTGTTAGGAATTGGCTTTAGTGTAAGTGAGAGTTTGTTGGAGTTGGCTCCCTTGAAATAGCTTTTGTATAATTTATGTTGAACTTTATTTATAGTTTTAAAAATTAATTAACTAGTTATCACATCATTATTATTATTATATATAACATAGTATGTGATAATGTTCTAAGAGTAGTTGTCCCGCTAAAGGATCGTAGTAGTTCCCCATTATGATGAGAACCCAGAGGTGCTACAACACTATTATTAAATATATGTTCTATAGATGAATGTTATCATTTTATGGACATAAGGTATATAGTCTATCATTGGAAGAGACTCATAGGACTTTGAGGCACGTTCTCATGGTGTATGCTCTTGGTAATATCTTATGTAGGATATTATGAGAACAAGACCCGCTAGTAGGAAATCCACATTTATATGTGTCACAAGATTTTCCTTTCTACGGATGTGTGTATTGATCCTTATACTTTAATGTTATTATTAATGAGTATTATGAGTTTCATACTTTGATGTATTGATGAAAACAATGATGAAATCTGTTCACGGTAAGGTAGGATACGTTGGGTGTGTCATGAGTAATATTGCATTAATGGGTAATGCGAGAAAGGATTTTTCCCTTCTATTATTTAATATAATTTGACATCTAAGGCCCTTTTATGAAAATGATATAGCCTAAATAAATCAATTTCCATGGTGTTCTATAGGCAAGTTCATTTTCTGGGAATTCAAAGAAAGAGACATTGAGAACATAGGTTGATGGCACCGGTATGCAACCTACTTGATTAAATATATCATGATAAATGAATTATATTACTTATTATGTATCTATATGAGGTTTTATGTCATTTCAATAATAAATTGTTTCTCTATGGGTGGCTTGGCATGTTTCTAGATGCTAAGAAAGGATTTTAGGCTGTTTCACCTAAATCCACTGAGAAAGAGGCCTAGAGGGTCACACACTAAGCATATTCAGAATCTTAGTTAAATAATAAAATTATTTATTATTTTAAAAGTTATTAAATATTACTCCCTCATGTGGTTTAATAATTATTCATGTTTAACTGATCTCATATAACCAGTTATTCAAGAGAATATAATGCGTGCAGAATATTTAATAAATATTTATTTTATATTTAGTGAATATAATATTTATATATTTATTAGAAAATAATGTATTTATATTTATTTTATTTATAAATAATCATTATTCACGGACAGATAAATATTTTGGAGGAATGGTAGACCGAGTTTAAGGGTTCGGTGTGAAATAATAAATATTTTTATTAAATAATATTTAATATAATTTTCAAGTTAAGTGGATATTGAAAAATAATAATATTGTTATTATTATTTGGTACGGGGTTTTTTAGGGATTACACAAATAATAAAAGGTACATTTTTAATTATTTTATTTTAACTCTAGAAGTATATAAACTCAATTATATTATTTTCTAAGAGAGACAATAATTTTTTTTTCCACAATAGATTTGGAGAATATTTTTATCCCCAAGAAAGATCTCTTATCCAAGAATTATTCCAAGAATGGAGAGTGATATTCCTCCACCTCCAACTCTCAAGTCAATAGATATTAAAGATAATGATTTGGAATTAATTATCGGGTGATCAAATGAGGACGAAATAAGTGATAGGATCTATCGTTCTACCACATGTAGATTCTTACAGCGGCATTCAAAGAATTGTGGAACATGTGTAGATCACCTCTAGAGGGAATCTTCTCTTGATTCCTACAATGAAAAAATGGTACAATGTATATATGTTTTCAAATCCATCAATGAAGAAATAATATCAACAAGGTAATTATTTAATTAATTAAATTGATTTTAAATAATATGTGATGATCCTATATCTGGTTATGGAATTATATCCCTCGTCTATATTATTTGAATCAATTCCATAGATCACGATGTTTATCATTGTGTAAAACTAATATTGATCATTGATCATGACAAAAACTAAAGTTTTATATGACCCATCACATGCTTCTATTATGCCTGAAACCTATAAGTGGTATCAAATCTGTCAAATAATTATTTATAATCATTTAAAGAACGTTGATGATTTACACATTTGAAATTTAGTTTTCAATTAAATTTTAGTCATTCTTTTAATACAAATTTTGAGATATTATTATTCCTCCATTAATTTCATGTAGATATAATAAAAATGATTAATTTTATGAACAAAATAAATTCAAATATATCATGTGAGGGTGATGAGGATTCTAGCTGAATAACACAAGAGTACACACTGTATAATTGTAATTAAATATCGTGTACTTGTGTTCTATGCATCCGGAATTGATTCAGAAATTAATTCAAACTATGTGAATTGATGAAGCAGAGTGTATTTATTTATAACACCATGTGTTGACCGGGACAGTCTAGCGCATGTTCAATCAGATTACACATTGTGTTTCCCACTTATATGGTGTGTAGTCCCTTTGAATCACATATTGGTTGTGCATTACCATAAACAAAGTACCTGATTGGTTAATGTGTAACTCAGATACCACACACCATGTAGTCACTTATAAATTCCATGTATTGCAATGTTTTTAGGAATGGTTTACTCACTGAGTCCTTTAGTGTTTTCCTTAGATAGATATTGAGATACATACATGCCATGTAGCTCCATGTATGTTGTTTGTACTTATTCCCCTTTCCTCCCTGTCTCCCCCTCCAGACGACATGCAATGTGTACTTATACCAAATTACGAAGATTTAAAATTTATTTATTATATTGTGTAAACCTTATCAACATGTGATTATGTATGGTCATTAAGTTAATAATACATTCCATGTTAAAGTTTTTAATATATATATATATATATATAGTTTTAATTAATATCAATTTAATGTTTAGATCTGCATATCATTTATGAGAAATATTACAGTTGTTACTCTATGTGCATTGAAGCATAACACGTGACCAAAGAATCATATAATTCATGTAATCATTTATTTGATATTACAGATCATGAAAGTACATGATAATTCATGTATACCATATGTCACAAGAGTAAATAGTATACAAGTATAATACATTTTGGGTAGATTCGGATGGGCATTCACCATGTTGCCTCCAAGGTATATTTATTTACACATTTAATTTTCCATAAATTTTTTTAATTTTTTTAAAATTATGATAGAAGATAACCTCAAGAACATTCATATGATAATTAAGATAAAATCAATGATTTATTATAAAAGATAATTAATTGATTCAAGCGCGATTTAACATAAATAATAACGATTCAGAATTTAATGTCAGTTTTATTAAATACATATTATGTTGCATGTATATTGATGACCATGAGAATATAACAAACCTTTGTATGAGATTTGTTTCATTTAATTTATTATTAAATTAAATTTTTGGTTTCCATGCCTTCTCTTCACTTATTATATAAGGGTCTATGTACCCATGGTTTCTTTTATGTAAACCCCATGTTCCCCTCACTCGCGTGAGAGTAAAAGAATATGTAATGGATGTAACTCCTAATATAATGGAAATGGCCCAATTTTGGAGCCAAGGTGAAACAAATCAAATAGATATACATAGGTGGATAGTTGGAAAATTTTAACACAAACCTTAATTGTTTCATTGTGTTTTCCCCCTTGTTCAACGGTTAGTTTATCAACGGGTAGATAAAGTAATCAGTAGTAAAATATCATGGTTAAACCACTTTATTATTTTATTTCTATCATGTTTCACGGTTATTAATTTATTGAAGTTTTGTCATAATCACATTAATTAATTAAATTTAAAAGTATGGAATATAGAACTAAAATAAATTGGATTATGTGTAAATATTATCTAATACATTATTAATCACTTAAGTTAATCCACTTAATATTAACAAGCTAGTAATAAATATAATAATTGTAAATTGAGGCATAAAAGGATAAAATCCCTAAATTGTATATATTAATCTGGTATATATTTCCACTACATCAGTTAAAATTGAACTGTAATTCAAAGTGATTGACAATCCAAAGTTGGGGTGAATTCAGTTATCAAGGAATTCTAACTTGAAGTTTTAGGTTGAATTAATTTAGTTCACATCAAGTTTGACTACCAAGGTATGACTTGGTGTAACTAAGAGGCTAGAGTTGAGGAAATACAATTTAAGGATTTTAGGATTTGGGAGTTCACTCAATAGATCAAGGAACTACACGTTAATGCATTTAGAATTTGGAATTCTTACCTAAAACCATTCAAGTTATTTGACCAACCAATGTTGGGGTAATGAGAAGGGAAATATGGGTCATTTACACTAGAATATCCAAGAAATAGGATATTCTACGGCTAATGGTGAGGGATATTGGGTTTATATAAAATAGTTCTATATTAATAAATATAATATTTATTTATTTGTCTTAATTTTTTTCAGATAAAGTAATAAAATTATGATCATATTTTTTTTTGAAACAACATTAAATTGAATTCAAACATATCATTTCCATACATACTTGAGAAGGAGAACCTTCTTAATGGAAAAATTACAAAGAGTGTAAAAGGCACTTACACTTTATACTTCTCCAAGAAAAAAATTGTTTGTATGGAAGAACCTATTCTTAATGTGCTCGGTAATGAGGAAAGTGATGTAGTGTTGTCACTCTATGAGAAACATTTGAATGATTCCACATATGTTCAATGTTTCATGCTTATCATCCATATCCTATAACATTTTGAAGCAATGTGAGGACATGGATGTGTATATCAAGATGTCTCAACATTGGGATCTCTAACAAGAGAAGGAGAGACAAGAGAGGTATGAGATCTCCAATACTTTGTTTACAACTAATCTGGGAGAGTATGTTCCATTTATGCCTCATGTAGTCAAGATTATGGGATACATTGAATACTTATACATCTTAAGGATTAAATTCCTAGATGTGTTTCATACAAATCTCATACTTTCATCACTTCTTAATACCATACCTAGTTCTATTGTTAATTAAAATATAACAAATAATGAGAAAATACTTTCACAACTTCTTACTTTGATTCACCAAGTGGATAAGGGAATAGGGTGTGATAACCCTATAGTCATTATGGTGAACAAGAAAATGGAGAACATGGAATAGGGGGACAAGACTCATAACGAGTCTAAATATCCCAAGCATTTTCATTCCAAGAAGAAGAAGATCCAGAGATAGGGAAATGAAAACGAAGAGGTATGTTTTTCATGTGGAAAGATAGGCCACTAGAAGAGGAACAACACCTATAAGAAAGGGTAAGCTAAAGGTGTGTTCTTTATTGAGTGTAATATTTCATTATATATACATTGGATGTTAGATAGAAATTTTTGTGTTTGCATATGTATCTATATGTAAGAACTAAGTAGATTTCAAATGATTTCTAGAGGACAGGTGGATCTGCAAGCTTCCCATGGTGTGATTTTGGCTACTCTAGCCATTGGTGATTACCATATTTCATTGCAAACATGGTGTGAGTTTGGCTACTCCAGCCATTGGTTACTACCATATTTCATTACCAACAGGAAATATTTTGTTTTTAAAAGATTACTATTATGTACCTATAAATACCAAGAACATAATTTCTGTATCATACCTAGATGCAAATGGGTTTATTTTTACGTTTGGACACAAAAGTTTTTTCTTTTAAAAATAAAACAATGTTATGGTATATAAAATTTAAATAATGGTATTTATGTATTAAATTATGATAATCAAGTATTAGTAATTGATAATGAATCTTTCTCACAAGACTCATATAACACCCAGATATGGAATCACTATCTTGGTCATTTAAACAACAAGACTTTGAAAAATCTATATCAAGATAGTTATTTAGACTCTTATGATCTAAAACCACTTGAAAGATTCCATTCTTGTTTATAAAGAAAAATTAACAAACCACCATATGGTTGATGGGGTAAAAAGGCCGCATATCTTCTAGGATTGGTACACACTGATGTGTTTGGACAATTTCTAGTAGAAACTATAGTTGGATATTCTTACTTAAAAACTTTTATTGATTACTTTAGTAGATATGGATATGTCTACTTGATGAGTTATAAGTTTGACTCCTTTGATAAATTCAAGGAATTCAATAATGAATTAGATAATCAACTTGGTAAGAAGATAAAAAATCTTTGATCAGATCAAGGTGGTGAATTTATTAACCAAGAGTTTATTGACTTCTTATGGGAGTTTGGTATTCTATCTCAACTCACTCTACCTTATATACCACTATGGAATGATATTAGTGAAATCAGGAACCATACCTTATTAGAAATGGTAAGGTTAATAATTATTCATGAAGATCTTCCATTATACTTATGGGTATATGCATTACAAAATGTGTAATACCCACTAAATTGAGTAAAAAATAAAGTGGAAAATGAGATTCCCTTCGAGTTATAGAGTGGAAAGAAACCCTTTTTGTTTCATACAAATGTATGGGGTTGTGAGGTGTTTGTTAAGGCCTTCTCAGGAAACAAAATAGCACCCTGGGACACAAAGTGTATCTTTTTTAGGTTATCATAAGATAATACAGGTATACTACCTATAAAACCCCTTGAATATGAAAGTGGATATCACTAGACAAGCCATATTTCTTGAAAGGGAGCACATCCTCAAAAGGGATAGTGGGAGAAATATTTACTTTGACAAAGTTAATGCTCAAGATACACAATAGTTGGTATGGTAATAGGTTCCACAAGTCATCATGGAAGAATTATTTCAGAAAATAGTATTACTACATAGGAGCACTAGAGAGGTAAGAGAGCCAGAGAGATGATTTTCTAGTCACCAAATATGGTGACTCGTTATTGGTTGAAAATTATGAACCTCTCTCTTAAAAATTGGTAGTAGAGAGATCAGAAGTGGCAAGATGGAAATAATCCGTGAATTATGAAATGGATTCCATGTATCAGAAAAAATTTTGGGTTCTAGTCTATGATCCAGTGGATGTAAATCACATTGGGTGAAAATGGGTATTCATGAGAAAATCATACATGGAAGGAAAATTAAATACATATAATGTAAGGAAAGTGGATAAGGGTTTTGAAAAATGTTAAGTAATTGACTATGATGAAACCTTTTATAAAGTTTCCATCTTTAAATCTATTAGAATTATAAATATTATATCATCTTACCATCACTATGAGATTTGGTAGATGGATGTCAAAACTGCATTCCTTAATGGGAACCTTTGGGAAGATGTCAATATGACCCAACAAAAAGTTTTTGTGACTCTAGGTGATTCCAAAATAATTTTCAATTTTTATATATCTATTTGTGGATTGAATAAAGCATCGAGGTCATCGAACATTTGATTTAATGAATCTATAAAAGAATTTGGTTTCATTAAGAACAAATATGAGCCATGTGTTTACAAGAGGTTTAGTGTAAATTTATTCATTATATTAGTAGTATATGGTGATGAAATATTACTTATTGGAAATGACATACTTGTCTTACAGTCTATTAAGGACTAGTTAAACAGGTGTTTCTCCAAGTACTTAGGTGAGGAATCCTATATTCTAGGGATCAAGATCTTTCATGATAGATTCAAGAGGCTTCTTGGACTATGTCCGAGTACATATATTTACAAAATAAAAATGAGATTTAGTATAGAAAAATCCAATAAGGGATTTGTTATAGTGTCACATGGGCTACATCTTTTTAAGAAAGTGTGGTCTTGGAAATAAAAGAAGAAAGATTGAATGAGTATGATCTCATATGCTTCAGCGATAGAATCAATCATGTATGTCATGTTATGTACTAGGCTTGATGTTTCCTATGCATTGAGAATGGTAGGTAGATATCAATAAAATATAGGGGAATATTATTGGACTTCTATTAAGGTTGTCCTTACATATCTAAGAAGAAATAAGAATATGTTACCGGTATATGTAGGAGGCAAGGAGCTTGTTATCAGGTAATATATTGATGCTAGTTTTTAGATGGATCAAAATGATCTAAAGTCACAGTCAGGATATGTTTTCTATCTTGAAATAGGAGTTGTGAGATGGAAGAGTTAAAATAATCTAGTTATAATTCATTCTATAGCAGAGTTTGGGTATATAGAATCTTCTGATTCATACAAGGAATCTATTTGGGTATAGAACTTTTTCTAGGATATTGATGTGGTACCCAATAGTAAATACCTATCACATTGTGTTGTGATAATATGGCAGTAGTGTCTCTTATAAAAGAGACAAGGTCGCACCAACAAGCAAGGAATATACTCTCAAATTATCACCTCTTGAAGGATTTTTATTAGTGGGGTAAAGTTGCAGTAAGAAGAGTACCCATGTAAGTGAACATGGAAGACCCATTGAATAAAGTTATATCAGAGGGGAAGCAAAAGTATCATGTGATAGATAGCTAACTAAAGGTTGTTAGTAGTTGGATCTAGTGAAAGTGGGAGTCTATTGGAGTTGGTTCCATAGAACCAACTTCTATGAACTTTATGAAAACTTGTATTCATAGTTTTGAATATAAATAAACTTATTATCACATCATGATTATTATTCTGCATATCATGGTACATGATAATGTACCAAGAGTAGTTGTCACACTAAAAGGTCGTAGTAGTTCCCCACTATGATGAGAACCTATAAGGGATATGATATTATTCTTAAATAAACATTATATAGCCAGATGATATCATTTGAGAGACAAAAGTGATATAGGCTATCGAGGGTGGATACCCATAGGACTTTGAGGCACCTTCTCAAAGTGTACTCCCTTGGTAATATCTTGTGTAGGATATTATAGAACAAGACCCACGAGTAGGAAATACTCATTTATATGTTCCATTTGATGTTCCTATCCATGGATGTGTGTATTGATCCTAATATTGTAATATTATTATTAATGAGTATTATGAGTCATGTACATTGATTTCTTGATGAAAACCATGATGACATATGTTCTCAACAAGGTAGGATATGTTGAGTGCGTCATGAGTAATATTTCATTAATGAATATTGTAAAAAAATTATTTTTTACTTTATATTCTTTAATGGAAATTGATATCTCAGACCCTTTTATAAAAATGATATATCCTAAATAAATACATGGTCATGGTATTCTATATGGAAGTTCATTTTTTGAGAAGTCAAAGACAGATAAATTGAGCACATAGGTTAATGGAACCCACAAGAGACATTAATGATTAGAGATATCATGATAAAGGGGTTATATTACATAGTAAGCAACTATATGAGGTATTATATCATTTTAGCCTTAGCTTCTTTCTCTATGGATTACCTAGCGTATTGCTATATTCTAACCTTAAAATTAAGGGTACTTCACCTAATGACACTGTGAAAGAGGCCCAGAGGGTCACCCACACTGTGTATCTAAAATCTCAGTTAAATAATATAATTATTATTTATTATTTAATAAGTTGAATAAGTATTATTCCCACACATAGTTTAATAACTTTTCATATTTAATTTATTGCATATATCACATCACCACTTATTAGAGAGAAGATAATGTGTGAAGAATATTTAATAAATATTTATTTTCTATTTAGTGAATATAATATCTTTTTATTTATTGGTGAATAATGAAGTGATATTTATTTAATAAATAAATAGTCATTATTCAAGGATCGAAAAATATTATGGAGGAACAACGAACAAATTTTACTGGTTCGGTGAGAAATAATAACTATTGAATATTATTTGATTAAATAATATTTAATTTAATCCTCAAGTTAAGAAAATGTCAATAAATAATAATAATAATAAGAAGAATATTTGAAATGGGGTTCTACAACGATTAAACAGATAATAAAATGCACTTTTGCGATTATTTTATTTTAACACTTGGAGTATATAAACCCAATTATATTATTTTATGAAAGAGCCAATTCATTTATTTGGTTGTGCATAATAGATTTAGAGAATCCTCACAAGACCTTGAGATCTCCATTCTCTAAGAACATGCTCTTGAACGGTAATCGATCTTCCTCCACCTCTAACTCTCAAGTCATGATAGATCAAGGAGAATACTTTAGAAGTGGTTCTCGAGGTGATCAAAGGTGGACAACACAAGCGATAGGATCTACCATGAAATAACCCACAGATTACTATAGTTATGTTCATAGATTTGTGGAACACATGTGGATAACCTCTAGAGGAAATATGATCTTGATTCCTAAAATGATATGATAATACAATATAGATCTATTTTTAGATTCATCCAAAAAGAAATAATCCCAATAAGGTAATTCTTTAAACTTTTTTTCAAAGGATAGGGTTGAATCCTCATTTATTATTTAGATTAAATACCTCGTTCAAACTGGGTAGAGGGAGACCCATTACATAGCCCAAAGGCCCAAGACCAAGTTGTCTAAATACAAGGCCTGAAAGCCTTTTTTTCCCAAATGGCCCTTTAGTGAATAGTACTGTTATAGTACCTGGAATGCTACAGTACCTGCTACAGTACTGTCACTTCTATAGTTTCTTCTTTAGTGCCTATGCCACTATAGTTCCATCATTGCTATAGTTCTGTAGATTCTATGGCACTGCTACAGTGACCTACTACAGTACCCGAAAATTCATCCATCCCCGGATTTGATCTTGGGTCTTTCAGATGCCAAGAAGGATCCTTTACCACTTGGGTAAAGGATTGTAGGTGGTAATTCTTTAATTAATTAAATTGATTACAAATAATATTTAATGATCATGTATCTAGTTCTGGTATTCTATACCCAATCTATATTCATCAATTAAATTCCCTATGTCATTACATTTATCATTATGTAAATATCAGATTGATCATCAATCGTAAAAAAAAATCAATGTTGGACAAGACCCATTACATAACCCATGGACATTGCGTTCTACAACCCATGCATATGAAATATTTCAATTTACTATTTTGTGATTAAAAACATCTATAATGAATTATCATTTAATACCTTATGTCAACTTAATCTTTGAAAAGATTTTTCACTATCAGTATACTTATCTTTGATGTAAAACATGAAAATTGTATTTTTATAACTATTCTTTATCAAATTGATTTCTCATTCCATCAAAAAGAAAAATAAATTATCTATTATTGTTTTACATTAAATTAGCTTCTGATTTTCATCATTGTATTTTTATTATTAAAATTATAAAAAAGATGTTTTCATTTTAGATGTAATATCACCCTCGATACACCAATTATACAAAAGTTTATTTTCTTAATATATCACAACATCATAGCTAACATAAATTATTAATTTGAATACCTTAACTAAAAGATCACATCTAATCCATTACATAATAATGGAAGAAATTATTTACCAATAGAATTTTACCTTGAATTTTTGAAAATATATATTGATGTGCTAATTATTTTCAGTTATTGACTACATTTATGAATTGGTAATTTCAAACACTCGATGTATCATATGTTCAAGTAAATTTGTTTCATTCAAATCTGTGGTTGTGGTTTTTATTTTATTTATCGGGTTGTTTGGCTTTGATGATTGGAATATGACTTGGGTTGGAACTTTGGATGTTTCATCTGGATATCTTATGTTACATGTCGAAATTGTTTTTTGTTTAATTTTTCCCATGAAGGTGCTGAAAGTTTTATTTGATAATTTTTTGAAACTATTTTTGGATATTCCAGCTATATATTAACGTGGAAATTGAGTAGTAATTATGTTTTCTATGAAAATAGATACATTTTTTTGAAACATATTGCTTTTATTTTGTGATAGTTTGATGTAGTTTCAATATTTGTGATATTTATATATATTAATTTAATTTTGATTTAATTTTAAGGATTTTTGACTACAACCCCTTTGGAACATTCAAAAAATGCTCATGGATTTAGCATATTTTTTGAAATAATACAGCTTATTGGCATTCCATCTCTGAATCTTTCCAATAATGTTTTGTATGTTATGAATTGTTTTCAAATGCTATATATAGTAATTTCCATCCAAGTGGGGAACTTATATTGGTTAGGATGTGGGGGACTTCCACAACACCAAATTCTCAGTGTTTGGTGTAGGGGAATTTTGGCCATATCTGATGTTTGGCATGTGCTAATGGACTCTCTATAGTATTTTACCACCTTTTCATTATCACGATTTTTCCCATCTTGTTTTTTGTGTTTTATTTCATCATCCATCCTCTTTCTATATTGGCCTCATCATATATGGATATTAAATTCTGCTAGTATATCAATGATTGTGTGATGAATTCTTAGTTGATCCTCAATTTTATTTGAATTTATATATAATTATTTGTAGTACTTGTGGGTTTTCTCCTGTTTAATGTACATCCAATGAACACATTATCCCCCATATATTTAATCAAAGTTTTCAATATCTTTTTAGAGTTTTTCTATGTGGTGACCATTGATGATAACTAGGGAATTAGGAGTTATAGAAAGATATAATGAATAGGTAATTTATATGTATTTCTCATTCCATAATAACATCATATCATTAAATGTTTACTGTATTTAAAGATTCCTATGGCTATTTCAAGACAAAACTAAGGCTTATAGGATTCATTCCATTCATTGATTTTGTATAGAAACCTAAATATCCATTGACACTATCTATGAATAGTGGTTTGAAGGGGTTGACTATACCAACAATCAAAGGATGAGATGAGAAAAAACATGCATAAATTTTTCATATTTTATGTATGACTCATCAAAATTCATTTTGACTATATCGATATAAATTATTAAATTTTATAGTTCCATATTTTTTAAATTTAGGTTTATAAATATAAATACTATTTCATCTTGGAAATCCTCACTATTGAGAGTCTATTAAATTTATATTTCATCACTAGGTACTGATGTGGAAGAATATGGGGTTGGGTTATGGAATCCTAGGAAAGGACCAGAGTCCAGAGAAGTACTACTAGTGATGGGTTTCTTACTATTGAGGGGAGATAATGAAATAAAAATATAGCCCTATATGGTATGGGTTGGGATTTAATGCCACCATCTTTGAAAGGGGAAGTATGAGGCCACGGTGAAGAAGATAAATGTGCTTCCCACAGGATGATACTAGCTAAACCTATACCTGGATAGTTTATTAAATGGATGAATCAATCTTGACATATTTTTCTCAAATTGCTTATAAAAGGAAAAAACATCCTAGAAAAAAGTTCATTCAACTGTCTTTCTCTAAATTAATTATCTACCATGCTATAGAGAACCAATGGAATATTAAAATGTTCACTAGTTAAATATAATATGAGTAATTATAATGTATACTGTAATTTTTGGGTGGAAGGGAATATTTGTAGACCTATTTATATTATTATTTTGTGTAAATATAATGTGGAGTGTTATCTATAAAATATGTGAAATATATCTCCTCATCTACTTTTTATCCTGATTTCTTAGTTTTCTAGTTAGATTACACAAACAAAATTACTTCTACATAGATTACACAGACGACCTATGTGTGAAATCTAGAATTTGGAATCTATTTTAGTGTTATAATTCCATTTTATATCAAATATTGAATTTATTTTTATTTTTTCATCATCATCGTTGATAGGGTATGTGAATAAGATAGTGATTTATTGGAGCAAGCATTCATATTCAGGCTCCATTTGAGGGGATCATAATTTTTCATTTAGTAATGAGTTTTTTGACCACTCATAACTACTATAATTTCAACTATTTGTGATGGTTAATTTTTGATGGGTAAGTTCCCCATCACAAACAATAATCGAACATTAACTATTTGTGACCGATGTGTTATTCTGTCATAAGTAGTGATTATTTCCGATAGAATATGTCATCCACCGCAACATGTTTAGGTGGGATTTTCCACTTCCCAGTGAAAAACATATTCACGATGTAAATTTGCAATGGTATTCTACTTTCATCATAAATTTCTATTCAATCATGAGTATTTGTAGCGAGAATTAATTCTTGTCGCAAATACTTTTGATGGAATAACTATTTGTGATGGATTAATTCCCTCGCAAATAGTATTTCACAAAAAAAAAATCTATCGATTTAACAGAGCCCCTTCCTCTTCATCTCCTCTCCTCTTCCCTCTCTTGAACCACCATGACATATAACACTCTCCTGCCCCACTACGTTCCACTACAACACACTTTTTTGTACACAATTTTTTACAAATCCAACTTTGATTCTCCTTTGAATGGATTCTTTTTGTCTCCATTTTCATTATTTTAGGGTTTTATTCATTTTATTACATGATTTATTTTTGGATATATGTCTCTCCAATGCTCTTCGTTACAGATCCGACTTCAATTCATTAAGGTATGGATTCCTCTTATCTTCGTTTTCATTATTTTTGGGTTATATTCATTTTATTACATGATTTATTTTTGGTAAACTCTAGGTTGATCATTTTATCTGATTATCATGATTTATTTGGTATTTAGGATAATTGATATTTTTATTTTTGTGTGTGTATATATATATATATATTAATATATTCCCTATTGGATATATCTATGTGTCTGCAAACCCTAGGTTTAGAAATTTATCTAGTTCCAACTTCAATTCATACTGTTTATTATTCCTTATTTCATTTTGATATTTCTATGTGTGTGTGTATATATATATATAAATTATTATAAATCACTAGAAAAAGGAAAATGAAATAGGATGAAAATTTGTTGGTCTGGAGAAATAATAAACTAGATTATTATTTGGATTAGATAGACACAAATTCTTTATTATTATAACCTGAAATTGGAAACTCAATGATTTACCCTAATTTAGTAATTAATAATATATTTTATTACTTTATATTAAATTATACTAATTTCTATTAATTTATTTATATATTTTTTAATTATTTATAATTTTTTAGTATTTTTAATTTTTTTTATATTTTTAAATGTTTTTAATTTTTTTATATTCTAATATTTTAAAATCTGTATAATTAACTTCAATTATATGTAATTTTTTCTATTATTTTTAATTATCTTTAATTTTTTTAAATTTTTTAAATTTCTTTAATTTTTTTAATGTTTTTAATGATTTTTAATTTTGTTAATTATTTTTCCTTTTTTAAAATTTTTCATGATTATAAATTTTTTTTAAAAAATAATTATTTTTAAATTTTGTAATTATTTGTAATTTTTAATATTTTTAGTTATTTTCAATTTTCTTAAAAAAAATTTCTTTTCTGTTATTTTCTAATATTTTTAAATATGTATAAATATTTTAAATTATATGTAATTTTTTAATTATTTAAAATTATTTTTAATTATTTTTAATTAAGTTTAATTATTTTAATATTTTTAATGATTTGTAATTATTTTAATTTTTTTTCAATTTTTTTAATATTTTTAATTACTTGTAATTTTTAAAAAAATTAATTATTTGTAAATTTTGTATTTTTTTTGTAATTTTTTGCAATTTTTTGCAATTTTTTTATTTTTTATAATTAATTTAAATTTATTAAATGTTTTTATTTTTTTATTTTATAATATTTTCAAATATTTTAATATATTTTAAATTATCTTTAGTTTTCTTAATTATTTTAAATTATTTTAAATTATTTTAATTATTTAAAATTGTTTTTAATTATTTTAAATTTTTTTAAATTTTTTTATTTTATTTTATTTAAAATAAATATAAGTATTTTTGATGGATTGGCGCAGTTGGATTTTTTAAGACAAAACAAAAATCATTTGCAACATCTGCTCTATCCGTCATAATTTTTTTTTATTTGCGACAATGCATCAAAAATACTATCATTTGTGATGCCGGTTTTTACAACAACACATTTACAACAGACTCATGCCACAAATGTGTCCTCACAAATGCCAAAATATCAAGTAGCGCATTATCAGTATTCTTGTCTTTTCTTTGATTCTCATGCTCGTTTTAGGCATTATAGTGGATAGGTATACATGTACTCATCCTTTTATTTGAGGGTCGGCATCACACGTGACTGTGGTGGGTGGTGACTTGTAACTTTTTCAATATAACGGGTAATTTGGTTCCTCCTCAACCCCAAGAATTTTGGTTTTTTTGTATGTCCTTAATGATTTGATGGATGTGGCTTTGGATCTTGGTTTGATACTTCATGGTGTAGTTACATCATAGTGCATATTAATTTAAAAATCATTAACTAGTTATTTTAGGAAATAATAGAATCTAACACTTGTAAACATATTTTTATTTTAACCATTGATCAATTTGATTGAGAGATTTTGTGTTTTTATATTGTTCAAGTTTTTGTGATTGATTCAAAGTAATATGTTTAATCCATTTTTTGGGTGAGTCTCTTCATCCTCTATATTACCTTTCTGCTTTTTTATAATGTTTCATTGAATAGTTCTATTCCCAGCCCAACATTGGTTGATTTTTTTTAAATAAAATCATAAATTCTCTCTAAGATGTTGTTTAGATAAAGAACGTGGATAATAATATTAATATCTTCTATTTTAGGATAACTAAAAAGATATCAATTATTATACTTTCTCATAAAATTAGAAATAATTTATTACATTTCATGAGTTTACATGGTCATACCATATCATCAACCTTCTATGGATAATCCAGAACTATGACACTAACATGAAACATCCCAAGACTACCACATTTCTAAGAAATCACCACCAAATAAAAACAGAACAACAAAAGTATCCTCGATGTCATTTTTATACTTCCTTCCATGTGTAGGGTTTGAAGATGTATCCCCCTTCTCCATATCAATGGGATCTGCACCACCTAATGTTTCCTCACATGATGGGGATTGAGCCTCATTCCCCTGAGAGGCATGTGGTAAGGGATCTATCTTCAGTGTGAATCATGGAATTTAATTCTTATTTTAATATTGAATTGTTCTTTAGTTTTCTCGTCCATTTTATTTTGACCAAACCATGTATACAAAAATATATATTTCCTTATTTTTCTCATTTGATATACTGATGGACCTTTTCTTTTTTGTGTTGGGTCAATTTCCAGGGTGGGTCTTTTGCGGGGCCTTGCACTTTGGCTAGTTCGCTGGGTTTCGTGTAATGATTCAGCATTCCATCAGGTATTTCTTGTTGACCATAGATTAGCCACACCACCTATTCAATATGAGTCATCCATCAATTTTGGGTTATCTATTTTCCACTATCATTTTGTTTCGTGTGTGCTTCATGGGCTCACCAAATTGGCTATGTTGTTACAAGGTGTCAGCTAGTGTCGGGGGGTTTGATCACCACTACATTGTATCACTTCGTTATTGGATTGATTCGACTCTCTCTCCCATGTATTTGGATCTCAAATATCCTATAAGAAACACTATCTCACCTTCATTGCATTGCTACAATGGATCTCCTCTCTAGGATTGTCACTCTCCCAAGCCTCGTCTCATTTTCAGTCTTATGGTGAAGTAAAATTTCATCCTTGAAGGAAGAAGTGCGGCCCCATTACTAGTGTCAGTTCCAATAGCATGATGGGAAAATGAATAAGAATATATGGTGCAGGTTTTCCCCATGTCAACCTTCCAGCGTGAAGTGAATAGGACTGTCAGAGTCCATTTTAACTCTGGAACAATAAGTGTTGCCTTTTTTTAGTCTCAGTTTTTTTATTTGAAGTTATGAGCCTTGTTTTCCTTGTTCCGTTTTTTATGATTTCTACTAGTTCCTTATTTTTACTTGTTTTTTTAATTCATGTAGGTCCCCATGGGACATAAATATGTTAATTACTTGTGTCACTTACCTTTTTATTTGTATGCTTTTTCTTATTGTATTATGTTTTCATCGATATCAAATATTCATCTTTGTACTTGTAATTACCTAGTCATTTATGAATAAAATTCAATTTATTTTAATTTCTTATGGATATAAAAAACACATGAAACTTTTTTTTATTGTTGGGTTTAAATGAATGTTAAGTATTATTACCGTTCATAATATAGTCTTTCAATAGTGATCACACAACTGATATAAATATAAGGTTTTTAAAAAAAACTTTCAACACCGAAAAATGAGAGGATGGCCTCATCCAGTAGACTCTGGTCATACAAAGCTCATTTTTCAGATATTGGAAAGGATTTATCATCAATGGGATTCGCTCTTGACCAATCACAATCCAAGCTTCAACACATTATGCTTGAACGGAATCACCTATGAGAGAAGTTCAAGTTAATAAATATTACCACTCAGGCGATGTTATCTGAGCCACCCCAAGAGTCTGTCACCATCGCAGACCTTACCCTTTGGTCTTATGAGGGTGTTATCAAGGGTTATGTAATAAGGTATTAGTTAATATTTTTTTAATCCAGTTTTTATAAATAAAATTCTTATTCCATCACTTCCTTTATTAGAATAGTATTTCTTCAAAAAATGATGAATTTGATAAATTGATTTTTCAGGTAAAAATGGTACTTTGGAGAAATTTATACCTTATTATATTAAACTAAGATTTTTTTTAATATTATTATAAAAAAATTATTATAAATGATTATTATGTCAGTTCCTTATCTATAAATGATTAGGTAATGATTTTGATAAGAGTTACGTTTTTTATACGATAAAATAGAAAGTGTATTTTTAAAGAATTTATTTTAAGGAATTAATGAATTTTTGAAATAATTAATATTTTAATAAAATATTATTATCAAATGAATTTTATGAATAATAAATTATTATATAAATTTTATGAATACAAATGTAAGTTTTATTAAGATTTGAAAATTCTTTTTGTCAAAACCTATGAATTTTCACTAAATGCCAGTTTTCATTTTAAAAGTGAAAATTCACTTATTTATAAAAGTGTTTAGATAAAATTAATATTATTTTAAGAATCGGGTTGTTGAAATTATCCAACAGTTAATTCTTCATAATTTTCTGACATATTTGAATTTTTGGGTAAAAATTAAATACTGTATAAATAAAATATGAGTTTTATGACATCATAATGACCCCAAAATGATGTAATAAATACTATAATAGGTATTATCGGCCCAATATATGTTTTCCCATAAAAATAATTTAATTTTATATTTGTTTTACTTATTTTACAAATCCTATTGAATCCTCCAAAATGTATAATATATTTTATGATTTTAAATTCATTTCTTTAATAATGTGACTCACCTCCACATAGGATAGGATAATATTTTAATATGTTCGGACATTTTCATTAAAAAATATTTTTTTCCACTCCACTTTGAAAAAACCCCTGGGAAAGAACCATGGAAAGGTTTGTGGTTTTGAATATTTAATTATATAGATTCCAAAACCTAAGTTTGTTAAATATTAAAGAATTTCCCTCTCATTTCCTATATAAACCCACCCAAGCTCCCACTTCTCTTCACTCAAAATCCTTAGATCACGTAACTACTATTCCCTCCCCTCTCTATAATTTTCCCAAGTCTCCAAAAGCTCTCAATAATCCCCTATTTAGGATTTTGAAATCGCACACTTGAGTAAGGGATCCTCACTTTCCTTCCTTTCTCATTTTTTATCCAAGTTTCTTTATATTGTTACACCCTTTGATTTTCAATTAAAAATGATGGGGTATGTTTTCTCACCTCACCCATACCAGCCTTATTATATTTTAATTATGGGAGACTTCTTTCTCTCTCATTAATCCCTCCCATTTACACTCGTTACCATGCCGAAATTTCATAAGAATTATTATGTTTCTCCTCTTTCTTCAAGTTTCATTACTATGTTACGCATTCTATTTAAAAATTAATTTTGTTGGGAAATATATTTATATAGACCCATTACTTTACATTTAATTTTTATATTATTAGATACCCCTTTCTCTCTCATCTATAATTTTTATGATTTTTTATGTCATGTTGTTTAGCTGCCGAAATTGCACCATGATTTTCCTACCAAAATCATCATGTAGTGAATACCATGATCATTCCTCTATCAAGAGTATTCACCTTTATGAATATATACCTTTTTATTGAAGACTTAAATGTATTTATTCCACACTCCTTGATCATGGAATAAATTATAATGAATAATTAATCCATGTTTTATTATCTTTGTGGCACACTTAATCATGAGATTGAAATGATTATAAAGGGTGCAGCCTGATAGCGCTCTAATGCATTTAGGTAATGTTTAGTATCATGATACATCATGTTGGTACATGGTTTTACCTGATTCTTTTTTGGACATTTTTCCACCATGTTGGGATAGGGGTTTACCTGATTCATTTTTGTTAATGATACAATGTTTTAAGTTGTTTCATCATTTCCATGTTATGGTGATCATGTTATATCATGCCTTTATGTTCATGTTTCTATTATGCTCCATTGATATGTCTATTTCCTAAAATGTATTGTATTTTTCATGTTATTCCTTCTTTACTCCCTTAATGGGTTTTATATCTCACCCTTTTCTTATGTATGTCCTCAGGTTATCCCATGCAATGCTAAGTACGAAGGAGTATTGTTGTTATGTAAAAGAAGTTTTAAATAAAGATGTTTTATTTTATGTCTTAAGTTATCATGTAATGTTATTAATCCTTAAATAAACTATACCTATAGTTCTTATGGGTTGTATTAAGTGACGTTTTATGTAATAAATCTTGTTTTTGTGTCTAATAAAGACCAGGGTTGTTATAGTTGGTATTAGAGGATAGGTTTAGATATTTTTGAGATTAAGATTAGAAAACCCTAATGAAATCCTAGTGAATAAGATTAAGTATAATAAAAACATCCCTAAATTTTTTTGTGTATAAAGTTAGTGGTTCATCAAGAAAATACATCCATATCTTGATATGAAGAAGTATAAGTGGATCTAATACAGATGTATCTAGGGATAAAACCTGAAAACCCCACTTTGAGCTAGATTCGAACGGGAACTGGTGCACGACAATAGTCCTTGCTTCACTCTTGGTTCGACACTCCCAAGGGATATTATTCGGTAAATTTATAGGTTAACCATGAACCATTATTAAGGGAACAAAAAAATTCCCCTAATAATATATGTTAAGAAGTAGATCAAGGATAACATAAATTGAAAATTAGAAATTTATAATTTTAGAAAATAAATTTAATTTATAAGTTGTCCATTTTTGTCATTGGATTCCCCTTTATGAGTTTAATAGTTAAAAATACGTACCCCTAATTTTTATTTCATTCTATCCAATATTCGGTAATAGGATGAATCACGCTATCAATCGATGTGAAGATCAATTTGATGATTGTTCTCATGAGATGCCCAATCTGATGGGAGTGGGAATCACAAACTTTGTCACGATGCTCTCTCAATAAACTCAAGTTTTGAATAGAAAAACAGGTCAATAGGAACTTACACCCCCCCCCAATAAATAACAAGTCACAATAAAGAGCTTCATGAGAAAAAGTCCTCCTACTTTAAATGGATCATCTAATTCCTCAATCATCGAACAATGGATCAACTCCATTGAGAAGATCTTCTCCATCCTTCAATTTTTCGAATAAGAGAAGGCTCTTCTGGTGGCTTATCGTATAGAGTGTGAATCTGATCACTGGTGGACATTGATAAAAAATATAAATCCTGAGGAAGATATTGAGGCATTGGAATGAAAGGATTTCGGGAAAATGATTTTTGATAAATATTTTACCCACACCCTCCAACTTAAAATGTAAATGGACTTACTTTCCCTCAAGCAAAAAGACAACGAATCTATCAGAGTGTATGCGGTAAATTTCACAATTCTTACATGATACTCCTCTATCTTTATCGTTTCCACCAAATTCAAGGTTGACCACTTCTTTGGTTGGATAAAACCTAACCTATGGAAATCCCTAGAGATCCTTGGCTTTGATAGCTATGAGGAAATTGTCCAATGTTCCCTCAAAGTTGAAATGGAGATCAGTGAATATAAGGGGTATCATGGGGATAAGAAGCGGAAAGTGGACATAAATTCTGGTGTCCTGATGGATAAATCCAATGGTGCTAAGAAACTACCTCACCCCACTTTCCAATGGTGTGGAAATAATCACCCTGGAAATTACCTGAAGGGGATGAGGACATGCTTTAGGTGTGCAAGAGAAGGGAACCTGACAAATGATTACTGACAAGAAAAACCCACTACTATGACAGTGGAAAGGAACACCTCATTCAAACCTAAACACATTTTTCATTGCTATAACTACAAATAACTAGGGCACTTTGCAAATCATTTACCTAATCCAATGGTTTTTAGAGGCATCCAACAACCTCCAAGGCAGCAAGGGAGAGATTTTTCCATCACCACCGCCGACGGGAATCCTGACAGCGAAGTGGTGACAGTTATGCTAGTTATTAATTCAAGATTAGTGAACGTTCTTTTTTATTCTGGTTCTACACATTCTTTTATATCAGAATTTTTAGTAGAACAATTGAAACATCATCACAGATAATTAAAGTAGAGATGTCAGTGAGAAAGACAAATGGGGAAATTATTGCATCCCATTAATATAACTCCTCCCCAGACACAATTAGTGGTTTGAACTTCTTGAAGAACCTTTTCATAATCTCTCTTGTAGAATTTGATGTAATTCTTTGGATGGAGTGGATTTCCCTATATAGATCCAACAAAAATTTCCATGAGAGGGAAATAAATCTCGATATGATGAATCAACCCCCAATTCCATACAAGTGCATGGAAGATGATGAATCTTATTTATCACCATCATCTCAATCATGGATTTTAATTCCCTATGAGAATGCATATTATGCTCAAATGATTGAGTCTAAGGAAGGAACCATCCTCGAAGAAATTCCTACTATGAGGGAATTCACTAATGTGTTTCCCAAGGAATTGTCTGGTCTTCCTCTTAGAAGAGATGTTGAATTCTTGATTGATCTTATACCTGGAGAATTTCCAATATCCAAGACTCTTTATAGAATGGATGTTGTGGATCTTAAAAAGATGAATTAACAAATACAAGAGAATCTGGTTAAAGGTATTATATGACCATGTGCTTCACCATGGGGTGCACCAGTACTCTTTGTCAAGAAGAAGGATGGGTCAATGCGCCTTTTCATTGATTATCGTGATCTCAACAATATCACGATAAAGAACAAGTATCATTTTCCACAAATTGATGACTTTTTTGATTGGATATATGGGGGAAAATAATTCTCCAAGGGGGTTCTATGATAGGGATATTATCAAGTAAGGGTAAAGAAGGAGGATATCCCCAAGACTTCTTTTCGTACAAGGTACAATCACTATAAATTCATAGTAATGCCATTTGGACTCACTAATGCTGCAGAAATATTCATGGAATTTATGAATTGAGTATTTAGAGATTACCTTGAAAAATATTTGGTAGTATTTATAGATGATATTATAATATACTCCAAAACCAGGGAGGATCATTGGGAGAATATATGCACTATACTAGAGCCCTTGCGAAAGGAGAAGCTCTATGAAAAGTACAGCAACTATGAGTTTTGGTTGAAGGAAGTCTCATTATTGGGTCATATCATCACAAGAAATGGGATATCTAGGAATCCCTCCAAGACAAATGCAATTGAGTGATGGATGAGGCCAACATCTGTGAAGGATATCCGTAGCTTCCTTGGGTTAGCTAGATATTATGCTGATTTGTGAGAAATTTCTCACAATTTTCAAATCCTCTTACCATGATAACGTGGAAGGGAGTCATGTTTTCATAGAATGATGAATGCAAAGAGAGATTCTAGGAGTTGAAAATGAGGCTTATCATTGAACCCATACTCACACTACCCACAAGTGGATAACTTTTTGTGGTATTCAGTGATTCTTAGAAGAAGGTCTTGGGTTGTGTATTGATGGAAAATGACAAAGTCATTTCCAATTCTTTATGGAAATAGAATGTTCAGGAATAGAACTATCCAAAACATGATCGGTAGTTGGCTACAGTGATCTTCTCTTTGAAAATTTTGCGACATTACCTCTTTGGGAAAAATTATAAAATATGTACAGATCACAAAATCCTCAAGTATATATTCACACAGAAAGAGTTGAATATGCACCAATAAAGATGGTTAGAGATGATCAAAGATTATGACTGCTCAATTAACTACCATCCTGGGAAAGTGAATAAAGTGGAAGATGATATAAGTAGAAAGGATCCAAAATCACTTTCATTGATGAGAATTGAAAAGGATCCAATCTTCGTGGATTTGATAAATATGGACATTGGAATCATAAAGTAGGGAACATCATCAATCATTTCTCAAATTATTGCTTAACCATATATTTTGAAATGGATAAAGGATTATCAAAAGGAAGATGTGGGAATTTAGAAGAAAGTGGAAACTATCAGAAAAGGGAAGTCCTCAGAGTTCAATGTCAATGAAGAAGAAATTATAAGATTTGTGCCAAGACTATGAGTTTCATCAAATCTGGTGTTAAAGAAAGAGCTTTTGGATGATGCACATAGTTCGAATTTCTAAATTCACCTAGGAAACACAAAGATGTATTGAGATCTCTAATAGAATTATTGGTTTGATAACATGAATAAGGATATCATTGAGAATTCATCAAATTTCCTCGTATGTCATCAAGTGAAGGCTGAGTGGTAGAAGTCTAAGGTGAAGATGAAACCATTACCTATACCAGTATGGAAATAGGAAAACATCACCATGGACTTTGTCACCGAAATTCTGAATAAATATTAAGGAAACAATGCTATCTGGGTTATTTTGGGTCGTCTTACAAAGACTCCATACTTCATTGAAATTTGAGAGGATTTATCATTGGATAAACTATCACGGATGAGGGGAATGTTGTAATGACATGATCATTTATGAATAAAATAGTATTTATTTTAATGAATTATGGATATAGAAAACACATGCAATCTTTTTTTATTATTATTGGTTTAAATTAATTTTAAATATTATTACCATTGATAATATATCTATTGAACAGTGATCACACAACTGATATAAATATATGGTTTTTAAAAAAATCTTTTCGACACAGAAAAAGGAGAGGATAGCCTCTTCCAGTGGACTTGGGTCGTACAAAGCTCATTTTTTGGAGATCAAAAAGGAAGTAGTGTCCCTAGTATTAACTCTTGTCTAAGCCCAAGATGAGCTTCAATGCGTTAATCTTAAACGGAATCACCTATCGGAGAAGTTCAAGTTAATAGATATAACCACCCAAGCGATGTTATCTGAGCCACCCCAAGAATTTGTCACCATCGTAAACCTTACCCTTAGTTCTTATACATGTTTTATAAGGGGTTATGTAATAAGGTATTAATTAATTATTCTATAATCTCTTTTTATAAATAAAAGTCGTATTCCATCAATTCCATTATGAGAGTAGTCTTTCTTAAAAAAATAATGAATTTGATAAATTGATTTCTCATGTAAAAATGGTACGTTTGAGAAATATATACATTATTATATTAAAATAAGGTTTTAATTAGTAATATTATAAAATAAATTCTTATTAATTACTATTGTATCAGTTCCTTATCTACAAATGATTAGGTAACCAGTTAGATAAGAGTTACATTTTTTATACGATAAAACACAAAGTTTATTTTTAAAGAGTTTATTTTAAAGAATTAATGATTTTTTGAAATAATTAATATTTGAATAAAATATTATTATTAAATTAACTTTAGTAATAATAAATTGGTATATAATTTTTATTAAGTCAAATGTAATTTTTATTAAGTTTTGAAAATTGTTTTTGTCGAAACCCATGAATTTTCAATAAATGTCGATTTTCATTTTAAAAGTGAAAATTCACATATTTAAAAAGTTATATAGATAAAATGAAAATTATTTTCGGAATCAAGACATAAAAATTATCCAATTTGTAATTTTACATAATTTTCTGAGATGGTCGAATTTTTGGGTAAAAATTAAATACCGTATAAATAAAATATGAGTTTTATGACATCATAATGACCCCAAAATGATTTAATAAATAAAATAATGGGTATTATCGACCTAATATATTTTTTACCATTAAAATAATATGATTTTAGATTTGTTTTACTTATTTTATAAATATTTAGTGAATCCTCCAAAATGTATAATATATTTTATGATTTTAAATTCTTTTCATTTATAATGTGACTCACCTCCACATAAGCAAGACTAATATTTTAATACGTTCTTCCATTGTCCTTGTAAAATAATTTTTTCCACTATTATTTTGAAAAAAAGTTGAGCATAAACCATGGGAAGACTTTTGGTTTTGAATATTTAATTATATAGATTCTAAAACCAAAGTTTGTGAAATATTAAGGAATTTCCATCATTTCCTATATAAAATCACCCAAGCTCCCACTTCTCTACCCTAAAAATCCTTGAATCGTGTCTATACTCTGACCTAACCTCTCTAGAAGCCTCCCAAAGTGCCCCAATCTCTCCAAAAGTCCCTCTTCAATCTTTTGAAATCACACTCCCAAGTAAGGGATCCCCACTTTCCTTCTATTCTATTTTTTATCCATGTTTCTTTATATTGTTACAACATTTTATTTTCAATTAAAAATTATGGGGTTTCTTTTCTCACCACTTTCATACCCCCCTTATTATGTTTGAATGATTGGAGACCTCTTTATCTCTCATTAATTTCTCCCATGTACACTTGTTACCATGCCAAAATTTCGTAAGATTTGTTCCATTTATCCTCTTTCTTCTAGTTTATTTATTATTTCACACCTTCTATTTCAAAATTCCATATGATGGGACATATATTTATTTAACACCCTTACTATAAAATTAATTTATATATGATGAGATATCTCTTTCTCTCTCATCAACCATTTTTATGAATTTTTATGTCACAATGTTAGGCTACTGAAATTGAACTCTGATTTTACATACTGAAATCATCATGTAGTGAATACCATACCCATTATTCTATCAAGGATATTCACCTTTATGCTCAAATACCGTTTTTATTGAGTAATTACATGTAAGTAATCCACACTCCTTTATTTTGTAATTAATTATGATGAATAATGAATCCAACTTTTCTAATCTATGTGGTACACTTAAGCATGAGATTCATATGATTATGAAGGGTGCGCCCTGATAGTGCTCCAATGCATTGGGTAATGTTTAGTATAATGATACTTCATGTTGGGATAAGGTTTTACCTAGTTCCTTTTAGGAAATTTTTCCACTATGTTGGGATAGGGGTTTACCTAATTCCTTTATGTTAATGATGCAATGGGTTAAGTTGTTTCCACATTTCCATGTTACAATGATCATGTTATATCATGCCTTTATGTTCGTGTTTCTATTATTCTCCATTAATATTTTTATTTCCTATAATATATTTTATTATTCATTTTATTCTTTCATTACTCCCTTACTGGCCAATATAGCTCACCCTTTTCTTATGTATTTCCTCAGGTTATCTCATTAAATTCTAAGTATAAAGGAATGTTGAGGTCATGAAAAAGAATATTTCAATAAAGATGTTTTATTTTATGTGTTAAGTTGTCATGTAATGTTCCTAATCCCAAAATACACAAGACCTATAGAATTTTTGGGTTTTATTAAATGCAGGTTTATATAATAAATCATGTTTAAGTGTGTAATAAAGACCAAGGTTGTTATAGTTGGTATCAGAGGACAGGTTTAGTTATTTTTGGGATTAGGAATATAAAACCCTAGTGAAAGCCTTAATAATAATACTAAGTATAATAAAAAAATCCATAAATTTAGGTGATTATAGAGTAAGTGGTTTATTAATCAAATTCATCCATGTCTGGATACAAACAAGTAGAAGTGGCTCTAGCATAGATGTATCTAGGGGAAAAACCTAAAAAAACTATTTGAGCTAGAATCGAATGGGAATTGGTGCATGAAAATGGGCCTTGATAAACTCTTGGTTCAACACTCTCAGGGGATATGATTAGATAAATTCATAATCTTAGAAACAATTACTAAAGGAACAAAAAAAATCACCTAAGAATATATTCTAGGAAGTTTATCATGGATAACATAGATCAAAACATAGAAATTAATTAGTTAAGGAAATAAATTTAATTTATAAGTTATCCCTTTTTGTCATTGGATTCCCCTTTATGTGTTTAATATTTAAAAATACTTACCCCTAATTTTCTTTTTATTTCAGTCAATGGTCAGTAATAGGAGGACTTGGGCTAACAATCGATGCAAAGATCAATGTGATGACTGTTCTAATGAGATGCTCAATCTGATGGGAGTGGGAGTCACAAACTTTGTCATGATATTATCTCAGTCAACTCGAGTTTTGAATAAAAACATGGGTCAAGAGTAATGTCCAACCCCCCTAATAAAGAACAAGTCGTAATCAGGAGCTTCATTAGACAAAGGCCTCCTATGTTCAATGGATTTTTTGGTCCCTCAATCGCCAAAAAATGGATCAACTTCATTGAGAAGATCTTCTCCATAATTCAATGTTCCAAACAAGAGATGGTTCTTCTGGCTTCATATCGTATGGAGGGTGAATAAGATCAATGGTGCACATTGATCAAAAATAATAAACCTGAGGAAGAAATTGAGGTGTTGAAATGGAAGTATTTCCAGAAAATGTTTTTTGATAAATATTTTCCTCACACCCTCCAACATAAGAGAGAATGTAAATTCTTTTTCCCCAAGAAAAAAAGGTAATGAATCCATCAGAGCGTACGATAAAAACTTCACAAGGATTACATGATATGCCTATGGACTTATTGTTACCCCTAAATACATGATTAACCATTTCTTTGGTGGGATAAAACCTAGCCTACGAAAATCCCTAGTGATTCGTGACCTTTATAGCTATGAGGAAATTGTCTGATGTTCCCTCAATGTTGAAATGGATATTGGTGAATCTCAGGTTCATCATGGGGATAAGAATGGGAAAGTGGACTTCAATTATAGTAGCCCGATGGATATATATATATATATATATGTATGTATGTATATTATAAACTGTTAATACATAGATAATTGAACCAACACAGACTATTTTAGTAACTTTTGATTTAAATAATCAAGTGAGTTCTAATTTCTAGTCTTATTTTTCTTATTTAGGGTAATAACATTTATTTCTAATTTATTTGATTTTGGATTATATGATATGATGGGTGGGGTGGTTTCACATTGGGGATCTTCCCAACCATACGTCCGTCCTTGAAATTTATGAACACACTTTCGATTTGAGGCTATAATATATTGGGGATAAAGATAAAAGAAAATCCAAAAAGCAAAAACAAAAAAAAATCCAGGGAGGAGGGGGTAAGGGAAATGCCGCAGAAACACCGACCATAAGTGGTTAAATTCAAATTAATTTAGGCGGCCATTAGAAAATAGACCTAGTAATCCATCCCTTCATGGAAAACTTGTTTACTTATTCATTAAACCTTTTAAGTGCATGAATGCGTATGGGGTGGCACCTCTATTCACTCCAAAATCACTGCTGGAATGCTAAAATGATGGGCCATTCCCTCCATACCCCTCATCCCATGCCTTATCCTTCATCCTGTAAACTAATGGCCAAGTCCAGGAGCCTTTAAATAACATATTAAACCTCCTCCATTCCCATCCATTGCTCACACCTTAGCCACAATACATCAAACAGAAAACCAAAATGGTACACCCCACATGTTCCTCTCCATCCCTGCTCATTCTCCCTATACTCACCGCCTTCTTTCTCCATATCTATTCATGTAATCCCACTACAAAAGTGACCACTAACAATGTGGTTTCCTTGGGTGCTCGGCCTGATAGCAGGACAGACTCCTCCAGGGCCTTACTTTCTTACAGGGTGGCGGTCTGCACCTCCTCCTTACCCACCTATATTTACATGCACCCCTCATCCACTTCCTAATAGCCTCCTTGTTCATGTTTACTGGAGGAGGGTTTTCTAGAGGAGGGTGCAGGAGTAGCCTCACCACCATGAAGATTAACGGCACCCTGGTTGTACCCTCCGACTATTGCGCCCTCATGGGTGCCGCCAACTGGATAATGTTATAGCACGTGTCGGGAGTCTTCATCCTAGGCGGCACACTCGATGTTAATGGAGCTGGGTTGTGGTCTTAAAATGCTTCTGGAAGGACCTTCCTGTTTGGATCCATAATCATTAAATGAATCCTAATATCCAATAATGATAGTTTTTATTTTTACTCATAATTTGGTGGTTAAGATGTTGATTATGGGTGATGTAGTCACTGGAGTTCATGAATTTGAGTTTTTTTTCTACGTTTTCGGAAGAAAAAAAATTAAATAGCATAGGTTACTTTTAAAAAAAATTCTACAAAGGTGGAATCAGTGATGCAGCCTCTACTCCCCCATGTCGCCTTTGGCCTGGATCGATTACATGGAAAAGGCGGTAGAGGGGATACCACCTTTAGCCTCTAGGTAAGGCCAAAGGCGGCACTGCCGATGCCGCCTTGGCCTCAACTCCCTATAAAAGAACAACCCCCCCCCCACTTCTCCTCACTCAAGTCTTTCCTTCATCTCTTCTAAATTCTCTCCCACTCTCTCTAAAAAACTCATTTTCTATGTGGGTTTTTGAGAATCATCATTTAGAGGTATTTTTATTTATTTAATTTAATGTTTTTTATGTATTTAATTGAATTATTTTTAGTTTTAAATATTTCATTTTTTAAGTATTTTTTGTAGTTCTTAATATTTTGTTTATTAGGTTCTATAATTAGTTATATATAGTTTGAAATAGTTATTATTAGTATTATAGATTAAGTATAGATTAATTATAGATTAACATAGGAATAACATAGGATTAAGTATTGTGAAACTTTGTTAGCTTAAAGATTATGTGTTTATCTAAGTAATCAAATCCCTATTTGGATACAAACAAGTGGATGTGGCTCTAGAACAGATGTACCTAGGGGTAAAACCCAAAAACACCGCTTTGAGCTAGACTCGAATGGGAACTGGTGCATGAAAATGGGTCTTGCTGCACTCCTAGTTTGAAACTCCCGGGGATATTCTTAAGATGATTCATATTTTATTTATAAACTACTAAAATATATAAGAAAATAAAAATAAAAATAGTATATTTATCAATAATAAAATTATAATTATGATGTTATAGGATGAAATAAGGAAAAAAGCATAAATGAATAAAAGTTATTTTTAGTAATTAAAGATGTTATGTATTAAGTATTTTAATTATTTATACATAGTTTAGAAATAATACCTATTATTAGAAATGATTGATTATAACTTAATTAATGATAACATAGTGATTAAATAATGATTGATTAGTTAAAAACTTTACTAATAAAGTCAGTTGATAAAATGACAATTATGATTATATAAAATAAAATGGAGAATAAAATGTTTTAAAATGTTAGTATCATAAAGATTATATAATTTAGAAATAATAGTTATTATTAGAAATAAATAATTATAGAATAATTAATAAATAACATGGGATTAAAACACGAATCCATATAATTATTAGCCTCACATCATACATGAGGTCAAATTCAGCTTATTTGTAATTGGTATCTTAATAACATCTTCGAAGGATATGTACTTAACTTTTGAACTTTCAAAAGTTTTTGTCCTTTTAATGACATCTAAGATATGTCAGTAGAAGGCTGAAAGCTTCTGCAAGTTCAAATGTGAATTACATATCTTTTAAAGATATTATTAAGCTGTCAATACTAAATAAGTTGGATTTACCTCATCTGAAGTGAGACTCATCTAATCCAAACCACATTCTATTAAAAAATGTCAATGATATTATTGTATGTCATAAAGTATTCATGTGTTATTTAATGTGTTTTTTCTTCTTTATTTCACTTTATATGATTATAATTGTCATTTTCTCAATGATAAATAGAATAATTTTATGTTTCCTATTCTTTTTACCTCGGTTTCCAAAATGTTATGTGACTTACATTCTAATAAAATTTTATATAGTGAAACATTACTAGAATATTTTAGGATATAGAAAGGCATCCAAAAATTACATTCTAATAAATATTATATGGCCAACCATGATTGTTAATATTTGTTTCACTATCATAATTTTTATGAAAGAAACATTTTTGACTTAGTGAGTCATGTTTTCCTGTGTGTATTTCTATGGGGAGGTTATTCAAACTGAGCAAGGAGTTTCTTATAGTATACAAACAATAACAGTAGTTAGTAGAGCTGATTTTGTAACCATAAGTGTCCTTTAAGAGAGAATTATCGGTTCCTTAAATCTAGGACATGATCATGTCCATGAGTTATAGACATTTGTAATTCTCAGCAACACTGTGGCATCTAGCTTGTCCATTTGTTGTTGATGTGTAGTGGGTCCAAGAAATTAATTTATTTTCTTAATGGTCAGACGGTACCATGATGGAGTTATATGTTGATGTTCCTACCATACAACAAAAAAGTCCATTTGTATGAATACATAGAATTAAAATAGTGGTTGAAACAGTCCACCCCGTGAAATTGAGCCTATTTCAAATGATACAGCAGAATTGAAAAACCTAGATGATCTCCTGGATATACATGCCAATCCAACTTCCGATGAAGAGTTTCATAATGATGGATCAGATGGTGACAATAGTGCTTATGAGAGGGGATCGACTGAAGTGAGGAAGGAGTTTTCTAGAAATTCATTAGTTTTACATCAACCTCAACCTACAATAAACCATCCACCAATCCTTTCATCTTGGTGACAAGAAATGAATTGTGTGCCTAGATTCGACAATAATGTTCTCACACCAGAAAATGAGTTCCCCAGAGTTGTACCAGATAGGTTTAGTGAGCTGGAAAAAAACATTATATATTGGAAGTAATTTTCCATGTAAAGATGCATTAAAAAGCATGCTAAAAAGACTTCATATTGAGAGGCACTACAGCTATATAGTTCACGAATCATGTTGTAGTAAATATATCATATGGTGTGAGAAGTATGGGGATGATTATAGATTTCACATTAGGGTAATTTTGGACATTAGATATAGAGGTTGAAGAATCTCGAGGATTGAGACAGCTCATACTTGCATTCATCCAAGCCTCACACAAGATCATACCTCAATGGATGCAAAAAATTTGTCATCTATTGTTGTTGAGATGATTAGGACATGTCAAGATGTTTTGATATCCCCTATGCAAGAGAGGATTCAACAGGCATTTGGTTATAATATTTCCGATCAAAAGGCATGGATGGTAAAACAGAAGGCAATTGTGAAGGTTTATGGTCCTTATGATGACTCGTATCAGGTGTTTCCGCAATTAATAGCCATACCGAGGCATCATAACCAAGTTGTCTTCCATCTAGATACAAACGAACATGTGTCTCACAATAACTGACTTCATCCATCTCATGTTCAATTTCATTGGTTGTTCTGGGAATTCCTTCCTTGTATCTCCACATTTTGTTTTAGCAAACAGTTTATTCATATTGATGGAACATTTCTATACGGAAAATAAAAGGGCATATTATTGATTGTGGAAACCCAAGATGGAAACCATTCACCTCTTCTACTTTCATTTTCCATTATATAGTAAGAAAACTATGATTCATGGAGTTGGTTTCTAGCATGTATCAGTAACCATCTCACCAACATTCAGGGTGTTTGTTTGATATTTGATCTTCATTGGGAAATTAATGAGGCAATCAATTCGGATCCTGATACATGGAGATACCCAAATGCACATCATTGGTTCTGCATTGGACACATTGTTAGCAATTTGCATACAAAATTTCACAACAAACCGATGAAGAAGGCAATCACGAGGCTTGGTACACATTTTATTCATTATTTTTTACTATTTCAATATAAAGATAAAATCAATTTATGTGAAATATCATCTATTTTGTGTAGCATATGAGTCGGATCAGTGGCGGTTTGAAGAACATTTTGAACAAATCCTCCAGGATAATCAAGAATTTTATGATTACATGATACAGATTCCAAAAGAGATATGGACATTGACATATGATGGGGGGAAGAGGTTTAAACACATGACGGGAAAAACGTGGAGTGCATCAATGGTGTCTTCAAAGGGCTTCACAAGATACCTATAACATCCCTAGTTTAGTAGACATTATATCGATGCGTGAAGTACTTTGTTGATAGACAAAAACTAGCATCAGACGGAATACAACAGGGGATAAGATACAGAAGACACTTTCAATGATAGATTGAAAAGAATATTGAAGAAGCTTATGGTTATCACGTCTACCTTTCTTGACGAGAAGACTCCCGATTTGAAGTTCAAGAGTGTTCATACCCCATCACAAATCGCATCGGCGAAAAAATGGTGGTATTACTAGAAATAAGGCAATGTCAATGTGGAAACTTTCAGGCCTTATGGTATCCATGCACAGATGCCATCGTTGCATGTGCCTCTGTGAACATATCATGGGAAGTATATGTTGATCCAGTGTACCATATGGATACAATTTCTAACTTTTATGCTACACCATGGACACCTATTGGGGAGTATCATTATTTCCCAATGCCCGAAGGCCAGCCGATAGTGATACCTGACATGAATCGGTTACATCCTCTTGGGAAACCGAAGGCCAGTAGAATGCGTAATGATATGGAATGGCCTCAAGAACAAGGGTAGAGTTTGCGATGCACGATATGTCTTAATGAAGTTCGTAACCGGAAACAATTCCCTAACATTGTTAGGTAAAGTTCACAATCTCATCCAGAATTATGTATTGTCTTCATTGTGACATTCTCATATTGTAAAGTAAATGTTGTTATCTCTTCTATTTTTCTTGGTTTTCTAAACCCCAAAACCCAAAAGCATAGCACTTAACCTCAAAAAAATCTTCTTAAACCTTAATATCAAAATTTGAAACCCTAAACCCTCAAACATAAACCCCAACCTAAAAACATCTTCCCTTTTCCCATGGTTTTTGGTTAAATTATGTGTGATATTTTAATAAACTATTCTATAAAGAAATAATAGTATCATAATGATTAGAATAATTTATTCAATAAAGATAATTAGATAAATTCCTAAAACATAATTAGTAGTTGACATGGTTTATCTTAATCCAATCTATAATTATTTAATCAGAAAGCTCTTCCAAAATATGTCAAACCAAATTCAAGACCCAATATTTTAGATAATATATCTTATTTCATAAAAACATTCTTGATTTCAAGAAATAACTTTCTTTTTATTCCTTAAATAAAATTGTAGATAATAGAATTTATTTCATAAATCCTAAAGCATAACACTTAACCCATTTTGTAAAGTAAATGTATTTATCTCATCTTTTTTTCTCATTTTTCAAAACCCCAAAACCCAAAATCATAATGCTTAACCCAAAAACATGTTTCCCAAACCTTAATATCATAATTCAAAACCCTAAACCCTCAAACCTAAATCCCACCCTAAAAATCATAAACCTAAAAGTCATAACATTATGCTAACCATAACGTTATATTTACATTTTACAGTTATGACTCATTTCATTTATGTATATAAAGATGGATAATACCATAGTAATTACTCAGTAGCCTACCCATATTTCATAGGATGTGTTTGAGGGTCGTCCAGATCGATTGATCAAGGTGCGTCAAGCACACCATTTTCATCACAGAGGGCCTCCACATGCCATTAGACCATACTTGCATCATGTTGGCTTCTATGGCCTTGTCGTATCATATTTCACATTTGTAGATCATTACCAACTTGCTACCCTCGTTGAGAGGTGGAGACCAGAGACACACACATTCCACCTTCCTGTGGGAGATATGATCATCACCCTCAAGGATGTGTCAGTGGTTCTTGGTCTTCTTATCTAGGGGAGACCCGTTATTGGACTCACTCATGCAGCTTGGCCAGACCTTGCTCAGTGCTTATTAGGTGTTGATATTTTTTCCAACCATTGGGCTATAGATAGAGAGTCCATATCTATTCCTTGTTTGGAGTTACAGATTCCACAATTATAGGATGATTATGATGAGCAGACTATCATGTGTTATGCTCGTGCATATATATTACGGATCATTGGCAGGACCATGTGTACTGATCACTTGGGGATGCACGTGCACATGATGTATCTTCCCCTACTAGAGGATTTTAATTAGTTTGGGACGTATAGTCGGGGATCATCCTTGTTGGCATAAACATACAGAGCATTATGCAGGCTATCCCATAGGGACCATACAGGTCTCAGTGGATGTTTTGTCCTTATTCAGATGTAGGCATGGGAGCGCATCCCAGCTTTTCGCCCTGACCTTTCTGGTCCACTGGTCAAGATGGAGGTGTTGCATGACGCTCCACATAGACACTGGTGTGATCATTCATTTCTATTAGTTTCTGATTCTACTAAAAGTTTTTGACAATAATTTTTCATTATTTGTCACCATCGATGATGTATTTATAGGTGGTGTTAGCGACACAGTTTTGACGCGGTTCCAAGACAACATTTGAGCATATATCGGCTACAGTTGGACTGTCTCTTACCTGATCAGGTATGTATATATAATCTATCACTTTCTAACATATTTAATAACAGCATCAATTTTAGTTTTTATTAAGGTTCTTTTTTGAGAAAATAACTTGTCGTTTCAGATTTTATGGCTTCCATACTAGAGTATTATAGACCAGTTGCCAACATACTGCACTAATGGGCTTGAGGATACTATGGTTGTAGTTCCCCTCATTCACTTCCATATTATTGAGTGGCAACAGCCCGACAGAGTCATGCACCAATTTTTACGTACTCAGTCAATTCCATTACCATTGAGACAGACAGACTAGCTTCAAGGGATGAAGTTGACAGGGAGGCGAGATGATGACTGGTCCCAAGTACATCCTATCTTTATCGACTAGTGGCACAGATGTGAAGAGTTTCTTATTCAGGGTGTCCCTGCGAATCGATTCTCTCTTTCGAAGCAGGTTGAGTATGTTCCATGGTATAGACAGAAGTCTATATTGTATCTTATTGCACCCGTCATTGAGATGTAGAGGATGGTAAGTCAATAAATTTCCATTAGTTTGTTTATTGAACTATTTTCTAATTCAAATTCAATCTCTCTACAGGGTAGTCACATAGAGCAGCTTGTTCGCATGAGTGATGAAGAGGAGGAGTGGGTCTTTAGCCGGGAAGCCATCCATTCTATAGCATATGAGTCAAGGGCATATTTTCGTGCACTTTCCGGGAGCATCTTCACACGTTCGGCTTAGAGAGAGGGGTTTTTTTCCCTAGAGGAACATCCTGAAGGTGCTCCTAGTGTTGAGGATCCATGACCACAGTGACATAGATAGCGTCGTACTACACGTGAGGCCTCACTTGTTACACAGGAAGAGGTCGGCCCTCTAGTAGTCCAGGATCAATCGATTCAGGATGTGCCTCAGGTGGCATGGGAACCGTCTTTCCTGATATGATATCTGCAGTTCTCTCCATCTTGGGATCAAGATCCTTCAGAGACTTGGGATCCATCGCTGCCTTGGATTCCAGATCTATCTCCTTGGTCTTGGGGTATAGTTCCATCACAGGCTTGGTTACCCACTGCGATGGAGGAAGGTCCTTCTACCACACTAGTGGGAGAAGGATCCAAAGGGCAATACAAGATGTAGTTGATAGCTCCTCCCACCTACACATGGATAGAGGATATGTCAGTCGACATTCTAGTTCTCGAGGATTGGCCTTCTCCAGTTCATTAGACTCCATTGCACACTCGACACGGACGTCCTATTCACAGACCACCATGTAAGATGGAATCTCCTCACCACAGACATAGACATTTATTGTACATTTTTTTACATGTTTTATATCTATTGAAATCAAAATACTATTATTACTATTAGATATTCTTATATGCTTATCCAGTATTTTAGTTTTCATTTATATTTTAGGCACAATTTATATTTGACAGCTTTCAAAGTCGACTACTTGAAATATAGAAATAATTAGTAAATTTCAAGTAAATAACTTTAAAAGATTAAAAAATCTACAGTATAAAAACAATATAAAAAAATTTAAAATATAGCCTAATAATCTAATTTTTTTTTGAAAATAAATTATTTCATAAATAAAATAAATAAATTATTATGAAATGAATGTCATAAATGTAACTCAGAAGTGAGAGCGAAAAGAATGAATGTCGAGGAGGATCTTAAGCCACCTACTTGACTTAGAAACCCTATAAAATATAAACTATAAGACCCATATAAATAAAAATTAAAAATTCAACTACTATTTATATGTTTAAGAAATGTTTAAAATTTCATTCATATCTATCTTATATTTTATATTATATAGGCCAGCAAAGTCATGTACTTGAAACATTTTTATGTTTCATGTAGGTGGATTAGAATTCTTATAAATAATTTTTCACCAAGTATTTTTAAAAATTTATTAATATTTTGGACTACTAGTTATATGATTAATCAATGTTTAAATTTTCATTTATATCTGTTTTTTAGTTTATATTATATAGGCCAGTAAACTCACTCACTTGAAACATTTTTAATTTTCAAATAGGTGGATTAGAAAGCTTATAAATAATTTTTCAACAAGATTTTCTAAGTTTTTTTTATTTTATACTACTAGTTATATTTTTAAGAAATGTTTAAAATTTCATTCATATCTGTCTTATAGTTTATATTATATATCCCATAAAATTCATGAACTTGAAACATTTTTAATTTTCAAGTAGGTGGATTAGAAAGCTTATAAATAATTTTTCACTAAAAATTTTTAAGAATTTATTTTTATTTTGGACTATTAGTTATAGTTTTAAGAAATTTTTAAAATTTCATTCATATATATCTTATATTTTATATTATATAGACCAGAAAAGTCATGTACTTGAAATATTTTTATGTTTCAAGTAGGTGGATTAGAAAGCTTATAAATAATTTTTCACCAAGATTTTTTACGAATTTATTTTTATTTTGGACTACTTGTTATATGTTTAAGAAATTTTTAAAATTTCATTTATATTTGTCTTATACTTTATATTATATAGGCTAGCAAAGTCATGTACTCAAATAAATTATAAATTATGATGAAAAATTAAGTTTTATTTATATATATATAACCATATGAACATAATAATAAAACAATAAAATTTTTTATATAAAAAAAATATTTAAAATGGGAAAAAATTAGTGTTTTAGGGTAAAGGCAGCATCTGCAATGCCACCTTGAAGCGGTATTTTTTAAAAAAAAATTAACCTATGATGTTTTAAAAAATATTTTTTTTTCTGAAAGAGAATAAAAAAATATCATGAATTATGATAACATCTTTATAAATGGGCTGATTTCGGTGAACATCCAGGTGTTCCAAATCGTAATCGATGGGTGCTGGAACGTGAAGCTACAACAGGTGAAGGTCACAACCACCGATAGCAACCCCAACACTGATGGGATTCATGTCCAGATGTCCATCGGTGATGATTGTGTGTCAATCGGCCTGGGAACCACTGGCCTCTGGATCGAGAAGGTCGGGTGTGTACCCGGGCACAGATCAACATTGGAAGCCTGGGGAAGGATGCGAAGGAGGCAGGAGTGGAGAACATTACAGTAAAAGTGGAAACATTCACAGGGACTAAGAATAGGGTGAGGATCAATTTTTGGGGGCATCCTAGCATGGGTTTCTTCAGGCACATCCTCTTCCAGCATGTGTGGTTGAATAACATTGAGAACCCCATCATCATCGACCAGAGCTACTGCTCTGACGACGACAATTACTCATGACTGGTGTCGGGGGTGAAGATCAGTGACGTGAATTACCAGGACATACAGTGGACGTTGGTGATGGCGGTGGGGGTGATGCTAGACTGCAGCCCTGGTAACCCCTACACTAGCATATGGATGGATAATGTGAAACTCACTTATGATAAGTATCCCACGCAATTGTCCTATGTCCATGCCGCTGACACCTCCTCGGTCGCCGCTGACTCCTCCAACTGCCTCTAGAAGTAGAGCCCTCGCCAAATACCTCAAATTATATGTTATTTTGGTACGACACATATAATAACGACTAAAGGAATACTTTTTTTAACTAATATTACTACAATAAAACCACAATGTTCATTTAAAATTGATTAAAAAATTCAATAGAATTTTTTTTATATTTTTTTACATATTTTTTATATTTATTTCATTTTCAAATTTTACTTATATCCATCCATTTATAATAAAATGGTTTTAAGAAATAAAACTATTTTAATTTATTAATAGAAAAAAATAATTAATCAGATTATTTTTTCAAAAATAAATCAATAATTATTGAATACATCCTCGCACCATCCCCTATAACAAAACTCATCAGGCAATATCCAGTCAAATTGAAATGCAATAACTATAAAAAACGTAAAAATACAAAAAAATACATTGAGCTATCATTTAAATTCCAATTTTACATGAAAAATATTTAACATGATGTGGTATTTATAATTAATTAAAAAAATACAATCTAATATATACAAAATCATAACTCCTTAAACATTCAACCTTCATAAAAAACCTTGATCCTGCAATTGAACTGATGTTTATCTTAGTAATGGTACATAAGAACAAATGAAAATTATAATTTTAATGTTAAATAGTCCACATATGATAATTTATATTTTTAATTACTGAATATATTTATGATATTATCATTTATTTTATTATTTATACTCTTAATGATTATACTGTTAATTTTCTATTAATTATTAATTATACTATTAATTAATAATATTATTATGAATTGCTAATTAAGTTTTTAATTAATAATATATATAAATTATATTGTTATTCATTTAATATAGTTGTTAATAATTATATATTTACACTAAAATGAATTAAAAATAGTTTTCCTAAAGTTTCAAAATAACCTGAGTTTGTTTACACAGTTCTGACTATGTGATGAGCGTTTTACACTAGGATGACACTTTTATATTGAAGACAAAATTTTTTGTCATACCAGCTAAATCATGTGTCTGATTGACGTGTGGTCAATTCATACACATCAAAAATGAATTATGGATTGTTTTCCTAATTTTTGACAACAATGTGAGCTCGTTTACTAAAATTGGGCTATATGAAGCGTGTTTTTGAGGAAAATGACACTATTATATTGAAAACATGCACTTTGAGTCATATCAGACACATCATGTGTCTGATTGATGTGAATTTGATTATGACACATGAAAAACAAATTATGGATCATTTTCCTAATTATCTATGGAAATCCAATCTCATTTACTCATTTTTGTCTTATAATGCATGATTTTTACTAAAATGGCAGGTTTATATTGAAAATACATACTTTATGTCATACTAGCCACATCGTGTGTCCAATTTACTTGTTATCGATTTGTAAACATCAAAAATAAATCTTTTTTCTAATGTTCGAAAACAATATGAGCCTGTTTACTTGAATTTGGCTATGTGACATGTGTTTTAGAGTAAAATGATACTTTTATATTGAAAACACACACTTTGAGTCATAACGGACATATCGTGTATCATATTGTTGTGATATCAATTAAAACATGTCACAAATGAATTGTGGATCATTTTCCTAAATTTTCAAGTCAATATGAGCTCGTTTACTTAGTTTTGGTTATTTGATATACATTTTATACTAAAATGACACTTTTATATTGACAACACATACTTTGAGTCTCATCGACCACATCATTTGTCTGATAGACGTGTGGTCAATTTTTACGCATCAAAAATGAATTATGGATCATCTTTGTAAAGTTTGAAAATAATCTAAGCTTGTCTACTTTGTTTTTTTATGTGACATATTTTTTAGAATAAAATGACTCTTTTATATTTAAAACATGCACTTTGAGTCATAATGACCACATCGTGTGCCAGTTTTATGTGCGCTCGATTCATACACATCACAAATAAATTATTCATAGTTTTCTTAAGTATCAAGACAATATGATGTTTTTTACTGAATTTAATTTATTTGGAATGTGTTTTAGTTTAAAATGATTGATCTATCACTACCATAGATCGATGCAAGGGCAGTGCCGACCTTTATCAAAGCTAAGAAAAACATGCTGATAAAAGGGGGTTATTATCAACGCTAGCTAAAATCACTGATAAATATTTACATTTTGGATTACATGATGGTATTTACATGTTGTATTTCTTGAACTAACTAATGGAAATCGATAATGAAGTTACTTTACATGACTCATACCACACCCAACTTTGGAATCACCGGTTAGGTCATGTAAATGAAAAACACTTGACAAAATTACATCAATATGGATATTTAGATTCTTTAAAACTAAAACCACTTGGTGTATGTCACAAATTTTTTTAAGGAAAAATAACTAAAGCGTCATTTAGTGTGAAAAGTGAAAGGGATAAAGAGTTTCTTGAATTAGTTCATACTGATGTGTATCAACCATTTCCAATTGAATTAGGGGGTGGGTACTCATACTACATAACATTTACTGATGATTTTAGTAGATATGGATATATTTACTTAATGAGTAATAATTTAGATTATTTTGATAAATTCAAGGAATGTAAGAATGAAGTTCAGAACCAGATTTGTAGAAAGATTAACAAACTCCACTTAGACTATGGTGGAGAATATATTAATCAGGATTTCATTGATTAATTATGGGAGATTGGGATCATATCCCAACTCACTCCACCATACACGCCATAGTGGAATGGTGTAAGTGAAAGGAGGAACCATACATTTCTGGACATAGTGATATCATTGATGAGTCATGTGAGTCTTGCGTTATCCTTTTGGGGATATTTGTTACAAAAAATGGCACACATACTAACCTAGGTGCCAAATAAATCAATAAATGATATTTTATTTGAATTTTTGAGGGCAAGAAAAAACATTTTATCAAATTTACATGTGTGGGGAAGTGAAGTATTTTTTAATGCCTCTTCAGGTGACAAACTTTCACCCCGAGACACAAAGTGTACCTTTATATGATACCCAAGGAAACAAGGGGATATTACCTATACAAACCCACATACAAAAAGGTTGTAGTGGAAAGACATGAAATATTCCTTGAGAGAGATCCCATATCCAAAATAGATAGTGGGAGTGAGATAAAATTCGATGAAGTCAAGGATCAAATCACAAAAGAGTTGGTACATGATCAAATTTCACAAAGCCCTGTAGAAGAAGAAATTATTCTAGAGACACAAGTACTGTGTAGGAGTACAATAAAGGTTAGAGAACTAGTATGATATAGTTTTCTAGTTAACAAGGATGGTGACTCATTTTTAGTTGATAATAATGATCCTCTAACCTACAAGGAAGCAGTAAGTTGCATAGATGTTACCAAGTGGTAGGAATCCATGAATTCTGAAATGGATTCCTTATACCAAAACCAAGTCTAGATTTTGGTAGATCCTCTAGTGGATGTAAAGCCCGTTGGTTGAAAATGAGTATTCAAGAAGAAACTAGACATGGAAGGACAAGTACCAATAATGTGAGACTAGTTTCAAAAGGGTTTAAATAGTGTCAAGGAATTAACTACAATGGAACCTTTTAATCAGTTGCAATGATGAAATCTATCAGAATTCTACTCGCCATTATGGCTTACCATGACTATGAGATTTGGACAATGGATTTCAAAATAGCCTTACTTAATGGAAACCGTCAGGAAGATGTCTACATGATAGAACATGAAGGGTTAGTGACTCTAATGGATAAAAATAAGTTATAAAAGTTGAAAAATCAATTTATGGATTAAATCAAGAATCTAGGTCATGGAACATTCATTTTGATGAAGCCCTAATGGAATTATGTTTTATAAAGAAAGAATGTGATCCTTGTTTCAACAAATAGTTTAGTTTGAGTGTAGTCATTTTCTTAATAATATATTTTGATGGAATAATAATTATTGGAAATGAAATACCGGTCTTACTGTCTGTTAAGGCATGGTTGAATAAATGATTCTCCATGAAATAATTGGGTGAGAAAACATATATCCTTGGGATTAAGATCCATCCTGATAAATCCAAGAGGTTTATCACCCAAAGACAACGCATATTCATTGACAAGATACTAATGAGATTTATTATGAAACAATATAATAGGGGATTATTTCCAATATAAAATAGCATTCATATTTCTAATAAAATATGTCCTTAGAGCCATGAGGAAAGAAATATAATGGATAGGATTCTATACACATCATCAATTGGGTCAGTCATGTATGATATGATATGTACTATTCTAGATGTCTCCTATGCATTATGTGTGGTAGGAAGATATCAATATGATCCAAGTGACCGCCATTGGATAGCGGTCAAGACTACCCTTAAGTATCTGAGTCATACTAAGGATATATTCCTAGTTTATGGAGGAGATTAGGAACTAGTAAATAGAGGATATGCATATTCTAGTTTATAAACTGATCAAGATGACATGAATTTATAAACGGGATATATCTTCACTTTGAATGGAGGTTTTTTGATAAAGAAGAGCTCAAAGAAATGTGTGATCGTCGATTCTACAGTAGATTCCGAGTATATTGCAGTTTCGGAGGTAGCTAAAGAAGCAGTTTCAATATGAAGTCTCATATAAGATCTTGATGTGGTACCTAACGGTAAAGATCCCATCACAATCTATTGTGATAATGTTGCAGCAGTGGATCTCGCAAAACTGATAAGGTTACTTCAATGGACAATGCACATACTTAAAAAGTATGATCTCTTAATGGATTTTTCTCAAAGAGGTGGGGTTGTAGTGAGCATTATTTACATGAAATATGATGTGGTGCACCCCTTGACTAAAGCCTTTACTCAGTAGAAATATGATTATCATGTGAGGTCTAGAAGAAAGAAATTTATAGGTAGTAATCTCTAGTATAATAGGGAGTTTGTTTGAGTTGGTGTCATAGAACCAAATGTTTGTAATTTTGTTACATGAATATTTGAAGTGTTAAATATTAAATTGAACATCTTATTACATATTTTTCATTGTTCTGCATGGAATTAATGTAATAATGTCCTATAGTATTTGTCGCATTGATACGGTATAATAGTTCCCCACTATGATTAGAACCATGAAGTTCTATGAAAATATTCTTAATATTTTTTTTGTTGGATAACATAATATGATGGGACACATAGTATATATATCATCTGGCCCAAGTACTCGTAAGAATATTAGACTTCTTCACATGAAGTTCGAACTTAGTAATCTCCAAGATGGGATATTATGAGAACATACCTGCCAATTGGAATTTAGTATTTTTTGGTGTCATCGGATATTCCTATCTATGATCATGTGTATAGTCCTTAGATTTTAAGATTATCATTAATTCATGTCATGACTTGCACACATATATTTTCTTACGAAAACCATCATGTCGTATGTTGGCGGGAAGTTGGGTACATTGGGTTCATCACAAATGATATTTTATTAATGGATAATTCAAGGAAAGATTTGTACCATCCATATTTAGGGAAGTTGATATCTCGTCCCTTTTATTTAAATAGAACTATCACCCTAAATTCCATGTCCATGGTGTAAAGATCCAACCCCAGTTGCCTGAATCTGATGCATTATTACATTACATTGACATGAATACAAAAAATTCATTTCGCAAAGGAACAAATAGTTTAGTAGATTTTGAAATCCCGATACATACATAAGTTCAACATTACAACTTGAAATTAAAAACAACATGAAAGTTACATTGGGAACATACACCACTCTATGATTGTACCTACAATCCAATAATAATATACCTCTTCATGTCCTAGGAAAAATGAACGTAAGAAGGGGTGAGCTCAAATTCTTGGTAAGGGTAAATAGTATAGTGGAAGATATCATAAACATAAACATTAGGCATGGTGAATAATTGAAAACACATGCCTTTAAAAATAATAAACATGAACATATTATTGTAGGAATATGAGTTGAGTAAACATTACCATAATAAAACATAATCATGGGTATTATACTAGTTGAATAACCACATGAACTATGAATTTATAGCTTCATAACAAGGGAAATTCATATTCCATACATTCTAAAAAATACCACGAAGGCCTCATCCAAGACATTTAAAAAGGATTAGGGCCTCAGCCAAAACTATATCTAAAAATGGGAAAGGCCTCAACCAAGTCCATATTTATTCATCTCATGAGACCTACTGATGCATTGAGGGGCTATAGAAGGCCCCACCCATCATGTAATAATTCCAATGCATTCATCTTATGAATAGGTATAAACATAAACAACATATACATTCATATTGAAACTAACATATGAAATTTAAATAACATTCCCCGAACATTGTGCATAAACACTAAACATTCGGAGTAAATTGGTGAATGGTTTTAATATAGAACATCTATAGTCAAACTAATCATAAACCATTAAATTAAATAGGGTAGATTATATTGTTAACCATTAACCCCATTTAAACGTAAGAATCAATAAGAGTGTTGAAATAGGTGAAAACACTCTTATAAAATCAATGAGTAATTTTCAAGATAAATACCCTTTACTTTGAAAAGAATAGTTCTTTTAGAAAAATCATTACATAGAATGATAAGTGAATTAATGAAGTTTTCTCCTAATAAAATTATAGGTTTTATTAAAATAATGGTTTCTAAAAACATATTACAGTGTGACCATGAAAAATAGGTGAGAATTTGATAAATTCCATTGAATCGGGCTTATATTTTGAAAAACGTTTTGAAAGTTCCTTTTAAAATGTGTAACTAATCATAAAATAATGAATTATTATGGTTGGTAAAAATATATGGAAAACTCACACATAATTTATTAGTATTACATAATAATACATAATAATTTCATTGAGGTATGTATACAATAAAAGACGCCTGAATTAAAATGGTGGTTTGGGTGAAAAACCCTTACCTTAAGTCCAAAGGTGTTCTTCACTTGATCTTAATGACCTGAATAATAAAATTTAGGTTCATAAATAAATAATTCCAGAACCTAAACTAAATTTAGTTTATTTACTATAACCTTATTTGGTTCATTCATGACCTTTTTATGGGTTTAGAGATTAAATTTCATTGTTTGGGAGAGTTTTATTCCTTTGTTTTCATGATTGGTTTACTTATATTAATATACGAATAAACATGTAGAATTGGAATGGTTGTAAAAAATTGAACCAAAATGTTATTAGTGAACATACAATATATTAAATATTTATAAAATTAATTTGTTTATTTTTAGTGAAGATGAATCGTTATATAAATCATTAATGATAATTGTTCTGGTTATTTGGTGATTTTTGATCACAACGAACTCATTTTGATCTATAAATTAATACCATTTCTAAAAAAATATTACAAAAACTTTCATAGGATATGTTACCTATATAATAATATGTTTCAACCATGAAAATAGTTTCATGACCAGAATATAAAACATTAATAGAAATTGAAAAGTCATCATCTTTGAATGTGATAAATTAGCACATTTGATATGTTGTTTTCATTTCTAGTATAAAGGAAGGGGAAAGGAGAGATGATGATGAATTATTCAATTATAATAACAAAAATATAATAAATTTAGATTAATATAATTACCATAACATCTAGATGAGTATAGTTGAGGAAAGAAAAATAAAATAAAGGAACTCGAAATAAAAGAAATGAGAAGAAGAATTTACCTCTTGAAGTTATCTTCCTTGAGAGACTCTTTAGGGTAGAGGTTTTGGTCTTTATATGAGACCAATGGATGTTTTAAATGTGTCAGGATCTTGGGAGGAGATTTGGATATAATTTATACAAGTCACAAGGATTGATAGGAGTGAATAGAAGAGGGTGTGAGGGGGGTTTATAGTGGAGGACAGGAGTGATTTTTTATTATCTTATTCATTATTTTATTATTTTTCCCAATACAAGAAATAGTATTGATTATTGTGACCAATAATATTAATATGTGCTTTTGATTTCAAATCAATGTCCATTTACATCATCCATGACTCAATCATGATGCATAAATTCACTTGATTATCATTTTTCGTAAATTAACAAATTTTATTATTCACCAAAAATTTGAGTTTTTCAGAAAAATCCCAAAACTTCACCCTAACCATTTATTTAAATGTATAATTTAAAATTAACTCCATTTTATAGAAATAATTTTCTAAATAATAAAATTTTAATTTTTAATAAAATCACTATTTACTTGAAAAATAGAGATTTAATTTAAATCTGATTTTATAAAACTTTAAAAAATTAACTAAGGTCTTATTAAATTATCCTAAAATTATAGGACAACAAAGTATTTATATAGGAATAAATTTTATTAAAATGAATTTTTTAAAAAAATTATTAATATAAAATTTTAATTAAATATTTATTTCTCACAAAAATACCCGCAGTTAATTATTAATTTCTAAAATACACTATTTCATTTATAAGGTGTATAAATTTAGTTTATATTTTCATGGGTTTGGTTACTATTCATAAGGGTCATATTACTATTCATAAGGGTATGTTACTCTTCATAAGGGTCAAGTTACTATTCACCCAAAATATATGTTGATCTTATCATACTCTAAATATCGTACTAAACACAACTGTGTATGTCAGTTTTTTGAAATTCAAATCATAGAGGTGGTAAAATTACATTTACTAGAGAGGTTATAACAAATGGTATTTTGTAGAGACTTGGTATTTCATACATTAAATATTAAATTTATTTGAAAAATCTTGGGGTGTTATATTCTCCTCTCCTTAAAAAAATTTCATCCATGAAATTCACAGAATATTACCTCATTAAAAGATTTTGGTTGGTCTTCATCATAAGATCCTTAGGATCCCATGTTTCTTCTTCAACTTTATGATTTTTTCAAAGTACCTTTAATGGTATTTTATTTCAATTCCTCAACACCTATTCTTTAGTTTCTAGAATCCAGATAGGCTCTTCACGGTAAGATAATTCATGTTCTGATTCTATACCTTCAGAAGTGATGACATGCATTAGGTCTTGCATGTACTTTCTCAACAATGAGACATGGAACACAATGTGTACTTTATATAGGTTAGGCAGAAATGCTAAAAGATAATCAATAACTCCAATTATCTCTATAATTTCAAAAGGTCCAATGTACTTAGGGCTCAGTTTCCCTTTCTTCCCAAATCTTATAACACCCTTCCATGGAGATACCTTCAAGAAAATGTGATCTCCTACATGAAATTCAAAATCCTTCCTTCGATTATCATCATAGATATTTTTTCATCTTTGAGCTACTTTGATATGGTTTTGAATACTATTTACCTTTTCTATTGTTTCCTCCACAATATCTAGGCCCACAATCTTTCTTTCTCCCACTTCATCCCAACAAGTTGGTGCACAACATCTCTTTCCACACAATGCTTCATATGGTGCCATTTGAATACTTTAATGAAAACTATATTTATAAGAAAACTCCACTAAAGGAAAATATTGATCCCACATACCTTTAAATTCATGTGAACATGATATCAACATGTCCTCTAAGGTTTGGATCGTCTTCTCTGATTTCCCGTTAGTTTGAGGGGGATAAACAGTACTCAATCGAAGCTCGGTATCCAAATCTTTTTTGTGACTTTTCCAAAATTTCAATGTAAATTGTGGATCATGATCAGATACAATTGAGAGATGTTCTCCATAAAGTCTTACAACATAATTGACATAGAGTCGTTCAAGGATATCTAGTGTAAAATCCTCCCTTATAGCGAGGAAATGTGCAGATTTCGTAAGTTGATCCACAATTACCCATATTGCATCATTCATTCTTGGATTTTTGGGTAATCTGGTGAAAAAATAAATGGTTATTTCATCCCATTCCCATGTAGGAATATGTAGAGGTTTCATGAATCCTCTAGGATTTTGGGGTTCATCATTCACTTTTTGATAGACTAAACATCTTCATACATAATAAGAAATCTCCCACTTCATGTTGTCCCGTCAGAAATGTTCCTTCAAATCTATATACATTTTAGTTCTACCAGGGTGTATAGAGAAATATGAGCTATGGGAATCATCCAATAACACTCTTTTTAGCTTAGGTATCTAGTTAACACATATCCTCTTCCCAAATTTTAGAATTCCATATTCACACATGAAGTCAGCCAACTTCCCATCATTCACACCTTTAATTTTCTTTTGAAGATTCTCATCATCAAACTGAAATGTTTTAATCCATTCCAACAAAGATGATTGGAAATCCAAATGAAAAGGTGTTGATGTTTCACCTTCTTTGATAATTCCCGTATCCATATTTACGAGATCCATAGACACAAGATCCCTTTCAATCCTCATTTTTTAGGAATCCATGATCCTTCTTGCTCAATGCATCATCTGCCTTATTTTCCATTCTTTGGTGGTAGTGTATGGAAAAATCATAATCCTTGAGTAGTTCAATCCATCACTTTTTCCTCATGTTGAGTTATTTTTGTGAGAAGATACATTTTAATCTCTTATGATCCATATATATCTCACATATTTTACCATAGATATAACTTTGTCATATCTTTAGATAAAAATATTACGGTTCCTAACTCAAGATCATGAGTATGATAGTTTTGTTCATTAACTTTTTACTGCCTTGATGAATAGGCAATAACACTATCATTCTGCATAAGGACACAACCAAGTCCTTTCTTGGATGCATCACTATTGATCACAAATCCACCATTCCATGATGGAAGAGTTGGGATCATAGAATTCATTGATCTTCTCTTAAATTCTTCAAAACATTCCTCACATTCTTTTTTCCAAACGAACATAACCCCTTTACATGAAAACTTTTTCATTGGGTTGGCTAAATGGGTAAATTTCTGAATGAAACGCCGATAATAACCTGCTAAACCAATAAAACTATGAACCTTAGTTATGTTTGTTTAAGTAAGACATTCTTGCACAACATTTTTCTTCACGGGATCAACAGATATTCTATCCTTAGAGATAATGTGGCCAATAAAGGAAACTAATTAACGCTAAAATTCACACTTACTAAACTTCCCATAAAATACATTTCTTCTAAGAGTCTTCAGAATATGGGGCAAGTAATTTTCATTATCTTCATAGATTTTGGAGTATACCAAGATATCATCAATAAATACCACCACAAATTCATCAAGATATTCATTGAAAAATCTATTCATTAGATCTATGAAATCATAGGGTGCATTATTCAAACCAAAAGGCATTACTGTAAACTTGTAATACCCATACCTAGTTCAAAATGTTATCTTTGGAATGTCTTCCTTCCTTACTCACAACTGATGATATCCTTTTTAAAGGCCAATCTTCAAAAAATACTGGGCTCCATAAAGTTGATCGAATAAATCATAATTGCGAGGTATGGGTTACTTTTTCTCTATTGTTATGTCATTGATCTCCCTATATTCAATGCACAACCTCATAGATCCATCTTTCTTCTTAACAAAAAGAACAGGTTCTCCCTTAGGAGAAATACTAGGGTTAATAAATCCTTTATCACTCAGTTCATATAGTTGTTTATTTAGTTATACTAATTCCACAGTGGCCATTCTATAACGAGTCTCTGATATAGGGCTTAAACTAGGAATTAAATCAATTGAGAATACAACTTCCCGCTCTGGAGGATGTCCAGGTAAATCTTCCAAAAAAACATCAATATATTCTTAAACAATAGGTACATAATCAATTTTAATATTTCTTTCCTCTCCCATAGATATTGTATTATCATCCCTACCAAGAATTTCATTAAGTATAGCTATAGGGGTGGATCTAGATAAGAGCTAGATGATGATGTTTCTACTATAAAGATAAGGGATTCTACATAATTATCAAAAATTGTAACCTTATTCTTCTTATAATAGATTTTCACATCGTAATTTGAAATCAAGTCCATACCAAGGATTATATCAAAGTTAGTCATGGGTGTGATAATAAAATCAGCAGATAATTTACGTTTATATACCATAATGGGGACTTCTTAACACATCATTGTTGCAATGATACTTTTATTAGGATCTTTGACTGACAACTCCCTTATTAAATCAAACTATAAATATTTAATTTTCTTGGAAAACTAGGAAGATATGAAAGAATGCAATGATCCAGAATCAAATATATAATTGGCTAATTTTGAAGAAACAATTAAAGTACATGCCACCACATCATTAGTAACTTCAATATATGTAGTTGTGATCACATAATCTTTTCCCTTATCCCTTGTCCTTTTTTAAGGAATGTTTCCATGATTATTTGGAAAATCATTAGTGTAGTGTCTCATCTCCCTACCATTATAGAATTGAACATTAATAGTTTATTTATTCCCCTTGCAATAACCAGCTTGATGGCCTTTCAATCCACACTTTTAGCACACCCCTTTTCATTTTAAGCATGAACCAGGGTGTTTCCTTCCACAATTATCATAGGAGGGAAATTTAACTATTCCCTTCATCACCATTTCCTTATTTCCTTTTCCAAATTTTTTAGGATCCAACTTCTTCTCTTTCTTTCCTTTAAAGTCATAAGACTTCAAGAACTCCTTTTCTGTCTTGATAGCACATGAGACTATGTCTTCATATGATGAGAAATCTTGGTACACCTGTACCCATCATAGGAATGTATTTAAGCCATCAAATAATTTATCAATCTACTCTTTGGATTACATATATAGTCTACAAAATGCCTTGCTAACCTTGAGAAGTTAACCTAATACTTTTCAACATTCTCATCTTCCTTTTGCCTCAAATTCAGAAACTCCCTTTCCATATCTGCTAACTCTTCACAAGGAAAGTATTTCCCTAAGAAAATTTCTTTAAATTCACTCCATTCCTTGTTTTCTATTTCTTCCTCTTCCTTTGTGTTTTGAATTATTGACCACCATTGATCAGCATCTCCCGATAGATGATAAACTTCTATGACAACATTCTCCCTTTCCTTACTTCCCAAAGTGAGAAATATCTTCCCTAAGGAACTTATCCACTGTTCCACTATGAATGAGTTTGTAGTCCCATTAAATTATGGATTATATTGTCTTATAAATTGATATAACATAGATCCTCCACATTGTCGATCTGGATGCTCCATACAGGTAAGGTTATTATTCATAACTAGAGTAAATTTTCCCAGTATAGTTATATGTTTCTCCACACCGGTTGCAGTTCCATATCCAAAATCATTATCTTGTATAGGAGGTAAATCCATATATGGTATACACACATTCATGTGCTTTCCATTTCTACCACTAGGCACCATTTCTAAATAATGGAATACACTATATTAGGATATGAATCATAATGTACTATCATAACTTAGAAAAATATTTAACATAAATTGAAATCCTATGCATGGATAATCCCATAATAATAAACATGGTTTCTTTGAGGAAAAATTTACATTTAAATCTTTCATTATGTCTTGAAAAAAAATTATGAATTATCCTAAGCATATCCCCAGGGAGTGTCAAACTAGGTGCACAGTAAGGCTTGTTGTCGTGTACCAGGATACCCCAAGTCAAGCCCAAAACTCCTTGTCAATGTTTTCACTCCTAGGTATATCTGTTCTAGAACCACATCCACTTCTAGTATCTATATAGGGATTTATTTACTATAATATCCACATAATCTATTCCTTAACAAAATTCTAGTATGTTCTGGTATACTTATCCTCAAAGTCTATCTTATAGTTTTGTTCTCTAATCTAATTTTTTTAAATCTAGTTTCCATGTTTTCTACTTAACATCCTTTGATATCAACTATAGAGACCCGACCCCAGTTTCCCAAAGTTGGTGCCTCTTTACATTACATTGGCATTATTATAATAAATCAGTATCCTGAAGGAAGGAATGGTTTAGTATATTTGTATATCCAAATACATACATAAGTTCAACATTACAACTTGAAATTAAAAACAACATAAAAATACATTGGGAACATCCACCCCTCTAATATTATCTGAGAAAGTCAATCATAATATACCTCTTCATATCCTGAAAAAATTGAAACATAAGAATGGGTTAGCTCAGATTCTTAGTAAGGGAAAATAATATAGTGTAAGATATCATAAACATAAACATTAGGCATGGGGAATTATTAAAAACACATGCTTTTAAATATAATAAACCCAAACACATTATGGAAGGAATATTAGTTGAGTAAACATTGCCATAATAAAACACAATCATGGGTATTCTACTAGTTGAATAACCACATGAACTATGAATTTATAGATTCATAATGAGGGAAATTCATATTTTGGACAATTTGAAACACACCATCATGGCCTTGACCCAGACATATAGAAATTATTAAGGCCTCGACCAAATCCATGTCTAAAAATGGGCAAGGCCTCATCCAAGTTCATATCTATTCATCTCATGAGGCCTACTAATGCATAGAGGGGATATATCGGGACCCACCCATCCCATAATAAGTCCAGTTAATTCCTAATATCAATTGGGATAAACATAAACAACATATAAATTCATATTGAAACTAACATGTGAAATCTAAATAACTTTCAACGAACATTAAGCATAAACACTAACCATTCAGATTAAATTTGTGAATGGTTTTAAGATAGAACATCCATAGTAAAACTAATAATAAACTATTCAATTAAATATTTAATATGATATATTAAAACATTAACCCCATTTAAACATAATAATCAACAAGAGTGTGTAAATATGTTAAAACACTATTATAAAATCATTGAGTAATTTTCGAGATAAATACCCCTTACATTGAAAAGAAGAGTTCTTTTGGAAAAAATTTTGTATAAAAATAGAAATGAATTAGTGTATATTTATCATAATAAAATGAGTGGTTTTATGAAAAAAATGGTTTCTAAAGATATATTGTAGTGTACCCATGAAAATAGGTGAGAATTTGATAAATTCCCTTGAATCGGGTTTGTATTTCGAAAATAATTTTGAAATTTACTTTTAAAAAGTGTAACTACCCACAAATTAAATAAAGATTATGGTTTATAATCATATATAGAACAATCACAAATAATTTATGATTATTAAATAATAATACTAAATAATTTCATTGATTTAAGTAGACAATAAAAGTAGCTCGAATGAAAATGGAGGTTTGGGTGGAAAACCCTTACCTTAAGTCTGAAGGCATTCCTCACTTGATCTTGATGACCTGAATAATAAAATTTAGGATCATAAATTAATGATTAAATACCCTCATATAAATGTAATTGATTTATTATAACCTTATTAGCTTCATTCATGGCCTTTTAATGGGTTAATAGATTCAATTTCTTTGTTTGGGAGCGTTTTCTTCAATGGTTTTCATGATTGGTTTACTTATATTTATGTATGAATAAACATGTAGAATGAGAATGGTTGTCTAGAATTTAATATATATGTTATTATTGAACATTAATAATGTTTCATAAATATAAAATTCATTTGGTTATTTGGAGTGAGGATGAATCATTTTATAAAACATTAATGACAATTGTTCGAGTTATTTGGTGATTTTTTATCACAATGAACTCATTTTGATCTATAAATTAATACCATTTGTAAAAAAAAGATTAAAAAACATTACATAGGATATATTAACTATATAATAATCTATTTCAACCATAAAAATGGTTTCATGAAAATAATTGAATACGTTAATAGAAATTGAAAACTCACTGTCCTTGAATGGGATAAATTAACACATCTCAGATGTTGTTTTAATTTCTAGTATAAAAGAAAGAGAAAGGAGAGATGATGATGAATTATTATATTATCATAACAAAATTAAAGTAAATTTAGGTTAATGTAGTGATCATAACATTAATATGAGTATAGGAAATGAAATAAAAATAAAATAAAGGAACTCGAAATAAAAGAAATGAGAAGAAGAATTTACCTCTTGAAGTTATCTTCCATGAGAGCATCTTTAGGGTAGAGGGTTTTTTCTTTTAAAGTAACCAATGGATTATGGAAGTGGGAGAGATGCTTGGGAAGATATTTGGGAAGAATTTAGACAAGGCACAAGTCTTGAGGGGATTGAAGAGAAGAGGGAGTGAGGGGGTTTATAGTGGAGGAGAGGAGTGATTTTTGATTATCTTATTCATTATTTTATTATATTGCCCAAGACAAGAAATAGTATTGATTATTGTGACAAAGAATAGTAATATGTGCATGTGAGTTTAAATTAATGGATATTTACATCATGCATGATAGAAGCATGATGTAGAAATTCACTTAATTAGCATTTTTCGTAAATTATCAAATTTCACTATTCACCAAATATTCGAGTATTTCATAAAAATCCCAAAAAATCACCCTAAATTTTTTTTGAAATGTATAATTAAAACATTTACTTCTTTTTATCGAAATGATTTTCTAAATAACAGAAAATTAATATTTAATAAAATCATTATTTACTTGAAAAATAAAGATTTATATTTAAAACTGGTTTTATAATACTTTCAAAAATTACTGAAGGTCTTATTAAATTATCCTAACATTATTGTACAAAAAAATATTTACATAGGAATAAATTTTATGAAAATTAATTTTCTTTTAAATTAATTTATTAATATAAAAATTTAATTAAATATTTATTACACATAAAAAACCAACACTTAATTATTAATTTCTAAAGTACTATATTTTATTTATAAGGTGTCTATTTTTTTTATAATTTCATGGTTTTGGTTAATATTCATAAGGGTCATATTAGTATTCATAAGGGTACATTATTATTCATAAGGGTCAAGTTACTATTCAACAAAAATGTATGTTGATCTTATCTGACTCTAAATATCTTACTAAATGCAAATGTGTATGTCAATTTTTCAAAATACAAACCACAAAGGTGTTAAAATTATGTTAACTAACTAGGTTATAAAAAAGTGATGTTTTTTAGAGACTTTATGTTTTATGAATTCAATATTAAATTTATTTTCAAAATATTGGGGTGCTACACATGGTGTAATGACAGGTTTATTTCAAATAGTCAAAGAATGATGTATCAAGCATATAGGTTGACGACACCGTCAGGAAACCTGCTTGATGAGATATTATGAAAAAAAGGGACTATATTAAATAGTGAGAGTTAATATGTGGTTTTTTTGTGACTTTATGTTATTTCTCTTGGGTGTCCTAGCCCGTTGATAGATAGTAATCTTGGACTTTTGGAAAGCCCGCCTAATACCAACGAGAAAGAATCCTAGAGGGCCATACACTAATTTTTTTTGTTGGTCTAAATTAAATTATATTTGAATCTAATTAATTGAATAAATATTAATCTCAATAATAAGGAATAATTTTATTCAAGTTATATTGATCTCATAAATTAAATAAATATTTATTCCCCAGATTGTGAATATAATATATTTATTGTAGCACCCCAAACACTTCATGGTATGTTTCTTTTAAATACATTCTAGTTATAGACTATATTTCTGGAATCACTGAGACTATATATAACAAAACATGGTTACTCATTGAAGATATCCATAACCTATCCATTAAACTTAAATTTCCCTAATCTGCGATTTAAATTTTAAAAATCTGACATACACGATTGTGTTTAAGATGATATTTAGAGTCTGATAGAATTAACTTAATTTTTGGTGAAAAGTAACCTACCCTTATGAATAGTAACCTGTACTTATGAATAGTAACTTACCCTTATGAATATTAATATGACTTTTATAAATGGTATCCATACCCTTGAATGTATAAGTTAACTCAGGAAACTTAAAAAATGAAGATGAATATTTTAAATGTTTGTATTTTTTGATTAAATAATGATTTTAATAAAATATTTAATTAATATTATTTAGGAAATTATTTTTGAACAATGGACTTCATTTTTGGATTCTAGACAATGAAAAATGGTTAGAGTGAATTTTTTGGATTTTTCTGAAATACTTAAATATTTTATGAATAGTAAAATCTGATTATTCACAATAAATGCTAAATAATGGATTAATTCAGTCATTGATGATGATATGATGATGTAAGCCCAATTCAATTGGATTCACGTGAGAATATTACTATTCTTGGTCATGGACGACTCATTATTCCTTGTCTAATGGAAAAATAATAAATTAATGAATTTTATATTAAGAAAACTCATCTCTCCTCCTCTATATAAACCACCCCTCACCCCCTCTTCCTCCCACACCACTCGAGCTTCAATCCTTGCCTAAATTATGAAACATACTCTCCCCAGGACCTCTCCCCACGTACAACACCTGCTGGTCTCACCAAAAGGCCAAAAAAAGGATTTAAGGAGATTATCAAGGAGGGGTACTCAAGAGGTGAACCTTCCTTTTGTTTTCTGCAATTTCTTTTACAAAGTTCCATTATTTTGTTCTCCCTTCTCACATCCCCTCATCTAAATGACATGATAATTACATTACATTAATTGTACTTTATTTTCATTATTCTAATGGAATATTTCATCATAGTCTCTCTTTTCCCCTCCTTTTATACAATAAATGAAAACACCATCCAAGATGTGTAAATTTATCACACTCAAGGAAGACGGGTTTTCAATTTTGATTACTATCTTAAATAATTGTCATGAAACCTTCTAAATGGTTGTACCAAGTCATAATATATGTATATTATCTTGATTAATGTTCTGTAATCTTTACACGTTCATAATATGGAATAATAATTTTAAACAAGTTTATTGTGCACAAAACCACCAAGCCAAATCCAAGTGTTTATTTTTAACTCATCGAATAAGTCATCCTCATGGTATATAACCAGAATAATTATAAGATCATTTATATCTATTTAATGTAACTAATAATGTATATTAACAATTCTGTATGTTTAACCACATTTCAAATGAACTTCCATTCATGAATACAAGTAAACAAATCATGAAACCAAGTAAGAAAATGCTTCCAAAACAATAAAATTGAATCGATTAAACCCATAAAATAGGCCATTAATGTACTTAATAAGTTTATTCCATATCAATTACATGTTTATGAGGTATTTGAATTACTAATTAATGAATATAAATTTGATTATTAGGTCGTTAAGAATAAACAAGAACACCTTCGAGCGTAAGGTAAGGGATCCTCTCTCTCACTTCTGTTCAAGAATATCCCCTACATTGTACTCTTTTCTTTTAATTCCTAATGATGGGGTATGTTTTCGAACCTCCCCCATACTTACCTTGTGACATATAAATAATTTAATACCCCTTTACCTCTCATTAATCCCTCACAAGAACACTCTTTACCATGCCGAAATGTTTGTAAGGGGTCTTTCTCATCTCACTTTCAATTCAGTGGGATTTCCATTGTTCTCCTCTTATTTCTTATATGTGGTATAGGTATACTGACATTTTATATATATTATCATCATTATTTTTATATTAATGTTATTATGTGATTCATTTGGTGGTAATTAACTTTTGTTCATACGACTCAATTGAATACAATGCGGTAACGAGCTTTGTCTCAATTTTCACTTCATTGTGACTTGCTTAGCATTGTGCACCTACTCTTTCTTATGTGGTGTAACTAATTCCCATTTGAGATCACTTTTCTATTGAAATTATATTCCATTTAAATGTCCATATTATCATATCATGGATATTATTACTATCTAATCCATATATCATTTTACATACAGTATTTATTTTGAATGTTGTTTTGACTGTGGAAATATTGATGAATATGTATCCTCTATTCAATACAGATAATATAAAGTCATATTTCTCTTATGTTGAACTATGTATAAATAATTATTTGGATGAAGAGGTGGGTGGGGCCTCTATAGCCCCTCGATTCATCGGTAGGTCTCATGAGACAAATCATTTTGGAGACAAACCCTTCGAGTTTGTTTCCAAAAATCAGACGGATTTCTACCCACAGAACTAAACTGTTTTAACGGTATTATGTTTCATTTGTCAAATACATGACATCCAATTAATAAGAATTCACTTTATTCATTATCGGTTATTATTATTATCCCTGAGGTTTTCACTATGGAAAAATCAATGGATGTAGTTTCATTATCAGTTTATTAATGGCATTAGTTTTTCATTTATTCACCATGCCATATTGATTATGTCAGATTGATTATGATTCGCTCATTATTGAATTCATGATTTCACTATTTTTAACCCTTATTGAGAATTTTTCTCAACCCTTTCATTGTTTATCTTTAACAGGTGATGAAGAGAATGTCATTTATTGAGTTCATGTGGTTGCAATTTTTAGTATTGTTATGTATTGTATCTTGTAACCTTTTTCAATGTAATTTTTGTTACATCTATGTATCCATTTTCTTCAAGACTACTAAACTAATCATTACTTTAGGATTTTTATTTCTTCTAACCATTCCAATATCACAGGTAATGAACCGGCTCCAGCCTAGAGGGTTCAGGGTGTTACAGTTGGTATTAGAGGAAGTTAGTAGGAAACTTATAAACTAGAGTAGGAAATATACAGTAGGGAAAAAATCCCTAATGTAGTGTTTGAGGATAAATGTACAAGAACGTCCTGGTATTTTTGTAAGGAATATATTATATGAATCATTCTAGAAAATACATCCATGTCTGAATACGAGCAGGTAGAGGAGGCTTTGGCATAGATGCGTCTAGGGGTAAAACTTGAAAACATCGCTTTGAGCTAGACTCGAATGGGAACTGGTGCACAACAATGGGCCTTGATGCAATCTTGGTTACGACACTCCTGGGGGATATGATTATGATAATTCAATTTTTCTTTAGAAGACATTCTGAAGGAGTTTAATTTAAATTTATCCTCAAAGAAACCATGTTTAATCTAGTGTATCCCATTATTTAGAAATGGCATCTTATGGAAGAAGGGGAATCAATAATCATGGGAAAAGTAGGGATATCCCTATTGAGCAAGTAAACATAGTCAATGTTGGAACAGATCATATCATGACCATATTGGGACAACTTACTCAGGTTGAAATGAATAACCATTCCACACCTCTGTTAGATCGTTTCATGCGGCAGAAGCCCCCATCTTTTAGCGGGACTACTAACCCAGTGGTTGTTGAGCAATGGATCAAGTCCCTTGAAAAGATATTCATGACATTAAGATTAAATGAAATTGAAAAGGTAGTACTTGAAGTATATTGTCTCAAGGACGATGGTGGTCAATGGTGGTCCTTGATTCAGAATACCACAGAGGAAGAAGAAATAGAAGATATGGAATAGAGGAATTTTAAGAAAATATTCTTAGAAAAATATTTCCCTCATGAGAAACGAACTAAAATGAAGAGGAAATTCCTTAGCATAAAACAAATGGAATAAGCCAGTGCTGCAAAGTATGAGGATACTTTCACAAGGCTAGATAGGTATGTCGTAGATTAGGTACGTGACTCGGTAGACAAGATTTATCATTTCTTTGAAGGTCTTACACAACTGGAAATAATCCCATTAGCGACGGGTCAGTTGCGACGGGATCCCGTCGCAAAAGGCTATTTGCGACGGGGTTCCGTCACAAGTGACCCATTGCGGTAAATGGCGTCGCAACTAACACTATTTATGATGGGGTCATCGCTAAAAATATTATTTGCGACGGTAATATGTCCTGTCGCAAATACTAATTGATATATATATATATTAAAAACATTAAATAACACTTTTGCGACTGGCCCGTTGCAAATGTTATTTGCGGCGGGCCACGAATACTTTCGCGAAAGAGTTAATTTTTTTTCAAAAAAAAAAGAAATAAGTAATTGCGACTGGTCCATCACAATTTCCTTTTGCATCGGGAAAATATTCCCATCGTAATAAGCCATTTAAAAAAAAATTAATTGCGACGGGATACCGTCTCGTCGCAATTACCTATTGGGATAGGATGATTATCCCGTCGCAAATATGGATAAAAAAATAAAAAAATATTAATAAAAAAAATTTAATTAATATTATAATAGTAATAATACAATTATAATTCATTCAAATATTATAACAAAAAATCATTCAAATATTTAAAAAATTATAATTAAATTAAAATATTAAAAAAATTAAATATATATAAAAAATTTAATATTATAAAATATGAATAATATTATTAATCATATTAATATTGTAATATAAATAATATAATATTATATAAAAATAATAATATATCGAATTCATATTATTATAAATAATTAAAAAATTATAATTTTAATTAAAATTTTTGAAACTTTTTATGTATTAAAAATACTGAATATAATATTATTAAAATAATTAGAAAATAAAAATATGAAAATTATCAACATTTGCAAAAATAAATATAAACAGAAAATAAAATACTAAGAGTAATATTATTATTAATAAAATAAACAAACATTAAAATAAATACAAATAATAAATAATAAAGTATTAAAAATAAATAGAAATTAAATAATACAATATTGACACCAGTATAAGAGAGACAGAAACTCTGAATAGAAAAAATGTCATATTTTAAATTTACAAACTTTATAACATAAAACCACAACTTATCTGAAGGAGGAGGGGGAGGGGGGGATCTTCTGGTGGAGGAAACTCCATCCCTAAGGCATGAGTGAGTCGGCGCATGTACTCCATCTGCTCCTGCTCCTGCTGCCACCGACTCATCTGCTCCTCGTACACCTGCTGCTGTCGTCGGTGCTCCTACTCATGCTATTGCTGTTGTCGACGCATCTCCTCCTACTCCTTTTGGAGACTCTCTATCAACTCAGTATGATATCACAACCGATCCTCATACTGTGTAGTGGAAGAAGATGCATGAGCTCCTCTCGAGCTGGACGCCGATATCGCAGCACCGCCATAATAATCTCTGGGAGTCAGTCGAGAGCTGATACCAAATACCAAGCCCTTCTCGAAGGCATATTGTGTCACTTGCATCCATACCGCCTCATCAAACTGATGGCCACTGGTCTGATCTGATGCCTCCGCCTGACTCTCAGGCCGGTTCTGTGACGCTGCGGTCTCATATGACTTCTGTAGTTGAAATTTAAAATTAAAATTATGAATATATTATATGCAGTTGATTTTTAAACTTGAAAACAAATACTACTGACCACGATGTGACGCTGGCGATCACCTCTGAGCTCCCCAGTAGCTGGATCACTGTACATCCTCAGATATACGTCGTACTCCGTAATATCGGGGTGCACGACAGCCTATAAGAATATAAAATAAATTGTTAATATTTAAAGTTATATAAAAAATTTATAAAAAATGTACATACCAAATGCTGTCTATGAGTACTGAAAGTACGACTCCCAGCTCGATGAGTCACCTCCTGTCTCCCCCGATTCTACCTCCCCACTGATGATCTCCTCTGAAAGCCACCACTCAACCAGTGTGAACATAATCTATCCCATACATGGGATGAAATGTACTCTGGTCGGTGTGCTCTACATGACTCGTCAAAATCTGACACTCCTGCTTTCTTCATGGCAGCTCTTCTTAAATTGTGCAAAAACTGACAAAATCGATCACGCATGGACACCTCCCGTGCCTCGTGGATGGCGTCACGCATGGTATCCTCGATCGGATACCATAAACCCTAAAAATAATTCAAAATATCATGTTATAAATGAAATAAATTTCAAAATAAAAATTATTTATTTATGTACGTACCAACCAATGACCAAACATGGCATGTTGCACATCAACAGGAATATGCTCCCATGTCGTCCATGGCTGAGAAAAATAGTTGCGCAAAATAGTGTTGCCATGTCTGACTACTATATGCGGAAAACTATAAAAACAATAATCAAACATTTATTATGTAAATAGATTAATAAAATCTTAGTAAAATGCACAGGTTATCACACCTCCGGGTGCGTGGATCGAACCCATGACGTGGACGGCGCTCGGGGATGGGGTCAGGAATCATCAGTCATGCAAGACCGCACCCCCTCCGCGTACTCCCTGAAGTGCCTTCAGGCTGAGGGTCAAGTGCCAGTAACTTGTCCGCATTGAAAGATAGGTCATCATCCACCAACTCAAGAAATGTGTCCTCGTCCATCTGAAACAGAAAACGAATATTGTTAGCAAATAATTGATAATTATTATTATATATACATATATATTAGTTATGATTATATATAACTACCATTTAATTGTATCAATGTTCAGCTTCATCATCATCTTCATATCTGTCAATGTCATCTTTATATTCCTCCTCAATATCATCGACATCCATTTAAGTTCCAGTTGCTTCATCTCTTACCATTTCAAATTCATTTGTGACGTCATTACCATCATCATCATCATCACTAACTCTTAATTGAGGGGTGTCATCGTCGATACTCATGTCTCTTTGTAACAAAGATTGATTTTGAGTACTCTCCTGAAAAACATCAATTCCTTTCACTTTAGTGAAAGCACATTCACCTTGACTAAACTGATTGTCTCGAATTTTCATTTTTATTATGCTCCACCAATCAGTCAAGTCTCTTGACGTAGCACAGTATTTTGAATAATAAACATGATGTGCCTGTTGAGCCAGTAAGAATGGTTCATTTACTGCAAGAACACTTTTACATTTAATATTGATGATTCGATGAGTAGGATGAACACGCACGCCTCTCTCAGTATCCAACAACCAACATTTGAACATCGTTATGTAATGGTGTCCTAGATAATAAAGTTAAATGATTTCATCAAGTATGCCATAAAAGTCAACTTCATTTTCTCTATGATGAGATCCTATTAAGAAAACTCCACTGTTCATTGTTTTTTTCCCATATGCATTTGTATGAAATCGAAAACCATTCACCACATATGCATTATAATATTTCACCATTTTGGATGGTGGGTTACTCAATATACAAAGTCGTTTGTCAATTTTATCAGCATGTCGAGACACCTGAAAATTTGTGAAATAATTATCAATATAGTAAACTATAAATTGAAGGAGATGTAAAAGTATGAAAAATTTATGTTACCAGTATTTGAAACCACTGAGAAAAAAAAATTTGTCAGCGTTCTTCGAGAGCAGCTGCTGTAATTTGTGGAAGTTTTTTCTTGATATGATTATCATACAATCTATAAAAAAAATTATTATAACATAAATATTAGAATAAGTAATAGAATCACTTATAGTACAAATTTTTTCATCTCTTCACAGTTGAGCAGAACATACGTATGAGCTCTGTGATGTTCATCATCTGAAATCCATCGTTCATGAACTCCACCAAAACCAAGCTCTGACTGGTTAAAAATAGATAATTGATTGTCTATTTCATCAATATTCCCCTCGTTCCATCCCATGAGGTAGTGTTTTTAAGGATACTCAGATTCAAAATAGTGGGAGCAGAAAAAAGATATCTCCTCCTGCAAATAAGCTTCAGCAATAGATCCTTCAACAAATGCTTTGTTACGTACTTTTTTTTTTCAATTTCTACATGCATCTTTCGAATGGGTACATCCATCAAAACTGTATCGAAACTCCACATGTTTCTTCATATGGAAAATGTAATATCAAATGTTCCATTGAGTCGAAGAAAGATGGAAAGAATATTTTTTCTAGTTTACATATAATTACAACAACATATTCTTCAATTTTGCATAGAGCATCGTAATCTGTTGTCGCCGCACAAATGTCCCGAAAAAAATATGATACGTCTATTATGGAATCCCATATCACAAAATACAACAGACCACTTAATCCAATGGGTAGAAGTCTTTTCATTATAACATGACATTCATGACTTTTTAATCCGGTAATATAACCATTATTTACAAATCTACCCAAATTAGAAGCACATCCATATGGAAGTCTCAAATCAAAAATCCATTGACAAAATAATAAACAGCTTTCTTTGGAAAATGTATAAGCTGATTTTGGTTTCATTAACCTTTCTATTCTGACATTCTCAAATAGTTCGAGTTCTGGACGCCTGCAAATTTGAGCAAGATCTAATCGTGCATTTACATTATCTTTTCTCTTTCCTAGTGTATCCAAAACTTTATGAAACAAATTATCAAAATATTTCTTCTCAATATACATGAAATCCAACATGTGTAGGACCAGCAAATAAGACCAATATGAAAAATCCCAAAATATGCTACATTTTAGCCAATTGTATTCTTTCCCAAAACCCGAAATTTTTTGTTGGTTTATTGTGGGTCCAAATGTTATGGGAGGTAATGAATATACAACTGATTTTAACTCCGTACCTGATAGAATTTTTTTAGGTCCATCCCTTTCAACTGTGCCTTTTCTAAAACGAGATATGTTTCTGCGAAAAGGATGATCACCAGGAAGAAATCTGCGATGACAGTCAAAATAGCACGGTTTTTTTCCATGGACGAGCATAAATTCCTTGTTCTCTCCCATACAGTAAGGACATGATTTCGGCCCATGTTTACTCCAGCCAGATAACATGCCATAAGCCGGGAAGTCACTGATTGTCCACATCAATGCTGCTCTTAGTATGAAATTCTGTTTCACAGCAACATCATAAGTACTAACACCAGTACTCCACATTATATTTAATTCATCAATCAATGGTTTCAAATAAACATCAATATTCTTCTTCGGATGTCCTGGGATTAGTAAGGTCAAAAATATATATGGTTCCTTCATCAATATCCATATAGGTAAATTGTACGGAGTTAAAAAGATAGGCTAACATGAATACTGACTACCATAAGATCCGAATGGACAAAAACCATCAGTGGAAAGACCCAGTCACACATTTCGGGCTTCTAAAGTAAAGGATGGATGCACTCTATCAAAATGTTTCCATGAATCACCATCGGCCGGATGATTCAAGCTTTTACCGGTTTAAATATTCGTTTTGTGCCATGACATCATTGTCGTTGTATTCTTAGACATGAATAAACGCTGAAGTCTGGATGTAAGAGGAAAATATCTCAACTATTTTACAGGAATCAATCCAGACTTTCCATATTGATCTTATTTATACCTTGATTTCGCACAAGTGGGACAACTATCCAATGACTCATTTTCCCCAGAATATAAAATCCAATCATTTGAACAAGCATGAATCTTCTGACAACTAAGTCCTAAATTCTGAACTAGACTCTTACTCTTGTAGTAATTTGCAGGCAAAACATTTCGTTCAGGTAATAGTGTTTTAACCAAAGAAAATATTTGATCAAAACACGTGTTTGACATTACATTATCTGATTTGATAGCCATAAATTTTGCAATTGCTTCTAATTTTCTTATCTTGCAAGCAGGATATAACGCATCCTCAGAAGACCTCAACAACTCATAAAAATCAGAGTGTGCCAACTCAGGAGTTGAATCAATATCATCTTGAGTTTCTGTATGTTGAATAGATGGACCTGCAACATCATGTACTAAATTTTGAAACCGGGATGGATCCAGAATCAAGTTAGTATCACCTTCTGTAGAACTGCGTTCACCATGTTGATACCAAAAAACATAATCTGGTTGAAAACCAAAATGCAAGAGATGTCCCCCAACTTTGTCAAACGTGTCAAATGTTCTCAGTGCACATTTTTTACAAGGACATTTTATTGTTCCTTCTGAAAAAAATTCTAGATTTGATGCCACAAATGTTAAAAAAGTCTCCACACCCTCTATATATACTAGATTTAAACCAGAACCATTTGGATTTCTACATTGATTTATCCATATGCAGTCATCTAATAATGACTGTTGACGACCTCATTGTTCCATATTTTTCTATAAAATATAAAAGCATTACTGGTTCTGAATAATTTTTTAGAAAAAAAACTCAATCAAGGATAATTATAGAGTTTACATTATACACAACTGGCGCAAACTTTTTTTTGGGATAGACTTAAAAATTGACCCTTTAATAATTGAACATGTTAAGAATAAATTAAAACCTGTTACAAATATTGATAATTTTAATATTTTATAGTTTTTTTATTATTTTAATAATACTAATATTATTTTTTCATAAATATTAATTATATAATAATAACATTATTACATTATTAGTATTTTTTATTATTAATATTAAAATAATATAATTTTCTATATTATGTTACAATTCTCCTTTCATTTGTGTGTTTAACATTCTGTCTCCACATGTAATATTTGCATTCACTTTCACCTCTATATTGGTGAGTAGGTTGATAATTTTTAAAAAGAATGCCAATATTACATTTGGAGATAGAAGTTTTCTTAAAACCAATACAGAGATGAAAATATAATTGAGAAAGATAACGATCACGCTAGTTTTCCCAATTAGCTAATTATTACTAATTATTCCTAATTATTGGTAATTATTCCTAATTATTGGTAATTATTACTAATTATTGGTAATTATTCCTAATTATTGGTAATTATTACTATTTATTGGTAATTATTCCTAATTATTTGTAATTATTCCTAATTATTGATAATTATTCCTAATTATTGGTAATTATTCCTAATTATTGGTAATTATTCCTAATTATTGATAATTATTCCTAATTATTGGTAATTATTCCTAATTATTGGTAATTATTCCTAATTATTGGTAATTATTCCTAATTATTGGTAATTATTCCTAATTATTGGTAAATATTGAAAATTATTGGCAATTATTGGTAAATATTGGCAACTATTGGCAATTATTGGTAAATATTTGAAAATATTGGTAATTATTACTAATTATTGTTAATTATTACTAATTATTGTTAACTATTACTAATTATTGTTAATTATTACTAATTATTGGTAATTATTGTTAATTATTGGTAATTATTGTTAATTATTGGTAATTAGTGGTATCTATTGGTAATTTGTGATAATTATTACTAATTATTGGTAATTATTACTAATTATTGGTAATTATTACTAATTATTGGTAATTATTACTAATTATTGGTAATTATTACTAATTATTGGTAATTATTCTTGATTATTGGTAATTATTCCTAATTATTAGTAATTATTCCTAATTATTGGTAATTATTCCTAATTATTGGTAATTATTCCTAATTATTACTAATTATTCCTAATTATTGGTAATTATTCCTTATTATTGGTAAATATTGACAATTATTGGTAATTATTGGTAAATATTGGTAATTATGGGTAATTATTGCCAATTATTACTAATTATTGGTAATTATTGTTAATTATTACTAATTATGGGTAATTATTGTTAATTATTACTAATTATTGGTAATTATTGGTAATTATTACTAATTATTGGTAATTATTGGTAATTATTGTTAATTATTCCAAATTATTGGTAATTATTGGTAATTATTAGTAATTATTGGTAATTATTACTAATCATTGGTAATTATTGGTAATTATTATTAATTGTTACTAATTATTCCTAATTATTGGTAATTATTCCTAATTATTGGTAATTATTGGTTATTATTTTTAATTATTCTTAATTATTCCTAATTATTCTTAATTATTGGTAATTATTCCTAATTATTGGTAATTATTCCTAATTATTGGTAATTATTGGTAATTATTTTTAATTATTCCTAATTATTGGTAATTGTTCCTAATTAATGGTAGTTATTGGTAATTATTATTAATTATTGGTAATTATTCCTAATTATTGGTAATTATTCTTAATTATTGGTAATTATTCCTAATTATTGGGTATTATTCCAAATTATTGGTAAATATTGACAATTATTGGTAATTATTGGTAAATATTGGTACATATTGGTAATTATTGCTAATTATTACTAATTATTGGTAATTATTGGTAATTATTACTAATTATTGGTAATTATTGGTAATTATTAATAATTATTGACAATTATTGGTAAATATTGGTAAATATTGGTAATTATTGGTAATTATTACTAATTATTTGTAATTATTGTCAATTATTACTAATTATTGGTAATTATTGTTAATTATTACTAATTATTAGTAATTATTGGTAATTATTGGTAATTATTGTTAATTATTCCTAATTATTGGTAATTATTGGTAATTATTGGTAATTATTACTAATTATTCCTAATTATTGGTAATTATTCCTAATTATTCCTAATTATTGGTAATTATTGGTAATTATTTCTAATTATTCCTAATTATTGGTAATTATTCCTAATTATTCATAATTATTCGTAATTATTGGTAATTATTCCTAATTATTGGTAATTATTCCTAATTATTGGTAATTATTCCTAATTATTGGTAATTATTCCTAATTATTGGTAATTATTCCTAATTATTGGTAATTATTCCTAATTATTGGCAATTATTCCTAATTATTGGTAATTATTCCTAATTATTGGTAATTATTGGTAATTATTGACAATTATTCGTAATTATTGACAATTATTGGTAATTATTGCTAATTATTACTAATTATTGGTAATTATTGTTAATTATTACGAATTATTGGTAATTATTGGTAATTATTGGTAATTATTGATAAATATTGGTAATTATTGGTAATTATTGGTAATTATTTGTAATTTTTGGTAATTATTACTAATTATTGGTAATTGTTACTAATTATTCCTAATTATTGGTAATTATTCCTAATTATTGGTAATTATTGGTAATTATTATTAATTATTGGTAATTATTCCTAATTATTGGTAATTATTCCTAATTATTGGTAATTATTCCTAATTATTGGTAATTATTCCTAATTATTGGTAATTATTCCTAATTATTGGTAAATATTCCTAATTATTGGTAATTATTCCTAATTATTGGTATTTGCGACGGGATCCCCTTCTCCTTTCATCTCTGTGTTTAATATTCTGTCTCCACATGTAATATTTGCATTCACTTTCACCTCTCTATTGGTGATTAGGCTGATAATTTTGAAAAAGAATGCGAATATTACATGTGGAGACAGAATTTTTCTTAAAACCAATACAGAGATGAAAAGATACTTGAGAAAGATAATGATCACGCCAGTTTTTTCCAATTAGCTAATTATTACTAATTATTCCTAATTATTGGTAATTATTCCTAATTATTGGTAATTATTCCTAATTATTGGTAATTATTCCTAATTATTGGTAATTATTCCTAATTATTGGTAATTATTCCTAATTATTGGTAATTATTCCTAATTATTGGTAATTATTCCTAATTATTGGTAATTATTCCTAATTATTGGTAATTATTCCTAATTATTGGTAATTATTACTAATTATTGGTAATTATTCCTAATTATTGGTAATTATTCCTAATTATTGGTAAATATTGACAATTATTGACAATTATTGGTAAATATGGGTAATTATTGGTAATTATTGGAAAATATTGACAATTATTGACAATTATTGGTAAATATTGGTAAATATTTGTAATTATTGATAATTATTACTAATTATTACGAATTATTGGTAATTATTGTTAATTATTACTAATTACTGGTAATTATTGGTAATTATTGTTAATTATTGTTAATTATTATTAATTATTACTAATTATTACTAATTAATGTTACTTATTACTAATTATTGTTAATTTTTTCTAATTATTACTATTTTTTGAATTATTCCAATTATTACAAAGTATATTCATTAATTACTAATTACATTCATTATCTACAAATTACATTCATTAACTACTAATTACATTCATTAATTACTAATTACTATCTTTAAATAAAATTAAAGTTATTAAATACTAATTACAGTCACTTAATTATTAAATATTGTTAATTACTAATAATGAAATCTAACAAATCAAATTTAATACCTTAATACAACATAATTATATCTAATAAGATATAATAAAAACTAATGTAAAAATATAAAATAAAAACATTAAATAAATATTAAATTAAAATTCAGAAAAAAAACCTTGAACTGGTTTTCGAGCTTTCGATTTGTTGTACTTGTAGGATGATCCCCGCAACCTCCTTCAAATCGACTGGCAAAACAAAACTCACTCAACACATATAAACTAGTAAAAAGTAGTTGAGTTTCAGAAAAATTATCAAGGTTGGTTGTATTTATAGGTTAGATTATTTGCGACGGGGTTTATTGCGACGGTATTCCCATCGCAATTGGTATTATTTGCGACAGGACCGTCGCAAATAACCCCGACCGCATTTATTATGGGCGGCAATAAAAGGGATTATTTGCGACGGGCCCCGTCGCAAATAACCTCTGCCGCCAGGTTATTTGCGACGAGAAGGGGTTCACGTCGCAAATAACCTGTTACCGCCGCCGGTTATTTGCGTCAGGAAGGGGATCCCGTCGCAAATATCTTTCGCGCGATTTGGCGCGCTTTCACGCGAAACCATTTGCGACGGGTGAGAATATTCCGTCGCAAATAACTCTTTATTTGCTACGGGGATTATCCCCCATCGCAAATACCCCGACTACGGGGGTTATTTACGACGGGACATATTCCCGTCGCAAATAACCCGTCGCTAATACCACTTTTTCCCGTAGTGTTAAGCCAAGTCTTCGAAGGGAACTGGCTTCTCAATCATTTTCATCATATGATGAAATTGTATCAAGTGCCATCAAAACAGAGTAGGAATTTGACAGATTGAATCTTTTCAAAGTAAACCAAGATAAGAAGCAGTACTCTAATAACAAAGGAAAAGTAGAAGCACCAAAGAAGATCAAGGGAACAAAGTTATTCCTATTATGTGAGAACTGTGGAAAGAATCATCTTAGGAAATGCTTTAAAGGCATGGGAGTATGCTATAACATCGGAGAAAAGGGTCATCGATCTGATGAATTCAAGGGGAAGAAAAAATTCAATGATATTCAATGCTACAATTGCAGAGAGATGGGACACTATGTAAATGATTGTCCTAAGTGCCAAGCCAACATGCCATAGAAAAATCCAAGGGTACAAGGGGGAGCCTATGCGATTACAACCATGGAGGTTGAAATTCCTAATCACATGGTGGAAGGTACTTTAATTGTTTCCTCAAACTTAGTAAACACTTTATTTGATTCGGGATCATCGCATTCATTTATATCTTCTTAGTTTTCCAAGAAAATTATATATGTCCAATTTGATTTAATAAAGGAGTTTTCAGTAAAAATTCCCTTGGGATGTATCATTGCAAAAAAGGCATGTCGACTAGTCCCCCTCCAGACACCAAAACGTGCTTTAGTTTCTAACCTTACAATCATACCAAGGAATGAATATGATATAATTCTCGATATGGATTGGTTGTCAAATTATGATGCAAATATTTATTGTAAGAAGAAGGATGCAATTTTTGAAAATGGTGTAGAATCCCTTATCTTTAGGGTAGAAACTTCGCCACCTGATTCTTATCTAAAACCACCCCCAGTAGCTCTACTAAATGAAATACTTAGAGAGGAAAGAAAAACCAATATATATTGGTGAGGAAAGAAATATTCAAATTAAAGATGTGCACATAGTGCAAGAGTACATTGATGTATTTCTAGAGGATTTACTTGGACATCCTCTAGAGAGGGAAGTTGAGTTCTCTATTGATTTAATTTCTGATACAATACTTATATCGAATACTCTCTATAGAATGGACACTTTGAAATTAGTAGAGCTAAAGAAACAACAAGAGGATTTCAGTGAAAAGGATTTATTCGACCTAGTGTTTCTCCATGGGGATCCTCTATCCTCTTTGTCAAGAAAAAGGATGGATCCATGGGGCTTTGCATTGATTATAGGGAAATCAATTCTATTACAAAAAAGAATAAGTATAATCTACCCTGGATAGATTACTTATTTGATCAACTTCATGGATCTCAATACTTTTAGAAGATTGAACTTCGATCCGGATATCATCAACTGCATGTGAGGAAGGAAGATATTCCGAAGATAGCATTTCGAACAAGGTATGGGCATTACGAGTTTACATTGATGCCTTTTGGACTGATGAATGCACCATCAATTTTCATGGATTTAATGAATAGAGTTTTCAAGGAATATCTTGATAAATTTTTTGTGGTATTCATCAATGATATCCTCATGTACTGAAAAAGTTTTTAAGACCATGAGAATCACTTGCATATTATTCTGCGTACTCTTAGAAGCAATAAATTATACGGTAAGTTTAGAAAGTGTGAATTCTGGCTTCAATCGGTTTCTTTTCTATCCCATATTGTTTAGAAGGATTGAATTCTAGTTGATCCTATAAAGACAAAGGCAATCAAAGAATGGCCCATGCCAACAAACATAACCAAGGTAGGCAGTTTTATTGGCTTAGCAGGTTACTATCGGCGTTTCATTCAAAAATTTTCCTAACTGGATAACACACTAACCAAGCTCACATGTAAAGGAGGTAAGTTTGTGTGGAAACAAAAATGTATAGAATGCTTCAAATAATTAAAAAGAATATTGGTCAATGCTCCAAATTTGACTCTTCCATCTAGAATTGATGGATTTGTAATATACAGCGATGCATCAAAGAATAGATTGGGTTGCATCCTTATGAAAAACGATGAAGTTATTGCTTATGCATCAAGATAGTTGAATACTCGTGAGAAAAATTATCTAACTCATGACCTTGAGTTAGCAGCCATAATCTTTGCTCTGAAAATATGGAGGCATTATCTCTACGTAAAGAGATATGAGATTTATACAGACCACAAGAGTTTGAAATAAATTTTCACAAAAAAAGAACTCAACAGGAGGCAAAGAAGATGGCTAAAATTACTCAAATATTATGATTGTTCAATACACTACCACCCAACAAAGTCGAATAAGGTCCCAGATGCATTAAACAGAAAAGATCATGGCCTTCTGACTCAAATGAGGATTGAAAGAGATCTTATATTCATGGATCTACTGAAGATGGATATGGGAATTTTTAAGGAAAGGGAAACATCTTTCCTCTTTCAAATGATTGCTAAACCATATTTATTAGAGAAGATAAAGAGCTCTCAATCTGATGATGAGAATCTGAATAAGAAAATTAATTCTGATAAGGATGGGAGACTGGATGACTTCATGTATGAAGTAGGAGTTTTGAAATTTGGGAAGAGGTTATGTGTTCCATAAATACCTGAGCTAAAAAGGAAACTATTAGATGGTTCTCATATCTCAAATTTCTCTATACACCAGGGTATCTGGTTGTGCCCAATTTTACCCTACTGGTAAAAGCGATCGATGTAGTACATGTAGGGGTCGAATCCACAGGGACCGAAGAAGTAACCTTGAGATGCTATGATTGTGTGAAGGATGGGCTATGAAGTAGCCGACTTTGGGTTTGATTTTGGATTTTTTTTAAAGAATACTAATAAACCTAAGTGAAATCAATTAAATGGAAATGGGTTGATCTTAGGATTATGCTCAGGGTGGATTGAATGAATTTTACTTCATTAGACAATTTTGGTTTTATTAATTTTTGATGAATCCATTCTTCAAAAATAACATTACATTCATCATTTTATGGTTTGGTGCTTACTAAACAAAATTACTAATCCTGTATACACTTAGAGAACCAAATTAATGATCTCCCCGAGGTATATGGTCATTTAGTAATTGAATATAGTTTGCTCAAACACAGTAAAGATGAATAGTAGAAATAATTGAAGAATGGATGTCTTAAATTAATTATCCAATTAACAACAATTCGTTCATAAAATAAGATACAATCTAGCCTTTGCATCCTCCTAAGATCATCCCATTAAGGTTTTAGCCCTCCATTGATGGTATACTCTCAATGGTTGGTGGAATATGGCTAACAAGAATTGGATTGAAGAAATTAAAACCGCGGAAATAACGAGCACTCCTCCGTGTGTGTGAATGAAATTCACACCTATGTGTGAACTAATTCATAAAAACACAGAGATATCACTGTGCTTTGTGATAATAAAGTTTTAATAAAATAAATGGAAAATATATAAGTGAATTAAGTTGATTAAGAACATAAAGATACAAAAAAAGAAACTTACATGGAAATGGAAAACATTACAAAGGAAATTTGGAAGCATAACCTTACAATGAAACAGGCAACAAAAGATGATATGAAAAATATCCACCCCTATTAACTTCACCAATATATCCTTATATAGGCATATTAGGAGCCTTAGGTACATCCCCCAACAATTAATTCACCCCCCAATAATTAATAGAGTCAAATGGAGGGTGAATAATCAAAAGGAAATTGATGTTTTGAATTTGACCCGGAAAACTGTCCAGATTCATCCACCATATTGACGTGTGAATTAGAAATTGAAGAAGGCCGAATCCATAGGGGTTGTATATGGTAAATATCGTCTTCAATGTTTCTTCTAGAAGCTCTCAAAAGTTCAGGAACTTTGGCTCATCCGTTTGGAAGTTATGGTCGAAATGGTGGGACGGATTTCTGTGTATTAATGTCGAGTCCACCATTTAAATATCAATTTAAGATCCCTTTATCATCATGAAAACATCAGAATTAGCTCTGGACACAGTTGAATAAAATGATCCTCATATTTTTATATTTCTACTGTATAAATTGGAGCTTCATTGGGCTTGGTTTCTGGGCCCCACATTTGTTTGATGGGCCTTAGGCCCATTATTCTTTTTCCAGAAACTTTCTGCCTTCTGGCACAAAATTCTCCATCTTCCTTTGGGATTCATCCAGCGGACCTAAAATATAAAATGTTCCAAACAAAGTGATCAATCATATACCAAAATTTGAAATTCAGAAAATGAATATAATATTGTCAACAAACAAATGAATGATTGGGCCCAAATTTTCATTTTAAACATGAATTGCATTTTTGATGAGAAATGAAGTTCTGTTAATGTAATGCACTAAAAACAATGTTTATGGACTTTGGAAAAATGAATATAAAGATATTAAAAATTAATATTAGCCACTTACAGTGACTAATCAGTAGAATCATGATTTATAGAGATCTGAAGGAATATTTTTTGTGGGATAATATGAAGCGGTAAATTGCTGACTACGTGTCAAGATGTCTAGTTTGTCAACAGGTGAAGGTAGGGAGACAACATCCCAAAGGAGTGATGAAACCTCTACCTATTCCTATGTGGAAGTGGTATAACATTACGATGGATTTTGTCACCGGACTACTGAGGACACCTAGAAGGAATGATGCAATATGGGTAATTGTTGATTGTCTCATAAAATCAGCACATTTCCTTCCTATAAGAGAGGATTTTCCACTTGATAGCTTGGTTAGACTTTATATTAATGAATTTGTAAGACTTAATTGTGCACATATATCAATTGTATCTAATCGAGATCCCTGGTTTACATCAAAATTCTAGAAAAGTCTCCATAAAGTTTTGAATACTGAGCTTCATATGAGTACTTCTTATCGCCCCCAAACTGATGGACATTCTGGAAGGACTATTCAAACATTAGAAGACATGCTGAGGTCATGATCTCTTGACTTCCAAGGTATGTGGTATCAATACTTCCCTTTGGTGGAATTTTCTTACAACAATAGTTTCCATTCTAATATTCAAATGGCTCCATATGAAGCATTATATAGAAAGAGATGTCGAACTCCAACTTGTTGGGATGAAGTTGGTGAGAGGAAACTTATAGGCCCAAAACTTATTGAAGATACCACAACAAAGGTGAAGAAAATACAAGACCATATTAAAGAATCCCAAATTAGGCAGAAGAGTTATGCTGACAACCGAAGAAAGGACTTAGAATTCCAAGGGGGAGATCATGTATTTCTGAAAGTATCTCCATGGAAGGGTGTCTTAAGGTTCTGTAAGAAAGGGAAACTGAGCCCCAGTTACATCGGACCATTTGAAATTCTGGAAAGAATCAGAGCTGTAGCTTACCGTTTAGTGACGACGCCAAATCTCTCCAGACTTTATGATGTGTTCCACGTGTCATTGTTAAATAAATACATGCCAAAACCAACGCATGTACTCACATATGAAGAAATTGAACTGGAACCTGATTTCTCATACTATGAAAAGCCTATCGGGATTCTTGACACAAGGGAGAAGGTATTGAGAAAACAATATGGGAACCTAAGGATGTTATGAAAATTAATCACCCACATCTTTTTGGTGAGTTTCATACATAAAATTTCGAGGATGAAATTTATGAAGGAGGGAATAATGTAGCACCCCAAACACTTCATGGTATGTTTCTCTTAAATACATTCTAGTTATAGCCTATATTTCATGAATCATTGAGACTATATGGAAGAATGAATGGTTACTTATAGAAGATATCCATAACCTATCCATTAAACTTAAATTTTCCAACACTGCGATTTGAATTTTAAAAATCTAACAGACACGGTTGTGTTCAAGATGATATTTAGTGTCTGATAGAATTAACTTAATTTTTAGTGAATATTAACTTACACTTATGAATATTAACATGCCCTTATGAATAGTAACTTACTCTTATGAATAGTAATATGAATTTTATGAATAGTATCCATACCCTTGAGTGTATAAGTGAACTCAGACACCTTAAAAATGAAGATGAATATTTTAAGTGTTTATATTTTTTGATTAAATAATGATTTTAATTAAATATTTAATTAATCATATTTAGGAAATTATTTTTGAAAAATGGACATCATTTTTTGATTCTACATGTTGAAAAATGGTTAGGATGAATTTTTGATATTTTTCTAAAATACATAAATTTCTTATGAATAGTAAAATCCGGTAATTCCCAATAAATGCTAAATAATGGATTAATTGATTCATTGATGATGATATGCTGATGTAAGCCCAATTAATCCAGATTTACATGATAAAATTAAATTTCTTGGTCATGGAATACTAACTATTCCTTGTCTTATGGAGAAATAATAAATTAATGAATTTTATATTAAGAAAACTCCTCTCTCCTCCACTATATAAACCACCCCTCGCCCCCTCTTCCTCCCACACCACTCAAGCTTCAATACTTGCCTAAATTCTGAAAAATACTCTCCCCAATACTTATCCCCACATTCAAGACCTTCTGGTCTCACCAAAAGACCAAAAATAGTGTCCTTAAGGAGATTCTCAAGGAGTACCCAAGAGGTGAACCTTCCTTCTCTTTTCTTCAATTTCTTTTACAAAGTTCCATTATTTTGTTCTCCCTTCTCACCTCCCCTCATCCAAATTCCATGATAATTCCAGTACCTTACATGTACTATATTTTCATTGTGCGAATGTAATATTTCATCATAGTCTCTCTTTATCCCCTCCTTTTAAACAATAAATTCAAACACCGTCTGAGATGTGTAAATTTATCACACTCAAGGAAGATGGGTTTTCAATTTACATTACTATCTTCAATACTGGTCATAAAACCCTTTAAATGGATATACCAGGTCATAATATATGTATCTTATCTTGATTAATGTTCTGGAATCTTTACATGTTCATAATATGGAATAATAATACAAAACAAGTTTATTGTGCACAAAACCGCCAAGCCAAATCCAAGCGTTTATTTTTAACTCATTGAATGAATCATCCTCATGGTATATAACCAGAATGATTATAAGATCATTTATATCTCTTTAATTTCACTAATAATTTATATTAACAATTTTGGATGTTTAAGCACATTTTAGATGAACTTCCATTCATGAATACAAGTAAACAAATCATGAAACCAAGTAAGAAAATGCTTCCAAAACAATAAAATTGAATCTCTTAAACCCATAAAAAATGGACATTAATGAACTTAATAAGTTTATACCATATCAATTAAATGTTTATGAGGTACTTTAATTATTAATTAATGAATCTAAATTTGATTATTCTGGTCGTTAAGAACAAACAAGAACACCTTTGAGCATAAGGTAAGGGATCATCTCTCTCGCTTTTGTTCAAGAATATCCTTACATTGTGCTCTTTTTTTTAATTTATGATGATGGGTTATGTTTTCGCACCTCCCCCATACTTACCTTGTGACATATAAATAATTTAATACCCCTTTACCTATCATTAATCCCTTGAAAAAACACTTGTTACCATGCTGAAATGTTTGTAAGGGGTCTTTCTCATCTCACTTTCAATTCTATGGGATTTTCATTGTTTACCTCTTATTTCTTATATGTGGTATAGGTATAATACTATTTTATAGATATTATAATGATTATTTTTATATTCATGGTATTATGTGATCCATTGGGTGGTTATTAACTTTTGTTCATACGACTCAATTTAATACAATGTGGTAACGAGCTTTGTCTCAATTTTCACTTTATTGTGACTTGCTTAGTATCGTGCACCTACTCTTTCTTATGTGGTGTACCTAATGCCCATTTGAGATCACTTTTCAATTGAAATTATATTCCATTTAAATTTCCATATTCCCATATCATGGATATGATTACTGTCTAAGTTGTACATCATTTTACATACGGTATATATTTTGAATGTTGTTTTGACTGTGGAAATATTGATGAATCTGTATCCTCTATTTAATACGGATAATGTAAAGTCATATTTATCTTATTTTGAACTATTTATAACGAATTATTTGGATGTAGAGGTGGGTGGGGCCGCTATAGTCCCTCGATGCATCGGTAGGTATCATGAGACAAATCAGTTTGGCGACAAACCCTTCGAGTTTGTTTCCAAAAATCAGACAGGTTTCTACCCATAGAACTAAACTATTTTAACAGTATTATGGTTTCATGTTCCAGATACATGAAATAAAATTAATAAGCATTCTCTTTATTCATTATCGGTTGTTATTATTATCTATGTGGTTTTCACTATGACAAAATCTATGGATGCAATTTCATTCTCAGTTTATTAATGGCATTAGTTTTTCATTTATTCACCATTCCATATTGATTTTGTCAGATTTATTATGATTCACTCATTATTGTATTCATGCTTCCACTATTTGTAACCCTTATTGATCATTTGAGCTCACCCCTTTCATTTTTTACCTTCAACAGGTGATGAAGAGAAGGTCATTTATTGAGGTCATGTGGTTGCAGTTTTAATTTTGTTATGTATTGTATCTTGTAACCTTTTTCAATGTAATTTGTGTTACATCTATGTATCAAGTTTCTTCAAGACTACTAAATTGATTGTTCCTTTGGGATTTTCATTTCTTTTAACCATTGAAATATCACAAGTAATGCACTGGCTCCTTTCTAGAGGGTTCAGGGCATTACATTTATTTATTTTATTGAATATTGAATAAATATTTATTTACTAGTTTTTTAATAAAATATTTATTTAAGAGAATAAAATATTTATTTGGGCTTTCAATAAATACCAGAGGATTTCGAACGGACCAAGATCATTTCTATTGGTAAAATAATTATTTAGGAGTCAGTAAATATTATTTATCCATTTTTTTCAAGTTGCAGCACCACAAAATAATAATAATATTATTATTATTAGTATTATTTTGCATGGTATTTTATTAATGTTTATAATTATAGTTAATGGATATTATGTAATTAAATATTGTAACTAAAATACCAACTCTATAAATAAATGGCCATGTCTATTGTGTAATGAATTCAAAACCAATTCCATGTTTGGGAATAGAAAATTGTTGCGCATAATGAATTCTCTCTCGACTCCTACTCCTCTCTCCCTCTTAATAATGAGAAATCAAAGAGATAATTTCTTCAAAACTAAAGGAGAAAACAAAAATTAACAACATAAGACATTCGATTCATTGTACTATCGCCTAGAGAACAAGTGGTATTTCTCCGAGTCTATTGGTGCATGTGTGGATCACCTATAGAGGAATTCTACCATTAGGACCCCACAAGAGAAATGAAGGAAATAAGAAATTTTCTTTTTGAACGATCAAAAATCATCAATGAAGAAAGTTCCTAAGTCCATGTATTTATTTCCTTAGATATTAAATAAATTAATTATAAATTTGGCATGAAATATCCTCTCTCTTAGTTTTGGGAAACAATTATTAAAATAAATTTAATATATAACCCTCCACTGCAATGCTTTTGATGCACCTGGAACCAACAAGTTGTATCAAAGTGATCATATTTAAATTTATAATTATTTATTTTATTTTTGATCTCTGTGAAATCAAGGTTAAATTTTTATTTCATGTTATTCTTTATTTAATAAATTTTTAATTAAAATGTTATCGACATATTAACCTTGTTCGTTCAGTGTTTCATTCTCTTAGAGATTTAAGAAAAATTGAAGAATGCCCAGAGATTTGATTAGGAAGTTCCAAATCTTTGGTTGGTAAAGCCGGGTTACATGACGTGCGCCCGAAGCACATGTCATATACCCATGTTCAATGTATCTAGATGCACCGAGTAATTAAAAACATGTGGTGATTTTATTTCACACCACATGTTGAATAGGCCATCCTGGAAGGTAGAAAGTGGATACATGGTGTGTAGCTGGAATCTACACTCTGTGTAGTCTAGCTGAGTTAACGCGTCGAAACCCCATGCGTGTGACTTAGATATATAGAAACTGAGGTACATGGAATGTCACTGGATTTATATTCCATGTAGTTTTCCAAAAATGGAAAATTTTAAAAGTACATTAGATTAGAAAAATTGCAGCAATAAAACCTTATTTTATTGATTAAAACATAGTTGTGTGTTTGAAAATTTAATAATTGTTTTAAAAAAATTAATTTATTAATTAATTTATTATAATAAATATGTCATTAATGGTTCTTCCATTTATTTTTCATGAATTAAAAATTGATGGGTATCTCTCGTTATGTTCCGATGATCGTTAATATGAAAAGGAATTAATTAATTGATTAATTAATTAATACAAGCACATTCATCTTAATAATAAAGAATGAAAAAAGAAATGATTTCTATCAATTACTTATTTCATATTCATTGCATGTATGACTAATCATGAGCTTAACCAAGACCTATGTATATGTTGGCATTTAATTAATTAAACTTATTGTATGTTTTGAAAATATTTAATATTAAATTAAAATATGGTCTATGAGTCATCCCTCCCTCCATTATTATGTAGGACCTGTGTGTCTAACGATATTTATGAAATTCCCTTTAACTAATCCTTTGTCTCCCCTCACCTGTGTGTGAGTAATAAATATTTGTAATTAATAGAATGTCCTAAGGCATGTGGAGACGGTTCAAGATGAAACAATAATGACACCAACTTAGTGATACATAGGTGGGCATGTGGAATGTTATAGCTCATGCCAAGTCTGACATAAAGAGTTATTTATATTTTTCCATATGATGATTTAATGTCCTCTCATTAAGTCAACCATCAGATAAGCTCATGATCGGGTCATTTAATTTCTTATTTATTTTCTATATATTTAATTAAAATTATATTTATTGATGCAATACAACGATCACATAAATAAATGAATTAATATTCAAATATTAAATTTAAATAAAATCTATTATGCATAAATATTGTATCCAAAAAAATTTAATTAATTAAGTAAAAATATACTTAAATATTAACAATACATGTAAATGATAAAACAAGATAAAAATTTATGCATTATAAATTAAAATACCTCAATCTAATATTAACTCAGAATATTAATTTTGTTACTTAATTAGGAACAAAACTCAACAGAACTATGTGTTTTACCAACCCTTTTTGGGATACTTTATTTTATAAGGGGAGTTTTTATGAAGGTTTCAGGTTGACTTAACCATTTTACATTAATAGGAGTATCCCTTGCTAGACTTTTTGTAACTTGGAGGCATGTTTTGAGAAAATAAAATGCAAGATTTATGGATTGGGGAGTCTATTCAATAGATCATGTAACATCCCAAGTAAGTAATGAATAATAGATATTTTTATCTATGTCTATTAATGAATTAGATAGTGTTTTAGAGGCTTAAAATGAAAATAAATCCAATCTTAAGCATGGAATACACTAATATTTTTAAAAGATTGTTTTACTGACTTTTGATGGCAAACCATTTTTTGAATCTATCTTTTGACAATTTTATAAACTATGCTTTTTAAAATAAACTTATTCTCTATTATTGGGACATCAAAATTTACTTTGTGTGATTTTTTGGTATTTTTCTGACAATGTTCATTTTTTAATGAATAGTGAAAAATACTGCATTTTACATCAAAACTGCTTCTTAATCTAATTTATTTATATGATTAGATTTACTTTTGAATTAGTATTAATGTGTAATTAGAATATATTTTTACCATTTAATCCAATGGTGGTCATTGGAATCAATTTCACTTTGAAATTGGACTTAAACTGGTGTCAATCTTTTGATACTTATTGTTTCATAAAAACACGCTATTTGCTCTAACAGCGGGAATTAATTATTAAATTAATTAATGTGACTTATATGTTTTTAATTTTGTAAAATATACTTCATTTTTGAATTCGGAATATCAAATATAGCTTAGGGTGCATTTTTGGTAATTTTCTGAAAAACTCCAATTTTTGATGAATAGTGAAACCACTAAGTGGTAATCAAGCAAACTGATTTTTCAGTTAAATGAAAGTTTACCACTAATGTGTGTTGAATTTTTAAAATCCGACATACATGGCTGTCATTAGTATGTAAAATGTGGTTCAATGGGATGAAAATAATTTTTTGGTGAATAGTAACTTTTTTTCATTAATCGCGATTAGAGGTAATTAGTGTAATTTAAGGTAAAAATGATATTATAAAAATATGAAAACACTATGAAACTTGTCCTACCCCTATTGGTTGTGTCATGTCCGACCAAGAAAACTCATGGGTCGATTTAGGGAATCCCATGGAGCCACTTGGGTGAGATAATGACTTTAATGCCTTTTTTTTTAAATAAAGGTGAAAATGACACTAACATAAATAGTTTTACTAAAACAATTTTTAGAAAGGGTTATACTAATAATATTTTTGTCTATAAATATTCATTAGAAAGATAAAAAGATTTCCTGCATCATATTATTTTTTTATAATTTTTAGACATTAAATAAATTAAATTATTTATGGCATCATGATGACGCAGCGATGACCTCATTATTTAACGATTAAAATAAAATGGAAAGATAATGTAATATCTAAGACCTACACTTGTCCAAACCCTATTGGTTGGGTAGATTTAGAATCCTTATCATCTTATCTTAGAAATATATCAATTTGGGACCTTAGAAATTCGAAACACTTTTGAAAATAAAATAATAGTTTCATGATTTCCAAAAGTGCCCCTCCTCTCCTCTTATAAAAGGCCCCCACCTCTACCTCATTTCACACACTCCTCAAGCCTTTGGCTCGGCCATCCCCTACCCATTTACTCTCTCCACATCCCTCTACTCATCCTAGAGGATTCCCTTTGGGCAGAATCCTTTCAAAGGAAGCCTTTAGGCTCAAATCAAAAGGAGTTACACTTTTAAAGGTAATTCATTCTCTCATGTTCATTTGTTTTATTTTGCTTCTCCAACCCCCTAAACTATTTTTATTTACTTATTTTGTAACAACACCAGTATCTTCAATATACTAGGATATTTTTATAAGATTTATTCGAGCTACACTCTCACACAACTACATCAAATGGTTAAATAACATACGGTTTTCGTGGATGGCGAAATTCTGCCTCCCAAAACAATGATTGTTCAATACTCATTTAACACCTTCAAAGGTGGCCATTATGATGTCACTATTTTTATATATGATATATATTATGTTTATTATTTCCTTAAGCTTCTGTATTTTTCATTTATGGCATACCATTATTGTTTCCATTATGGTTAAACACGATATCTTCATTTTAGGAAGTGCGGACTACCGCCCCCTGAAAGTGATTTGATTCATTAATACCATATGTGGGATGTGTAAAGGATAAAGTTAATGATATTATATATGTTATTATACTGGAATTATAATATACTCTCATATCATTATGATTCCATTCCAGAAATACGAAATAAAAATGGAAGTAGCGTTCATGCGTACGTACGGCTTACCGTCTCCATAAACGGTGCATTTCATTTCTTACCTCTAAATGTGATTTAATATTATAAATACATGTATATGATGAATATATATGATATATATGTTATCCAAATCATTAATATCATTCTGTATATAACAAACCTTTGACCAAATTAACAACATGTAAGTGTAAGAAGTCTATTTTTGACTTAAGAACCAAATACCGACAAAATGAACATTATTAACATAAATGATTACATGATGTTCATAACATGGTATAAAAGGAATAATGAACTTGAAAAAGGTTCTTAAGCAAGTATAGATTAACTCAAGTTTATTATTCAGGAGATTAAAGAACGGTCGGGTCAAGTCGGATACGAGGTATGGGACTTCGTCTCAATCTCCTTTCATTGAGGCATATATTGTTTTATACACAACCTTCTTTTATACGGTGTATAAACCCCTTTGACTTTTACGTTTATTCAAAAGGAATCTTTTTTATACGAAGCGTTTACTAAATGACAAAAGGGAATGTTTTTGTCGTACGTATGCGGCGACAACGACTTCTCCACCGTCGTGACCGTTATTTCAGTTTCGGCTTCCTCTATAAGCCATACCTTCTTTTTAAAAGAAAAATAAATACCATGTTTTACTTTTCTTTTCTTTTGGTATCAAAAATGGTTTTCATAATGTTTGTATAACAATGTGTTGTATTGATATCTTGTGATTGAAAGGTGGGAATGTTATGTTTCCTTTATGGATGTTTTATGTGATATGATTATGTTGAGGTTCTTGGGAATTATTATGAAAACGGGTGGTTCTGTGATAAAATAAGGGTGGGTGAGCCCGATATAGCTCTCCAATTCATTGGGTAATGTGAAGGAGTGAAACGTTAAGGTTTCTCCGAAGAGATTTAGGGAATATACTGTGATGGGTATTCCAAACGTAACCAAGAGGGTTACTCCCTACGTAAGAATGTTATGAATGCCTCAAGTTACCTTTATGTCTTATGATTTCAATGATTTACTCATGATTTGATGAGGTATGTTAATGTGCTTATGTTTTATGGGTAAATTATGATTTCAATCTTATGTATATATGTACCCATGTTTCCTTTCCATGTTTTTATAACCCATACTGAGCTTTTTATGCTCATCCCAAGTTTTTTTTGAAATGATTTTCACAGGTCAAGGGAAAGGTACATGATATGATGATAGTGTCAAGGAAGTGTCAAGAAAGAATCCATGTTTTATTTTAAATATGTTTCCATTGATGGGAATGAAGAATACTATCTTTATGTAACCACTTTGTTTATATGTGGAATGTAATGCAAGTTTTATGATCTAATTCTCTAAAACTCTAAACCCGAAAAGATCCTCAATCTGTAATATTGTAATAACTCAAGATTAAGTAAGGTTTAAGGTTGGGGCCTTATAGATCAAGGAGATTCAAGCCCACACTTGGAAAAGACATGCCGACCTAAATACCTTCAAAATAGCTTGAAAACCCCTTGTTGTGGTTATGCGAAGGGGAATATAGATCATCGACACAAGAATGTACTAGAAACTAGACATTCCATGTTCAATAGTGACTACTATTTGGACTTTATAAAATAGTGGAAGATTTAATAAAATAAATTAATTTATAATTTTTCATAAAATTTGAAATCATGAAATGTACTAATAATATGCTTTTTTAATTTTAAAATAAAATGAAAATAATGTCATCCACACTATCCCTATGATAAATATTGGATAAATAAAATATTATCATTGGTAGTAACTTCTAGGAGTGGTTTATAAGCCTTTGGTTTGTTTTACTCCATGAATAGAAATCTTAAATGCAAGATTCCTCAATTCCTGATCCGCCTACTAAAAAGGTGAGTAATGAATAGTTCCTAGTCTATGAAAAACATATTAACAATTCAATCGATGTTCAATGTTTTATGCTTTCATATATGTCTAGATAAATAATGAATTCTCATGAAAACATTGATGCATATATAATGCTTGAGCACCTATGTGGTCATTACTAGGAGAGATATAGAAAAGAACAATTTGAAATTTACAAGTTCTCTTTTAGAGTAAGATTGGAAATGGTTCCCTAATTGGTCCTCATATAGTCAAGATCATTGGATATATTGAGCGCCTAGAGGTTCTAGGGTTTAAACTCCTTGAAGAACTGGGCACTGATATCATTCTAGAATAACTCTCTTAGATATTCTCTAGTTTTGTTGTGAATTTTAATATGAAAAACATTAAGAAGTATCTGACAGATCTTCGTATCCTCCTTCACCAAGTAGATAAATATATGAAGAACAAAAATCCTTCTATCCTTATGTATAAAAACATAAAAGGGAAAGCATAGATATTTAATCCCAAAGGTTTTTCACACACTTACAAGAAGAAGAAGACCAAAGGGGAAGTAGGGTAACAAGATGTTGTCTATTTCACATGTGGTAAGAAGGGACACTATAAAAAAAATTTACTCATCTAAATAATAAAGGGGAAGCTTCATGTTCAATTTTTATCGAGTGAAATTTATCTATTTATACAAATTAGAAATTAGATAAAACTTTTGGTTCTCAAACATGTATTCAAATATAGGAACCAAGTAGATTCATAAAAATTGAACGAGGGGAGGTAGATCTAGGAGTAGGCAATAGAGATAAACTTTCTATTGTAGCTATCGGGGACTACCACCTCACATTTCAAGCTAAAATGATCTTAGTTTTAAAGGGTTGTTATTATGTTCCTTTAGTTACTAAAAACATTATTTTTGTATCTAAACTAGATACCAATGGATTCATTTTCAAATTTGGAAACAAATATTTCTTCTTTTATAAAGATAACATTTTTTATGGTAAGGAGCATTTAAATACATATCTTTAGGTATTGGATTACATGAATAAAGAAATGAAAATCGATAATGAAGTTACTTCACATGACTATTACCACGCCCAAATTTGGCATCATCGACTAGGTCATGTAAATGAAAAATGGTTGACAAAATTATAGCAAGATGGATATTTAGATTCTTTCTAACTAAAACCCCTTGGTGTATGTCATGCATATTTACAAGGAAAAATAACCAAATCCCCATTTAGTGGGAAATGTGAAAGGGCTGAATAGATTCTTAAATTAGTTCGTACCAATGTGTGTAGACCATTTTCTATTGAAGAAAGGGGTGGGTACTCATAATTCGTAACTTTTAAAGATGATTTTAGTAGATAAGGATATATTTACTTAATAAGTTATAAGTTGGATTCTTTTGATAAATTCATGGAATGCAAGAAATAATTTGAGAACTATCTTGGTAGGAAGATTATGAAACCCCACTCAGACTATGGTGGAGAATATCTTAATCAAGACTTCATTGATTAATTGTAGGTGTTTGGGATCCTATCCCAATTCACTTCTCCTTACAAACCTTATTGTAACGGTGTTAGTGAAAGTATGAATCATACCTTATTGGACATGGTGAGATCAATAATTAGTCATGTGAGTCTTCCATTATCCTTTTGGGGATATGTGTTACAAAAAACGGTATACTTACTAAAACAAGTACCAACTAAATAGATAAATTGTATTCCTTATGAATTTTGTAGTGGAATAAAAACCATTTTATCGAATTTACATGTGTGGGGAAGTGAAGCATTTTTTAAGGCCTCTTCAGGTAACAAACATGCACCCTGAGGAACAAAGTGTACCTTTATTGAATACCCTAAGGAAACAAGGGTATATTATCTATAAGAACCCTTAGGAAAAAACGTTATACTGGAAAGACAATCCATATTTTTTGAGAGGGATAACAACTCCAAAATAGATAGTGGGAGCAAGATAAACTTCGATGAATTCAAGGCTCAAGGAACACAAGAGTTGGTATGTGATCAGATTCCACAAAGCCCAATGGAAGAATAAATTATTCCAGAGGCACAAGTACCTCATAAGAGTACAAGAGAGGTTAGAGAACCAGGATGATATAGTTTTCTATTTACCTAGTATGGTGAGTCATTATTAGTTAATAATGTTGATCCTCTAACTTAAAAGTAAGTATTAAGTGTAACATATTTTTCCAAGTGTCAAGAAGACATGAATTCCGAAATGGATTCCATGTACCAAAACCATGGCGAGATTTTGGTATATCCTCTAGTGGATGTAAATCCCATTGGTTGGAAATGGATTTTCAAGAATAAACTAGACATGGGAGGATAAGTTAGTACATAAAAGGTGCGACTGGTTGCCAAAGGTTTTAAACAATATCAAGTAATTGAAAATGGTGAAAACTTTTCACAAGTTACAATTCCAAAATCCATCAGAATTATACTTTCCATTGTGTCTTACCATGAATACAAGATTTGGAAAATGGATTTCAAAACAACCTTCCTTAATAGTAACCTTTAGGAATATGTTTACATGACACAACCTAAAGGGTTTGTGACTCAAAAGGATTCTAATAAGATATGCAAGTTGAAAAAAATCCATTTATGGATTAAAGTAAGAATCCATTTCATGGAACATTTGTGTTGATAAATCTATTAGGGGATTTGGTTTTATAAATAATGAATGTGATCCTTTTGTTTAAAAATGGTTTAGTGAGAGTGTAGATGTTTTCTTAATAGTATATGTTGATGACATAATACTTATTGGAAATGAAATACCTTTCTTACGGTCTTCTAAGGTGTGGTTGAATAAATGTTTTTCCATGAATGACTTGGGTGAGGCAGCATATATTCTTGGGATCAAGATATATCTTGATAGATCCAAGAGTTTTCTTGCCCTATGTCAACGTATATACATTGACAAGATACTGAATAGATTCTGTATGGAACAATTCAAGAGGGGATTGTTTTTAGTGTCACATGGAATTCATATTTTCATGAAAATGTGTCCATATACCCATGAGGAACGAAATATAATGGCAAGGATTCCATATTCATCATAAATTGGGTCAGTCATGTATGTTACGCTATGTACTGGACCTAATGTAGCCAATGGATTAAGTGTGGTAGGAAGATATCAAGTTGATCTGGGTTACCACCATTGGATGGAAGTTAACACTATCCTTAAGTATATGATTAGTACTAAGGATATTTTCCTAGTTTATAGAGGAAATAAGAAACTATTCATTAAAGGATATGCGAATGTTAGTTTACAAACTTATCAAGAAGACTTGAAGTCAAAAATGTGTTGCATATTCACTTTGAATGGTGGTGTTGTGAGCTGGAAGATCTCAAAGAAGGATATGGTCATAGATTCTATAGTAGAATCCAAGTATATTGCAGCTTCAAATGAAGCTAAAGAAGAATTTTGGATACACAATTTCTTACAAGAGGTTGATTTGGTACCTAGCAGTAAAGATCTCATCACACTCTATTTTGATAATACCGCAGCAGTGGTTCTCACAAAATAGACAAGGTCACATCAACGGATGAAGAACATACTTAAGAAGTATCATCTCTTGAGGGATTTTTCTTGGATAGGTGAGGTTGTAGTGCACAATATTTCCATAGAAGACAATGTGGCGTACCTCTTGACTAAAACTTATACTCAACAGAAACATGATTATCATGTGAGGTCTAGCGAACTGAAAGTTGTATCAAATTTGATCTAGTTAAAGTGGGAGTTTATTAGAGTTTGTGTCCATGAACCAACTATTTTTAATTTGTTTACATGAATATTTTATGTATTAAATATTAAATTAAACAAATTATTATATATTTTTCATTGTTCTTCATGACATTAATGTAATAATTTCCTAGAGTATGTGTCACATTGATAAGGTCATAGTAGTTCCCCTATATAATGAGAACCATGAAGTGATATGAAAATATTCTTAATATAGTTATATGGTTGGATAACATACTCTGAAGGCATACATAGTATATATAATTTCATGTGTGAGTACTCATAAGCAGATGATACTTCTTCTCATAAATTTTGCACTTTGTAATCTCCAAGATGGGAGATTATGAGAATAGACCCACCAGTAGGAATTCCACTTATTTTGGTGTCATTAGATATTCCTATCTATGAGCATGTGTAATGGTCCTTAGAATTTAATATTATCATTAATGTATTCCATGACTCACGTACTTAGATTTTCTAATGAAAGTTGTCATGCCATATGTTGGAGGAAAGTAGGGTACGTTGGGTGCGTCATGAATGACATGTTATTAATGGATAAGTCACGGATGGATTTGTCCCTTATATCTTTATGGAAGATGATATCTCAACCATTTGATTTAAATAGAATTGTCTCCATAAATTCCATGTCCATGGTGTAACTATTAGTTTATTAGATATAGTCGAAGAATGATGTGTTGAGCATATAGGTTCATGACACCATCATGAAACCTACTTAATGAGATATTATGATAAAGAGATTATATTAAATAGTGATCATTCATATTTGGTTGTGATCATTGTGACTTTAATTTCTTTCTCTTGGGTGCATTGACCCATTTCTAGACAGTAATCTTGGACTTTAGGAAAGCCCACCTAATGCCAATTAGAAATAATACTAGAGGGTCACACAGTAAGTGTTTCTGTTGTTCTCGATTAAATTTTATTTGAATTTAATTAATGGAATAAATATTATTCTTAAGACTGGGGAATAATTTCATTCAATTTATATTTATCTCATAAATTAAATAAATATTTATTTCTCAAATTGTGAATAAAATTTACTTATTTATTTTAATGAATATTTAATAAATATTTATTTACTAGTCTGTGAAAAAAAATATGTATTTAAGAGAATAAGATATTTATTCAGGTGTTCAATAAATTCAAGAGGAGTTCGAATAGACCAGGACTCTGTCCGGTGATAAAATAATTATTTACGAGTCAGTAAATATTATTTATCCATTTTACGCACGTTCACGCACCAAATAAAATAATAATATTATAATTATTATGTGGAATGATGTTTCATTAATGGTTATAATTATATTTAATGATTGTTATGAAATTTAATTTTGAAACCAAAATCCTAGCTCTATAAATATATGATTGTGTTTATTGTTTAATGCATTCGAAACCAATTCCACGTTTAGGAATAGAGAATTGTTGCGCACAATGGATTCTCACTCCACTCCCCCTCCCCCCTCTCTCTCTCTCTTTTAACAATGAGAAAACCAAGAGATAATTTCTTCAAGACAAAAGAACAAGTGATCAAGAACAACAAAAAATTATAAACTTTTATTAATAAAAATATAGAAACATGAAAGAACACAGGCTAAAAAGTTCACGGTGGCTGAAAATGATGAAGACCGAGGGAATCCCCTTGAAAAATCATAGAACACTCAATAGGAAGAGAACATACGCTATAAAAAACAAAATCCTTTCATCCCGATTACTTTTAGAAGCCATGAGATCTGCAAGCATATTACCCTCACACCATGTATGAAGAACCAATATATTTTAATGAATGAAATCCTTGCAAGCACGGATGAAATAGATAATATTCCAGGGGAAATCCACTTTACCTTTCAGGGCATTTATCACAATAGAAAAATCCCATTCAATTTCTGATAGACGAATAGATCTTTCCCTACACATATTGAGACCTTGGAGTAGTGCTAAAGCCTTAGCCACCACTGAATTACCCTCCCCAAAGTAAGAATAAAATGCCACAATAACCGAACCACTATCATCCCGAACAATACCGCCACAGCGCATGAATCCATGCACACAAGAACCATCTGTATTTAATTTTAACCCATTGATAGAAGGATTCCATCGCACACATATGCTAGAATACCTCCACACATAAATTTTAGCATCTGTCAAAATAAAAGGTGAAACAAAAGAATGAAAACCCAAAGAACTAGTCACACCTTTACACTACCGCACAAATGTAGAGATAAGGGACAAAAATTTTCAATTGATATACTACAAGTTATGAAGTATTCCTTGATGAGAAGTATCATTTTGTGTTTCCCCTAATTTCCAACAAGTAGCAAGGATGAGTAAAGACCACCCCTTGTCTTGCACACAATCCCTCTCCTGTGAATCCAAACATGACTGAAGAAATTCTTCCATTGTCCCCACACACCCACTGAAATCCAAAAAACTAGCAACACGAACCCATAGATGAACAGCCCAATCACTTCTGCAAAAAAGATGAAAAACAGTCTCTGAATGAGAGAACAAGCGGCATTTACATTTTGAAACAAGAGGAATTTAAATCCATTGAATATTATCATCAGTAGAAATAGCACCATTACGGATTCTCTAGAGAAGAAAACTAAATTTAGGAGAGAGGTCTTTACACCAAAGCAGGATATTTGATTCACTGCGCGAGAACCCATAGAATGAGTGGCATTTCTGAGAGACCATTGGAGCATGTGTGGATCACTGGTAGGGGGATTCTTCCCTTGGATCCTCACAAGCACAACAAAGACAGTCTAGAAGGGTATTTTTTGAGGATCAACAATAATCAATGAATAAAGTTCCTAAGCCTAGGTATTTATTTCTTCATATATTAAATAAATTAATTATAAATTTGATATGAAGGATCCTCTCTCTTGGTTTTAGGAAATGATTATTAAAAGAAATTTTAATTTATCACCCTCCACCGCAACACTTCTACTGTTCTCATAACCAATTGTATTTACTTATTTACATTTATTTAAATCATCTTAAATGTACTCATAAAGTTAAATTTGTTATATTTTTTATCATGTTAAATTTTTTAATATGTGTTTCTCAAATAATAAATGATGTTCAATCCAAACATTCTATTTATGGAAACATTCAAATCCTGGTAATCTATTCAATAAAAACTAATTGTATACATTATTCATAACCAATGCTTGTCTAATTAATTATTCATGTTTCTTAAATCCAGGTCTATTGTATAAACTATTATATAAACTATACATAGTAATTAATCATATAATTCTTTATTTCTAGTTTCATATTTTAGTTCGACACCTCAGTCATCTTCCAAACTTACCAGTATAACATCAATATCATTTGTGACTGGTTATTCGACTCTACAAATATTTCATAACAAAAAAACTCTAATTCTGGTCAGTTGATTTTTCAAGTTATCTACTATCATCATGTAGTTTTATATTATTATAGAAAATTAATGATTTTTAATTATTTATCTTTCTATTTTTAATTATATTACTTTTCTATAACAATATCCAAAAGGTTCAACAGAACCAGTAACTTTTATAAGTAGTTATGGTTAAGTGATGTCACACATTTCTGTTTCATAACAACACAATTGTTTCTCTAAAATTATTTCCAAGATTCTAATTGATATATTGGTTTTCTAACAATTAAATTAGTAATTTTAAATGACATTTTAATTACAAGTATTTTTGGATAAATACAAAAAACACAATTGGTTTTCTATTTTTCTAGAAAAATACCTTCCAAAGTACAGACCTATAGTTTGAACTGTTCTAAAGAAAGACAAAAACTATTGTTTTCAATGGTATTTTTATAATTTGGTATACTAAGATGGATTAATCACATTATTTTTTTATTTTTTATTCTAAAATGTTCATTATAGTTTTATATAAGTGTTTCCAAAAATAGGATTAAGCTACTATTTCTAAACATAGTTATTAATTTGTAAGTTATATAAAGGTAAATTAGTAATATATGAGGATTATAAAGGTTTTTATATGGTTCTGGTGGTTATGTTCACTATATGATATTGAAAATAAAAAATATAATATAGATAAAAATCCTTTAGCTTCTTCCAATCATCTAAAAATTTCTAAAATTCACTATATAAGTTTGAAAGTTCTATGACCCATGTATATGAAATATTTAAAATTAGTGTTATATGGATATAAACATGTCCAATGAACTATTATTGAATCCCTTATGCCTACTTAATATTTAAAATTATTTTTCACTATCGGTATACTTATCTCTAATGTAAAATAAGAAAAATGTTTTTTCATAATTTTTTTATCAAATAGATATATCATTCCATCGAACATTAAAATGAATTATTTTTAGTTGATTTACATTATATATATTATTATTATCATCATTCTATATTTATTAGTCTGATTATGGAACAATGTTTTCATTTCATATTTAATATTAGTCTGTATAAATAAATTATACTGAAGTTGACTTCCCTAAGCTGCCACTACATCAAGACTAACAGAAATATTAATCTAAATACCTTAAGTACATGAGAACATCTGATCCATTACATAATATTAATAGAAATTATTTACCAATATAATTTTACCCTTCATTTTTTAAAATATATTTTGATATTCTGATTATTTTCAGTTATTAGATTCATTTATGGATTTGTATTTTCAAACACTTGATGAATCATATATACAAGTAAATGTATTTCATTCAAATCCGTAGATATAAAATACACTCTATAAGTTTGAAAGTTCTACGACCCATGCATATGAAATCATTCAAATTACTATTATGTGGATATAAACATATATAATGAATTATCATTGAATATCTTATGCCAACTTAATCTTTAAAAGGATTTTTTACTATTGGCATACTTATCTCTGATGTAAAATAAGAAAATAGTTTTTTCATAACTGTTTTTTATAAAACAGAATTCTTATTCCATCAAACATAAAAATGAATTATCTGCTAATGATTTATGTTAAATTAGCTTCTGATTATCATCATTCTATTTTTGTTAGTCAAATTATATAAAAATGTTTTAATTTCATATCTAATATCACCCTAGATAATAATTGTATTGGAGTTCATTTCCCTAAGATACCACAACATCATGACTAACCGAATTTATTAATTTTAATATTTAACTATATGAGAACTTCTGATCCATTACATAATATGGATGGAAATTATTTACCAATATAATTTTACCATTCATTTTTTTAAATATATTTTTAAGTGCTAATTATTTTTAGTTATTAGCTGCATTTGTGAATTTATATTTTCAAACAATCAATGAATCATATGCTCAAGTAAATGAATTTTCTTTTATTTAGTGGTTCTTTCTTTTTTTATTTGGTGGTTTGGATTGGATGATTGAAATATTCCTTGGGTTGGAACTTGGGATGTTGCATTTGGTTATCTTCTATTACATATTGAATCATTTTGTTGTTTCATTTTTCCTAGGAAGATGAATAAAGTTTTAGTTGATAATTTTATGAAACTATTTTGGATAGTCTAGCTACATTTCAACATTGAAATTGAGTAGTAATTGTGTTTTTTATGAAAATAGATGCATTTTTATTCAAAACTCTTGATTTTATTTTATGTCAGTCTGATGTAGTTATAATCTTGTTGATCTCTAGAAATATTAATTGTATTTTGAGGTAATTTTATTGCAATGTTTCTACAACCCCTTTTGAATATTTTAAAAAAGCTCATATATTTAGTATATTTTTCGTAATAGTACAGCTTATTGATATTCTACCTTTGAGGATTTACATTAATGTTTTTTATGTTATTAATTTTTTCAAATTATGTATATTTTAATTTGCATCCAAGTGAGGGACTTATGTTGGCTAGGAAGTGAGAGAATTTCACATCACCAAATTCTTCAGTGCTTGGTGCATGAGACCTTTTGGACATAAACAATTTTTGGCATGTGTTGATGGACTATTTATGGTCTTATACCACCTTTTCATTATCCTTATTTTTTTTTCATTCTCTATTTTTGTGTTTTATTTCTTAATCCTTTCTCTTTCTACATTGGTTTCATCATATATGGATATTAAATTTAGCTAGTATCTCAGCGGTTGTGTTATTGATTCTTAGTTGATCATCAATTTCATTTGACTTTCTATAGAATTATTTGCAGCACTCGTGGGATTTCTCCCATATCTTGTAGGTCCTATGAACACATTATCCCTCATATATTTATTCATATTTTTCAATACATTTTTATAGGGTTTCTATGTGGTGACCTTTGATGCTAACTGGGACATTATGAATAATGGAAAGATATAATAAATAAGTAATTTATCTGTATTTCCCAATACATAATAACATCATATCATTAAATGTGTATTCTATTTAAAGATTCATATGGCTCTTTTAGTAAAAATATAAGTATTCTAGGATTGATTCCATCCATTGATGCACTAGATAAACCTAAATATCCATTGATATTTTCCTTGAAGAGTAGAAAAAAGGGTCGATTATACCCATAATCTAAAGATATAAGGAAAAACATGCATAAATTTCTCATACTGTAAGTATAAATCATCAAAATTCATTTTGAAAATATCAATATAAATTATTAATTTGTATAGATCCATCTTTTTGAAATTAAAAAATACAAATATAAATACTATTAAATCTTTGATATTCTCACCCTTTATAGTGCATTAAATTTATATTTCATCACCATGTACTGATGTGGAAGAATAGGGGGGTTGGGTTGTGGAATCTTAGAAAAGAAATGGAGTCCAGAGAAGTAATACTGTGATAGGTTTCATACTATTGTGAAGATAGAATGACATAAAAATCTAGAACTATATAGTATGGGATGTGATGCAATGTCACCAGCTTTGTAAGTGGAGGTATGAGGCCCTGAAGAAGAGGCTAGATGTACTGTCCATAGGAAGATTCTTTCTAAACATATAACTGAATAGTTTATTGGATGGATGAATCAATATAGACATAGATTTTTCGAATAGATGATAAAAATAATATCCAACCAAGAAAAAATGTACATTCACCTCTATTTGTCCTAATTAATCATCTACCCTGCTATATAGAACCACTAGAATATTAAAATGTTCACAAGTTAAATCTGATAAGAGTAATTAGAATGTATACTACAACTTTATTGTAAAGGGAATATTTGTAGACCTATGAATATTATTAATTGGTACAAAAATAACATTGAGTGTTAGATATTCAATATGTTCAATCTATACCCTGACCTACTTTTTATTTAGGTTCTATAGTACACTAGTTAGATTTCACCCACAACATAAATTCTACATAGATTACATAGATGGCCTATGTGTGAAATCTAGAATTTGAAATCTATTTTAGTGCTCCAATTACATTCTACATAGAATCTGTAATATATTTTTATTTCATCGTCATCATAACTAATAGATAATGTGAATAAGATAGTTATGTATAGGTTTAGACATTCATATTCAAGTTACAGTTGATGGGATCATCATGGTTAATTTAATAAGGTCTTTTTTGACATATCATTTTCAATATTCTGGTATTTACCTTGATTCTCCAGCTCTTTTTAGGCATTTCAGTGGCTAGGTATATAGGTAAAAATAATTTTATTTTATGGATGACATCACATGTGACTAAGGAGGGTGGTGATTGTAAATTATAGAATATAATAGTTAAGTTGATTCCTCCTCAACCCATAGAATTTTTATATTTTTTATGTCCATTATTATTTTATGGACATGGATTTGGATCTTGGTTTGATATTCTCTAGTGTAGTCACATCCTTTTGAACATTCCTTTAAAAATAATTAACATTTTTTAGGAAATAATAGAATCTAACACCTGTAAACATATTTTTATTTTAATCTTTGATCAATTTTATTGGTGTAGTTTTTGGTTTCATATTTTTGGAGTTATTGAGATTGATTCAATTTTGTGTATTTAATTCATTTTTGGGTCTCTCATTATCCTCTCTATTCCCTTTATGAGTTTTTCAAATGTGTCGTTCAATAGTTCTATTCCTGACCCATCATTCATTTATTTATTTTATATATAAAATCAGAAATTATCTCAAAGATGTTGTTTGGATTAAGCACATGGAAAATAATTATAATCTCTTATATTGCAGGACAATTACAAAGATATCAATTATATTCCTTGATAATAAAATTAGAAATAATGTATTTCATTTCATGAGTTCACAAGGTCATACCATATCATCAACCATTTATGGATAATCCATAATAGCAATGATGACATGAAACATCCCAAGACTGCCACATTTCCCAGAACCCTACACCAAATAAAAACCAAACAATAAAAGTATCCCATATTCCATTCCAATATCGCCTTCCTTATATAGGGTTTGGAGCCATCTCCCCTTTCTCCATCATTATGGGCTCCACGCTGCCTACCATTTCCTTACATGATAAGGATTGAACCTCGTTCCCTTGAGAGGCCTGTGGTGAGGTCTCTATCCTTGTATTTTTCATTCTTTGATTAAAATTTTTTTCCAAAGCCTAAGCATTTCTTCTCCCATCACCAAACGTGAGAACTAAATTTTCATATTTGGAAAACATATCATATTGTTTCATTTAATACCTTGAAAAATAGTCCTCATTTGTGAATTAGTTCAAAACTATATGGTTTTCCTCATCCTCAATGTGATAGAATTTAGGATAACTAGACATAGATACTTCCCTGTAGCGATTTATATAATAACCTTTTATTATCTTTATAATATAAAACCCTATCACTTTGAGAGAATTATTTTTTTTTTCATTGTAATATTTCTCTATAAGAATTATTTTTTATTAATTGGTCCCACACATATACTTATTGGTTATAAAAAAAATTAAACAGTATATAGATGTTTTATATAATAAATAAATTTGTTTGTCTTGATTATTCAATTTTTTTATTTGATTTTTCAATTTTATTCTTAAACATGTTTAATCATTGGGATCTTCTTATTTTCAGTGTGATATTGGGGATGAACTATTTCCATCCACAAGTGTAAGAAAGGGGGATCATTATATTAGGGTGGATACTCATCTGTTCCACCTATGTCTAAAATTTGGGATGATATTATTCATGCTTCCAATGTGATTTCAAAAGGTGACTATTGAAATTGTTGCCACATCATAACCGAGTGTGTGAACTGCATGTGTGGACTCTGTTTCTAGTGTGAACCATAATGGTGTCACTTTATGTGTCAGAGAAACATATCTCATATGATTTTTGATAGAGTTTCATGTAATGTTCTTGTGTTTGAACATGTTTATAACATGGTTCTTAGATATTCATGTATTTTATCGGAATTCAAACATGTTTTAAAATTATGTTTGAACATGTATTTATAAATAAATCTTTGTTTGGAGTTTCATTGAAGCTAATTTTTTAATTATTATATAATAAATATATTTTATATAATAACTTTAATAAATATAATAGAAAATTGTAGAAACAAAAATTTGAATACCCACGCATAATATTTATTTACAATATAATTTAAAAATAGATATTATTTTTTGGTATTGATTATAAAAAATGGAAAGATAAATTTTTTGATATTATCAATAGATAAATATGTCATATGAATATATTACACATCATACCACTCCCTAGCCACACGTATTTCCTTAAAAGTGTTTACCATGCTTTCCATGTAATCATATATTGGGGGTAAAGTTAAAGAAAATGAAAAAACAAAAACAAAAGAAAATACACAGAGGAGGGGGAAATGAAATGTTACAGCACTGACCATAAGTGATGAACTTTTGAATAAATTAGGCATTTGTTAGAACCCAAACCTATTAATCCATTCCTTCAATAAAAACCCACTTCCTTGTGCATGAAACCTTCCAAGTGCAAGTATGTGTGAGGGGTGGGGACTCCTTTCACTCCACAATCACCAATCCAATGGTAAAAAACATTTTGAATTCTATTGATACCCCTCATATGATTCCCTATCTTTCATGTTATCAACTAGTATCCTTGTCCCACACCCTATAAGTACTAGATTAACCCTCCTCCTCTATATCTCTCACCTCCACCACTATACATCAATCAAGAAATGAAAATGGAACACCCCATATCTTCATACCCTTATATGATCTTTCCCCTTATACTATACCCCTTATTTCTCCATCTCTATTCATGTCTACTCACGGCTGTGGTGACCACATACAATGTGGTTGCCTTAAGGGCTCAGTGGGATGACAGGATAGACTCCTGAAGTTAATTAATAATCTATATAAATTATATTTTTAATAATTTAATATAGTTTTTAATAATTATATAATTAAACTAAAATGAATTATGGATATTTTTCCTAATATTTAAAGATAATCCAAGCTTGTTTACATAGTTTTGGATATGTGACACACGGTTTACACTAAAATGGAAGCTTTATACTGAAAACAAAAACTTTTAGTCTTATTGGATATATCATGTGTCTGATCGATGAATGTTAAATTCATACACATCAAAAATGAATTATAGATAGTTTTCCTAATGTTTGAAAACAATATGATCTATTTTAATCAGTTTTGGTTATGTGACATGTGTTTTAGAGTAAAATGAAACTTTTATATTAAAAACACACACTTTGAGTCATACTTGTCACATCGTGTGTTAGATTGATGTGTGGTATATTATGACACATAAAAAATAAATTTTGGATCATATTACTAGTTTTTTAAGACAACCTGATCTCATTTACTCATTTTTGGCTATGTGATGCTCATTTTACACTAAATTGATAGTTTTATATTGAAAATGCACACTTTGAGTCATAATGGCCACATAATGTGTCCAATTGATATGTGGTTAATTCGTACATGTAATAAATGAATTATAAATCGTTTTAATAATGTCTTAAAACAATATGAAATTGTTTAAAAGTTTTTTTCTACGTGACACATGTTTTAGAGTGTAATTACACTTTTATATTGAAAACACGCACTTTGAGTCATACCAGTCACATCGTGTATCAGATATATGTGTGGTCAATTAAAAAATATAAAAAATGAATTATGGATAATTGGAAGAAATTTGGGAGACAATATAATCTCGTTAACTCATTTTTGGCTTTGTGACATGTGTTTTACATAAAAATGATAGTTTTATATTGATAACACACACTTTGAGTTATACCGACCACATTGTATGTTAGATTGATGTGTGATCGATTAATACACATAAAAAATAAATTATGGATATTTCTTATTATGTATCAATATAATTCAATCTCATTTAATTAGGTTTAGTTATGTGATATGTGTTTTACACTAAAATGACAATTCTATATTGAAAACATGCACTTTGAGACATGCCAGTCAAATCGTGTGTCTGATTGATTTATGGATGATTAATACAAATAAAAAATGAATTATGAATCATTAAAATAAATATTTAAAAGAAAATGATCATGTTTAGTTAGTTTTTCTATGTGAAATTTATTTTAGAGTAAAATGTCATTTTTATATTGAAAACATGCTATTTGAGTCATATGAACCACATCGTGTGTCAAATTGATTTTTGGTTGATTAAAACACATCTAAAATTAATTATAGATAATTTTAATAATTTTTCAGGACAATGAAAACTCGTTTTCTTAGTTTTAGAAATCTAACAAGAATTTCACACTAAAACAACTATCTTATAATGAAAATGCACACTTTGGGTCAGGTCTGACTCATTGTGTGTCTGATTGATACATGGTCTATTCATAATCATCATAAATGAATTACGGATCATTTTACTAATGTTTTAAAATAATATTATCTTTTTAACTTGGTTTTTCCTATATGATTCATGTTTTGGGGAAAAATTGCAATTTTATATTGAAAATGCACACTTTGAATCATACTAAACACATCGTGTGTCAGAATGATCCGCAATCAGTTCATAGAAGTTAAAAATAAATTATGGATCATTTTTCTAATGTTTCAAGACAATCTGATATTTTTACTCAGTTTTGGCTATGTGATGCATGTTTACTCTAAAATAACAGTTTTATATTGAAAATGCGCATTTTGAGTCATAGTGGGAACAGAGTGTGTCCGACTAGAATACGGTCGATTCGTACACATAAAAATGAATTATTGATAATTTTCCTAAAGCCCAAAAAATATGAGATATTTTACTTAGTTTTATCTATGTGACAATTCTTTAGAGTAAATTGACAGTTTTAATGTGAAAACATGCACTTTGAGTCATACCGGCCACATCATGTGTTAGATTTACGTGGGGTTTGTAACACCCCAAGCTTTCACGATACGCTTCTCTTTCAATAATGCAATAGCTTGCATTGTACGCAAGTTTGAGATTCTAACACACCGCGACCAATGAAAGTAGCAGTTATGAATAGTAATACCCACTTTTTGAAATTATATAAATTTTATATTTTAAAATGGACTTCATTTTTGTATTCGGAATATCGAAATTATCCTAAGTTGAATTTTTTGTAATTTTCTGAGAACTTCCAATTTTCTATGAATAGAGAAAATACTTAAAAACGACTTTTTAATAAAAATATTTTATAGTGATAAATTATAATATTTAGTGGTTTTAAAGTATAATTAGAATATATTTTCACCGTTTTATCCAATGGTGATCAATAGAATTAATTTCACTTTGAAATTAGACATAAACAATTGTCAATCTTTTGATATATATTGCTTCTTAAAAACACGCTATTTGTTGTGACAGCGGGAATTAATTATTAAATTAATTAAACCAACTTATATTTTTTGAATTTTTTAAAATAGACATCATTTTTGAATTAGGAATATTAAATATATCTTAGGGTGAATTTTTAGTATTTTTCTAAAAAACATCAATTTTTGATGAATAGTGAAACCACTAAGTGGTAGTTTAAAAACTAATTTTTCATTTAAATAATACATTACCACTTCTATGATTTGATTTTCAAAAATCTGACATACATGGTTGTCATTAGGAAGTAAAATTTGGTTCAATGGGATTAAAATAATTTTTTGGTGAATAGTAACTTTTAAGTTTTATTAATCGCGATTAAAGGTAATTAGTGAAATTTAAGGAAAAAAGATATTATAAAAATATGAAAATATCTTGACACTTGTCCTAACCTTATTGGATGAGTCATGGCCGACCAAGACAATACATGGGTCAACTTTGGGACCCCATGGAGCCACTTGGGTAAGAAAATGACATTAATAACTTTTTATTTAAAGTAAAAATAACATTATCACAAACATGTGTTGTTTTACTAAAAAAATTATTACATGGGGTTATATAAGTTAACTTTTAGACTATAAATATTAATTAGAAATATAAAAATATTTCCTACATCATGGTATTTTTTTTATAATTTTTAGACATTAAATAAAAAAAATTATTTGTCACACCATGATGATGTAGCGATTACCTCATTAATTAACGATTTAAATAAAATGAAAAGATAATGTAAAATATAAGACTTACACTTGTCAAAAACCTATTGGATGAGTATATTTAGAACCCTTATCACCTTATCTTATAAATATATAATTTTGGGACCTTTGAAATCCGAAAATCATTTCATAATAATGTAACATTTCATGACTTTCCAAGAGTGCCCCTCCTCTCCTCTTATAAAAGGCCCCCTCCTCTACCACCTTATTCACACCTTCAAAGCCATTTGGATCGGCCAACCTATGCCCAAATACTCTCTCAATATTCCTCCCTTTATCCTAGAAGCCTTACCTTAGGCATAAATCTCTTCAAGAAACCATTTTGGTTCAAACTGAGGGGAGTTACCCGATTTGAAGGTAATGTCTTCTCTTACGTTGTTTTTGTTTTATTTTGATTCTCCAACCCCCTAAACTCTTTTTATTACTTTCTTTTGTAACAAAATAAGTATCTAAAATATACTAGGATGTTTTCATGAGAAAGATCTTATTTACACTTACACATATCTTCGTCTAATGGTTAAAGAACACACTGTTTCTGTGGGTGGTGAATTACTGCCTCACTAAATGATGATTGTTCAATCTTCTTTTAACACCTCTAATAGTGGCCATTATGATGACACTATTTTCATATATGATATATATATTATGTATATGTTTTCCTTATGCTTCTGTATTTCTCATTTATGGAATAACTTTATGATTTCCATTATAGGTAAATGCGATAATTTCATTTTAGGATGTGCGGACTACCGCCCCCTCAAAGTGATTTGAATAGTTAATGAAATATGTGGGACGTGTAAATGATATTAAATATGATATTATACTGGAATTTTAATACACCTTTATATCATTATGATTTCATTCCATTAAATAAGAAATATAAATGAAAGTAGCGTTCATGTGTACGTACGGCTTACCGTCTCCATGAACGGTGCATTTCATTTCTTACCTCTAAATGTTATGTAATATTATGAATGAATGTATATACTGGATATATATGATATATATGTTATCTAAATCAGGAATATAATTCTGGTTATAGTGTATATTTTACCACATGAACAACTTGTAATTATAAGAAGTTTATTTTTGACTCAAGTACCAAAGATCGACAAAATGACTGTTATTAACTTAAATAATAACATAATGTTCATAACATAGTAATAAGTGATATAAAAGGAATAATGAACTTGAAAAAGTTTCTTAAGCAAGTAGAAGTTAACTCTAGTATATTATTCTGGAGGTTAAAGAATGATCGATTCAATTCGGACACGAGGTAAGGGAACTTCTTAACCCAATTTTCGTTCTTTGGGTTAATCTCCTAATTTCTAATTATGTCATGATATTATTATGTCCTATCTTGTATTTTTACTTTATTTGTGTGTAATTATAGTTAATACACATAATAGATCTATTTTATTTAAAAAATGATCTTTGAAAGGGACTTCGTCTCAATCTCTATTCATTGAGGCATATTTTGTTTTATACACAAATTTATTTCATATGGTGTATAAACCCATTTGAATTTTATGTTTATTAAAAAGTAATCCTTTTTATACGAAGCATTTTACTGAACGACAAAAAGGAATGTTTTTCTTGTCGTATGTATGCGGTGACAATGACTTCTCTGCCGCCTTGACCATTATTTGAGTTTCGGCTTCCTCTACAAGCCAATACTTTTTTTAAATGAAAAATAAATACCAAGTTTTAATTTTCTTTCATTTTGGTTTTGAAAATGGTTTTGATAATTTTTTTATTATATCAATGTGTTGTATTGATATATTTTGATTAAAATGTGGAAATGTTATGTTTCCTGTATGCATGTTTTATGTGATACGATTATGTTATGGTTTATGATATGTTTAACCCTGATCATATGAGGAATGCATTGGACTTAATAAGTGACGGGTGGAGCCTTCTATAGCTACTCGATGCATCGGTAGGTCTCATGAGACAAACTAGTGTCTTGGCATGAGGCCTTGACAAAATCTTATTTGTAGTCTTGGCACGAGGCCTTGGATACGTGGTTATGATAGTATGGAATTATGCATTCCATCATTATGAAAGTGGTTATTGATATTGCATGTGATTATTCGACTAGTAGAATATCCATGTGAATAAGTAAATGGCATTATTTCATTTTATTTTTGTCATATTATACTGAAGTTCAAGTTTAAATGGCTTTTGTTTTAGTTATACATTGCCTTAAATGATAATGTTTATTTATGAAAGCTTCCGCTATATTGTTATCCTTACTGAGCATCTGAGCTCACCCCTTCCAATGTTTCAATTTTTCCAAGATGTGAAGATGTATATTATGAATGACCTGCAGGGATAGTATGAGGGGATATGAAGACAAGATGTTGTTGTAGTTTTGTTTTACTTTATGATGTAATGTAAGACTTATGAATGTATCTAGTGTTTCCAAGGCTACTAAACTAATCGGTGTTTCGAGACTTGATCTTTTGTGATCCTGCCAATGTTACTTAATAATGCACCGACTCTGGGTAACTGGGGTCGGGGCGTTATAGTTGGTATCAAAGGCAGTTTAGTACTAAACTTGGAAGCTAGATTTAGATAAACTTTGATTAGAGCACATAGCCATAAGATAGACTTTAAGGATTAGTATATAAGAACTTCCTAGAATTTTGGTATTATAGAGATTTTGTGATTTTTCCGAGCAATACATCCCTGTCTCGATACAAGAAGGTAGAGGTGACTCTGGCACAGATGTACCTAGGGGTAAAACCCGAAAACACCGCTATGAGCTAGACTCGAACAGGAACCGGTGCAGGACAACGGGCATTGTTGTACACTTGCTTATGACACTCCTGGGGGATATGCTTAGGATAATTATCATTTTCTTTACAACCCATTATGAAGGGTTTATGAGTATATAATTCCTCAAAGGAAAAATTTTTATGTTTATGTATTATATCCATAAATAGTTCAATTTATGTTAAGTGTTTTACAAGTTTGTTATTATGTATTTCGATTCATAAACTAATATAGTTTATGAAATTGTTTAGAAATGGCGTCTAGTGGAAGGAATGGAAACTATATCAATGCACGCACTCCATGTAGGGATTTCCCTCCTGCTCAAGATAATTATAGTGGAGCTGGTGATACAACTGGTGCTGATCAACTTATCACCATACTAGGACAACTCACTCAAGTTATGAATAATAACCTTACTCGTATGGAGCACCCTGATCTGTAGCATGGAGGATCAATGTTAGATCGCTTCATGAGGCAATAACCACCAACATTTAATGGGGGTACAATTCCATTAGTATCTGAGCAATGGATAAACTCCTTAGAGAAAATATTACATGCCTTGGGGAGTAGTGAAAGGGAAAAGGTTATAATGGCAGTTTACCGCCTCACTGGAGATGCTGATCAATGGTGGTCATTGATTCAAAACAAAAAGGAAGATGATGAATTATCTAATATGGAATGGAGGGAGTTAAAAGATCGTTTCTTAGAAAAATACTTTCCACATGACCATTGAACAGATATGGAAAGGCAATTTCTGAGTCTGAAGAAAAAGGAGGATAAGAATATCACAAAGTATGAGTCTAACTTTACACGGTTAGCGAGGCATGCTACAGATTATATATGTAACCCAAGAAGTAAGATCAATCATTTCTTTAATGGGTTAAAACCATTTCTCCGTCGAGCATTAGTATCACAATATTTCTCAACGTATGAAGATATAGTCACGAGTTCTATCAAGGCAGAAAAAGAATTTTCTAAATCTTATGACAATAAAGTAAAGAAAGAGAAGAAAATAATGGTGGAACAAGCGACAGATAAAGGGAAAAAAGGAAAGAAGGATTTTCCATTATGCGATAATTGTGGGAAGAATAACTCGGTACTTGCCTAAAAGGAATGGGAGTTTGTTATAAATGTGGAGAAAAAGGTCACCAGGCTCGTGATTGCAAGGGGAAGAAAGTGGATGTCAATGTGGAATTCTAGAATTATAGAGAAATGGGGCATTATGAAAATGAATGCCCTAAGATCCAAGGAAACTTACCTCGGAAAAGCCTAAGGGATCAAGGCTGATCTTATGCTGTTACTACAGTTGAAGTGGAATAATTAATGTATTGGTGCTTTTGGACTCAAGGATTCTATTCTGATTATAAGAATAATGTGATATATATAAGGATTGTACTGATGTACTTGTTGTTTTCATTATGGTTTTAATAGGATAAAGGTAATCATATTTTCAGTATGTGACAATAATAGAAACTTTACTTTGTTTGGGGAATCTGATGTTACAATTGATTTTGGAATTTAGAGACCTTTTAGAGAAAGTCTGTACATAGGTATTTTGGATAACTATAAAGTTTGGAATGGATTAATTTGAACTTTGCATTGTATTGTTTAAGGTTAAAAAATTTCTGAAGATTATTTTTGGAATATTATAATACTATAGTTTTAGGAAAAGGACAACCTGCAGGTCTGGGGATAACCCGTCGCTTCAGACAAAGCTGCATGAATCGAACCCACAACCATAGTACGACAGACCTTTATTACCTACCACTATCCTACAAGAATTCCCTGGTTATTAAAAAATAGTTTTCCTAATCTAAATGGTATGTGTTAATATTTGGAACCTTGTACGATTAGGATAAATATAATATTTTTGAGTTCTATTATCTTTTTGAGTGAAAGATGGGTTTGTGGTAAAAATTTATTAAAGAATGAAAAGTATACATGACAAGTATGTATATTTCCTTACATTCTTAGTAAACCTCCTAAATAAATTCCTTATATTTTTGAAAGGTAACTTAAAACAAAAACTTTGTCAGTTAACTTTTCCTACAGGGGAATTAATGATCGTTTAACCAAACAAAAGTTTGTTATTTTCTTATAGTTAAACATTCTGCTAATACTATTTTCTACAACTCTCCATCAGACCTTGATGGTTTGTTTTTCCTCTATATCCATGTTTTCATAGAATCCTAGTATTGTCTATCTCGGGTGACCTTTGTACTTCTCTTTCTTTATTTTAATGTTATATTTTTATTAACCCTGTTTCCGATGTGGGTTTTCCACAAAGGTATTTTCTATTTTCAACCTTTTATTTTTGAAGAACATTTTCAAATTGCAGGGATGCAATTTGTTGAAGTAGGGGATAATGTAACACCCTAAGCTTTCACGATACGCTTCTCTTTGAATAATGCAATAGATTGCATTGTACGCAAGTTCGAGATTCTAACACACCGCGACCAATCAAAGTAGTAGTTATGAATATTAATACCCACTTTTTAAAATTATATAAATTTTATATTTCAAAATGGACTTCATTTTGGTATTCGGAATATCGAAATTATCCTAAGTTGAATTTTTTGTAATTTTCTGAGAACTTCCAATTTTCTATGAATAGAGAAAATACTTAAAAACAAATTTTTTAATAAAAATAATTTATAGTGATAAATTATACTATTTAGTGGTTTTAAATTATAATTAGAATATATTTTTACAATTTTATCCATTGGTGGTCATTATAATTAATTTCTCTTTGAAATTGGATATAAACAATTGTCAATCTTTTGATATATATTGCTTCTTAAAAACACGCTATTTGTTGTGACAGCAAGAATTAAATATTAAATTAATTGAACCAACTTATATGTTTTTAATTTTTTAAAATAGACATCATTTTTGAATTAGGAATATCAAATATAGCTTAGGGTAAATTTTTGATATTTTTCTGAAAAACTTCAATTTTTTGATGAATAGTGAACCCACTAAGTGGTAGTTTAAAAACTAATTTTTCATGTAAATAAAACATTACCACTTCTGTGATTTTATTTTCAAAAATATGTCATACATGTTTTTAATTATTAAGTAAAATTTGGTTCAATGGGATTAAAATAATTTTTTTGTGAATAGTAACTTTTAAGTTTTATTAATCGCGATTAAAGGTAATTAGTGAAATTTAAGGTAAAAATGATATTATAAAAATATGAAAATATATTGACACTTTTCCTACCCTTATTGGATGATTCATAGCTGACCAAGACAATCCATGGGTAATCTTGGGGACCCCATGAAGCCACTTGGGTAAGAAAATGACATTAATACATTTTTATTTAAAATAAAAATAAAATTGTCACAAACATGTGTTGTTTTACTAAAACAATTATTACATGGGGTTAAATAAGTTAAATTTTAGGCTATAAATATTAATTGGAAATCTAGAAATATTTCCTACGTCATGGTATTTTTTTTATAATTTTTATACATTAAATAAATAAATTTATTTTTCACACCATGATGATGCAGCGATTACCTCAGTAATTAACAATTTAAATAAAATGAAAAGATAATGTAAAATATAAGACTTACACTTGTCAAAAACCTATTGTATGAGTACATTTAGAACCCCTATAACCTTATCTTCTAAATATATAATTTTGTGACCTTTGAAATCCAAAAATCATTTCATAATAATGTAACATTTCATGACTTTCCAAAAGTTCCCCTCCTCTCCTCTTATAAAAGGCCCCCACCTCTACCACCTTATTCACACCATCAAAGCAATTTGGCTCGGCCAACCTCTACCCAAATAATCTCTCAAAATTCCTCCCTTAATCCTAGAATCCTTACCTTAGGAAGAAAGCTCTTCAGGAAACCATTTTGGTTCAAACTGAGGGGAGTTACCCGATTTAAAGGTAATGTCTTCTCTTACGTTGTTTTGTTTTATTTTGTTTCTCCAACACCCTAAACTATTTTTATTAATTTCTTTTGTAACAAAACCAGTATATAAAATATACTAGTATTTTTTCATGAGAAGGATTATATTTAAACTTACACATATCTTCGTCTAATGGTTAAATAACATACTGTTTCTATGGGTGGCGAATTACTGCCTCACGAAACGATGATTGTTAAATCTTATTTTAACACCTCTCATGGTGGCCATTATGATGAAACTATTTTCATATATGATATATATATTATGTTTATGTTTTCCTTATGCTTCTGTATTTCTCATTTATGGCATACCTTTATGATTTCCATTATGGGTAAATGCGATAATTTCATTTTAGGAAGTGCGGACTACCGCCCCCTCAAAGTGATTTGAATCGTTAATGCCATATGTGGGATGTGTAAATGATGGAGTAAATGATATTAAATATGATATTATAATTTAATTATAATACACCTTTATACCATTATGATTTCATTCCATTAAATATGAAATAGAAATGAAAGTAGCGTTCATGCGTACGTACGGCTTACCGTCTCCATGAACGGTGCATTTCATTTCTTACCTCTAAATGTTACGTAATATTATGAATTAATGTATATACTGGATATATATGATATATATGATATCTAAATCATGAATAAGATTCTGGATATAATGGATATTTTACCACATGAACAACTTGTAATTATAAGAATTTTATTTTTAACTCAAGTACCAATGATCAACAAAAGGACTGTTATTACCTTAAATAATTACATAATGTTCATAACATGGTATTAAGTGATATAAAAGGAATAATGAACTTGAAAAAGGTTCTTAATCAATTATAAATTAACTCAATTGTATTATTCAGGAGGTTAAAGAATGATCGAGTCAAGTCGGACACGAGGTAAGGGAACTTCTTAACCCAATTTCTGTTCTTTGGGTTAATATCCTACTTTCAAATTATGTCATGATATTATTATGTCCTATCTTGTATTTGTACTTTATTTATGTGTAATTATAGTGAATACACATAAGAGATCTATTTTATTTAAAAAATGATCTTTGTAAGGGACTTCATCTCAATTTCCATTCATTGAGGCATATTTTGTTTTATACACAAATTTCTTTTATACAGTGTATAAACCCCTTTGACTTTTAAGTTTATTCAAAATGAATATTTTTATACGAAGCATTTTACTAAACGACAAAAAGGAATGTTTTTCTTGTCGTACATATGCGGTGACAACGAATTCTCCACTACCGTGACCATTATTTGTGTTTCGGCTTCCTCTACAAGCCATAACTTTTTTTAAATGAAAAATAAATAGCAAGTTTTAATTTTCATTTATTTTGGTTTTGAAAATGGTTTTGATAATGTTTTTATTATATCAATGTGTTGTATTGATATCTTATTATTGAAATGTGGAAATTTTATGTTTCATGTATGCATGTTTTATGTGATACGATTATGTTATGGTTTATGATATGTTTAAACCTATTCATAGAGGAATGCATTGGACTTAATAAGTGACGGGTGGAGCCCGCTATTGCTCCTCGATGCATCGGTAGGTCTCATGAGACAAACTAGTGTCTTGGCATGAGGCCTTGAAAAAATCTTATTTGTATTCTTGGCACAAGGCCTTGGGTACGTGGTTATGATAGTCTGGCATTATGCATTCCATCATTATGAAAGTGGTTATTGATATTGCATGTGATTATTCAACTAGTAGAATATCCATGTGAATAAGTAAATGGCATTATTTCATTTTATTTTTGCCATATTATGCTGAAGTTCAAGTTTAAAATGCTTTTGTTTTAGTTTTACATTGCCTTAAATTTTAATGTTTATTTATGAAAGTTTCCGCTATATTGTTATCCTTACTGAGCATCTAAGCTCACACCTTCAAATGTTTTAATTTTTACAGGATGTGAAGAAGTATATTATGAATGTCCTGCAGGGATAGTATGAGGGGATATGAAGACAAGATGTTGTTGTAGTTTTGTTTTACTTTATGATATAATTTAAGAATAATGAATGTATCTAGTGTTTCCAAGGCTATTTAACTAATCGGTCTTTTGAGACTTGATCTTTTGTGATCATGCCAATGTTACGTAATAATGCACTGACTCTGGGTAACTGGGGTCGGGGCGTTACATGGTTGATTCCAACATGAAAAAAATAAATTCTAGATTGTTTTACCAATTTTTATAGATAATATGATATTTTTTACTTATTATTGGATATTTGAAAAAAAATTACACTAAAATAATAGTTTTATATTAAAAATGTGAACTTTGAGTCATACTCGCCACATCGTGTGTCTGATTGATGCACAGTCAATTAGTATGCATAAAAAATGAACTACAGATCATTTTCTTATATTGTGAAAACAATACTATCTCAATTACTTATTTTTGGCTATTTGGAACATTTTTTAGAGTAAAATGATAGTTTTAATGTGAAAACACACACTTTTAGTCATACCAGCCACATCGTGTGTCAGATTGATGTGGATCAATTCCTACACTTCACAGATTAATTATGCATATTTTTACTAATTCTTAAAGTCAATACAAGATATTTTAATAATTTTTGGATATTTAAAATTTTCTTTACACTAAAATGAAATTTCTATATTGAAAACATATACTTGGAGTCATACCGGTCAAATATTGAGCCTAATTAACGCATGGTTTATTCATACAAGTCAAAAATAAATTATGTACCATTGTAATGATTTTTTAAAATAATATGATATTTTTTACTTGGCATTGGATATGTGAAATATGTTTTAGATAAAAATTAATATTTTATATTGAAATCACCATCTTTGAGTCATACTAGCTATATCGTGTATCAGTTTGATGTGAAGTCAATTCTTACACAACAAAAATAAATTATGGATTATTTTCCTAAAGTTTCAAGATAATCCCATCTACTTACTCATTTTTGGCTATGTGAAATGTGTTTCACACTAAAACGATAGTTTTATATTGAAAACACGTACTTGGATTCATATTGGTCACATCATGTTTCCAATTGATGTACGATTTATTTACACAAATAAAAAATGTATTATAGATATTTTTAATGAAGATTAAAAACTATCCAATCTTATTTAGTTGGTTTTGGATATCTGACATGTTTTATAGAGAAAAATGATAGTTTAATATATAAAACACATGATTTGAGTCATATTAGCCACATCAAGTGTCAAATTTATGTGTGTTTGATCCCTGAATGAAAAATATGAATCAAGTATCATTATGATAATGTTTTAAGAAAATACGAGATCATTTACTCTATTTTTTCTATGTGATGAGTTTTTTACACTAAAATGACTATTTTATATTGAAAACATGCACTGGGTGTCATACGGGTAACACAGTGTGTTTGATTGATGTGAATTAAATTCATACACATCATAAATTAAATATGGTTGATAAATCTCTATTAGTATTTAAATTATCGTTCATTAACATTTCTTTGGTTGAATCAAACATGAAAGTAAATGAATATATCTTTCTTCTTCTTCATGGAGGTAGAAGTGATTGTAATAGGGCCTATAATATTTTTAAAAACTCATCAAAATACATAAAGTCACAAAATGAAAACAATGAGTCCAAGTGAATGAAAGTACCTTCCCCAATAGTTAATATGTATTTATATTTTTTGGTGGAATGATCCTTGACCTATTTTTCTCTTGATATTATCTCAGTTTTATCCTTGAAGTATAATATCTCAAAATCAAAAGAAGCTTCAATCATGTTACTAACTATAACAGAATATATCGATTATAACCCTCCATTATACTTTTCCTTCAAAAACAACTCAAATATTTCTTACTTTATAGGTTCATCACTAATGCATTTTGCAGTTTCTTTCAACTCATAATAATCCCTAAAGGAAGGAAATTAGTGAAAAATTTATTTTTTTTAATTTGGAAACATAATATCTATGAATTATGATACTAATGCTTCACATATCAAATGTATATTTAAGTTCATATCCGGAACAAGATCACATATATAATAGGTAACCACCTTAACTTTATGTTGGTAAACATTTTGACACCATGTACTCTTCCCATCAATCTATAAAAAAAATTAATTATTTTAAGTATGTAGACCATCAAGAGTCCTTATAATAATGAGAAAATATATAAAAAATTTTAAAAAATATTTTAAGGGAAATATTAATTACCTTCAGATATTAAAAATTCAGGGATACTAGTTTATTGATGGTATATAATATCCTTTATAAATTATAAAATGTAATATCCATAATCATTGTCATTATATTATTCTAGAAACAATAAAAACTTTGACCAAAATAATTAAATTATTAGAAAATATGTTTTGATAGTTAAATATTACTATATATACCATAATATTTTTCTATTTAAATAAATCCATAGACTTTTTGGTTTTAGTCACTGACCGCATTCCAGGATTTAGATGAAATTTATAGATCACCCAATCATTACAAAATTCTCATTAAAAAATAAACTTAAACATATAATTCTATATTTAGCGATAAAATGTTGATTGTAGTGAATTAAAAATTCACAATTGAAATCATGTGTGCTTTGTTTTATGGAAATCCATGCTTTGGATCCAAAAAAAATAAACAATAGGGGTGTCTAAATTATTTGCAATGAGCATCCAGTTCTTCCTAAAAAATAAATAAGTAATGAGAGAAGAAAAATATATTTATATGATTATATTGTAGAGTTTTCCCCTAAATTTGAGGCATAAATAGGAATCTATCTTTTTATATTTCATTTTCAAAAATCATTCATAATTTATCTTTTATCTTGTAAATTTCTTCCAAATCTGGAGTAATTTTTTCCATAGAAATGATATTAGGATTAATAAGTCCAAAACTTGAATCATAGTGTTTTCCCTTTATATTGTAGTAATATATACACCTATAGAAAATATGAATGTTTATTAACTGTAATGATTATATTAGATCATATTTTAGTAAAACATATTATGAAAATGAAACTCATATATGTATTCACAGCTAAGATTCTCAACCATTCAAACTTGATAATCTCATTTATACTACCAAGAGCAACCACCTCTAGAGTGACCCATCCAATATTTCTTCTTATTATTCAATTTAGGATATATTTACACCTTTTAATGTTGTATTAGAAATAAATTGAAATTTTAATAAATTCATGTGTGGAACTGGTGGGGAGAAGGTACTCTTGGAATGTCCTTTTGATTTTTTGGTTGATCCACTAGATTATTTTGATTCGACCTTTAGTTCCCCCTTTATTTTTTCCATATATAATACCATACCTCATTTCAAACCTTTTATAATCAAATACTAAAGGTTTTTAATTTGAAAAAAAATTGGACATAAATCATGTATCTTTATAGGATTATACAACCTTCCTAAGAAATTTCCAATAGCATTATCAACCATCGTAACATATAGATCATCAAGAGGAATGGGAATGTAAACACTCAACTCATGATCTACTTAAATACCCACTCTCACATGATCGTTTAGGAGTTTTTTATTATCAAACATTTCCAGTATGATATTTTAATTTTTTCCCTCGCAACAAGGTGATGCATGTGTTTTGTTAGATATAAATCAATTAAAATTTCACCATATAGAATTTTAGTAATATAGAGTTATCAGAAGTTTCTTGATTAATATTTATGATAAATAGTTATGAAAAAATTGATTAACTCAAGTAAATAATAGGGTTGAGGGTAATGAATAACCTCAAATCTAATGAGGTCATGTGGCTCTTCAAGTGCCTATCATTATTCCACTGCTGGTTTGATTTGATCCTTTCACACACACTGGTCCACCAAACATGATTAGACAATAGTATAATTAAAAGAATCTATTTTTACCTATATTTCTTTAATAATAATGTATATATTGCCTTTTGGATTTGTATTCTAAAAATTTTCCTAAGGTGACACTCGGAATCCTTCACCACTAATATGGCCATATTGTTCTGGCTACTTCAAATCTACTGAAAGTATATGTTATTTAGGTAAAATTAAAAAATTATGATTCTTATATCTAAAAAGTATGAAAATAATATGAACATAAATATATATAATTTTATATAATACTATTATAGAGAATAAAAAATTACTATTATGTCATACTTACACATAATTCTCATACTACTTGTGTGTTTTCATCTACTAGTTTTCCCTCTTTATTTACATGGGTCTCCTTCCTTAGCACATGACATGGGATGGAAGTTCCATTGGATTACGATTCATAAATCTGTATATAAACAAATGAATATATTTCACTTCATATTATATAAAATTTTACAATATAATTAAAATACATACCAGTTTCTTTTAATGTGAAGCATACATGATCCATGCCTGATGGTAGAGGTACATTGGTTTTGTTTCACATTTCTTGTTTCTAGTACTCCTTTAATGTTTCAAAGATTAGATATTTTTAATGAATCCTGATAAAAATTAATAATTTCAAATAAAATATTATCAACTATAATGTGCACTACTACACATATTCCCTTTAACAACGCTAAAAAAGTGATATTAATCACAGTGCTGGTAAATGGGGTCCATTATCCATGATAAAAAATGATGATAAAGGACACCCTTTATCAGTCCTATTTTAGCACTGATAAAGACCTAGATGGATACAATTTTTTCTAATATAATAGCACACCCTGCAAAAAACCTATAATTTCAAACAATGCTATATTAATTTAATTGACATCATGAATAAAAAAATTTCTACCCATGATATATAAAAAAACATTGCTATATACATTTCAAAAAATGGTTTATATAATTAAATTTACAATTATCCAACAAACATTTAAAAACATTAATATTTCATTATTTGATGCATGTGATCCCCTCTCATAAATGTACACCCATGGTATCAGTTGCTAAAAAATCTTCTCAAACTGATCAAAATATTCCTTTTATATAAGAAAACAAATATTATGTTAATAATACTATAAAGAAATAAATTAAACATTAATATGAAAGAATACATTAATAAAATAACAATATTTAATAATAAATACACATTTGGAGTGATACCGGTAACACCATGTGTTGTATTGAGGTGGGGTTTCTTACACATCACAAATGAGTTATGGATCATTGTCTTAAAATAGCAAAACAATCAGAATGTGTTTGTTTGGTTTTGAGTATGCCACTTGTTCTATTACTAAAAGTATTGTCAATTTTAAATAATGACACATTTGGAGGTATAACTGTCACACTGTGCATCAGATTTAGGTTTGTAAATTTCCTACCTACTAAAAATTACTTATGGATCATTGTCCTAAAGTATCATAAAAATATGAATGTGTGTTCTCAGTTTTCAGTATATCAGTTGTGTTTTTTTACTAAAATTTCATTACAAACTAGAAACATGCATTTTGAGTCATACTGGTTGCATCGTACATCGTTTTGACATGAGACTACTTCATACACATAAAAAATGACTTATGAATTGTTGTCCTAAATTATCAAGACAATCAGAGCCTATTTCCTTGCTTTTCAGTGAGGGGAATGTTTTGAACTAAAATGTTAATTTTAAACTGATAACGGACACTTTGATTCATACCAGACACACCGTGTGTCGGATTGAAACTTGGTTGATTAATAAATTTTACAAATGACTCACAGATCATTTTCCTAAAGTATCAAAACAATCCAAATGTGTTTTCTTAGTTTTCAGTATGCCACTTGTTCTTTTTACTAAAATTAACGTTTATTTTAAATAAAAAGACACACTTGGTGTCATACTAGTCACACTGTGCATCATATTGAGGTATTGTTAACTCCTACAAATATAAAATGACTCATTGATTGTTTTCCTAAAATATCAAATCAATTTGAAGGAATTTTATTCATTTCTAGTATATCAATTGTTCTTTTGACTAAAATTAATGTCAATTGTAAATAAAAAGATACAATTTTAGTTATACCAGCCACACCATGCATCATATTTAGGTTCAGCTGATTCCTACTCATCAGAAATGACATATATATATATATATCATTTTATTAAATTATCAAAACAATACAAAATCATTTTCTCTATTTTTAGTTTGCAAGTTTTGTTTTTTTATTAAAATTTCATTTAAAATTGAAAACAATCATTTTGAGTTATACTGGTCTCATCATGCATTGGTTTAATGTGAGAATACTTTATTCAGATCACAAATTATTTATTAATCTCTTTCCTAAATTATCAAGATAATTGGATCATGTTTTCATGGTTTTTAGTGAGGGATATATTTTGAACTAAAATGTCAATTTTAAACTGATAACAGACACTTTGAATCATACCGGTTACACCGTGCATAATATTGAGGTGTGTTTTATTCCTACATATTAAAAATGACTCATGTGTCTTTTTATTAAAGTGTTAAAACAATTTTAATGTGTTTTCTTGGTTTTCATTATGTCACTTATTCTTTTTTACTTAAATTAATGTCAATTTTAAATAAAAATACACACTTTGAGGCATACCTGTCACATCATGAATCATATTGAGGTGTGTTTGAATCATATATGTCAAAAATGACTCATGTATCATTATCCTAAAATATCAAAAAAAATCTAAATGAATTTTCTTGGTTTTCAGTATGTCACCTATTCTTTTTACTAAAATTAATGTCAATTTTAAATATAAAGGGACACTTTGAGTTATAATGTACACACCATGAATTATATTGAGGTTTTTTATTAATACAAATAAAAATTGATATATAGATCATTTTACTAAAGTATAAAAACAATCTGAATGCATTTTCTCAGTTTTTGGTATGTTTGTTGTGTTTTTTATTAAAATGTCATTTTTAACTAGAAACACTCATTTTGAGTCATAATAGTCGCATCATGCATCGATTTAACATGAGACTACTTCATACACATCAAAAATTATTTATTAATAACTACCTTAAATTATCATGTTAATAAGACTACATTTTCTTGGTTTTTAGTGAGGGACACATTTTTAACTAAAATGTCAATTTTAAACTCATAACGTACACTTTGAGTCAAACCTGTCACACTGTGCATCAGATTGAGGTTTGGTTAATTCCTATACATAAAAAATAACTAATGGATCATTTTACTAAAGTATAAAAATAATATGAATGTGTCTTCTTAGTTTTCAATATGTCACTTGCTCTTTTTTACAACACTTAATGTCAATTTTAAATAAAAAGACACACTTTAAGTCATAATGGTCACACCATGCATCGTATTAATGTGTGGTTGACTCCTAAACATCACAAATTACTCATGGATAGTTTTCATAAAATATCAAAACAATATGAATGTGTTTGATCAGTTTTGAGTATGTCACTGGTTCTTTTTACTAAAATTAATGTCAAATTTAAATAAAAAGAGACACTTTGAGTGGTACTAGACACACCATGAATCATATTAAGGTGTGGTTGATTCCTACATGTAAAAAATGACTTATAAAACGTTTTACTAAACTATAAAAACAATATTAATGAATTTTATCTATTTTCTGCATGCCAGTTGTTTTTTTACTAAAATGTCATTTCAAACGAAAAACACACATTTTTAGTCATACCAATCATATCGTGAATTAGTTTTACATGATAATGATTCATACACATCACACATGATTTATAAATCACTATGAAAAGTTATCAAGAAAATAGGAGTGTGTTTTCTCAATTTTCAGTGAGTGATTCTTTTTAACTTAAATAGTCAAACATTTAATTTAGATTATGTTAATGCAGTAGAGAATAAATAATATTATCAGAAAAAACGTAGTATATTAAAAAACCTTTACCTTCTCATTGAATTATGAGTTGTATCCTCAACGCTCAATCTCTTATTAGCATGAGCAGCTTCAAAAAAACCACCCCGACTCAAAAAAAAGGAATCCACCTGTATAAGAAAATAATTCTTATGTGAGTAATATTAAAAATAAGTAAATTAAATATAAATATTAAAAAATTCACTACTTCTATGGAAGTCACATATTCATGATATTTTTGTATATTATTCCATCAGGTAGACTGCCCATTCATTTCTAAGAAAATCAATACCATCTTGTGAATAAGAATCTTTTCGACCTTCATAGTAGTATTAGAAAAATATGAATACAAATAGGATTAATAATTATTCTAAATGAAATAGTAATTATCTTCAAAAATACCTCTTCAAGGATGCTAGATTATTGATGAAATATGATCTCCCTCATAAATTTACAAACATAATAACGATAATCGTTTCCATTTGTTTATTTCGAACACTGAAGAAACATTAAAGATAATAAATATTTTTTTTTTGATATGTGTTTGGATAGTGAAATATTATTATATATACCCTGATACTTATCTAGTTGTAGAACTTTTCATTGTCCTCATGCTTATCCCTTGGCCTCATTCCTTGTTTTTTATGATATTTATACACTTCCCTATCATAAATGAATCATCATTAAAACATAATCTAAATTATATAAATTTATGTTTAGTTATAAAATTTTGAATGAAATGTATTAAAAATTGATAAACACCATCATGTGTGGTAAGTTTTTTTGGATATCCATTCATTGAATCTAGAAAATAAATATTTGGACTATCCAAATTGGTTGCAATGAGAATACAATGTTGCCTAAAAATAAAAAAAATGAATAAGAAATTAAAGAAATGAAAATATATTTGATATGATTAAATTGTAGAGTTTTACCCCTGCATCATTAGTATTAAGAAGATTATATCATTAAATTTTTTTCTTTCAAATGATTTGACTAGGCCTACCACTATTTCGTCCTTTTTTGGATTCTATTTTTTGTTGTTCTTTAGAGAAGATGTGAGGAATAATGAGTCCAATTTTTTTTCATGGGTAAATACATTCAACTGTTTTTTATATATACGTCTACCAAAAATATGAAATTTATTTAGTCATAATTAACATAATATATCAACTTTTGGGAAATAAAATCATGAAAACATAGTTAATTTATACATTTACAATTGAGGTGCCTAGCCAATCATATTAGAGTATTAAACTTATAGTATCAACACCAATAAATTCATGAACTTCCTCTTCGTACAAATTTTCATAAAAATAAACTAGGTAAATACAAACATTTTTTTAACTTTTTATCCATATGAACCATCAATGATTGTAAATAAAGATATAGAATAGGTAGGTTAAAGGTGATTTCATTAGATATTTTCGATCGCTTAGTCGATCCTTTAGATGGATTTGAGTCATTCATTCATTTCACCATATTCCCTTTTTCCATATTTAATAACATTCATCGTTTCAGACCATTTTTCATTAATTTTTAAAGGTTTAGTTTGAAAAATAAATTTGGAAATGAATACCTCCTTATCGACTTGTTTTCTTACAATATGTGAAGGATATGCGATGAATGTTCCAATAGTTTTTTTGAACTTTTGAATATCTTCCTCATCAATTAGAATAGGTATCTTGGATCTTGGCTTAAGGGCTATGATAATCGACACTCTCACATGACCTGTTGGAAGTGGTATATTGTGTATCATGTCGTTTTGAATATTGAACGCCATATCCCTTAATATAAGGTGATGGGTGGGTGTTGATAGATATAAATTACAGTTGTTATCACCCTATATAATATCAGTACAGAAAAAGTATCAGTGTCTGTTTGATTCACATTTCACATAAAAAATTATTAGAATATTGATTACCATGTTCAAGAAATCTCTTTTAAGGGAATGGATCACCTCAAAGATGGTGGGGGTAGGGGGATCATTAGGAAATGGTTTTTCTTGATTTTTTTCTTCTATTTTATTTCCCCCCATAAAAGTTTCTATCATCTCTCTCTATTATTGGAATTGTTTTTTAAGGGTATCTATTATTTCTCTCATCTGTTTAATTTCTTAACCTTGATCCTCCTCTTGTTTTGTTCTTAAAATATGTTCATGGTGTCACCCAAAAACCTGTACCTCTAACATGACCATATTGTTCTTGCCATTTCAAGGCCGCTGATAGTATTTTTTTCATCCGATATAGGTGTTTCTAATTCCTATGACTATTTACGATAGAAAATATAGGAAAATAAGTAATCATTGTTATGTAATAGTGATTTAAAGCAAAACAAATTTTTATTATGTCATTCTTACACATGTTTCCTATGATTTTTGTGTGTTTTCATCTATTAGCATCCCATATTTATTTATATGTGCCTCCTTCCATAGAACATGGCATGGGATGGAAGTGGCTATGTATTTGGAGTCATCAATCTACATATAAATAGAATAAAATAATTATTCTATCGAACATGGCATGGGATGGAAGTGGCCCTTCAGTGGTTTTGGTTGATAACAGAACAATTCACCACTTTTGATTTATGGGATCTGGAACATAAAATAATTGCACAGTCTGTGATGCCATTATAAATGGTTCATCTTTGTACCCTTCATTATTGAAATCAACTTTCATTAATCCCAATTCATCTTTTTTAACAGCACTCCTATTATCAACCCACTTTCATTGAAAATTGGCTCTTGGAATGTTGTATAATTGAACTCCCATATTTGTTTGACGATTCCAAAGTATGAAATATTCATGTAAATTAGATTTCTGTTCTTATTACTAGAAACATGCATCGCTTAAAACACATTTGTAATTCCACTATTTTTCATGGAATTTTATTCATCATGTTCATTTGTATGGAATATATACCATTGTATGATAATACATACACACATGGTCCTCTGGGTAACCATAAAATTTGTTCTAAAATTGAATATGGATTTTCATCTAACTCCTTAAAAATATGGTCCCAAAACTATCCTATAAACTGTTGATTATGTGTATTTGATATCTATCTTTTTTCCCTTGATGGATTCAAATTCCTATGAATTTATTTGTGGGTTTAAACATATGGGGAAACCTCCAAAATATTATGAAAAACGTAAAGGTGGGCCTCCTCCCAATCTATAATATTAAATGTGAAAACATCTATTCCATAAATTCCTTCTCCTGAAAACCACCCAGTGTGATGAGATTTCAGTAGACCAATGTTTTCCACACCAGATAGGTATTCAATACATAATTCTACAACTTCATCAAAATATATTTCTTCATAATAAACCCCTCTGGAAGAATTTGATTTTTGACATACCCTTTCAAAGTCTTCATATACACTTCAATGGGGTACATCCATCTATAGTATATAGGACCACATAGTCGAATATCTATCACCAAGTGAACCATAAAATGAACCATCATATCAAAGAATATTTGTGGGAAGAACATTTCTAGTTCACATAATATGATGGTAATTTATCTTTCCATGGTCATAAATTTCACCAGGTCTATAAATTTTTCATATATAGGTTTGAAGAAGAAATAGAGCTTGATTATTGTATGATAGAAATTATTGGGAAAATTTCAACATAAAGCTATGGGAATTAGATCTTTCATCAAAACATGTCAGCCATGTGATTTTAGACCCTTTAACATTAAATAATCCATTGATACAATGTTCTTGATATTCGATGAATACCCCTTTAGAACATTTACATCATTCAAGAAGTTGAAAAACTAATATCTATACTACCTGGAAAGACTGTAAGAAGCTGGAGGAGGAAAAGTTCATTTTTCACCCTACACTAGAATCAAATCCTCTCGTATTCCCATGTAAACCATGTCCAACCTAGCCTTAATTACATCCTTTTTTTAGGTGATTTAGAAACATTCTAATGACACTATCACGTGCATTTTTTCAACATGTACAACATTAATAAAATTTCTGACATATAGAAAATTCCAGTATGGTAATTAAAAAATACTGACCTCTTTTTACAATCAATTTTCATAAGGTTTTTGGAAAATGGTTTACCAAAATCAATTTCCACATCCTCTACTTTCTCAAATAGTTTATCACCTATTAGTGGATATTTTTCTATACTTTCTTCTAATCCAAGATCGGTACTTATGTCATTAGGGTAAAAATTTGTGATGTCCTAGAAACATGGTTTTGATGAATGTTTCAACCTAATTGATTGTGTACCTTGTTCAAAAATGGGAAACCCTTGAGTTCATTTAATGGTATATGATTGCAAATTTCTATAAGAAAGAAAATCATTTATCATTCTGTACAATAAGGATAAACAAGAAATCTTCACTTCTACAAGTATCATACAACGTAACACCAAAATCCCACAATAATTTCAAATCATTGATTAAAGGATCCAAATAAACATCAATATCATTACCCAGTTGTTTTGGTCCTAATATAAACAAAGATAACATCATGTATTTTCATTTCATGCATAAACACAGTGGAAAGTTATAATTTACCAACATTACCATCCATGTACTAGGAGTACTGATTTGAAAAACAAAATGATTCAATCTGTCTTTAGAAAATTATAGAAAAAGGTTTCTTAGCTTATTTCCAAATTCATGATACTCATAATCAATTCTCTTCTACTGAGGAGGGTCTATCGGGTGATATAGTTTCCTATCTTTAATTCTTGTATCTGCATGCCATGATCAATTTACCTATAGTCTTCTAACTTATATATAGGCACCTAAACCTTGGAATGATTGGAAAGTACCATAAAACTTTCATAAAACCATATTCTTCTTTATCGTATCGAGAGGAACCACACTTTGGGCATTTTGTATGAGATTTTTGGTCCTTGTGAAATAGTATACACTCATTTGTTCAGGCATGTATTCTTTTAGAGATCATACCCATCGAGCGTATCATTCATTTATAATCATATGTTCATCTTAGGAGCTCATTATCTTTTAGGAGCATGTCATTGAAGAGTGAATATAGTTCTGTAAAACTAGCATCAATCCATATGTTTCCTACTTTCAAATTATACAGCTTCAGTACAGCTAGCAATACCGTATATTTAGTGGAACCAGTATTCAATTGTATCTTTGCACAGCTCTTTAACTTCTCAAACAATTTTGGGAAATCACAAAGTTTATCTTCAAATATCCTGATCATTTCCTCAATATAATCTTCATCATTATTAACATAAGTAATCACATCCTTTATAGGGTCCTCTTTATTTTCCACAATTGTAATCATATCAGATGATCCATAAAACACAGTGTTATCCTAAGCACTAGCTACATTCCCTTTTTCCTTGTGTTTATTCCAACATTTATAACTTCGATCTATTAAAGGATATGTCAAGTTTTCTTCCAACTCCTCTAGAATTATTAGTCTCAAATAACAATAGCGTAAACACAGACAAAGGATTTGAGAAGGTTCATATGCCTGATCTTATTAAAAATTGATGAACACTTTCACTCCATCTTCATACCCATTTTTCATATAATTGGAATCCATCCGTTCTTTATTCATATCCATCGATGCATGATGCTTCTTCTATGGACCGACTTTATCTTTTTACTCACCACAATGTTAAAAATCCTACTATAGTTTGCGTGGACGATCAAATTATCACTTCCATCTTTCTCAACTAAAGTAATATCTCTTTCTACTCAATTATTTATGCCTACTACAGCTACATTAGTAGAAGACCTCTCTGGCATCATATTAAAGAGTTATCCAGCTTCATCTTGGAACCCTGGGTAATCATGGGTGACTTCAATGCTATCCTAAACATGGATGAGAAGCTAGGACATGCCTCTAGTGCTAATTCTATGAGGGAATGTAGATCCTATGTTGAGGAGTCCAATCTAATTGAATTCAATCTTATTGGTGCCAAATTCACCTGGTATAGAAGTAATCTAAGTAGCATGAGAGAAATCATAATAGATTGGGATTTTGGGAATGATTCTATTCTTGGAAGTTGGAAATCCATATCATGTGTCACTCTTGTGAAACATAATTCAGAACGTCACCAAATTCTTACAACCTTTATAGCCTAGGGAGACAATCATCCCATTCCATTTTAGTTTAACAATGTGTGGACCACTATTCCAGAATTCTCTCAAATGGTGGACACTTGGAACATGATAGATCACAATGACAACCCTCTTTCATGCATTTTCAAGTTAAGTCCCTTAAAGTTAAAATAAAGTAGTGTAGTAAGAAAAAATTCAATCTCCTTGACCAGGAAATCGACTCTCTAGAGAGCTCCCTCCATGGTATTCAAGAAGACATCACAAAAGACTACTCTTCTGGGGATCTTTCCCAAGAGGATTACATGTCCTCTCATATAAATGATATTATCGGGCTTATGGACCACATACAAAAGGAAGTCTTTAAAGTTAAATGGATTATTGATGAAGATCTTAACACCAAATTTTTCAATGCACTACAAAGAGCCAGAAAAGTCAGTAGGCCCTTATCTCTACTAAAGGATAAAGACACAATTATGGATGATAGAAAAAGTCTCTCAAATAAAAATTTTTCCTACTACATGAAACTCTTCAATGATCTTGGAATAATTGAAAAGATTATAGAAGGAATCATCCCCAATCTTGTCACTGAAGTGGATAATCTTCTTCTTACTTCTATCCCACTAGACACTGAAATCAGAGATGCTACTTTTGGGCTCAATAAAGGAAGTTAACCGGGTCTGGATGGCTTCACCAACCACTTATTTCAGCTCAATTGGGATGTCATAAACACTAATGTTTATAGACTGGTTAAACACTTCTTTGCAGATAGCTCCCTCTATCAACGATTCAGTGCTCAGTTTATTACCTTAATTCATAAGGTGTAAAATGCTAGTGATATTCCTCAATTCATACAAGTATCTCTTGTTAATACCATTTAAAATATCATCAAAAAAATCCTTGCTACTCGTCTTGCTCACATTTATGGGAAAATTATTTCTTGGATTCAATTTGGTTATGTCAAAGGGAGGAAAATTCCAAATTACCTCCTCACTACCTCAGAGTGTGTGAATATTATTCACAAACCTACTAGAGGAGGAAATATTTCTCTCAATTTAGAAATCAAAAAATCCTTTGACACTATTGATTGAAAATTCATTGGCTTCATTCTCTATGAGTTTGGATTTCACATGAGGTTTTTTCAATGGGTCAAAACACTTATCATCTTTTCTTATATTTCCATTCTTATTAATGGATCCCCAAAGGGTTACTTCAAGTGTTCCAGAGGAGTGAGTCAAGGCAACCCACTCTCTTCCATTATCAATGCAGCCACTTAAGACTACCTTAGTATACTTATTCTTCACATGACATGCACGGGTGAAATCAGAACAATTAGAGTGGAAAGAGGTATCTCTACCCCCTCCCACCTACTTTTTGATGATGATTTTATTATTTCTACTCAAATTTACATGAGAAACATTCAAAATCTCAAGAAGTATATTCTTCATTATGAACGTGTCTCAGGACAGGAGGTGAACTGGAGAAATTCCTTTATTTATTTTGGGAAAATATCTCTGTCTCAAAGAAATCCTTTATGATGAGTGATCTAGGAATTCGTGAAGGAAATATCCCCTTTAATTGCCTTGGAGTTCCTATGTTTATTGACAGACCTTTCCCCTCTCATTTTGTAGAAGTTGGGATCCAAGTCATAAGAACCCTCTCCTCCTAGAAGGGAAAGTCTCTTTCAATGGTAGGCAGGATTTGCCTAGTTATACATGTGGGCATCTCAAAACTCATTTATTCCTTTATGGTTTACTTATGGCTTGACTCAGTGATCAAGACATTAAACTCTATCATGAGAAAGTTTGTGTGGAGTGGCAGTATCCTAGAACAGAAATCCATTACTACTTCTTGGAAGCGATGTTGTATGCCTCATGCTAAAGGAGATCTTGGAGTCAAGAAACTTGAGATATTTAATCAATCCTTACAGGCCCAGTTCATTTGGAGTCTCATTAATGATAAGGCACAATCTTTGGAATTTCTCAAATCCAAACTTCTCAAAAGACAAATTGAAGAGAATATGTCATGTCTTCAATTTTATATCTGGCCTGGACTGAAAAGAATTTTCCATAATATCAATTGTCACTCGCATTGGATGGTTAGTGCTCAATCCTATCTAAAATTCTAGAAGCACAACTGGACTGGGGTTCCACTCGTTGATAGTGTTAGTGCTACTGATCTAGACACTGATTATGATTCCTCCATTAAGAAGCATATTGAGAATGGTAATGTTCTTCTTTATCACATTTCTCACATAGTTGATAATTATGACTTTCTGGATAGTCATGACTTACTATTGTGGAACCTATCTCAAATGGAATACTAGATTCTAAAGGTTACCATAATCACCTTATCCATGGTGATAGTATAGGGATAGAAGCTTTCAACATAAAATGGCTAATTCCATCCCGATTTACACTACTCTAGCACCTGCATCTCAACAAGTTCCTATTCAAGTGAACCTACAGCAGGTGGTCATCACTTTGTGTTCAATATGTGCTCTATGAAAGAAACACCGAGAAGATGTGAATCACTTGTTTCTCTCCTATAACACATCTGCATCCCAGTGGAAATCTGTATTTGAACTCTTTGAACTGAACTTCCTACAAACCACTGCTATCTCACAATTCCTAGTGGACCTTCTTGCATTACATCTTTCAAAGCAGGTTCACATTCTTTTTATACTCACCTATGTAGAGGTCATTCATACTATATGGAATAGAAGAAATAAATGTCTACGTGGTAAACCTGCCATCAACCACAAAACTGCTCTCTCTTCTATCCTGCTTGCGGTTCAACAGGCCAATACTATTTATATTGAATGTTGTAATAACTCAGTTAGGGACCTTGCTATCTTGTGAAAGCTCCAACTTCAAGGTAACTCCCTTAACTCTCTTGTCACCATTGAATTTTTTTGGTTTCCTCCATTTGTAGTCTAAATAAAATGTAATATAGTTGGAGCCTCGAGAGGAAACCCCAGACCTTTTGGTTATGGAATTTCTTTCAGAGATCACAGTGGTGATTTTTTAGAGGGGGAACATGGTACATTCGATAATGCTATAGCTCTTAAAGCTAAATTGCAGTGTCTCATTATAGCAGTGGATATTGCTCGGCAAAGAAACTGGAATTTTTATGGTTTGTGAGTGACTCAGCCACAATTGTTTAAGCGGTTAGGCTGGGTCAAGTTCACCTTTCTTGGAAGATTACTACTTAATGGAATAGTTTCTTGAGTACTCTTGCTTCAATGAATTATATCATAACACGTGTTTATTTTGAAGCAAACCAACTTGAAGACTGTTTTGCTAACAAAGGAGCCTCAGAAGGGAATTGTAAAAACTACTCCAGCATACCTGGTGAATTAATGACTGTCTTCCACCATGATAGATGTAAATTTCCCTCCTTCAGACTCTTGTAACTTTGTTTTCAATAATATTAATCCCCACTACTTACATTTAAAAAAACAACCCTTTATGAAATCCAATCGGGTTAGTTGAAAAACACATGACATGAAACCTAAGTCCATGCCAAGTGTTTAAATCATTTTAAAGCTATTTAAAACAAAAAAAGGTATGTTGAACACATATAATTGTTTAAGAAACATTTCAAAACACTTGAATCATTTTAAAAGATCCACTTAACCATTTTCACAAAGAAATAAATCCTAAGATAGGCACTTTATAAAAGATACATGAATAAAAAATAACCAACATTTTATATAATATAAATCTATAAAAGCTTTACACATGATTCAAAATATAAAGGTAAACCAAAAATAAACTTATTTTCAAGATAAGAACTTTATAGTAAATATCTTAAAATAACACAAAATGAATATTTTCTCTTTATGCCCTATGGTGACCTCTACATACCATTATCATTATATCTTTAACAAGTGACTATGGAACACCACTATAAAAGTGTGACACTTTCCTTTTACCTGTATTGTAGAAAACTAATTCTATATATGGACCAATTTGTATATCTACGGTGTGATCAAAGTGCCTAGTAGGATATCATAAAATATTTTATACCATTAATTTTTAAAGACAAACCAAAAAATTCTTGTTTTAGGAAAAATAATGAAAATAATTTTAATTCATAGGGTTAGTAAATAAAACTAACAAAACATATTTTTTTAAATAAAATATAATTTACCAAGATACAACCATAAGATAAAATAATAATAAAATATCAACAGACCATTAATGGCCTCATTGAGAAGGAAATTCCAGTAGTTGGTGTGAGACCTAAGATAGGGGTACTATAAATATGTAACCATAATTTTATAACTCATGTATCTAGAATTATCACATCTCTACCTAAATATTCTCATGATGTTTTTCTAAAATACCAACACTAATAATCGATGAAACATGTTTATAAAACTATCAAGACAACATGGTATAATATCCATTGAAACATCCACTTACACATCAACACCCATAATTAAATGTGATAAAATTTCAAATATATATTAGAAAACCATACGTAGAAAACACCTTAATTCATCCCAAATCAATCATCAAAATGTTAATCAAAACCCAAATACATATCCCACAATCACTATAAGTTCCAACTCAAAAGTTTTTTATCTTATTTATCCAATGAAAAAATTATATTTTATGCAAACTACCCACTAGAATCACTCCATTGAAATACCAAACATGATACTTTTCACATAAAACAATCCCTATAATGTTTCTAATATACCAAACCACCTCATCCAAACTTGATCTGACATTTTGATCAATCCAAATTCATCAATTTTAATTGTACAAAATTCTTATAAAACTATACATAGAAAATTATCAAAAGATTCATATAATATGCCCAAAAAACCAATCAAACACTTTACCAATCAAAAAACCATTGTCTCACACTAATGAATCAAACCAAACATGTAATTCAATCATCAAAAATACTTCAAATAGTAAAATCCTATAATTAATCTTTAACTATCTATGCATTCCCAATCAAATAAGAACATACATTATATTTGGAGGTCTGGAGGCAGCAGTAGGGTCTGACGATGGAAGAGTCAGGGTAGGCGGCAGCGGTGGAGGCCACAGACGAGATTGTGGTGGAGGTGTGGTTTGTGGCGGAGGTGGGTTCACAGTGGAGTTGGGTTCGCGGTGGAGGAGGGTTTCGCGATGGAGGTGGAGTTCGGAACGCAGTAGCGGTGGGTTTTGCAGCAGAGGTGGGGTTTGTGGTGGAGGAAGGATTTGCTGCGGCAAAGGAGGGATTTGTGGCAGCATAGGAGAGGTCGAGGTAGAGGAGGGGTCGGCGGTAGTGGAGGGGTCATGGGAGGTAGAGGAGGGGTCGGCAGTGGTAGAGGAGGGGTCGGTGGCGGCATAGGTCGGTTTTCGTGAGAGCTTGAGGTGTGCAAGAGAAGAAGCTGACTGTTAGGGTTTATTTGTAAAATCGGGTAAAGCTTTTATTAGTGCTACATAAAATACACTGATAAAGGTATGTTTTATCAGCATTAAAATAGAAAGCATTGATAAAACATGTCTTTATCAAACACTAATAAAGATATAATGTTAAGAATTTATTTATATTATTATATATATTTATAAAATTATATATATAATAAATATTTATTTATTTATTTATTTTTAATTATAACAGTAATTAAATATAAATATATAATAAATATATTTATATAACTATATATATTCATAAATTTATAAATATTATAAATAAATATTTATTTATTTATAATTATAAAATTATAAAAAATATATTTATTATATTTATAATTATATATAATAAATATATATAATTTACATATTTATTATATATAATTATATATATATATAACTATAAATTTATATGTATATATATTTAAATAATTATAAAATTATGATAATTATATTTCTTATATTTATAATATTATAAATATATATAATTAATATATTAATAATATATTTTTATAAGATTATAAATATAATAAATATATATTTTAAAAAATTATAATAAATATATATGTATTTATAATTATAATTATAAATATATATATATATATATATATTTAAATAATTATAAAATTATAAGAACCGTATTTATTATACCTATAATTTTATAAATATATATATAATAAATATATTTATTATAATTTCATAATTATTAAAATACATCTATATTTATTTATAATTATAATTATAAATATTTTTAAATATTTATAAATATATTTATTTCATTATATATTTTTTTAACATAATAATTATAATAAATATATTTATTATAATTTTATAATTATTTAATTATATATATATACATATATTTATTTATTTATTTATTTCTAATTAAAATTCTAAATAAATAATTATTTATTTATAATTAAAAAATTATAATAAATATATATTTATTTATATTTATAGTGATATATATATATATATTAATAATCATAAAATTATAAAAAATATATTTATTATATTTATAATTTTATTAATATATATAATTAATATATTTATGATAATTTTATAATTATTTAAATATATGTATATTTATTTATAATTATAATTATAAATATTTGTATTTATTTATAAATATTTGTATTTATTTATAAATATTTGTATATATTTATATATATATGTATTTGATTATATATATTTATAAAATTATAAGAATAACAAATATATAATTTTATAATTTTATAATTATTTAAATAAAATTTTATTTATTTATAATTATAACTATAAATATATATTTATTTATTTGTAATTAAAAAATTACAATAAATATTTATTTATTTATAGTTATAATTATATATATTAAATTAATAGTAAAATTATAAAAAATATATTTATTACGTTTTTAATTTTATAAATATATATAATTAATATTTTTATTATAAATTTGTAATTATTTAAATATATCTATAATTATTTAGAATTATAATTGTAATTATTTTATTTATTTATAAATATTTGTATATATTTATAAATATATTTATTTAATTATATATATTTATAACTTTATAAGTATAATAAATATATTTATTATAATTTTATAAGTATTTACACACACAAAAACATATATATTTATAATTATAACTATAAGTAAATATATTTATAAATATTTTTATATAATTATAAATATATTTATATATATAATTATAATTATAATAGATGTATCTATTATAATTTTATAATTATTTAAATATATATATTTAAAATTATAATTATTAATAAATATATTTAAAGAGTATTTATATATAGTTAAAAATGTATATTTATAAATATAAAAAATATATTTATTATAATTTTATAAGTATTTATGAGAATAGATTCATGGGTATAACATTAATGAATCATATACCTAGTAAAGTATATAAATAATAAAAAATGAGTCGTCACATATGAACTACATGAATAATAATAATAAGTGTGTAATATATAAATGAATATTAATTCATGATGAATACATAACATATACAGGTCAATTATACTCACACATTAATATATTTGTTGACCAAATTCATTGGAAATATATATTTATTTATAATTATAATTATAATTATATATTTTTAAAAAAAATTATATAATTATAAATATATAATTATAAATATAATAAATATATTTATTATTTAATAATATTTGTTATAATCTTATAATTATTTAAGTATATATTTATAATATTATAAACACTTTTTTTAAAACATTATATATATATATATGAATTATTAAAAAACATATATTAATTATTAACATGTGTTTTTTATTTAATGTGTATAAATAAACATTATTTTTTAATATAAATATAATAATTTTATATAAATTAATAATATATTTTATTAGAAACTTTTATCAGTGCTAAAAATAGCACCCATAAAGGGTACACCTTTATCATGGCTTTTTTAGTGCCGATAAAGGGTAGATTTATCCACACTTTTAGCTAGCTAATAGAAGCCACCCTTTATCAGCAGGTTTTTCTTAGTACCGATAAAGGTTGGTGCTACCCTTACATTGATCTATGGTAGTAGCACCTGAAATAATTCCTCATTGCAGCAAATAGTAAAAGATTTCAATTTTTCCTGGTTTATAATGTGTGTATACGTAGCTAGTGGGAGAGGGTTCATGTTCCCATCAGTATCCCTATGATGATGCTTTGTACAAAGTATCTGGAAGCCTATATGAGCTTTTCCAATGATCAGTAAGATATATTTCATAGAGAAATAATCTAAAATAAACAAACTTTTCAAGGGATAATGAAAAGTAAACCATCATTTCATTATATATATTTTTTTGATAAAATAGAGAAAGTTTATTATAACATTCACTACATTTGAATAGGGTACTATAATCAGTTCTTTTAGTTCAGTAGCATTTTAAACCACCGCCAAATGGTTTTGCAATATGTTTTTAAAACAGCTGCTGAAGTTTCCATCGACATCCAACTAGCATTGATTTCACCCATTTAGCTTTGTCTTCTATGAAGTGCCGCAAAACGATGTTTAGTGTCGGTTATTTCAATTTTTAGTGCTTGTTATATCTCTCTAAACAATCAAGGGTTTGACATCGACTTAAACCGTCAGTATATTTAATAATATATAGTGGCGGTTAAAACTGACTCAAAATTTGTTTCAGCATATATTGTATGTGATTTAAACCACCGCGATATTTTGTTTGTCCAAGATGGCTGAAAATGCATTTTTAATGTTTCAATACACTAAAATGTGCATGTAACATTCCAAAACCATAAAAATGACCTCTGATTGTCATGAAATCATAGAATAACCCTCCTTGAATTATTTTTTACTTCTATGAGTGGACGATTTGTCAATCCAATGTGTGGTGTTCTTGAAGTAACTGAATAGATAGTTTTTAATGATTCAAAAGTTTCTAAAAACTTTCTTGAGGGATTCAAAACCAAGAAAATGATCTCTGGTTGTGATTAAATCATATGAAAATAATAATATAATGACTTTTGAAATATACGCCCTGAAGGCACGTCAATCTGATTTTTTTTCTTGGAATGACCGAAAACATATTTTTAGTGTTTTAAAGCACTAAAACATGTATGGAACAGTTCAAACAATATAAAATTAACCAAGATTGATGTGAAATCATAGGAAATTTACATTTTAATTATTTTTGATGTTTATGATCAAACAATAGATAAATTTGACTTGCAGTGTGCTTAGACTGGCTGAATAATAATTTTTAAATTTAAAAAAAATATCAGAAACTGTTAATACCTTGGAAATCAAACCATGACAAACTATTGTAGTAACTTTTAATTTAAATAATCCAGTGAGTTCTAACTGTTAGTCATATTTTTCTTATTTAGGGTAATAAATTTTTTAAAAAAATTATTTTATTTTGGATTAAATAAGTCGATGGGTGGGGTGGTTTCACACCAAGGCTCTCCCCGGGCGCACGATCTATACATAAAAGTGTTGACTGCACTTTCCATTTAAGAATATATTGGGGATAATGTTTAAATAAAAGAAAAAAACAAAAAGAAAATAAAATATAGGAAGGAGGGGGTAAGGGAAATGTTGAGGCACTGCCCATAAGTGGTAAACTTCCGAATAATTTAGGCAGTCGTTAGAACCCAAACCTAGTAATCCCTTCCCTTCAAGAAAAACTTACTTCTTATGCATGACACTTTCCAAGTTCTTGCATGTGTGCGGGGTGGGGCCTCCATTCACTCCACAATCACCAATTAAATGGAAAATAATTGGTCATTCCCTCCATACCCCTTATCCCATGCCTTATCCTTCATCTTATCAACTATTGTCCAACTCCTATACCCTATAAATACCAGATTAACCCTCCTCCCCCATATAACTCACCTCTGCCGCAATATATCAAACAAGAAATAGAAATAGAATCCCCACATCTTCATCTCCATCTCTTCTCCTTCCCCTTATCCTCTCCCCCTTCTTTCTCCATCTCTGTTCAGGTCCACTCACAGCTGTGATCGCCACTTATAATGTGGTTTCCTTAGGGACTTGGTTGAATGAAAAGACAAAGGATTTAAGGGAATTCCTTTCCAACTAGATGGAAACTTGAACCTCCTCCTTACCCTCCCAGATTAGGTGCCACCTAGCCGTTTCCTGGTCACCTCTCTGCTCATGTTTACTGTAGGAAGTTGTAGGACTAGTGCCACCACCATACAGATTTATGGAACCCTAATCATGCCCTTAGACTACCACACCCTCTGGGGCGCCACCAACTAGATCATGTTCCAACACGTGTCGAAAGTCTACATCCTAGGTTGCATGCTCGATGTACAGGGATCCGGGCTATGGGCTTACAAGGCTTCCAGATGGAGCTACCTGTTTGGAGCCATGGTCAGTCAATAAAACCTAATATCAAATAATGATAGGTGTTATTTTTACTCTTAAGTTGGGGGTTAAGATATTGATTGTGGGTGATACAGTCATTGGAGTTCATTAATCTTGACAACATATTTATAAACGGGATGACATCGGTGAACAACCATCTGTTCCACATTATAATCGATGGGTTCCAGAAGGTGAAGTTGTCACAGGTAAAGGTCATAGCTGCCGGTAGCATATTTTTTATGGGTTTTCCTATTTTTTTAAATGTGTGGAGGATATTTTTTTTTAAAAAAATATGCTTGAAATATGGAAGGGGGCCTGTAGCCTCTCTACTAATTTTTTTTAATTATATATGTTATTATATTTATAAATATATAGATTTTTATATTATAATATATATATATATATGTATATATTGTGTCTATTTAATGTTGTTCAAAATAATGTCATTAACATTTAAAAGTGAAAATGTTATGTTTTTAAAAAATATCTTTTATGGCACTTAAATTTGAGGCATTTTTAATAACTAAGTATGGGTTCTGGTTGATATTCAAGTTGATATAAATATGGATCATTTCTCTAAAGTATCAAAACAATCTGAATGTGCTTTCTTGGTTTTAAGTAGGTCAGTTTTCCTTTTTATTAAAATTGATGTTATTTTTAAATAAAAAGATTCACTTCGAGTCATACCAGTCACACCGTGATTCGTATTGAGGTACGACTGTAACTTACATGTCTCAAATGACTTATGGATCATTTTACTAAACTATCAAAACAATATGAATGTGTTTTCTCAGTTTTGAGTAGTTCAGTTGTCCTTTTTATTAAAAGTGATGTCATTTTTAAATAAAAAGATGCACTTAGAGTCATATTGGTCACACCATGTATCAGATTAAGGTAAGGATAATTCCCACATGTCTAAAATGACTTATTTATCATTGTTCTAAAGTATCAAAACAATCTGAATGTGTTTTCTTAGTTTTGAGTAAGGCACTTCTGTTTTTACAGAAAATTCATTTTAAACATAAAACATGCACTTTTACCTATACCGATCACATCGTGTATTGGTTTATTGTGGGAATAATTACTAAATATCACAAAAGAATTATGAATCTATGTCCTAAATTGTCAAGAAGATCTAAGCACGTTTTCTTTGTTTTCAGTGAGTGACATTTTTTGATTGTCGATTTTAAACTGATAACAAACACATTGAGTCCTCGTGGTCACATCGTGTGTCGAATTGACACACATACTCCATATCTTGTGGACATGCACCTATGTTTCTTGAAATAATTTAAGAAATATATATCCATGGGATGACTAATGCTCAGAGTATTATAAGAAACATAAAAAATATTGAGCATGTCTTCATGGTTCTCAAAGGAGATTACTAAAGTCTTTTTATGATATGTTTTTACCTAGAAAAGGGTTTTTTGTAGGATATGGTTATATATATATATATATATAACTCTTTTTTATGTAAAGTTTTATTAGAAAATTACGTGATTTGTAATTTATGTATTATTTTCCATATTTTGAAAGATTATAAAATAAAAATGTGACTAAATTAATAATGAAAAATGAAACACTAGATAAACACATAAAAATGACTGATAGAAATAAAAATATCTTCATTTTAATAGACATAAAACATATACATGAATAAGTATAATAAATTTCTAGGGGGAGGATATTTCATCCCACGTGGTGGTCTACAAATGGTACACCCGTATTGAGATCACTGAGCTCCATGTTGGGGTGGAGTCTGATGACCTGGAGAGGGCTAATCCTTAGGCACTAGAATGTCAACCATCTCATGCTCCACCTACGTGTTAGTGGGATGAGGTTTCAACTGCATGTCGTACTACACTCCTGATCCTTCTCCCGCTAGGGTAGTATAAGGACATGCCATCGTCGCAGTGGGGAACCAAGCCTACGATGGATCTGGACCCCAAGATAGAAAGAATTATGGATATCCTATCAAGAAAGATGGATCTCATGCCTCTTGATGCACATCCATGATCAGTTGAGGCTGGACTACTAGAGGGCCTACCTCTGCATTTGGAACAGGTGAGGGCTCACATATAGGACGACACGGTCTACGTCATTGTCGTCGTGGCTCCTCAACACCGGTATCTGCTGGAGGATGTTCCTCCATGGAAGGAAAATCCTCTTTCTAGGGTTAACTCTTGAATATGCTCTCATTAATCCCATGATATGATGACCTCTTCTCCAGCAATGCATCATGGACTGCTTCCTGACTAAGGACCCTCTCCCCCTCTATGTCATTCATGCAAATAAGATGCTATGAGTGAGTGTGTTTTAAAGAGATTCAAAATTAATTAGAAAATAGTTCAATAAAAAACTAATAGAAATTTATTGACCTGACTTATTATAAATCTCTCTTCTATTTTAGGTAAGATACAGTATAGAATTAAGTCTATACTCTATCTCATACTCGACCTGCTCTGAAAGATAGAATTGCATCATAGGTACACCCTAGATATGAAGCTCTACTTGTCTACCCCAGAGGTCGATATAGTCATCATGTACTCAGTGATGGTCCTCATCCATCCTCCCTATCAACTTCACTCCCTAAAGCTCCTTTGATTGTCTTGGTGGAAATGGAATTAGCTGAGCATAGTAAAACTAGTGCATAACTCTATCAATCTACTACCACTCAATAATATGGAAGTGAATGAGAGGCACTACAACCATAGAATCAAGAAGTCCAGCAATGTAGTATGCTGATAACTGGTCTAGTATATCCTAGTATAGAATTTATATAATCTGAAAAGACATGTGACCTTTGTCAAAAAATCTCCTTATAAAAAAACAAAATTTATGCTATTATTAAATTTGTTAGACAGTGATAAATTGTATATACATACCTAGTTGGGTAATAAACTTTCCAACTTGAGTTGGTATTCACCCAAATGGTGTGTTATAACCTTGATGAAATTTTTTCACTGACACCACCTGTAAAATACAACATCTAAAGTGATCAATAATGAGAAATTAAATTCAAAAACTGCTACTAGCATTAGAAACCATTAGAGATGAGTGATCATACCAGCATCCACATAGAGAATCATATATCATCTCCATAGGGAGTGGTGGACCAACAAGATGAGGGTGGAATGAGGGGATGTTCTCACATGAACACATCAAAAGAAGGATTATGCATCCTCTATGATCTATTCAGTATATATGGGATACCATGAATAATGATCTCTATGATTATGCCAAGCAGGCTGATCCCCAACTTTACATCTCGGGTAGATCAAATTCTTCTAGAAGGGATAGATACATCAGTTGCATGTACACCCTCGATTGATGAGGACACAGGGTCCATCCAATGAGCTGTGATATATATAAACAGGCATAACACATGATATTCTGGTCATCAGTTTCATCAAGTAAATGTGGAATCTAATTCTCTATCCAAGGCATATATATTGACCCTCTATCGGTATCCCTATAGTCGGCCAAAATTTTGACGCCTAAAAATCACTGAGCAAGGTCAGACCAAGATGCATGGGTGGGTCCAATAATGGATTCCCCTAGATAGGAAGACCAAGAAGCACTACCACTCCCTTGAGGGTGTTGTTCATCTCACCCCCAGGCAGGTGGAATGTGTGTGTCTTGGGTCTCCACCTCTTCATGATGGTATAAATAAGGTGGTGGTCAAAAAAATGTGAAATCTGATATGGTAATTTCGTATAATCCAGCATGTCACAAGTATGATCTAATGGCATGTGGAGGCTTTGTGTGATGAAAATGGTGTAATCGACGTACCCTGATCGGTCGAACCTCACCACCATTTAACATGACCTGGGAAATATGACTATACTGGTCGGTGAGTAGTATGGTATCCTCCATCTATATTTAAACAAATGAAATGAGTTGTAAGTGTAAAATGTAAATATAACGTTATAGTCAGTAAGATTTTATGACTTGTAGAATGTAATACATTCCATGTTTATTCACATTGTTTTATTATGTTATTTCTTACAAAAAGAAAAGAACATGTATTTATGTTTTTTAAGTCATATTAATAGAGTGTTTTTAAGATATGTTTTTACCTAAAAAAGGGTGTTGTGTAAGATATTATTTTATTTATTTATATATATAAACATTTTAGCTTTGTTGTGTAAAATTTTATTAGGAAATAGTTTGATTTGTAATTTATGTTTGCTTTTCCACATGATGGTATGTTTCATTATTATTTTCTCACATGTATGTTTTATGGTTTATCCATGGAAAAACTGATTATGCATTAATGTCTCCACAAATGAACTTTTCATATTTCTTTTAATGTTAATATGAAAGGCTTATTATTATTTGATGGTAAAATTATTTGGTAAAGTTATACAATTCAATGAAATAAAGAATATTATAATAACACCATATAATTAACTATATTAGAAGATCACAAAAGAGACAATACCTCATTGTGACTGAGAGTATGAACTCAATCCATAAATGTTAGGGAATCGTTTCCGGTTATGACCTTCTTGATGAAATATGGTGCATCTCAAAATTTTCCCTTGTTCTTGAGGCTCATCCATCTCATTCGGAATCCTCTTGGACTTAGGTATCCATCATTTACATAGCCTATTGATGTCAAGTATCACTATCGACTGGCCTCCAGGCATTAGGAAATATCTAAACTCCCCAATAGGAATCTATGGTGTAGCATAACAATTATAAATTGTATCCATCTAGTACACTAGATCAACATATTCTTCCCATGATATGTTCAAAGATGCACATGATGTGATTGTGTATAAATATGGAAACTATAAGTCCTAGAAGTTTCCACATTGTCATTTTCTCGGTTATAGTAATACCACCATTTTTCACCGATGCTATTTGTGATGGGGTCCAAACGCTACTAAACTTAAAATCAAGATTCTCCTCAACATAAAAGGATGAAATGAAAACCAAAATATTCTTTAATGTTCTTTTTAATATATCATTGAAAGTTCCTTCCATACCATATCCCCTACTAAATTCTATATGAGTCTAGTTTTTGTCTATCAAAGAAGTACTTCACTCAATGATACAATATCTCTTGAACTAGGGAAGTTATAGGTAACTTGAGAATCCCCTTGAAGACACCATTGATGCACTCTACAATATTTTTGATCATGTTTCCATACCTCTTCCCCCCTTCATATGCCAATGTCCATTTTTCTTTTGGAATACGAATTATATAATCATACACTTCTTGATTAGCCTTGTGGATTTTTTATTAATGTTCTTTAAACCGCCATTGATCTAGCACATATGATACAAAAAAATGATCATATTTCACATAAATTAATTTTATCTTTATGTTGAAATAGTAACAAATAACAAATACATTGCATACTTATCCTCGTGATTGCCTTATTTAAAGGTTAATTATGGAATGTTTTCCTCACATTTCAAGTAACGTGTCTAATTCAGTACCGATGATGTGTATTTGGGGGTCTCCATGTATTATGGTCAACATTTATTGACTCAATTATTGCTCTATATCTATCATATATCAAATAGACACCTTGAATGCAGGTGAAATGGTTACTTGTACATTCCAAAAACCAACTCCATGATTCATAGTTTTCCTTCTCCACAATGGAAAAGGCAAGAAGAAGTGGTGAACGGTTATCATATTGGGTTTCCATAATCAAAAAAATTCCCTTGTATTCTCTATATAGAAATTTTCCATTAATATGAACGAACTATTTTCTGAAACGAAATGTGGGATACATGGGATGAATGCCTAGAATAACTAATGAAATTGAAAATGAGATGGATCAAGTTAGTTATCTTGAGACACATGTTCTTTTATATCAAGATGGAATACAGCTCAGTTATTGTTCCTCAGTATGGCTAGCAATTGTAGCAACACCTGATATGATTCATCCCAATCCCCATAGACCTTCACAATTGCCTTCTGTTTCGCCATATATTACTTATTATAGGAAATATTATAACTGAATGTTTGTTTTATCCTATCTTTAAAAAGGGCTATAGTAACGTCTTGGTGTGTCCTAATTATCTCAATGACAATGGATGACACAAATTCATAATCTAATGAGGAATGATCTTGTGTCAAGATTGGTTGAACACATGTATGAGATGCCTCAATCTTTGAGATTCTCCAACCTTCGAATGCAATATCCAAAATCACCCTCCAGAATAATCTACAATCATACCTTTACTCTCACACTTTATGAGATATTTACTATAGACTGATTCCTGAAATATATATATGCAGTGCATCTCAATGTGAAATCTCTTTAGCGTGATTTTTAATGCATCTTTACTTGAAAAAAAATCTTCCAACATATAAGGTTTGGTCGAGCTCACTAAACATATCTGATACAACTCCAGGAAACTCAGTTGTGGGTGTGAGAACATTGCAGTCAAATTTAGGAACTCATGTCATTTCTTTTGACCAAGATGAAAGGTTGATGATTTATTATGGGTTGAGGGCGTTTTATAAGTAATGAATTTCTGGAGACTTTCTTCCCAACTTTCACTACTCTCTCCTCATCAGCACTATTTTCACCATTTATTCCATCATTATGAAAATCCTCTTGAAAAGTAGGATTTACTTGTATAATTATGAGATCATCTAGGTTGTCTTATTCTGCATCATTTTTAATAGTCTCAATTTCATGGGGTGGATCATATTCAACCACTCTTGTAAGTCTGCATGTTTATACAACTAGACGTTGTTGTTGTACAGTAGAAACATCAGCATACAACTCCATCATGGTACCATCCTACCACTGAGAAAATAAATTTATTTCTTGGATCCACTGTGCATCAACAACCAATATACAAGTAGATTCCATAGTGTTATCGAGAATTAAAAATTTCTATAGCTCACAAACTTGATCTCTTGATTGGGTCCCAGATATAAGGAACCTTGAATTCTGTCTTGAAGGTCACTTAGGGTTACACAATTAGTTGTACTAACCATTGTTATTGGTTGTGTACTGTAAGAATCTCCTTGCTCAATTTCAATAACCTCCCCTTAGTAGTACACATAACCAAACACGACTCTCTACGTAAAAAATATGTTTTGATCAACATTTAGATAGTGTAACTAATATTGGTAATGATGGTTGACCATATAATATTTATTATACTAAAATTATATAATGTCTTTTCATAATATAAATTATGATACTAATGTTTATTAGAATATAATTAACAGAATGTTTTGGAAACCAAAGTAGAAATAAGATAAAAAATCAAATAATAATCATTATCTTTGATAAAATAAAAAATATGATCATATAAAGTGAAATGGAGAAGAACAAACACATTAAATAACACATTAATTTTTTAAAACATACAAGAAATAACAACATTTTTCAATTGAACATGGTTTCGATGAGATGATCCTGACATCAGAGGTGAGGTAAAATCCATCATATTTTTATTTGGTATCTTCACAACATCTTCTAAAGATATGTACATAATAATTTAAGTACATACCTTTAGAAGATGTTATCAAGATACCAAATAAAAATAAGCTGGATTTTACCTCACTTATGAAGTTAGGATCATATCATCCAAACCATGTTTAATTGAAAAATGGTATGGTATTTCTTGTATGTTTTAAAACATTCATGTGTTATTTAATGTGCTTGTTCTTCTCCATTTCACTTTATATGATCATAATTTTCATTTTATCAATGATATGTATGATTATCTAATCATTATATGTATTCAAATTTTAATACTAAGTTATTCATTAATTAATCTATACATAATCATTAGTAATAATAACTATTATTTATAAACTATATGATCTTAATGATACTAAATTTTTTGAACATCTTCTTATATACTAAACTATGACATTAATATTTCTTAGTACAATTTTTAACAAGTTAATGATTTGTTAATCACTAGTTAATCATTACTATGTTATTCTTTATTTAATCATTATTTAATCAGTCTATAATCATTCTTTATTCAATCATTAATCATATTATATTCATTAGTTAATGATTATTATCTGATCAATACATTTATTCATTTGTTAATTCTAAGTTATTCATTAATTGATCTGTACTTAAACATTACTAATAATAACTATTATTTCTAAACTATTATATTAATCTTTCTTTGTTCAATTTTTTAATTAATGAATTATTCTTTAATTAGTAGTTAATCATTACTAAGTTATTCATTATTTAATGTATTTTTCCTTATCCATTTCATTTTATATTATCATAATTTTTATTTTATCATTGATAAATATACTAATTTGATGCATTATTTTTTTAGGTATTTAGTAGTTATAAAGAAAATATGAATCGTTTAAAGCATATCCCCTGGGAGTGTCAAACCAGGATGTAGAAAGGCTCATTTTCATGTACCAGGTTACCCCTAATCAGGCCCAAGAAACCTTGTCAGAGTTGTTACTCCTAGCTACATCTGTTCCAGAGCCACATCCACTTGTTTGTATGTAGATAAGGATTTTATTTCTTAGATAACCAGATAATATTTATGCTACTAAAATTTTAGAATGTCTAATTCTATGTTATTCATTAGCTATTATATACATAATCATTAATAATAATAACTATTATTTCAAACTATGAATAACTAATAAAACAACTTATTAAATAAAATATTTAGAAATAAGCGAACAACTTAATAAATGAAAAATTTAGAACTAACTAAAAAGAATTCAATCAAATAAATAAATAACTTTAAATTAAATAAAAAAATACCTCTAAATGACGGTTCGTGAAAAATTGAGACTTCTTTTAGACAACTTCATCTACCTCACACGAAAAGATCTTTTTTTAGAGATAGAATCTCTCAAATGTAGAGGGATGATTGGAATTGGAAGTGAGTAGAAGGGGGGTGACCTTTTATAGTACGTTAAGGAAAATATGTCACCAAGGGTGCCACATTTAGCCTTTACGTTAAGCTAAAGTTAGAATCCCTGGTGCCATCTTTTGTGTTCTTTTTATAAGAAAAGTAGAACCCTCCCCACCACCTTTTCCATTTCATTAATATGAAGAAAAAGGCGGTAAGAGGGGGAAAGGCAGCAGGCATGTTGCCTCTTTTTATGCCTTTAAAAAAAAACCTACACTTTATTTAAAAAAATAGAAAACATATAAAAAAACTCACCGGCAGTAGCCCCAACACTGATGGGATTCATGTCTATATGTCTACTGGAATGACCATCTTAGGTTACACTATCCAAACTAGTGATGAGTGCATGTTAATCAGCCCAGGCACCACCGACCTCTAGATTGAGAAGGTCGGTTGTGGACCCGCTAACATGATTAGCATTGGAAGACTAGGGAAGGATGCGAATGAGGCCTGAGTGGATAACATGATGGTAAAAGTGGCAACATTCAGTGGGACACAGAATAGGGTGAGGATAAAATCATAGGGGTGTCCTAACACGGGCTTCGTGAGTCACATCCTCATCCAGTGGGTGAGGATGATAACTGTTGATAACCCCATCATCATTGACCAAAGCTACTGCCCCAATGATGACAACTACTCAGGGCTGGTGTCGGGGTGAATATCAACAACGTGAAGTATGAAGACATACAGGGGACAACAACGATGGTGGTGGGGGTGAAGCTAGACTTCAGCCCCAGTAACCCATGCACTAACATCCAGATGGAGAATGTGAATCTCACTTATGATAATTGTCTTGCACAATCGTCCTGCATCCATGTTGTTGGCACAACCTTGGCCGCAGCTAACTCCTATGACTGCCTCTATAAGTGGATCCCACCCCGAATACCTCAACATATACATTCATTTGACCAGACTCATATACAAATGACTATAGGAAAAAAATTAACTAATATTACTATGATAAATCCAAAATGTTTATTTAAATTGATTAAAATATTTCTATAGAATTTATTTATATTTTTTACATATTTTCTATATTTATTTCATCATAAAATTTTACTTATATTCAACCATTTAAAATAAAATGGTTTTAAGAAATAAAATTATTTTAATATATGAATATAAAAAATTTATTAATGAGAATGATTTTGTAAAAATAAATCAATAATTATAGAAAACATCCATGTGCCATCCCCTATAAAAAAAACTCAACAGACAATATACAATCAAATTAGAATATAATAATTATATAAAATGTTGAAATACAAAATAAATACATCGAAATATCATTTCAATTCAATATTTACGTACAAAATTTTTAAATCGATGTGGTATTTCCAATTAATAAAAAAATTGTAATGAAATATATACAAAATCGTAACTCCTTCAACATTCAACCATCATACAAAACCTTGTTCCTACAATCAAACCAATGTTTATCTTAGTAATGGAACCTAAAAAATATAAAATTTTAATTTTAATGTTATATAGTCCACATATGATAATTTATATTTTTAATTAATAAATATTTTAATGATATTATCATCCATACTATTAATTATACTCTTGATGATTATAATATTAATTATATATTAATTATTAATTACATTATTAATTAATAATATTATTATGTATTTTTCATTATGTTGTTAATTAATAATATATATAAATTATATTTTTAGTCATTGAATATAGTTGTTAATAATTATATATTTAAACTAAAATTAATTACGGATAGTTTTCCTAAAGTTTCAAAACAATCCAAGATTGTTTACCCGGTTTTGACTATGTGATGCATGTTTTAAAAAAAATGACAATTTTATATTGAAAACAAAAAATGTTGGTTATACCGGCTACATCATGTTTCTGATTGACATGTGGTTAATTCATACACATCACAAATGAATTATAGATTGTATTCGTAATGTTTGACAACAATGTGTGCTCGTTTACTCGTCTTGGGCTATGTGATGTGTTTTGTAGAATAAAATAACACTTTTATATAGAAAACATGAAATTTGATTCATATCGGACACATTGTGTGTTGGATTGATGTTAATTTTATTTTGAAACATCAAAAATGAATTATGGATCATTATCCTAAAGCTCTAAGAAAATTAAAGCTCATTTATTCTTTATTGGATTATGATGTGTGTCTTTCACTAAAATGGTAGTTTTATTTTGAAAATATGCACTTCTATCATAATGGCCACATTGTGTGTCTGATTTACATGTGATCAATTCATACACGTCAAAACCCTTGGCTCGTGATTCAATGAATACTGAGAAATCAACTGTTGCACACCTGATTCTTGGCACAACGGTTCGATAATGCAGATCCAAACTTGGTATGGCATGAGAACCATAAAATGATGGAAGCGGCAGTGGATTAGACAAAATTAAAGATTCCTAATCTTTATGTTCTTTGGTGTGTAACTATGGCCAATGTGTGTGGATGATTCCTAAAGGTAATTGAGTGGCCATAACCTGGTGATCAACGACGGTGAGGCTCGGCCTATGATGTTCCTTGTTTTTAGGCATGTGGGATCCCAAGTGTGGTGCTAGGGTTTCTTCCATGTTGTTAAATATCAGAGGGCATATGGTCCCATCATACGATATGTGACATGACCTAGAATCTTGATGTGTACCTCAAACTTATCTTAGAACCCTTTTCATCTTTAGCTTGGAAAATTTTCATTAGGGTGTGTTCCCTTGATCCTTTCAAATAGGGTTAGTACAGAATCACATCCAATGTTTATAGTATTGATTCCTTTAGTGGTAATTCATTGATAGATTTGTCAGAATCCTTCTATGAGTCCCAGAGTGAGATCATCTGTCATCATCTTTTCCTATGTGGAGTTATTGTTATCATCATGACCAACACTATGTGGGTGGCAATCCTCTACATAGTGGGTTATTTCAGATTGAGTTGTTGGTATATTTCATGACCTTGGGTGTGATCCTCAAATGTGTATCATTCTCTTCAGTCTTCCAGTGTACACTTATTATGGTGAGATCTGATGATCATGACAACTAATATAGAGGCCATTAGAGTTATATGACTAGTGGAGTGTGTTCTCCTGGATGAGTGATATGTGGAACCTTCAAGTATGATTCCTAAACTAGAATTACTATTATGACCTTACCATGAGATTGTGTGTATTTGTTGAGTATATTTGGATATTCTTGTTATATATTTTGTAGACATATACTTATGTAGAGTTTACTGTAATTTCGTATAAATTTCATGAATTTTTTTCAAAAATTATATGGAACTATTTTGAGACCAGAATCTCTGAAGAAACATGATTCCAAGCCTCGGTGAGCCTAAAATAGAATTTTGAAGTTTTTTTATTTCATTTAAATAAATGTGCGAGTGGGTTTTTCTAACTTTTAAACTGTTACTTGGATCAAAAATATGAGTCACCATTGAACTCAAATGGCGAGATTTTCCAAGAATGGACCAAACCTTGACCAGCATGGGTTGAGGGAAAAAGTTATTTTTTATGAAAAATTTAAAAATAAAATAAACTTTTTTTCTTTTATTTTTCGTAATTTTCAAACTGTTGCAATGAAACAACGTATAACGGAATGAAACTAAAAATGTTGTTTCCTAAATGAAACAGCATAATGAATTTGTAACAAAACATAACTGAAACATTGTTTCACATTTTTTCCTTTAATGGTCGAGCAAACAATGCAGAATTGTGGGCACAATCCTGATTTTTCTCTAAACCTCTGGTGGGTGATGACGAAGAACGCCAAAGACTGCCAAACAACAGATCATGGAGCAATGAATGGCAGATGCGTTCTTCTTCCACCCTTCGAACGGATCATCACAAAAGAACAATTTTCTCAGGTAAGGGTTTATTGTTTTTGAATTACAATACCACGTTCTTCTTTCTAAACGACGAATGCGGATCAACCCATGAATAAGTTGATACGTGGATTGTTTGTTCTTGTGGGAGGGTTTTTTGAACTTGGGGTTTTGAATTGTGGGGTAAATTAATTTGTTGGAATCCAAAAACCTTCCCCCTTATATATTCCTACTTTGAAAATATAACACAGAGGGTGTGAGCCAACACGAACAAGGCCCGAGCCCCTCCATCTTTTGTGTTCTTATGCGTTCTTCATGGATGCACCTTCGAAATGGCGGCAAGGAGGTTTCAAGCCCTTAGAAAGAAATTTAGAATCCCATGGAGGCCGGAGGCACAAACAGAGCGAAGAACAGACCACTAGAACGGACCTGGTGGTCTGTGGATGGTTCCACCGATAAGCCGACGTTGGCGGTGACCCGCAGCGGCGGGTGTGGGCAGGTGGCGGTGCGCCACGACAGCATTTTTGGGGGAGACACCGAGGCTGTATCAGGCTGAAGCGGTGCGAAAAGAGCCTTCGGAAGTGGGTTAGAGGTTGGTGGAGATGGGAAGTGGAAAACCGAAAGCCCTCCTGGAATCTAGGCTGGAGAATACCAATCCACCATGGGTGCTAGGCTGGAGCGCGTGAACCGGGAAGGGGCGTGCGAACCGGGCCGCAAAGAAGCCTGGGATGGTGTACACTGGCCAGCTGTTATGGGCCGGTCATGTGGAATAAAGCTAGGCCACTAGGTAGCCCAGGTGGGAAAAGAAAACCGGCCCTCCAGGGTGTGCCGGTCTGGATAAATCCGGGTCACTGGGCAACCGAGCGGGTTAGACCCATGGCCAAATTGGGCTGATTTGAGCAAGGCCCAATGGGCATGCACCACTAGCCAGCCCAGAACAGTCTATCCCATACCCAACCATGTCTAATTCGGTTAGTCGAACCAGGATGGTTCATGCGGGCCCCATGGGCCAGGTTGGTCAGGTCAGACCGGGCTCGAATGCAACCGGCCCCTGTTTACTAAAATACCAATATATTTTAAACTAAACGTCTGATTGGTGATCCATTTGTAGCGTTGGAATCCTCATGACAAGGCGGTTATTTTGGTATGATCTAAATGAGTTTTTTTGGTAGTCAAGATATGACTGATGTCTTGAGTAGTAGATTCTCCTATGATCAAGCGTGTTATGTGTGGGAATCCTGTGGCTGGCTGAGACCCAAAGACTAGTGACCTGGTGTAGATTTGCTCCTAGAGACCCAATGTGGATCGCCTCCTAGAGACCTTGTGTCGATCATCACTTAGTGACCCTCTGTAGATCATCTCATAGTGACCCTCTCTGGATCATCTCCTATCAACCCTGTGTGGATCACCTCTTAGTGAAACTGTGTGGATTAGCTCCTAGAGACCCTATGTGGATCATCTCTTAGAGACCCTATGTGGATCATCTCCATGAGACCCTGTGTGGATCAACTACAATTGGATGTGTGTGACTAAGAAGACCCACAATAATCATCTGGGATGAGTACCTCAATAGTCCAAGGTGTTCAATGATATGACTGATTGTCTTATTTTCCTACTCTAGATTATACCTAGTGTGATCTGTCTTTCTTTGTGATCTTGATTCATGGTTTTCTTGTGGTTTGATTTGTGGTATTTCATTGTTGGTTTGGGATCCTTACTGAGTATTTTTTTACTCACCCCTACATGGTCTTCGGCCGCACGTGTTATGTCTCATGCAGACATCCAAAACATGGCGGAGGACTTGGTGGCCCAGGACTAGGTGGTGCTCAGTGAGATCAGGCAGGTGGGACATGCTTCTACAGCTTTCAGCAGCTACTCTATACTTACCCATAAGGTGTGGTTTTTAGTGAATGGTTTCTCATCGATCTCGTATATACTCTTGTTGCGCTTGTCTTTTGTTGGGTTTTTATTCTGGACCATTTACCTTTAGTTTTTACTTTTAAACTCAGTTGTTGTTTAGTAGCATTCATGTTATCTTTTCCAGTTTTATTAGGACATGGTTGTGTGTGTGTGTGCGCACAGGTACTCAGGTTAATGCCTCCCACCTATAGGTTAACTCCTTAGGCACTATTCACCAACCCATGGCCTTTGAAGGCGGGCTTAGGGGAGTCATGGAATAGGCCCCAGGGGACAGGTCGCAAAAAAGTGTTATCAAAGGAGATAGATTCTACCTCAAAGATCAGGAGTTTGTTGTTTTTTTTTGGGAATCAGTGTTAAATGTTTCAAGTTTGAATTTCAGGTTCAGGGAGTCTAGTGTTAGTTTGGTGGCTAATTTATCCATACACTAGGACCTTCAATTCTTCCTTTCAACTCTATACATAAAAGCACTGGTTACATGTATCATATAGGAATTGAGTGTTTCCTCATGTCCTTCTTGAATTAGAGTCATATCACCAGGTATAATCTATTGATTGTGGTACATCTTGATCTGTTTTCGGATGCCTCCACATAGACATCCATCTAGGATTCCAAATCATGATCATGAGGATAACCAGCCTGGCAATGAGGCATCAGTTTAGGGACCCATGCTTGTGATGGCCCCGCCGAGTGGTACACCAGTGTTTCCACCGCTCGTTGATCAGTATTTACTACTGGCATTATAGGTAGAGGATGAACGCAGGCTCAGTGACTTACACGAGTTTCAGAGAGAGAGAAATCCCAGGTTTAGTGGAGATATAGATCATTAGGACACTGAGTATTGGTTGGAGGCGGTGACACGGGTCTTCCTCTTAGTGAGGATGCCACTTGACCATATGGCGATCTTAGTAGTGATCCTTCTTCAGGGCTTGGTAGGGAGATGGTAGAGCTTGACGATTCAGGCTCATAATGTGGAGACCCTCTCCTGGGATGACTTCGAATGGCTTTTACAAGAGTATTTCTTCCCTACAACCTTTCGCTCAGTGCACATATAGGAGCTTCTTCACCTACTAAAGTACTGCATGTCAGTGTCTAAGTACTATGTGGGGTTTACCGAACTCTCCTTCTACTATAAAGATATGGTATGAGACCCTTTCTTTAGGGACTAGAACTTTGATGAGGGACTCTGAAGGTAGATTAGGGAATATATGATTTCCATCAACATCCCTAGTCAGGCTAGAGTGCTAGAGAAATCTCTACTGGGAGATAGATTCCTCACATAGAAGACACTGATGGTGGGAGCTACCACCGGGCGACAAGTGGTCGAGTCATCCATGAAGTGTAGCCAATAGATGATGTAGAAGTCCAATTGGGCTAGGCCATCTGGAGGCCGACCCCAAGACAGATGATCGGTGGTGTGAGGCCACAAAGGTGGCGGGGGTCAGCAGAGGAGTAGGGAGTGCTACTCATGTGATAGGTAGAGACATATGGCTTGTGACTGCCTGACGCGCTGTAGTGATGATCAACAGGAAATCGAAGGGCCATCGAGGTAGCATCAGAGGTTCAAGCGTGGTGGTTTGTAGGTTGGCAGACATGGAAGGGGAGTAGGATGATTGGCAGGTAGTAGATGACGGTTCTAGGTGCTACCAATACGCCCCCAAGGTGGTCCACTATGAACTCAGGGAGCTAGTGGATAGGGGCGAGGCCATCTCCAGTTGATGGAGGCATATGACCAAGATGCTCTAGATATGATTAGAGGTATGATATGTGTCTTCTCTACCTTAGTTGTAGGTCTTATAGGCACAGTTTCCTGTCACTCATTCTTTTCCATGGACCTCATTTATGGTTCGAAGATTTCGATGGAGTCATTAGCTCGATCCTTATTATTAGAGACTCCTACATGAGGGTATTCGAGGATTACACACTAGTGCTTGTAGTGTGACCTTACTCTTGGGGGAAAGATCTTCGGTTGGGATCTCCTAGTAGTGGCGTCGAGGCCTTACGATTTCATCTTGGGTATGGATTGTTTATCCACATTTCATGCTTAGATCAACTGAATTAGGCATAGAGTATAGTGTGGCTATGAATATGGGACCAGGTTTTCCTTCACTAGAGAGAAGGTAACTCTTCCAGCATAGGGAAGACTTTCTCGGAGAAGGGTGCAGTTGATCACTCACCGGTTGGCTATCTTATCCCTTAGAGAGGTGGATGAGCGGAATCCAAACATTCCTGTAGTATTGGATGAGTATGAAGAAGTTTTTCTTCAGGATGTTTTAGGACTACCTCCTTGTAGAGTGGTAGACTTCTGTATCGATATATACCCAGGGATGACAATGATATCCACCCCATCATATCATATGGCTCCCATAGAGCTTCATGAATTGAGGGTACAACTAGAGGACTTTCAGGGAAAGGGATTCTTGAGGCCCAGCGTTTCACCATGGGCATCCCCGGTTTTGTTTGCCAAGAAGGAAGATTGGAGCCTTAAGCTATGTGTGGACTTCAGGCACCTGAACTAGGTGACCGTGTAGAAAAAATATCCACTGCCAAAAATTGATGACATCTTCAACCAGCTAAAGGGAGCGAGGTGGTTCTCAAAGATATACCTCAGATCAGGATATCACCAGCTTTGTGTATGGGATGAGGATGTACCTAAGACATCCTTAAGATGTATTTATGTCCACTATGAGTTCTTAGTGATTCTCTCTGGTGTGAAAATTCCCCAGCAGTGTTCATGGGACTCATGAACAGGATATTCCAGCCTTAACTTGATCACTTCGTGGTGATCTTCATTGATGAAATCTTTTTGTACTCAGTGTTAGAAGTGGAGAATGTTACACACCTATGGATAGTCCTATATACACTCCAAGAGAACCATCATTATGGGAAGATCTCAAAGTGTTAGTTCTAGATTCAGGAAGTCCACTTTCTAGGATAATTCATCTCAGAGGCTAGAGTTATAGTGGATCCAGTGAAGATAGAGGTGGTGCTTTCTTGGTTGCCACCCAGAAGTGTTACTGAGGTGTGGAGAATCTTAGGGTTGGATGAATATAACCAAAGGTTTGTGCCTTACTTCTCTAGAGTAGCAGTACCCTTATCGACTTTGACAAGGAAGGGATAGTCCTTCATAGGGACGGAGAAGTTCCATTAGAGTCTCCAAGATCTGAGGTAGAGACTGATGAGTTCCCCCATCTTGAGACTACCAGAAGAGGGAATTGGGTTTATAGTTTTCTATGATGCATCAGGGACTGGACTAGGTTGTGTATTGATAGAGTAGAGACTAGTGATCGCCTATGGTTCACAGAAGTTGAGGTAGCATGAGCAGAAATATGCGACCCATGACCTGGAGTTAGCAGTAGTGGTATTTAATCTAAAGATGTGGCGGCACTACTTGATGGGTGAATGGTTTACCATCTATTCTGACCACAAGAGTCTTATATATATCTTCTCCTAAAAAGACCCAAACATGAGACAATGGCAATGGCTGGAGTTCCTACAGGACTATGACTTTGAGATAATCTATACTCTTAGGAAGGAGAACATGGTGGCAGATTCACTCAGTAAGAGATTTGGTTTGCAACTACTGAGTGAGGTGATGGAGTATCTAGCTGTGACAAATATATCCTTCATGGATGATGATAGAGCAAATCACCTTTAGTCGATGACGGTTACTCCCCACTATTATAGCGATTTAGGGAGGCACAACTTGTGGATGTTGACTACACGACCCTATGTGCTCAGTTATCCCCAGGAAAGGATCCTGATGGATTTTCGATAGGTGGGGATCACGTCATCCTTTTTAGAGGGAAAAAAGTAGTACCAATGGAATTACGAGAGGATATTTTGAGGGAGTTCCATATCTTCCCCCTTGGTGGTACATCCTGGAGTGGTGAAGATGTACCCAGATCTCTGAAGTCAGTATTGGTGGACAAGGATGAATAAAGTGGTGGTCGAGTTCATTTCACAGTGCCTCACTTGTTAGCATGTGAAGGTTGAGCATCAGGTTCCATCAGGATTGGCACAACCACTTGAGGTACCAAAGTGGAAGTGGGATGGTATCACGATAGACTTTGGGATAAGATTACCATGCATGTAAAAGGTCCGAGATTCTATCTGGGTAATCATTTACTAACTCACCAAGTAAACTCACTTCCAACCCATCCAAAAGTAGGGATTGGTAGAGGTCTTGGGATTCCTCTAAATCCAGAAGATATTGAGGCTTTATGGGGTTCCTTCAACAATAATCTCATACTACGATGCTCGTTTCACATCTCGGCTGTGGAAGGGATTGTAGGAGGTTCTTGGGACTCAGCTGTTCTTGAGAAAAAACTTTCACCCATAGACTAATGGTCAGATGGAGTGGACCATACAGACCTTGAAGGATATGCTTCATTATTATATCCTTGATTTTTGTTGTAGTTAGGAGGACCACATTCCACTGGTGGAGTTTCCAAACAAAAATATTTATCATTCCACCATTGGCATGGCACCATTAGAGGCTTTGTACGGATGACCATGCAGATCACTGCTATGCTGGACAGACCCAGGGGAGTCAATACTCATGGGTCCAAATTTGGTACAGGCTACCACTAAGAAGGTGCAGATCATCTAGGAGAGGATTAGGACTACAAAGAGAAAGAATAAATCTTATGATGACAAGAGATGAAGACCCTTGGAGTTCAAGGAGGGAGACCATGTGTTCCTTGAGGTCTCACCTTGATGAGTATTGCAGAGATTTAGCTGTGGAAGAAAGTTATCTACAAGGTTCATCGGACCTTTCTAGATTCTGAGTAGGATTGGAGAGGTGGTGCACCACCTAGATCTTCCCCCATAGATGCACCGGGTACATGATGTTTTCCATGTGTCACAGTTGATGAGGTAAGTTCATGATCCATTGCACGTCATCAACTGGGGAAAGAAGGACATTGATGATGGGGCGATGTTTTCAAAGTTCTTGGTAGAGATAGATGATCGATAGGAGTGAGTCCTTCATAGGTGTTTCATTCCTCTAGTGCGAGTTCATTGGAAGCACGAGAATCTCTAAGAGAGAACTTGGGTATGGGAGGCTCAGATGCAAGCTCATTACCCCCATTAGTTTGTTTACTCTTTGTTTTGGCTTTTGGGGACATAAATACCTTAGGTGGGGAGAATGTAATGTCCATGAAATTCCATGTAAATTTTATTTAATAAATTTTATTGAACTATTTTAACATCATACGCTCTAACGGAACTTGATTCAGAGGCTCGGTGAGCTCGGAATAGAATTTTGAAATTTTTTTAGTTCATTTAAATAAATGTGCAAGTGGGTTTTTCTAACTTTTAAAACGGTGCATGGATAAAAAATTTGAGGGTATTTTTGAACTCATAATGGTGATATTCTCCTAGAGTGAACCTGACCTCGACTGATGTGGGTTGAAGGAAAAAGTTATTTTTCATACTTTTTTAAAGAAAAAGTTAAAAATAAAATAAACTTTTTTTATTTTATTTTTCCAATTTTTCAAACAGTTGTAGCGAAATGATGTATAACGGAATGAAACCGAAAATGTTGTTTCATAAATGAAACAACAGGACAACTTCATAATAGAACATAACTGAAACAATGTTTCATGTTTCATTCTTTAATGGTCATGAAAACACTGCAGAAGTGTTGGCACAATCCTGGTTCTGCTCTGAAGCTTTGGTGGGTGATGATGAAGAATGCCAAAGACCGCCAAACAATGGATCATGGAGTGGTGAATGGATGAAGCATTCATCTTTTACCCTATGAATGGATCATCACCAACAAACGATTTACTCGTGAATGGGTTCATTTTTTTGAATTAAAGTATCTCATTCGTCTTTCTAAACAACGAATACGGATCAACCCACGAACAGGTTGATCCAAAGATTGTATGATCTTGTGGGAGGGATGTTTGAACTCAGGGATTTGAATTATGGGGTAAATTCATTAGTTGGAATCCCAAAACCTTTCCCATATTGATTCATGCTTTGAAACTCTAACACAGATAGTGAGGGCACACATGAAAAATGTCTGAGCCCCTCCATCTTGTGCGTTCTTTGTGGCCGCACCTTTGAAATGGTGAAAATGAGGTTTCTAGCCCTTAGCATGAAAGGTGGCATCACATGGGGGTCAGAGGTGTAGACAACATGATGAATGGACCACCAGAGTGGACCCGGTGGTCCAAAGAAGGTTCCTCTGGCACGCCGGAGATGACACTGGCAGTGGGCCGCAACGGCGGTCATGGGTAGGTGGTGGTTCACTAGGGGAGACGTTGTGGATCCCTGCTAGCATGCGGTCTAGCAATCGCGTGTGAGACTATGTGGGGTGGCTGGCTCCTGCCGTCTGCGTGCAGCCAAACCGGCCCGCCTTGTGGTCCAGGACATTGGGTGTCGAACTGGACGCCCTCCTGGCATCCGAGTTAGAGAAGACTGGAATGCCTTGTGGACCGGGTCGGGGCGCACGAACTGGGCCACTCAATGGACCGAGATGGAGTAAATTGGACAACTATTGAGGATCGGTCTGATGGAATAAAGCTGAGCCGTTGGGTGGCCCAGGAGGGGAAAGAAAACTAACCCACCAGTGCGGGCCGGGTCGGATAAATCTGGGTTGCTGGTTGACCTGGCGGGCTGGACCCACGGCCGAACCAGGCTGGGTCCAGCAAGGCCCAATGGCCTAGCCCACTAGCCAAGTCGGAACGGGCCGGTCGAGACCTAACCAGGTTTGTTCGGGTTAGTTGAACCAGGCCTGGTCATGTAGGACCCACGGGTTGGGTTGGCCAAGTCAGTCTAACCAGGTCAGACCGGGCATGGACGGAACCGACCCCCATTTACTAAAACGCCAATATCTCTCAAACCAGGTGTCCAATTGACAATCCGTTTGTGGGGTTGGAACCCTCTCAACGAGGTGGTTCTTTTTCAATGATCTAAATGAATTTTCTTGGGAGTAATGATAAGACTAATGGCTTGAGGAGTATATTCTCAAGGAATTAAGCATATTACATGTAAGAATCCTACGTCTAGATGAGACCCAAAGACTAGAAACTCTATGTGGATAAGCTCCTAGTGACCCTATGTGGATCATCTCCTAGAGAACCTGTGTGGATCATCTCCTAGCATCTTTGTGTGGATCATCTCTAAGAGACCATGTGTGGATCAGCTACAAGTGGCTCTGTGTGACCCAGCTGACCCACGATACTCATCTGTGATGAGTACCTTAATAGTCCAAGGTGTTTAGTGATACTACTAATGCTCTTAATTTTCGACTCTAGATTATACCTTGTGTGAGCTATCTTGCCTCGTGATAATGCTTCATGGTTTGCTTTTGTATTTCTTTGTGGCCTTTCCTTGTTGGTTTGGGGTCCCTACTGAGTATTTTGTTACACACCCCTTCATGGAATTCACCCACACGTGTTGTTTCTAGTGAAAAATACTGATGACTTGGTGGAGAACTTGGTGGCCCCAGACCAGGTGGTGCCCAGTGAGATCAGGTAGGCAAGGCGTGCTTCTACGAATTCTGTCAGCTACTCTATACTTACCCATCAGGTAGGGTTTTCCACGGATGACTTTCCATTGATGTTGTACTTACTCTTGTTGTAGTTTTATTTTTTTGGGTTTGTATTCTAGCCCATTTACCTTTATATTTTACTTTTACACTCAGTGGTTTTTTAGTAGCATGCATGTTCTCTTTTCTAGTTTTCTTAGAATGTGGTTGTGTGTGTGTGCCCACAGGTACTCTGAAAAATGCCTCCCACTTGAAGTTTAATGCCTTAAGCGCTAGTCACCAACCCCTAGCCTTCGGGAGGCAGGATTTGGTGAGTTACAACATGGTCCCCTGGGGACGGTTTGTGACATTTACTATTATTCGTGTTGTTATATGCCTAGTGATTTCGTGGTGTCTTATTGGGTATTGTTATACTCACCCATACAAGGAATTTTTCTGCATTTGTCATGCCTTATGTAGATGATCAACCCTTTGACAATACCACAACTATTTTATATATTTATTAAGTAATTACTTTATTAAATCATAAATACTACCATCGGGAGGCTTGTTTTAAACCATAGATAGACCTTTTGAGCTTTCACACTAAATGAACACTATTACAGGAGAGGATTTTGTCTTATTATTCCATGTAAACCTCCTCATCTATATTACCATATAGAAAAATATATTTCACATACATCTGTTGTAATTCAAATTCAAAATAAGCTACTAATTCAAATATAATCAATATGGAAGCCTTTTTGGATACCATAGAAAATGTATCAGTATAATCGATATCTAACTCTTGAGTGAACCCTTGAGCATCTAGTCAGACCTTGTATCCCTCAATGTTTCCGAATTATTTTTTATTGGTTTTAAAATCCCATTTATGTATAATAGGTTTTACACCAAGTGGAATCTCAAAAAAGTGCCGAACATCATTACACTCTATGGAATTCAACTCTTCCATCATGGAATCATACCACATATTTCACTCCTTACATCTCAAGGCTTGTGAAAAAAAATTAGGATCGTTTTTTTCTCCAATATTGAAGTAAAATTCTTGTAAATACGCTATATAGTCACTAAAAATTAATGGATTTCTCATCCTTGTGGGTCTTCTCAATGTTTCAACATTGATTTTGTTAGAAACTTTTGGATCAACTTTTTGGTCAAGATTTTATTATTCTTGAACTATTTGATCCAAAGGATGACTATTAATCATCTTTAGAATGATATTTTTTCAAAAATGATATTTGTTATCAAAAATTGTGAATTTATCAGCTAAGATACCGGATTGATCTTCTGAATGGTGTTTATCAATCAAAAATAAATGAGATCACTTCCACTAACTAGGTCATTTTCAATAAATTTTTTATTTATTATTGATTCTATAATTCTAGTGTTCAATTATGGATAAACAAATTGTAACCTTTAGACCAATTTCCATATCCAATGAAGCATCCACTAATGTTCCTAGGATCCAAATTACTTTCCCATGGATTATAAATACGCACTTATGAAGGACATCCTCAAATGCACACATGTCACAAACTTGGTTTCAAACCATTAAAAAATTAAGAAGGTTTTCTTAAACTCCCTTTCCTGGAACCTGATTAAAAATGTATGATGCCTCATAATGTGATTAGGTCCACTATAATTTAGGTAACATAGCATTACTAAGCATACTTCATACCATTTCCATTAATGTTTAGTTTTTTCTTTCACCTACACCATTTTTTCTGGTCAACTTGACATTGTGTATTGTGAAACTATTCCATTTTCTTGAAGAAATTTTGAAAACGGACCATTTAATTATCCATCCTCAGTGTATCTCACACAATATTCTCCACCTTGATCTGAACTCATAATATTAATTTTTTACCACATTGTTTCACTAGTTAAACCTTAAAAACCTTAAATGTTCTAATTGCTTCATTTTTATTATAAATAAAATAGAGATATATATATTGTGAACAGTCATCAATGAATGAAATTAAGAATTTATGGTTATTTAAATCATTTTATGAGAGACATATATTTGTATGTATGGTTTCTCATATGGATGAACTTTTATTATCACCTTTCATTGATTAATTTTTTTTATTTCCCCTAATGAAATCCACATAGGTTTCAAAATCAGTTAAATAAAGAGTACTAAATACCCAATCTTGAAATAATCTTTGAATCTTTCCTTTTGAGATATGACCAAATATATGGTTCCATAACATAGAAAAATTTTCATTTATAACATTTATTTTAATACCAATATGAACATTCATGTTATCATTATCAATTTTACTCTGTAAATAAAGGGAGAAAAGACCATACATTAATGTACCACATCCAATGATGTCATTTCCTTAAATCAAGGAAAAAATAGTTCTACAAAACATAAATGTAAAACATAATGGTACACATTTGGAAACTAAATTCAAGTTTATGGATAAACAAGGAATATAAAATTCCTCTTCCAAAAACAACACAAACTTGGCGATCAATGTTGGGCGGAGAAGTGATGGCAAGAGGGGGTGAATTTCCTTTTAAAAAATAATTAACAATTTAAAATCAAAGTTAAAGGTGCAGTAGAAATAAAAGAGGCAAGACACAAAATTGATAACAGAGTTCGGCTTAAACCCAAGCCTACGTCTCCGCTCCCAACTCAATCGTTGAGAGATTTACTACCGCTTGCTTTTTAATGGTTTTAGCAAGAAACCCACTAGACTTTAAGGTAGTCTAGAACCTATTACAGCTTGCTTTTATTGGTTAACCAAGAACCCACTTACTTTTAATGGTTGAGCAAGAACCCACTAGCCTTCCTACAGGTGAAGGCTAGCTCACCTTTGATTCAAGACTTTTAAAAGGGAAGGCTTGACTAACCTCTTCACACCTTGAAGGTGGTGTGAAAACCCAAATTAAAGGCGGGTGAGAGAAATGAGGGGTTTGTAGGCACAAACCCAAATTGATGCTAAAAATAATAAAACAATGAAAAACCGTAATGGGGAGAAGCCTTGGGCGCCAAAGGATTGATGGAGTTGATGAAGAGTGCTCCCAAGCTTCTTTGGTGGTGCTCCTTGGATGTGGAAGAAGGTTGGAGCAAGTGAGGGTTCCTTGAGGGAATGCGCCGGAGGTTCGCCAAATGATCAAAAATGTGTCTGTGGGCTTCCTTGAGTTTATGGGGCTTCCTAGTCCTTTATTTATAGAGGGGGAACCCTCAAATGGCCTTTGGGGGTCTTCGGAGCCGTTGGAGAGGCCTTCGGAGCCGTTGGGAGTCAAGTGGACAAGCCTGGTCAAAGCCCAACGGCTAGTTTGACTGGCTCCACCGGCTGACCGGTGCTAGGCCACCGGTTGGCCGGTTCATTGAAAAAGGAGAGGCCTTCGGGCTCAGGCACCACCGGTTAGCTGGTGAGGAGGCCACCAGTTGGCCGGTGCTGAGGCAGTGGCTGACACTATTTGTCTGGGTTCCACCGGCTGGCCGGTGGTGGGACACCGGTTGGCCGGTGGTCTGGATGGAGGGATGCCTTCTGTCCAGGCTCCATCGGCCGGCCGGTGGTCTTCCACCGGTTGGCCGGTGGACTGAAAATCAATCCACTATGGCTTCTTGCTTTCTTGGCCCAATTCCTTGGCCACCTGAAATCATTCCTATCATCCAAAAACACTTAAAACAATATTAGATAAAAAGAGAGTTATTGTGATCATGAAAATTAAACCACGAGGGGTACGAGAGGTACAACAATAAACACTATAACGCATGTCTTCATGACTTCTATAAGTGAGTGCATCCTATTTCCTGAATGGATGCTAATCTCACTATCCACTAGTTTCCTTAGTTTTTTCATACCTTGTAAGTTATTCACAATGTGTATTGTAGAACTACAATCAATACACCATGTGTTATAAATTATATTAATCATATTTTATTCACAACATACCAATGAGATTGAAATTCATTTTTTTGAGAAAATCATAAAATTTAGGAAAACTTTTCATTACATGTCCTTTTCCTTCGCTGAATAAAAAATGAGTTACTTTTTAATATTCATTTATGATGGAAATTTCTCTTTCTACTTCCTATTGGATTCACAATTATGATCCTTTTTTTCTAGTTAATTGTCATCATATTGTTTTCTCCCATTTATACAATAAGCCTTTACTCCTCTTAAACACACGTATTCATCAATTCATTAATTGACCATTTATCTTTATGTCTGTTTAAGAGATTAAAAATGGACTATATTTATATAGTGGTGTCTTTAGAAAATAATTCATAATAAATGGATCTCATATATCAAACTTGGGATTCTTAAGTTGAGTCTCAATATCCCTCACCTTCATGATGTGATCACACACACCTTCTATAGTGGTGAGACTCATAAACAATATATTCATGATTAAAGTTATTTATAATGATTTATATGAAGAGATGAAATGGTCATCTATAGCTTTAGGAAACTCACGATCATTATTATGCTCATCGACTGAACCGTGAAATCTCCATTCGAGGCAAGGAGTTATAAGGATAGACCTTCTAGGGAAGAGATTAAGCGGGAAGCTTCTAATATGGATTTGTAAGCTTCTAGGATGGTGTAGGGGCATGGTGATGGTGAAGTTTTCTAGAGGAAAGAGCATGGGAAAGGACAAATAGTTTCTTCTAAGGTGAATAGAAGTGATGAGAAAGGCCTTACTTCCATTAATTCACATAGGAAAGATGATAAATCATGGTTAGAACTAACAAAGGAAGATGTTCATCCTCATCATATTATTCAAGAGAAATATTTTATATTGGTTTTCCCTCATCAACATAATCTTCTAGATGATAATGTAGTGGATAAGAATAAATCCCCCTCTTTTATGGATTCTCTTTCTCATGCTTTGAAAGATAATAAACATGCTAATAATATGGATAGACAATCAGAGGAGGTGTGTAAAGTTCAATCTATAGTAGATCAAAATTTAGGGATTGAACACAAATTGGTCTCATCTTATAGCCACAAGGGAATGATAAAAGTGGAATTTTCTTCAGGTAAGGGCCCTAACTCAAAAAGGGTTCAGTATTTAGAGGATAAGAAGATGGTAATGATGGCTAGTCCCTCATTTTTCTCTCCCTAAAACATAAATAGGATATAAAAGGGAATCCCACAAGGTGAAATTCCCATTGTCCTATCTGGATCCTTAATAAAAGGGGTTGTAACCAATATGGAAATCATGGCTTGTAGATTTGATTCTTAGGTACTTCTAGATGTTAATAACATCTCTCATATGGATGTTTCCTCATCAGGTTAAACTTTTGACCTTTTATTAGATCAAAAGGACAAACTCTATGAGCCTTTAGTGAAGGAAACCATTAAAGTTTGTAATGTTCGTGATCAAGCAATGTTCTCCATCCCAACTATCCAGATTAATTTAAGCAAAACATAGGTATCTACTTCCAATCCTTTTAGAGTGTCATATTTTCCTAGTATTCTAGAATACCTTCATAGAGAGGAACCTTGGTCTGATGATTCTAAGACCCACATAATGGGAAAAATCAGTGGTCAAATGAACCAAGTTGACGTAGGTGAAAGTGACTCGAGAGACTCATATGATCTTGAGAGTGCTTTGAAATGTGTGAAAACATGGAGGAGAGGTCAACATCCAAGAAGTCATGGAGGTGGGAATGGATGAATTAATGGGGGTGCTTTGTATAATGAGGAACATAGGATTACTGATGAGATTATAATGAAGATTAGTCTCTAAAGTTTACTTAATTAGGGCAGTTTTTCTTTATCAGAATCGATTCCCTATTTTTTTGTTCTTTCTATCTTTTAATAAAAGGGAATTTATCCAACATTTCTTAAAAAACTATACCTGTTAGAAAATTATGAATACTAAATTTAATATTTCATTTAATAAAAATATAATAAAAATTCATGTGTGATAAAAGTTATTATATTTTTAATATATTATTTAAAGATACATAATGAATATGTAAATTTTATATTATTAGGAATGTTGTGGAAACATATAATTTTTAATAACATTTACAACAATCCATGTAAAACAATTATTTAACCAAATGAAAATAAATATATGTAAATAAATTTTAATTATCAAAATTGCAGCAAGTGCATGTATTATTTAATATGATTTTACTGAATATGTAAAATAGATTTAATTATAAATGTTATAGGAAAATCTAATTTTAATAACATTATAAGAAATCACAACTAAATAATTAAAGATTTACAATAATCATCTTTAAATATTGAAGATGAAGAAATGATGAGGACTATGGTAGACAACAAAATGTTATCTCTAAACCTGAAAATGTGAAAGGGTTTGATTAAAATTGAGTGTATGAAGTTTTATTACAAGGATGAGGTATATGCCCCCTCAGACACCAAATGACAGAAATTTTATAAAATAATTAATTACAAAATTGGTAAATTTCATTAATGAAAATAAATTGGAACTTTCCTCCAACCATTGAAAAACACAGGAAATTGAAGAATCAAAAGATGAATGTATTCTAAACTATGCACGGGGGACGTAGGTGATGTATGTTTTCAATTATTCACTGAGTGGTGGGGGGTTAATATTTATAGTGGGTTCTACCATCAATAAATCAACCCAGTTTACTTCATAGATAATGAATATTAATGCATGGAGATTGATTTACAAAAAATAATCAATAAATATTTTATACTGAATTTAATACATTAAATTCATAGAGAATAATTTATTATATTTCAGATAATGCACCATATTAATTTTAAGCTCTATAATTTACTTACCCATAATTTATTACATTATTAATTGATTTGTGAGTCATTTATTACATGCACTCCTTTTGTAGGTGGTCATATGGTCGAGTGGCAGCCGCACGGGAGTTGTTGACTGAGGTTTTGAGTTTAAATCCACTTATCAACACATTAGTTAACTCTGATAAATATGGGTCTTTATCAGATCTTTATATTTCATAGTTGTATCTATCACTATAAGGAGGCATGGGAATACATACATGCATGATGCATGGAACTAACACATATAGCTGATGGTTGAGTACAATGAGGAAAATCAAATGATTGGTAAAATTGGGTGAGAATACTGTAGGTTTTCGAAGATTATTTCTAAATAATTTGTCATCATTCCTATCAATCCACTCTACTCGAGACACTATGAAAATCATGTAAAGGATAATTCTTGGGCTTAATTATGGGTAAGTAAATTCATTAGATTTAATGTTATATTACTATTGTATTTATATGAATTAATATTTTCGTAGTACCTTCATTGTAGATTTTTCAATGGTGTGGATATGAGTAAAACATGGATAAGAGAATTAGGTGATGTGTGAAGGGAATATAATCATGAGTTGTATAATGGATGGGTTTCTAGAGTTGGAATGGATTTAGAGGCCATACCAATCATGAATGACTGCCCAAAAACACATTATCAAGAAATTATTGCTCATTATAAGAGTAATTATTTTAAGGTATTAATAAAATTTGAGGTTTTTGATGGAAAATTATAATGATTTTCATTAGTAAACTATTTTTACTATTGAAAATTCTTTTTTATGAAGCACCAGAAGAAAACAAAAAACATGCGACAAAGTTTCTCCACACTTGGGGCGGATGACGATGATGAAACATGAGAGGAAACAAGTCTTTTTCTTTGACACATACATTTAATTAGGTATAAATTCTGAATATCTATATTTCTCATCATCTTAAGCTTTGTAGAGTTATTTTAGGTGTACTAATTATCCATATATTACATATTCAGTGTTTTTTAGAAAATTTAATTTAGTTTCACTAGTGAAAAACATTAACTTGATTATAGCCAAAATGTAATACTTCTTCTCAATTGGATGATATCTTCTTTATCTTCTTTACCAATTTTTTAGTTTATATTTATCATCGTCCTACTAGACATGGAATCCACATTCTTGTTAAAATAATTTAAACAAAGCTTGTTGAGAGATCATAAAATTTTCACTTTATTTTCTTAATAGAATCATATTTAATCTCAAAATATCAGTATACATCAATAATGTATAATATAAATATATATATATATATATAATCAATAACTTTTAAAGAAACAAAAAATCATCATTTGAAACCATATAATGAATTTAATTGATCAGAAATTAGGGGTAATCGACACAAAGGAGAGAAAAATTATCGACCAATACATATGAATGTATAAAATCATTGACCTATAAAGATAAAAAATGATGATCGCATAGATTTTAAACTAATAGATGTGGTGTTTGATTTAATTTACGAATGAATTAGATTTAAAAACATTGATAGGTTCTTGAGAGTAAACTAGGATTTGATACTAATTATAATGCCCTCTTAATTATATTTCAACCATTGATAATGGATGAATCAGTGGTTGAAGTCCAATTAAAAAAAATTTCAAACTTTTAACTAACGATCTCTTATTATTGGATTAGTTTTTGGATTACAATTCCACTTGTTGTGATCATAATGTATAAAAATAGAAAATAACACAAACATCAAGTTTTAATGGCCATAATATTCTTTCAAAGATTGCCTTTCTTCCACTATGTATATTTCTCTCCCCTAGATCATTATCACTCAATTTTTTACTTGTTCTATAGTGCCACATAAATCTATAGAAAAACAATCATTTTTATAGAATGTGGCATAACATGACATATAAAATCTTGACATTGATCGTTTATGCTTAGGAAACATGCTATCAAAAAATCAAAACTATTTAACTCAATATATCTTGAAAATCATAACTATTTATATATATTTATGAAGTAATTACATCACGAAATCATAAACACCACATTTGAGATGCTTGTTTTAAACCATAGATAGACCTTTTGATCTTGCATACTAAATGCTCACCATTACTAGAGAGGAATCCTTCAAGTTGTTTTTGTTAGAGTTGGTGGCCTAGAATCAACTACTTTGTACATTATTCATCAATAAATACCTTATCACATCATGATTATTCTTTTGCGTGACAATGCATGTGATAATTTCCCAAGTATAGTTGTTGCACTAAATGGTTATATTTTATCCCTACTATGATGAGAACCCATAAGTGCCACAACACTTTTCTTGAATATATGTTCTATGGCCAGATGATGTTATTTGAGGGAAAAAATAATATAGGCCATTATGGGTGAGGACTCATAAAACTTTGAGGCACCTTCTCATGGTGTGCGCCCTTGGTAATATCTAGGAGGATATTATGAGAACGAGACCCACCCGTAGGAAATCCACATTTTATAGTGTCATTGGATGTTCCTATCTACGGACATGTGTATTGGCCCTTAGACTCTATGATTATTATTAATGGGTATTAAAACTCATGCACTTAGATGTATTGATTAAAACTATGACGACACACTGTTCATAGTGAGGTAGGATATATTGGGTGTGCCGCGAGTAATACTGCATTAATAGATAATGCGAGAAAGGATTTGTCCCTTCTGTTCCATAACATAAGTAGATATATAAGGCCCTTTGATGGAATTGATATAGCCTAAATAAATCCATGTCCATGGTGAGGAATGGGAAAGTTCAATTCTAGGAATCCAAAGAAATAACAATCTAGCACATGGGTTGATGGCACCAGCATGCAACCCACTTGATTCGAGATATCGAGACAAAGGGATTACATTACACGGTAACCATTTGTAGGAGGTGACATGTCATTGTGGTGTTAACTTCTTTCTCTATGGGTTCCTTGGCGTGTTTCTACACACTAACCTTGGACTTTAGACATTCTCCTCAAAATTACACTCAGAAAGATGCCTAGAGGGTCACACACTAAGCGTGTCGAGTATCTCAGTTAAATATTCATTTAACAAGTTGAATAAATATCATTCCCAATTATGATTTAATAATTATTCAAGGATGTCTGATCACATTTATTTCGTCACTAGTTATTTGAGAGAATATATTATGGGAAAAATAATATATTTATTAGTGAGAAATGCAGTGATATTTATTTAATAAATTAATATCCATTATTCAAGGTCTAATGAATGTGGTGGAGGAAATAAAGAAAATGAAAAAACAAAAGTACACGCCATGTATATTAATATACACGTCCTGTAGTTTTTCTGGGGACTTCTGAGAAATAAAATTATTAATTTAATTAAATAATATTAGGTTTAATAAATTGGGATCATGTTGAGTAATAATAATAGTCAACTATTATTATTAGACATGGGGTCTTACTAAGAATTAAATGAAATGAATAAATGATTTCGGGTGATTAATTCAATTTATTATTCTAAGAAATTAAAATCTGAATTATATTATTCTCATTAGCATAGCAATTTTTTGGTGGTTGTGCACAACATATCTGAAAAATCTCTCAAGCCAAGAGAGAATTCTTTTTCCACCAAGAACGCTCTTAAGTTACGAGAGAGATCCTCTTCCACCAGATCAAGGAAAGGACTTTGGAAGAGGCTCCCAAGGAGATCAAAAGCGGACATTGCAGGTGAAGGCTCTTCCATGCTAGCACCCGGAGATCCCGTCAGTGATGTTTATAGATACATAAAACATGTGTGGATCACTACTAGAGAAATCCTACACTTGGATTTTACGACGTAACAATGGATCACATTGGATCATGACCAAAAACATCAACGGAGAGAGAATTACATCTTGGTAATTCTCATATTTTAATTAAATTAATTATAACCAACATATGAAGATCCTCTATATGGTTTCAGGACTACCTTCCTTCCTTTAATTCTTCGTTCAATTTCAAAGATCCGGTGTTTTTTATCGTGACGAATCTCAGATTGATCATTGTTAACGTAAAAATTAAAGTTGGGTAAACCTACCAACGTGCTACCGCTGCGCCTGGAACCTAAAAATGGTATCATAGCGGTCATATCATTGATTATAATTATTTAGTTTTTTGTTGATGATTTATGCATTTAATAATTTAGTTGTTTCAATTCAAGTTAATCGTTCTAAAAATCTGAAACTCAAGATCTATTCCTCCTCTTTTGTTTATCATTCACCTTACAGAAATGATCTTTTCTTTTAATTTTGATTAAAATAAAACAGAGGATCTCATCTAGAGGTTTCAAATACTCCTATCTATACAACACCATAACACAAGGTGTGTATTAGGTAGTACACGTCATGTAGTCAAGATTCAATGCATCAGACCAGTATGAAAAACCAATCCGTGTATTGGAGTCTTTCTAAGTCTTAAATGACCTCGTGTGTTGACTTGGAACATGTGACATGTGGTTTTCAGATTACATGTCGTGTAGTCCACTAGAAACGACATGTAGTCCCTTTGGTATATGGTTGGACCGTGTACCTTGTACATGGATTGCCCGACTCGAAACCATGTAACATGGATACTACATGGTGTGTGGCCCACTGAACACGTCGTGTACTCCAAATATTTCCTATATACATCTACACGCCATGTCCTCAGGCGTGTACTTCATATGGATGGTGAACGATAGTACATGTTGCGTAGTTGGAACTACATGTCGTGTAATTATCCAAATTATGAAGATTTATTAAAATTTATTATTATATTATACAAACCCTTGATACATGTACCATAGTGAGAGCATAAATCTGAGTCACAACACATGATAAGTGTTATATATATGTGTGTTTAATTTAACATCTTCATAATGTTCATTTATACTCATTAGGTAGTTATAAAGATGAATTCACCGGGTTTCCTCCAAGGTACAAGTTACATACAAAGATAATTTCAAATGAATTTATTTGTTTAAAATTATAATGGATGAGAATCTCAAGGAAATTCAGAAAAAGGTTTAAGATAAAAGGATTGATTAATTAAAGATAATTAATTGATTAAATCATGATTTATCTTTAAAAAAATGATTAAAGAATTGAGTGCTAGTTTTATTTATGTATAAATATCATTTCATGTATGGATGATCATGAGATTGAACAAGACCTTTTTATGTGAATGGTTTCTTTTAATTTATTTATTTAAATTAAATTTGTTGGCCTACGAGCCTTCTCCTCATTAAAATGTGGGGCTTGCGTGCCCAAGGTTTTTAATGTAAAACCATATTTTACCCCTCACCTGTGAGTGAGATAAAAGCACATGTAATGGATGGATCTCCCAAGATAGTGGAGGTGGCTCAAGTTAGGAGCCAAGGTGAAACCAATCCAAGGAGATACAAAGTTGTACATGTGGGAAGCTATAAACATGAACACAAAAGGTTTAATGGGTTTCTCTCTTAGTTCTTGGGTTATTTTATCAACCGATAGTTAAACTAACCAATAGAACATGCTCATGATCATACCATTTATTTTATTTATTCCAATTGCATGGTTTATTTATTGTTGGTGTGTTGTCACAATCACACAATTAATAAATTAAACAAGCATGTAATATGGAACTAAAATAAGACTATATTATGCATAAATATTATCTTAGACATGGTTAATCACTTAATTATATCCCACTTAATATTAAAAATAATGTAATCAAAGATAATAAAATGGAAATTTACGTATAAGGATAAAATCCCTCAAAGAAATATTAAGTCAGTATAGCCTTCCATAATCTTGGTTAGAATAAAATCATAGTTTAAAGTGATTGGCCAATCCTATTTGGGGTGAATTTAATTATTACAGAATTATAATTCAATTTTTTGGGTTGAATTTACTTGGTTCACATGAAGGGTTGACTGCCACAGCAGGACTTGGTGTGACCAAGAGGCAAAGGTTGAGGAAATCCAAAATAAAAGGGTTTTAGGATTGGGGAGTCCACTCAGTGGATCAAGGAAATGCAAGTTAATGCAGTTGGAATTTGGAATGCCTACCTTAAACCATTCAAGTTGCTTGACCAACCCTAGTTGGGGTAATTACAAGGGAAATATCTATCCTTGCCACTAGAATATTCTTGCAATAGAATATTCTGAAATCAATGGTGAGGACTATTGGATTTCGATAAAATAGTGGGAGACTAATAAGTATTAATTTATTTACCTGTCTCAGTTTTATCATGATAAAGTACTAAAATCTCTTATCATCTAAATTTATAGAAATAATAAGAAAAATTTGTTCAATCATATCATTAAGAACTATACTCGTGAAAGAAAACCTTCTCACTAGCACCAATTTGTAGGAATGACAGAGGCGTTTACGCGTCATCCTTCGCCATGAGAGAAAATTATATGGGCTGGAGGATCCAATTCCAGTTGCACCTATAAAAGAGACTAGTGATGATGAACTATCTCTATATATAAAACATATGGATGATTCCATAGATGTCCAATGTTTCATTTTATCGGCCATATCTAATGAGATCTTGAAGCAACATGAAAACATGGACGTGTATAGCATGATGTCTCACATTAAGGATCTCTTTCAAGAGAAGGATATACAAGAGAGATATGAGATCTCCATGATTTTTTTACAACTAATAATGGATATTTTGGGCCATCTGTGCCTTATGTAGTCAAGCTTATTGGCTACATTGAACGCTTGGGCATCTTAGGGATTAATTTCCTGGATGAGTTGTGTATAGATCTCATCCTATCATCACTGCCCAAGACCTTCTCTAGATTTATTGTAAACTATAACATGAGAAACAATGAGAAGAGTATATTGGAACTTCGGACCTTAATTATCCAGGTAGAAAAGGACATGGGGCATGAGAAACCCGTTGTCTTTATGGTGAATAAGAAAAGGAAGGATAAGGAAAAGAGGGTAAGGAAAAGGGGACAATGACTTATAAATGGTCTGAAGCCCCAAGAATCGTCCCTCCAAGAATGGGAAGATAGATAGGAAGGGAAAGGAATAGTAGGCGGTATTTTTTTCATGTGGAAAGCGAGTCCACTGGAAGAGGAACTACACCCAGAAGTGTGGGGATGCTAAAGGTGTGTTCGTTATCGATTGTAATCATTCCATTTCTACACATTGGGTACTAGATACAGCTTGTGGGGATCAAATATGTATCCAAATGCATGAACCAAGAATATTTTGAAAGATTTACAAAGGAGAGGTGGATCATCAGGCTGCCAATGGTGCGAGGATAGCTACGTTGTACATTGGCGATTACCATCTCTCATTTACAACTAGGATGATTTTGGTTTTTCATAACTATTATAATGTACCTAGTGTTACCAAGAACATAATTTTTGTATCATATTTGGATATGGATGGATTTATTTCCATGTTTAGAAATAACGGTTGTTTCCTTTATAAGAACAGAATATGTTATGGAATGGCGCATTTAAATAACATTTTTCATGTATTAAATTATGAATACCAAGTTTTGTAAATCGATAACGAAACAAACTCACATGACTCATATATCCCCTAGTTGTGTGATCACTGTCTCGATCATGTAAATGAGAATCTCTTGGAAAAGCTCTACCAAGATGGTTATTTAGACTCTACTGAGCTAAAACCACTTGATAGATGTCACGCTTGTTTACAAGGTAAAATAACCAAGTCACCTTTCGGTGGATATGGTGAAAGGGCCATAGAGCTTCTAGGATTGGAGCACATGGATGTGTGTGGACCATTTCTAGTAGAAGCTAGAGGTTGATATTCTTACTTCATTACTTTTACTGATGATTCGAGTAGATATGAATATGTCTACTTAATGTGGTATAAGTCAGAGTCCTTAGAGAAATTTAAGGAATTCAAGAATGAAGTAGAGAATCAACTTGGTAAGAAGATAAAGAAACTTCAATCAGAACGAGGTGGAGAATATCTAAACCAAGAGTTCATCTACCTTTTACAAGAATTTGGGATTCTATCTCAACTCACTCCTCCTTATACACAACAGTGGAATGGTTTTTGTGAAAGGAGAAACCGCACCTTGTTGGACATGGTGAGGTCGATGATGAGTCATAAAAGGTCACGACCCGTCCCCTAGGGCATGCGTCGTGACTACACCAAGCCTGCCTTCCATAGGTCAGGGTTTTGCGACTAGTAGCAAAAGGCGTATCCCTATAATGGAAAGGCATTGCCTTTAAACTTGTACAAACACACAATCCAAGAACACAACAAGAAGAATCCATGAAGTAAACTACTATAGTAAAAAGTGTACTAAAAGTAAAGGGGGCCAGAATACAAGCCCAACTGAAAAGTACAAGTACAACTGAAAAGAGAAAATAGCTCCTTGATCATCTATAGATGATCCTACCTAGAGGGTAGGAACATATCATCTCTACAGCACTCTACATTATCCCATCTCTTCCATGTATTTCCTGGTCCTAGCTCCCTTAAGTCTCAGCCCAGCTTCTCGTCATCTTTACAAGACACAATAAGATGAGGGTGAAGCCCGTGCAGGGGTGAGTATAACAATACTTAGTAGGGACCCCGAGACCCCCGAAGGTCTCCCAGAGTTCCGCAAAGGAAATACCACAAAGAAATACCTTAATCAAAATACACGAAGTAGTTATCAACTCTACTTAGGTATATTCCCATACATATACCTAAGTTATCAAAATATACTTGTCTCTTACATGAGAAAACACAAGGCCCCAACCTTTAATCCATTTTCACAATTGATCCATGGGGGAAGTATACCACAAAGGTAACACTATGAAGGTAACACCACAAGGGTAAAAGTACCACAAAGTTATCACCACGAAGGTAAAAGTGCCACAAGGGTAACACCACGAATGTAACACCACGAAGGTAAAGTACCAAAAAGGTAACACCACAAAGGTAACACCATGAAGGTAAAAGTACAAAAAAGGTAACACCATGAAGGTAAAAGTAACACAAATTAAGGACTTAGCTCACACCAGGTATATAACTTAAGTACATAAGTACGGTTGATTAGTCGTAAATCTAGATCATCTTATTCTATCGAGAGGCTCTGATGCTGACCCACACAGGATTAGTATGCGCTAACCCACACAAGATCGCCGAGCGCTGACCCACACAGGATCGGCATGCACTGACCCACATAGGATCGCTTAGCGCTGACCCACACATGATCGATAGCTACTGACCCATACAGGATCGCTATTCATTCTTCACGTTACAGCCAACCATGAGATTCCCGCACTAAGCACACTTTATTCCAAGAGGATCCTCTCCTCAAGCTATTGGTCATACCTCAACCACCACTAAGTTCCATGAAGAACTTTCCCAAATGAATTCCATGTCGTAAGGGTTCCAACGCGACAGACGGCGCGTTGATCGGACGCTCGGTCTGTGAGATATTGGCACTTTTGTAAAAAAAGGCCCGGTTGGATTCAAGTCAGATCCAACCCGAGTCAAACATCAAACTCTAACAAAACTCACTTAGAGTATATCAAAAGGACAGCCTTGTCACTAGGGTCTTTATTCCACAGACGGTGCCTCAATCGGATGTCTGGTCTGTTAGTTACATCCCTTTCCGTGAAATAGGGGGTGATCGTACCTCGGTTCGGCCTGGCTCGTTCAGGCCCGCCGGAATATTCCAAAGGGACTGCTTCCCAAAAGGGTTCCCAACACCACTAAAGGCATGTCAACTAGACACCCGGTTCATCATTTATGGGAATTTATTTATTCGGGTATTGGTTGGGTCTGGGCCCGGTCCGACTCGGTCAGACCAGGCCGACATAACGGGTCTTGGGGTCTACCTGACCACGCTCAGGTCCGGACCACTAAGGGTCGGCTCGGTTCACTGGGTTCAGCCCGTTGGGGTCGTCCTGGTTCAGTTTGTGGGTCTGGCCCGCGGTTGGCCCGGCCCGCCAGGTGGGGATCGACCCACCCGCGCTGGCCCGTTGGGCCACTGGTCCAGCCCGCTAGGTGGGATGGGCCGTAGGGTGGGTCTGGCCTATGCCGGCTTGGTCCGCCAAAATGAAGACTGCTTCTTTTGCTGTTCATGCAATTGCAGGGCTGTTTCGCCCAACCGGTGGGGCGCTTCCCCACCATATTAACTGGTCAGTCGTTCGGTCGACTAGGTTCTGCCAACGCGACGCGATGCGGGCCGCGCTGCACCCTCTTGTCCCGACCTACTGGTTATAGTCGCTTCTTCCAATAGCGCCTATGGTCCCTACACATCTCCCACGCAACTGAATCAGGCCATTCACCCTTGGCCACCATGGTGTGTCATCGCGTACCACCTTCCACCGCCCGTGGCCAGTTACCGCAGGTCTCCTCCGGCCACTACCAACCGCTGCCGACATGGCGTGCAGGTGGTTTCTTTCACAGGTCATCGGACGTGCTCTGGTGTTCATTCTTGGTGTCGTCTGTGCCTATGGCTCTTCCAGGATACCACTTACATAGCGTGACCCACTATTCCGTGTTTCCGTCGATTTGTAATTTTTTCCCCCGAAGTTCACATCAAGAACGAAGCGGCGGATGGTCTGGGCCTTGTTCGTTTGGCCCACGCCCTCTGAGTTAAGGTGATAGCAAGCAGAATAGGATTTAATTCATTAAAGACAACTACTAAATAAACCCCCTACCTCAAGATCATTGGAGAACGTCCGTGTTTGAGGAAGAGTCGATGTTTGTCGTTCAGTGGTGCTCGACACCGCCCGCTGGAACATGTTCCGTCCTCCAAGTGGTTGGCGTCGAGGTACTTTTCTAGAGCTTCGTCGCTTGGTGAAGGCATGCCAATACACCTCCCATAGCTCTATATAAATAGAGAGGGGAAGGGTGAGTAACGCACGTGGAATTAATGGGGTTCAATTAATTAAGGAACCTTCCTAATTACAACTGTGCTATTACAAAGAATTGAGGAGTCAAGCCATTTAATGGCTTGACATGTCATTGGTCTTGCCACCACCAGTTGTCCGTTGGAGGAAAAGAAAGAAAGGAAATAAAATAACTTTGTTAGTTTATTATTCTTTTAAATGTTCAAAATCTAACTTTTTCTCCTGACCTTTTGCGGTTGAAGTGAATCATCCCTTAATCGAATCTCGGCACAACGGATTCAACGGTGCCCTTAGATTTTTAATCTGAGCACTGATTCAAAATTTAGAAAATGCCACTCACACATTTACTGAACATACCTTAAAAAAAGTTCAATAAATTATTTACATTCACCCTCGACTCGCGTCGGTCGAGGTTAAGATCTGCCTAAGGGGAGAACTCCCCAACGAACTAAACGGTACTCTCAGATTTTCAATCCAAGTTACAGTTTAGAAGTTAAGGATTTTAACAATTAAATAATTGTTACTTGATTATTTTATTAACAGTCAAAAAATAAATTCCATAGTTGGCACGCGCCAGCCAATGTTAGTATCTTATTAAAGAAAGCATACCATCACGAGCTCAGTGGTGGTTTCATATTTTTAATCTGATTCACTATTTGTGAGTTTTAAGCATTTGAAAAATAAAATAACTTTATTTAATTATTTTATTAATGGTTATGCCATTTTATGGGTTTCTCACTGGAGGCATGAACCAACTAAACATAAGTCACGCCTAGGGTAAACCTACTATTCTGAACACAACGGTGTCCTCAGATTGCTGATCTGGGCACCCATTTAAGATTCATCCCACTTTTTTAGGAAAACTACTCACTCGTGCTAATTAATGCTTAAAAAAATTTTGACAGATCATTTCGGGCACTCCAGGCCTCAGAATCAAATGCCATCAAATTTCGCGACCTCTAAATAATTTAAAAAAAAATTATATGGAATTTTTGGGTCTTTACATTCTCTCCACCTTAGGTCCTTTCATCCTCGAAATCCAAAACAAAGGAAAATCAAATAAATGAGGGTACTAAGAACGAATATGAGCCTTCCACTCTTATGTGCTCTCCTGGAGGTTCTCGTGCTGCACAAAACTCACACCAGAGGGATCATCCATCCACAAAGGATTCACTCCTTTCGATCCTCTATCTACACCATAAACTACGTAAAATTCACCTCATCATTGATATTCAGCTTTCCCTAGTTGATAATGTGCGATGGATCAGGGACGTAACCCATCAACTATGACTCATGGAAAACATTATTCACCCGGTGCATCTGTTAGGGAAGAGCTAGATAGTACCCCACCTCTCCTACGCTTTTGAGGATATGGAAAGGTATGATAAACCTCGGAGATAGCTTGCCACCCTGGCCGAATCTCCACAATCCTCATCGTGGTGAGACCCGTGGGAAGACATGGCCTCCGTCCTTGAACTCCAAGGGTCTCTGTCTCCTGTCAGAATAATATTTATGCCTACTCTGCATAGTCTTCACTTGTTAACAAGTGAGGCATCGTGATACAAACTCTACCACTTCCTTCTTCATCCCTGGACACCAGTACTGACGTCAGAGGTCCTGGAACATCTTCACCACTCACGGATGTACCACTAAAGGGGGTGTATAGAACTCCCTCAACACCTCCTCCCGCAGCATCACTAGAACCATGGAGCGTCCTCTAAACAATACGATGTGCTCCACACCTTCATAAAATCCTTCAGAAGACTGTCCTGAGGATATTTGAGCTTTTCGGGCCTCACGGTTAATGTCCCCAAGCTGTGCCTCCCAAACTCGCTAAAGAAGTGGGGGAGTAATAGTTATATACTGGAGGTAAGCTTCTCCATCTTTATCCACGAAGGAAATCTATAGTGTGACTAACTGCTATGACGCCTCACTCAGTAGTTGTAGACCAGACCTCCTACTGAGTGTGTATGCTACCACATTCCCCTTCCCAGGAGTATATAATATCTCAAAGTCATGGTCCTAGAGGAACTCTAGCCATAACTTCTATCTCAACTACCATGATCCTTATGTGATCATTGCCCGCTATTACATCAGGAAAAAACCTAGTCTGGTCCCTGATACGTCACAGTAGACTACATACCCAATGCCCTCTTCTAGTAGCCTCGAGATGGGGCACTTGTCAGTCTCTGTCTTAGCTCCTAAAAGCTCTGCGGACATGTCCCTACCCATAGGAAAGGCTCCCACTTCTTCGTCAAATCTAAAATGGTGCCACTACCCTAGAGAAGTCTGGTAAAAATCTCCGGTAGTACTCAGGCAAAGGAGAAGTCTATCTCCCTTCGGTGAGGTAGTCCTAGAAACATCTTTTGTAAAGATGTCCCCACACTTTTCCACTATTGTTGGGTATTGAAATCTCAAAACACCTGCTGCCATGAGGGTAAGGCTGACTGACTCAAGAGTCATCGGTTGCACCCTCCTATGCATGAGTTTATCATGTGCTGCCTAGGTTTCCTTTTTCTCCGACCAAGGAAAACCCCATTCCAATGATATAGATATAATAAATACTTTTTCCCTAAAATAGTCAATTTGAGTATGAACTGTGGATGTACAGTCCATCCCCAAACTAACATCATAAGGCCTCGAAACTATCACCAAGAGGTTCCAACTGAAACTCTTGCCTCAAGGGTCAGATCACACCGTCGGCATAAGCGTGATTATCGAGTCTCCTCCCAAAGGTATCTCTAGACGTATGGGTCAAGTCATTGGTTTAACCAGAAACTCTAGGTCTTAAACAAGATTCGTGGAAAGAAGAAATGATTGGTACCTATGTCTATTAATACGATATCTAGTAGTAGACACAGATTGTACCTCAAATCATTCATGGAGCCCTTGGGTCACACTCCTTGACTGCATGCAAATACTCTACTCCCTTCCCCTATCCTCCAACTTCCTGATCCTGGTGGGGACCATATTATGGTGTTGGTTGTAACATGTTGAAATGTATACCACCTCATGTTGATCTCCTAGCTCCACTTCCACATTTTTTGCCCCACAGATTCATTTGTCCCTATCACTTCCTCTTCTCTAAACATTTTACACGCCCAAGTCTCTAAGACTGGCGTTAGTTTCTTGCTTTACCACTGCTAACAATCACTAGTTGTATCCGTTCATCCAAAGAAAATTCAACCAAAAAGGTTCTCTATATAACCCTAAAAAAAGTAGGAATGCATAGAGGAATAGTGTTGGCTCAGATGTCCCTAAACGCACCTCACTCGAAGGTCTGAGCCCTGAATCACTGGTCGTACTATATTCATCGAGTACCTGGGATGGTCAGTAAGCCTCAATGAATAATCAACAACCAACATGTCATCCTACCGAAGCTGTAGAATCTCTTGGGAACACTCACCCCTTAGATTTTTATTGTAAGAGACCCCCTTCTCTGAGGAAGGTTCTCAAGATTGTCCACAGAAAAGTCGCCTATTCACAAGATCAGGGTAATCTAAACCATGTCATAGTGTTGCTAAGCCATGTAAAAGGCTCTCTACGAAGACCACCATCTGATCGAATGGTTCCCTGACTAGATAGAAACTCGGTCACCTCCTCAAGCCATTCCTTAGACACCTGTGAGTCATGCTTCCCTCATAACCTGAGGGGTATTTGTTGCTGGAACACGTGTAAGGAACTAATCCTATATGTTTCCTCTACCGGTACCGCCGGTTGTAACTACTGATCAATGGGAAATGATATAGCTGGTACACTAACTAAAGGTACCGTCTCGGGGAACAGTCCATGTACTGAAGCCTCATCACCTTGCAGACCATCCTCATGGTCATGCACTGCTAAAGACTAGAATCTAGGATCACCATATGATCTGCTGGTGTCCCAAATAGGATAAAACCTCTAGTTAGAGCCTCTATCTAGTTCTCAGCTACCTGGGGATATATCTCACCTTGAAACCTCAGAGGTATCTTCCATTGGAACTCGTGCAGCACACTCAGTCAGTGTGCATGGTCCACTAGTAGCATCTATTTTTTATCCACACAAGATCTCTAGAATGCTGATCCACACATGATCGCTCAGTGGACCGTCATCATGTACTCTCTCAATAATCCTAACTTGTTGTCTATGTGATGTCATCTTGATAAGGAACAGGTGTGCCACAGTCATTAAGTTATACCAGGTGAGCCGACTCTGAAGAAACCAAGTAAAAACATTTCCAAAACATAGGCAAGCAGTGTTTTCGTGCACCGAGTTGGAAATCAGAATTCAGGGTCCTAGTGTATGGATACGTCGGTCACCGCACCAACACTCAATTTCCCAAACTGAAAACTACACTCATAACACTTAAAACAATTTCCATGTTAAAAATATCAGAATCCTAGTTCTTCAGTAGAACCGACACCTCTAATACCACTTTGTCATGACCCTTCCCCCAGGACTTGTGTCATGACTACCACAAGCCCACCTTCTATAGGCCAGTGGTTAGAGACTAGCACCGAAAAGGAATATCCCTATAATGGGAAGGCATTGAATTTAAACCTATACAAACACACAATCTAAGAACACAACAAGAAGAATCCACGAAGTAAATTTCTATAGTAAAAAATCATACTAAAAGTAATGGGGTCCAGAATACAAGCCCAACTGAAAAGTACAAGTACAGCTAAAAAGAGAAAACAGCTCCTGGATCGTCCACTGAGGATCCTACCTAAAGGGTAGGTAAAGATCGTCTCCACAACACTCCATGTCAGCCCATCTACTTCATGTTCCGCCTGGTCCTAGCAACCTAAAGTTTCAGCCCAACTGCTCGTTGTATGCGCATGACACAACAAGGTGCGGGCGAAGCCCGTGCAGGGGTGAGTATAACAATACTCAGTAGGGACTCTGAGACCCCTGATGGTCTCCCAGAGTTCCACAAAATAAAAAACACAAATCAAGACCTCAATCAAAAAGCATGAATAAGTCATCAACTCTACTTAGGTATATGCCCATACATATACCTAAGTTATCAAAATATGATCGTCTGTTACATAAGGAAACACAAGGCCCCAACCTTTAAGCTATTTTCACAATTGATCCACAAGGGAAGTATACCACAAAGGTAACACCACGAAGGTGACACCACGAAAGTAAAAGTACCATAAAGGTAACATAACAAAGGTAACTCCATGAAGGTAAAAGTACCACAAGGGTAACACCACAAAGGTAAAGTACCAAAAAGGTAACACCACAAAGGTAACACCATGAAGGTAAAAGTACCACAAAGGTAACACCACAAAGGTAAAGTACCACAAAGGTAACACCATTGAGGTAACACCACGAAGGTAAAAGTACCACAAAGGTAAGGACTCATCTCACACCAGGTATATAACTTAAGTACAGAAGTACAGATGATTAGTCTTAAATCTAGATCATTTTAATCTGTCGAGAGGCTCTACTGCTGACCCACACAGGATCGGTATGCGCTGACCCATAGAGGATCGCTGAGCGCTGACCCATAAAGGATCTGACCCACATAGGATCGGTATTTAGTGGCCCACATATGATCGTTGAGCATTGACCCACACAGGATCGATAGGTACTGACCAACACATGATCGCTATTCATTCTTCATGTCACAGCCAGCCATGAGATTCCCGCACTAAGCACACTTGATTCTGGGAGTATCCGCTCCTCAAGCTATCAGTCATACCTCAATAGCCACAAAGTTCCATGAAGAAGTGTGTCACGACCCGACCTCGGGGCCCGTGCCGTGACTACCCCAAGCCCGCCTTCCATAGGCCAGGGGCTGGCGACTAGCACCAAGGCGTAAAATCCCGGTAAACAGGGAAGGAATTGCCTTTATAAGTAACAACCACCACAGAGTCAACAAGCGGAAAGTAACTACAAAGTGCAGAAAAGTAAAGGGGGCCGGAATACAAGCCCAACTGAAAGTACAACTGAAAAGGAAAAGAACAGCAACTGAAGAAAAGACGGCGGCCTCGTGTCGTCCACTGGCAATCCCACCTGAAGGGTGGGTACAGATAGCCTCCAGGCTCCTCGGGTCCCACGTCCGCTCCGAGCACGTCCCGCCCAGTGGTCCGCCTCCAGGTACCGTCCTGCTCCACGCCCCAACCGAGATCAGCGCTGTCCGTCATCTGCATCCAACACAACAAGGTGCGGGCATAGCCCGTGCAGGGGTGAGTATAAACTACTCAGTAAGGACCCCGAGACCCCCGAAGGTCTCCCGAAATCCACAAAGGATATAGCACAAAAGAAAGGGGCAACCACGAAGAAACAACTGACTCGACTTAGGTATATGCCCATACATATACCTAAGTCCCCATTTCTAGCTCTGCTCTCGAGCTCAAGGTCAACTCGATCCACACAGGAAAGCAAGACTCAAATCCACCAGGGAGAGTAAATAGTAAATAGTAAATCCACATAGGATAGTTCAACACAATCCACAAAGGAGAGTAACATAAGATTCAGCTCAACCAGGTATACTTTTTCAGATGACGTCAAAGATGATCACTGATCCATCTAAGTCGTCGGACCCACGAAGGATCGATAGGTACTAACCTCGGCAATGACCCACACAGGATCGGGCCCACACAGGACCTGTAGCAATGGCTCACATAGAACCGTAAGAGATGACCCACATAGGATCGGGCCCACACAGGACCTGTAGCACTGATCCACGTAGGATCGCTGAGTGCAGTAGTCGACGCAGTCCACTGAGGATCTCTGCACAGTCGTCGCCGCAGTCCACGAAGGATCTCTGCTCTGTCGTCGTCGCAGTCCACGGAGGATCTATGCTCTGTCGTCGAAGTCACAGCCAGCGCTAGGGTTCCCGCACACAGCGAGCTCGTTTAGGAGGGTCCGCTCCACGAGCCGAGAGGCTGATACATCAACTGACACGTAGTCCGAAGTTGATGTATCCAAAAGTTCCGTATCGACAACAGGATCTCAACGCAACAGACGGCGCGTCAATCGGACGCTCGGTCTGAGAGTTATTGGCATTTTCGTCCCAGGGGCCCGGTTGGTTTTTAGGGCAAAACCAACCCGACCGTACTCCGCCTATGTCCGATCCTCGGGCGGAGTATGCCAAAGGTTCCGTCTCACTTAGAGGAAACTACCACAGCTGACGGTACGTCGATCGGACGTCCGTAGCTCAAGTTATGAGCGTTTCCGCTCCGAGGGCCCGGTTAGTTTCGTGTACGAACCAACCCGGCCGAACACAAAGTCTTCTGAAACCTTGAGTGTAATATACCTAAACGACCGTATCGATCCAAGGATCGCGTAGCCGCTGACGGTTCGTCAATCGGAGGTCCTAGGCCCAAGATATGGGCAAAAGAACGGAGAGGGCCCGAAAACGGGGGTTCTGGGCCCGGGGCGACCCGGCCCGAACCCCCCTTGGGGGTCGGCCGAACCGGGACGACCCGAACCGGGTCGACCCGACCCGGCCCGGTCCGGTTGGGCCGGGTCCGGTCCGGCCTGGGCGCGGCCCGGCCGACCGGACCGGCCAGCTCGACCTCGGCCGAGCGGCCAAGGGGCGCCGCGGGTTTGACCCGCGGCTTAGGTGGAACACGGCCCGCGCGGGCCGCGTGTTGGGTGGCCGGACCGCGGACGCGGTCCGGCGGTTCGCCGCCGCCGCGGCCGAGCCACGGCAGATCCTCCGGCGGCGCGCCGGGCGCCGCCGCCCCCGGTCGCCGCCGCCGCCGCCGCCTTCCGCGGGCCGCCGGAGTTGCTCCGGTGGCCCGATTCCTCTCCCGTCTGCGTCGTTGCTCCTCCCGGGGGCCGATCTTCACTGCGGGATCAACGGATCGCCTTTGCCGCACGGTTCGTCGTCGCTTGCCAAAACCGCACACGAAAAGGATCAGCGGAGGGTTGTCAGGTCTTGTTCGTTAGACCCGCACCCTCCGCGTTAGTCATAAACAACGGGAGAAAGGGGCTACAACAATTTTTAATCAAGATAAAAATTGTTCACTTCTTTTTCTTTTAAACGGCAATTCAATTTTAATTAATTGAAAATATTCATGCCGGTTCTTTATTCAAAAAGAAATAAAAACACGGGAATGAATCATCAATAATTAAATCCCTACCTTGTCGTCGTCGTCGGACGAGAGGTCGTCGCGGATTTGGTGATCGTCGCGGAAGAGACGCTCGTCGCACCGCGGAAAGGAGTCGCGCCGACGATCTCCGGATCAAGATCAAACGGATTTAATTAATTTAAATCCGTTGATATCGAATTATAAAAAGGGAGAATTTAGAAGATTCGATTCTCACCTTTAACCGCCGATCGTAGGTTTTCCGCGGAAGAAGAAGCGCCGAAGAAGAAGAAGAAGGTCGCGGAAAAAGTTTGTCGACGTCGCGGATCACGGTGTGCGTCGTCGAGTTTTGGTTCCGGCGTTCTTCGCGTTCTTCGCGTTCTTCGCGTTTTTCGCGTTCTTCGCGTTCTTCGTGGCGAGGGTGGAGGCCCAGAGAATAAAGAGTAATCCTCCAAAATAGACGCGTTGGTCTATTTTATTAAATCGCCAACGAACGCAAACGCGTAAGTAACGACCCATTAAATTCGTTGAATTAATTCAACGAATGAAACAGCCCATTTAATTCACGAAATAAACCGCCCAATTAAATGGTCTGTTAAGAAATTAAAGAAAACGCGCCGGTTGACTTTTCAGTTACTTTGACGGGTTTTCGCGGGTGCGTTACTTAGCGAAAGAAACGGCGGGGCTCGTGCGGGCCCCACCTCACAAATATCCTACCAAGGGGTAGGGTATTTCCGGATAGCACCCTATCCGCTTTAACTCAGTTCAAGTGGCTTCCAAGTGACTTCCAAGCGGCTTAAGTGAAATAAAATAAAGTTGTTGCACAACCTTTATTTTATTTCCGACTTAAAGCCCAAAATTTTAAAAACCACGGTTGAGCAAACGCAACTCCGGAAGAGGCGTTTCTAAGCAAATACCGGCGCTGTGATTTCATCGGTGCCCTCAGAATTCGATTCCGGGCACCGGTTCAAAAGATAGAAAAACCCGCTCGTCCGTTCAGTGAACGTACCCGATCCAAACTTCGGAAATTGATTTCGGGCACACCGGGCCTCGGAATCAGGTGCCGTCTGAAGCTGCGCTCTTGAAAAATTCCAAAGAAAATTAAGAAAAAAAATTTCCTTGAAATTTGCGGGTCTTTACATTACTACCACCTCAGGGATTTACATCCCCGTAAAGATACATCAAAAACTAGGGGAACAAATGGGGGTACTGAGCACGCATCTGAGCCTCCCGCTCCCAAGTGCTCTCCTGGAGGTTCCCGTGCTGCCATCTGACGCGCACAAGAGGAATCGACCGCCCACGTAGGACCCGCTCCTGTCGATCCTCGATCTCCACTGGGACCTCCGCAAAATTCACCCCATCGTCCACGTCCAGCTCCCCAAAGTCGATGATGTGCGTCGGGTCGTGCACGTATCTCCTCAGCTGAGACACGTGGAAGACGTCGTGCACCCGGTGCAACTGAGGTGGTAGAGCCAGGCGATAAGCCACCTCTCCTATCATGCTGAGGACCTGGAAAGGCCCGATGAAGCGTGGAGACAACTTGCCGCCTCGGCCAAATCTCCGTAAACCACGCCGAGGTGAGACACGCAAAAAGACGTGGTCGCCATCCTCGAACTCTAGTGGCCTCCGCCTCCTGTCAGCATATGACTTCTGTCGGCTCTGAGCTGTCCTCATCCTCTCCTGGATGATCTGGACCTTCTCTGTCGTGGCTCGGACCATCTCTGGTCCCACGAGTGCTGACTCCCCAGGGTCTGTCCAGCACAACGGTGATCTGCAGGGTCTGCCGTACAACGCCTCGTATGGTGCCATCCCGATGGTGGAGTGGTAGCTGTTGTTGTACGCGAACTCCACCAAGGGTAGGTGGTCCTCCCAGCTGCGAACAAAGTCGAGAACACATGCACAGAGCATGTCCTTGAGTGTCTGTATGGTCCTCTCAGTCTGACCATCCGTCTGAGGGTGGAAGGCTGTGCTCAGATGGAGCCGCGTCCCGAACGCCACCTGCAACCCCTTCCAAAGCCGGGAAGTGAAACGAGCATCTCGATCGGAGACGATAGACGATGGCACACCGTGAAGCCGTACGATCTTCTGGGCGTAAAGACGTCCCAAGCTCTCCACTGAGCCCTGCTCTCTGATGGGTAAGAAGTGTGCCGACTTGGTGAGTCGGTCGACAATCACCCAAATGGAGTCGTGACCTCTGGAAGTGCGTGGAAGTCCAGTCACGAAGTCCATAGATATGCCGTCCCACTTCCACTCCGGGACCTCCAAGGGCTGTACCAAGCCTGCTGGTACCTGATGCTCTGCCTTCACCTGCTGGCAGGTGAGGCATCGTGAAACGAACTCTGCCACAGCTTTCTTCATGCCCGGCCACCAGTGCTGTCGTCTGAGATCCTGGTACATCTTCGCCACTCCGGGATGCACCGCCAAGGGATAAGTGTGAAACTCTCTCAGCACCTCCTCCCGTAAAGCGACTGGTACGAAGGTACGTCCTCTGAAAAGGATGTCGTGCTCTGCTCCAAGGGAGAAGCCATCAGGCGCCTGACCTGAGGATATCAGTGCACGCCGGGTCTCACAGTCAGCGTCCCCACGCTGAGCCTCTCTGACCCGCTGTAGAAGTGGAGGAGAGACTGTGAGAGATTGAAGAAAGGCTGCTCCGTCTCTATCCACGAAGGATATCTGTAAGGAGGCTAGCTGCTCCGTCGCCTCCTCAAGTAGCTGAATGCCCGTCCTCCTGCTGAGGGCATCGGCTACCACGTTCCCCTTCCCAGGAGTATAGACTATCTCAAAGTCATAGTCCTGGAGGAACTCAATCCATCTCCGCTGTCTCAGGTTCAGGTCCTTCTGAGAGAAGATATACCTGAGACTCTGGTGGTCAGAAAAGACTGTGAAGCGCTCGCCCATCAGATAGTGCCACCAAGTCTTTAGAGCGAAGACCACTGCTGCTAACTCCAGGTCATGAGTGGCATAGTTCTGCTCATGCGGCCTCAACTGACGTGATCCGTAGGCGATCACGGCCCGCTCCTGCATCAGGACGCACCCGAGTACAGTCCCTGATGCATCGCAGTAAACTACGTATCCAACTCCCTCCTCAGGCAACCTCAAGATAGGTGCGCTGGTCAATCTCAGTCTCAGATCCTGGAAGCTCTGCTGACATCTGTCTGACCACACAAAGGGTTTCCCCTTCTTTGTCAAGGCTGAGAGTGGTGCCGCAACTCTGGAGAAGTCTGGCACAAATCTCCGATAGTATCCGGCTAGGCCCAAGAAGCTCCGCACCTCCGTCACGCTCCTGGGTGGCTCCCAAGCTAGCACTGCCTCGATCTTCGCGGGATCCACAGCAACTCCCGCCTCAGAGATGACGTGCCCCAAGAAATGGACCTCACGTAACCAGAACTGGCACTTTGAGAGCTTGCCATAAAGCTGGTGCTCTCAGAGTGTGTCTAGCACAACTCGCAGGTGGTAGGCATGCTCCTCCTCAGTCGTCGAGTATACCAAAATGTCGTCAATGAAGACCACGACAAATCGGTCGAGGTATGGCTGGAAGATCCTGTTCATGAGGCTCATGAACACTGCTGGAGCATTGGTTATGCCGAACGGCATAACCAAGAACTCATAATGGCCATACCGACACCTGAAGGCCGTCTTCTGCACGTCCTCGTCTCGAACTCTGAGCTGATGATAGCCTGACCGGAGGTCTATCTTCGAGAACCACCGCGCTCCCTTGAGCTGATCGAAAAGTTCATCAATCCGTGGCAGCAGATACTTGTTCCTCACTGTCACCTGGTTCAGGTGACGATAGTCGACACATAGTCGCAAGCTCCCGTCCGCCTTCTTGGAGAACAATATCGGGGAAGCCCAGGGTGAAACACTGGGTCTGATAAACCCCTTGCTCTGCAAGTCCTCCAACTGTACCCGCAGCTCTCAAAGCTCGGCGGGGGCCATCTGATATGCTGGAGTAGATATCGGGGCTGTCCCAGGGTACAAGTCGATGTAAAAGTCTACCTCTCTACGAGGAGGTATCCCTGGAACGTCGTCGGGAAAGACGTCCACGTACTGGTCCACCACTGCAGGAAAAACTGGACTCCGCACGTCCACTGCTCCTAGGATGAGGCTAGCCAACTGATGAGAGATGGGCTGCACTCTCCTCCGCGGAAGTCCATCCTGTGCTGCAAAGGTTCCCTTCTCGCCGGTGAAGGTAAACCTGCTCCCGTCGGTGCGAACACATCGCACCTTGCGCCTAAAACAGTCGATCTGGGCATGAACCGTGGATAGCCAATCCATGCCCAAGATGATGTCGTAAGGCCTCAACGCTGCTACAAGGAGATCCCAGCCGAAGCTCTCGCCTCCTAGAGTAAGCTCACACTACCAGCACCAGTGCGTAATCGTCGAGTCTGCTCCCGTAGGAGTCTCTAGCTGTAAGGATCGAGCCAACGGCTCAGTCTGAATCTCCGAGCTCCGAAAAAGGGCAGAGGCTATGAAAGAGTGACTCGCTCCTGTGTCTATAAGTATTGCATCAAGTGTGGAATAGACACAGATCGTACCTCGAATCATCTCTGGCATGTCGGGGTCGTAGGCCTCCACTGCCTGGAGCTGGGCCTGTCCCTGCCTGCCAGCTCCCTGTGGTCGAGGTGGCCCTCCTGGTGGTGGTGGGGGTAGAGCCTGGAAGCGTCTCCCACCACCCGCTGCTCGGCCAGCTCCTCTGCCTCGTCCGCCTCCTCCCTACGGACCGCCACGGTCGACCCTCTACCTCTGCCTGGGTGGCCCCTCCACCGTCTGCTGCTCCTCTGGTCGGCGAGTCGGGCAGTCACGAGCCATGTGACCCTGCCCGCCGCAGGAGTAGCACAGCCTGCCTCTCGGAAGGCTGGCACTCCGCTGTGTGCCCCGCACTGCTGAGCTAGTGTCCTGAGGCCGTCTGCGTGGGGGTCTGGTCTGCCTGGACCCGAGAGTCATCCGTCGGCTACCTGCTGTCGAAGACTCAGCTACCTGCCGCCCTGCGCTAGGTCTCGCCGCTGAAGAAGGCTCTGCCAGGAAGCTCTCGATCAAGAGGGCTCGCTCCAGCACTCCCGCCTGGGTCGGAATTCTGAGGGAGATCAGCGACGCCCGAATCTCCTTCCGCAAGCCCTGCTCGAAGGTCCGGGCCCGGAAGAAGGGGTCCCGTACCATGTCGGTCGAGTAGCGAGATAGGTCAGTGAACCTCGCCGCGTACTGAGCGACCGTCATGCTGCCCTGGCGCAGCTGGAGAAGCTCCTGGATGTGCACCGCTCGGAGGGTGGCCGGGACGAACTCAGAGCGGAAGAGGCTCTCGAAGTCCGTCCAGAGCAAGGATGCCTCATCGTGAACCTGGAGCATCAAGCTTCACCATCGTCCTGCCGCCGCCTGCAGGAGGCTCGCCGCGAGAATCACCATGAGATCTGCTGGTGTCCTCACTAGCCTAAAGATCCGTACCACCGCCTCTAGCCAGTCCTCGGCGGCCTGGGGGTCCGCCTCACCGCGAAACCTGGGCGGTCGCTGGCTCTGAAACTCATGCAGTGCCCTGAGGCGACGTGCATCGTCAGCGTCTGGTACTGGTAGCATCGGTGGCTCGGCGGGTAAAGCTACCGCCGGTGCCACTGCTGGCAAAGGGCCCTGCACCGAGGCCTCGTCGCTCGGTGGGCTGCCGTCGCGCCCTACACTCGGAACCCTAGCTGGCTGTCGTCGCGGGGCCATCCTGAAAAGGAGAACAAGAGCACCACAGTCAGAACAGTATACCTGGTGAGCTGGCACAAGTAATCACAAGGAAAACTTGAGACTTTCATGAAGCAGATCAGTATACCCGGTGAGCTGACACAAGTAATCACAAGGAAAACTTGAAACACACACGCAATCAATGTTTTCATGCATTAAGTTGGAAATCAGGAGTCAGGGTCCTGGTGTACGGATACGTCGGCCGCCGCACCAACACTGGCTCCCTGAACTGATAACCACACTCAATACACTAAACACTATTGCTTCATATAGGAAGAAAAGACGATCAGAGTCTGCGGTAGAACCGACCACCTCTGATACCAATTTGTCACGACCCGACCTCGGGGCCCGTTCCGTGACTACCCCAAGCCCGCCTTCCATAGGCCAGGGGCTGGCGACTAGCACCAAGGCGTAAAATCCCGGTAAACAGGGAAGGCATTGCCTTTATAAGTAACAACCACCACAGAGTCAGCAAGCGGAAAGTAACTACAAAGTGCAGAAAAGTAAAGGGGGCCGGAATACAAGCCCAACTGAAAGTACAACTGAAAAGGAAAAGAACAGAAACTGAAGAAAAGACGACGGCCTCGTGTCGTCCACTGGAAATCCCACCTGAAGGGTGGGTACAGATAGCCTCCAGGCTCCTCGGGTCCCACGTCCGCTCCGAGCACGTCCCGCCCAGTGGTCCGCCTCCAGGTACCGTCCTGCTCCACGCCCCAACCGAGATCAGCGCTGTCCGTCGTCTGCATCCAACACAACAAGGTGCGGGCATAGCCCGTGCAGGGGTGAGTATAAACCACTTAGTAAGGACCCCGAGACCCCCGAAGGTCTCCCGAAATCCACAAAGGATATAGCACAAAAGAAAGGGGCAACCACGAAGAAACAACTGACTCGACTTAGGTATATGCCCATACATATACCTAAGTCCCCATTTCTAGCTCTGCTCTCGAGCTCAAGGTCAACTCGATCCACACAGGAAAGAAAGACTCAAATCCACCAGGGAGAGTAAATAGTAAATAGTAAATCCACATAGGATAGTTCAACACAATCCACAAAGGAGAGTAACATAAGACTCAGCTCAACCAGGTATACTTTTTCAGATGACGTCAAAGATGATCACTGATCCATCTAAGTCATCGGACCCACGAAGGATCGATAGGTACTAACCTCGGCAATGACCCACACAGGATCGGGCCCACACAGGACCTGTAGCAATGGCTCACATAGAACCGTAAGAGATGACCCACACAGGATCGGGCCCACACAGGACCTGTAGCACTGATCCACGTAGGATCGCTGAGTGCAGTAGTCGACGCAGTCCACTGAGGATCTCTGCACAGTCGTCGCCGCAGTCCACGAAGGATCTCTGCTCTGTCGTCGTCGCAGTCCACGGAGGATCTCTGCTCTGTCGTCGAAGTCACAGCCAGCGCTAGGGTTCCCGCACACAGCGAGCTCGTTTAGGAGGGTCCGCTCCACGAGCCGAGAGGCTGATACATCAACTGACACGTAGTCCGAAGTTGATGTATCCAAAAGTTCCGTATCGACAACAGGATCTCAACGCAACAGACGGCACGTCAATCGGACGCCCGGTCTGAGAGTTATTGGCATTTTCGTCCCAGGGGCCCGGTTGGTTTTTAGGGCAAAACCAACCCGACCGTACTCCGCCTGTGTCCGATTCTCGGGCGGAGTATGCCAAAGGTTCCGTCTCACTTATAGGAAACTACCACAGCTGACGGTACGTCGATCGGACGTCCGTAGCTCAAGTTATGAGCGTTTCCGCTCCGAGGGCCCGGTTGGTTTCGTGTACGAACCAACCCGGCCGAACCCAAAGTCTTCTAAAACCTTGAATGTAATATACCGAAACGACCGTATCGATCCAAGGATCTCGTAGCCGCTGACGGTTCGTCAATCGGAGGTCCTAGGCCCAAGATATGGGCAAAAGACCGGAGAGGGCCCGAAAACGGGGGTTCTGGGCCCGGGGCGACCCGGCCCGAACCCCCCCTGGGGGTCGGCCGAACCGGGTCGACCCGACCCGGCCCGGTCCGGTTGGGCCGGGTCCGGTCCGGCCTGGGCGCGGCCCGGCCGACCGGACCGGCCGGCTCGACCTCGGCCGAGCGGCCAAGGGGCGCCGCGGGTTTGACCCGCGGCTTAGGTGGAACGCGGCCCGCGCGGGCCGCGTGTTGGGCGGCCGGACCGCGGACGCGGTCCGGCGGTTCGCCGCCGCCGCGGCCGAGCCGCGGAGGATCCTCCGGTGGCCCGATTCCTCTCCCGTCTGTGCCGTTGCTCCTCCCGGGGGCCGATCTTCACTGCGGGATCAACGGATCGCCTTTGCCGCACGGTTCGTCGTCGCTTGCCAAAACCGCACACGAAAAGGATCGGCGGAGGGTTGTCGGGTCTTGTTCGTTAGACCCGCACCCTCCGCGTTAGTCATAAACAACGGGAGAAAGGGGCTACAACAATTTTTAATCAAGATAAAAATTGTTCACTTCTTTTTCTTTTAAACGGCAATTCAATTTTAATTAATTGAAAATATTCATGCCGGTTCTTTATTCAAAAAGAAATAAAAACACGGGAATGAATCATCAAGAATTAAATCCCTACCTTGTCGTCGTCGTCGGACGAGAGGTCGTCGCGGATTTGGTGATCGTCGCGGAAGAGACGCTCGTCGCACCGCGGAAAGGAGTCGCACCGACGATCTCCGGATCAAGATCAAACGGATTTAATTAATTTAAATCCGTTGATATCGAATTATAAAAAGGGAGAATTTAGAAGATTCGATTCTCACCTTTAACCGCCGATCGTAGGTTTGCCGCGGAAGAAGAAGCGCCGAAGAAGAAGAAGAAGGTCGCGGAAAAAGTTTGTCGACGTCGCGGATCACGGTGTGCGTCGTCGAGTTTTGGTTCCGGCGTTCTTCGCATTCTTCGCGTTCTTCGCGTTCTTCACGGGGAGGGTGGAGGCCCAGAGAATAAAGAGTAATCCTCCAAAATAGACACGTTGGTCTATTTTATTAAATCGCCAACGAACGCAAACGCGTAAGTAACGACCCATTAAATTCGTTGAATTAATTCAACGAATGAAACAGCCCATTTAATTCACGAAATAAACCGCCCAATTAAATGGTCTGTTAAGAAATTAAAGAAAACGCGCCGGTTGACTTTTCAGTTACTTTGACGGGTTTTCGCGGGTGCGTTACTTAGCGAAAGAAACGGCGGGGCTCGTGCGGGCCCCACCTCACAAATATCCTACCAAGGGGTAGGGTATTTCCGAATAGCACCCTATCCGCTTTAACTCAGTTCAAGTGGCTTCCAAGTGACTTCCAAGCGGCTTAAGTGAAATAAAATAAAGTTGTCGCACAACCTTTATTTTATTTCCGACTTAAAGCCCAAAATTTTAAAAACCACGGTTGAGCAAACGCAACTCCGGAAGAGGCGTTTCTAAGAAAATACTGGTGCTGTGATTTCATCGGTGCCCTCAGAATTCGATTCCGGGCACCGGTTCAAAAGATAGAAAAACTCGCTCGTCCGTTCACTGAACGTACCCGAGCCAAACTTCAGAAATTGATTCCGGGCACACCGGGCCTCGGAATCAGGTTCCGTCTGAAGCTGCGCTCTTGAAAAATTCCAAAGAAAATTAAGAAAAAAAATTTCCTTGAAATTTGCGGGTCTTTACAAAGTGTCCCAAATTAATGCCATGTCTTAAGGGTTCTAACTTGACAAACAACACGTAGATCGGATGCCCGGTTTGTGCGATATGGGCACTTTTCTAAAAAAGGGATTGGTTGGATTAAAGTCTAATCCAACCCAGGCTGCATGTAAAACTCTGAAAAATCTCACTTAGAGTATCTCAAAAGGACCACATTGTCACTAGGGTCCTTATGTCATAGACGTCGCATCAATCGGATTTCTGGTCTGTTAGTTACATCCCTTTCTATGAAACGGGGGGTGATCGCACCTTGATCCAGGCCGGCTCAGTCTGTCCCGCTAGAATATTCCAAAGGGACCGCTTCCCAAAAGGGGTCCCAATGCCACTGACGGCGTGTCAACAAAACACTCAGTTCGTCAATTATGGGTGTTTATTTATTCGGGTACAGGTTGGGTCTGGGCCCAGTCTGACTTGGTCAGACCGGCCCGATGCAATGGGTCTCGGGGTCTACCTGACCCCGGTCGGGTATGGGCTACTAAGGTTCGGCCTAGTTCACTAGGTCAGGCCCGTCGGGGTCGACCTGGTTTGGTTCGTGGGCTAGGGCCGCGGTTGGCCCATGCCCACCGGGTGGGGCTCGGCCGACCCGCGCTGGTCCACTAGGCCGTGGGTCCGGACCACACTGGCTCAGTCCGCCAGAAGTCGGATCGTTTCCTTCACTGACCCCATGGTTACGGGGGCATTTCTCCCAATAGATGGGGCGTTTCCCCCCCCCCCACATTAATCGGTCGGTCATTCGGCCGACCGGGTTCTGCCAACGCGGCGTGGCGCGGGCCGCGCTGCACCCTTCTGTCGTGGGCTGCTGGTTGTGGCCGCTTCCACCGATGGGACCAGCGGACGCCACACTTGTCCTATGCGACCAGCTCAGGTCGGCCACCCTTGGCCTTTGCGGCATTCCATCGTGTGCCGCCTTCCACAGCCCATGGTCGGCTGCCGCGGGTCTCCTCCAGCCACCGTCAGCCGCCGCTGACATGGCGCACCGACGGTTTCTTCGGCGGGTCACCGGACTGCTCTGGTGTCTGTTCTTGGTGTCATCTGCACCTACAACTCTTTGGTGATTCCTTTGACATAGTGTGACCTGCTATTTCGTGTTTCCTTCAATTTGGAAATTGTTCCCCTGAAGTTCACATCAAGAACGAAGTGGCAGAGTGTCGTGGCCTTATTCCTTTAGCATGCAACCTCCGCATTAAGGTGATAGTAAGCGGGAGAGGATTTAATTCATCAAAGACAACTTTAAAATAAACCCCCTACCTCAAGATCATTGGAGAATGTCTGTGTTTGAGGAAGAGTCGATGTTCGTCATTCGTTGGCGCTCGTCACCGCTCGCTGGAATCGGTTCCGTCCTCCAAGTGGTTGGCATCGTGGTACTTTGCGAGTGCTTCATCGATTGGTGAATTCATGCCAATACTCCACCCCAAGCTATATATAAATAGGAGAGGGGAAGGGTGAGTAATGCATGTGGAATTAAAGGGGTTCAATTAATTAAGGAACCTTCCTAATTCCAATAGTCTGTTACAAAGAATTGAGGAGTCGATCCATTTAATGGCTTGACACGTCGTTGGTCCCGCCACCGCCACTTGTCCGTTGGAGGAAAATAAAGGAAGGAAATAAAATAACTTTGTTATTTTATTATTCTTTTAAGTGTTCAAAATCTAACTTTTTCACCCAACCTTCTGCGATCGAAGTGAAGCTTCTCTTAAGCGAATCTTAGCACTGCAGATTCAACGATGCCCACATATGTTTAATCCGAGTACCGGTTCAAAAGTTAGAAAATGTCAATCGGGCATTTACTGAACGTACCTTAAAAAAGCTAAATAAATTATTAACATTCACCCTCGACCCGCGTCGGTCGAGGATAGGCTCTGCATAAGGGGAGCATTACCCAATAAACTCAATGGTACTCTATGATTTTCAATCCGAGTTACCATTGAGAAGTTATGGATTTTAACAATAAAATAATTGTTACTTAATTATTTTATTTATGTCCAAAAACTAACTTCCATAGTTGGAACGTGCCGACCAATGTTAGTATCTTCCTAAAGCAAGTATACCCTCACAAGCTCAGAGGTGGTCTCTGATTTTTAATATGAGTCACCATTCGTGAGTTATAAGCATTTGAATAATAAAATAACTTTATCTAATTATTTTATCTACAGTTATGCCATTTCCGGGTTTTCTCAGCGGAGCCCTGCGCCGACTAAACTTAAGTCGTGCCTAGGGTAAACCTGCTATCCTAAATGCAACAGTGCCCTCAGATTTCTGATTCGGGCACCTATTTAAGAGTTATTACACTTTTTCAGGAAAATTTCTCACGTGCGCTAATTAAAGCTTAACAAAATGTCGACGGATCATTCCGAGAACTTTGGGCCTTGGAATCGTGTGCCTTTAGATTTCACAACCTCGAAATAATCCCAAATAATTTAAAAAAATTATATGGAATTTCCAGGTCTTTTCATACAGATCTTCCATTATCCTTTTGGGGGTATGCATTACAAACTGTAGCATACACATTAAACCGAGTACCAACTAAGATGGAAAATGGAATTCCCTCTGAGATATGGAATGGAAAGAAACCCATTTTGTCACACACACATGTATGGGGATGAGAGGCATTTGTTATGGACTTCTCAGGCAACAAAATAGCACCCCAAGGCACGAAGTGTATCTTTATAGGATATCCAAAGGAAACGAAAGGATATTACATATATAACCCTTCAGACAAGAAAGTGATTGTCACCAGAAAAGCTGTATTTCGTGAGAGGGAGCATATCCTAAAAAAGAATAGTGGGAGCAAGATTGACTTCGAAGAAGTTGATGCTCAAGATACACAGGAGTTGGTACAGGAACAAGTTCCACAAGTCCCCATGAAAGAGGATCCAGAAACACATGTACTGCGTAGGAGTTCAAGAGAAGTAAGGGAACTAGAGAGATTTGGTTTCCTAGTCACTGAGGATGGTGAATCATTATTTTTGTACAATGATGAACTGCCCTCCTATAAGGAAGCAATATAGAGCTTAGAAGATACAAGATGGCTAGAAGCTATGAATTCTAAGATGGATTCCATGTATCAGAACCAAGTGTGGGTTCTGGTCGATGATCCAGTTGATGTAAAGCCTGTTGGATACAAATGGGTATTCAAGAGAAAGATGGACATGGAAGGTCAAGTTAGCACCTATAAATAAATGCTAGTGGCTAAAATATTCAGACAGCATCAAGGAATTGACTATGATGAAACCTTTTCATGAGTTTGCATGTTTAAATCCATAATAATCATACTTTCCATAGCATCTTACCATGACTACGAGATTTGGAAGATGGATGTCAAAACACCATTCCTTAATGGTAATCTTCAGGAAGATGTCTATATGATACAACTAGAAGGGTTTGTGATACCAGGTGAATCCAAACGGGTTTGTATGTTGCAGAAATCCATTTATGAATTAAAACAAGCATCCAAGTCATGGAACATTCGATTTGATGAATCTATAAAGTAATTTGGTCTCATTAAGAACGAATGTGATCCATGTGTTTATAAGTGGTTTAATGGGAATGAAGTTGATATACTAGTAATATATGTTGAAAACATATTACATATTGGAAACGATGTACCAGTCTTACAGTCAGTTAAAGACCGGTTGAACAAGTGTTTCTTCATGAAGGACTTAGGCAAAGTAGCCTACATTCTAGGGATCAAGATCATCCGTGATAGATCCAAGAGGTTTTTTGGACAAAGTCAGGTTACATACATTGATGAGATACTAAAGAGATTTAGTATGGAACAATCCAAGAGGGGATTGGTTCCAGTTTCATGTGGCCAACATCTTTCTAAGAGAATGTGTCCTCAAACACAACAGGAGAAAGATAGGATGAGTAAGATCCCATATACTTTGGTTATAGGATCCATCATGTATGTCATATTATGTACCAGGCTTGATGTTGCCTATGCACTAATCTTGGTAGGCAGATATCAAGAAGATCCAGGAGAACAACATTAGACTGTTGATAAGACTCTTCTTAAGTATCTGAGAAGAACTAAAGATATGTTCATAGTGTATGGAGGAGACGAGGATCTTGTCATAAGAGGGTATGCATATTCTGGTTTTCAGACAGATCAGAATGATCTAAAATCGTAATCAGGAAATGTTTTCTGTCTCAACGAAGGAGTTGTGAGCTGGAAGAGTTCAAAGCAACCGGTTGTTGTTGATTCTTCAGTGGCGTCTGAATATATAGCGGCTTATAATGTAGCCAAGGAATTCGTTTGGATTCAGAACTTTGTTCAGGAGCTTGATGCAGTGCCAAGCAGTAAAGATCCTCTCACATTGTATTGTGATAATACTGCAGCAGTGGATCTTTCAAAATAACTAAGGTAACATCAACGGACAAAGCATATTCTCCAAAAGTATCACCTCTTGAGGTATTTCTATCAAAGGGGTGAAGTTGCAGTGAGTAGAGTGTCCACGGAAGAGAACATGGCGGACCCCATGACTAAAGACCTATCTCAGCATAAGCAATAAAATCATGTGAGAGCTAGTGGGTTAAAGGTTGTTAGCAGTTGGCGTTAGTCCAAGTGGGAGTCTGCTGGAGTTGGTGGCCTAGAACCAACTACTTTTTACTTTATTCATTAATAAATACCTTATCACATCTTTATTGTTCTTTTGCATGACAATGCATGTGATAATGTCCCAAGGATAGCTATTGCACTAAATGGTCACAGCAGATCCCTTCTATGATGAGAACCCGGAAGTTCCATAACACTGTTCTTCAATATATTTTCTATGGCCGTATGATTTTATTTGAGGGACAAAAATAATACAGGTCATTAGGGGTGAGCACTCATAAAACCTTGAGGCACTTTCTCATGGTGTGCGCCCTTAGTAATATCCAGGAGCATATTATGAGAATGAGACCCGCCAGTAGGAAATCCACATTTCATAGTTTTATTGGATGTTCCTATCTGCGGACGTGTGTATTGGTCCTTAGACATTAAGATTATTATTAATGGGTATTAAAACTCTCTCACTTAGATGTATTGACGAAATCTATGATGACACACTATTCGCAACGAGGTAGGATATGTTGGGTGCGTCACAAGTAATACTGTATTAATAGATAATGCGAGAAAGGATTTGTCCCTTCTGTTCCATAACAGAAGTAGATATCTCAGGCCCTTTCATGGAATTGAAATAGCCTAAATAAATCCATGGCCATGGTGAGGAATGGGAAAATTCAATTCTATGAAGTCAAAGAAAGAATAATCAAGCGCATGGGTTGATGGTACTAGCATGCAACCCACTTGATTCGAGATATCGAGACAAAGGGATTACATTACATTATAAGCATTTGTAGGAGGCGACACATCATTGCGGCGTTAACTTCATTCTCTATGGGTGTCTTGGAATGTTGCTAGACGCTAACCTTGGACTTTTGGCAGACTCTTAATGCCACTGAGAAAGAGGCCTAGAGGGTCACGCACTAAGTGTGTCCAAGTATCTGAGTTAAATATTCATTTAACAAGTTGAATAAAGATTATTCCCGATTATGGTTTAATAATTATTCAAGGATGCCTGATCACATTTATTTCGACACTAGTTATTCGAGAGAATATATAGTGGGAGAAACAATATATTTATTAGCGAGTAATGCAGTGGTATTTATTTAAGAAAGAAATATCCATTATTCAAGGTCTAATCAATGTGGTGGAGGAAATAAAGAAAATGGAAAAACAAAAGTACATGTCGTGTATATTAATATACACGCTGTGTAGTTTTTTTGGGGATTTATGATAAATAATATTATTTATTTAATTAAATAATATTAGGTGTAATTCGTTAGGCTCATGTCAAGTAATAATAATAGTCAACTGTTATTATTAGACATGAGGTCTTACTAAGAATTAAATGAAATGAATAAATTCTTTCGGGTAATTAATTCATTTTATTATTCTAAGTAATTAAAATCCCAATTATATTATTCTCATTAGCCTAGCCATTTTTGGGTGGTTGTGCACAACGGATCTAAAAAACCTCTCAAGCCAAGATAGAATTCATTTTCCACCAAGAACGCTATCAAGTTGCGAGAGAGATCCTCATCAATTGGATCAAGGAGAGCGCTTTGGAAGCGGCTCTCAAGGCGGTCGAAGGAGGACAACACAAGTAAATGCTCTTCCATGCTAGCACCCGGAGATCCATTCGGCGACGTCCAGAGATTTGTGGAGCATGTGTGGATCACCACTAGAGGAAGCCTACAGTTGGCTTTTATGACGTAATGATGGATCACATTAGATCGTGACTAGAAACATCAACGGAGAGAGAATTCCATCAAGGTAATTCTCGTCTTTTAATTAAATTAATTATAACCAACATATGATGATCCTGTCTATGGTTTTGGGAGTCCCTTTCTTTAATTCTTCATTCTATTCTGAAGATCTGGTGTTTTATTATCGTGACAGATCTCGGATTGATCGTTGTTAATGAAAAAATTAAAGTTGAGTACACCCATCAACGCACTTTTGATGTGCCTGAAACCTACAGTTTCATGTTAACCTCCTCATCTATATTAGCATTTGGAAATGCATTTTTCACATCCACTTGTTATAATTCAAAGTCAATATGAGATACCGAGGAAAATATTACACGTAAGGAATCATTTTTGGATACTAGAGAAAATGTGTCAGTATAATCAATACCTTCATCTTGAGTGAACCCTTTAGCATCTTGTTGGGCCTTGTATCTCTCAACGATTCCTAATGAATTTTTCTTGGTTTTAAAACCCCATTTACTTCTAATAGGTTTTACACTAAGTGACAACTCAACAAAGTTGGAAACATCATTAATCTTCATGGAATTCAACAACTCCATCATGACATCATGGGACATATTTAACCCCTTACAACTCATGGCTTGTGGAAAAAATTTCAGTATCATTTTCAAGAACAATATTGTAGTCAGATTCTTGTAAATACGCAATATATTGAAAAGAAACTGGCACTTACCTCCAACCAGTGCAAAACGCAGGAAATTGAGGAATCGAAATTTGAATGTCTTTTACACTCTGCATGGAGGGGTGGAGATGATGTATGTTTTCAAGTCTCCGCAGAGTGGAGGGGCCTTAGTATTTAGTGTGTTCTACCATCAAGAACTAAACCCAGTTTAATCCGTCGATAAAGAATATTAGTGCCTGGAGATTGATTGACATCAAATAATCTAGTAAGCCATTCCTTTAAAACAATCTCCTTCCCCATGGGTGACACCTTCCAAGTGCGTGCATGCGTGCGGGGCGGGGCCTCCATTCACTCCACAATCACCGATCGCTGGGTAAAAAGTTCAGCCCGCCCGCCACATCCTTCATCCATCGGACGCCGTATTCCTGGTGTTACCAACGTCCGCCCAAAACCCAATAAATACTCTGCAACCCCTCCCCTCCCCATCCATCTCCTACCACCTCTACATCTCTGTCCCAATACATCAAAGAAGAGCTCAAAATGCAACACCCCGCATCTTCTTCTCCGTCTCTGCTCCTTCCCCTCCTACTCGCCACCTTCTTTCTCCATCTCGGTTCAGGTCCACCCACGGCAGCGGCGGCCACTTACAATGTGGTTGCCTTGGGTGCTCGGCCGGACGGCAGGGCAGACTCCTCCAGGGCCTTCCTTTCCGCCTGGGCGGCGGCCTGCGCCTCCTCCTCGTCCTCCCAGATTTACGTGCCTCCTGGCCGCTTCCGGATAGCTTCCCCGCTTGTGTTCGCTGGAGAAAGGTGCAGGAGTAGCCCCACCACCATACGGATTGACGGCACCCTGGTCGCGCCCTCGGACTACCGCTCCCTCAGGGGCGGCGCCAACTGGATCATGTTCCAGCACGTGTCCGGAGTCTCCATCCTAGGCGGCACGCTCGATGGCCAGGGAGCCGGGCTGTGGGCCTGCAAGGCTTCCGGAGGCAGCTGCCCGTTTGGAGCCACGGTCAGTCAATAAAACCTAATATGCAATAATGATAGTTATTATTTGTACTCTTTAGTCTGTGTTTAAGATGTGGATGATTGGTGATGCAGTCGCTGGAGTTCATGAATTCCGACAACATATATATAAACGGGCTGACGTCGGTGAACAGCCAGCTGTTCCACATCGTAATCGACGGCTGCCGGAATGTGAAGCTGCAGCAGGTGAAGGTCGCAGCCGCCGGCAGCAGCCCCAACACCGACGGCATTCATGTCCAGATGTCCACCAGCGTGACCATCCTAGGTTCCACTATACAGACCGGCGATGACTGCGTGTCAATCGGCCCGGGCACCACCGGCCTCTGGATCGAGATGGTCGGGTGCGGACCAGGGAACGGGATCAGCATCGGAAGCCTGGGGAAGGATGCGAAGGAGGCTGGAGTGGAGAACGTGACGGTAAAAGCGGCGACGTTTACCGGGACGCAGAATGGGGTGAGGATCAAATCGTGGGGGCGTCCCAGCACGGGGTTCGTCAGGCACGTCCTCTTCCAGCAGGTGAGGATGATAAACGTTGAGAACCCCATCATCATCGACCAGAGCTACTGCCCCGACGACCACAACTGCCCGGGAGTGGTGTCGGGGGTGAAGATCAGCTACGTGACTTACGAGGACATAGAGGGGACGTCGGCGACGGCGGTGGGGGTGAAGCTGGACGGCAGCCCAGGTAATCCCTGCACCGCCATCCGGATGGAGAACGTGAAGCTCACTTACAATAACCGTCCAGCGGTATCGTCCTGCGTCCATGCCGCTGGCACCGCCTCCGTCGGCGCAGAGTCCCCCGACTGCCTCTAGGAGCACGCCTCTCCTCCGGTTCCACACCCGACGGGTTCATTTGACTTTACAGATTGTTTTTGTTTATGATACAAACCCATTGTTGTAATTAAAAATATTGCAATAAAAACGATACGTTGATTCTTGTGCCTCACCTCTAGATAAAAAAAATATAGCAAAACAAGTACTCCGATGTTAAGTAATTGGGTTTTAAAGGATGACAATTTTTTATTTTTTCATACTTAAACATGATCCACATAATTTATATGTGTTTTTACCTCTCTTTGTCTCTTTTTATTTACAAGATCCTACAGGAATAGTTTTGGTATTTTCAATTAAAATATCAATATTTGACATTTGATGACCGGACACCTTATTTGCGACATTTAATTAATGATGGGCCACATTAAATGGAATGATGAATTTTTTGACCGCATTGATGGGAGAGAGGATTGCACCACTTCTATAAATGAGGATTTCAAGGCTTCACCATGGGCTGTATATCACCCCTTTGTTTGGCCCGCCCTTTGTTGATCTAGCTTGAGCAACACCATCTGCCCTATTGTTGGATGTTATCTCTTCTTCTTTGTTTAGTTACACAACAAGTATTTATCCTGTCAATCTCTTTTTGGTTGTTCGTCGATTGAAACTCTCGTGCTGTTGTGCGGAAGCGCTCTCTCAAGAATACACACCAAATCTGAGAAATCAAAACACAAAGGGACACATAAATTTAAATGCTTTGGTCAGGTTACCTACATCCACAGGGAAGACAGCGGATAATCTTTTTCAAACAAAAATACACAGATTAAAAATTCCCCATGATTTTTTCCCACACAACAGCACCCATATTTAAAGCAATAGTGAAGAATCAAAATCAAATGGTCGCTGCAATGCCTCTCTAGGTGGTCACCAACCTGCTGCAATTTCTTCGGACAACACCAACTCACGTTTCTGGATATCTCCAGGCGGCACCTCCCCTTGTTGTTGGTCCATATTGGCGGCCACCCACAATTTTGGGTGGTTGTATTTTTCGTCAACATTCAACACTTGGTGATTTCGTTCACCTTGGAGAGACGAATTTTGAGGTGCAGAGAGCCCCTATTTCTTAGGGATTTCTGGTTTTCTTCTATTCGCTAAATAAGAAGAGAGCAGGGCCTGCTCCTGGTTTGCATATCACTTCTCCGAGGGAGATGAATGTGTGGATACCTACAATTCGATCCTGCTTCGTCAATGAGGATGTTGGAGGACCTATTTGTGTCCTACTCAGTTTTTGTTAGTGTCGCCTTGATGCAGTGGGAAAAGGTTGATCACGGGGAAGATGATGTTTCCGGTTCTTAAACCTAGGCATGACAAAGCTGGATGACGATGAGCTTGGATACGACATCAACCTACCCGGGCATTAGTGGTATCAGATATCAACGGACTCGGACGACGTCACTGGACTTGGACAACAACGTTGGGCCTGGATAGTAGCGCACAATTTTGATGATTCCTGATTTAGATGAGATGTTGTGATTTGATGATCACAAAGAGAGATGAATGGAGGGGGGAAACTATATTTCATCAAGAACAAAGGTTTATAGGTGACCCCCTCCCACACCTCCCTTTTTTTCTCACACAAGAAACTTTCAAGGTTCTCTCCAAATAACAAGAGCTCTCCTGGCTTGGAACTGATGATCCTGGAAAGCTCCACAAGCCCTCCTTTTATAGGCATGGTGGGAGGTGTCAAGTTTGACACAACTCCCACCAATCCGAAAATACCTTCAACCATGGTATCCTACACATTCAACATGTGTAGTAGCAAATATTGAAACAACCAAGGAGATGGTGGGATTGGTGCACCAGCCACCTACCATGGCAGTTGGAAAACTCCATCAATTCTCTCCTCTATCAACTATGAAAATCCCTTCATTGTATTCCCCTCTGACACACAAGACCTCTTCTACATTGGGAAAACTTTGAAATGATTGTGACGACCTAATGAAAGGTCCATCCTCGGTTGAATTGACGTCTGACCCTTCAATGGTTTTGGTCGATAAAAAAACAATTAACCACTTTCAGTTTGTGGGATCTGGAACTTAAAATACTTATACTTCCTATGATTATATTATAAACGATTCATCTTTGTACCCTTCCTTACTAAAATTCACTTTTATGAATCTCAATTAATGCATTTTAAAAGTACTCCAGTTTTCAACCCACTTCTATTGAAAAACTAGCACTTGGAATGTTGTTTAATTCAACACCCATATTAGTTTAATGATGAAAAAGTATGAAATATTCATATAAATTGGATTTCAATCCTTGGTTCTAGATACATGCATCACTTCAGCCACAAGTGTAACTCCACTATTTTGTATAGTATTATGCTAATCATGTTCATTTGTATAGAACGTATGACTATTAAATATATAAAAATTATAAGATAATACATGCACACTTGTTCACCTCGGTATGCATTAAAGTTTTTCTAAAATTGAATCCATATTTTCTGTTGACACCTTAATAATATGGTCTCAAAACCATCCTATAAACCGTGGATTATATGTATTTGATATACATATTTCAACCCTAGACAAATTCAAATACCTAAGAATTACTTTATGGGTTTCAACATATGGGGAAACTTTTAAACTGTAATAAAAAACATCAAGTTGGGCCTACTCCTGATTTGTAATTGTAATTGTGAAAATATCTATTTCAGAAATTCCTTCACCCACAAGCCACTTAGTGTGACGAGATTTCGGTAGACCAATGCTTTCCCCATTAGATCGGTAGTTGGTAGATAATTCAACAGCTTCCTCAAAAACATATCACACTACAATATTACCATATGGCCGACATCATTTTTTGACATACCCTTTCAATATATTCATATACCATTCAATGAGGTGCATCCATATATAATGTACATGACAACATAGTTGAATGTACCTTATCAAGTGAACCATCAAGTAAACAATCATATCAAAGAATTCCAATGGGAAGAACATTTCCAATTCACATAATATGATAGTAATTTCCATTTCCATAAGTATCGATCTTCGATAAAATCACATAACTATACCCTAGTCACATAAGTATCAATCCTAGAATACATCATTCAATGTGAGTTTAGAAGAACGTATAACAATATCCCCACTAATAGGTGATCAACAGTTTGAGAAAGTATAATATATGGACACTACTTTTAGAAAACATTTTAAAAAAAATATTTCAATAACTGATTGGAAAAGGAGATCGTTTTTTTTAAATAACCATACTGGAATTGTTTATTCGTACATAATTTTATTGATTTTATTCATATTGAAAAAAATGTATGTGATATTGTCATTGAAACGTTACAAAATGCAAGCAAAAAAACAAAGTATAGAATTATGTCTAAGCATTTGGGTTCTTGACCTAGTGGTTAAGACTACCCTGTAATCCTATACCAACCAGGGTTCAATCCCTAGCATCCTCAAATTTGGGGATTTAGAAACCATGAAACAGGTTGCATTGTGTGTCCGGTGTGGATGGTTTTAGCAGACATGCCGCTTCAGGTAGGCGGTGATGATGGTTGGTGATGACTGAAAATGGGGGTAGCAACGACTTGGTCTTTAGGTCCTCAGTGTAGGCAGGCAACAGATGATTCCACTATAGGGCTCATGGAAGCGTCAGCCTCGAAGTTGTACCACTTCAGCGGTGTAGCAGTAGGGGTCATGTGTTCAGTTAGATCGATGGAAGAGGGTGATGAGGTGGGGAATATTCTGGCTACAGGCGATCGACTCAAGCGGTGGTGACTGCAGGTGAGAAGTGCTGGATGTGGTAGGGTGGGATGCGATTGGTCAGCAGGGCAACACTACATATCTCACACGGTGGAGGAGTCTTGATAAAGTTCACGATGCTTCGAGTTTCAATAACTATAGTAAAATGAAGCAAGAATTTGGTTCAGATACCAAGGTTTCATCCCAAACAAGGTCAGGTCAAGGATTAACCAACAATAATGCTCTCAAATTTAGATGAATGAGAGGGTATGACTTTGCCATTGGTATCATTCCCCATACAGTCCTGCATGAGTATTTTTTACTGAGTTTCATTGGAGGTTGGCAACTTGGAAGAGGGAAAAAATTAATAAGCTTGGGTAGGGATGTATGTTGAGTGTCTGATCTCTAGGCCTTCAATGACCATGTATTGGGCCAAGTTCCATGGGTCTACAGGCTATATATGGTTCCCCATCAACCCAATTAAAAAGGGAATTATCCATAAATCAATAAAAATATATAGCCTTCGCGCTTTTAGGTAAAACAAAAACTCTAGGCTTTACATGACTGACATGGGAATGTGGGAATAATTAGTTCCAGTGAAGAGTGAAAAATGGAATTTTCTTCCTCCAACAACATACACTATTTCCATGCAATAGAGATATTGGTTTTCAAATTCTTAAATTATGTAAAGGTTCTATAGGGGTATCCATCAAATATCATGAATATGATGTCAATGACTATTTTGAAATTAAATGATCTGAAATCACATGGCATCCATGTTTTGATAAAATATCCAATTCCTATAGATTTGCGTTTCATTTTCCCAATAATTTCTATCATACATTATCCAAGATATGTTTATTTTTCAAATCTATATGTAGAAAATTCATAGAACCGATGAAATTCCCAACTACAGAAAAGGAAATTTCTATCATATTATGTAAATTGGAGATGTTTTTCCCATTAATATTATTTTATATGATGGTTCAATTTATGGTTCACTTGGTAAGAGAGATTCGACTATGTAGTTCTATACATTATATATTGATGTACCATGTTGGTTGGAGTGGATACTCAAGAGGGGGTGAATTGAGTTCCAATTAAAATTTCTGTTAAAAACCTTATGGTTAAGAAGAACCCCAATTTAAAAACGTCCCAATTAATTAAGGCAGTAGAAATGTAAAGGTTCAATTGGTCAACAGGTTTCTCAAAGGGTGATTAATCCTTAGATGAATCAGGGTAGAATAGCAATTCAACTTTTGAAACAAGTTTACTGAATTAAACAAATACACACACTAACCAAAACTAACTATCAAAGTGTACGCAAAAACAGTTTTATGTTTTAGAAAATATAAGCAGCTAATAAAATCAAAATAGAGTATATGAGTATTTTCACAACAATGTAAACAAGAGCTTCAGTCTCAAGACGAGACCTAATCCTCTCCACTTAGTGATCACCTGCCACCAAGCAGTTTATATTAAAACTTGATACACAATCTGTATCAGGATTTACAATAGTTTTCACAAACAATCCAGAGAACACACCCTCTACCACTGTTCTTTGTGGAAAATACAAAAAAACACACACGGCCTCTTCCATAGTTATATGTGGGAAACACAGATAAGGTGATGTTTGATGTGAGGATAGTTAATATCCTCTAGTTCAAGCACAAGATACAGTGTGTGATATAAACAGACACACACACTTCTCAAAGATTCAAAATAAAGAAACACAATAGAACAATTGTGATGAGAAAGAGTATAGAAGGCTCTATGTGTTTGTAGTTCATCTCTTAACTCCTCAGAGTGAATAATTTCATGTTGGAGTCTTTTTCTAAAACTTGTCCTCAAAACAGAGTGTCACAACTCCAGGTTCTGGATTTCAGTGTTCTACTTCTGATGTTGATCAAGAGTTGATGAAGCACAGAAGGTAGAAGCGAGTTTGTCTCAGAATGATCTTTGTGATGCTTGTGGGTTCAGAGTATTAGTGCTGGACGATTCTTCTTTGATCTAGCAAGTAATCTACGTCACACTTCGTATGCCACTCTTTTCTTTGTGCACACATATGTTGCCTTATTATTTCTTTTTGGGTCTTTTACTTTTATATTTGAGGTCCGACAATAGGAATGAGTAGATCACGTGCAATATTTCTTATACCTTGTATTGTCCCATGCATTGTCTCCTTGTAACGGTAACCTTTTAACTGTGACCATGTGGTGGTAACCTTATAACCATAATCATGTAGCTGTAACCTTGTAACGGTGACCTCTGTACTTAGATAAATTCTACACTGTAAGCTTAACCAATCAAGTAGTGAGATTGATAGTATATGAATATTGATCGAATAGGAAACATTAATGAAACATAATTAGTATATAATGAAGACATGGTTCTCACTTAAATGAAAACGATATTTGGGATTATCAAAATATGATTTGAGATTATCAAAACAGGTGAGTCCAATAATCTCCCCTTTTTGATAATCACAAATTATGTCATTGACACATTAGATTTAAGATTTTTGAATCAAGGTTAAAAAAATCTTCTAATTCTATTGGGATTTGTAGGTGTAAGTGTTGAATATTTCCTCCCCTATGAATGACTTACCCCCTTTAATATTTTCTCCCCCTTTGTGATTAACAAAAAGCATAGAGAAAAAAAATAGAGAAAAAAGAGTGTTTGTATTGATGAAACAATACTACAAAAGGAAAAAAGAATACATCAATCCCTATCAAGTAAGACAGTCCACACTCAATCCACATCAGATATGCCCATAGGAGCTTTGTCCTTGGAAACTGAGGATGCAGGTTCTGAAGTTGGAGGGATAGGCTGAGGGATGGAAGTTACCAGTGTAGGAGGATCAACCACCGAGGCATCACCAGACCTATAATGAGTAGATAACTAAGGAATCGAGGGGGTCAAGCTTCCAATGTCCTGGGCAGGAGTCATCAAAGAAGCAGCACTGGTGGAACCTGAAGCAGTTGAAGAAGTAGGCAGAGCAGGAGGAACTATGATGGGAGTGCAGTCCACATGGAAGAAAGGAAAGATAAGATTCCTAAATTCCATAATGATACTGCCACCTCTCTCCATAGCAGAAAAAAATCATCCTTATTCTCTATGATTTTTTCCAAAGCAAGAGTCAATTCCTTGAGTTTGCTAACTCGATCATTAAAGGCCTGAGTGATAGGTGGGATCCTTAAGTTTTCCAAGAACAATATGAAGTGTCCATCCAAATGATTCTTAGTGTAAACCTGTTTGTAGTAGAAGTAAACTTGATCCTTGATGGCCTTATGATCCTCAGTAGCTTCCCTTAGATAGTTTTCCACAAGCTTATGAATTTCCCTGGTAAAGGAAATGACCTGAGAGTCTGAGGAACTGCCACCAGAGAATTTTTCGACTTCTTCTCTAAAAATCATCCTAAAAGCTTCAATATCGACTGGAGGGGAAGTTGAAGTGGAAGAAAATGTAGCCAGAGGAGCCAGAGATAAAGCCATTGTCTCCTTGAAAGATTTGGTCAAGCCACTTATTAGTCTTTTGACATCATCATCTTTCCCTTTCACATGTGTTTCCATAGATTTCTTAAAATCCTCAAATACTGTGACCATTTGCTGAACTATACTTTTGACATATGCAAGGTCTCTATCCACCTGAGTCCTTGAAGACATATAAGCATATAATTTGGAAATATACTATTTCATGGAATCCAAAGACTCTACCAACTCTTTGATTTGACTCTAGCATTGCCTTACTTCCTCGAGCAGAGAAGATTGAATACTAGAGTGAATTTTGGCTAATTCAGATGCTAAGTGATCATGTGCTAGAGCAACAACCTTTTCCACCTATGAGGACCTATCCCTAGACACTTTTTGTAGGTTGGATTTCAGGGATTTAAGACCTTCCTTTATGATATAGTCTTCAGGGAAAGAGGTTTCTAGAAGGAAAAAGTGAGGTTTGGCACTGAGGGTCTTCTGTTGGGCCTCTCATATTCTGTGTCATCATAGTCTAGACCCAACACCATAAATCCAGGGTCCTCAGACCAGCCTTCAATCTCATGCAAAATAGAAACTGATCCTGTAGCAATAGGTTCCCCCCTCAATGGGAGAAATCTTTTGATCGGTTATATTCATTTCCTCCAGACCTCCTTGATCAAATGAAATATCAGGAAGGATCACTTACACTTCCACATCAGAATCCTCAACTACCTCCAAAACAGGTCCAACATCAACTGAATCAGTAGCTTCTTCTTTGTCACAACCCGTCCTCGGGGCCCGTTCCATGACTACCCCAAACCTGCCTTCCATAGGCCAGGGACAGGCGACTATAACCAAAGGCGTAAATCCTAATAAAAAGGGGAGGCATTGCCTTTATATAAGTAAAAAAAACACAACAGAGTACGCTAGCTGAAGTAAACACAATGTAAAATGAGTACCAAAGTAAGTGATGGAAAGTAAATGGGCCAAAACACAAACCCAACTGAAAGTACAGTACAACTGAAAAGAAAGAATAAATGCAGTAAAGAAAACCAGCAAACACAGAGTTGTCCTCTGGATATCCCACATGAAGGGTGGGTATAGATGGTCTCCTTAGCTCCTTGGGCCCATCCGTCCTCTCTGTGTACATACCACCAAGTGGTCCACCTCTAGGTATCGTCTCGCTCCACAAGAATCCACCTCGATCAGTGCTGTCTATTGTCTGTATCCAACACAACGTAGTGTGGGCATAGCCCATGCAGGGGTGAGTATACGATACTCAGTAGGGACCCCAAGACCCCCGAAGGTCTCCCAGAATCCACAAAGGACAAACCACAAAGGAATGATACAAACACAAAGTATCAACCAACTATACTTAGGTATATTCCCATATATATACCTAATTCATCAATTCCAGTTCGGCTCCAACTCACGAGCCCAAGTACAACCCAGTCCACATAGGAAAGTACAACCCAGTCCACATAGGAAAGCACAACCCCATCCACACAGGAAATCAAGTCAATCACATCGATGATAATGACTAAAAGTCAAGACACATATCACACAGGTAAACTACTCACGAAGAGGGGTGGAGATGATAGATGTAGCCTCTGAATCATCTCCCCTGCCGAACCCACGTAGGATCCAAGTACAGAAGTCGTCGCTGCCGAACCCATGTAGGATTCTAGTACAATAACCACCACTGCCGAACCCACGTAGGATCCTAGTACAGTCGTCATCACTACCGAACCCACGGAAGATCCAAGTACAATCGTCCTCACTGCCGAACCCACATAGGATCCAAGTAAAGCCATCATCATCGTCGCAGTCACAACCAGTTCTAGGGTTCCCGCACACAGCACGCTCGATTACGGGAGGGTCCGCTCCACGAGCCAAGGGGGTTCAATACATCAACTGTCACGAAGTCTAGAGTTGATGTATCCCAAAGTTCTCTCTCGTCAATAGGAACTCAATGCAACAGACGACGCGTCAATCGGACGCCCGGTCTGAGAGATATAGGCTTTTCCGTCCCAAGGGCCCGGTTAGAAATATGCTCGTTTCTAACCTGACTGATATCGAAAAACATCCGAAACTTACTTAGAGTAGCGCAAAAGGACCGTCCATCGAAAGAGTCCTAGTGTGGCAGACGACGCGTCGATCAGACGCGCGGTCTTTAAGTTAACCCCGTTTAAGTGATTAACAGGCCCAACCCATTTAGCCCAGTGGGCCGACGGGTTGGGTTGACCCAGTTTGACGGGTACGAACCAGTAGGGGTGTCAGGCCGGTTCAAAGAAAATACTCAACTCGGCCCGAAGGGACGCGGCCCGGCCCGACGGAGCGCGGCGCGGCCCGGGTCGGCGAGGCCCGGCGCGGCCCGGCTCAGCCCAGCCTGGCGCGGCCCGGCTGGGTGCGCGGCCCAGCTGGCTTGGCAGGCTGGCCAACCGGCTCGGCTGAAGCTGAGCGCGTTCCAAAGGGGGGGGGGGGTTCCGCACCAGCGACGCCAGGCGGCACCACCCTTCCCCAAACCTGCCAGTCTTCTGCGCACGCGGCTCGCATGGGCGGGACGTCGGTCCTCCAACGCGACACCCTCCTGGCGCCACGGTACTCTAGCGCGGCGCCCTCCTGGTGTCGCGGCTCCTCTTCGCCCAGCCGGCCGACGGCCCGGCCGGTTCTTCCGCCGAAGCGGCCCTTGTAGCGGGTCGTGGTTCTTCCCGCACAACTAGTGCGACGGCGCCGGTTCCCTTTGTCGCGTTCCCGGCACGGCGCGACGACATCGTGCCTCCTTTGTTGCATTTCGATTCTCAGATAATTAAATGAGAACAACGAAGGGTTGTCGGGCTGTGTTCGTTTGGCCCGCCCTCTCCGCGTAAGATGATAACAATCGGCCATATTTAAACAATGATTTCCAATGAGTACGGGGTACGTAAACATACACTTTCAAGAGTAAACCCCTACCTCGATAATCAATGTCATTTGTCGGGCATTGTGGAAGACGATGTCATGGGGTGAGGTTTCGAAGACGACATTGGCGTGCGTCCAAGGAGGGAACGACGTCTCCACACTAGTTGCGGTGAGAAGGAGGAAAGGCAAGTCATCACTCTTTGTGGTGACGAAGTTCTTCACCGAAGAGATGATGTTCTTCGCGGAGAAGAAGACATTCTTTGTTGAGGATGGAGTTCTTCAAAAATACAAGAGTTCTCCCAATTCCTCCTCACACAACAATTCTAACCCCAAAATAAAATAAGGCTTCTTCTTATTTTATTAAATCATGCCATGAATTCAAATTACAAAATTCAAATTCTAAATCACTTAATTAATTAAACCATGAGTTGTCTAATTAATTATGTGATAGGTTGGTAAGCTTTAAAGAGGGAGAGAGGGGAGAGGAAGAGTTACACATTTAAAGGATACAAAATTAATGGGAAGTTTCCATGTAACTTAACATGGGAGTTCAAAGGGGGGTTAAGAGGTTATGGAATGTGAAAAGGGTGGGGCTAGTGTGGGCCCCACCTCCCACATAACCACACAAGGGAAGTTGGGTGGTTGTGGACCCCACCAACAACTTCCCATGGGAGATTTTAACTTCCAAGGATAATAAAATAAAATTGTACACAATTTTATTTACTTCTTATTTAAACCCCAAAATTTAACTTCTTGTCCTGTGCAAACGCATCTACGGTAAAATTCCTCTTAAGAAAAAACTGGCCCTTCGAGTTCATCGGTGCCCTCAGATTTCAAATCTGAGCACCGGTTCAAAAGATAGAAAATCCTGCTCATTTTTTTAGTGAACGTACCCGAGATAAACATCGAAAATTGATTCCGAGCAAACCGGGCCTCGGAATCAAGTGCCGTCAGGAGCCACAGACTCGTAAAATTCCAAAGTATTTATGAAAAAAATTTCCTTGAAATTTTTGGGTCTTTACATTACTCCCACCTAAGGGTCTTACGTCCCCGTAAAGCTACATCATAAACTAGGGAAACAAATGAGGGTACTGTGCATGCATCTGAGCCTCCTGCTCCCATGTGCTCTTCTGAAGGTTCCCGTGCTGTCACCGGATGTGCACTAGAGGAATCAACCATCCACGTAGGACCCGCTCCTATCGATCCTTGATCTCCACCGAGACCTCCGAAAAAGTCTCCCCGTCTTCTATGTCCATCTCCCTGTGGTCAATGATATGCATCGAGTTGTGCACGTATCTCCTCAGCTGAGATACATGGAAGACGTCATGCACCCGGTTCAACTAAGGTGGAAGGGCCTGACAGTAATCCACCTCGCCTACCCTGCTGAGTACCTGGAAAGGTCCGATGAAGCATGGAGATAACTTACCGCCCCGGCCAAATCTCCGTAATCCACGTCGAGGTGAGACCCGTAACAAAACGTGGTCGCCATCCTCGAACTCTAGTGGTCTCCGCCTCCTGTCAACATAGGACTTATGTCTGCTCTGTGCTGTCCTCATCTGCTCCTGGATGATCTGCACCTTCTCCGTCGTATCCTCGACCATCTCTGGTCCTATGATTGCTGACTCCCCAGGTTTAGTCCAGCACAGAGGTGATCTGCATGGACGGCCGTACAATTCCTCGTATGGTGCCATCCCAATGGTGGAGTGGTAGCTGTTTTTGTACGCAAACTCCACCAATGGTAGGTGATCCTCCCAGCTACGAACAAAGTCAAGGACACATGCATAGAGCATGTCCTCGAGTGTCTGAATGGTCCTCTCTGTCTGGCCATCCGTCTGAGGATGAAAGGTGGTGCTCAAATGTAGCTGCGTCCCAAAAGCCTCCTGCAACCCCTTCCAAAGCCGGGAAGTAAAGAGAGAGTCTTGATCAGAGATGATAGATGATGGCACACCATGAAGCCGTATGATCTCCTAAACATAGAGGCGTCCCAAGCTCTCCACTAAGCCCTACTCTCTGATAGGTAGGAAGTGGGCCGACTTGGTGATTCTGTCTACGATCACCCAAATGGAGTCGTGTCCTCTGGAAGTACGTGGAAGAACTGTCACTAAATCCATGGATATCCCATCCCACTTCCACTCCGGGACCTCTAGGGGCTATACTAAACTTGCCGATACCTGGTGCTCCGCTTTCACCTGCCGGCAGGTGAGGCATCGTGAAACGAACTTTTCCACAACCTTCTTCATACCCGGCCACCAGTGCTGTCGTCTGAGATCCTGCTACATCTTTTCTACTCCTAGATGTACCGCCAATGGGGAAGTGTGAAACTCCCTCAACACCTCCTACTGTAATGAAACTGGTACCATGGTACGACCCCTGAAGAGGATGACATGCTCTGCTCCTTCATAAAATCCATATGGCGCCTGCCCTGTGGAAATCTGAACATGTCGCATCTCACAGTCAACATCCCCACGCTATGCCTCCCTAACCCACTGAAGTAATGTGGGAGTGACTATGAGGGACTGTAGGAAGGCTTCCCCATCTCTATCCACGAAGGATATCTACAATGCAGCTAGCTGCTCTATCGCCTCTCCAAGTAGCTAAATGCCTAATCTCCTACTGAGAGCATCAGCTACTACGTTCCCATTCCCAGGAGTATAGAATATCTCAAAGACATAGTCCTGGAGGAACTTGAGCCATCGCCACTGCCTCAGGTTCAGGTCCTTCTGTGAGAATATATACCTGAGACTCTGGTGATCAAAATATACTATAAAGCGCTCGCCCATAAGATAGTGCCGCCACGTCTTTAAGGTGAAGACCACTGCTGCTAACTCCAAGTCATGGGTAGCGTAGTTCTGCTCGTACTACCACAACTATCATTAACCATAAGCGATCACTACCCTCTCCTGCATCAGGACACACCCAAGTCTGATCCCTGATGAATCATAGTAAACTACGTACCCTATACCCTCATCTGGTAGCCTCAAGATGGGTGCACTGGTCAATCTCTTCCTCAACTCCTGGAAGCTCTACTGACATCTATCTGTCCACACGAAGGGTTTCCCCTTCTTCATCAAAGGTGAAAGTGGTGCTGCAACTCTGGAGAAGTCTGACACAAATCTCCAATAGTACCCAACCAGACCTAGGAAACTCCACACCTCTGTCACACTCCTGGGTGGCTCCCAAGAAAGTACTGCCTCGATCTTCGCAGGATCCACTGCAACTCCCACCTCAGAGATGACATTCCCCAAGAAGTGGACCTCTAAAATCTAGAACTGACACTTCAAGAGCTTACCAAAAAGCTGGTTCTCTCGGAGTGTGTCCAGTACAACCTGCAAGTGGTAGGCATGCTCCTCCTCAGTAGTCGAGTAAATCAGTATGTCGTCGATGAAGACTATGACAAATTGATCGAGGTAAGGCTTGAAGATCCTGTTCATGAGACTCATGAACATTACTGGATCATTGGTTACGCCGAAAGGCATAACCAAGAACTCGTAGTGGCCATACCGACATATGAAGGCCATCTTCTGCACATCCTTGTCTCGAACTCTGAGCTGATGATAACCTAACCTGAGGTCTATCTTCGAGAACCATCATGCTCCCTTGAGCTGATCAAAGAGGCCATCAATCCTTGGAAGTGGGTACTTGTTCTTTATAGTCACCTGATTCAGGCGACGGTAATCGACCCATAGTTGTAAGATCTCATCTGCCTTCTTGGCGAATAAAATCGGATAAGCCCAGGGTGAAACACTAGGTCGGATGAATCCCTCGCCCTGTAAGTCCTCCAGCTGTACCCGAATCTCTTGAAGCTCGGCAGGAGCCATCCGATTTGCTGGAGTAGATATCAGTGATGTCCCAGGGTACAGGTCAAGGTAGAAGTCTACCTATCTGCGAGGAGGTAGTCCTGGAACATCGTTAGGAAAAAGTCCGCGTACTGATCCACCACAACAGGAAAACTCGGACTCCACACATCAACTACTATGAGAATGAGACTAGCCAACTGATGTGTGATGGGCTTCCCTATCCTCTGTGTAAGTCCATCATGCGTTGCAAAGGCTCTCCTCTCACCGGTGAAGGTGAACCTACTCCCATCTGTAATGACACCCCGCACTTTGCGCCTAATACAGTCAATCTGGGCATGGCCTGTAGAATCCATTCCCAAGATGACATCGTAAGGTCTCAACACCGCTACAAGAAAATCCTAGCCGAAACTCTCACATCCTAGAGTATGTTCACACTGCCGTCACCAATGCGTAATCATCGAGTCTGCTCTCGTAGGAGTCTCTAGCCGTAAGGATCGAGCCAACAGCTCTGTCGGAATCTCCGAGCTCCGAACAAGGGCAGCAGAAATAAAATATTGACTTGATCCTGTGTCTATAAGAACTGCAGCAAGGGTGTAGTAGACACAGATTGTACCTTAAATCATCTCTGGTGCATCGTGGTCGTAGGCCTCGATTGCCTGGAGCTAAGACTACCCCTTTCTGCCAACTACCTGTGGTCGGGGTGGACCTCCTGTTGGTGGTGGTGGTAGAGCCTCGAAGCGTCGTCCACCACCTACTGCTCAGCCAACTCCTTTGCCTCTTCCACCTGCTCCCTACGGACCTCCACGGTTAAACCTCTGCCTCTGCCTGGGTGGCCCCTCAACTGTCTACTGCTCCTCTGCATGGTGGGTCGGGCAGTCACGAGCCATGTGGCCCTGCCCACCGCATGCATAGCACTGCCTGCCTCTCGTATGACTGGCTCTGCTGCATGTACCCTATACCTCCAAACCAGTATCCGGAGTTTGCCCACCTGATGTCCTGGTCCGCTTGGACCGCTGCGACATCTGTCTACTGCTGGCTATAGAAGACTCTGCTACGTTTCAACCTGTGGTAGGCCTCGCTGCTGCCGTAGGCTAAACAAGAAAGCTATACACAAGAAGGGATCGATCCAGTACTCCTGCCTGCGTCGGAGTGCTGAGGGAGATCATCGAAGCCCTGATCTCATGCCTCAATCCCTGCTCGAAAGTCCGGGCCCAGAAGAATGGGTCCCGTACCATGTCCGCGGAGTAGTGCGAGAGGTCGGTAAATCTCGCCGAGTACTGGGATACTGTCATGCTGCCCTATCGCAGCTGTAGTAACTCCTAGATGCACACCGCAGGGAGGGTGGCTAGAACGAACTCTAAGAGGAAGAGGCTCTCGAAGTCCATCCAAAGTAGTGATGCCTCGTCGTGCACCTGGAGAATCGGGCTCCACCATCTACATGCTACTGCGTGCAGGAGACTCGCCGAAAGGATCACCATGAGGTCAGCTGGTGTCCCTACTAATTTGAAGACTCGGACAATAGCCTCCAGCCAATCCTCGGATTCCTGAGGGCCCGTCTCTCCATCGAACCTGGGTGGCCTCTGATGCTGAAACTCATGCAGTGCACTTAGGCGACGTGTACTCTCCGCTGCTGGGGATGGTGGTATCAGTGGCCCAGCGGGGAGAGGTACCACTGGTGCCTCCACTGTAATGGGGCCCTGCACCGAAGCCTCGTCGCTCGGTGGGCTGCCATCTCACACATAACTAGGAACCATAGTTGGTTGTCATTGTGGGGTCATCCTAAAAAGAAACAGGTGCGCCACGGTTAATACAGTATACTTGGTGAGATGGCACAAAGTATTCACAAAGAAAATTTTTGAAACACACATGCAATCAATGTTTTCGGGCACTGAGTCAGAAATCAGAAGTCAGGATCCTGGTGTATGGATATGTCGATCGCCGCACCAACACTAGACTCCCTGGACTGATAACCACACTCAATACTCTAAACATTATTTCTTCACAGAGAAGAAATTATCAGAGTCCTGAGTTCTGTGGTATAACCTCCCTCTGATACCAATTTGTCACGAACCGTCCTTGGGGCCCATGCTGTGACTACCCCAAGCCCACCTTCCATAGGCCAGGGGATGACAACTAGCACCAAAGGCGTAAATCCTGATAAAAGGGAAGGCATTGCCTTTATATAAGTAAACAAACACAATAGTGTACGCTAGCTGAAGTAAACACAAAGTAAACTGAGTACAAAAGTAAGTGATGGAAAGTAAATGGGACAGAATACAAACCCAACTGAAAGTACAGTACAACTGAAAAGAAAGAACAATTGAAGTAATGTAAACCAGCAAACACTGAGTCGTCCTCCAGATATCCCACCTAAAGGGTGGGTACAGATGGTCTCCTCAACTCCTTGGGTCTGGCCGTCCGCTCCATGTACATCCCACCAAGTGGTCCACCTCCAAGTACCGTCCCACTTCACAAGACTCCACCTCGATCAGTGCTATCTGTCATCTGCATCCAACACAACGTAGTACGGGCATAGCCCATGCAGGGGTGAGTATACGATACTCAGTAGGAACCTCGAGACCCCCGAACGAATCCCATAATCCACAAAGGACAAAACACAAAGGAATGATAAAAACACAAAGTATCAACCAACTATACTTAGGTATATGCCCATACATATACCTAAGTCATCAATTCCAGTTCCACTCCAACTCACGAGCCCAAGTACAACCCAGTCCACATAGGAAAGTAGAAACCGGTCCACATAGGAAAGAAAGTCAATCACATCGATGATAATGACTGAAAGTGAAGACACAGCTCATACAAGTAAACTACTCACGAAGAGGGGTGGAGATGATAGATGTAGCCTCTGAATCATCTCCCCTGCTGAACCCACGTAGGATCCAAGTACAGAAGTCATCGCTGTCGAACCCACGTAGGATCCTAGTAAAGTAACCATCGCTGCCGAACCCACATAGGATCCAAGTACAGTCGTCATCGTCATCGCAGTCGCAGCGAGCTCAAGGGTTCCCGCACATAGCATTCTCGATTCCAGGAGGGTCCGCTCCACAAGCCAAGGGGGGTCAATATATCAACTACCAAAAAGTCTAGAGTTTATGTATCCCGAAGTTCCATCTCCTCAATAGGAACTCAACGCAACAGATGACGCGTCAATCAGACGCCTGGTCTGAGAGATATAGGTTTTTCTGTCCCAGGGGCCCGATTAGAAATATGCTCATTTCTAACCCGGTTGATATAAAAAAATATCTGAAACTCACTTAGAGTAGCACAAAATGACCGTCTCGTCGAAAGAGTCCTAATACCACAGACGGCACGTCGATCGGACATGCTGTCTTTAAGTTTACCCCGTTTAAGTGATTAACATGCCCGACCCATTTAGTCCAGTGGGCCGACGGGTCGGGTTGACCCAGTTTGATGGGTCCGACCCAGCAGGGGCATCAGACCAGTTTGAAGAAAATACTCAAATCGGCCCTAAAAGACGTGGATCGGCCCGAAGTGGCGCAGCCCGACGGGGCGCGGCCCGGCTCGGCCCAGCTTGGCGTGACCCAGCTGGCTCGGCCAAAGCCGAGCGCGTTCCAAAGGGGGGGGGGGGGGGGGTTCCGCACCGGTGGCACCACCCTTCCCCAAACCGGCCGGCTAGACCGTACGGTCTTCTGCGCACGCAGCCCACATGGGCGGGCCACCGGTCCTCCAGCGTGGCGCCCTCCTGGCGCCGCGGTCCAGCACCGCCCGGCCGGCCGATGGGCCGGCCGGTCCTCTAGAGTGGCACCCTCCTGGCGCCGCGACTCCTCTTCGCCCGGCTGGCCGATGGGTCGGCCGGTTCTTCTGCCGAAGCGGCCCGTGTAGCGGGCCGCGTTTCTTCCCGCATAACTGGCACAACGGCGCTGGTTCCCTTTGTTGCGTTCCCAGCACGGTGCAACGGTGTCGTGCCTCCTTTGTCGCATTCTGATTCTCGAATAATTAAACTAGAACAACGGAGGGTTGTTAGGCCGCGTTCGTTTGGCCCGTACCCTCCGCATAAGATGATAACAATCGGCCATATTTAGACAATGATTTCCAACATGTACGGGGTACGTAAACATCCACTTTCAAGAGTAAACCCCTACCTCGATAATCGATGTCATTCACTGGGCATCGCGGAAGACGGCGTCGCGGGGTGAGGTTTTGAAGGCGATGCTAGCGTGCGTCCAAGGAGGGAACGACGTCTCCACACTAGTTGTGGTGAGAAGGAGGAAATACACGTCGTCACTCTTTGTGGTGACATCGTTATTCTTTAATGAGATGACGTTCTTCGCGGAGAGGATGATGTTCATTGTTGAGGATGGTGTTCTTCAAAAATACAAGAGTTCTCCAAATTCCTCCTCACACAACAATTGTAACCCCAAAATAAAAATAAGGCTTATTATTATTTTATTAAATCATGCCATGCATTCAAATTACAAAATTAAAATTCTAAATCACTTAATTAATTAAACCATGAGTTGTCTAATTAATTATGTGATAAGTTGGCAAGCTTTAAAGAGGAAGAGAGGGGAGAGGAAGAGCTACACATTTAAAAGATTCAAAATTAATGGGGAGTTTCCATGTAACTTAACATGGGAGTTAAAAGGGGGGTTAAGAGGTTATGGAATGTGAAAAGGGTGGGGATCGTGTGGGTCCCACCTCCCACATAACCACACATGGGAAGTTGGGTGGTTGTGGGACCCACCAACAACTTCCCATGGGAGAGTTTAACTTCCAAGAATAATAAAATAAAATTGTACACAATTTTATTTACTTCTTATTTAAACCCCAAAATTTAACTTCTTCTCCCGTGCAAACACATCTATGGTAAAAGTCCTCTTAAGCAAAAATCGGCACTGATAGTTCATCGGTGCTCTCAGATTTCAAATCCAAGAACCGGTTCAAAATATGGAAAATACCGCTCATTCGTTTACTGAACGCACCCAAGATAAACTTCAAAAATTGATTCCAAGCACACCGGGCCTCAGAATCAAGTTCCTTCAGAAGCCACAAACTCATAAAATTCCAAAGTATTTAAGAAAAAATTTTCTTTGAAATTTCTGGGTCTTTAAATTCTTCTCCACTTTCTACCATTTTTGTATGTCCTATTAGAGGAATAAGACTTAGACATTCCTCTACATTTTCAACAGCAGCTATCTCAAGGTCAGCATGGCTTGATTCAAAGTCCTCATCCTAATCTAATGTATCTATAACTTCCCTTAAGACAATTTCATCCCCTTCTTCTTCACTGGTTTCCTTATCACTATCCCTTAGGACATATTCCCTTCTAGGAAATCTCTTTGGTGGGATAGGCTCACCAAAGGATATAGTAGTTCCACGAGGATTGGAGGGAAGGCCAGGGTCACTCCTGTCATCTATAGGAGAGTCCTCTCTTCCTTTCATAGCAGCAACTTCCTCTTCTTCTACATCTGAAAAATCAGGATATACTTCATCAGGATTAAGACCAGGGTCTCTCTTATTCTTAGGACTAGTAGGATGAGTCAAAGTATTAAATTCTTCATACACCTTAGCCTCATCATTCACCCATCTCCTCAGCCATGGATTCCAGTTAATCTTCATCAGCTTGCAAATCACTTTGGTGATACAATGGTTATCTTGTACAACAAAAATTTCTTCCTTATCTCCAGCAACCCCTTTCACTTTCAATGTAAGAGATATCATCTTGGCATGGAATAGGGAATTGTATTTGGAACTAGGCTTGGTCATGTATTCAAGTTGAATCATCAATAGCCTACATAGGTTAATCTTATGTCCATGATTCAAAAAATACAATATGAATATGTCCTGATACTTCAAAACAATGAAGTCCTCTCTCCTGGGACTTATCACATGATGTACAAATTTGAAAATTAGCTTATCCTCTCCTTCTATTTCATCAGCAATTACTTTCTTAGGAATTCCATTCCCTATTAATTCTGCTAAATCTTCTTCATAGAAAAAGAAATCACTAGTGGGAGGCACCACTTTTGAGTAATAGTTATAAATTCCTTCATTAGGAATCCTTAAAAAATCATCCCACTCAATAGATTAGAAACTTACATTTACTCCATTTACTCTGGAAGTCATCTAGTTCTCATTTTCAGGCTGTCCGAACTTCAGATACTCATAAAACTACTTCACCAGCTTCGGGTAATAGGGTCCATTGTTGTTTGCAGAACATTCAACCCAACCCTGAGCTTCTAGTGCCTTAATAACTAACGAACATCTTGACAACAACCACTCTAAACTTAATTCCTTCTCAGCTACTATCTCCCTCTTCGATAAATGCGGGTTCAACACCTTTTCCACTATCTGGCTGCCACTACTAGACTTGGCTCTATGTCTCTTAGGATCAGGTGCGTCTCCTTTATCAGCAACTAATTATTCACTGAAAGTGGCTAATATTCATTGTTAATATCTTAATATTAATGTGTTTAAAAGTTCATAAGAATCAATTTTAGTCCAATTCAGCAATTGAACTTCATTTCCCATCATTGTGCAATTCATGCTTAAAGTGTCATTTGGGCCCACTCCATAATTTGCTTGTGGAAATTACAATATTCATCAATTTAACTTGATATTTTTTTATATGATTCATCACTTTATTTGGGACATTTTTTATTTTAGGTCTGATGGATGAATCACAAGTTAAGATGGAGTTTTTTGCACCTGAAGGCAGAAACTTGCTGGAAAAAGAATAATGGGCCTAAGGCCCATCAAACAAATGTGGGGCCCACAAACCAAGCCCAATGAAGCTCAAATTTATACATTATAAAGATAAAAATATTAGGATCATTTTATTCAACTGTGGACAGAGCTAATTCAGATGTTTTCATGATTATAAATGGATCTAAAATTGAGATTTAAATGGTGGACCCGACATTAATGCACAGAAATACGTCCCACCATTTCGACCATAACTTCCAAACGACTGAGCCAAATTTCCTGAAATATTTACAGCTCATATAGGATAGATGGAAAAATGTATTTCTCTTATACAACCCCTCGGGATTCATCCTTCTTATATTAAAAATTCACACGTCAATATGGTGGACGAATCTAGACAGTTTTCTGGGTCAACTTCGAAACGTCAATTTCCTTTTGATTATTCACCCTCTTTTTGACTCTATTAATTTTGGGGGGGGGGTGAATTGATTATGGGGGGCATACCTAAGGCTCCTAATATGCCTATATAAGGATCTAGTGGTGAAGGTAATAGGGGTGGATATTTGTCTTAACATCTTTTGTTTCTTGTTTCATTGTAAGGTTATGCTTCCAAATTTCCTTTGTAATGTTTTCCATTTCCATGTAAGTTTATTTTTTGTATCTTTATGTTATTAAACAAATTATTTCTATTATATATTTTCCATTTAATTTATTAAAACTTTATTATCACAAAGCACAATGATATCTCTATGTTTTTGTGAATTTGTTCACACATAGGTGTGAATTTCATTCACACACACGGAGGAGTGCTCGTTATTTCCGCGGTTTTAATTTCTTCAATCCAATTATTTTTAGCCATCTTCAACCCACCATTGAGAGTATACCATCAATGGAGGGCTAACCCTTTAATGGTTTGATCTTAGGAGGATACAAAGGTTGGATTGAATTTTATTTTATGAACGAATTGTTGTTAATTGGATAATTAATTTAAGACATCCATTCTTCAGTTATTTCTACTCTTCATCTTTACTGTGTTTGAGCAAACTAAATTCAATTACTAAATGACCATATACCTCATAGAGATCATGAATTTGGTTCTCTAAGTGTATAGGGGATTATTAATTGTGTTTAGTAAGCACCAAACCAGAAAATGATGAAGGTAGTGTTATTTTTGAAGAATGGATTCATCAAGAATTAATAAAACCAAAATTTTCTAAAGAAGTAAAATTCAATCAATCCACCCCGAGCATAATCCTAAGATCAACCCATTTTATTTGAATTGAATTCACTTAGGTTTCTTATTGTTCTTTAAACCATACAAAATCAAACCCAAATTTGTCTACTTCATAGCCCATCCTTTACTAAATCATAGCGTCTCAAGGTTACTTCTTCAGTCCCTGTGGATTCGACCCCTACATGTAATACATCGACCACTTTTACCAGTTGGGTAAATTTGGGTGCAACCAAATTTTGGCACCGTTTCTGGGGACCAAGTAAGTTCCTTAGACCAAAACCCTTCTTTTCTTACCCCCATTCTTCTATTCTCATCCCAATTCTATTATCTTTTCCCTTTCTCGCTTTTTTTTCTTTTGGCACATGTCCGCCTACACCTGCGATAACTCAAACAGATTAGTTAGGGTGGATACTCATAGGGCTGGAGTGTCAAGCACTAAAAGAGTTCTATTTCCTTTATATCCAAATCTTCCTAATACTCAAAATTCAGACGTTGAGTTCGATAGAATGGAGAATCTCCCACAAAACCAAATCATAAACCGGGGAGGGAACCAAAATAACGGGCAAGACCCTAACTTGGGAATTGTTGCAGACCAGACCATGAATGACTACCTCACACAAACATGGACCAATGCACCCTCATGCATTAGGCATGATAACATAGGATATTCCCTATATGTTTTTAAACCCCATGTCCTGAACCACCTTCCAACCTTTCATGGGATGGAGTCTGAGATGCCTTACCTTCATGTTAAAGAATTTAATGACATTGTTGAAACCATGTTCCCACCAAATCAAATTGAATATACTAAAATGAGAATTTTTCCTTTTTCTCTTAAGGATCGAGCAAAGAATTGGTTAAATAATTTGAGACCATCATCCATTCACTCTTGGGACCAACTTCAACAAGAATTTTATAAAAAATACTTCCCCCATAACAAAAAAATTACACTTAAAAAGAGCATACAAAAAATTTTTGAAAGAGAGGGAGAAACATTCTATGAAACATGGGAAAGGTTCAAGGACACATTAAACATGGTACCGCACCATGGTTTCTTAATCCCATAACAAGTGATAATTTTCTATGAATGGTTGGGTCCCAGAAACAATCAATTCATTGATATGATGTGTAATGGAACCTTCAAAAACAATGCCCCAAATAATGCTTATGAGTATCTAGAAAATCTTGTTGAACAGAACCAAACAAGGGGAACATCACCATACTATGAGAATCCACCCAAATCTGGTGTAATGTACAATCTTGGAGAAGAAGAAAACCTTAGAGAAAAACTTGCTGCACTCACGAGGAAAGTTGAGGAGATTGATCTTAGGAAGGTCCACAAAACCCAAACTGTTGAGCTTGTTTGTAAAATTTGTGACAAGAATGACCAAAATACTGATAATTGCCCAACCATTCCTTCCATAAAGGATGTTATTTTAGGAGGACCACCAGAAGAAGTTAATGCAATGAACTTTCAAAAGCCACAATTCACGAACACCTTCAATCCAAGGTATAATGACCATCCAGGCTTTCGTTGGAAGGATAATCAACAACCAACACAACAACAATGTATCAACCCATACCCTCAACAAAAATTTCAACCTCATAATCAATTCCAACATCCTCATGCACAATATAAAAAACCCATTCAACAACCTATCCAACAACCAAAGTATCCTCCTGGGATAAACCCACAAGCTCAAGCACCAACCCAAATTGTTCCACAAAGCCTACTAGAACAACTGTGCAAAAAAAAATGGACAAAATGAACTCAGAATTCTCATCCATTAAACAAGAACTTCAAACCATCAAAACTGGAAAGGCACCCATGCCCACACAGGACATTCCACAATAAACATCAAGGGGAGAGACAAGTTTCACTCAGACAACTCATGAACAACTAAAGGCTGTGACAGTTTTAAGAATTGGGAAATCAATTGAAAAACCTGAAAAAATAAGTCAGAAACCATGTGAAGCTTCAAACTCTAATGAAGATTCAAATGAACCAAAAGATCAAACTGAAGAAACTGATAAAAATGTGAATGAAACAACACTTCAACAAACAACTCAACAACCTGCACCATTTCCTCAACGCATGAGGGGGAAAACCAAGCCTGAATTGAGTGATACATTGAGGGAAATATTCTCACAAGTCAAGTTGAACATTACCCTTCTCGATGCCATCCAAACCATACCTTCCTACTAAAAGTACCTTAAGGACTTGTGTAATTTTAAAAGAAAATTTTCACATAAAAATAAATTCATTTTGGCTACTAATGTGAGTACCACCGTTCAAGGGACCATTCCTCCTAAGTTGAAAGACCCATGATGCCCTTACATAAATGTTGAACTAGGAGAGAACAAAGTTGTCAAAGCCTTGTGTGGTCTAGGTTCCAGTGTGAACCTCATTCCTTATGCCATGTATTGTCAGTTAGGGCTTGAAGAAATCCAACCCACATCTGTCACTCTTCATCTTGCTGATCGTAGTGTTTGAGTTCCAAAGGGGACATTAAAAGATGTTTTGGTGAAAGTTGAAAATTTCATTTACCCAGCTGACTTCATTGTTCTAGAAAATCAACCAAGCTTAGGTCCTAGGGAGAAAAACCCAATCATCCTTGGTCATCCCTTCCTTGAAACAATCAACTCTGTTATCCGAGTCCGAAATGGGAACATGACCATCACCTTTGGGAACATGAGTCTAGACTTGAATATCTACAATGAAAAATCTCAAATTAGGGATGATGAAGAGATCCATGAGGTTAATTGGTTTGGTAGTGTTGATAATGAACTCAATGAACATCAAGGAATTACCGAAGGATGGTTAAGTCAAGAATAGATTGATTTTCTTTATTCACATGAGGGAAATTTGTCCCCTTTTATTGAATCTCTTTCAGATAGCTCTACTGATGAATTTCTAGAATCACCAATCAATGATACCATGGTTGACATCAATAACATTGAGTCCTTAGCCATTCATGACACTACTCTGGAAAATTTAGTGGATGAAAATTTTGTTCAAAAGGAACCAATTTTGTCACGAAATATGAACAAAGAAACTAAGTTTAATACAAAGTCTCATCCTTTCTTGGAAAGTCATGACCAATCTGATCTTGAATTTAGAGTCTTACCTTCATCACTAAAGTATGCGTTCTTAGGGGACAATCAATCCTTTCCTGTTGTCATTTCTTCCTCTCTTGAATCTGATCATGAGAGGATGCTTCTAGATGTTCTTAGGAGACACAAGAAAGCCATTGGATGTACCCTATCTGATATTCCTGGGATTAGGCCACTTATCGGGACTCATAGAATTATTCTTTAATCTAAGTCAAAGCCATGTCGTCAACCTCAGAGGCGACTCAATCTTAATCTCATGGAAGTAGTGAGAAATGAACTTTTGAAATTGTTAAAAGCTGGTATCATCTATCCTATAGCTGAGAGTGAGTGGGTTACCCCAATCCATGTGGTTCCAAAGAAGTCTAGAATCATGGTAATAACCAACAAGGATGGAGATATTCTTCCAACAAGGGTCAGTAGTGGATGGAGAGTTTTTATTGACTATAGGAAGCTCAACTCTTGTACCAAGAAAGACTATTTCCCCTTACCATTTATTGATCAAGTACTCGAGCGAGTGGCGGGTCATCAATTCTATTTCTTCCTAGATGGATTCTCAAGGTATAATAAAATCTAAGTCTCCTTAGAGGATCAAGGAAAAACAACCTTCACTTGTCCATTCGACACTTTTTCCTTCAAGCGCATGCCCTTTGGGTTATGTAATGCCCTTGGTACCTTCCAGCGGTGCATGATGGGAATATTCTCGGATATGGTGGGCGATTTTTTAGAGGTCTTCATGGATGACTTCTCCATCTTTGGGGATAATTTTGAGGGATGCATTATAAATGTTGAAAAGGTTTTGTCAAGGTGCGAGTATAAGAATCGCATACTAAATTAGGAAAAATTCCATTTCATGGTAAGGGAAGGACTTTTTCTAGGTCATCTGGTATCTGGTAGAGGGATTGAAGTTGATAAATCTAAGGTTGACATCGTTAGTCACCTTCCCTCTCCTAAAACTGTTAAGGAAGTGAGGTCCTTCTTAGGACATGCTGGTTTTTATAGAAGTTTCATTAGGAATTTCAGCTCTATTTCTTGACCACTTTGTGCTCTATTGGTAAAAGATGATCCATTTTTATGGACAGAAAGCTGTGAGGAATCATTATATACACTAAAGTAAACTCTTATATCTCCAACTATCATGCAATTTCCAAATTGGAAACTTCCTTTCGAGCTCATGTGTGATGAAAGTGACTTCGCTGTAGGAGCAGTCTTAGGACAACGGTGTGAGAAAACTCCATGTGTCATTTCTTATGCAAGAAAATCATTAAATGATGCACAATTAAACTACACCACAACTGAGAAAGAGTTTCTTGCTGTTGTCTTTGCCTTAGAGAAATTCAGGTCTTATCTCTTAGGATCACCCATCATTGTCTTCACTGACCATTCAGCTCTAAAATACCTTTTCCAAAAACAAGATGCCAAAGATAGATTGATTAGGTGGGTCCTTCTTCTTCAAGAGTTCGATTTAACCATTAAGGATAAAAGGGTGTTGAAAATATTGTAGTTGATCACCTCTCTAGGATGGAATTCAAAGAAAACTCACACTACCTCTCTGTGTCTGATTCATTTCCTAATGAGCACCACTATTTAGTGAGTGATTTCCCTTGGTATGCTGACATAACAAACCATTTGGTGATGGGTGACATTCCAAAATTCCTGGGGACCCAAGCTAAGAGGAAATTCCTTTCTGATGTCAAACAATATGTGTTTGATAATCCTTACCTCTTTAAGTTCTGTCCTGATCAAATCACCAGGAGATGTATTCCCGAGTCTGAGAAAGAGTCCATTCTAAAATTTTTTCATGGAGAGGCATGTGGAGGCCACTTTTGTACAAAGAAAACCACTGCAAAGGTCCTCAAAAGTGGTTTCTACTGGCCGAACCTCACTAAGGATTCCTTTCAATTCTGCAAAAGTTGTCCTCAGTGTCAGCAATTAGGATCCATTACCAAAAGGAATCAAATGCCCCTCACTCCCATTCTGGTTGTTGTAATCTTTGATTGTTGGGGAATTGATTTCATGGGACCCTTTACAAACTCTTAGTGATACATCTATGTCTTCTTAGCTATTGATTATGTCTCAAAATGGGTTGAAGCCATTCCCACCAAGTCCAATGACCACCATGTTGTGATCCGATTTCTGAAAGAGTATATATTTTCTCGATTTGAAATTACTAGGGCTATAATCAGTGATCACAGAACCCATTTCTGCAAATGCCCATTCTCTTCACTCCTGTCTAAGTATGGAATTACTCATAAAGTTTCCACTGCATACTATCCTCAAACCAATGGTCAAGCTGACTTGGAAAATAGAGAAATTAATAAAATTCTTGAAAAAACTGTCAATCCCTCTAGGAATGATTGGTCCGAGAAACTCATAGATTCCCTTTGGGCATATCAAACTACTTTCAAAACTATCCTAGGAATGTCACCGTATAGAATGGTTTATGGAAAAGCATGCCATTTACCTGTTGAAATTGAGCATAAGGCCTTTTGGGTAATAAAAAAAATAAACTTTGACATTTCTTTGGCTGAAACAAAAAGGAAATTAGATCCTAATGAACTCGAGAAACTTAGGATGGAGGCTTATGAAAATTTAAGGATCAATAAATCTAAAGTTCAAGCCTACCAATCTATGAATCTCAAAGTCAAACACTTTGAACTGGGAAAATTGGTGCTCTTGTATAGTTCAAAACTTCATCTACACCCAGGAAAGATAAGGTCCAGATGGTCTGGTCCATACCTAGTGCATCATGTGTTCCCTCATGGGGAAATAGAGATTCAGGATCCCACAAGTGGTCATGTCTTCAAATTCAATGGTCATAGGTTAAAACCATTCATTGAATCATTCAATAAATAAGAAACCAAGCAGGAGTTAACTGAGCCAACATATGAACTAGAGAAAAATTGATAGATTTAGGGTATAAGTCGGGCTAACGATGTTAAAAAAAATAACTGCACGGGAGGCAACCCGTGGTTTTCATGTTTCCAATCACTTTGAATCATTTTTTTTCCTTCTTCTTGATTTTGTTATTTTTTTATATAGACTGTTGATCTGTTCTTATTTTATGAGTAAGGATGGGTATGAAAGGGGAACACCGTTTTTGACCCCCAAAAATGCGTCCCCAAAATTTTCCAAACGTCCACATAGAAGACTTCGGAGCGTAGCTCGTTCCTCAAGCTTCGATTTGGCTGGTCGTGGAGCCCAAACGGAGTTACAGATCAGAAGTTATGGCTGTTTGAAGTTGGGTTGCTGGGGATGGCCATCTAGGACGGTTTTGGGGTGAAGTATGGATTTGCGCGTAAAAAAGGAGTTCCGCGCGGAAAACCATATGCGCGCGCGGAATATTACGCGCCCATCTTTGTGTGCGAATAATTTTAGGCGCAGTGCTTTGCCCGCGTGCAATTTTGCGCGCACCACCTTTGCCCGCCCGGAATTCTACGCGCCCCGCCTGGCGCGCGGAAAACACTTTGCGCGCGCGGATTTTTCTGTGCACCGGTGCCCAGGTTCTGCCTATAAATACAAGGGAGCCCCCCCCCTTTGAGGAGGATCCCCCGGAGGTCAGACACCACTCTGATGCACGTAAGCCTGCAGTTTCCACGCCCGCGCGGAAAACTCCCCTCTGGCGCGCAAAACATTAGTTTTGTGCGGAAAAGAGCCAACCTACCCAGTTTTCCACGCAACTCATAATTTTTGCGTGAAACAGTGCCGCTGAGCCCGATTTTTCGCGCGCCAGTGCAACACCGGTCTTATTGCACGCAAGCCGTCCCTATTGCGCGCATCACGTTCTTTTGCGCGCCTGTAGCCGATATTGCGTGTGTCGCCGCATATTGCCCGCCCGTCGCCGCTATTGCGCGCGCCGCCACATATTGCGTGCACGCAACCACAATTGCGCGTGCCACACCCTCTTGCGCGCCCGCATCCGGTGTTGGGCGCGCCTCCCCCTTTTGCATGCCCGCCGCACCCGGTATTGCGCGCAACACCCCCTTTTGAGCACTCGCATCCCGTATTGCGCGCCGACCCGGTGTTTTCCGCACAACAACCTCAATTGCCTGCACGCCTTCCCTACGCAGCAGTGTCCAGGTCTCCACTCGCTGGTCCATACCGCGGCTGCTGCACCCCCGCACCCCCCTTGGGGTCAGTGCAGGGCTACAGTCCCGGCCCTCCGGGCCGGTCCCTTCGCTACCGTCACAGACCCCCATGAAAAATGGAGAGCCACACCGCGAACTTCTCGGGCCGGGAGGTCAGGGTTTTCCATTACGCCCTTATGCGCTGCCTCTTTACACCTATGGGATAACATGATTTGAGATACTCCTCTGCACACCATGAAATACCTTGAGTAGACATATTCCTCCTGGTCCCTTTCACGTGTCGTGATTCGAGATTCTCATCATCAATTCCCTGAGTACCATGATTCGAACCATTCCTCAGGCAACTCCGTCAAACCCTATCCCCAGGCTCCTATGTCAGGTTGAACCAGGATGGGCCGCCCTTGCGTAAGACCCAACACCAGCTGTTCTAGGCACCTTATGGCAGCAGTCCTATCTACATGACTATAAACTGTAGTAATCCCTATGTTCCAAACACATGATGTCTCTTGCTTCTAACAAGAGATGCCTTATGCTCCAAGCATGAGACGACAATAGTCCTATCTACATGAATTTAAACTGTAGTACTCCCTATCTAACAAATGATAGGATGCCTCTTGCCCTATATGAGAGATGCCTTATGCTCCTAGCATAAGATGCCAACAGTCCTATCTACATGACTACAAACTGTAGTACTCCTTATCTAACAAATGATAGGATGCCTCTTACTCTATATGAGATATGCCTTATGCTCATAGTATAAGATTCCAGTAGTCCTATCTACATGGCTATAAACTATAGTAATCCCTATGTTCAAAACATAGGATGCCTCTTGCTTCTAACAAGAGATTCCTTATGCTCCTAGCATGAGATGCTAGTAGTCCTATCTACATGTCTATAAACTGTAGTACTCCCTATGTTCCAAACATAGGATGCCTCTTTCTCTATACGAGAGATGCCTTATGCTCCATGCATGAGACGCCAGTAGTCCTATCTACATGAATATAAACTGTAGTAATCCTTATGTTCCAAACATAGGATGCCTCTTGCTTCTAACAAGAGATGCCTTATGCTCCTAGCATGAGATGCCAACAGTCCTATCTACATGAATTTAAACTGCAGTACTCCCTATCTAACAAATGATAGGACGCCTCTTACTCTAATAGGAGATGCCTTATGCTCCAAGCATGAGATGCCAGTAGTCCTATCTACATGACTTTAAAATGTAGTACTCATTATGTTCCAAACATATGATGCCTCTTGCTTCTAACAAGATACGCCTTATGACCCAAGCATGAGACGCCAGTAGTCTTATCTACATGACTATAAACTGTAGTAATCCCTATGTTCCAAATATAGGATGCCTCTTTCTTCTAAAAAGAGATGCCTTATTCTCCAAGCATGAGATACCAGTAGTCCTATCTACATGACTTTAAACTGTAGTACTCCCTATCTAAAAAATGATAGGATGCCTCTTACTCTATATGAGAGATTCCTTATGCTCCAAGAATGAGACGCCAGTAGTCCTATCTACATGACTTTAAACTGCAGTACTCCCTATCTAAAAAATGATAGGATGCCTCTTAGTCTATATGAGAGATGCCTTATGCTCCAAGCATGAGATGCCAGTAGTCCTATCTACATGACTTTAAACTGTAGTAATCCCTATGTTCCAAACATAGGATGCCTCTTTCTTCTAATAAGAGATGCCTTATGCTCCATGTATAAGATGCATTATGCCATAGTCACATTGGCGTAATATCAAGAGAATTGGAATCCGTTCAAAAATTCGAACACTCCACCTCACAATTTGTGTGTCCTTCATTCAGATCGTCACCCACTTCCAAGTCTAATAGGACCCCCTAATGGTAAGTTAAGGAAAACCTCAGAAGACACGCCCTTGGCGTAGCCGTCTCTGCAAGACGTTAAACTCGCGGCATACCCCATGTTAATCATGGGAAGCTAAGGAAAACCTCATAGACATGCCTATGGAATATGATTCCCCGCATCCGATGTGGGATGCCTCGGGTTCTGCACCCTTGAGATGCCCTCTTATGAGGAAGAATACAGGTTCCCAGATGTCCACACACCCAAAGATTTTCCAACATGCATGATGTTTTCATCTACTCCAACTGAAGGTTGCTACCATGTCAGGACCCCATGGAATTTCTTGACGGAAGTAGTGTAATTAACCAGCGTCCATGAAGATATGGCACCGGGAACGAGATTCACGAGCACGTTTTAAATCTATGAGGGAGACCCGGACTTGGTGACGGGTTCCGAGGAGGAATCCACGGAAGGAAGAACCAACATCCCATCATCCTGGTTTCGATCAAGGAGAAGACATCCCTGAATAAGGAACGGATGCCGCCCGCCTTTGGAAAGCGGGAATGCTGGGCAACAAGCAGTGCGTCCTCCCCACAAACGGATGCGCGCGCCCCGGCAAAAGCGTCGGAAACAGAAATGGTGAACCCGACGTGAATCTCTTCTCCTTCAATAGCGAGTAGACCAAATGTGTTGGGAAATTTGAGCCATCACCCTTGTGAATCCCCTCTCCTTTATAAGTGAGAGGATGAGTAACATCCGGTGTTTGAAGACTAGGGTCCATCGGCTCCTCGTCGAGCCCACTGCCTCAAGAGGCTTCGGAGGTGGCATCCGCCACCTGACTCCTTCGGCTCCTTGCCGAGCCCACCACCTCAAGAGGCCGCACAGGTGGAAGCCGCCACCCCAATCCATCGGCTCCTCGCCAACGCCGCCGCCTCAAGAGGTCGCGCAGGTGGCATCCGCCACCCCACTCCTTCGGCTCCTCGCCGATGCCGCTGCCTCAAGAGGCCGTGCAGGTGGCATCTGCCACCCCACTCCTTCGTCTCCTCGCCGACATCGCCGCCTCAAGAGGCCGCGTAGGTGGCATCCGTCACCCCACTCCATCGGCTCCTCACCGCTGCCGCCGCCTCATGAGGCCGCGCAGGTGGCATTCGCCACCCGATTCCATCGGCTCCTCGCTGACGCCGCCGCCTCAAGAGGCCGCGCAGGTGGCATCCACCACCCGACTCCTTCGACTCCTCACCGAGCCCGCCGCCTCAAGAGGCTGTGCCAGTGGAATCCTCCACCCCACTACATCGGCTCCTTGCCGACGCCTCCGCCTCAAGAGGCCGCGCCAGTGGCATCCGCCACCCTAGTCCATCGGCTACTCGCCGACGCCGCCACCTCAAGAGGCTGCACCGGTGGCATCCGCCACCCCACTCCATCAGCTCCTCGCCGACGCCGCTGCCTCAAGAGGCCGCACTGGTGGCATCCGCCACCCCAGTCCATCGGCTTCTTGCCGACGCCACCGCCTCAAGAGGCCGCGCCGGTGGTATCCGCCACCCCACTCCATCGGCTCCTCACCGACGCCGCCGACTCAAGAGGCCGCGCAGGTGGCATCCGCCACCCGAGTCTAACAGCTCGTCGCCGATCCCGCCGACTCAAGAGGCCATGCAGGGTGAAACCACCCCTAATCCAATGGCACGAAGGTCCTCCCCGTTGCCACCGTCAGTCATTGCGGAGGTCCTCCCCGCACTGCAATCTTTGCAGGCACGGAGGTCCTCCCCGTTGCCATTGTCAGACATTGCGGAGGTCCTCCCCGCACTGCAATCTTCGCTGGCACAGAGGTCCCCCCCGTTGCCATTGTAAGACTTTGCGGAGGTCCTCCCCACACTGTAATCTTCACCGGCACGGAGGTCCTCCCCGTTGCCACCGTCAGTCATTGCGGAGGTCCTCCCCGCACTGCAATCTTCACCAGCACGGAGGTCCTCTCTGTTTCCACCATCATTGCGGAGGTCCTCCTCGCACTGCAATCTTCACAGGCACGAAGGTCCTCCCTATCCCTGACATCAACCATCATGGAGGTCCTCCCCATGCATCTACGATGTTGCCCTACCTTATGGGGAAATGATCCAGGCTTCCACGCCTACTAGGCTCTACCGCCCCGTCGTACCGACAACCGCAATGGGGTAGAGAAGACCATCCCTCTATCGACACAATCCTTTTGGTTTCACTTCCTAGTTGCACGACGTTAAACTGCACAACAATCATCGTCCTGCATGATGTTAAACTGTTCATCTTCGTCTGTCATGGCGTTAAACTGCACATTATCGTCCTGAAAGACATTAAACTGCATCACCGTCCTGCATGACGTTAAACTGTTCATCTTCATCCGTCATGATGTTAAACTGCACATTATCATCCTGCATGACATTAAACTGCATCATCGTCTTGCATGACGTTAAACTGTTCATCTTCGTCTGTCATGACATTAAACTGCACATTATCGTCCTGCATGACATTAAACCGCATCATTGTCCTGCATGACGTTAAACTGTCCATCTTCGTCCGTCATGACATTAAAATGCACATTATCGTCCTGCATGACGTTAAAATGTTCATCTTCGTCTGTCATGACGTTAAACTGCACATTATCGTCCTACATGACCCTAAACTGCAACCACAGTCCCCCACGACTTTAAACTAGATTGCGGTCCCGCATGACCTTAAACTGCACCCGGTCCAGGATGACCTTAAACTACATTTTGCCCTACATCTAGGATCTATGGTCCAGCATGACCTTAAACTGTACGGTCCCGCATGACCGTAAACTGCACCTTGGTCCGAGTTCTAAGACCTAAAACTAAGATCCTCCTTGGTCCAGCATGACCTTAAACTGTACGGTCCCATACGACTGTAAACTACACCTTGGTCCGAGTTCTAAGACCTAAAACTAAGATCCCACTTGGTCCTGCATGACCTTAAACTGTACGGTCCCGCACGACCCTAAACTGCACCTTGTTCTGAGTTCTAAGACCTAAAACTAAGATCCTTATTTCGTCCTACATGACGTTAAACTGATTTTCTAGAACTACGTCTAGCTTGATTCCCATCTTAATGGGATACGTAGGAGCGCCCAGACCTTTCGTCTTTGGGTTCATCTGGAGGTCCTCTATCGTGTCTGTCTCACCTTTGGGACCTTGACCACAGGATCACGTGGTGTGGTATGGGATTATGTACTCATTCATGCCGGGTTTGCAATTGCTGCACCACACGCACCCTATCCTCAGGATTAGCCCTCCTATGTCATGTTCCCCATGACATTAAAAGGCGCCATCTAGAACTACGTGCGGCTTGATTCCCATCTTTATGGGATACGTAGGACCACCTGAACACCTAGATGTCAGGTCCAGCCCCATCTCTTAGGAGATCCCACGATCTCCCGGTTTCCAGGGTGTTTGGCATTACGCCCCCTTTTTCCCGGGGATCCGTCATCTTTTGGCCGCTCACAAACTAAGCCCTTTGACCCTTTCCAGTGGTCTGCTAATGTGTTCAGAGTACTCTGGTCTAGGACCTGGAGTGTCAGATTTGACTTAGGCAAGTTCCATCCACTTTCCAAGCTTCGTGTTCCCCTTCATTCGGGCCCCCATCATCCTTCAAACCCGGAGGGACCCCCAAGAACAGACTTGATACAACGCCCAAGGGCTCTCCTACCGTCACAGGCCAACGCCCCTGAGGGTTTTAGACAAAAAATCGATAGAAATCCCGCGTTGCAAATATGGTCAGTGGTCGATGCTCATTTGTTTGTCCCCACGGCTAATGTGACAGGATGCTGTGTTGCGAACGTGGTCAGCAGTAATCCTCAGTCAACACGCCGACTTTCCCAGGACCTAAATGTTGGTTGCATGATTCACATTACATCCCATCCCACCGTGTCAAGGTGGAATCTCGACAATCCTTGTACTAACCCTCAGTACACCCTCACACGTAAGACAAACCAAGCTACGTAACAGTGTCTCTCGGGGCTCCTACGATCTGACCGCTAGAGTATGTGCTTGGGATTCTTCTTTACAGGTTGCGTGCAGCTTGACCCTCGTCCCCATGCGGAACGAGGAGTCGCCTGAACATTGCGTTTCGGCCCCAGCGTAGCTGGGAGCTAGCATCTCCTGCCCCTTCTGATTGTTGAACACTCGTAGGCCCCTTTGGCCCAAGGATCCTCTCTCGGAATCGCGCGCAGTGATGGTATGGGATTACGCCCTCACCTGCATCAGGTATTCCTTATCACATCGTGCATGTTCCCCCAGGTCCAAAGCCATACGACCTTAAACTGTGCTTCCAGGTCCAAAGCCATACGACCTTAAACTGTGCTGACAGGTCCAAAGCTATACGACCTTAAACTGTGATGCCAGGTCCAAATCCATACGACCTTAAACTATGCTGCGAGGTCCAAAGACAAACGACCTTAAACTATGCTGCCAGGTCCAAAGACATACGACCTTAAACCGTGCTTCTAGGTCCAAAGCCATGCGACCTTAAAATGTGCTGCCAGGTCCAAATCCATACGGCCTTAAACTGTGCTGCCAGGTCCAAAGCCATATGACCTTAAACTATGCTGCCAGGTCCAAAGCCATACGACCTTAAACTGTGCTGCCAGGTCCAAAGCCATACGACCTTAAACTCTGCTGCCAGGTCCAAATCCATACGACCTTAAATTGTGCTGCCAGGTCCAAAGCCATACGACCTTAAACTGTGCTGCCAGGTCCAAAGCCATACGACCTGAAACTGTGCTGCAAGGTCCAAATCCATACGACCTTAATCTATGCTGCTAGGTCCAAAGCCATACGACCTTAAACTGTGCTACAAGGTCCAATTCCATACGACCATAAACTGTGCTGTCGGTCCAAGCCATACGACCTTAAACGGTGCTGCCAGGTCTAACCACATGACCATAAACTGTGATGATATCATCCCGGCTATGCGCTGTTAGGATGCTACTGCTCGAGAACTACGTGTGGTTTGATTGTCATCCTTATGAGATACGTAGGAACGCCCAGACATTTCATCTTGGGTCCAGCCCCAGGGATAACCAAATCTCGTCCCTCCTTATTGTCGGCCCCTCGGCCTGACTTCTTGGGAAGTGGTGTAGTCATGACATCTACCCCGAATAAGTTCGAGATGCCCCATAGTAATAATGGGAAGTGGCAGTTCTCTCTCTAAAGAGGTCCTGCCTGAAAATTGGGTCAATTCGTGATCAGGTTGGTACGTCTGCCTAATGCGCCTCCGCCACGGTGGCACAATTTCGGGAGTGTTGGACTCTGTTCGAACATACCATCACTCCAATTTCCATGCTTTGCATGCCCCATTATTCGGATATTCATCTTCTTTCATGTCTGGAGGGACCCCCTAACAGTATGGATGCTCGACCTATGGTCCGCCTGCTGTCCTGGGCCAATGTTTCGGAAGACTGATCGATGATATTTGAGTTAGGCCCCGTGTTGCGAACATGGTCAGTGGTCAGCCCTCATTTGTTGTCCCCATTCCAGGCTAATGCGATATGGATGCTATGTTTCCACCACGGTTAACAACTATCCTCCATCGTCACGCCACCCCCATAGTGTTCCAGATTTTGGGTATCGTGACTCACACCTTCCACTCCCCTCTGTTTCGATTGACTCTAACGCCCCTGGTGTTACCCCGCTTGTGCGCCAGAGCACAATAGGTGAAGCAGGTCGGCTGTACAGAGAGCTATGTTCTCCAGTCGTGACCCCTCTCTTTCAGGATTCTCCCAAATGGCGATCAATGTCCCATGCTGATCCCCTCACACCTTCCGTTGTTTAGTACTCTCGTATTGGAGCTCTTATTACCTCTTGTTTCCCGCACCCAGCATGGCTCACGCAGGCTTAGAGGTTTAGTCGACTATCTCCCCAATACGATCAAGGTACAATGGACACCAAGGCACGCGTTTTCCTCAGTCATTTCCTCAGAACGCGATCCGCCTCTCCCTCGTCCTCGTTGGACCCCGTTCTTAGGGGTGGCATCTATTGACCCCCAAAAACGCATCCCCAAAATTTTCCAAACGTCCCCATAGATGATCCCAGAACGTAGTTAGTTCCTCAAGCTTCGATTTGGATGGTCGTGGAGCCCAAACGGAGTTACGGATCATAAGTTATGGCTGTTTGAAGTTGGGCTGCTGGGGATGACCATTTAGGATGGTTTTGGGGTGAAGTATGGATTTGCGCGTAAAAAAGGAGTTCCACGCGGAAAACCATATACGCACACGGAATATTATGCGCCCATCTTTGCGTGTACAGAATTTTAGGCGCAACGCTTTGCCCACGCACAATTTTGCGCGCACCGCCTTTGCCCGCGCGGAATTCTACGCGCCTCGCCTGGCGCGAGGAAAACACTTCGCACGCGCGGAATTTTTCGCACACCGGTGTCCGAGTTCCGGCTATAAATACAAGGGCACCCCCCCTTTGAGGAGGATCCCCCGGAGGTCGGCCACTGCTCTGATGCGCGTAAGCCCGCAGTTTCCGCGCCCGTGCGGAAAACTCCCCTCCGGCGCGCAAAACATTAGTTTTGCGCGGAAAAGGGCCAACCTGCCCAGTTTTCCGCGCAACTCATAATTTTTGCACACAACAGTGCCGCTGAGCCCGATTTTTCGCGCACCAGTGCAGCACCGGTCCTATTGCGTGCAAGCCCTCCCTATTGCGTGCATCACGTCCTTTTATACGCCCGCAGCCGGTATTGCACGTGACGCCGCATATTGCATGCCCGCAACCGCTATTGCGCACGCCGCCGCTGCTATTGCGCGTGTCGCCGCATATAGCGCGCCCCGCCGCTATTGCGCGCGCCACCGCATATTGCGCGACTACAACCGCTATTGCATGCGCCACACCCTCTTGCGCTCCCGCATCCGGTATTGGGCATGCCTCCCCCTTTTGCGTGCCCGCCGCACCCGGTATTGCGCGCAACACCCCCTTTTGGGCGCTCGCATCCCGTATTGCGCGCCCGCCGCACCTATTGCACGCCGACCCAGTGTTTTCTAGGAAAAAACCTCAATTGCGCGCACGCCTGCCCTACGCAGCAGTGTCCAGGCCTGCACTCACTAGTCCATACTGCGGGGGCTGCGCCCCCGCACCCCCGCTCGGGGTCAGTGCAGGGCTACGGTCCCGGCCCTCCGGGCTGGTCCCTTCGCTACCGTCACAGACCGCCATGAAAAATGGAGAGCCGCACCGCGAACTTCTTGGGCCAGGACGTCGGGGTTTTCCATTGCGCCCTTATGCGCTGCCTCTTTACACCTATGGGATAGCATGATTTGAGATACTCCTATACACACCATGAAAATACCTTGAGTATACATATTCCTCCTGGTCCCTTTCACGTGTCGTGAGTCGAGCTTCTCATCATCAATTCCCCGAGTACCTTGAGTCGAACCATTCCTTAGGCAACTCCGTCAAACCCTATCCCCTGACTCCTATGTTAGGTTGAACCAGGATGGGCCGCCCTTGCGTAAGACCCAACACCAGCCGTTCTAGGCGCCTTATGGAAGTCGGCCTATCTACATGACTATAAACTGTAGTAATCCCTATGTTCCAAATATAGGATGACTCTTGCTTCTAACAAGAGATGCCTTATGCTCCAAGCATGAGACACCAACAGTCCTATCTACATGACTTTAAACTGTAGTACTCCCTATCAAACAAATGATAGGATGCATCTTTCCCTATACGAGAGATGACTTATGCTCCTAGAATAAGATGCCATCAGTCCAATCTACATGACTTTAAATTGTAGTACTCCCTATCTAACAAATGATAGGATGCATCTTACTCTATATGAGAAATGCCTTATGCTCTTAGCATAAGATGCCAGTAGTCCTATCTACATGACTATAAATTGTAGTAATCCTTATGTTCCAAACATAGGATGCCTCTTGCTTCTAACAAGAGATGCCTTATGCTCATAGCATGAGATGCTAGTAGTCCTATCTACATGACTATAAACTGTAGTACTCCCTATATTCCAAACATAGGATGCCTCTTGATCTATACAAGAGATGCCTTATGCTCCAAGAATGAGACACCAGTAGTCCTATCTACATGACTATAAACTTTAGAAATCCCTATGTTCCAATCATAGGATACCTCTTGCTTCCAACAAGAGATGTCTTATGCTCCTAGCATGAGATTCCAACAGTCCTATCTACACGAATTTAAACTGTAGTACTCCCTATCTAACAAATGATAGGATTCCTCTTACTCTAAAAGGAGATGCCTTATGCTCCAAGCATGAGATGCCAATAGTCCTATCTACATGACTTTAAACTATAGTACTCCCTATGTTCCAAACATAGGATGCCTCTTGCTTCTAACAAGATATGCCTTATGCCCCAAGCATGAGACGTCAGTAGTCCTATCTACATGACTATAAACTGTAGTAATCCCTTTGTTCCAAACATAGGATGCCTCTTTCTTCTAACAAGAGATGTCTTATGCTCCAAGAATGAGATTCCAGTAGTCCTATCTACATGACTTTAAACTGTAGTACTCTCTATCTAACAAATGATAGGATGCCTCTTACTCTATGTGAGAGATGCCTTATGCTCCAGGCATGAGATGCCAATAGTCCTATCTACATGACTTTAAACTGTAGTACTCCCTATCTAAAAAATGATAGGATGCCTCTTACTCTATATGAGAGATGCCTTATGCTCCAAGCATGAGATGCCAGTAGTCCTATCTACATGAATTTAAACTGTAGTAATCCCTATGTTCCAAACATAGGATGCCTCTTGCTTCTAATAAGAGATGCCTTATGCTCCATGTATAAGATGCATTATTCCATGGTCACAGTGGTGTAATATCAAGAGCGTTGGAATCCGTTTAAACATTCCATCACTCCACCTCACGCTTTGCATGTCCTTCATTCGGATCGTCACCCACTTCCAAGTCTAATGGGACCCCCTAATAGTACAGATGATTGACCTACGGTCCGCCTGATATCACAGTACGGATGATAGACCTACGGTCCGCCTGGTGTCACAGTACGAATGATAGACCTAAGGTTCGCCTACTGTCACAGTACGGATGATAGACCTACGGTCCGCCTGCTGTCACAGTACGGATGATAGACCTACAGTCCGCCTACTGTAATAGTATGGATGATAAACCTTTGGTCCGCCTTCTGTCCTGGGCCAACGCCCCGGAAGACTTTGGGCGACACTTTGAGTCAGGTCCTGTGTTTCGAACACGGTCAACAACCGACCCTCATTTGTTTGTTTTCATTTCTGGCTAACGTGATATGGATGCTGTGTTTTCACCATGGTCAACAGTTATCCTCCATCACCACGCCACTCTCACAACGTTCTGAATATTGGGCATGTGATTCACAGTTTTCATCTCCCTTTGTTCAGACAGATTCCAATGACCTTGGCATTATCCTGCTTGTGCACTAGCGCATAGGTGATTACCTCGACCCGCTAGTGAGTTGGGATGCCCTCATGGACAGACATGAGGAAGACACTGTGGGCCGACTCAGAGCGTAAGCCCCATACAACGTGGGCGGCCTCAGAGCATATGCCCCATCCACCATTGCCTCTCTCTAGGGGCACCTGGGAAGCACCCTTGCGTAAGCCCCAATCCATCCCGAACTATGTGGAATTTGATTCCCTACCACGGGGATACATAGGAAGCCTCCACGAGGTTCAAACCCACCACCCGGTTGTTCCGAATTCATCACGTCGGTTCACCAACACCATGGGCCGCCTCAGAGCGTAAGCCCCATACCGCCAACGCGGGCCGCCTCAGAGCGTAAGCCCCATCCACCATTGCCGCTCCCTAGCAGCACCCGGGCAGCACCCTTGCGTAAGCCCCAATCCATCCCGAACTACGTGGACTTTGATTCCCTACCACGGGGATACGTAGGAAGCCTCCACGAGGTTCAATCCCACCACCCTGTTGTTCCGACCTCTTCACATCGGTTCACCAACACCATGAGCCGCCTTAGAGTGTAAGCCCCATACCACCAACATGGGCCGCCTCAGAGCGTAAGCCCCATCCACCATTGCCGCTCCCTAGCGGCACCTAGGCAGCACCCTCGCGTAAGCCCCGATCCATCCCGAACTATGTGGACTTTGATTCCCTGCCACAGCGATACGTAGGAAGCCTCCACGAGGTTCAAGCCCACCACCCAGTTGTTCCGACCTCTTCACGTCGATTCACTAACCACCATGGGCCGCCTTAGAGCGTAAGCCCCATACCACCATGGGCCACCTCAGAGCGTAAGCCACATATCCACCATGGGCCATCTCAGAGCATAAGCCCCATACCACCATGGGCCGCCTTAGAGTGTAATCCCCATATCCACCATGGACCGCCTCAGAGCTTAAGCCCCATACCACCATGGGCCGCCTCAGAGCGTAAGCCCCATATCACCATGGGCTGCCTCAGAGCTTAAGCCCCATATCCACAATGGGTCACCTCAGAGTGTAAGACCCATATCAACCATGGACCGCCTCAAAGCGTAAGCCCCATACCACCATGGGCTGCCTCAGAGCGCAAGCCCCATACCACCATGGACCGCCTCAGAGCTTAATCCCCATATCTAACAGGGGCCCCCTCAGAGCGTAAGCCCCATATCCACCATGGGCCACCTCATAGCATAAGCCCCATACCACCATGGGCCGCCTCAGAGTGTAAGACCCATATCCACTTTGGGCCACCTCAGAGATTAATCCCCATATCCACTTTGGGCTGCCTCATAGAGTAAGCCCCATATCCACTTTGGTCCGCCTCAGAGCTTATGCCCCATATCCACCATGGGCCGCCTCAGAGCCTAAACCCCATACCACCATGGGCCGCCTCAGAGCGTAAGCCCCATACCACCCTGGGCCGCCTCAGAGCGTAATCCCCATACCACCATGGGACGCCTCAGAGCGTAAGCCCCATACCACCATGGGCTGCCTCAGAGCGTAAGCCCCATATCCCCTTTGGGCCGCCTCAGAGCGTAAGCCCCATACCACCATGAGCCGCCTCAGAGCGTAATCCCCATACCACCATGGGACGCCTTAGAGGGTAAGCCCCATATCCACCATGGGCCACCTCAGAGCGTAAGCCCTATACCAGCATGGGCCGCCTCAGAGCGTAAGCCCCATACCACCATGGTCCGCCTCAGAGCGTAAGCCCCATACCACCATGGGCCGCCTCAGAGTGTAAGCTCCATATCCACTTTGGGCTGCCTCAAAGCTTAAGCCCCATATCCACCATGGGCCGCCTTAGAGCGTAAGACCCATACCACCATGGGCCGCCTCAGAGTGTAAGCCCCATATCCACTTTGGGCCGCCTCAGAGCTTAAGCCCCATACTGCTTTGGGCCGCCTCAGAGCATAATACCCTTACTGCCATTGTGGGCCTCCTCAGAGCATAAGTCCCATTCACCATTGCCTCTCCCTAGCGACACCTGGGCAGCACCCCTGCGTAAGCCCCAATCCAGCCCAAACTACGTGGACTTTGATTCCCTGCCATGGGGATACGTAGGAAGCCTCTTCGAGGCTCAAGGCCAACTACACTTCCGCCCTTGCGATGGTCCCATTTCATTCCCCCTCCATTTCATTAATCCATCCACCACCCATCCTGATTCTTACTCGGGCCGCCACATCCCGGTGAGATCATGCCATTCATCCCAGCACTGCTCCCTGCGACACCTAGACAGTTATCCATGCGTAAGCCCCATCATGTCTCTGGGTCATTGTCCTTTGTGTACACCCCGGACCGTCTCCCCTTCGAACTACATGGGTTTGATCCCTGTCCTCTATACAGGGTACGTAGGAAACCTCAATGAGGATCAATCCCATCCAATGGTAAACCCTGGTGTCTCTCATTTTTAGGGTGCACTCTCCCTGATCCGCCCTCAGTGGTGTTCAGATCATCCACGGTGTGACTTCTCCCCTACATGGGTCGCACCACCTTGGATACATCCTCATTGGGAATTCCGATCCATTCATCTTCTAGGTGTTCCCTCCTTGGGATGTACCAATCTGATCCATCTCCGCAAGACGTTAAACTCGCGGCCTACCTCGTGTTAAACATGACATGCCTGAGGAAAACCTCAGAAGACACACCCTTGGCGTATCCGTCTCCGCAAGACGTTAAACTCGCGGCCTACCTCATGTTAATCATGGGAAGCTGAGGAAAACCTCAGAAGACACGCCCTTGGCGTAGCCGTCTCCGCAAGACGTTAAACTCGCGGCGTACCTCATGTTAATCATGGGAAGCCGAGGAAAACCTCAGAAGACACGCCCTTGGTGTAGCCGTCTCCGCAAGATGTTAAACTCGTGGCTTACCCCGTGTTAATCATGGTAAGCTGAGGAAAACCTCAAAGACATGCCTATGGAATATGATTCCCCGCATCTGATGCGGGATGCCTCGGGTTCTGCACCCTTGAGATGCCCTCTTAAGAGGAAGAATACAGGTTCCCCGATGTCCACGCACCCAAAGATTCCCCAACATGCCTGATGTTGTCATCTACTCTGACCGAAGGTTGATACCATGTCAGGACCCCATGGAATATCTTGACGGAAGTAGTGTAATTAACTGTCATCCATGAAGATATGGCACCAGGAACGAGATTCACGAGAACGTCTTAAATCTATGAGGGAGACCCAAACTAGGTGACAAGTTCCAAGGAGGAATCCACGGAAGGAGGAACCGACATCCCATCATCCCGGTGTCGATCAAGGAGAAGATGCCCCTGAACAAGGAATGGATGTCACCCGCCTTTCGAAAGTGGGAATGCGGGGAAACAAGTAGCGCGTCCTCCCCACAGACGGATGTGCGTGCCCCGACGAAAGCGTCAGAAACAACCATATTCATCTGTGTCACGCGGTGTGATCCCTGAGTAATACCTTACCCAGAAAATATAAAGAAGACAATGTATCATCAGTTTATTTTATTTTATTTATGTTTTTGTAGGTTAAAAAAAATAGACTCTTGACATGTTCTTCTTTTATGAGTATGGATGGGTATGAAAGGGGAGCACCGTATTCATCCGTGTCACGCGGTGTGATCCCTGAGTAACACCTTACCCAAAAATTTAAATGAAGACAATGTATCATTAGTTTGATTTAAAAAAACATGAAAAACCATAAAAATGATGATACTTGGAATTAAATAAATCATTGTGTTGTTTGTTTTGTCTGCTTTGTCCTTCTTTTTATGGTTCAGGAACTATTTTGGGTGATACATGTTCAATCAAGGAGGTGCCTGCACCCCCCAAGAGATCAAAGGAGTAATCTGGAGCATCAGGAACTTCAACTTCAAAAACCAGGTGAATTTGTTCCATATTTATCATTCTCAATTTCATCTTTGAACTCCTCTCCTACCCCCTTCTAACTTTTCTTTTCTTTAAACACTGGGGACAATGTTATTCTAAGTTGGGGGAGATAAAAAATGATTTTTTTTATTTTGTGAATAAAAACATGCATGAAAAGAAAAATTACATTAACCATAAACATGATAACACACATTGCAAACTCTAAAATTGGATATCAAATAAATTTTGCATGCCTTGATTCTAATTTTAATTCAAGTTTAAGTTCATGAGCATAGTTTTTGGAAATTTCGGTTGTCCGATGTTATTTTTCAATTTTTACATTTTCATCATCTTAATGAAAATGCCACAATGCACGTCTACTAGATTGTGGGTGTAAATTTGAGTTCTTGGGTCCCTTTCATTATAGCATAGGGTTCTGGGGTCACTTTTAGTTTAATTTGAGTATCAAAAAAAACAAAAAACAAAAAAAAACAATTTTTTTTGAACACATAGAGAAATTTTTTGTCCAAATGCATGGTATCTAGCACTTGGGGATCATGAATCCATAGTTTTCTTGCCCATATTTAGGCTTTATATCTCTATTGTAGAGAATGAAATTGACAATATGTGTGGCGTTCGACACTTGGGGATTGTGAATCCATTGTTGTCTTGCCCAGAGTTAGTCTTTTCATATCTATTGTGGATAAAAAAAATCATAAAAAAAGTAAAAAAAATGGATACTTATATTAAGTTTTAATGTGATTCCCACCTAGCACTTCCATTTTTTCCCCTTGAACAATAAAATGGGCCCCATATCTTTTGTGATGCACAACACTTTATCATGCTTAATTGAAATTGGATGAAATGTGGAGATGAATTTGAACAAAGGAATGATCTTGGGATTGGGATATGCTTATGGACCTAGATTGTTCTAAATGATTTTTATGGGTTCCATAATTGTTTTGGTATGAGGTCTTTGGGTGAGTAATGTGTATTTAAATATTTTTGGAAAAGGGGATTTTAATTTCATTTTTGTAATATATTTTGCTCGGGACTAGAAAAAATCAAGTTGGGGGGTGTGATTACTCACTGAAAGTGGCTAATATTAATTTTTAAGATCTTAATATTAATGTGTTTAAAAGTTCTTAAACATCAATTTTAGTCCAATTCAAAAATTGAACTTCATTTCCCATCATTGTGCAATTCATGCTTAAAGTGTCAATTTGGGCCCACTCAATAATTTGCCTATGGAAATTAAAATATTCATCATTTTAATTTTATATTTTTTATATGATTCATCACTTTATTTGGAACATTTTTTCTTTTAGGTCTGATGGATGAATCAAAGTGAATATGGAGATTTTTGCACCCGAAGGCAGAAACTTGCTGGAAAAAGCATAATGGGCCTAAGGCCCTCAAACAAATGTGGGGCCCACAAACCAAGACCAATGAAGCTCAAATTTATACATTAGAAAGATAAAAATATGAGGATAATTTTATTCAACTGTGGCCAGAGCTAATTCTGATGTTTTCATGATGATAAAGGGATCTGAAATTGAGATTTAAATGGTGGACCCGACATTAATGCACAGAAATACGTCCCACCATTTCGACCATAACTTCCAAACAGCTGAGCCAAATTTCCTGCAATATTTACAGATCATATAGGACAGATGGAAGAATATATTTTTCTTCTAAAACCCCTCCGTATTCGGCCTTATTATATTAAAAATTCACACATCAATATGGTGGACAAATCTAGACAGTTTTCCGGGTCAACTTCGAAACGCCAATTTTCTTTTGATTATTCAACCTCTTTTTGACTCTATTTATTGTTGGGGGGTGAATTGATTGTGGGGGGAGGATCTAAGGCTCATAATATTCCTATATAAGGAGCTAGTGGTGAAGGGAATAGGGGTGTATATTTTTCTTATCATCTTTTGTTGCTTGTTTCATTGTAAGGTTATGCTTCCAAATTTCCTTGGTAATGTTTTCCATTTCCATGTAAGTTTCTTTTTTGTATCTTTATGTTTTTAATAAACTTCTTTGTCTTCTATATTTTCCATTTCATTTATTAAAACTTTATTATCACAAAGCATAATGATATCTCTGTGTTTTTGTGAATTAGTTCACACATAGGTGTGAATTTCATTCACACACACGGAGGAGTGCTCGTTATTTTCACTGTTTTAATTTCTTCAATCCAATTATTTTTATCCATCTTCCACCCACTATTGAGAGTATACCATAAATGGAGGTCTAAACCTTTAATGGGTTGATCTTAGGAGGATGCAAAGGCCGGATTAAATGTTATTTTATGAACGAATTGTTGTTAATTAGATAATTAATTTAAGACATCCATTCTTCAGTTATTTCAACTCTTCATCTTTACTGTGTTTGAGAAAACTAAATTCAATTACTAAATGACCATATACCTTGGAGAGATCATGAATTTGGTTCTCTAAGTGTATAGGGGATTAGTAATTGTGTTTAGTAAGCACCAAACCAGAAAATGATGAAGGTAGTGCTATTTTTGAAGAATGGATTCATCAAGAATTAATAAAACCAAAATTGTCTAAAGAAGTAAAATTCATTCAATCCACCCCGAGCATAATCCTAAGATCAACCCATTTTCTTTGAATTGAATTCACTTAGGTTTCTTAGTGTTCTTTTAACCATCCAAAATCAAACCCAAAGTTGGCTACTTCATAGAATATCCTTCACCAAATCATAGCATCTCAAGGTTACTTCTTCGGTCCCTGTGGATTCGACCCCTACATGTACTACATCGACCACTTTTACCAGTAGGGTAAATTTGGGTGCAATGAGCAACCAACAGCCTTTTGACTCTTCCCATCGATCTTGAGAGGTTTGAGGTTTTAGTAGAGGTTTAGGTTCTGAGATTTGAGGTAAAGAGGTTCAGAAGAGGGTTTGATGTGGATAAAAATATTATTTTTGTTTTAATTTTATCATTTAGGGATTGAAAAATAAAATGGATAAAAAAAATAATAGCAGAAAAAAGTTTCAGATTCCGGTTGAGAGAACACAAAACGCAATGTCCCAGACTTTAAATGTTTATCGGTAAGGAGGTATCTGTAAGGTATAATGGTGAGGTCCTATCGGTAAGGTTCTAACAGTGTGGTTCAATGGTGAGATTCTAACAGTGAGGTTCTAACAGTGAGGTTCTAACAGTTTATCATACCTAACTCATGTCTGATATAATTTAACCTCTCTCAATTTAAAGTCTTTGTGAATATATCATCCAATTGATGTTCAATTCCAATGAATTCAAGAGTGATATATCCTCTTTGATAATGATATCTCAAGAAGTTATGTCTTACATCAATATGATTTTATCCAACTTGAGATACTAGATTTTTATAAATTTTAATAGCACTTGTGTTATCACAGTTTATAGAGACATGTTTGAATTGATATCCATAGTCTATTAATGTGTGTTTCATTCATGGAATTTGAGCAAAAAAACTACCAGCAGCTATGTATTCAGCTTCAGTAGTAGATTATGCAACAGAATTCTATTTCTTACTACACCATGATACTAGTGACTTGCCTAAAAGGTGACATGTTCCAGAAGGTGCTTTTTCTATCTTACTTGCAACCAACAAAGTCAGCATCTGAATTACTAATTAAATCAAAAAGTTGTCCTCTTGGATAAAACAGTCCTAAGTTTATAGTATACTTGAGATATTTAAAAATACTTTTGACAACATTTAAGTGATACTCTTTGGGATTTGATTGAAAATGAGAACACATGGATACACTGAACATAATATCAGGTCTGCTAGCTGTAAGGTAGAGCAAACTCCGTATCAAACATCTGTAGTTGGTTTGATCTACTGGTTCACCAGTTTCATCAGCATCCAACTTACAAGTGGTACTCATAGTTGTATCACTACCTTTACTAATATACAAACCAAAACTAAAAATCCTTAGTATATTTACTTTGATTTAAAATAATACCATTTTTATTTTGAAAAATCTGAAATCCAAGGAAAAATTTAAGTTCTCCCATTAAACTCATTTCAAATTCATCTTGCATCATTTTGGAAGAATCAGTACAGAGAGAGTTTTTAGATAATCCAAAAATTATATCATCTACATATATTTGTACTATCAAGACATCTTTGGAAATCCTTTTAACAAACAAAGTAGGATCAACTATTCCTTTAGTAAAACCTTTTGAAATAAGAAAAGATATAATTCTGTTATACTAAGCTCTTGGAGCTTATTTTAGACCATATAAGGCTTTAGATAATTTAAAAACACGATTTGGAAAATGGGGATTTGTAAAACCAGGAGGTTGTTCAACAAACACATCTTCAACTATATACCCATTTAGAAAAGCACTTTTAACATCAATTTGATAAAGTTTGAAATTAAGATGAGCTCCATAAGCAAGTAGTATCCTAATGGCCTCTAATCTAGCTACATGAGAAAAAGTCTCCTCATACTCTATTCCTTCCTCTTGACTATAACCTTGTGCAACTAACCTAGATTTGTTTCTAACTATATTTCTAGACTCATCAACTTTGTTCCTGAACACCCATTTAGTGCCTATTTTCAAAGTGTACTTAGTTATTTCAACTAGTTCATAGACTTTGTTTCTTTCAAATTGATTTAACTCTTCTTGCATATCCATCAACCAAAATTCATCATTGATAGCATCATTAATATTTTTGGGTTCAAGATGTGAAAGAAAAGCTTAATGTTCAACCTGGTTTCTCAGAGAAGCACTAGTTTGTGTTCCTCTATTTAAATCACCTACTACAACATCTAAAGGATGATTCTTGAGAGTTCTACTACCTCTAGAAAGAGTTGAAATAGACTCCTCATGGTTGTTTATAGGTTCAGGCTCAATAAGTGCAGATTCTGGAAGATTCCTAGAACTAGTTACTTTTACAGGGGATTCATTATCATTATCATTAAGGTCCAGAATTGACATATCTTCCTCAAAATGTTCAAGAGAGTTTTTGGGTTCATGTGGATCAGGATCATAAAATTTAACATGAACTGACTCTTCCAAACATTTTGTTCTCTTATTGAATACTCTATAGGCTTTACTCGAGATTGAGTAATCTAGGAAAATTCCTTTATCACTTTTGGAGGAAAACTTGTCAAGATTGTCCTTAGTGTTAAGGATAAAGACTTTAAAACCAAAAACTCTAAAGTAATTAACCTTAGGATTCCTATTGTTCCAAAGTTCATAAGGGGAATTCTTAAGAAAAGGTCTAATTAAGACTCTATTGATGATATAGCGAGCAGTATTTACAGATTCAGCCCAAAAATAAATTGGGAAATCATATTCATTGAGAATTTTCCAAGAAATCTCTTGAAGTGTCATATTTCTTCTTTCTACGACTCCATTCTGTTGAGGTGTTCTAGGGGCAAAGAAGTCGTGACTATATCCATTGTGTGAGCAATAAGATTCAAACTCCCGATTTTCAAACTCACAGCCATGACCACTTCTCAAGGTCTTAATCTTAAGTCCACTAATATTTTCTACAGACTTGGAGTATTTGAATAAAAAGGAACAGGCTTCACTTTTGTGATCCAGAAATTATACCCAAGTATACCTAGAAAAATCATCTAAAAGAACATAAACATAGTTCTTACCATTTAGAATTGAAACTCTTAATGGTCCAAACAAGTCCATGTGAACCAACTCATGCGGATGAGAAGTAGAAACATCTTTATTTTGTTTGAAAGAAACTTTGTTTTTTTACCTTTTGACAAGGATTACACACTTTGTTAAGAGGGAATTCCAATTTCAGTAAGTCTCTAACTAAAAATTTCCTTGTCAGTTTTCTAAGTGAGTGCACATTGCAGCATCCTAGTCTTCTGTGACACAAACATGATTTCTTTTGAAACACATTTAAACAAGAAACATTTTTCTTAACTAAAGAAGCCATATCAACAACATATACATTATCATATCTAATATCATTAAATATTAAACTATTTTTAGAATTAAAAACATTACATGCATCATTTTCAAATTTAACATTAAAACTATCATCATACAACTGAGAAATACTTAGCGGATTGTATTTTAACCCATCAATAAAAAGTACTTTGGAAATTAATACAGTATCGGGGTTACCAATCTGGCCTTAGCTGACGTTTTTCCCTTTTTCATTGTCACCAAAAGTTATGTGTCCACCATCAAATTTGATTAGGCTCTTGAAGCATGAATAATCTCTTGTCATATGTCTTGAAAATCCACTTTCCAAGTACCACATAGTTTTATAGGAACTCTTTAGGCAACATCCCTATAAAACAGATTAGGCATGGGGTAACTTTGGTACCCATATTTTTTTGGGCCTAGAGAGGTTAGCAAGTAAAACTTTGAGAACCCATACTTATCTCACATATTTCCTATAATAAAAATTTATATTTTGAGACATAAACACTTTGTTTGGTCCTTTAAAGAATTATTTTTCAAGAAATGGTCCAGAACTTGAACTAGCTATGAATTGTCCAGATTTTGGAATAAATTTAGTTTTAATGATCCTTATCTATCCTGGTTGATATCCTAGACTAGTTGTATATTTTGGGGCAATCTGTTTTTCTAGAAACTGAGTCAAGGTATCTCTACCAGCAGTAAACTTCTCAAGATCTCTCTTTAATTGTTCATTGGATAATTTGAGTTCAGTATTTTCTTTTAACATCCAAGTACATTTTTATTTTTCAATATCCAGATCGGATTTATAGTTTTCATTTAGAGCATGTTGTCTTTTAAATAGTTTATATTTATCCTTGAGCTCATTAAGGGTATCCTCAAGCATTCCACAGTATTCAAATAGTTCATACTTAGTCATATTTTCATCATTGTTTGATTCACCTTCATTCCCAGAATAATAATCATTAGGCATAGGGGAATTTGGTGTTACCTCATATGTTTCTATCATGAAACATATGTTGGCATGATTATTTGGTTCACTATCAGAAGAATCAAATCCACTGGAGATGTCTTTTGAAGCACTCCAAGTAGCTTTCATATCCTTTTTATAACATTTTCCCTTATCTTCATATTTCCTCCTAAATTTTAGCTTGCGGTAGTCTCCCTTCACATGAACTTTTTATTTGCACTCATAGCAGATTATTTCATTTGAATTGTCATTCCATTTTCTGTCTTTCTTCCACTATCCTTTACTGTCATACTTTCCCTTCTAGTTTGACTTTCTGAAGAATTTATTCTTTCAGTATAACTTTTTGAATCTTCTAGCATGACGAGCCATCTCCTCATTGCAGTCTGAATCTGACTCTTCACTAGTGGAACTGTCTACATGAACTTGAACTTTTTCTTTGTATTTTCTCTTTGAGGTAGTAGTCTTAAATTCTAGTAACTTCTTCCTTGGTTCCTCATATACTTCTTGATACACCTTAATCTCTTCTTCATACATCATATGATTTACAATTAGTTCTTTTATGGGTAGTTTTCCTATTTCACAAGATTCTCGAATAGAAACAGAAGTTCCCCTCCATCTGTTAGGTAGTCATCAAAGAAGTCTCATGATTTGGTCCTTGCTGTCCATTGGTTTCCCATGTAGACTCATGGTGTTCACTATTTCATAGAACCTGAGATACATTTCAGAAATAAGTTCATCAGGCTTCATTTTAAAATTATCATATTTAATAGTATATGTATTTAATCTCATTTCCTTAACATTGGTTGTTCCTTTATGAGAGATAGCTAAAGTATCCCAAATTTCATATGTAGTTTTACAAGAAGATATTCTATTGAATTCCTCATCACCTAGAGAACAGTACAATTCATTCATTGCTTTATAGTTATTATTATATGTAGATTTAGTAAATTGAGACCATGTGTCCCTAGCAGTAGCAGACAATGCGTGTTGTTCTTCAATTGTATCCCAGATTTCAGGTCCCACACTCTCTAGATACATTTTCATTTTTAATTTCCATTGAGCATAGTTATTACCATTAAAGAAAGGTGTCCTGTTAGTAGTAGAACCCTAAACTCTAGTTTCCAAAGTTATAATTTAAAGAACTAAAAATTTAGATATGACAGAAATTTTAAGATCTTTAAGATACAACTAAAATCACAGTTGAAAAGAATTCGAACGCTTAAGAAAACCATCCTCTGATACCAAATGTTAGTCGGAGTGGATACTCAAGAGGGGGGGGGGGTTAATTGAGTTCCAATTAGAATTTCTGTTAAAAACTTTATGGTTAAGAAGAACCCCCAATTTAAAAACATCCCGGTTAATTAAGGTAGTAGAAATGTAAAGGTTCAATTGGTCAACAGGTTTCTCAAAGGGTGATTAATCCTCAGATGAATTAGTGTAGAATACCAATTTAACTTTTGAAACAAGTTTACTGAATTAAACAAATTCACACACTAACGAAAACTAACTATCAAAGTGTACGCAAAAATAGTTTTATGTTTTAGCAAATATACGCAGCGAATAAAACAAAACAGAGTATATGAGTATTTTCAAAAAAAATATAAATAAGGGTTTTAGTCTCATGCCGAGACCTAATCCTCTGCACTTGGCGATCACCTGCCACCAAACAGTTTATTTTAAAACTTGACACAGAACCTGTATCGGGCTTTACAAAAATTTTCAAAAACTGTCCATGGAACACACCCTCTACCACTGTTCTTCATGGGAAAGACAAAAAAATAGACCACACATGGTCTCTTCCATAGTTATATGTGGGAAACACAGATAAGGTGAAGTTTGATGTGAGGATAGTTAGTATCCTCCAGTTCAATCACAAAATACTATATATGATACAAACAGAAACACACACTTCTCAAAGATGAAAAATAATGAAACACAATAGAGCAGTTATGATGAGAAAGAGTGTAGAATGATATATGTGTTTGAAGTTCATCTCTTGACTCCTCAGAGTGAAGAATTTGATGTTGGATTATTTTTCTTAAACTTGTCTTCAAAACAGAGTGTCACAACTCTAGGTTCTGGATTTTAGTGTTTTGCTTCTGATGTTGATTAAGAGTTGATGAAGCACAGAAGGTAGAAGTGAGTTTGTCTCAGAATTATCTTTGTGATTATTGTGGGTTAAAAGTATTATTGCAGGACAGTTCTTCTTTAATCTAGTAAGTAAGCTATGTCACACTACGTATGCCACTATTCTCTTTGTGCACGTATATTTTGCCTTATTATTTCTTTTTGGGCCTTTCCTTTTATATTTGAGGTCCGACAATAGGAATGAGTAGATCACGTGCAGTATTTCTCGTACCTCGTATTGTCCCATGCATTGTCTCCTTGTAATGGTAACCTTTTAACTATGACCATGTAGCGGTAACCTTGTAACAATAATAATGTAGTTGTAACCTTGTAACGATGACCTCTGTACTTAGATAAATTCTTCACGGTAATCTTAACCAATCAAGCAATGAGATTGAGAGTATATGAATATTTATAGAATAGGAAACATTAATGAAACATAATTAGTATATAATGAAGATATGGTTCTCACTTAAATGAAAATGAGATTTGGTATTATCAAAATATGATTTGAGATTATCAAAATATGAGTTGGGATTATCAAAACAGGTGAGTCCAACATACCCCATTGAACTGTATATGAATATTTTGAAAGGGTATGTCAAAAATCAAACTTAGATAAAAGGTTTTATTTTATAGGGATATGTTGTTGAGGTATCTATTGAATTATTTACCAACTACTTATCTGATGAAGAAAGAGTTGGTCTACCAAAATCTCATCACCCTGAGAGGCTTGTGGGTGAAGAAATTCCCATAATAGTTTTTGTCACAAATATTATTACAGAGAGGGAGCATGCCTGCCTTTACATTTTTCATAATAGTTTAATGTTTTCCACATATTTTGAAACTCATAAATAAATTATTAGGAATTTGAATCCATCAAGGGACGAAAGAAGGATATCAAATACAAAAAATCAATAGTTTGTCAGATGGTTTCTAAGGAGTCAACTGAAAATTTGGATTCAATTTCAGAACAACTTTGATGGATAACTAGATGACAAAGTGTTAATATATTATCTTGTAATGGTTATGTAATTAAGGGTTATATATTCTATACAAATTAACTTGATGAACATAATTCCATAAAAAATAGTAGAGTTACATTTGTGGCTAAAGCAATGCATGTATCTGGTTTCAAGGACATATATCCAATTTATGTGAACATGTCACACTTTGAAATCACCAAAAAAATATGGCAGTTGGATTATACATCATTACAAGTGATAATTTTTCAATGAAAGTTGGTTGATTAATGAGTGATATTAAAATTGATGAATTGTGATTTGTGAAGGTAGATTTCAGTAAAGAAGGGTATAGAGAAGAACCGTTTATAATGGAATCACAATAAGTATAATTATCTTATATTCCCAATACCATAAACTGAAAGTGGTCAATTATTTTGTTGTCGAACAAAACCAATGAAAGGTCTGATGTCAATTCAACATAGGATGAAGCTTTCATTTGTACGTCTCTATCATTTCACAGTATCCCCAATGTATATGGGGACTTGTGTGTCTAAGGAAACTATAGTGAAGGGTTTTTGATACCCATCAAATGGTTCAGATCCTTTTAACCTTAAAAAATAGTTCAATAATCAGGTTATATATTTTGTTAATATACATTGTGTTACCTCATATTATTATATGTTCACTACTACATTTATTTAATATAAATTAAATTTTCAACCACTTCTTTTGATAATGATTTATTCACATGTGGATTCTCCCAATCCTGATTAACAACATGTTTCTCAACATGTCAGTGCTCCCAATGTAGAGGAACTACAACCTTCTTTGTATTCCAATGATACGAATTCTAAGAAACAACATAATGATGATGTTGAAGCCAAGGGAATGGTATAGGGTTAACAAACAATTTACAAGAAAAAACTAGAGCTTTGTAGCATGAAAATGTTATCAAAAATTATTAAGTTGATAAATAAAGCATCAAATTTGAAGTTCGATAGAATGTGTGCGGCCATCTTGTTAACCCTAAAAGGCCATGTTTAGTAGTTACATTAGGATCACCACTCATATGCATGTGATGATTAATATAGATTCATGGAAAAATGTTTTTCCTATTCTTAAGACACTGAGTTTGGAAGAGACTAGTGTCACATTATGATATAATTTATTTATTTTTTTTAAAAAATAATAATAAAACATTGAATTACTCTTCATTATCACCTAAAAAGTACATTTATAGTAGATGAATCCTAAATGAAATTTGTATTAATGGACAATATAAAGGATCATAGAGGCTTTGAAAAATTATTATAAATTATTATATAAAATATGATGAAGAGAAATAAAACCGCACCCACCACACATGTACTCACACCTAATAAACCAACAACTATGAGATGCGTTTATTAGTCATCATGCAAAGAAATACTTTCTGATACATTGTAACTGGTAATACATTTCATGAAAATATGTGTATTAATCATTTTAATTATGAATTTTTAATTAATGAAATAGAAACATAGTGATGAAAATAAGCAAGAGGAAACAAAACTAATGTACCCCTATTGTAACACAAGGATGACATATGCTTCACTTGAAAAATATGTTATGTATTTGAAATCGAATATATTAATTTTTTGTGATAAGAAACAGAAACCTAATCATGTACCACATTTAATACATATATTTATGAATAAAAATCCAAATTCACTTCCATCCCATGCCATATACAAGATGAACTACTATTATCAGTGTCCTTGAAGTGGCTCGAACAGTATGGCCACATCAGAGGAGTGGGTTTTAGGTTTTCATATTGAAAATATGTTGATAAAATAAATAAATATGGGGATAAGAATATGTAAATGGAATAGTTTCAAGCATTATTATATTCTCTAGAGAAAAAAATTAATTGGTAGTTAGACTTGTTAGAAAATGTTATGGGAAGGGATCAATGAGAAGAAACAACACAAGAACAACCATTACGTAAAGATCCCCCACCCCACACTAGATTTGAGGCTAGGTATTCCCCTAAAAGAGTTTTCTTAGAAGATGTAATCAATATTTTCATAATTTTATATATGAATTGTGAGTTAGGTTGACACTGATACCTTTCCTGTACTGATATTTTACAGGGTGAAAATGATTGTGATTTACATCTATCAACACCCACCCATCACCTTGTTGTGATGGGTACCATGTAAAATATCCAAGAATATATTATATTTAATAAAAAAATACAATAGGTCACATGAGTGTGTGTATTCATATAGATCATGAGCTGAGCACCGAGCTACCTCTTCCACTTGATGATGTGGATATTAATACAGTCAAGTAAGATATTGTAACTTTCATAGTATCGATGCTAGATATTTTAAAAATACATGTCAATAATGTGGTATTGATTTCTTATTTTTTTCATTTAAAACCTCTAATAATTAATGAAAAAAGAAATGAACCAATGAATTCTATAATAGATAAAGGGATGGTGTGAAACAAAAGGTTGAATCAAAATGATCTAAAGGATTAACCAACCAATAAAAAATATCATCACAAAGTAATTTTACCATTCCCATTCGACTTCTACATTTACTAACATTAAAGTTTAATGTGGATACAACATTGGAAAGTGGTGATACAAACACAATTGATTTGGAAGAACTTATGTATATAGAGTCCATTATATACTATATTGGTCTTAATAAATTAAATTAAATTCTCACAAATGAAGAGCTAAGAGGCTCAATAGTAAATAAATGTATGAGGTTTTTTTGAATATTTTTTCCAGTATATGAACCACTATATTAATTATGAATAAATACTATTCATAATTTTTCAGATGTATATATCAATTTTATTTGATCAGAAAACCCTATTAATAAAAATTTGGACTGATTATTCCTCACATCCCTTCTACATAACTATTGTCATTGTAACCAAAGAAATATGAAGAAATAATTGACAAAATGGACACAATTTTTTAATGAAAACTTAAAGATGACAAACTACTCTTAGTACCCACAATGCAGGTGTAAAAATATATAATTTAATCATATAAAATATGTTTTCATTCATTTCATTACATATTCTTTTTTTAGGCATCATTGGTTACTCCAAATAATTATTTTCTAGATTCAATGCATGGATACCCAACAAACTGACCAGAAGTGATGAAGTTTATCAATTTTTAACACACTAAATGCAACATTTTATGACTAAAAATAAATTTATACATTTCATATTATGTTTTTAGGAAAATTATTTTATTAATGTGCAATGTTTAAATTTTTTCAAAATCACAGCATGAGGATAGTTCTTGAGAACAATAAGCCTATCGACTTCTATAAGTGGATAAGTATTATGGTATATATAATAATATTCCACTATAAAAACATATATAAAAATAAATTAATTATTTTTATCTAGGTTTCTATAGTGTCCAAAACAAACTAATGGCAATGAATGTTGTTATTATGTTTTCAAATTTATTTAAGATATCATATACAATAAAAAAATTAGCATACCTAAAGATGTATTTTCTAAAATTATTACAATTTTATTTAAAATATTTATTAATCCTTGGTTTATTTATATATTTTCAGTACTACTAAGAATTTAAACAGTCCTCATATTCAAAAATGAAACCGATTATTTTTAAATTTAATACGAAACATACTTGGTGTTATATTTTTTTCAAAAATCATGAAGAGGTGACTTAATAATAATTATTTAGTGATTTTCCCATCATATTATCTATTTTTTAGTTAATTTACATATCATTTTTATATTATAATTAATGAAAATAATATATAAGTAATTTTTGACATGTAAGAATCAACCACACCACAATACGATACACGACATGTCTGGTATGACTCAAAGTGTGTGTTTTCAATTTAAAATTGTCATTTTATTTCAAAACACACATCACATACTCAAAATCAAGTAAAAAAATTTAGTTTTTTTATACTCTAGCACAATGATCCGTAATTCATTTCTGAAATATAGGAAAAAACCTCACATAAATATGATACACAGGGTTCCTAGTATGACTAAAAGTGCATGATTCCAGTTTAAAATTGATAGTGTAGTTAGAAATGTGTGTCACTCCCTAAAATATAAGTAAACATGATCAAATTGCCCTGATGCTTTAGAAAAATTATTCATAATTTATTTGAGATGTGTAAGAATCGGTCATATAACAAGTCAATATATGATGTGACCAGATTGACTCAAAGTGTGCATTTTCAGTTTAAATTGACATTTTAGAAAAAAAAGATGTGTGACATACTCAAAACCTATCAAGCACATTGGGATTTTATTGATACATTAGGTTAACGATCCATATTTTATTTTTTATTTTTAGGAATAAACTACATCCAATATTAAGCACGGTGTGATCGGTATGACTCAAAGTGCGTGTTTTCAGTTTGAAATGAAATTTTAATAATAGCCCCAAGTTATATTCTCAAAATAAAGAAAAAACATTTGGATTGTTTTGATACTTTAAAATAATAATCCATTCGTCATTTTTGATGTGTAGGAATCTACTACACCTTAATATAATGCAAAGTGTGACTGGTATGACTCTAAGTGTGTCTTGTTGTTTAAAATTTACTATTTAGAGAATAAAATGTGACACACACAAAACGAATAAAACACATTAAAATTGTTTCAATACATTAAGAAAATGATCCATAAGTCATTTTTGACATGTAAGAATAATCCATATCTCTATTTGACACATGGTGTGCCCAGTATGACTCAAATTTGCTGTTATCTATTAAATTTTTTAATATTAGGTAAAAAAATGTGTCACTCCCTAAAAACCAAGAAAACTAACTCATATTATCTTGATAAATTTGGAAGATGATTCATAAGTAATTATGGAATTTTGAAATTAGTATCACATTAAACATACACATGATGTGACCACTATGACACAAAGTGCATGTTTTTAGTTTAAAATTACAATTTAGTAAAAAAATAATGTGGTATACTCAATATTGAGAAAAACATGTTTTATTTTTTTTATACTAAAGGAAATAACCCATAAGTAATTTGTGATGTGTAGGAATCATACAAACCTCAATATGATTCATGGTATTACTGGTATGAATTAAAGTGCATGTTTTTAGTTCAAAAGATAATTTTAGTAAAAACCACAAGTGACATACTCAAACAGAGAAAATGATTTCAGATTATTTTTACACTTTATAAAAATGATCAATATGACATTTTTGATGTGTAGGAATTAACCACACCTCAATATGACACACAATGTGACTAATATAACTCTATGTGTGTCTTTTTATTTAAAATTGGAAATTTAGTAAAAATACAATTCACATACTCAAAACCAAGAAATCATATTCATATTGTTTCAATAATTTTTGGTAAAATGAAACACAAGTCATTTGTGATGAGTAGGAATTATCCGTACATCGATAAGATATATGGTTTTCCTGGTGTTACTCAAAGTGTTTACTATCAGTTTAAAATTGACATTTTAGTTCAAAACGTGTGTCACTCACTAAAAACCAAGAAAAAATGCTCATATTATTTTGATAATTTAGGAAAATTATTCATAATTTGTTTTTGATGTGTAGGAATCAGTCTCACATCAAACAAACACATGATGTTACATGTATGATAGAAATGTGTTTTTTCTATTTAAAATGAAATTTTAGTAAAAAAACAAGTGACATACTCAAGATATAGAAAACACATTCAAATTTTTTGATACCTTTGGAAAAGGATCCATAATACATTTTTGACACATAGGAATCAGACTCACATCAATCTGATGTAGGGTGTGACTGGAATGGATCAAAGTGCATGTTTTCAGATTAAAATGACATATTTTTATAGAATAGTGACATATTAAAAACAAAGAAAACATATTCATATTATTTTTATACTTTAGGAAAATGATATATAACTCATTTTTGAAATGCAGGAATCAGATATACCTTAATCTGATGCATGGTGGGACCAACATTACTCCCAGTGTGTCTATATATTTCAAAAAGGCATTTTTGTAAAAAATACAAGTTACATATTCAAAACTATGAAAACACATTTGGATTGTTTGTAAAATTTAGGACAACTTCCCATAAGTCATTTTTGACCTATAGGAAATCATCGACACCTCAACCTGATAAACAATGTTCCTAGTATGACTCAAAGAGTGTATTTTTATTTAAAATTGACATTTTAATACAAAAAAGTGAAATACTCAAAACCACGAAAACAAATTCAGATTATTTTGATACTTTATGAAAATGAAACTTAAATCATTTTTTACACAATGGAATCAAACACACCTCAATCTAATACAAAGTGTGCCCGATATTACTCAAAGTGTTCATTATTGGTTTAAAATTTACATTTTAGTTCAAACCATGCGTAAATCACTAAAAAAATGAGAAAACACACTCATATTGTCTTAATAATTTAGGAAAATGATTCATAAGTAATTGTTTATGTATTGGAATCAGGCTCACATCAAAATGACACACTATGTGACCGATATAGCTGAAAGTGCATGTTTTTAGTTTAAAATGACATTTTAGTAAAAAAAAATGACATTATAAAAACCAACACAACTATAAAATGAACCTGAGACCCCACTTCTACTACCAAGTTTTGGAAAACTATGGTCATAGGAAGCCTATAGCCATGGTTTTTGTAAACTATGGCTATAATCCAACATATATCTATGTTTATATGAAACCATGACTGTAGGTTCACTATGGGAAAAATGGGTAATAGCGACGGGAATTATTCCCGTCGCAAATAACTTTCGCAAAGGAGTATTTGCGACGGGAAACTATTCCCGTCGCAAATAGTTTGGCGTGAAATGCGCACCAAACCGCGCGAAGGTTATTTGCGACGGGGTTCTATTCCCGTCGCAAATAACCGACGGCGGTTAAAGACTATTTGCGACGGGGCTGCAGGCCCGTCGCAAATACCCAGGCGACAGGGGTTATTTGCGACGGGTCCCGTCGCAAATAACCATTTTTAATGCCGCCCATAATTAAATGCGGTCAGGGTTATTTGCGACGGGGTTCTATCCCCATCGCAAATAACCGGCGGCGGTTAAAGACTATTTGCGACGGGACTGCAGTCCCGTCGCAAATAACCGTTTTAATGCCGCCAATAATTAAATGCGGTCAGGGTTATTTGCGACGGGACCCGTTGCAAATATCGTTATTTGCGACGGGTTTTACGTCGCAAAAAAGCCCGTCGCAATTAATCTAACCTATAAATACTGCCAACCATTACAATTTTCCCACTCTCAACTCTCAACCGTTCCAATTTTTCCGCTCTGAATCTTTTACGACTTTCAGTTGTAAATTTTTTTTCCGACTTCGAGGATTCAGTTGGTGGTGTTCTACAATTACAGCGGCTCGACATTGACATCAAGTTTAAGGTTTTTATCTGAATTTTAATTTAATATTTATTTTATTTATTATATTTATTTAGTTTAAATTTTTAGAATTTTTTTTTCTGATTTCTAATTAGAAATAATTATGAATAAGTATTAATAATTAACAGTAATTAGAGACAATTAAACACTAATTAATTTAAAATAGTTAGCTGTAATTACAATTAATTAGCAGTAATTATGAAAAATTAAAATTAATTTGAATTAATTAATAATAATTAGAAATAATTAACATTAATTAGTAATAATTTATAATAATTACCAATAATTAGTAATAATTACTAATAATTAGTAATAATTACTAATAATTCCCAATATTCAATAATTGCCAATATTTGTCAATATTTTTTCCAATAATTACCAATATTTACCAAGAATTGCAAATAATTGTCAATATTTTCCAATAATTAGGAATAATTACCAATAATTAGGAATAATTACCAATAATTAGGAATAATTACCAATAATTAGGGATAATTACCAATAATTAGGAATAATTACCAGCAATTAGTAATAATTACCAATAATTAGGAATAATTACAAATAATTACCAATAATTACCAATAATTACCAATAATTAGTAATAATTCGTAATGATTACCAATAATTAGTAATAATTACCAATAATTACCAATAATTACCAATAATTAGTAATAATTTCTAATAATTAGTAATAATTACCAATAATTAGTAATAATTAGTAATAATTACCAATAATTAGAAATAATTAGTAATAATTAACAATAATTATCAATAATTACCAATAATTAGTAATAATTAGTAATAATTCGCAATAATTACCAATAATTAGCAATAATTAGTAATAATTACCAATAATTAGTAATAATTACCAATAATTATCAATAATTAGTAATAATTACCAATATTTACCCATAATTAGTAATAATTACCAATAATTACCAATAATTAGTACTAATTATCACTAATTACCAATAATTAGTAATAATTAGTAACAATTAGTAATAATTACCAATAATTAGTAATAATTAGAAATAATTACCAATAATTACCAATAATTAGTAATAATTAATAATAATTACCAATAATTAGTAATAATTAGTAATAATTACCAATAATTAGTAATAATTAGTAATAATTACCAATAATTACCAATAATTACCAATAATTACCAATAATTAGTAATAATTAGTAATAATTATCAATAATTAGTAATAATTACCAATAATTCGTAATAATTACCAATAATTCGTAACAATTACCAATAATTCGTAATAATTACCAATAATTAGTAATAATTAGTAATAATATGTAATAATTAGTAATAATTAGTAATAATTACCAATAATTACCAATAATTAGTAATAATTACCAATAATTACCAATAATTAGTAATAATTACCAATAATTACCAATAATTAGTAATAATTACCAATAATTACCAATAATTAGTAATAATTAGTAATAATTATCAATAATTACCAATAATTAGTAATAATTAGAAATAATTACCAATAATTAGTAATAATTACCAATAATTACCAATAATTACAAATAATTAGTAATAATTCGTAATAATTAGGAATAATTACAAATAATTAGGAATAATTTCTTAATAATTAGTAATAATTAGTAATAATTAGTAATAATTATCAATAATTACCAATAATTACCAATAATTACCAATAATTACCAATAATTAGTAAAAATTACCAATAATTAGTAATAATTACCAATAATTAGTAATAATTCGTAATAATTAGGAATAATAACCAATAATTACCAATAATTAGTAATAATTTCCAATAATTAGTAATAATTACAAATAATTAGTAATAATTAGTAATAATTACCAATAATTAGTAATAATTAGTAATAATTAGTAATAATCAGTAATAATTATCAATAATAAGGAATAATTAGTAATAATTACCAATAATTACCAATAATTAGTAATAATTAGTAATAATTAGCAATAATTACCAATAATTAGTAATAATTAGTAATAATTACCAATAATTAGTAATAATTACCAATAATTACCCATAATTAGTAATAATTACCAATAATTACAAATAATTAGTAATAATTAGTACTAATTATCACTAATTACCAATAATTAGTAATAATTAGTAATAATTACCAATAAATAGTAATAATTAAAAATAATTACCAATAATTACCAATAATTAGTAATAATTAATAATAATTACCAATAATTAGTAATAATTAGTAATAATTACTAATAATTAGTAATAATTAGTAATAATTACCAATAATTAGGAATAATTACCAATAATTAGGAATAATTAGCAATAATTACTAATAATTACCAATAATTAGTAATAATTACAAATAATTGCCAATAATTACCAATATTTACCAATATTTACAAAATATTTACCAATATTTTCCAATATTTACAAATATTTAGCAATAATTACCAATATTTACCAATAATTAGGAATAATAAGATTATTAAATTATTATTATATATTATTATTAATATTAAAATAATATAATTTTCTATATTATATAAAATTATCCTTTCATCTATGTGTTTTCTGTCTCCACATGTAATATTTGCATTCTTTTTCAAAATTATCAACCTACTCACCAATGGAGATGTGAAAGTGAATGCAAATATTACATGTGGAGATAGAATGTTAAACACACGGATGAAAGGAGAATTGTATATAATATAGAAAATTATATTATTTTAATATTAATAATAAAATATACTAATAATGTAATAATTTTATTATTATATAATTAATATTTATGAAAAAATAATATTAGTATTAATAAAATAATATTTTTTTATAATATTAAAATTATCAATATTTGTAACAGGTTTTGCTTTATTCTCAACATATTCAATTCTTAAAGGATCAATTTTTAGGTCTATCTCAATAAAAAGTTTGCGTCAGTCGTGTCTGATGCAAACTCTATAATTATCCTTGCTTGAGTGTTTTTTCTAACAAATTATTCAAAACCAGTAATCCTTTTATATTTTATAGAAAAATATGGAACAACGAGGTTGTCAACAGTCATTATTAGATGACCACATATGGATAAATCAACGTAGAAATCCAAACGGTTCTGGTTTAAATCCAGTATATATAGAGGGTTTGGAGACTTTTTTATCATTTGCAGCATCAAATCCAGAATTTGTTTCAGAAGGAAAAATAAAATTCCCTTGTAGAAAATGTGCATTGAGAATGTTTGACACGTTTGAAAAAGTGGGGGGACATCTCTAGCGTTTTGGTTTTTAACCAGATTATGTTTTTTGGTATCAACATGGTGAACACAGTTCCAGAGTAGGTGATACCAACTTGATTCCGGATCCATCCCGGTTTCAAGATTTAGTACATGATGTTGCAGGTTCATCTGTTCAACATACAGAAACTTCAGCTGATATAGCTTCAAATCCTGAGTTGGAACCGTCTGAATTTTATGAGTTGTTGAGGTCTGCTGAGGATGCATTATATCCTGGCTGCAAGATGAGAAAATTAGAAGTAGTTGAAAAATTTATGGCTATCAAATCAGATAACGGAATGTCAAACACCTGTTTTGACCAGATATTTTCTTTGCTTAAAACACTGTTACCCGAAGGAAATGTTTTGCCTGCAAATTACTATGAGAGTAAGAGGCTGGTTCAAAATTTGGGACTTACTTGTCAGAAGATTCATGCATGTTCAAATGACTGCATTTTATATTCTGGGGAAAATGAGTTGTTGGATAGTTGTCCCACATGTGGGAAACTGAGATATAAAGAAGGGCAACATGGGAAGTCTGGTTTGATTCCTGTAAAACAGTTGAGATATTTTTCGTTTACATCCAGACTTCAGCGTTTATTCATTTATAAGAATACAACGACAATGATGTCATGGAATAAAGCGAATATTTCAACCGATAAAAGCTTGAATCATCCAGCCGATGGTGATTCATGGAAACATTTTGACAGAGTGCATCCATCCTTTGCTTTAGAAGCTAGAAATGTTCGACTGTTCCTTTCCACTGATGGTTTCTGTCCATTCGGATCTTATGGTAGTCAATATTCATGTTGGCCTGTTTTTTTAACTCCGTACAATTTACCTCCATGGATGTTGATGAAGGAGCCATATATCTTTTTGACTTTACTAATTCCAGGACATCCAAAGAAGAACATTGATGTTTATTTGAAACCATTGATTGATGGATTAAGTTTATTATGGAGTACTGGTGTCAGTACATATGATGTTGCTACGAAACATAATTTCATACTGAGAGCAACATTGATGTGGAAAATTAGTGACTTCCCGGCTTATGGGATGTTATCTGGCTGGAGTACACATGGTCAGAAATCATGTCCTTACTGTATGGGAGAGAATAAAGCATTTATTCTCATTCATGGAAAGAAACCTTGTTATTTTGACTGTTATCGCAGATTTCTTCCAGCTGATCATCCTTTTCGCAGAAACAGATCTCATTTCAGAAAAGGAACATTTGAAAGGGATGGACCTCCAAAAATGCTATCAGGTTCGGAGTTAAAATCAGTTGTATTTTCATTACCTCCCATCACTTTTGGTCCCACAATAAACCAACAGAAAATTTCTGGTTTTGGGAAAGAACATAATTGGATTAAACGTAGCATATTTTGGGATTTACCATATTGGTCTGATTTGTTGGTCCGGCACATGTTGGATGTCATGCATATTGAGAAGAACTATTTTGATAATTTGTTTCATACAGTTTTGGATATGCCAGGAAAGAGCAAAGACAATGTAAATGCACATTTAGATCTTGCCCAAATTTGCAGGCGTCCAGAACTGGAACTGTTTGAGAATGTCAGAACAGAAAGGTTACTGAAACCAAAAGCAGCTTATACACTGTCTAAAGAAAACCTTTTATTATTTTGTCAGTGGATTGCAGATTTGAGACTTCCAGATGGTTGTGCTTCCAATTTGGGTAGATGTGCAAATTATGGTCATATTACTGGATTAAAAAGTCATGATTGTCATGTTATAATGGAAAGACTTCTACCCATTGGATTAAGAGGTCTGTTGAATTCTGTGATTTGGGATTCTATAACAGACATGTCTCATTTTTTTCGGGAAATTTGTGCGGCTACAGTAGATTATGATGCTCTATGAAAACTTGAAGAAGATGTTGTTGTAATTATATATAAACTGGAAAAAATATTTCCGCCGTCTTTATTCGACTCAATGGAACATTTGATGTTACATTTTCCATATGAAGCCAAATGTGGAGGTCCAGTATAGTTTCGATGGATGTACACATTTGAAAATGCATGCAAAAATTGATAAGAAAAGTACGTAACAAAGCAACTGTTGAAGGATCTATTGCTGAAGCTTATTTGCAAGAGGAAATATCTTTTTATGCTCCCATTATTTTGAATCTGAGTATCCTTCAAAACACAACCGAATGGGATGAAACGAGAGGAATATTGATGAAATCGACAATCAATTATCTGTTTTCAACCAGCCAGAGCTTGGTTTTGGTGGAGTTTATGAACGTTGGCTTTCAGATGATGAACATCACAGAGCTCATACGTATGTTCTGATCAACTGTGAAGAGATGAAATCAGTTGTACTGTAAGTGTTTATATCACTTATTCTATCATTTATGTTATAGTAAATAACTTTGTTTTTTATAGGTTGAATGATAATCATATCATGAAACAAATTCCATAAATTACAGCAACTGCTCTCGAAGAACGCCGACAGAAAAATTTCTCTCAGTGGTTTCAAAAACTAGTAACATAAATTCTTTATCTTTTAGCAACTAATTAAATGTATAGTTTGTCATATTGATAAATATTTCACAAATTTTCAGGTGTCTTGACATGCTGATAAGATTGACAAACAGCTGTGTATATTGAGTAACCCACCTTCCAAACTTGTTAAAACTTATAATGCATATGTGGTGAATGGATTTTGATTTCACACACATGCATATGGGGAATAAAAAAACAATGAACAATGGAGTTAGGTTAAGAGGATATCATCATCGAGAAAATGAAGTTGACTTTTATGGCATACTTGATGAAATCATTGAACTCTGTTATCTTGGACAACATTACATAACCATGTTCAAATGTCGGTGGTTGGATACAGATAAAGGCGTGCGTGTTCATCCGACTCATGGAATCATCGATATTAAATGTAAAAGTGTTCTCGCAGTAAATGAACCATTCTTATTGGCTCAACAGGTACATCAAGTTTATTATGCAAATTACTGTGCTACATCAAGAGACTTGACTGATTGGTGGAGTATAATAAAAATCAAAATTTGAGACAATCAGTTTAGTCAAAGTGAATGTGATTTCACTGATGTGCAAAGAATTGAAGTTTTTCAAGAGAGTACTGAAAATAAATCTTTTTTACAAAGATACATGAGTATCGATGACGACACCCCACATTTAAGAGTCGGTGATGACGATGATGTTAATGATGTCACATATGAATTTGAAATGGTAAGAGATGAAGAAACTGGAACTCGAATGGATATCGATGATGTTGAGGAGGAATATGAAGATGAACACTGATAGAATTCCATGGTAGTTATATACAATCATAATTAATATATATGTATATATAATAATAATTATCAATTATTTGCTAACAACATTAACATTTTCTGTTTCAGATGGACGACGACACATTTCGTGAGTTGGCGGATGCTGACCTGACTTTCGATGCGGATGAGTTGCTGGCAGATAACCCTTAGCCTGCAGGCGCTCCAGGGAGTACGCGGAGGGGGCGCGGTCTTTCACGATTGATGATTCCTGACCCCGTCCCCGAGCGACGTCCACGTCTTGGGTTTGATCCACGCACACGGAGGTGTGATAACCTGTGTGATAACCTGTGGATTTGACTAAGATTTCATTAATCTATTCACATAATAAATGTTTATTATTTTTACAGTTTTTCGCATATAGCAGTAGGACAGGGCAACACTATTTTGCGCAACTATTTCTCTCAGCCTTGGACCACATGGGAGCAGATTCCCATTGATGTGCATTAGGCCATGTTCGGCCATTGATTGGTACGTACGTAAATAAATAATTTTTATTTTGAAAATTATTTCATTTCTAACTTGATATTTTGATTTATTTATAGGGTTTATGGTATCCGATCGAGGATACCATGCGTGACGCCATCCATGAGGCATGGGAGGTGGCCATGCGTGATCGCTTTCGTCAGTTTTTGCACAATTTAAGAAAAGCTGCCACGAAGAAAGCAGGAGTGTCAGATTTTGACGAATCATGTAGAGCACACCGACCAGAGTACATTTCATCCCATGTATGGGATGGATTATGTGCGCACTGGTTGAGTGATGCCTTTCAGAGGAGATCATCGGTGGGGAGGCAGAATCGGGGGAGACAGGAGGTGACTCATCGAGCTAGGAGTCGTACTTTCAGTACTCATAGACAGCATCTGGTACGTACATTATTTATAAATATTTTATATAACTATAAATATTAACAGTTTATTTTTTATTCTTATAGGTTGTCGAGCACCCCGATATTACGAAGTACGACTTATATCAGAATATGTATAGTGATCCTGCTACTAGGGAGCTCAAAGGTGATCATCAGCGTCACATCGTGGTCAGTATTATTTGTTTTCAAGTTTAAAAATTAACTGCATATAATATATTCACAATTTTAATTTTAAATTGCAACTACAGGAGTCATATGAGGCCGCAGCGTCACAGACCTGGCCTAAGAGTCAGGCCGTGTCATCAGATCAGACCACTGGACGTCTGTTTGATTAGGCGGCATGGATGCTGGCCACCCAGTATGCCTTTGAGAAGGGCCGGGTAGTTGGTATCAACTCTCGACTGACTCCCGGAGATTATTATGGCGGTGCTGCGATGTCGGCGTCCAGCTCGAGAGGATCTCGTGCATCTTCTTCTGCTACATAGTATGAGGATCAGTTGCGATCTCAGACTGCACTGATAGAGAGTCTCTGATAGGAGCAGGAGCAGATGCGTCAGCAGCAGCAACAACATGAGGAGGAGCGTCGACGCCAGCAACAGCTGTACGAGGAGCAGATGAGTCGGTGGCAGCAGCAGCACCAGGAGCAGATGGAGTACATGCGCCGACTCACTCATGCTTTAGGGATGGAGTTTCCTCCACCAGCATCTGCAGATCCCCCCTCCCCCTCCCCCCTCCTTCAGATTAGAGTTTGTTTTTATGTTATAAAGTTTGTTAAATCAAAATATGTTTTTTTTCTATTCGTAGTTTCAGTCTCATTATAAAATATTAATAATATTATATTTTGAAATAACAATATTAATATGAATAATAATATTATTTATATATTATAATATTAAATTATATATATATATTAAAATTTTATAATATTATAATTTAATTATATTTTTTTGTAATATGTGAATTATTTTAATATTTGAATGTAAAATAATTCTATTATTTTTATATTAATTAAAATAACTTATTAATATTTTTTTTATTTATGAATTATATTTCTAATATTATTATATTAATTAAAATCATTTATTAATATTTTATTATTTTTTATTTTTGAATTATAATTCTATTATTATTATATTAATTAAAATAATTTATTAATAATTTATTATTTTTATTTGTGAATTATAATTCTCTTATTATATTAATTAAAATCATTTATTAATATTTTTTTATTTTTGAATTATAATTGGATTATTATTATATTAATTAAAATAATTTATTAATAATTTTTTTTTATTTTTTTATAGTATTTGCGATGGGATACTATGCCCATCACAAATAGTATTATTATTATATTCATTAAAATAATTTATTAATATTTTTTATTTTTTTTAAAAATAGTAATTGCGACGGGCCCGTCGCAAATACTATTTTAAAAAGTTTTTTACAAATATACGGACTGATATTTGCAATGGGAAGGATCTCCGTTGCAAATAATACCTTTAGTGACGGGCCCATCGCAAATAATTGTTGTTGCGACGCCGTTTTCCGCAACGGGCTATTTGCGACGGGGGCCCGTAGCAAAAGTCTATTAGCGACGGGATCCCGACGCAAAATGCCCCGTCGCAAATGCCATTATTTCCAGTAGTGGTTTCACGGGAACAAAAAAAACATGGGAAATTGGAGGGAATGTGCTACTGTCATAGTTTAGTAAACTATGGCCATAGCCACCTATTTTTATGGTTTAAATCATGTATATAGGAACCTATTTCCATGTTTTAAACCATATACATAACCACCTATTTCCACCATTTTAAACCCTGACCATAGCCACTATGACCATAGTTTAAATCATGGGTATATGTTTTTTATTTATTAAATGATTAATAATTATAATTATATATATTTTTATATGTTTATATATAAATATATAAATAAATATATACATATAATAGAGTTCAACATAGTGGTAAATTATTGGATAGAATATAGAAGAGGTTGGGGGATCAAACCACACTGGAAACCGTTTTTTTAAGGCTACGATCACAGCTTCAATCCGTAGACATAGGAAAACATTTCCATGGTTTAAATTGTGGATATAGCCATATATTTACATGGTTTAGACCATTTATATAGACAAATATTTCCATGGTTTAAACCATGGCTATAGGAACCATTTTCTATGATATAAATCATGGCTATAGCCACATATTTCCCCAGTTTAAACCATGGATATAGCCACTTATTGCCACAGTTTAAACTCTGGCTATTGGTCAGACCCTACTACAACACCTATAGTAGACACGATTCATGTAAATGGTAGCCTTGGGCTACAACCATTGTTTTTGAGCCCATTACCATATATTTAAACCATGATAATAAGATAATTTTGTAGTTGTGTAAGAAAATGAATTAAGATAATTTTGATACTTTAGGAAAATGATACATAAGTTATTTCTGACATAAAATAATTATCATAACATCAATCTAATGCAAAGCGTGTGTTTTTGAATTTAAAATTATATTTTAGCAATAAGCACAAGGGATATACTTAGAATAGCGAAAAAAATTAAGATAGTTTTTATACATTATTAAAATGATCCATACGTCATTTATGACATGTAAAAATTATCCCCACCACATTCTGATGAATGGTGTGATTGGAATGACTCCAAGTATGTATTATTATTTTAAATTTAAAATTTATTACAAAAGACAAGTGACATACTCCAAATCTTGAAAACACATTCATATTATTTTGATGCATTAAAGATATAATCTATAAGTCATTTATGATGTGTAAGAATTAGACACACCACAATCTGATACATGATGTGGACAATATGACTAAAAGTGTCTACTATCAGTTCAAAATTTTCATTTTAGTTCAAAACATGTGTCACTCATTAAAAAACAAGAAAATACAGTCATATTGTGTTGATAATTTATGATAATTATCCATAACTAATTTTTGATGTGTAAGATTTTTTCTTAGGTAAAATCACACACTATGTGATTAATATAACTCAATGTGCATTTTTTAAGTTTAAAATGACAATTTATTAAAAAAAACTACATACTCAAAACTGATAAAAAAACACATGGATTGTTTTGTTATATGTGAAAGATGATCCATATGTCATTTTTGTGTGTTTAGGAATTAACAACACCTCGATCTAGTGAATGGTGTGACCTGTATCACACCAAGTGTGTCTTTTAATTTAAAATTGACATTTTAGTAAAATGTAAAGTGACATACTCAAAATAGATAAAATTAATTTGAATTGTCTTAATACTTTAATAAAATTATCTATATGTAATTTTTGATGTGTACGAATTAGTGACACATCAATATGATACTCCGTGTGCCCGATATGACTCAGAGTGTCTGTTATCAGTTTAAAATTGAAATTTTAGTTCAAAACATGTTTCACTCTCTAAAAACTAATTAAACATGCTAGTATTGTCTTAAAATTTTAATAAAATAATCATAAGTCATTTTTAATGTGTACAAATTAGTCTCATGTCAAACTGACACATGATGTGACCGGTATGACTTGAATTTGTATTTTTAGTCTAAAATTACATTTTATTAAAAGAAGATTTTACATAATAAAAACCAATAAAAAACATTTATATTGTTTTTATACTTTAGGAAAATGATCCATAAGTAAATTTTGATGTGTTTGAATCAATAACACGTTAATATGACGCACGATGTGATCGATATTACACAAATTATGTGGTTTCAGTTTAAAAATGACATTTTATTAATGTATTGTATCATATTTTTTTTTAATTTTTTTCTTTACTATATTACTAATGTAATAATTTTTTTCATATATAGGTGGAATATTTTTCTTGAGTTGGGGTGGTTTGTTTGATAATTGATACCATGATCAAGACTTTTTTAGAGGGAGTCTAGTGCCAAAGATAAGTAAACCATTGATTTTTTTGAATGTTTGTGATAAATAGTACTTGCTAATGTAATTGAAAAAAGAAAAATGTTTGAAATGTATATAATAGTGTCTTTTCTCTTGTTTTTGTGATGTAATTTTTATTTCAATTAATTTATGAATTTTACATATCCTTTATTTGCCTATATTTTTGGATACAGTGTGATTTAATTTTAGAAACACACTACAACAATATATCATTTATCAGATCTAAAATAGTAGTGATAAAGGAACACCTTTATTAGACCTTTTTAGCACCGAAAATTCCCCCTTTATCAGTACATTTCTTTCATAGATAAAAGGTCTCCACATTAATGGTGATTAGATAAAAAATGATCTTTTAGTGCTAATAAAGGATTTTTCTAACACTGTTAAAATCCTATTTTGTAGTAGTGACCCCATGAAACTTCAATTAGGGATTCTGGTTCAGTGCTCCTAGAAGGGAAGAAGGGGAGATTTCCTAGAGGTGGGTTCCCTACTCACCTAGATAGAAAATCTATTTTTTTTCAATTGAGACCCCCTTTCTTGGTGATTTCATTCAGCTGAGAGGAATTTATGCCGATAACAAGCAGAGAGCACCTATTTTTGGGGTTTTTCTAGTTCACTACTATTTTCTAAATAAGAAGAGAGGATAGAATTTTTAAAATTATTTAATTCCCTATAGTGCAGACCCCTTTATTTCTCAAGTGAGGCAATCATTGGTAGTATTGCATAGTGGAAAACCCCACTAAAACACCAAAAGAGAATGTAATTGAGGTGGGGAGGCTTGCCTATAAAAGGCATTGACTTCCCCTAGTTTTTCATAATCATAAGAAACATCATCTCCCATAATTTATGTGTGGAATTGTGGGAAGTGTATTCCCCACATATTCAAGAGAGTGATTTATGTGGGTTTTCACCATATAATAGTGAGGGAGTGTGTACACCCTTTTACCCATAGTGATCCTTCTATTTTATGGTTATTTTTTACCCCTTTTATTTTTGGGTGGTTTTTACACTTAACATTTGGTGTCATTTATTTTTTGTATTTTTTACATTATTTTATCTCATTATTATCACCGTACTAGTGGAAAAATCATTTTCAGTATCAAAAAGTGGTTTCAGAATAAGGTTTGGGTACGGCTCCAATTACTTTTCAGGTATTAATAATTCTCTTAAATTTGATTATGATCTATGATTAAGATAGCATTTGATCATTCATATCAAAAAAAATTTATTGATATTATTTAATATTCCATTGTGAAATAATTAAGGTTCTCGATGGAGGGCTTGTGTATATGGAGGAAAAATTCAAGATTAATAAAATTAATGATAAGAATTTTATGTTGTGAAAAACTAAGATGCATTTAGTGTTGTGGAAGGATAATTTTCAACTAAAAACTTGTAAAATACCGACAGATGTGATTATGGGGCTTGGTACCAATGGGATCCAGAATCATGACATGGATGAAAATGTGGTCAGTACTTCTAGAATTGTAGATATACTAGTTTGTGAAGTGGTGACAACTTCTAGGAGAATAAACCATCTCAATAATTCTTGTATAATCAACTCGAGAGAAACATGGAACATGTCATCTTGAAAAAAATGGTTTAATCGTTATGAAACTATTCCAGAAGGACTTGTGTACATGGGGAATTATCACACATTAAAGATAATTGGAGTCAGTACCATCAAATTAAATATGAAAGATGGAATAGCATAAACTATCCAAGGAGTACGCCATGAGAAGGGTATTAAGAAGAACATATTGTCTTTTGAAAAATTTTATGACAACAGATGAAAGAACTACAAAAAGAATAGAGTGATTATAATTTTGAAGGGAACACATATAGTGCTAAAGGTGGAAAAGATCTCAAAGAACCTATATGTGCTTTTGGGTGAAACATACAAGGATACAAAGATATTTTTGGGAATATCTTCCTCAACAAAAGAATTTAAGACATCCTGGAATCAAAAGATTTTCCAAATGTTTGAATGAGGTCTAACAATTATTTCTTAATCAGATGTTGCTTCCTCATCTTAAAAATGTATCTTTATCATTTTGTAAGAATTGTGTTTTGGGAAAGATACATAGGTAAAAATTCAGTATGTCAACATCAAGAAGCAAAGTGATCTTAGAATTGATCCATTCTGACATTTTCCTGGCACCGGTTATATCCCTAGGAGGAAAAAGGTACTTATTATCATTCATTGAGGATAATTACAGGAGATGTTGGGTGTAACCAGAAGAACCATTGTGAATTGTTTTTTTTATTTCTTGACAACTAACCTTTTTTTAAGAATTTTGTTTTTTTCAGGAATCAGACCCAGTCCATCGTAATGAGGTCTATCGACATGACAATTGAAAATCATAAGACTCAAAAAGAATCGAAGGTATAATTTTTTTTTCTGGATGTATATCTTTTCTATAATTAGAGAAAGAATGATATTGCTAAAGAGTTTTGAAAGAATAATGTGAATTCAATAGTTATAAAGTTTTCATACTTTATGAAACAAAATAAAATGTTGATTTGGTGATCAAGAATTTTTCAAAAACCATGAAAACTCTCATGATAAAATCTTTTTTTGAAATTTTGTAGAGGTTTAAATAATTTCAAAGTTGAAAAATGAGATTTCCCTAATAATGGGAATTAAATCGTAATGATCTGAGAAAGAAAAAGACATTGCAGAGCTTGAGGAAGAAACAAATCATATTGGGAAAATCGTACTGAGATTTTCATAGTCATATTTTCATACATAGATTTTTATATCGATATTTTCATACTGGGATTTTCATACTCAGAAAATCATACTGAGATTTTCGTACTCAAATTTTCGTTTTCGGATTTTCGTAATGGGATTTTCATACTAGGAAAATCATACTGATATTTTCGTACTAAAATTTTCATATTGATATTTTCATAATGATATTTTTGTATTGGGAAAATCATACTAAGATTATTATACTTAGTTTTTCATACTGGTATTTTCATACTGGGGAAATAATAATGAGAAAGAAAAATATTGTAATGAGCTAATAGAGAAACAGATCATAATGAGATGAGAAAGGAAATATATCATAATGATATGGGCAATAAATAGATTATAATGATCTAAGAATAAAGTAGATCAAAATGAGGTGAGAAAGATATAAAGTGTTGAAGAGGTAAAACATGAATTTAAATGTTGCATAAATCTTGGAGAAATATAAGGAGGTTTGAAGAATTCAAAGTTGAAGTATTAAATTCAAGATATTTTCAAAGACTTTGATATTTCAGGAAGCGGGGAATGTTTTCAAGTTTCTCACCTTTGTTTTATGAGTCACCTATAAATACATCCTCAGATCATTTATTTATTAAAAATATTTACATTCCCATAAAATGTGAAGCTCTAGATAATTTTAAGTAAAAGTTCCTATATAATTGAATAACAATTGTATTGAGCATTCTAGCATATGTTTGAGTTTTGCAGATTGAGAATGAATTCATTGTATTGGGAGAATCAGATCCATAATAATCATACTCATAAAATCAGATCGAAAATTCAGTATCATAGTATTTAGATAATTAGATCTAGGATCCAAAATTATCCTATTCAGAAAATTAGATCCAGGATCCACCATTATCGTACTCAGAAAATCAGATCTAGAATCCATCATCATTGTATTGAGAAAATCAGATCCAGCATCACCAGATTGAGAAAATCGAATCCAACCTGATCAGACTAGAGATTTAGGCTGAGAAATTGTGGATCAGTTTCAAAAAAGTCTTTATTGTATTTTTGTACCAATTTTTTTATATGAAAACATTGTAAACTTGTGGGATTCAGAATAATCATTCATATCTAGAGATAGAAGGTTTATAAAAGGAGTTGGCACAAGTTATATTTACTTATTCTTAACAATGGATTTCCATAAACCCATAAGAGTGGCTATGGAAATGATGTAGGTTCTCACATTGAGGATAAACCTTATAAAACTATGTTATTTACTTTTTTTCCTATTTTTTCATGCATGATTATTTACTAAAAGTTGATAATGAAATAAATCTTAACAGGTTATAGGGGTTAAGTTTATAAATGTTTTGAAACTTATAAGAAGTGAACAACTGATTCAACCACCTTCCCAGTTGTTAATCAATAATTTGGAACTTCAATTGGTATTAGAGTGAAGGTTGATTCCTTATCATGGATAATATCAATTATGTGAATAGTAGAATAATTCCTACATTTGATGGAAAATATTATTATGGATGGAAAAATAGGATGATTCATTATCTCCTATCTCTTGGACTGGAAGTCGTGGATACTACTAATATTAGTTCTCCACCCAATGATAAATATGATCCTATGATGTTTTCTGATAAGATAAATATAGAAGTTGATGGAAAATAGATAAATATAATCCTTATGTCCTTATCCGATAATTTTTTTCAAAAGGTGATGGGTCTCAAAACATCAAAAAGTACGTGTGACAAGTTGGAAAGTTTTTTTTGAATGGATGGATAATGTCAAGGAAGAAAAGATGAAAATATGGCATAATAATTATGAAGACATCATAATGAGAGATGAAGAAAAAATTGATGAATACTTTACCAGAGTAAATAAAACTATTTTCAAAATTAGTGGATTTGAAGATGTCCTGGAAGATTCTACAATTGTGAAGAAACTTATGAGAAACTTTCCAAATAGGTTTGATTCTAAAATTTATTCTTTATAAGATAAGGATGATTTATATCTTGATTAATTGTATAAATTTTTTATTCCTTATGGAATTAGGAAATATCCCATGTTTAAAAAGAAGATAAAAGATGAAATATCTTTTAAAGATATTATAAAGTATAAAATCCATGTTGTTGAAGAAGATTATCCTTGTGAATTCTAGTATAAAGAGGATGATGAGTTGAATGATACAATCATGGCTATTATATCCAAGAAACATCAATGAGGAAGAGGAAATTATAGAGTAAAACATCATATCAAAAGTTTTGAGTTTCATGGAATAGGAAACTTTGCTATGAATTGCCCCCAAAATATTGTTGTAAAATATTGAGATGATTCTGATGAAAAACCTTGTTGGGAGAAGTGGAACAATAATGAAAAAGAAGAAAAGTCTTCCAACTGATATAAGAAGAATTTCACTGGAAACAAAAGAAGTATGTTGAGTAGTAAAGTTTAATCAAACTCAACCAACAAAAATTCTTATGAAGAGGAATGTTCAGAATAGTTTAGAATCTTTATTTCAAAAGTTGAGAAAACATAAGATTTTTTGGAGAGTAAAGAAGGTGGTGAAGAATCTTATAGAAAGTATGAGCTCAGAAAAAAACTTGTTGCATGGATTGAGAAAAAAAATCTCAAGAAATAAATTATAGTTATGAATAAAGGTTTTCAAGAAGTTTTTGATGCAAGAAAAGATGTTATCAAGTAGAAGGAAGAATACATCGAGGAGATTTGAAGTTACAAACATAGAATTTATGAAGCTAGAAAGATGATTGAAGATCTTAGTAAAAAGATGGAAACTAAGGAATAAGAAGTTAATAAGTTTCAATAAAAATATCTTTAGTCTGAAATCACCTTGAGGAAGATGAATGAAAACTTAAAAAAAGATTCAGAAGTAAAATTCAAGACTTTTAAAGTCACAGAGTAGGCTCAATACAAGAATCAGGTGAAATTTTATCTTATTAAAATTAATGTATCATCTGATTCATTTAACATTTCATGTTTTGGAAAATGTATTGGTAAATATGTTGGAAAAAGGATGTGATAAAACTATAAAATCTACAATATTAGAAAAATCATTGAAAATAAATGATATCCCATGACCTGAGTATGTTAGAGATGAAAGAAGTTACCAACCTCAACAAAGTTTCAATAAATAAAGATTATTTCAATATAAAATAAATATTTTATGGTTATTGCTGGTGTTTTAGAATCTATGGAAATATGGCTTATAATTTTTGGCACAAATTATCATTACCTAGAAGAAGGTTTGAGAAAAGTAAAATAAATAGTGAAAGTAGATTGAGAAACATTCCTAACTTACAGAAAGTTAAAATGGTGAATTATCATGATGTTAGAAAAATTACAATAAAAAATTAATTTGAATGTATACTAGAAGTTTGGGGAATATGTGATCAATATAGTAATCATGCCAAAATACATATAAAACTTCTTCCAGAACATGTTTCTTATGATATAAAAGAAAAGAAAGTTGAAAAGAATAAAGTTGAGGAAAGTGATTTTGTTATTAAAAAATCTATGAAAGAATGTAAAAGGAACAAACCATGTATACTTTATAGCGGTTTCTATTTACATGTGATAGGTGATATAAAAATCTTAAAACATTTTGAAAGTCATGATGGAGGATAAGTTACCTTTGGGAATGATAGTTCCTTAAAAATATGAGGAATCAGAATGGCTGAGATTGATGCTAAAAAGTTGAAATCTAAGGAAGTTTTGTTTTTTGATGGGACAAATCATAACTTACATAGTGTAAATGAAGATTATTATGATGGAAAAGAAGTTTTTTTTAGAAAATATTTCTATATAATCAAAAGTGTGAAAGATATAAAAGTCATTACAAAAGGAGAAAGATCCAGTGGGAATCTATTTAAAATATGAGAATTCAATAACTCATTTTACTTGAGTGCTAAAGATTTAAAAAAAAATTATTGCACCGAAGACATGGCCACCTTGGGAAGAAAAACATGAATAAATATTCTAAAGTTTATGGTATCCAGAATTTTCTAGAATTTAAAAGTATAGATGGAGACGTTTTTATTACTTACCAAAAAAGAAATATGACTAATGAATGTCATAAAATACTTTAGATTTAATCTAGAATAACACTTGAGCATATTCATTCTGAATTATGTGATCTGATGAGACATCAATAAAAAATGAGACTTATATTTTATCACTTTTATTGAGGATTTCACTTTGATGCAAACATTATGTTTATGAAGAATAAGTTAGAGGCTATTAAAATGTTCAAATTATTTAGGAATATGTTGAGAAAGAAATTGAGGTTTCCATAAAGAAGTTTAGAATAGATAATGGTACTAAATTCACAAACAATAATTTTTAATCTTATCTAATAAATCATGGTATCAAACATCAGTATAGTGCTCCCTATACTCCAAAAAACTGGAGTAAAAGAATGAAACAATAGAACCTTGGTGGAATTGGGATGGAGTATGTTATTAGAATATAAACTTTCAAAATTATATTGGTTAGAATCTATTAGTACTACTGTACATGTTCAAAATAGATTCTTATTGAGATTGCAAACAAACATGACTCCTTATGAAATGTGGTATAAACAACCTTCATGGAAATACCTCAACGTTTTTGGAAGTCCATGTTTTCTCAAAATAAAAAATCTAGATTTGGGAAAGTTTGATGAGAAAGTTGAGGAAGTAACTTTTATGGGTTATTCACCAAATGTAAGAAGTTAAAAATGTTGGAACAAACATATAAAAAAGTTTCTCGACTCATATGATGTGAAGGTAATTGAAAATAAAAGTTACTTAGAAAAAGTTGTTGAGAATATTGAGTAGGATAAACTGAAGAATTCCAATAATGGTGAAAGTAGTTAAAAACAACCTTATCAAGACTCAAAAGAATCGTGTGATGAGGAAATTTCAGCGGGGAAAGAAACATTGAAATTTCCTACCATATAAAAACATGTTGAATCAAAAAACATTATTAGGAATTAGAAGGATCCGATTCAGACAAGAATAAAATTGAGATTAGTTAATCTAACTTCACTTATCTCAAAATTAGAACCAAAATGAGTTTCATAATCTATTCAACATAAATAATGGGTGGTTACTATGAATGAAGAATTAGATCAGATTGAAAAGAATGAAACACGAGAACTTGTTTCATGATCAAAAAATAAAAATGTTATCTAAACCAAGTTGGTTTATAAAAAAAATTGAATGGTCATGGAGAATATTCAAGAAACAAAGAAAGACTTGTTTGTAAAGGATATGCACATGTGGAAGGTGTGGATTTTGATGAAACCTTTTCCCCCATTGAAAGGCTATAAACTATAAAATTATTTCATTCAATGGACTGACATTTGAATTAAAAAAGTTTATCAAATGGATGTAAAGTGAGCTTTCTTAAATGGTCATATTGAGGAAAAAGTTTACATTGAAAAACCCTATGAGTTTCTACTTGATGAGGATGAAAAAAAGTTTGTAAATTAATTAAATCTTTGTATGGGATGAAACAGGATCCACATGCCTAGTATTATAAAATTTAAAATTGTTTGAGAATGTTGAAATTTTCTATATGAAAAGTTGATAACAATTTATATGTGAAAGATTTTTACTCTTGAGCTCTAATTATAATTGTTTATGTGGATCTTATAATTTTTTGGGATAGAAAAGATGTTTTTAAAACATTTTTCGAGAAAATTAAGATGAATTTTTAAATGTTTATGTTGGGAGAATTAAATTTCTTCCCTAGATAAAAAGTTCAACAAAAGGTAAAATACATTTTACCATCTCAAGAAAATCATGCGAGTGAATTTTTAAAAAAGTTTGGGATGACATAATTCAAAGAAGTTTCAACTCCTAATTTAGTGAGCATAAAGTTGAGTAAAGATAAATCAAATATAAGTGTGAATTAAAAATAATTTTTAAAGATAATAGGAATTAATCTTTACCTTATAGCCTCAAGACATGATATTTTTTATGTTGTTACATTATGTGCCCGATATCAAAGTAATCCAACAGAATCACATATGTTGGAAGCGAATATGATTCTGAGATATGAAAAAGGAACAACTTCACATGGGGTTTTATAAAAAATAAATAGTGATATGAAATTTCATGGTTATACTAATGCTAATTGGGATGGAGATCATAATGATAGAAAATCAACCTCAAGAGGAACAATTTTCTTCGGTGAATGTTGTGTGAGTTTTAATAATAAGAAACATTGTTTAGTAACATTGAGCAAAAATAAATCTGAATAAGTTGAAGATACTTCATATTTTACTCAAATGTTGTGTCTAAATGTTCATCTAGAAGTTTTAAATGTAAAAGTTTCTAAACCATTGAGGATAATTTCTGATCATCAGAGTGAAATTGGTATTTCTAAAAATCCTATCCAACATTCAAGATAAAAACAATTGTTAGAAATTTTCACATTATAAAAGAAAAAGTTTCTACTGGAGATGTTTTACTAGAATAAATTTCAATAAAGTATCATATTGCTGATATCTTTTCAAAAGAGAGAACAAAATAAAGGTTTATAATTGAATCTCTAACTTTATGTTCTATCTCCTCCCATGACTTCCTAAACCTCATAAGGAAATGTCCCCCATTGTGATTTGGATTATGTTGATGAAGGGGGGGAGAAAGTATTAAATTTTTAATTTATAAGAAGTTTTTACTTATCTTTATTTTATGCATCTGAATATGTGGTTATCATATAATAGGGGAGAGAAAAATAAAGTGTGTAATGGAATGAGAAAGGAAAAGTGAGGCGAATTTATATTTACATGGACAAAAAAATTTCATGCCACTAAGGGATGGAATTTCTTCAAAAACATTACTTTATCCATTAGTGTGGTGTTAGGATACTCCCTTTTGAGAATATATATGTTTTTTTATAAAAGCCAAAAAGTTGAGTTGTGAAAAAAATCAGGGAGTTCAAAAAGTTGTTAACAAGGGTTTCCAACAAATCAAAATGGGGATATTGAAGAACCTTTGTGAAATTTTTTAACAATGTTTTTGTATTTGTTGAGAAATAACCTTTTTGTTGAAGAATGTTTTTATTTTTCAGGAATTAGACCCAGTCCATCATAAGGAGGTCCATCAGCATGACAATTGAAAATAATTAGATTCAAATTGAATTGGGGGATTTTTTTTGTTTTCCAAGAATATGAAGATGTGGTTATCATATAATGGGGGAGAGAAAAAGAAATTGTGAAAAGAAATGTGAATAGAAAAGTGAGGAGATTTCATATTTACATGGACAAAAATTTTTTTTGCCCATGAGGGATGGAATTCCTTCAAAAACATTACTTTACCTTGTAGTGTGGTTTCAGGATACTCTCTTTTGAGAAAGGATATATTTTTTTTATAAAATTCAAAAAGTTGAGTTGCAAAAAAATTCGGGGAGTGTGAAAATTCATAAACAAGGGTTTTCAAAAATTTAAAATGGGGATATTGATGAACCTTTGTGATTTTTTTTAATTTTTTTTTGTATTTGTTGATAACTAAACTTTTCATTGAAGAATATTTTTTTTGTTTTTCAGGAATCGGTCCCAGTCCATCATAATGAGGTCCATCTGCCTGAAAATTGAAAATCATCAGATTCAAAAAGAATTGGGTGTATAATTTTTTGTTTTCTAGAAGTCTATCTTTGTTGTAATCAGAGAATGTAATAAATTTGTACTTTAAAAAAAGTTTTAATTATCTTCATTTTATGAATATGAAGATGTTGTTATCATATAACAGGGGAGAGAAAAATAAAGTGTGAAAATAAATGTGAATGGAAAATTAGATAGATTTTATATTTACATGGCCACAAATATTTCTTGCCACTGAGGGGTGTAATTCATTAAAAAACATTAATTTATCTAGTAGTGTGGTTTTAGGATACTCTCTTTTGAGAAAGGATGTGTTTTTAAAAATTTGGAAAGTCGAGTTGCGAATAAATTCAGGGAGTTTGAAAAGTTGTTAACAAGGGTTTAAAAAAAATAAAAATGGGGAGATTGAATAACATTTGTGAATTTTTTTAACAATTTTTTTTGTATTTGTTTAAAACTAACCATTTCGTTGAAGATTGTTTTTATTTTTCAGAAATCATACCCAATCCATCATAACAAGGTCCATTGGCCTAACAATTGAAAACTATCAGATTCAAAAATAATTTGGGGCATAATTTTCATTTTCTGGAAGTTTATCTTTACTGTAATCACAGAAAGAATGAATTTTTTGAATTGTTTTGAAAGAAGAATGTGAAATCAAGAGTTAGAAAGTTTTCATACTTTCTACAACAAAATCAAATGATGCTTTTCTAATCAAGAATTTCTCACAAATCATTAAAACTCTCATGATAAAATATTTTGAAGAAATAGTGGATAGATTTGAATAATTTCAGAGTTGCAAAATGAGATTTCCATCATAAAGGAAATTACATCATAATTAGATAAGAAAGAAAACTATGTTGTCGAGCCTGAGGAAGAAATAAATTGTATGGGGAAAATTGTACTGATATGTTCATACACATATTTTTGTACTCATATTTTCATACGTAGATTTTTGTATAGAGTTTTTCACACTGGGATTTTCATATTGGGAAAATTGTATTGAGATATTTGTACTCATATTTTCGTACTAGAATTTTCATACTGGGATTTTCATACTAGGAAAATCATACTGATATTTTTTTACTCATATTTTAACATTAGGATTTTCGTACTAGGAAAATCATACTGAGATTTTCATACTCATTTTATCATACTGGGATTTTTATACTAGGGAAATTGTAATGAGAAATAAAAATATCATAATGAGATGATAAAGAAACAAATCGTAATGAGGTGAGAAAGGAAACAAATCGTAATTAGATGAGTAAGAAATAGATCATAAGGAGATGAAAAATAAACAAATAAAAATGAGCTGAGGCTGATATAAAGAGATGAAGAATTAAAACATGAATTTCAATTTTGCATAAATCTCGGAGAAGAAGAAGGAGGTTTGAATAATTCAATGTTGAATTTTTAAATGTAAGAGATTTTTGGAGATTCTATTTGAGGAAGCATGGAATGTTTTTAAGTTTTACGCCTTTGTTTTTTGATTTGCCTATAAATACATCCACATATTATTTTTTCATTCACTACATTAACATATGCACAAAAAGGAGGATATTTGGATAATTAGAAGTAAAAGTTCCTATCTAATTGAAGAATATTTGTATTGAGAATTCTAGTAGAAGTTTGAGTTTGGAATATTGAGAATGAATTCACTATATTGAATCATCATATTAGGAGAATCATATCAAAAATCATATCCAGAATCATAATACTCAAAAAATCAGATCCAGAATACATCATCATTGTATTCAAAGAATCAGATCTAGGATCTAGCATGATCGTATTCATAGAATTAGATATAGGATCCAACATAATCATATTTAAAAAATTTATCCATAATATAGTATCATTGTATTGATAAAATCAGATCCAACATCATTGAATTGAGAAAATTATATTCAACAAAATCAGAGTGAGGATTTGAACTATGAAATTATGGATAAATTTGAAAAAATTATTTATTCTTTTTTTTGAATCAAATTTTTATAAGAAAACATTGCAAACTAATGGAGTTATTATAATCAATCTTATCGGGAGATAGAAGGTGTATAACAGGAGTTGGTATAAGTTGTATTCACTTCTTATTAATAGTGTATTTTCATAGACCCATGGGAGTGGCTATGTAAAAGATGTAGGTTCTTACACTGATGTTGAACCATGTAAATCTTGTGTGCTTTACTAGCTTTCTTATTTTTTAATGGATGAGTATTTACTAAATGTTGATAAGGAAATAAATATTATCATTTTTTAGGGGTTAAGTTTTTAATTTTTTTAAATTTATAAAAAGCGAACAATTGATTCAACCCCCCCTTCTATGTTGTTATTTAATCCTTTGGATATTCATAACTAATAAAGATGAAATATAATTTTTTTTGAATTCTTCATAGCATTCAATGTGTGGAAGGATTTTGGATCTGAAAAAATACCAAGTGTTTAAGTAATCAAAATGGTGAAGAATACATAAATGAGGAGTTTTATAGTTTTTTTCATTGAGAAGGGATAAAGATAATATTAATGGTGGAGTACACTCCCCAATCAAATGGAGTGGTATAGAAGATTAATAGAACTCTATTGGATAGAAAAAGGGTGATGTTGAATACTATAGGAAAATCCAAAAAATTATTGGTAGAAGCAGTGAATATCAAATGTTATGTCATCAATCGATATCCATAAATGGTGATTGATCTAAAGAGATTGATGTATATTTGTACTGGTAAACTAGTAGACTATTCTTAGTTATATACTTTTGAAAATCCTATATTTTCATTTTTTAATAATTAGGGTAGATTAATTTTGGATTTGAGATCTAGAAATTGTATCTTCTTAGGGTACATTGAGGGTGTGAAGGGGTATCATTTGTGGGGATCCATTTCTAATAAACATATCATTAGTATATATGCCAGTTTTGGTGAAGAAAATGTGAAAATTATAATTGATGGAGACATCAAGAAATAGAACATAGAAACTAAAATAGTCAAGGTGGAGTAAAAATCCAAGTAACAACTGATTTCCTCAAAAGCATTATTAGAGCATGGATATCAAGTACTAGTTGGGTTTGGACTATGATAATCAACCTAAGATAAAATATCACTATTATGGAACTCAAAAAATATCACTTAGAGTAATATTTCATACTGCTTATTGATGGAAGATGGATATTCACCATCTTTTTCATAAGAAACCCTGAGTCTAGATGCATCCAAATGGATAATGGTGATTTGGGAAGAACATTACACCCTATATAAGAACAAGAAATGGGATTTTGTTCCATTAAATCATGGAAGGAATACTATCAGCAACCAATGGGTCTTCAACATCATGTGGGATAGAAAGGACCATGAGCAATGATAATGTGCATGAATAGGGGTCAAAGAATGTGATCAGAGGTATGGTATTGATTTCAATGAAATATTTTCTCCTACTGATAGAATGATGACTGTTTATATAGTTTTGGTGACTTATGCTAAATACAGTTTATATCTGGAGCAGTTGTATGTGAATACCACATTTTTCCATGGTGATTTTGAGGAAGAAATCTATATTCTCCAACTGAAAGGTTTTACAGAAGAAGGAAAAAAAATCTCGGTTTGTAGGTTGATGAAATATGTGTATGGTCTCAAATGGGTTCCTAGGTGTTGGTAAAAGATATTTTCTTCCTATTTCATGATCCTTGGATACAATTGACTTCATTTAGATACTTGTGAATATTTTAGGCGTTCAGATGGAAATTATTTCATCATTCTTCTGTACTATGTGGGTGATGTGTTGTTTTTAAGCCCCATAAATGATCTAATCCAGGATAAAAAGGCATATTGGGTTAGGGAATTTGATATGAAGGACTTGAGACTAGAAAAAAAGATTCTTGGGATGCATATTTATTGAGACATAAATATGGGGAATATTTTTCAATCATAGAATAATTAATTAAAGTTTTGAAATGATTCACGAAGAAAAAATATAATCCAATATCCACTATACATCCTATTAATTTCATGTTATACTCTATTATGATTCCTATTATTTAAGCACACATGCTGGGGATGTATCGAGTACTATATGTGTTAGTAGTGGGAAATATGTTGTTTGCTATGGTTTGTTTAGACCAAATAATGCACATGGAGTGGGCGTAGTTAGTGAGTACACAATGAATTTAGGATGGGAGCATTGGAGTAGAGGTAAGAGGATCCTAAGATTCATTAAGGATACCTTTGATGCTACACTATGTTATGGAGGATCATATTTCACTATCAGATGCTACGTCGATTCAGATATTTTGTGGGATTATGATCATAAAAAATCCACTATTGTTTATGTGTTTACACTTTCTAAAGGAGATTTGAGCAATATTTCCAAAATTATAGCCAGTTTTTGTTTTATCCATGATTTTGGTAGAGTACACGGTATCTAAAAATGCCTAAAAATAGGTTATTTGTGTGATAAGGTTATTGGAGGATCTCTAGAATAGATAGAAGAAAATTCTATTATTTTTTTATAGTCAGAGTTCCTTGAACATTACAAGGAATCTATATTTCCATTTTATAATGAAGCACATTGGGGTAAAATATGAATTTCTTCAAGATATGGTGGATGAAGGAAGTGTGCACATGCATAAAATTCACACCAAAGAAAATTTGGAATATTTCCCAATGAATGTGATTGACTGTGATAAGTTGAGATGGTACAGATCCTCAAGTGGCCTTGTAGATATGTGAGTAACATGGTTTGGAAAATTAAATTGATGTGTGGAGATATGATTTATTACTAATAAATATACAAGTGGGAGATATGTTGGCTGTATTTAGTTTCTAGTGGTGTTTCCCCCATTAATTTTCAAGGGAGGTAAGTAGTGGTAAGATTGGTTGGTGGCCAAACCCCACAAAAACACTAGTGGAGAAAGAAAGTTAAGGGGTGAGGTTTTCCTATAAAAGTAATTGAATTCCCCTAGTTTTTTATTAGTTTTACCAAAATCATCTTCTATCATTTATAAAGTTCCAATGTATCGAATAAAATCTAAGAAGGGGATGGGGTATTGAATTAGTTGTTTTACTTTTTATAAGTTTCAATACTTTACAAAAATTAACCCCTACAACAAGTTAATACCTATTTCCTTATCATATTTTATAAAAAATCATGCATGAATAATTTGGAAAGAATATTAATAAAACAAGATTTAAAAGGTTTATCCTCAGTGTAGGAACCTACACTCTTTCCATAGCCACTCCCATGGGTTTATGGAGATTCACTATTAAGAATAAGTGAATACACATTGTGCCAACTCCAATTAGACACATTCTGTCTCCTAATAGTAAAAATAATACCAACTCCTATCAGTATTAATTTTTATTATTAAAAAAAATTATCCAAATAAATTTATAATACTTTGTTGAAAATGATCCAAAATTTCCCTATTTGAATCGTCAGTATGATTTGGATGGATATGATCTTCTCAATCTAATGAAGTCAATACGATTATTCCTTAGTCAATTTTCACTTATCAAACTATATTTAGAAACTAAATACGATCCTTATCAATCCAATCAACTCAATACGATCTTCCCAATATGATTAACCCATTCTAAAACTATAAAACTCAAACTCTTCTCAAATTCTCAATACGATCTTCTTCAGTTTGATCGACTCAATACGATCTGCTCAATAAGATAAAACCATTCTAAAATTTCAAAACAAAAAATATTTTCAAATTCCAAATACAATCTTCTTTAGTCTAATTGACTCAATCCTATTGAATTAATATGATATTGATTAATCCAGTAAAGAAACTCTCAGCTGTCTAATTCTCCTCATGAGATCTCTATCTGAAAATAACATTCACTTGATTTCTTCAACACTCTTCCTTTTCCACTTATGTGAAAATTTAACAATGAACAAATGATCTGAGGATGTATTTATAAGTGACTTATAAAACAAAAGTAGGAAACATGAAAACTTTCCCTTATTCCTTAAATTTTAAAACTTAGAAAATATCTCACATTTAAACATCAAATTTGAGTTCTTCAATCCTCCATAGATTTCTTTGATATTCACACAAAAATGAATTTCAAGTCTATTCTCTTCAACTCTTTATAAAACTTCTGGAATATTATTTTTGAATCTTCTTCATAATTAGATCATTACGATCTACCGTTTTTCTTAGTTCATTACGATTTGTTTCTTTCTCATCTCATTTAGAATCTATTTCGTTCTTAACTCATTATAAATATATTTCCTTGTCACTTCATTATGAATTTGTTTCCTTCTAAACTCATTACAAATCTCTTTCCTTCTTAGATCATTTTGAATATGTTTCCTTCTATACTCATTATGATGGAATTTCCATTACGATGGATTTTACCATTACAATGAAAATACCATTATGATGATTTTTCTATAATTATGGAAAGTATTATATTATGATTCCACTTAGAAAATTTAAACTTCTTAAAACTTAATTATCTTTACATATTTTGACTTCTGGATCCGATCTTTTGAATCTAGATTTCTTGAATCAGATGAAGACCCTTTATTGATCACTGTAACTCCATGGATCATTATGATTCATCCATTTCATCAAAATCTTTTATCATGAGTATGTTTCATGATTTATAAGAACTTTATGATCTGAAAAGAATATTCATACTTGTTTTAGAAAGTATGAATACATTCTAACTTCTGACTTCACAATATTCTTTAAAAACTCTTCAGCAATAATACGAATTCTTCAAACAACCAATTTCAAAAAAATAATTAGTCTAATGAATATATATTATGATGGACCTGAATCTGATAAATAATATGATAAATCATCTGAAAAAAAACTTCATCTTTAAGACTTCTTATGATTATGGTGCTGCTCAGTCTAGAAACCTGAGTCCGGAAAACAACTTTCATATAGACAAAAACATTTATCCACCTTTATGTTATTATTTGAAAATTAATAAGCTTTCTATATTCTTATAGAACTCATTATGATGGGATGTATCTGATTATTTAATAACAAAATCATTCATTTAAAAAAAGATTAGTTGTTAAAAAATAAAAAAAACTTTTTTAAAACAATTTATCATAAAGGTTCATCAATTTATTTATGGTATTGTGTGAGGTGGATTCCCTGCATATTCATGAGAGTTAATTATGTGGGTTTTCTCCTTGCAATATTGAGGGAGTGTGTACCCAATTTTACCCATAGCGATCATTCTATTTTTACATGATTTTTTACCCCTTTTATTTTTGGAGGATTTTCATGTTACATATAGTGTCATTTATTTTTTCATTCTACACTTTAATATATATCGCTATTATTACTGTACTATTGGGCCAATAAATTATAGTCCCTACCATCCAGCTCCAAGTTAACATATCTCTTATCTGATGGAGATGAATGTGTGTATATCAATGACTAGATTATTATTCACTGATGAGGATATTGGAGGACCTATTTGTGTCATGCTCAATTTGTGTTCAAATAATCACCTTGATGTAGTGTACGAAGGTTGATCATGAGGAATTTATTGGTTATGGTTCTTGAAACAAGGTGTGCCAATGTTAGAAAATAATGAGCATGGTTACGATGATAACTGACCCATGAAATATTGGAATTAGATAGTAGTTGACTCAGATGGAATCACTGGACTTCGATAACAGTATTAGGCTAGGATAGCAGCACATAATTTGGATGATTTTAGATTTTTGATGATGAAATTTTTTCACAATTTTTTGAAGAAAATAAATCATTGTGACCCTTTTAATATGTTCTATTTTTCATTTCTTTGACACAATCAATACTGAGTGCCACTTTCTTGAATTAAATAAAATCTTCATTAGAATTATTTTTTCATACATAGTTGTTTTGGATACTTTTTTTTATCATTTTCATTTCTTTTTAAATTTTGTATGTGTTAGAATATGGGTTTTTATTCTATAAATAAATTTCTCTGAATCTTGATTTTATATTCTCATATTGTGATTCTATTTTTTTTGAAGTTTCATGTTTCTGTGTTTTGAGAATATTGTATCTATTAGAATCCTTTTTTTTTCTTGAAATTTCCCATTGTATGTGTTGTTCATGGATGCTAAATCATTTATACAATCTGATTTTAAATTGTACTTTTAAGAATTATGTTTTATTTATTTATTTCATTTTTATGGAATGAGAAAATGGACACCAAGGTTGATTTCACATTCTGAGATTTTATGAACCAATTTAATACCTAATTGGATATTCACTAAGGGAATGCGGGCCACAACATCAACAAAACCCATAAAAATTGGTATCACATCGAAATAGGGAATAATATCAGGTCATCAAAAATTAAAATCCAATTATTCATTACTTTAAGTGATTAATGTGTGGCTTTTACTTTACAATATGCTTTGATGTTTGTTATGATAATCCATTTTCTCTCTTTTGGTTGAAATTTTACAATATTCTATGATTATTTCCTCCTCACTAGTTTTTCCCTATTTGTGTGTCTTTTTGAGCTAGTTGGGACCTTCAGTTGGTGCTACCTAGTTTTGTTTGAGTTCTGGTGTAGGAAGGGGTGAGTGTAAGGTTGGCCTGGGTGAGAGTGTCTTGCTTAATTGTCATGAACACCGCCCTCCAAAGATACTAAAATTAATAATGGGAGATAATGAAACCTAATTCCTATGTCCAATAAGCTTCGATTAGAGAATAGCACGAATAGTATAAAAATATCATGATTGGGAGGCATTACCCTCTATAAATAAAAAAATATTAGGAGATAGTTTAAATTGACCACAAGTAACTCCATGACATAATATAAAAGAAAATAAAAATAATCCCACAATTAATGCCTAAAGTATGTTGACACTACAAAAAAGGATTGATTCCCAGTGGAGTTTTTTATACGTAGTGGCTAAAATTACCGCTCCATAGTTTAGTGGAAGTTACAGAAATTACAACAAACTTCTTGATTAACAATCATTTAGCGGTGGTTTTTCAATTTTAGCAGTGGTTTTTATGTGTGTCATTTTTTTGGTACCTAGCAGTGGTTTTTAAATTGTTTGGAAGTGGTTTATTTAAAATATATCACAGAAAATATTAATAATAAAATTTCACTAAATTTTTTCATGGGGGTTAGGTTTAGAATCACTTTTTCAAAACCACAATTAAATAGATAAATTAAAATATATTTACTTGAATAATTAATTAAACAACACTAAATATACATATAAAAAACCCATTCATACAAAAAATTAAACCATAAAATGAATAATAAACTCATCATACATACACAATCATATATCCATAGTCATATATATACAACCTTAGTCAACTCATAACCCAAGTAATCAATATATATATATATAATATGTCAAAAAAACTATTAATCCAGGGACAATAAACATCCATCCCATGATCTCCGCTGTATCCATATACCTCCATGACATATCTTCAACTGGAACTGACTATATAATGTCATCAACTGGAACAAAAAAGAAGATAGAAATTATAAATGAATATAATAAATAATAATTAAAGTATAATCATTGATAATAATTAACCATACCATAAAAACTAATAACCACCACAACTACCTTTTGAATAGTTTCATTGATCAAAATGGATAACCTCTTTTCTACTTCTATTATCTGTCACCTATAATACAAACCATTACATTTAAGAAAAGAAATGGGAAATATAATAGGCACAAAATATATTAAAAACGTTTCAAAAAAAAATTGATATTTTTTTTATAAAAAAGTAGAAAAATTCCCATAAAAGAAATAATATATATTTTAGAACACTTTCTAAACACAACTTTAACTATTTAAGATATTATTCAACACTTGGAACTGAAAACAGATAAGTATATAACAATTTAATAATTTTTTAAACTGATGCATGATGTGATTGAAATTACATAATAGAAATATTTCAAACACTTTGATATGAAAACATGTATTATATTTAATAAATAATTCAATGGTGATAATCCCATGACTTAAAATCAATATGATGCTGCTTTCTATAGTATTGATAGTTACATGGATATTTTAGTGTTTTAAAACACTAAAAATGAGATTACATGAATTCTAGAAAAAATATAACCTAGATTGACATGTCATGAGTTCATACATTTCAAAAATAAATCTATAGTAATTTTCCTATGATTTCATGATCATATGATGTTGTTTTCCTGGCTGTTAACACCAACATACGGTTTTGAAGACTTTAGTATTGTGTAAATTTAATTACTGATACATTACACCACACATGAGATTGAAATATTGTCTATGAGTATAGATAAAAACTAATTTAATGGTTTATTTTTCATTATTTCACATCAATATGAGGTCTTTTTCTATTTTTTTGACAGTTATTTGAACATTTTAGTGTTTTAAAACTATAAAAATGACTTTACATGCATTTAGGGAAAACTATAACTCAAAATGAAATTTCATTCTAAACCTATATTTCAAAAATAATTCTACATCAATTTTTCTATGTTTTTAGGGCCATCAGACATCATTTTCTTGGTTTTGACCCCTTGAATATCATTTTTAAAAACTTTGGTGTCTTTTAAAACTATTTATGGATTAATTTGAAGCACATTGCATGTTAAATGGATGTTTTTTCTACACATACACATAAAAAATAATTCAACAGTTGTGGTCCTATGATTTCACATCAATATAATGAATTTTTCTTGGGGTTTGACCATTACACACACATTTTAGTGTTTTAAAACACTAAAAATGAATTTATAGGAATAATGGGGAAAATGTAACTTAGACTGATGTGCCTTTAGTTCCTATAATCCAAAAATAAATATTTCAACTTTTTATTAAGATTTCACATCCATATGATGTTGTTTTCTTGGTTATGCCCCCCCTGAAAAATGTTTTTAATGATTTTGGAATCTATTAAAATATTTTATTGAGTAATTATGATCACATTTCACATTATATAGGAATGTTTTATATAATCACAAATAAAAAATAATTTATCAATGGGTTTCCTAGGATTCCACATCAATTAGAGGCTGTTTTCTCTGATTTTGACAATTACACACATTTTTCTGTTTTAAAACATTAAAAACATTTTTATGGTTATCATAAGAAAAATATAACCTAGAATGATATTCCATAACTTAATACATGTCATTAAATTAATATACAATCATTTACTATTATTTCATAAGCATCTGACATCGTTTTCTTATTTTGACCCCCTGACACATGTTTTTAAAGACCATGGTATCTTTTAAAACTATTCATTGAGTCATTTAGAGAAATGTTCATGTTATATGGTTGGGTTTTCTATGCCCACACATCATAAATAAATAAATGGTATTTTTCTCATGGTTTCAAATGAATTTGAGGTCATTTTTAATTTTTTTTATTTTTATATGCATGTTTTACTTGTTTAAAACACTAATGATTTTAGGGTTATCCTGGGAAAACATTAACTTGGAATGAAATTAATTTGGTTAAAATATTTCAAAAATAAATCTTGGTTCATTTGTCAGTGATTTCACTGTCATCTGACACTATTTTCTTGGGGTTGATACCTCAACACATCTTTTTAAAGACTTTGGTATATTCGAGAACACTATATCTCAGATGAATTTTTGGTTCATGAATACACATAAAAAAATTAAATATTTGTTTTCCTAGTATTTCATGTTAATTTTAGGTTTTTTATATGGTTTGGACCATAACAATCATGTTTTGGAGTTTTAAAACACTAAAAATGTGTTTAAGAACATTTTGGGAAACTGTAAATCGAAATGATTTCCCTTTAGTTTGTACATTTAAAAAGTCAATATCTAATAATTTTCTTATTATTTCACATCCATCTAACACCATTTTCTTTATTTTTTACCCCTTTATACACAATTATATATAATTTAATACCTTTTAACTCTATTTATCGGGTCATTTTGAGAACGCTGCACATCCTATGGACATGGTGTATCTGTGTAAATGTTACAAATAATTCAACAGTTCTTTTCCAATGATTTGACATTAATATGAGGTCATTTTCTATGGTTTTGAATATTACATGGATGTTTTAGTGTTTCAAAACACTAAAAACTCGTTTATGGTCATCTTGGGAAAACCGTAACTTGGAATGAAATGTATTCAGCTCCTACATTTTAAAAATAAATCTACAGTCATTTCCCTATGATTTCAAATTCATCTGACACCTTTTTCTTGGTTTTGACCCGCCAACACACATTTTTAATGACTTTGGTATCTTTTAAAACTATTTATTGTGTCATTATGAGCACACTTCATATTGGATTGACATGAGATCTACGTGTATTCATCAAAAATAATTTAATGGCAGGGTTTCTATGATTTCAGGTCAATATAAGGTTTTTTTAAATGGTTTTGATTGTTAAATGCATTTTTTAGTTTTTTAAAACAATAATATCATATTTATGAAAATACATAGAAAACCGTAACTCATAATGATATTATTTCAGCTTCTATATTTCAAAAATCATTCTCTGTTTTTTCCCTATGATTTCATGGTCATCTAATTTTTTTTTTGGTTTTAAACCCCCATGACCTATATTTTTAAAGACTTTGGTATCTTTTAAAATGGATTATTGAGTCATTCTGAGCACACTGTACATCATATGGAAATGTTTTCTAGATTTTAATATATATGAAGATGGGTAAATATAGATGGTTGAGTTGTAGGTTTAAAATAAATTCTTTTTTAACCTTAATGGAAACATAGTTTAATAGGGTTAAACAAATCATATTCACAAAAACTATTAAGTATTCAAATGGAAATCAGATTTGGACCTTGGATTTGATAAAAGGAATATCGTAATTAAGTAGATTTCAATATGTAAGTCACTGGTCGTAAAGATAAATTGATTCTATCTTAATCATTTATATAATTGCATTCATTAAGTCGTGTTAATGTAAATAAAGATTAATCATATTAACGAATACAAAAAGAATCATAATCATAAAGGTTACAATATATCAGAGTAATACCAAAGTAATGATTCTATAATAAATCATATAGAATCATATTCAGGGTAATATCATATTCATAGAATAATACTGATTAAAACAATTGTATCACAATTAAATATATTACAATAAACATGATACAAATAGAAAGATGAATTTAAAAGTTTAATTTTTTATTATAATTGTATCAGAAATAAAGGACTTTTAATAAAACAAGTAAAGCAAATGAATACACTTATTTTAAACCAAATAATAGGGTATCCAATAACCTTGGATTAAGGTCCTTTATTTTATACTTATAAAAAAGTATGTATTTCCCTTGATAGGGAAATACCTCGATACAATGATCGGTCTGTCTCACTATCCTCGTGTGACCTTGATACGATGATCAGATTTTATGTATGCCTATATTCAGCAGCCCTTGACCTGATGTATCATATTATATGTTTCTATCCCCACAATCCCTTGATTAAGTAGATCAGATATATTTCTTCATAACCTCAGAAGCCTTTGATCTTATTCACACAATCTAACACACAATGTAATTAATTTTTTTTCTTCTTAAGGATACAAATAGACATGTTTTCCTTAAGAATATCGCTCTCAATTGAAAAAAGAGACTAAGAAAAAGCTACTCATGCTTTGTATACTTTAGAAAACATGGGAGAAAAATTGAATCAGCAGAGGTCTTATACAGTGTCACTTCATATCACCAACTCTTCGAATTATCAGTTATTTATAAGCAAGATTCCAATGGTCATCTTGATCCTCCAATAGTCATATTTTCTCCTAGTTTTTCACAAGAACATGGAAACATGGAAATTTAACAATCATATCATAATAAAATGTATGAAATCATTTTATTTTACATCATTTTAGTGTAAAATTTCTCCCAATACAATTGAATATAGTTTTTCATATTTATATTTTAACCTTTAGTCAATCCGATGGATTTCCTTAAATATGTCATTACGATAATTTCTTTGAGTATGAATCCAATGTTTATTAGTACCGATGTCAAGTCCAATTATAGAAATTTTTTTAGTATGAATACAAGACATAAATTCCTAAATTCTATTGGATAAAGGTGAATTCGATCACTATCAGATCAATTATCATTATGATAATTGTAATGAATAACATGGGTTTGTATTCATAAATAAATTAAAACTATTTCTAAGTATGGTAAAGGAACATGTATTCTTTAAAAACATTATTAAAACACTTTTTACATAAAAGAGTTAGTAATTCAGTATTTAATAGAGTTTGGGATTTCCAAAACAAAAGTAATGGAAAGGTCGATAAGATAATTTTGACTCAATAATATCCCCCTTTTTAGAAAGTACAAATCAAAAGAGTTAAATAATAAATAACTTTGAAAAATATAAGTCTATTATCATCAAATTCTATCACATTTAGAATTTTGATAGAAATACTTATCTCCCCTTCAGTTTATAACTGATTTGAATGAAATGATGAATACAACTAACTCCCCCATAGTATAAGAAATACCCCTAAGGATTTTATTCTATTTTTTAAAGATATTTCTCTCCCGCATACTTAAACAACTCCCCTATCTATAAAATTGTCCCCCTTTGTATAAAATTTCTCCCCTTTATGATTTTAAAAATGTAATGAGGATGAGTACCTAAAAAGGGTTGGAGAAAAAATATATGATGGAATATAATAAAGTAATTGATCATCTAAAAATGGAAGAAAATTCAAACAATCAGAATTAAGAGACATTTAGAAAATTCATTATGAGATGAAAAAGGTCAAAATTGATGAAGTGTTTTACAAAAATAGTTATTTCAACAAGAGTTTGAAAAAAATAGTCTTTCTTCGGCATCAAAATCTCATGATTGTCTTCAAATGTTTGAGATCTTTTATATCCTCCATAGCACTATAATGAACTCTTTTAATGACCTATTTTTTTCCTAGATCATGTTACCTTTCCTCATTAATCTCAACATTTTTATCTTGTATGTGAATCTTTGTTTCTTGGTTCTTAAGTATTTAGAAAAACTCATTGTTCAGATTACTAAATTCCTCATTATGATTTTTAGTCTCCTTATTTGATCCTTGAAATACCTAATCTTTCTATTCAGTTCATTTACAGTTTTAATATGATTTTTAGATGTGTTTTTTAATTATTTCACAAAATTCACCGTTTTAATATTTTTTTATGATAAGTCATTGAATTATTTTGCAGATTTTTCCACGTTCTTCATTAATTCTTCAATTGATTGATAGTGTTCCTTTATCTCAACATCAAAATTATGTGGCCATTTCACTAGTTTGTTATAAGAATTATTGTGATCGTGACATCTTTCCTAAAAGATTTTTAATTCACCTTAATTATGGATAACTCTGTCACATAAAACTTTTACTGACTTTTATTTATGAATTTAAGTTTCTTGTACTAAATAAGTATTTTTTTCTAGCCTGGGAAAGTAAGTAATTGTTTTTTCAAGTCTCTATAAATCATTAGAAATATAATAAACTACTTGAACTATTATAGTATCCAATGAAACTAGAATTTAAATATCAGACACATTTTTATGACCTTTTCTGAATTCCACTTGAACACTTTTACCTTTTTCTTTATTTGACACTGATTCTTCAGTACTTTTTCCAGCCTGATTGATTTTATCATCAACATCAACATCTTTACTACATTATTCTATTGGATTATGATATGTTTCATCCTTCTTGGAGAAATATTTGACTGTTTGAATTGATGGGGATTTTTATTTCTCAATAATTACAAATTTCTCTTTTTTATTGCCCAATGAAGAAAATTGTTTTGAAGAAGATTGTGAAGTCCTTAAGGAAAAATTATTGAAAGGGAGATATTACTTATCAAGACTATTATTTTCATCATATTATACTTCTTTTTCTTCTTATTCTCCAAATTCTTATTCTTCTTCAATACCTTCACTTTCTATTTCTAGAATATCAATATTTAGAGCTCCTTCCTCCATTTATTTAATAAATTCTTCAAGTAGATTATTTTTTGATAATAATCAACATTACCAATTGGAAATGAATATTTAAACACCACAATAGCCTTTCCCTTGTCCACAACATCGTTATGGGAAACATATGTTTCTTGGAAATACAATCTAGCATCCATATTTGGTACAACAACAATTTAAAAAATGTCCTCTACTCCTTTAATTAATGAATCAACTAAATTAGCTCCTTGAAGTTTCTCATTTTTTTCATTTATATTTATTATTTTTTATAGTTTTAGCTCCAGGAATATTTAATCTTAAATATTCTGTTGGGTTGAGTCTGAAATGAGGATCCATTTCTTTTATTTTCAGATTTTTTCCTCCTCTATTATGTGGCTACTACATCAGAGACGTTATTTGGTTTCTTTTATTTTACTGGAAGATATTATCCCTTTCTCCTTTTCACAACCTTCTCATCTTTCTTTGAGTTTTTGGAAGGCTATTATTCTGATGAATAAGGATGAGTATTTTTTAAAAACATCATTAATTTTGTATCAAAGACATACTTTATACGTTTTATCGTGTCATCACTAATAAATGTAATCTTTTCTCTAACAACCCTATATTTCTTTTCAATGTTTAAATGATTCATACTAGTTTCAATAAACATTCTTAACAATGATGGAAACATTATAATTTGAGAATATATTGAATTGGATGTTATATTTTTGATTTGTAAAAGAACAAATCATTCCAAATTGATTTTCCTCATACTGACCAAGTAATCGAAAATGAAGATATCAGATACCTTAAAAGTATATGTATCTAACATTATTAGGATAATAAACCCTTCTATAAAAATGGTTAATACCCTATGATCCAGAATGATATGTTTAATATTTCTTGGTTCATCATATGATATATTTTTGAACAAGTTCTTTTCATCTTCTACTTTTTTAAACATACCCATGATCTTGGGTAGTTTGTGAGATGAAGAAAAAGAATCTACTTCATCTAAAATACCTAAAAAACCTATATCTTCACTATATTTCATCTTGTATCTTTTATCTTAGTTTTGGAATGATAACATATCTTTTCTAATTTCTTCAAATAATTTTACTTTGGCATAAAAATATATAAATAGATCCATGTAAAAAAAATCATAATCTGGAATTGTTTCTTCAACACATAATTATTTCCAAACATGTAAATATATTAATCTACTTAGAGATATATCATAATTATCTTAAAAAATATTTTGGTACAAACCATTCCAGGAAAACAAGACACTTGTTGTAATCCTTCATAGGGGACATCGTATTGAAACTTGAAACTGAGGATTCAGACATGAAGAATAAATAAGTCTGGGGGTCCTAAAAAAGGAAACAATTCATGGTAAAATACTTGAGATAACTTACGTTGGACACATTAGGGTGTCATCCTTTATATAAAAATTTTAGGTGATGGTTGGTCTTCTAAGAATATCTAATGATTGAGATTTTTTCCAACTAATCTCACGGTTGAAAAATTTTCTGACGAATGATTTTATATTAATTTTTGTTTGAGGTTTTATAAAACATTTTTTATCATATTGGTTGAATATTATTAAAAGAAATAAATAACAATAAACAATGATAAAACTAATCATAATATAATTTTTTTAAAGTATAAAAGAGATAAGAATACCTTTTAGATTGGAATCATGGATATTATAAATTTTCTTTATGGTTTTATAAAATAAAAAATTATGAATGTTTTTGAATTAATATAGTATTTTAATAAAATTTTTATACAAAAATTTTGAAAAGAAAAGATAAATACAGATAAATTTCAAATTTGATTTAATATATACATGACTCTAAAAAAATTATACAATTCCTGAGTCCAAATAATTTTAGTGAAAAAATTGATTCCACGTAATTTTAGAAGGAATTATGTGTATGAAAATTTCCATTATGATATAATTTTAGGAAAACTAAAATTTTGAGAAAATAAAACGTTTTGGAAAAGAACAATCATATATACCCCCCTATGAAAATGAGTAACTTAATATAAAGAGATAGTTTAAACAATAAGTAGATTTGAATGATTAATTTATAGTGACCATTCCTAGATTTTTTCTAGTGTATTAAAATTTATTAAAAGGTGAGGGTTTTGGAAAATATAAGTAAGTATTTCTTGAATTCCTATGAATTGTAAAATTATATCTTCTTTTATTATGTGATCTATAAGAAAGTGATGCCTAATATTTTTTGTGTTTTTTATGAGAGTGATGTGAAGGGTTATTACTTAAGGAAGTGTCCCTCGTTTTATCATAAAGTATTTTAGTTTTAGTAAAACTCATTCCAAAATCAGTGAGTGTGTGTTACCTCCACAACACTTGATCACAACAACTTCCAGCTGCCACACATCCGACTTCAACTGTGGAAATTGATAACTAGTTTTGTTTATTATAAGAACAAAAAACTAATGAATCTACTAATAAATAAAATGTTCTAAATGTACTTTTATTATCCATTATACAACCACCAACGTCATAATTTGAAAAACTTTTAAAATCAAAATCATTTTTGAAAAAATAAAAAATTCCAAAATCCTTAGTTCCTTTTAGATAATGAAAAATTAATTTTATATCTTTCATATGGGTTTCATTTGGATTAGCTTGATACCATGCAGATAATAATATAGAAAACATTATATATTTTTGACTACATGTTAAGTATAGTAAAATTCCAATCATACCTCTAAAAGTTGTTTGATTAACTGGTTTCCCAGTATTATCAAGATCAAGTGTATTTGAGGCACCGATGGGGGTAATAATACTTTTAGTGTTATCATATACATACATTTTAAGAATATATTTCATATAATTACCTTTAGATATATAAATTCCTTGTAATTTTTTAGAAATTTGAAAACTAAGAAAAAATGTTAACTCAAACCTCAGACTCATGTCAAAACCTAATTTTATAAGATTTACCAAGGAATCTGTTAGGGATTGCTGATTTGATCCAAACATAATGTCATTAACATATATTTTAAAAATCACAATATTTTATTAATTTTATTTATAAAAAGAGTTTGATTAGAAGTTCCCCTAACAAAATTTTTTGTAAGAAAAATCTTATTAATCTATCATACCAGGATATAGGGGTTTGTTTTAGTCTATATAAAGATTGGGTAAGTTTAAAAACATAATATGGAAGTTTTTTATTTTCAAAACTAGGGGGTTGTTCAAAAAAAACTTCCTCCTATACTTATCAATTAATAAAATCACACTTCACAACCATTTGAAAAAATATATAAATTAAAGAGTGTTGTAAGGGATAATAGAATATGAATAAATTCAAGTATATATATCAGTGTCTAGGTTTCTTCAAAATATATTCATTCTTGTTGATTGTAACCTTTATCAAAAATTGTTTCTTTATTTCTATTTATTATTCCATTTTCATTGAATTTATTCCTGAAAACCCATTTTAATCTAATTACTAATATTTCTTTAGGTCCTTCAGCCAAGGTCCAGACCTTATTCCTTTCAAATTCATTTATATCATCTTTCATGGAATTAATCCAATCTTCATCACCAAAAGCCTCATTAGGGCTCTTAGTTTCAAATTGGGAGATAAAAGAAATATATTCTACTTCATTTCTTAAAGAACTTCTAGTTCTAACTGGTTGATTCACATCTCTAATGATACTATTTCTAGGATGACTCCTAAGAAAAAATTGACTTGAATTTTGTAAAACCTTTTAATCAACATAAGGTATAAAATATTTCTAAGTAAATATTTCAAACACAATTTCTTGAGTATTTTTTGTCATAAGAATCATCCAATAATGGGTGTAAATCAGTTTTGGAAAATAAATTTGAGGTTGTTGGTTGGGTTTTTAAAAAACTAAGGGTTTGTTTCATAAAATTTAACTTGTATTATTTCATCAATAATACAAGATTTTTTATTAAAAACTCAGTATGACTTCAAAATAGTGGAATAATATATAAATATACCTTAATCATATTTGGGTTCAAATTTGTGAAAATTATCCTTAATATTCAAGATGAATACTTCGCATCCAAATAATTTGAAGTAATAAAATTTTGGTTTCCATCTTGTCCACAATTCATAAGGAGTTTTATTAATAAAATTTCAACTCAAAACTTGATTTATAGTAAAAACAGATATACTAACTTCTTCAACCCAAAAGTTTTTAGCCATTGAGTATTCACTCAACATGGTTCTTGTTATTTCTTGAAGAATACGATTCCTTATTTCAATAGCACCATTTTTTCGAGGAGTTATAAGAGCGAAAAAGTTATGTTTAATTACTTTTTTATGACAAAAAGTTTAAAAATATGAATTTACATATGCTTGGTAATAACATTACTCTTTCTCACATATATTGAGAGGGGAACAAGGTTGCAGATTTTTTGGCCTCCATGGCTGACCAAAGTTCCACAGACGCGCATATCTTCCGGATTAACAGTTTGAAGGAAAAATGTGTTGATTTAATCAGAGGGGATGCCCTTGGTCTGCATTACTTTAGACCTCCGTAGTCTTCTTTGTGTACTTTCTTCTTCTCTTAATAAAAAATTTACTTTGGATGGATGAATTTACATATTCTCCACTATGATCACTATGAATAGTTATCAAGGGAAGATTTTTCTCATTTTTAACCTTGGCTAAAAAATATATGAAATAAAAAAGTCTTAGATTTATTTTTTAGAAAATAAACGCATGTGTATATAGTGTAATAATTAACTAAAAAATACATAGTACTTGCTACCAATACTTCTAGTTTGTATAATACTAAAAATATCCATGTGCACTAACTATAAAGCATCAAAAGTCTAGACTTCACTAATATATTTAAAACTACACTTATGTTTCTTACCATATTGAGAAGGGTAAAAAACTTTTGAAGAATCAAATCTAAGTTCTGGTAGATCCTTAAAAAGTTTTTTTAATCAATTTACATAAGTTTATAAGGTTAGAATATCCTAAAATTAAGCTCCATAATGAATATTGATCTTCCATTGCACTAAGACAAGGTACCTCTTGGATTTTAAGGTCTTCTATGTTAAGTTTCTAAACATTGTCATGCCAATGGTAAGAAAGAATGAATTCATCCTTATAATTTCGTACTACACATTTATCAGTCCAAAAAAATCACAATGTAAACTTCATCACATAATTGATTTATTCTTATCAGGTTTCCCTTAAGGTATTTAATAAGTAAAACATTTGAAATTAAATCATTTCTAACCAGAACAATATTACCTATACTAATAATCTATCCTTGAGCATTATATTTGAAAGTAAAATTTCCATATTTCATCTTGATAATATTTTAAAATAAATATCTGTGTCTAGTAATTTGTCTAGAATACCCACTATCCATGTACCATGAATATTCGTTGTTGGTAATACCTATGTTTTTCTGAAAACAAAACAATCAGTCTTTCGGAACCCAAACCTTCATGGGTCCTAAAATATCAGTTAGTAAAATTTTTTGAATAGAAATTTGGTTTAAAAAATAATATTTTTAGAAACCTAATGATTTAATTTTATTTAATGAATTTTTTTATTCCAATGGCCTCCAATGGAATTTTGTACAAAAGGGTTCATTTTTTGATTAATGTAATTGTCAATAAAAATAGATTTTCTATTGGTATATTCCATTCCAGTACAATATTTATAATTTTTAGTTGTTTATACATTTTATGAAAAGTTTATTTATATATGGTAAATTTTGATTAATGTTTTTTAGAGAATAATTTTCATATTTTAGTTTTATAACTAATTTCTTATCCTTACTATCAATAGTTTTGGAATTGAGTTTTTCAAAACTAGTTTATAAACTATTATTTTTAGAAATTACTTTCTCAAAATATTTAGAAATGGTTTCATTTTAAAAATTGTATTTATCAAGATATTTTGATAGATATGATATTTGATTTGTTAAAATATAAATTTATGAATCATTTTTTTCATGTTTGGAAGTAGTCTTATCAATTTTTTTACAAACTTTATAGTTTTAATTTTATCAAAGTTTTGTTATGTGAGAATCCTCTCCATAAGAAGGTAAAGTATTATCATCACTAGATGAGGAGGATTTTTCATCTGAAGATAAATAATTCATCTCATCAGGATAATTTTAATTTAATGATATATTATTTAAGGAATTAGTTGTGTGTACCTTTTCTGTAAAATATTAATTTTTAATAGGTGATCTAGCAATAATACCAATATTAATCTGGTATGAAATTTCATTATCTAAGGAATTGTTTGAAGAGTTTCCATCACTTTCACTCCAAGTGTTAGTAGATTTAATAACATTATTACTTTTTGACTTACAAAATTTATTCTGATTCCTATAATAATGTCTATCATTCCAGTCTTTTCTTTTTAACTTGGGATGGTTAGGTCAAATATGATGAGCTATTTTTCAATCATAACAAGTAACTTCAAAATATTTCTTTCCATTCTTTTCCTTTTCAATTTTCTTGCAATGATACTGAAAATACTTTTTACCAACAATCTTATTCTTTATTTGAGAAAGATTAGCTAATTTATTCTCAGAATGTTCATAATCACTTGAATTATATTAAACAATAACTTTCATATTCATTTTCAACTTAAAAACTTTATCACGAGTCTGATATTTTATCAAGTTTTAATTAGTAGTAAAAGAAACTCCATAATTATTTTTGTTTACTTTTTTCTGCATCTCTTTTCAACCTACCCTCATATTGAAAAAGGGATCCAAATAAATCGTCAAGAGTGAGATTTTTTATTTTCCTTGATCCATCATCATCTGTTTTATTATATTCCCACTCATTGGGAATGATATCAATTATATTTTCAACAGAGTCTTCACATTCTAATCCTTTTACTCCCATATATTGTATACTATTGACTATTATTAAAAACCCTTGTTGTACCTTTTCAATAGGTTTATCAAAATAGAATTAAAATGCTTGATAGTTAGCTATAAGAATTTATCTTCTATTTTTAAAAACCTTTGATGTTACAAAATGAGTAATACCTAATTTATTTGAGATAGAAGCTTCATAAGAAGAAATATGACTATAAATACATCTGTTCATAGAACATATTAAAGAGTTTCTAACTCTGTAATTCAATTGATACTCTTGATTTTCCAAATTTTTAAAAGAATTCAACACATTTTCAGGGATCTTGTAATCTCAAGTTAACATGAATAAATTGTTAACTCAATTATTTATAATTAATGTCTTCATTCTATCTCACCAATATTCATAATCGACTATATAAAAAATAAGGGGTCTTTTTTGATTGAGTTTATATATTTAACCGACATTGAGTCCTTCCATATTTAAAACAAATACAAAAATTATATTCCACAATACACGTTAGTGTAACAAGAATTTATAAACAAGATTTTTATTAGAAAAATTAACTAACATATAAATTTAAAGAGAAGATAAAAAATTTTAGATAGTATTTGAGAAATGGAAACCTACACTGATACCAATTGTTGTATCATAATGTATATGGATACGGATAAATACAAGTGGGTAAATTTAAGGTTTAAAAACATTATTTATTACCCTTAAAAGAAACTTAATTTAATAAGTTTGAAAAAATAGTATTCAAAAAACATCTTAAGTATTTAAATAGTAATCAGATTTGGCCCTTTTATTCGATAAAAGGAATATCGTAATCAAGTAGACTTCGATATATAAGTCATGGGTCATAAAGATAAATTAATTCTATCTTAATGGAATATAAAATCATATTTAGTAAGAAGTGGTAATGTAAAAAAAAGTTTAATCATATTCATGAATACAAAAATAATTGTAATTACAAAGGTTACGCTATATCAGAGTAATAAAAAAGTAATGATTCTATCTTAAAGCATAAAAAATCATAATTAGGATGATATCATATTCATATAATAATATAGATTAAAAAATTGTATTATTATTAATGATATTATGATAAAAATATACATATATAAAGATGAATTTAAAAATATCACTTTCTATAATAATTGTAGTGGAAATAAAAGACAAGTAATAAAACAAGTGAAAAAATGAATTGACTTATTTTAACCCAACAAATGGGTTATACAATAACCTAGGTTAAATAAACCTATTTTATACTTACAATAAATTATGTCTATCCCTTACTGAGAAAATCCATCGATACGATGATCGTTTTGTCTCACTATACCTATGAGCCATCGATAAGATGATCAGATTTGATGTCTACCAGTCCTCAATAACCCTCGATCCAATGGATTAGATTCTGTCTTTATATCCTTGAAAGACCTTTATCATGAAAATCATATATCTATCTTCTTAGCCTTGAAATCCCTTGATCATATTGGCACAATCAGATACACAAAGCAATTACAAAATAAATTATTAATGAGACAACAAGACAAGGTTTCTTTAAGAACGAATCTCTATAAAGGAATATAAGATACTAAGAATATTATTTTCATACATTGTATACTTTAGAAAATTTTAGAGAAAAATCAAATCCAGAGTGCTCTCGCATTGTTTCACTTCATATCACCAACTCTTCGATTGATTAGGTATTTATAGGAATGCTTACAATGATCATCTTGATCTTCCAACAATCATATTTTCTCTGAGTTTCTCGAAAGTACTTGGAAACCTGGAACTTATACTATCATATAATAATAAAATGTATGCCATCATTTTAGTGTAAAAGGTATTCCAATAAAATAAAATATAGTTTTTAATATTTAGATTTTAACCATTAGTCAATCCGATGGATTTCCTTAAATATTTCTTTACAATAATTTCTATGAGTATGAATCCAATGTTCATTAGTTCCATTGTCATGTCAGATTATAATAACTTTTTTCAGTATGAAGACAAGACAAAAAGTCTTAAATTCAATTTAAGAAAGGTGAATCTGATCACTATCAGATCTATTATTATTATGATAATTGTAATGAATAAAGTTGGTTTATATTCATAAATAATTTTAAATTATTTCTATGTATGGTAAAAGAAAAGGTTTTATTTAAAAACATTCTTAAAACACTTTGTATAATAATGAGTTATTAATTAAGTATTTAAGAAAGAGTTTGTGATTTCCAAAAAAATAGGAATGAAAAAGTCAAAAAGATACTTTTGAATAAAAAATGTTGTCTTTGGGTACATATCACAAATAATTCAATGGTGGGTGTATCATGATTTCTTTTGAAGAGTTTTCAAGAACACTCTCAAATTAATATATATAACTAAGTGAAACATAGTGGCTTACCTAGGTCGTTATCTTAAGGAGCTATTGTTGTCAAGAACCCATTTCATAAAAATTACTTTTGTATATATTTTTAATGAAATAAAATAAAGAGAAATGATATTTTAGAACTGCATATGAAAAAATAAAACTAAACATGAAAATGAAATGAAAATATAATGAATACAAAAAAATGATGTTAGATATAAAGGAGACATTCCTAAGAGAATCAACCTGAGTGAAACTTCATCATCTCTTTATTAGTTTCAAATTTACTTAATGAACATTATCCATCATACAATTGAAAATACTTCTATTCATATTTGTTTAAATATATGGTACTCTCAATGATCATTGAGAGACCGCACATCCATCTCCTTGATCGAGGGAAAATATTTTAGATGTGAAAGCTAAACCTTAGGTGGAAAGTAGAGACACAAAGGCACCTTACCCACTAAGACCCCATTAGTATAAGTCTAAGAAAATAAGAAATATTAAAAATGATAGATCATAATCTTATGTTCAACACCGGATTACTCCCTTGAGAATTTCCTTGGGTTGGATAATCATGATCATGAGCATAATAGTTCACAGTGGAGAATATCGGAGTGAAAACACAAAAGATAAAAATATGAGGTAAAGAGATAAAGAATAAAATCAACATATTCTAAAAAGTAAGAATAATATTATAATAAAAATAAAACTAAAAAAACTATATAAATTTTCCAACAAAGACTACCCCTATGTTTCCTATACTTTGAGAAAAAGGCATACATTTTTATAGGGAAAGGGGAGAAAGTTCTAGCCCCAAATCTATCCTTAAAATTATTTCACATGGATGACCCATTAAATGATAGAATTTGGGAACTATGTTTTCATTAAAGTTGTTCAAATATATCCAGTCTATTGGAACACAAAATTTGGGCTTTATTGGACACTTGTGGAGGGAGATAAATCTTATTTACTCTGAATATTTGATCTGACCATTCTGACTATTCGTATTCAATACAGCAAGTTCCTAGGAATTACTAGCCTTGAAAATAAAATAATAAGGCTTGGAAATATTAATAAAACTTATAAATATGAATTTATTATTTTAAAATGTTGAATTTAATCTCATTTGGTTTTTCTATTTATGGTATGTGTTCTCAGAAATAAAATTCTCTAGATTTATGTACATATTTCAAGACTGGACTTGTAAGCTATATTTGGGTCTTCAAATGGTGAATTGGTCATTTGTTAATGAAGGATAAAATCAAGAAAATAGAACATATAAAACTATAAAGGAATAATTTCTCAATTTGGATCAATGTACAAAATTTTATGATTGAATCATTGAAATAAATTAAAACTTTTAAATCCCTAAATAATCCATTTTTACAATTAAGTAAACAAATGATTCAAAAACATAAAATGTGACAATTTACCTTCAAATAAAACTTTAATGGGATAAAAACACAGAAATTATGAATAAAATAATTTAAAATATTTTCTCTATCAATTCCCCCACACTTAAACATTTCACTCTTGGGCAATCATCTTACACCAAGTTCAAAACAAACTTCTCAAAGTATAAATGACAACACAATTCTATTGTCATTTCAAAGAAAATACCATGCCTCCTACATGGATAAAAATATTCTAACTCCTCTAAAATAATATAAATCCATTCAATTTCATGTTAATCGTAACATGAATGTAGTACCTACATCGGAAAAATATTTCTCTCTCATTCAATGATTTTTAATGTGGAGTTTTTTCTCATTATCAAGAACTAGTGTGATCTATATATGTTTGCTAGCCTCCTATTATCTCCACTTCATAGAGTCAAAAATCATTTAATTAGGAGTAATTTTTCATGGTTTTTTATTAGGATAAGGGTTGGATGGTTTTAAATGTAAAAACATCTAAGGTAGAATCAGGAGGGTTAATCTCTAAAGTGAAGTAAATGTGTGAAAAAAGTTTTTCTCAAGAATGGTATGCTCCTCAATCAGATCAAAAATGATTCACAACCAAAAACATATTTAATTAGTAATTTTGCACATGTAATTTTATCATTAAGGATAAATTTATTCCCTCTTTTCCCCATTTGGAACATTGTTTCAGCATGAATTCAGATATGGATTTCTCTTTAGAATCATGTTTTTGATGAAAAGGGAGGAAACATTTGGTCTTCAAAAAAATGGTGAACACCGAGAAAAAATTTGTAATGATAGTTTGGGCCACCCATACATCTTTATATAATGAAATTTCTTCCTCCCAAGTAACAATAAATATGTAAACACATTAAATTCATCTCAAATGGATTCTTCAAGAAAAAAAAAATACAGCTGATCTTCTCCCTCCCCCACACTTGAGTAAAAACAATTATCATAAATTTAAGATCTAGAGGAGGTTGTAAAGGGGTAAATGTCTTGAAATTTGGTTATCTAATAAGGTATTTATTGGATTATGGGGGATTAATAAAGGTTATAGGAAAAGGTAGGCCAAAATAATAGTTTAATGCAAAAGGGCATTCAAAGTGATTCCTTAATCATACATAACACATTCCATGAACTCTAACATATTTGAAAAAGATAAAAATATATATTTATGGGAAAAAAGATGTATAAACACTCTAAATAAAAATATAAATGTAAGAATATTTCAAACAGGTTTATAAACCATTTGAGTTGGGAAACATTTTAAATTCATATAGTACTAGTGCACATGAGTTTCAAAATCAATCAAGCTTCCTCAAATGAAAAGATTGAAAATCAGAAAACAAAAACCATTAATATATCATTTAAATCCTTAAATAATAAAATTATTAAATGTTACAAATATACCAAGATGTTTTGAATTTTCAAAATCATTTGATTCAGCATAAGATTTCTAAAAACACACCAAAAAAATGAAAAGGAAACATGAAAAATTCAGAAAAAAAGATATGAAAAACAAAATAAAAGAACACAAAAAATTCCTAAAATAGTTTTACATAACTCCACCACAATTATTAAAATTACTACCTTAATTTCAGCTAAAATAAGATCAATAAAATTTTCATGTAGAATTTATATTGGGAAGCAAACAAAATAATGAAAAGGAAAGATACAACCTGATTTATTTTTTTTGTGGCATCCTTGAGTTAAGCTCTTAGCTGCTACCACTTTTTAAACTAAAAGAAATAAATTAAAAGACATAATAAAAAAAATAAAAATAATTATAAATAGGATAGAAAATAGTTAATTCACAGTTTTACACCCATGTAAGTGCTAGGTTTTTACTTCCCATAGTCGGGAAGTTGCAATGAGTTATCCCCAATTAGAAGGTGGATGTGGTTTCTTTGAGATAAACCACCACATGTGACTTGTTCCAGTGTACATAGGTTAAGATAGATATTGGAGAACCACAAATAAGATAATAAAGTTTCTGAATCCCAATAAATAATGATATAATTTTAGCTCTAGAGTAGGAGGGAAAATAAAATCGGGATGATCCCTGTGAATTTTCATTGTGTCCTCCTCTGTATGGTATACAAGTTATTGTATAGGAGGCAGTTGCAGCACATGATTATACAACTCCTCTTATTCAATCACCATAATTTGGTTAATATCTTCCTTATCATCCAAGTTCTGATCTATTTGTGTTATGTTAGAGATTTCAGGAATGGAAAAGTCAGAAAACAATTCAACATGAATAAGATTAAAACATGGTGAATCAATTAAGAAATCTTCCCTTTTATGTATGTAAGATAGAAAATTGATCTCTTATAGAAGCACCATTGGAAACTCAATCTTGGTAGGTGCATATTTATTTTAATCTTACAAAGAAATATAGAGGTGGAATGGTGCTGATTGTTCTTTAATATGGACAAGAAGATCAAGTTTTAGGATATCTTCTGTAAAGTTATTCTAGGATTTTTCTAAAAATTGTTGATCTCCTATAAGTGCATCAACTAGAATGTAAACTTCTAGGACCTCCTCATGAAATGGTTGAGTATGATATGATATTATTAAATCCTTTATTATATCATTCTCACCTTCCATATGTTCTTTAATATAAAAATTGATCGGTGAAATCTCTTCCACCACTCGTTTTAATTTAGGTTCATGTTCAGGTTCAGGTTTCAGCTCATATTTCTCTTAACATGAATGTATGTATTAAAATATCAACTATATTTGGATCTCCAATTATTCCAATACATCACTAATAATCTGATACATGTAATAAATATCAATTTAAACTTATTATAGAACTTGATATTTGTTATTCTATATAGAATAATTCGAATTTAAATTCATTATAAATAAAAATATTTTTTTAGTGTTATTCAAATTTATAATTTTTTGTGTTTTTTAATTAAAGGAAGGAAAAGAAATTAAAAAATATGAATAAAAATAGTGTGTGAAGACCACTTGTCTCCTCAAAAATAATTCAAATTTTATGTGGCATTGTCGTGCACGCTCTCAAATTAATATTTATAACTAAGTGCAACACAGTGGCTGACCTAGGTCGTTCTCTTGAGAAGTTGTTGTAGTCAAGAACCCATAACATATAAATAATTTTATTTATTTATTTAATGAAATTAAATGAAGATAAATTATATTTTATAATTTAATATTTAAAATTAAAATTAAACTTGCAAATTAAATGCAAACAGAATGAATGCAAACAAAATGATGTTAGACAGAAAGGAGACATTCCTGAGAGAATAACCCCGAGTGAACATTCATCATCTCTTTATTAGTTTCAAATTTAGATAATAAACCTGCTCTATAGTACAGATGAAAATCCTCCTTTGAATATGGTTGTGAATATCTAGTAATCTCAATGATCACCGAGAGACCGCACATCCACATCCTTGATCGAGCGAAAATATTGCAGAACTGAAAGCTAAACCTCAAGTGGAAAGTGGAGATACAAAGGCACCATACCCACTAAGACCCCCCTCAGTATAAATATAAGAAAATAGTAAACATTACTAATGATATATCATAAACTTGGGTTTGACATTAGATTACTCCCCTAGGAACTTCCTTGTCTTAGCTGCTCAGGATCATGAGCATAAGAGTTCACAGTGGAGAAGATCATAGTGAAAACAAAAAAGATAAAAATATGAGATAATGAGATTAAGAATAAAATTAACATATAATAAAAAGGAAGAATAATGTAATAATAGAAATGGAACTACAAAACTACTGAAAATATACAACAAATGCTAACCCTAAGTTGCCAACACTTTGAAAAAAATGAGTAAATTTTATACAGAAAGGGGAGAAAGTTTTGGCTCCAAATCTGTCGTCCAAATTATTATTCATGGATGGCCCATTAAATGACCGAATTTGGGAAGTGTGTATTCTTGAAATTTATGACGATATATATTATCTATCGTCCCAAAAATAGTTGGTATTTTTTGTACATGTTTGTATGGAGATAAATCTGGTTTACTCAGGATATTTAATCTTTCTATTCTGACTATTTGTATTCCAATTCAGTGAGTTTCCATGCATTAATGGCCCTAAAAATGAAAGAATCAGGATCATTCATATCAATTAATGTTATTAATAAAAATTTATTATTTTAAAATGTTTAATTTCATCTCATTTGGTTAGACCATTTATGTGATATGGTCCCATCAATAAAATTCTCCAGATCTATGCATAGATTTAGAGGCTTTAATTGTGATCTGGATTTGGGCCTTCAAATGGTTGATTGAGATTTGGGTCATTTTAGATAAAATGAATTCCATCAAACATAGAAACCTATAAAAGAATAATTTTTCAATTTATATCATCTTATAAATGGTTGTGGACGAATCATTGAAACAAATTAAAACTATTAAATTCCAAAAATAATCCATTTTTGCAATTAAGCTAAAAAATGCTTCAAAAACATAAAATTTGACAATTTCCCTTGAAAAAACACATTAGTGGGACTAAAAACAGCTAAATTCATAATAAAATAGTTTAAAATATTTTATATATCAATTTCAAATCAATACGAGGTTATTTTCTATGTTTTTTACCATTACATACACATTTTAGTGTATTATAACACTAAAAATGAATTTACAGGCATCTGAGAAAAATTGTATCTCAGATTGATGTGTTTTCAGTTCCTAAATTTCAAAAATAAATCTTCAGACATTTTCCTATTAATTCAAGGCCTTCTTAAATTTTTTCCTAGTTTTTACCCCCCAACTCACGCTTTTAAAGACTGTGGTATGTTTTAATATTGTTTATTGAGCCATTCTGATAACAACACATGTCATATGGATGTGGTGTCTATGAATACACATAAAAAGTAATTCAACAGTGGGTTTCCATGATTTAACATAAATATAAGGACATTTTATTTGATTTTGATCATTACATGATCATTTTAGTTTCATTTTAGTTTAAAACTTTAGTCACATTTTAAAAACCAATAAAATTATCTTGGATTGTTTTTGAAAACTTATGAAAATGATATATAATTCATTCTTGGAGTGTTGTAAGTGACCGAACTTCAATTGATTACATGAAGTGGGTAATATGAATTGAAGTGTTTGTTTTTAATATAAGTTCCATTTTACATTAAAACACATTTCACATATCCAAAACCATGAAAAAAGCTCAGATTTTTTTCAAAATTTATGAAAATGATACAAATTTTTTTTTCCATGTAAGAATTCAGCGAGCATCAATATGACCCATGATGTGATCAGTATGACTCAAAGTAAATTTTTTAAATATAACAGTGTCATTTTAGTTTTATTCATGGTAGTTTTATGTGTTATTTGAAAATGTTTTAAAGATCTATGAAGTTTAGAATTTACCTTGATATGATGTGCTATAAGGCTGGAAATTTCCTCAAGGATCGTTCCTTTCATCCTATGAAATATTAAATTCTAATTTTTTTTCTATTATCAAGAACCACTAATCCTCTTTTTTCCTATAAGAGTCTTCTCCTAGAACTTTTTCTTTTAACCATAAAATTTCACATTGGGATTCCTGATAAACATAATTACTCGATCCCCCACTTGGTGTAACTATAAATGATGATGATTCCCTACCAATGATAGTTGATGGAGTAAAACCATAACCCATCCCCCATACATGCATGTGATGCTCTTTCCCTAGAAGTATTGCAACTGCATTATTCTCAGAAACTGATAATGATTATTAAGGGTTCACATCCCAAGCTTATTGAATTTTCACATATTAATACAACAATATTAACAATATTTTTTTGTTTATTATAAATTCATAATATTATCTAATTCATAAATATTTCATTAAAATTTAATGTTATTTCATTACTTTAAAAACATAATAAATAAAAAATATAATATAACAACAAATAATATGTAAAATCAATTAATTGGAGATGGATACATGATCAAACAGTACCAATAGAGCTAATTTACACTCTTTTATCAATGTATATGACCCTATTTAATTTTTTTTAAGTCATGTTTATTGTTATAATTTGTTTTTCATTATTATGTTTTTATAGTAATGAAATAACATTAAATCGTAATGAAATGTAAGTACTCAAATGTATTTAGTTGGTTCATTCACAAAACAGTCGTCAGGTTTCTGTGAACATTAAGCCACATCTCTATCTATCCAATTAGGTGACCTAATTTATTATCCATTATAATAAAATATATAAAATTTAGAAAGAGACCTTGAGTTATTATAAAATAATTTAAATATTAATAGATAAAATACAACCAAGTTTTTTTTATTTTTCTTAGTAATATTTGAGACCTAGTGATAGGAAGAATGCCTCACTTCTCAAGATTCACAATATTTGTTAGATAATTCTTATAAAAAATAGAAACATTGATAAAAATTATAATTTTATTATGTTGATGTTTGTGACACCCCAGAACATATTCAATTTCGTGTAACCAAACCCAGTTGACCAAATAGCCTCATGCCCCCCCCCTCGTACGCCAGAGGCTACCGACTAGTAGTGAGGGCCTACAATGTGTCCACAAGGAGACTACTCCCTCAGGTTAGAGTAGATCACAATGGTGAAAATGATAATTAAACAAAATAAGAGTAATACTAATGAATATGGAAGTGGAAAGAAGCATTAAATAATAACCAAAATCTATAAATTGTATCATATAAAAAAGATGATGTCATGTATCTAAAAAAAGTAAAGAAAGTATACATGGAAGTAGGTAGACTATACAATACCCGATATAAAATAGAATCAAAAATTATAAAAACTATCCAAGCATCCTGAAAACTAGCCTGGTCATCTTCTACTAAGATCCCATTCTAATGTAAGAAGTGAGGTGCCCAAAGTGAGAAACTTCCCTTTTTCTACACCAATGATCATATAATATTCCCATGTTTCAACAGTGGATCATATATGGTGTGAGATAAACTCAATAATCTACCACTAATGACATCTATAAAAATAAATTATTTGATTATAAACTATAACAATGTGCATGTATATAAAATTAAAGAAATACTAAATTAAACAACCCACACCTTATTTAGCCTCAGCTATAAATATCTCTGAACATGTGATAATTTAATTATTAGGCATGAAATTTTATATTAATGATATCATATGAGAAGGTTTCGGTAGTACTATAAAGGATACTGATAATAACAAAGGATCTAAGGTGAAACCAAGGCATCCTTGACCTCAAGGGTAAAGCCAACTCATAATAGTAACTCATGCAGTCATGGTATTAGGTTATGAGTATAATACAAGGGTTACACCCAAGGAATAATACTATAAAATAGTGAAAATGAGTATATGTTTTTCATCCATAGTAATCTTGAGCTATCCATAACTTGTCCCAATGGGGTGAATCCATGGTACCACATGTTCATTGACATAAATATGAATCCAAGGAGTGTATCTAAGGAATTCTAATGTCTAAAAAAGAGTTAGGTTAATCTTTGGTACATCAATAAATAATTCATGTGATATGATAATTACCAGATTCCATGGTGGGTATCTCCCACGGTAATCGACTTAATGAATCAGAATGACATACTTTGAGTGCTTAAGGAATTCCCTCAGGAATCTAATCAGGCTAAAGTCTGACTATTCCTATAACTATGAAAAGTTCCATACACAATATAAATGATCTACTCATTTAATTTACATAAATAATTCATCATAGGATTTTTCATACTCATTCCATTTAAAAATTTATTTGGTTCATTCCATTAACTTTCATCACACACGATAATGTGAAATAAGGACATGAAACCAACAATAAAATAAATCAATAGGGATAAATTACAAGTTATATATATACATATAAATTCAATAATATAAATTTAAATATTTATTTATTATGAATAAAAATTTAACCTATTAATGGTCAAGTAAAATGCACCCAAACGATGTCTCAGGTAATCCCAACATGGGTCACTAAAGGCATAACAAAAAACACACCCTAATAGGGGTGGTTGAAATTGATGTATCAACTTAAAATGATGTAAATTTGTGTTAGTAGGGTCTTAAAACATAACCTAGATAGCTTAAATTAAAGAAGATGAATTTTTAGGAGTAATGGCCAGTGAAACAGGCATGTGAACCACAAAAAAAATTTATAAATGGTTAGACTTTGAGGGAAAATTCATTTAAAACATACCTTATGCCTATATTAATATCCTTATCCAGTATATTACATTCATTTTTTGTGGATATAAAGAAAATATAATAATATATGAACACCCTAAAAATAGGGCATACAAGCTTACAAAAAAATAACTATGTGGAGTGCAAGTCAAATGAAAAATGTAGCTAAAGGAATGAATAGATTATTAGAGCACTTCCAATGTAACAAATGACAGTCCAATCAGAGGTTCTATGGAATAATGGGATCCAATACTAACTTTATAATCAAAAGGGGATCTTCATTATGAGGTTATTTTGTGCAAGAGAAAGATAGGATTGAGGTGTGGAAAAATAAATTATGTTCTCCCCCTTTTTTAAAAAACCCAAGAAATATACATGATGTGTAAATAATAAAAGTCATGTATTACTCAGGTTAGGGTTCTTTTTTAGAAAAATTCATGACATTAATTGAAAATAAATTCCACGAATTGAATTTATAATTTCTATTTCCTTCACACTGTATATTTTGGCTGCAGCCAGCTGTGGACCCCCTTCCACCCTTCTTCCCAAAAACAAATATCCTAACTGACCCAAAGGAATGATTACCAGGGGTAAGAGTTAAAGAAAAAAATCAAAACGTTTAAAAAAAAATTAAATATCCAAACCTCATAGTAATACCAAGATCTTATGATTTTCCCCCTTAAAGAAACTTATCCATAAGTTTCCCTTCCAAGGGTGGTAAAGCTTCATCTGAGAACAACTCCAACGCCTGAGCACATACATCACCATCTCTATCTTGTGTCTCATCATGTACACGATCATGCTACCATAAAAACCATACCATAGGGGAAGACTTACCACAAAGATATTTATTTCTTCGATAAATGATGAAAAAGGGATACTCCTAAAAAGAAACATTTTCATCCAATTCAACATCCTCAGGATAAAAAGTATGAGATGGTTTGGCATGGTAATGTTGAATCTATGAAATGTAAAAGACGTTGTGAATCGAGAAATGTCTCTGAAAAAATAGAAACTAATAGGATATCATCCTTACTCTATCCAATATCTCAAAAGGCCCAAAAAATTAGGTGACAACTTTCATTGACTCTGTATACATATATGATTAATAATGGGTGTTACTCACAAGAAAACACAATCCCTAACCTCAAACTATAAGGGTCTTAAATGATGATAAACATTCAATTTTTTTCTTTAATGAGAAGTATCCATACTCTTTATGATAAATTGAACATATTCTAAAGTATCCTATATGATATGAGGACCTAGTAGAAATTCCTCCCCAAACTCTAGCTATAAAAAGGTGAACATAATGTATTACCATTAACGACTCATATTGATCCATATAAACTATTTCCTAAAAGATTTTATTATAGGTAAACTTGATTACATGAATATGTTCCTCATAATAACTCGTAAAATAAAGGTTACATGATCAAATAATTCCCTCTAAAATTTTTATATTCTGTTCAGATTTTCCATCAATCTGAGGATGAAAAGATGTGGTCAGAATCACTTGTGTACCCTAATCCTTATAAAACCCTCTCTAGAACCTTGATGTGAAACGATTGTCCCTATTTGAAATGATAGAAGGAGGGACCCTGTCTAGGTATAAAGTCTCATAGACATACAATATTCCCAACTCATCAACTAAGAATGTCTATTGAATAGGAAGTAAGTTGGATAGATTCTCCAATCGATCCATGTATACTCAAATTGAGTATCTACCTTGAAGAATCCTCAGAAAACTCGTCGCAAAATATATTGTGACATTATCCCATTTCCATTTTGAAATTGTAAGTATATGTACCAATCTAGTAGTCCACTGGTGGTCCACCTTCACCCACTGAAAGGGGAAAATAATACTGATTAAAAACATGATCTGACAGTTTATCTAAGGACCCCGATACTTATGGCACATATCATGGTGCATATTGGAGATACCTAGGTTTACAACCCATTGAGAAACATGAGATTATCACATCACTTCCTCTCACATGTATTTAAGAACCCAAATACACCATCTATTCATTAGATTCCATCTCCATTGATGGAACAATTTGAAGGAAATCCATACCTAAAATAATCTCTTGCAGAAGAAAACCTTCATGGTCTGAAAACTGTATTCTATTCACCCAATCAATAAGTGAAGAGGTAACTGCTAAGGATGCAAGAAAAGGATTCTTGTTAATCTCTTTAAAATCTATATTCAACTCAAAAAAGAGGTCTATCAACCTATATTCATCACTAGCTTCCAAAATTACTTGTGCCTGAGTTTTATAGCTCAGCGCATAAACTACCTCATTTCCATCAACATATAAGAAATATCAAAGTCAATATAATGAAGGTATTCAACCAATATTAATTGTATGAGATTCAAGTCACACTATGTAAATTTATATTTGGAAATATTGTGATTTATAAATAGCACAATGTACTCCCCCATAATATAATGTCTCCAGTAGCGCAAGGCATGAATGACCCGAACAAGATTGTGGCCATGAATAAAGTAATTACTTTTTTTTGAGGTCTCAACTAATGAGACCCGTATGCAATGACTCAACCCCCCTGCATCAGTACTACACCTAGTCCAATATTTGAATTATCATAGAACATTTTAATACCCATTACTAGGATCTGGATGAGTCAAGACCAATGTTCAAGTTAGTATTCCATTCATCTCCTTAAAGGCCTTTAGACCACAAGAACATCATGCCCTTCTTAGTTATACTAGTAATAGGTATCACAAGGCATGATAATTTTTGAATAAAACATCAGTAACATTAATCCTACCCTAGGAAAATCCATATATCAAACTAATTCTTGGGATGATCTCAAGATATAAAAATAATAACCTTCTCTGGGTCAAATGATAATACCAATTATAAGATAAAATGACCCAAAAAGTGAACATTGTCAATCTAGAAGTGGAACTTTTTGAGCTTGGTATATAATTTATTCTCTCTTAGTATAGTCAATATGAACTCATTATGTTGGGAATGACCACATTGAGTATGAGAATACACTAAGATTACATCAACATAAACCATGATTGAAGAATCCAACTAGAGGTGAAAAAACCTATTCATAAATGCCATGAAATCATCATGCATGTTTTTTTAGACAGAATAATATTACCAGATAATCATATAAACCATACATACATAGAAAAGTCATACTTTGTATATATGGTGTCTTGACTCCCACTTGATGATAGCCTTGTATCATGTTATTCTTTGAGAGCACTCTAGATCCTTTGATCTCATTAGTGAGATCATCTATTTGAGGAAAAAGATACATGTTCTTAATTGAAATCTTGTTTAACCAACAATAATCCATGCATAGAATAAGGGTTATATCTAAATTCATGGAAAAAGGACAAGTGAACCCTAAGAAGAAGTACTAGGTTGAATAAAACACTTGGATTCCAAATCCTCTAATTATCAATTGAGCTCCTAGAACTCAGTAGGTGAAATCATGTATAAAGGAATATATACTAATGTTGCTTTTGGAATGAGGTCGATTGTAAAATCTACTTATCCCTCATGAGGTATCCCAGAGAATTAATCTAGGAAAACATCCCTAAAATGATCTACCACCATAGAAAAATCAACATGACGTATTCCCTACTCCTCTATATGAAGGATAAAAGTATGGTATATCACTCTATGAAACCCACATTTTTATTTTCGATAACTACTTTCCTAGACACCCCACTCATCCTCTTGAAGATAAGTATCACCCTATGGTGATTTAAATGATACCCTATAGCATTAGCTGTCAACATAGGAATTATAGGGGACCAACCAGTCCATCCCATGAATGTCCACAAAACCCGTCATCTTGAGGAAGAAGAGGTCACATAAAAAGAAAAAACTACCTAACTCAAAGGTATTATCCATTCATTAGTGTATACCCTCTCTTTTAACACCAAATGGCGTGTTAAAGGACATAACCCCACAATAGTACAAAACATTAATACCAATACTTTCCATGATTGAAACAAAAATAGAGTGTGAAGCACCTATATAAAAAAGTAGAAATGATAGTATAAGATACTAGAATAATACCTTGTACAATAGATGGTTTGACACTTTGTTCCTTAGGTATCTGCTATAATCCATGCAATTGGTACGATCCAAGGGCCTAAGCTAGAGTTAGACTTCCCTAAGTAGGTCCACTATATTGGTGCTGGTAATCAAATGCTTGGGTACATTGACCATGACCTCCTCCTCACCCTATTCTTTCTGTGCTACTCCAACTTCTAGAATGAAAAAAAGTCACAGATCCTTATCCTAAATGTGGATCTGGAACAAGTCATATTCTTCTATAACTAGGTTGAAAGTTCAAAAAAAACCTTTGGCGATGATTCATATGTCTGCAAGCATGGAACTCCATCGGGTCTCTATCAAACTATAGATTCACATGACCCTACCATTCACACTAATGGAATATAATAATGTTTCCAATGTGGATACTCTAGCCACAACTTCTCTAATAACAATCGTTAAAATGATGATTCCATCTACTTAAAGAAGTACTACCTAGTCTCATCATTTACCCTTTGAGCCTATTACTACCAGCTTTTCTTAAGTTTCACTTAGTGATAAGATCTTTTTTCACAATATTTTATATATTATATAGGACAAATAAATTAACCTAAGTGTTCATCTATGTTAATATTTAAAAAAATCTTCCACTACTCATGAGAAACACCTTCAGGCACATTATCAAATATTTTTGATGAGCTCAAAGATATGTCATTAAACTCATTCCATAATATCCATTTAAAATATCAACATTTTTGTCTAAATTTTGCAGAGTCCATGGATTTGGAATGGATTTTATGCCTAAAAATGACAAAAAATCAAGAAATAAATAACATAACACTTTATAAGTATATTTTTTATTTTATGAATGTATTTTAAATTAATCTTCAATAATTATTAAATTATTATTACCCTTGGTTAAAAAATATATCATTTTCCATGTTATGGGAATATACCTCAAATATTTATAATTAAGCGGAAATATCACCCTCTTATAAGTAATCTCCTCAATAATATGTCCATAGATTCTAATAGCATCACCCGTTGTCACCCCGAACTCATCAAATAGAAGGATAATCCAAAATTATTTTAGGTCTCATGCATTTTCTCTGTTCATAATAACATCTCTTCAATTTTTTATTTTTATTTGTTTGAAAAATTAATTAAACACTTAATAAAATATATAGTGTTTTTGTACAATGAAGTATATACTAGTAATAGTAACATTCCAATATATCATAGATAGTGGGGTGACAAACTCATCCATCACTAAAGGTGAATTAGATTGTAGGATACTAACATATGGGGAATTTTTTCTCACTAGGAGTATTTGGTATAATGGAATCACTTGGATCCACTGAATCTAATGATAGTGGTGGTTTTATCCAAGATGTTGACTGGCTAGGGTCTCAAAAAAATGCAATTGGAATTCCTATAATTCAAATGGTTTATAATATATTAAACTTATATTGAAATAGAGAATTGAAATATTTTTACAAAAAATGAAAAAATAGATAAATTTATAGATGTATAAAAAACTTATAAATGAGAAATTGTAATATAGTTTCATTACCTATTTATACTTTCAATTTTATTCATCTTTATTGTTCTCACTATTATAAACCTCCATTGTGATGAGTAATTAATTTTCACCATCTCTTAAAAGTTTTATTGCCTCAATATTGTCAGGAAAAAATAGGTCAGTGTTTTGTGGTTGATGAGTTTCACTGTCACAAAGTACCAATTGATCTTCATCAGCCATAACATAAAATTCTCTCTGTATTAAGTATACAATAACACTGTAGAATTTATTTATTTCATAATACACCTAATAAATCATATTATCTTGTGAATCTAAGATAAATGGATCATTCTATGCATACACACCGATATGGATCATGCAAGAGTGGTTGATATAAGTAAACTGTAACAAATCTTTCATTATAACCTTATAAATTTTGACCCATTTATATTCTAATTAGCTAACTGAAAATTGACCATGATAGTTTAATTTGATTATATAAATCAACTTTCCATATTATACCACCTATTTAAGTGTAAATTCACCACAATTTTGAGTTTTCAAGTCTTCTTCAGGATAAATAGTAGAAAAATTGAAGCCATTAATATTGTAGGCATCAAATCCCATAGCCTACCTTATAGGATATCAAGCTGAAACCTTCACATCACTTGATATTTCAGCTCAATCCTCAACATTCATTATCTATACAAGAGGATATAATATTTTAGTTTTAACATAGAAAAAATAACTATATGTTAAAAGTATGAATATTAGTATATACTTACATGAATAGAGAACCATTAGACAATATCCTTATTAGAAAGCTTATTTAATTCAATATCATTTCAAGATCAAACCATTAGTTTCCCGTTTGTTTTCTATCTTAATTATTAAATCAATTGATCTGAAAAATTACTACTGAGTAGTCCATATCTATGCGGTTATAGAAACTCGAATTTAGCCAGTGTAAAATTTGACCTCATTACAATTGGTTTTCCAATAGTTGGAAATACCAATGACTAGTTTTTATAATGAGAATTAGTGGAGATGTCATCATCACATGAAACATGATTGAATCTAGTCTCAATCCCATCCAAATACCAAGAATGATAGTTCAAACACTCTTTAGCTATGTAATATTCAATAGTATATCCTTTTTGGTAAAATTTATTCTTAAAATATGATTTCAAATGACCTAATTACCTGATGGAAAAAATAAGAAACATATTAACAAAATTACACAATTATTTGATTAAATTGAGTTCATTGATGAAAATAAAAATAATATGAATGTACCTCACATTAGGATACATTCATTGATTCCATACCTATCAATCAAATTTATCTTATTCAACAAAATTAATTGTAAAATGAATCCTAAATGTGGGTAATGAAGGTGGAAATAACATATCCAAATGAAGAAGTGTGAAAACAATTCTTTCTTGAATTTTATCAATCTCAGTTTGACTTAAAATATTTCACAATGCTCTCCAAAAAAGGTACACAAATCAACTATAACTACACTTACTTTTTTAGGAAACATATTATAAAATTATAATGGAAAAAAATTCTCGATTAGAATATTTGATTCATTACTTTTTAGTCAAATAAAGTTTTGATATTTTGAGTTAATGCACATTGAAATGTTACTTGAATATCCATGTTGAACTTTTACATTCTTTAGAGTTCAAAGTAATACATCATTATGATGATTTTTCATTGTGAAAATAGCCAAAGGATACTTTCTATTATCATTTTCTCTCTACCCGTGATTTAGATTAATTAGATCCAAATACTTATCAGTATTAAGGAAATCCTTCAATTTAACCCGTTCCTTAAGTAATGTAGAAATTAAATTCTCACAAATATTCTTTTCAATATGAATTACATAAATATTATTACATATCAAATTAAACTCTAAATAAGTAAGTTGAAAAAATAATCATTTTCTAAAACTATTTTGTTCCAACTTCTTCAGATATTGTACCTCGTAGACTTCCCCCACCTTCATTAAACTGATTTCATTTTACAAATTATACAGTGGTATTCATTAATTGGACCATGTTTTCTAACTAGACAAAACCTTCAGTGGCTTTCTCAGTTCAATATCTCTATTGAATTTTGTCTTGTTAATCCTAAATTTATGTAAAGCATAAATAAATCTATGATGAAAAATAAAAACCATTTTTTACTATGAGGTAATCATTAAGGTTGAAAATAAAAATTACCACATAGATAAGCTGAACTAGTATCAGTGTTACAACTAGATAAGTTTACTAGTCCAAGAAATCCACAAATTGACCAAATTAATGTAGAATGAATTTTAAATAGTTTTATTTTTGAAGCATCATGTGTTTCCACACCATCATCCCATAATTCATTGAATTATTTTATTATAGGGTGATGGTATACATCAATGTCATTTATAAGAATTTACTTTCCATGGATAATCATCGAGATAATGAAACAAATATTCTTCATACACATATATAGATGTAGATATTTTGGGATCAAAATAACTATTCATATACTATAATTATTAATTAAAGTACCAAAATTTTTAAAACCATCATAAAACAATCCCAAATATACATTCCTAGGATAAAAAGAAAAATCTATATATAATGAATAAAACACCTTCAATGATGTTGAATCTCTTGGATGTATCATTAGGACCTCATTATTACTATATTGAGTATGCCATTTCATGTCGTATTCAGTCTTAAGTGACATGAATAATCTTCACAATCATAGTTTTAGAGGGAATTATTGTGATAAATTTTAGGGATTTTTCTTATTCTATTTCTTCTCAGTGTTACTTTGATTTTTACTATAATTATAGTTCATTTATATTCATATGATTTTATGACATCATATTATTTCTTCTTTATTAGACTATTCTTCCCATTAAATCATGAAATCCTTATGTCATGTTTGTATCTCTATATAATCAAGTCCATGTTTATTGAGGATTTTCTTCATCTCATAGAATGATGTAGGGATCATAGATTCACTAAATAAATCATGAAGAAACTCTAAAGTTAGGTAAATTTATTTTTTAGTAATTCCACTAATACAATTGATATAATTCAACTTAAATCGATAATACAACTATGAATAAATAGCACACCCTACATATAGTTCATGTTTTCTATATTCAACTAATTCATAAAAATATTTTTTTGACAATAAATTTCTAAGAAATATTAACCATCTCAAGATAAAATGATGTTTTTTTATCTATAAACATATTTTAAATTTCATCATTTAAATCCAAATGTTTCATTTATCAAGTTTTGAATTGAATTATCCTCTTTCGGGTTACTTTGTATTTCCTTGATAGAATAGTAATTCTTTTGAATTTACATAAAATTTCATTCACGATAATAAATCCAACATAAATATAGAGAAGTAAAATATTTCAACATCAAGTGATCATATAATTAGTTTCTATTAAACTATAAATTGAATTTTAAATAATGACATAATAATTTATTCTACCATCCACTGATCAGTTTTCAGTTGCATAATCTAAAAAATATTCCAAACCCTTGGCCTATCGAGGTGTGATTCAAGGTAAATTAATACAACTTTTATCCATAGGTATTGGATTGTGACTCTTATCCTTGTACATTAAGATATAATAATATAAATTTTTAATCAAACAATTAAACCAAAATTTTAATATCACCGAATTTCATCATTACCCATGGTAGGGTCTTGATTTGATAGAACACAAATTTAACATGAAAAATATTCAATTTGACATGAAAAATATAAACAACATAAATGAATAAAACATAACCCTCAAAATAATAGTTTGGATTTAATTAATGAAGGTCACTGAGGTATGTAGAGAGAAACAGAAAACATGGAGGTCTGGGATACGATCCCAATAATGTCCATAACTAGGGGGAATGGATGAGTTACATAGATATATATGGTGGTGGAAAATGGGTTAGGGATTGTCAGCTGTTGGGGGTGGTGGTCCCTAAGAAATAGGGAAGAGGGGCCACTTTCTCCAAAGAATACCCGTCAGGGGGTTTCTCCATGGTCAGCGTTGAGGGAGGGTGTTTAGGGGTTAGTGGTTGTTATTGAGGGAGGGGGTCATCAGTCAGCAGTCATCAATAATGTAGGGGGGTCGGAGTTCAGCATTGATGGAGGAAGCGGGGGGGGGGGGGGGTCGGAAACTGGTGGCCGGTGTTGAGGGAGGGGTGCTCAGGGGGAGGATAATTATTGTTTTTAAGGATTTACTAGTTGTTTAATTAATATTACAGATAATTCTAACTAATAGAAGAGTTTTTGTATAAATACCTATTATTTGAAATAATATTCAGGAAATTTTAATTAGAAGTGGTTATAGAAACCACCACCAATAAATCTCCACTAAAGACTCAAATTTTTAGTGAGATAAAGATAAAAATCTTCAAAGTAAATGCCCAAAATCAAAGCAAAATTAGTGACACAAAAAGTATCCAATGGTCCAAGTTAGTAACATTCACCATATTCTACATAGTATTACTAGAAACTAGAAAATTGTTTTATATATATAGGGTGAGAATAAAAATATACTTAGTAGGAAAACCAAAGTCTCCCGTGCAAATGTGAAAAGATAATACTAATGCATCTGTGAGAAAACAACAGAACCAACAACACCTAAACAAGTCAACTATCAAACCATAATCCCACCAAGGCACTCTAAATAAATAAATCAATCCATGTATAATAATATAATATGAATCATATTGATAAAGGGTACCCCAAACCATTTTCCCAATGATTTTACACTATAATATCCCAAACTAATATATTGGGAATGCGGTCATACAACTTCTCACCTAGAAACACCTAGGCCATCACACCACATCCACTATCATAACTAGAGTAGTAAGGTGTCATGAACATAAAGTAAATCAACCTTGTACCCTCCTAAAACCATGAATTACCCCCACCATATTCCTGCCCAAAAAACGGTCACATCACATATCACTACCCCACAACACAATCATACCACCTCTCACCAGCATACATCTAGACCATAACCTAGTTCACTATCTAACCTCTATCATCAAAACCTACACATATATACTCAAATGGAAGAGAGAGTTAGAAAGATAAGGTATCCATCCATCCATCATCACCATTATAATTTTGGAAAAAACACACCCATATATATATATATATATATGAGTTTCGGTATGTGGTACTCGATGTTGGTGGGGTGTGTATAGAAATTATAAGGAATAAATATATAGACGCACATAATCTCAAACTATGGATTCACAGACATAATGATAGTAAATAACTCTCCATAAACCCCACTTTCACTACTACCCCTAAATGAACAACACCACATAAGAAACAATCCATAAGTTGTATTTCACATTACCCACAAATTTCCATTTAAACAACCCATTTATTTCATATTTTCAACCCATTTAATTAAATATTCATATACCATTTCCACATTTAACCACACATCCCATTTTAATTAAACATTAATCAACCATTTAATTTGATTCCATTTCAATTACAACATCATCATTTAATTCCTCAACTACTCATGAAACTATAATAACACAACACCCTAAAAACAGATAGTCCATCATCCTTTCCAAGCCAACTAACCCCGCATCGACCCCATATATCAAACACATCAAAATAAAACCTCCCCAACCCATTTCATGGTCAAAGATAAATACAAATCAATTCCCCAATGTAGGGTTGAAAAAACCAATTACATAATCTCCCTATAACAAATCTACTCAAACCTATCGTATCACCACCCCAAAGCATGACTGAAAAAACTGACCACAAAACCGCCCCATAGAACGACCACTCAATCCCATCACATCAATTACAAATAACATGAATAATTTTTTTTTTCACATTTAGCATAAATTTTTTAAATTTATCAAGGATTATTTTCATCAATTTCATTTCATTATACAAGGGTATTCTCAAATAAGCCACAAATCCTGGGGAAACTATTTTAGTTTCCAAATATAAATGGTTGGCCAATTTTTATTTTTGGGTGATGTCAAAAAATCACAAAAAATATGTTTCCATAGAACATGTCAAATTAGTGAAAATAAAGCCTCCAATATGCATTATTTTAGTTGGGAATTTAGTACATGTAATCATATTATCACAAATAAAGCTAAGGATATAGAAACGTGGGAAACATTCATCTCTTACCTTCGATGTCTATAAAACTAGTTCATTATCTTTATGGGGATGGTGTAAACTAACTTCCCATAGATAGAGAAGTGAAAAAACCTCCTATACGATACATAAAAATAATCAAGGGATTCCCTACCTCAAAAAATCTTTTCGATCTTGCTGGTCACCATAGGGAAAAGGAAGAAGAACCCGTAAACAACAACCATGCAAGGGAACAATGGATCAACCTAAACCACACCAGATATCCATCAAAACACTACACAAACACACCCAAACCAAATAAACAACATGAAACAAATCTTATGGGGAAGAATGTGGAAAATAACACAGCAAATGAAGAATAACCTACCATGCATCGCTAGAACCTGACCACTAGAACCGAAGGATTGAAGCGAGAGAAGGAGGGTGGGAAGATCCTCTAAAATTTCATAGGTTTTTTCACAGATGACAGAGGGGGAAACACAGTTTAATGAAGTATAATAGGCATAAATAAATAATTAAATACTTAAAATTTACCCCTTTGACATCATTAATTCCATTTTTACGATGTGAATTCCATGTGGGTTGTGGTTTACAAATCTTGAATCCCTTATAGGCCATGAAACCCTAATGTTTCAAACATTTTCCAAAATTCACATCAATTTGTTTCAATTTAGTTACACATCATGAATTACACATTCATGATGTTAATAAATTTCATATAATACCCCTTACACTATATAAAAGTTTTGAAACTAACAAACTACAAAATTTGTGAACCACCTACTCAAACTATGAATCTAGTTCACATCATGAACCACTTTTTGTAGTACCCCTGTAGATCCAACCGCACCAAACACTCGAAAACCTCAGCACACCTCCTCTAAACTCTCTCAAACCACTAAAATCAACAATGTAACTGGATGAGAAGGCACACAATATTATATCAGATAACTCTAAAATAATTATCATCCTCGAGAATCAAAACCATGTCTGACAAAAAGAATGACGTCCGAACAACCACCCCATGAGACACTTTTCAAGGTTCTCATTACATCTCAAATATTGCCACCAACAAAATTCACCTAACCAAAACATCCACAAAAAAACTCATACATCCCCATCATCACACAACCACTAGAAAAACACATGAACCTAAAAAATAATAATACAAAAACCACTCTAACCAACAAAAAACACTACCTCGAGCACATAAATCCGAGAATATCATCTTATTTGTCAAGATACTATCCACTTTGGGCAGCACTGACTCATCTACAAAATTTCATCCACATTAGTGTATAATATTTCTCAATTATTAATTGTTTCCTCCCCTTTTCATATACTAGAATATTTATCACACATCACTTATCAAGTAAAATAAATAATCTAATAAAAAAATTGTCCAAACATCATATCATAAAGAAGAATAAAGAAAATGAAAAAATAAAACAACTTTAGGTATTTGGAATGCATATGAATCTCTCACTCCAAATTACTCTCCTCGAGGACACCATGCCTCCAAAATAAAGGAACCATAGGAATTATGTAACACCCTAATCTTCCATGGTATGTTTCCCTTGGAATAATGCAATAGCCTGCATTGTACGCAACTTCGAGATTCTAACACACTGTGACCAATCAAACTATCCGTTATGAATAGTAATACCCACTTTTTGAGATATTATAAATTTTATATTTCAAAATGGACATCATTTTTGGATTTGGTATATCTAAATTATCATAGGGTGAATTTTTGGTATTTTTCTGAAAACATTCAATATTTGATGAATAGTGAAAAAACCACCGTGTTATTGGTTAAAACCAAATTTTTATTTAAATAATTAGTTATTTTATTTTAATTTATTTTAGGTCAAAATAGATACATAATACATATATATGTTCAATGTAATTCATTGGAGTCATTTTATAATAAGTTTATATATATAAAATTTTATCAAACTATATACCGTCTTTTAACCACCTCCTAGGAGCATTGGAAAATTTGTATAAAACATAATTTTACCGATTCTATGAATTGAATCTAAAAAATCTGAAAGACACGGTTAATATCAGTAATTAAGATGTGGTTCAATAAGTTGAAAATAATTTTTGGTGAATAGTAACTTTTTACTTTTATTTACCACGGTTAAAAGTAAATAGGGTAATTAAGGGTAAAAATGATATCATAATTACCATAACACATGTCCTAATTCTGTTGGATAAGTGTAATTCGACCAAAAACAACATTAGGAATAAAATACGATCCTTTAGGTCCACTTGGTTTAGATTAGGACATTTATTAATATTTTATTTAAAGAAGAGTTAAAAGAGGTAAAATCAAAGTTTAATAACTAAACCATTTTTAATATAAGGTTACACACAATATAAATTTTACTATAAATATTAATTAGAAAGATAAAAATATTTAGTACATAATGGTATTTTATTTATAATTTTTAGACATTAAATAATTTAATTTATTTGTGACACAATGATGACGCAGTAATTACCTTAATAATGAAATATTAAAATAATTGAAATAATAAATATCTAAATAAATGTAGTTTGAGACTTTTGATAAATTACACTAATTTTATTGGTTAATATGACATGTTAGGATTTAAAATATTAATTTATTTCTAAGTAATAAAGTTGTTAGGACTTTAAAAAATCATTTATTAAATAATGTCAAAATTGACATGAAAGAGTTTTTAAAAAAATATTATATTATTAATTGGTATTCTATTCCTAAAAATATAAGGTTCAGCCAAAGGGCTTAAATAATATAATATATTTCATTAATTAACAACTTTAGGTTCTCTTAGAATTTTATAGTATGTTTATTAACCATATAATATAAAAATACAAAGAGACATGGTAAATGTGAAACTCTTTAACTAAGAGTTAAATCTAAAAGATAAGGTTAATATGATGACCTAAATATGTATAAAACCTATTGGTTGAGATTTTTTCGAATCATATTCGCCATATCCTATAAATAATTCATTTTGGATCCATTATAAACCGAAAATTATTTTCTTATAAAATAATATTTCAAACTTTTCTTAAAGTGACCCTCACCTATATTATAAAAGGGCACCTCCCCTTCTCTCAAATTAACACCTTCAAAGCCATTTGGCTCAAGAAAACCCGACTGAAATATTATATCAACTGTCTTACCTTCATCTTAGAGGCCATCCTTTAGTAATAAAGACAACCTAAGGATCCCTTTTGATCAAATCAAAAGGAAGAACCTGATGAAGAGGTAAATATTTCATCACCTCTTTCAAGTTCATTTCTTCTTCCACTTCCTCTTTATTTTTTGTTTACATTCTAAAATAATAACTCCAGTATATTCTATATAATGTGATTTTATTATAAAAATTATACAACCATATTCATTATTCTATCCATCCTATAAATGAAAAATTCACCATACATGGGTACGTATAGATTACTGTCTCCACGTCGTGGTGTAGTTTGTTATTCAAACACTTAATCATTTAGATGGGTATAATAAAGAGTATAGATGATGTAAATAATAATTATAACATGATAATTATTATTTCTATATGATATACCATCCAATTATATATTATTTTAATATCAAAAGAATGATATTGTCGCTCGTGCGTATATACAGATTACCGTCTCCACGGATGCAATGAGATTCATTCCCCATCGTAATCATTCAAGAATAATTTTCATTTTATGATAAAAAATAATGTTTATGAAAATAATATAATTATTTATATGAATCAAATACATTCTATCGATAACAAGAACGTCTTAAGTAACCAAGTATATAAATGAAAACGAATCAGTTAACACCCAAAATATGATACTACTAAAATATCATTAACAAAGAAATATTATAAGATCATATATGATATCATATTAATTTATATAGTTCTTGTATAATTTAATAACAATAATTTCACCATTATACTAGAGGTTAACCTACCATCAACCAAGTAAAATTACAAGGTAAGGGTTAATTTCACAATCTCTTTATTATTGATGTCGTTTTTACGTAAGTATCTACTGGGACCTCTTTATCATCCACATTTATGTTTCAAAAAAATGTATTCCAAAACATTTATACTATTTACTAGAATATCGGTTAAAGTCATTTATACCCTTGTTTTACTTTTTATAAATGGTTTTAAAGTAATGTTTCCGTCGTTTTCCAAACAAGGTACCATATGACCTTTTCGACAAAATTAAGGTAAGAATGTTTTTTAACTTATACGGCGGGTGTAGCTATTTTCCGCCAATATAAAATCATCGAAGCTTCCCTTACAAGATAATTAGAATATTTTGAAAATAAATGTTTTATTTTATATTTATATTACTTTTAAATGATTTCAAAATAGAAAGAGATATTTCTCTAAATAAAGAATGTTTTTATTTCATCTATGTAAACATCCTTCAATGGATTTTAAGCTTATTTGAACTTGATTTATTGTGATACAAGACTTCCATATTATATTGAAGGTTTTGTGATATGTTTGACTGTGGATGTGTTATTTTTACACCATTCATGGTTTATGGATAAAGTATTGACATTTTTTATGCTAGTTTTAATACCAATGTTTATGTTATGTTTAAACCTTTTCATATGATGAATGAACTGGACTTAGTAAGTGACGGGTGGAGCCCGCTATAAATCGTCGATGCATCGGTAGGTCTCATGAGACAAACTAGTGTCTTGGAATAAGGCTTTGAAAAAATATTATTTGTATTATTGGCACAAGGCCTTGACAAAATATTATTTGTAGTCTTGGAACAAGGCCTTGACTATGTGGTTATAAAGTCTGGAATTATGAATTCCATCATTATGAAAGTGGCTATTGATATTTCATGTTATTATTTGACTAGTATAGTATCCATGTGAATAACTAAATGAAATTATTTGATTTTATATTTTCCATATTATTCTGAATTTCACGTTTAAAAGGCTTTTGTTTTAGTCTCACATTGCCTTAAATGTTTATGCTTATTTATGAAAGTTTCCGCTATATTGTTATCCTTACTGATCATCTGAGCTCACCCCTTTCTATGTTTTATTTTTCCCAGGATGGGAATAAGTATATTATGACTGACCTGCAGGGATAGTCTAAGGGATATGAGTGTGGCCTATGGAGACTATGTTGTTGTAGTTTTTTATTTTATAATGTAATGTAAAACTTATGAATGTATCTAGTATTTCCAAGGCTACAAAACTAATCGGTCTTTCGATACTTGATATTTTGTGATCATGCTAATGTTATGTAATAATGCATCGAATCTGGGTAACTAGGTTTAGGGCATTACAATTGGTATTAGAGGAAGTTTCGTACAAACCTTGGAAACTAGTTTTAAATAAACTCTGATTAGAGCACATTACCCTAAGATAGACTTTGAGGATTAGTATATAAGAACTTCCTAGAATTTTAGTAATGTAGATATTTTGTTAATTTTCCAAGAAATACATCCCTTTCTGGATACAAACAGGTAGAGGCGGCTCTATCATAGATGTACCTAGGGTTAAAACCTGAAAACAACGCATTGAGGTAGTCTCGAACGAGAACTGGTGCATGAAAACGGGCCTTTCAACACTCTTGGTAACGACACTTCCGGGGGATATGCTTAGGATAATTCTCATTTTATTTAAAAACCATTATAAAGGGTTTATGAGTATATAATTCCTCAAATAAAACATTTTTATAATTATGGATTATATCCACAAACAATTCAATTTATGTTAAGTGTTTTACAATTTTGGAATTATGTATTGTGATTCATAAACTAATCTAGTGTATGCCATTGTTTAGAAATGGTGCCTGGTGGAAGTAATGGAAACCGTATCAATGCATCTAATCCATGTAAGGATTTCCATCCTAATCAGGATAATTATAGTAGAGCTGGTGAAGAAACTAGTGCTGATCAACTTATCACCATACTGGGACAACTCACTCAGGTTATGAATAATAACCATACCCATATGCAGCACCCAGATCCACAACGCAAAGGATCAATGATAGACATCTTCATGAGTCAACAACCACCAAAATTCAATGGGAGTAAAAATCCATTAGTATCTAAGAAAGGGATAAATTCCTTAGAGAAAATATTTCATGATTTGGGGAGTAGTGAAAGGGAAAAAGTTGTCATGGCAGTTTATCGCCTCACGGGAGATGCAGATCAATGGTGGTCATTGATTCAAAACACAAAGGAAGATGATGAAGTATCAAATATGGAATGGAGGGAGTTTAATGATATTTTCTTATAAAAATAATTTCCTTTTGACCATCGAGCAGACATGGAAAGAAAATTTCTGAGTCTGAGGAAAAAAGATGATGAGAATGTGACAAAGTATGAGGCTAACTTTACAAGGTTAGCAAGGCATGCTTCAGATTATATACGTAACCCAAGAAGTAATATTGATCGATTATTTTATGGGTTAAAACCATTTATTCTTTGAGCATTAGTCTCACAATCCTTCTCATCATACGAAGATATTGTCTCATGTGCTATCAAGATCGAAAAAGAATTCTCTATGTATTACGACTTTAAAGAAAAGCAGGAGAAGAAGAGATCTAATAAACACTATGGAAATGGAAATAAGGGGAAGAAGGGAAAAGTCGAATATCCATCCTGCGGTAAATGTGAGAAGAAACACCACGGTACTTTCCTGAAGGGAATAAGAGTCTATTACAAGTGTGGTGAAAAAGGCCACCAAGCTCGTGATTGAAAGGGGAAGATGGAGGCTGTTGAATTGTACAATTATATAGAAAAGGGGAATTATGGAAATGAATGTATTAAGCTCTAAGGGAACTTATCTCAGAAAAGGACAAGGGAGAAAGTCCAAGCTTATGAGATCACTAATATTGAGGTTGAATCTCCGAAAGATGTGGTGGCAGGTAATTTAATAGTTTCCTCATGTTTATCCAATGCTTTATTTGATTCTGGATCATCGCATTATTTCATATCTTCCCAGTTTCCTAAGAAAATTAGATATTTTAAATTAGATTTAACAAGGGAGTTGTCAATCAAAACACCTAAGGTAAGTATCATCACAACAATGTTTTGTGAATCAGTTCCCATTAGGGCATATAAATGTTCTTTATCTGCTGATCTCATCATCATAACCATGATTGAATTTTATATAACCCTCTATATGTATTGGATATTATACCATGATGTGAAAATTTATTGTAAGAAGAAGGTGGTTACAATTTTTGATGATGATAATGAGTATCTTATCTTTAGAGAAGAAACATCAAAACCTGATTCTTATCTAGATCAAACCCCAGTAGCTCTACTAAATTAAATTATTGGGGAGGATGAGAATGAAATAATTATGAGAGAGGAAAATAATGTTCGAATAGAGGATATACCTATTGTGCAAGAATATGTTGACGTGTTTCTAGATGATTTACCTCGACATCCTCCAGAATGAGAAATTGAGTTTTCCATTGATTTAATTACTGGTTCAAGGCTCATATCGAAGACCCCTTATAGAATGACCACTGTGGAATTAGTGGAACTAAAGAAAAAACTAGAGGAATTGAGTAATAAGGGATTTATTAACCCTAGTGTTCCTCCATGGGGAACTCATGTCCTTTTTGTTAAGAAGAAAGACAGATCTATGGGGTTGTGCATTGACTATAGGGGGATCAATGCTATAACAATAATGAACAAGTATCCCCTACCTCGCATTGATTATTTATTTGACCAACTTCATGGAGATCAATATTTTTCAAATATTGAACTTCGATCTGGATATCATCAGTTGTGTGTGAAGGAGGAAGACATTCCGAAAATAGCATTTTAAACCAGGTACAGGCATTACGAGTTTACAGTAATGCCTTTTGGGATGACTAATGCACCCTATGTTTTCATGGATCTAATGAAAATAGTTTTCAAGGAATATCTTGATAACTTTGTAGTGGTATTTATTTATGATATCCTAGTATACTCCAAAAGATATAAAGATCATGAAAATCACTCGCGCACCATTCTAAAAACCCTCAGAAGAAATGAATTATATGTAAAGTTTAGAAAGTGTGAATTATGGCTTCAAGAGATTTCTTTTCTTGGACATATTGTCTCTGAGGATGGGATATCCATTGATCCTTCAAAGACCAAGGCAATCCAAGAATGGCCAGCACCAACAAGTATAACTGAGGTACACCGTTTTATTGGTTTAGCTAGTTATTATCGATGTTTTGTCTAGAATTTTTCCTGATTGGCTAACCCATTAACCAAGATCACATGTAAAAGGGTTAAATTTGTATGAAAAAAAGAGTGTAAAGAATGTTATGAATAATTGAAGATAAGATTCATCAATGCTCCTATCTCAACTCAACCATCAGGGAACGATGGGTTTGTTATTTATAGTGATTCTTAAAATAAAGGACTTGGTTTTGTCCTTATGCAGAATGATAGAGTTATTGAATATGAATCAAGATAGCTAAAAATTCATGAGAAAAACAATCCTACTAACGATCTTGAGTTAGCAGCTGTAATATTTTCTTTGAAGACATGGAGACACTATCTTTATGTTGAAAAATGTGAGATTTATACTGATCACAAGAGTTTGAAGTATATTTTCTCACAAAAATAACTCAACATGATGCAAAGGCGATGGCTTGAACTACTCAAGGATTATGATTTCACAATACACTACCACCTGGGGAAGGAAAATGAGGTGGAAAATGCTTTGAACAGAAAGGATCATGAAGTTTTGAACAAGATGAGTGTTGAAAGGGATCCTATTTTCATGGATCTAGTGAAAATGGATATGAGAATAATCATGGAAGGTGAAACATCAATACCTTTTCAAATGGTTGCCAAACCATATTTACTAGATAGGATAAAAAGTTCTCAGGATGATGATGAGGAGTTTCAAAAAAAGATTGAAGTTGTGAATGATGGGAGATTGAGTGACTTAATATATAAAATGTAATTTTGAAATTTGGGAAGAGACTATGTGTTCCCGATATACCTGATCTGAAAAGGGAATTATTGGATGATGATCATAGCTCCAATTTCTATATACAACCTGGTATCACTAAGATGTATAGAGATTTAAAGGAACATTTTGGTGGGACAACATGAAGAGGTAGATTTCGGATTTTGTGTCAAGATGTATGGTTTTTCAACAAGTGAAAGATGGAAGACAACAGCCTGGAAGAGTCATGAAACCTCTTCCCATACCTGAGGGGAAATGTGATAATATTATAATGGAATTTTTCATGGGGCTACCAAAGACTCCTAGAAGGAATGATGCAATACTTGTCATTATTGATCATCTTACCAAGTCAGCACATTTTCTTGCTATAAGAGAAGATTTACCACTTGAACGTCTAGAAATACTACATATTAATGAATTTTTAAGACTTCATGGAGTACCCGTATTGATTTTTTCTGATCGTGATCCCAATTTTACAACAAAATTCTGGAAAAGTCTTCAGAAATCCCATCATATTTAACTTCGTTTGAGCACTGCCTACCACCCTCAAACTGATGGACAATCAGAACAGACTATTCAAACCTTAGAAGACATGTTGAGATCTTTATCACTTGACTTTCAAGGTATGTGGGATAAATATTTACCTCTGGTAGAATTTTCCTACAACAATAGCTTCCATTAAAGTATTCAAATGGCACCATATGAAGCGTTATATAGAAATAGATGTCGCACACCAATTTGTTGGGATGATGTTGGTGAAAGAAAACATGGAGGCCCAAAACTTCTTGAGGAAACAATGAAAAAGGTGAAGATTATCCAAACCCACATCAAAGAAGCCCAAAGTATGCAAAAGGGCTATGACGATAACCAATGGAAGGATTTTTAATTTCAAGTAGGAGACCATTTCTTCTTGAAGTTATATCCATGTAAGGGTGTTATATGTTTCAGTAAGAAGGGTAAATTGAGTCCTAGGTACATCGGACCTTTCAAAATTCTAGAATGAATTGGAGTTGTAGCTTATCGTTTGGCAATGCCTCCATGTCTCTCCAAAGTTCATGATGTGTTCCACGTATCACTGTTGAGACAATACATGCCTGACCCAACGCATGTACTCACCTATGAGGAAATTGAACCGGAACCTGATCTGTCTTATTGTGAAGAGCTTGTCAAAATTCTTAATACAAGAGAACAAGTGCTGAGAAACAAGATGACTCGTCTGGTAAAATTTCTATGGAAAAACCATAATATGGAAGAGGTAACGTGGGAACCAGAGGAAATTATGATGAAGAACCACCTGAATCTTTTTGTGCAGTAGTATTATAGAAATTTTTAGGACAAAATTATTTGAATTAGGGAAGAATGTAACACCCCAAGCATCCATGGTACATTTCCCTTTGAATAATGCAATAGCTTGTATTGTATTCAACTTCGAGATTCTAACACACCGCGACCAATCAAACTAGCCGTTATGAATAGTAATACCCAATTTTAGAAATTTTATCTTTCAAAATGGACTTCATTTTTGGATTTTTAATATCAAAATTAACTTAGGGTGATGTTTTGGTATTTTTCTGAAAACTTTCAATTTTTGATAAATAGTGAAAAAACACTGCGTTATTTGATAAAACCGAATTTTTATTTAAATAATTAGTTATTTTATTTTAATTTATTTTAGGTCAAAATAGATACATAATACATATATATGTTCAATTTAAATCATTTGAGTCATTTTATAATAAGTTTAGATATATATAAAATTTTATCGAACTATTTACCGCCTTTTACCCACCTCTTATAAGCATTGAAAAATTTGAATAAAACTTACTTTTAATATTTTTGTGAGTTGAATTTCAAAAATCCGAGAGATAGGGTTAATATCAGTAAGTAAAATGTGGTTCAATAAGATGAAAATAATTTTTGGTGAATAGTAACTTTTTACTTTTATTTACCATGGTTAAAAGTAAATAGGGTAATTAAGGGTAAAAATGATATCATAATTACCCTAACACATGTCATAATTCTATTGGATAAATGTAATTTGACCAAAAAAAACCTTAGCAATAAAATATTATCCTTTAGGTCCACTTGGTTTAGATTAGGACATTTATTATTATTTTATTTAAAGAAGAGTTAAAAGAGTTAAAATCAAAGTTTAATAACTAAACCCTTTTTAATATAGGGTTACACACAATATAAATTTGACTATAAATTTTAATTAGATAGTTAAAAAAGATTTTCTATATAATTATTTTTTATTTATAAATTTTTTACATTAAATATTTTAATTTATTTGTGACACAATGATGATGTAGTAATTACCTTACTAATGAAATATTAAAATAATTGATATGATAAATATCCAAATAAATGTAATTTGAGAATTTTGATGAATTTCAATAATTTCATAGGTTAATATGACATGTTAGGATTGAACATATGAATTTATTTTGAATTAATAAAGTTGTTAGGACTTTAACAAAAATCATTTACTAAATAGTGTCAAAATTGACATAAAAGAGTTTTTAAAACAAATATTATATTATTAATTGGTATTCTATTTCTGAAAATATAAGGTTTGGCCAAAGGGAATAAATAATATTATATATGTCATTAATGAACCAATTGAGGTTATCTTGGAAGTTTATAGTAATTTTATTAACAATATAATATAAAAATACCAAGACACATGGTAAATGTCAAACTATGTAACTAAGAGTTAAATCTAAAAGATAAGGTTGATATGATGACTGAAACCTTTCTAAAACCTTTTGGTTGAGAGTTTTTCAACCCATCCACAAATAATCCTATAAATAATTTATTTTTGAGACATTATAAACCGAAAATTATTTTATTATAAAATAATATTTCGTGTTTTTCAAAAAGTTACCCTCACCTCTCTTATAAAAGGGAACCTCCCCTTGTCTCAATTCACACCTTCAAAGCCATTTTTCTTGGACAACCCCTGCCCAAATATCCCCTCAACTGTCCTCCCTTAGTCATAGAGTCCTTACTTTAGTCATAAAGCCAAACTAAGAATCCATTTTCATCAAATCAAAACGAAGAACCCAAAGAAGAGGTAAATATTTCATCACCTCTTTCAAGTTATTTTCTTCTTAAAATTCCTCTTTCTTTGTTGTTTACATTATAAAATAATAAATCCAGTATCTTTTATATGCTTTGATATTATGATAAAAATGTTACAACCATATTCATTATTCTATCCATCCTATAAATGACAAAGTCACCATACGTGCATACGTACAAATTACCGTCTCCACGTCGTGGTGTAGTTTGTTATTCAAACACTTCATCATTTAGATGGGTATAATAATGAGTATAAATGATGTAAATAATAAATATAAAATTATAATGATTCTGTATATATGATATAAAATCCAATTATATACGATTTTAATATCAAAAAATGATATTGTTGCTCGTGCATACGTACAGAATACCATCTACACGAACACGATGAGATTCATTCTCCATCATAATCATTCAAGAATAATTTTAATTTTATGATTAAAAATAATTTTTATGAACATAATATCATTCTTTATATGAATCAAATACATCATATCCATAACAAACATGGCTTACATAACCAAGCATATAAAGGAAAACAAATCAGTTAACACCTGAAACGACGATACTACTAAAATATCATTAACAAAGAAATATTAGAAGATTATATATGATATAATATTAATGTATATGGTTCTTGTATAATTTAATAATAATTATTTCACCATTATACAGGAGTATAATCTATGCCCGACCAAGGTAAATTACAAGGTAATGGCTAATTTCACGACCCCTTTATTATCCGAGGGTGTTTTTATGTAAGTATCTACTAGGACCTCTTTATCATGAACATTCACGTTTCTTAAAAATGTATTCCAAACCATTTTTAATATTTACTAGAATATGAGTTAAATTCATTTATACCCCTATTTTTATTTTTATAAATGGTTTGAAAGGAATCTTTCCGTCGTTTTCCAGACATGGTAACTTATGACCTTTTCAAAAAAATTATGGTATGAATGTTTTTTAACTTATACAGTGGGTGCAGCTATTTTCAACCATTATAACATCGTTGAATATTCCCTTAAAATCTTATAAAAATATTTTCAAAATAAATGTTTTCTTTTATATTTACATGACTTTTAAATTATTTCAAAATAGAAAGAGATATTTCTCTAAAAAAAGAAGGTTTTGATTTCATCTATGTCAACATCATTTGATGGATTTTAAGCTTATTTGAAGTTAATTTATTATGATACAAGACTTCCATATTGTATTGAAGGTTTTGTGATATTTTTGACTATGGATGTGTTATTTATACACCATTCATGGTTTATGGATAAATTATTGACATTTCGTATGCTATTTTTAATACCAATGTTTTTGTTATGTTTAATCCTTTTCATATGAGGAATGAGTTGGACTTAGTAAGTGACAGGTGGATCCCAATATAGCTCCTCGATGAATCAGTAGGCCTCATGGGACAAACTAGTGTCTTGGAACAAGGCCTTGACAAAATATTATTTGTTTTCTTGGCACAAGGCCTTGACAAAATATTATTTGTAGTCTTGGCACAAGGTCTTGACTATGTGGTTATGAAGTCTGGAATTATGCATTCCATCATTATGAAAGTGGCTATTGATATTGCATGTGATTATTAGACCAGTATAATATCAATGTGAATAAGTAAATGGAATTCTTTCATTTTATCTTTTCCATATTATGATTAAGTTCAAGTTTAAAAGGATTTTGTTTTGGTTTTACATTGCCTTAAATTAATATGCTTATTTATGAAAGTTTCCTCTATATTGTTATCCTTAATGAGCATCTTAGATCACCCCTTTATATGTTTTATTTTTTCCAAGATGTGAAGAAGTATATTATGACAGACCTACAGGGATAGTCTAAGGGATATGAGTGTGGCCGATGGAGACTATGTTGTTTTAATTTTTCATTTTATAATGTAATGTAAAACTTATGAAAGTATATAGTATTTCCAAAGCTACTAAACTAATCAGTATTTCGAGACTTGAAATTTTGTGATCATTCCAATGTTATGTAATAATTCAACGACTCTGGGTAACTAGGGTCAGGGCGTTACAAATGATCTGTCCATGTATCAACTTATCCTAGTGATCCTATATATATATATTGGCCACTCTATGAATGTCATGTCACCCTCAATATCTCAATCTCCCATGTCAATGACATGTGATTAATCATAAAGATATCGATGATGTTGATAGATGTGGAAGATTTCGTGAATTTTTTCTAGCTTTGTAAAAAATGACACATGATAAGACACCTTATAAATATGAACCATCAACATGAAATTTTTATCAAACTAGGGTGAGGGCTTACTCCCACTACCAATACTCTGCTACCCACATTGAGGGGAACCCTTCAAGAACAAATGGTCTCCAACCAAAAACTCAAAGGGACTCCATTTGTGGTTAGACTAAGACTTCTTCTAGTACTTTTCCAATTTACCCTCTCATGAACATTATAAAACTTTTCAATCATGCTTTACACCATATCGAGACTATAAACTGATGAATCTCCAACCCCAGTCCTGTATAACATAGGAAAACATATCCGCCCATATAAATCCTTAAATGGGGTCATGCCAATGGATGAGTGATAGATGTTATTATAAGAAAACATAACCAAGTAAAAGTACCATGACCAAGATCTTCCAAATTCTAAAATGCATGAATGAAATATATCCTATAGTGTTTAGATAGTTCGCTCTGTCTTTTTATCCATTTAAGGGTGGAAAGTAGTTTTGAGGCATAAATTTGTACCAAAAGTGTGTTGTAATCCCCTTCAGAAACATGAATTAAAATGCGAATCTTGATCTTAGAAAATATATCCAATGACTCCATGAAACTTCACCCCCTAATCCACATACCATCTCACAAAAACATCCACCACACTCGACTCACAGATCATTAGAAAGTTAGATAGATTCATTAGCTAGTGTACTACCACTTAAAATATAGGTAACCTTATAATGAAATCCAAAAAAATTTAATCAAACTTATATTTAGTAATATTTAAAGGTTTTAAAAACCCACTGGGAACATGATTCATATATTTTACCTACTTGGAAACCAAACACCTTACCACCCACTATGTTATCACCCATTTCATCCCAACCCACCAGAACTACATCCTCAATCTATGATATATATTAGATACCCCTAGGTTTACCACCAATTATAATAGATGAAACTCATAAAGGTCTCCTTAATTAATCACTATAAGAACAAATTTCATCCCCTAAAATAACATCTAGTTCTAACCATCCTAATACCACCCATTCATAGAACCTCCATATCCAAAACAATCATGCATTACCTCTACCCTCAAGTCTCCCCACTGAGAATCCTCTACTTACTGCATTAGATAAGACTACAATATCATCTAAAACATAAAACCATTATCATCAACCACCCTTTCATTTAATTGTAGGGCTTCCTACTCCTCTATAACTCTCCAACCATCATTGGATTCCTGAACAAAATCCTTTCATGAATTCATACTCAAAGAGTTTGAAACAAAATTCCCCTTTCCCATGGTGTTGGAAATCAAAAAATCAAAATCATGAAGAAATTCCATCCATCACTATTTCCACTAATTCAAATCACACTGAGTAAATATATAACTAAATATATTATGATTGGTGTATAAAAAATAGAGCTCTATAAGAAGGTAATGTCACCATAAATTCAGCACCAAAACAACCACTACTAATTCTGGATCATGGGTGGCATTGTTACTATCATGGAGACATAAATTTTTAAACCTATAACGGATCACTACACATTGCTTCATCAACATGCATCTCAATACCAAATGATATAAATCACAAGAAACCTCAAACTCACACCCTCATCTAGTTGTCGAAAAAATGTACCATTGATAAACTTCTCTTTTAGATAACTGAACACTAACTGACATGGAATAGTCTATATAAAAACGTTGTCATTCCTATTACATTTTGTTAGTGGGGATACAAATATATTAAAATAAGGTAGAATACATCTATAATTTCCCAATATACCAAGGAATTTGCAGACCTCTTCCATGTTCTTAGGTGTTTACCAAGAAACAACTCCCTCAACCTTCAATGGGTCTACTGCCACACCCTTCTAATACATGACATGTTCAAGGAAATACACCTCTCACATACAAAAATAACACTTTGAAAATTTTCAATTTAGTCAATGATATCGATGAAACTGGACAAAAACTATGAGATGATCTAAATTCTAACTTCGATTAGATCATTATGTTGTTAATGAACATGACCAAGAACTATTCCTAAAATTTTTAAAACACAGAGTTCTTGATCCCCAGGAACATAGCCGGTGTGTTTGTGACACGGAATTACATGACCATGAAATCTAAGTGTCTATAACTAAATTTGAATGTATTATTCAAAAAATCACTCTACTACATACTCAAATAGTGATATACAAACCGTAGGTTAATTTTAGTAAATGAATATACCCCTCTTAGATCATTAAAAAGATCAACTTTGCTTACAAGAGGACAAAAATTCTTGATCTTCACCTGATTTGACCTCCAATTGTCTATAAACAACCTCATACTACCATCCAATTTCATGGAAAATAACCTTGGAGAAACCCATAACAACACACTAGACTAGATAAAACCCTTCTGCATTGGATTTCTATTTGAATCCTAATGTCCCGTAACTTAGAAGGTGTCACCTAATAGGGATACCTTGGTATTAGAGAAGCATTGGGATTCATGTATATCCAGAATTAAAAATAACATCGAGGGGGTATCATCACAGTATCCTCGGGGAAAAAATAAAAAAATTTCCCCAACAAACTTGGGAATCTCCATCACCATGATTCCCATGGTTCCATAGACAACTTAGCTATCAATAAAAGGAGGGTATTCACATTCCTACTGCCCAACTAACAACTTATTCTTCCATAAAAAACTACACACTATCCATCAACATCCAAGAACTTGAATCTACTTAGGAAGTAGTGGATAATAGAATTCATAGAAAATAACTATTTAATGCAATGAATGACATCATATGGTTACATAATTCGAATGAAAAAAAATCCCAATGGGACTAATTTGACCCAATCATATGTCTACACCCACAAAACACATTAAAAATCCAACATCCATATCTGGATGGCATAGTCAACACCAGGGGCATGGTAAGCCCCTCTACATCTATCCACATAACATGGAATAGACTGGGTGAAATAAACAAGTTAAAATTACATGAATAAAAAAGGCATAAAAAGTCTATAAGATAAGTTGGTCATTCCTCAAACAATATTTGGGCCCACTAGAGTTGCTACCACAACTACCTTCAATTGACCATGAACAGATACTCTACGTTTCTGTTAATAGTTTTCTATATGAAAATGCTCTGTTCATGTTCCCTAAATACAAGGTACATCCAAAGGTCCACCCCTACTTGCTCCATCTCCCCTTGGTGGAGCATATTCCTGTTGCCTCTGCTGTGGAAAAAATCTTGCTAGAAAGAACTATTGAGGATGATGTTGATGCTAACTGACTCCAATAAACTTGTCTTGGAGAACCACCAAGCATTAGTTCGTGAAATGTTCACAAAACTCACAAAAAAAAATGTTGGCCCAATTCCATCAGGAAAAGAATTGAAATAACTAGCCCTAGAAAACAGAAAAGGATGTTGTTGAGGTATAATCCCCACTGTTTGAAACTTCGAAGACACAGAAACCTAATACCTTCAACTGAAACCTATTCTCCTCAAATAACCTTACTAGATCCTCTCCCATGGAAAACCTCCTCATGAGAGAATTCACTCGATCACCTCCATATTATTCTAAACATCCAAATACATTGGAAACTTCAATAAAAGTAATTTCATATTGGATTGAAGGATGTAGTGTATCCTCAAGATGTATATCTTGATAATCATCACTATAAAAAAGGTCCATGGAAAATTCAATAGGTCCTTGAAGCTAATATCTAACTTTCAAAATAAAATACGTCCCTATATAAGACAGATAAGCTCTTTTCACTTCACTTCCATCATGGTCGATGATAGAAACTCTTCCTAGAACTCTTTCTGAAATTAGAACTAAAAAACATTTTCCTCATTCTGGTCACCAAGATACAACATCCACCACTGATGTGCAACTCCCCAAATATGACTAACATCCAAAGGGACCTAGTACTCCATTGGGGCTCAGATCAATCTAAATGAAATCTTGATCTCCTCCCACCAACTATTTATCTCCACCTGAGAAACACTTCCTTCATGCATTCCCAAATTTTGATATTGAGAAGCGCAAAACATCCTATAGCATTGTTCATCCTCCGCAACTGGATCAACCCTCTGGTGATCAACTGGTTCAGCCTGTTGAACCTCCATTAATTTAACCACATGAAGATGAAGACTATGAGACATATAAAAAAGGAAGAAGAATATTTCCTAATCCATGGTATTATGGAATTCCATTAAGATTTATTTAATTGATTTAAATTATTTTTAACCATCCCAAAATTTCCCAATTCAAATAGGAAAACAAGTCATCATGATGCATGTACTTATCCCAGGACACTACACTAGAAACAGGTCTAACTCACATAGTCATTCAATAGGATTAGAGTGTGTTCTCAAGATCATGGAGTTGGAGGGGGGGGGGCTAAAATAATATGTGTGATCTGGTCTCCCAAGTCTATGTCACACACCAAGATAACCTAGCACAATTTCCATACCAACCCTTATAATCATCATAGTACCTAACTCCAAAATCCATCATATTTATCAACCATCAGCTCTGATACCACTATTTCATGACCTATCCATCCAAAGATACTGCAACTAAGGAAGATATATAATGAACATTGAGTCCTACCTCCAGTAGTCCCAAGGTTGGTGACTATCATCAAGGCTATAAATAACTCATGTATGGGAGGTATTAACCTCTATAAATAAAATAATATTGGGAGATATGATGAATAAATCACAAGAAACTCCTTGAAATAATATAAATGAAATCCAAACTCATCCCACGATTCAAGCATAAAGTGAATATATACATATAAAAGTCTCCGAAGTAAATAACCTAAAGAAAGGATACAGAAGTGATGAAACAATTTTCCAAAGGCTAGAGAATGTAATTTCAATCGCTGTCTACATATTCCTCCAAGAATCCTAAAATTTTTTTATATAAATAGGGTGAGAATGCAGGTATACTGACTAGGAAAACCAAAGTCTCGTATGCACACATGAAAGGAGCATACTAATGAACCCATGATCAAATATTAGATCCAAAATCACCCTAATAGGTGAAATCTTAAACCCCAATCTCAAAAAGGAAATATCACCAAATAACACAACCCAAGTATATTAACATAATATGAATCATATCGATAAAGGTTTCCCCACACAACTTTATCACTAATTTTCTACTCTCACACCCTACAATCATTCATCTTAGTACTCCCATATCTTCTATATAACACATCACAAGCCACCGCCATATAGAATAATCATATTACATCTCACCCATAGACACATTAGTCATCACACCACTTCCACCACCATAATCAGAGTAGTCGGGTATCATAAACATGAAGGAATTCAACCTCATTCCCTCCTCCTACTAAGAATGACCCCACTAAAAGATTTCCCACAACATGGTCACATCACATCTCACCACCCAATAACATGGTCATATCATATCTTTCCCACATACACTTGGGATATCACCTAATACACTATTTGACCTTTGGCCATCACAACATCTTCATATCTAATCACCTAGGGGATATAGTAAGAAAGAGCAGTTATCCATCCATCCATCCTCACCACCAGGATGTTGACAAAAACACACACATATATATATATGAGTGTTTTCACATGGTGCTCGATGTGGGTGGAGTATGTATTGAAATAAAAAATTATATACATATATATCCACATAGAATTTAAAACTATGGGTCTACATGCAAAAGGATACCAATCAACTCACAAAAAACCCCACTTTCACTATCACTTCCAAATGCACAACACCACACAAACCACAAGCCACATTTCACATTAACAATTGATTTCTATTTAAAAATCAAGTTCATTACATATTTCTAGCCGATTTAATTCTATATTCATTTACCATTTCCACATTTAACCACACTTCCCATTTAAATTCAATATTCATTAACCATTTAAGTGTTGATAAAGACCACCCATTATCAGTGATAAAAAATGTCTTAAAGGTTATATTTCATTAAATAAATTATATCATTCAAAATAATATAATAATATATAAATATATTTATATTGAAAAAAATATAATTCATTTTATTAAATATGATTTATATATGATTAAATATACATCTTCACTTGATATATAAGAAATCTAGTTAAAAATGTTATAAAATCATATATATATATATATATATAACATTGTTAAATATTAATTATATAATACGAAATATTCATTATAAATCATATAAATTAATATTTCATATATTTCGTGAATAATAGTTTATTAATTTAATTAAATATATTTAATATTAATTAAAAAATATTTGCTAATTAAGATATTTTGTGTTATCAATGTCATTTTTGGTGAATTTACCATTTATAAATATATAAAATTAATTCAATTCTATAGAAACAAATATTCACAAATAATATAAATTGTTAATATTATCATATTTTATTTTTATTTATTAATATTTAATATATTATATTATTAATTATTACATTTTATTTATTTTCTATATTAATATTTAATTTGTAATTTTTATTAATAATTATAATTAATTTAAATATATTTGATTTATTCATTTTTCTTAATAATTATTTCATTAATATATTTTCTAATATTTTCATAATTTATTTATTTTTTTTTTTATTTTTTAATAATTATTTAATTTTATTATTTCTTGATATTTATTTATAATTATTGATTAACATTTAATGTTTTTAATATAGTTTATTTTATATATAATTAATTTATATTTATTTCCATTTAAACATATATTAATTTTTATTTTAATAAAAAATTATATGATAAATCTATTATTCATTTTTGTAATACTTTTTCAATATATTAATATTTTAATTAAATATCACTAATTTTAACATTCATTCATTTAATATTATTTATCCATTAATACTGTTATGTTTTTTTACTTTTTTATAATTTATAGATTCTAAATATTTATTTGTCTAATATTTTTTTGTAATTTATTCATTTTTAATGTTTTTATGCATAAATATTTGTTAATATATTTTATATTTTTGATATAGAAATATATTCATATCTATATATATAATATTTCTTTAAATATGATTTATATGATATAGAATATGTATATTTATATTAATTAAGTCCTATATTTAGTGAAAATGGATTATTATTAAAAATTAATATTAGTTAAAAATATTGACAAATGGTATCGAGTAGTGGAAGTTTAGATAAATGTCATTTATTTTACCAATTTAACATATATCAAATGTGTATTTCATTAATTCCACACATACACATAAGTAATTAATGCATTTTCATGTAGAACCCACACACACATAATATTTTAACAATTTACTCAATTTTACTTTTCAAATCAAGGGAGAAAAGACCATACTTTATTATACCTCATCCAATGATATTATTTCCATATATTAAGGGAAATTTAGTTTTACAAAAAACTGAATGTAATACCTAACATTGCACATTTGGAACTGAATACAAGTTTATAGAGAAACTTAAACTATAAATTTTATTTTCCAAAAGAAATATAAACTCATTTCTTAACACTAGAATGCATGTCTCCAAAACTTCCACATGTGAGAACATCTTTTTTCCTAAATAAATTCCAAGATCACTATCCACTAGTTTCCTTAGGTTTTTCATACCTTGTAAGGCATTCACAATATGGATTGTTGAAGTAGAAACAATCCACTGTGTGTTATAAATTGTATTAACCATCTTTGATTCATAACAAAAAAGTGAGATAGAAATATTTTATTAAGTAAAATCTAAAATTTATGATAAATTTTCTTTACATGTTCTTTTACTTTGAAGAATAAAAAAATGAGTTCCTTCTTAATATTAGTTTGGGGTAACAATTTTTCTTTATGCTTCGAATTGGATTGGAATTTATGATCCTTATGTTTATGGAGAATTTTCAATATATTGGTTTCTACCATTTCTACCATAATCCTTTTCTATTCTTGAAAACATGTAGTCATAAATTCATCAATTGACCATGTATATTTATGTGTGTTATAAGAGATTATAAAAGGCTCATATTGATGCAGTGGAGTGTTGAGAAAATAATGCATTAGAAATGGTTCAAAAATATCAACCTCAGGATTCTTTAGTTGAACCTTAATATCCCTCACCTACATGATGTTCTCATGCACACCATCCATGGTGTTGAGTCTCATAGATGAGATCTGTATGATTAATTTTCTTCCTAATTCATTACCTAAAGAGATGAACATGTCATCTATATATTTTAGAAACTCACGATCATTATTATGCTCATCGAATGAACCATGAATGCTAGAACCTAATTTATTTTTGATGAAAAACATACTAAGATGGTTTTACCACTACCATGTTCATGAAATGTTATATCATCTAGTGCACTATCATTATTAACTGCATGCACTTCGTCTTTCTGAATGGCGTAATCATTTTCCTTCCATACGAGATGAAGATGAATTATCACCTTCCAAATTTTATATTTATCTCCATTTAATTGTGGAATTTAACATTGAATATCATAAAAATATGATGGTATAACTGAGAATTAGTTACATTATTATTATTCAAAATCACATAATTTATATATTAAATAACATTAATGAGTCTAAAAAATATAAAATTTCATATGGTTGAAATTTTAACATTTAATAGATTTATAAAATGAATTAAGGATCATTAATTAATATTTTAATTCATATTTTGTGTATTATAATTTGATAACTCTGTAAACCATATAGAAAAATATTATATTTATTATATTTATAATATCCATTGAAAAATTATGAAGACAAAAGTTAATATTTAATTTTTTTAAAATATAATAAAAATCTATTTTGGATAAAATTTATTTTATTTTTTATATATTATTTAAACTGATGTAATGAATATGTAAAATCTATATTATTTGGAATGTTATGAAAACCCCTAATTTTTAATAACATTTTTAAAAAAAATTTGTTACAAAATTAATTTGAATGAACCCTTTAGAATATAGTTAGACCATGCGTATATCAATGTTACCTAATGATTATTTATTAGTTTTAAAAACCCAATTACATCCAATAGGTTTTACACTAAGTGGAACATCAAAAAATTACCAAACATCATTACTCTTCATGTAATTCAACTCCTCCATCATGGAATCATACCACATATTTAACACTTTACAACTCATGTCTTGTGAAAAAAATTTAGGATCATTTTTTCTCTAATATTATAGTCAAATTATTGTGAATACACTCTATAATCACTAAAAATATATGGATTTACCATCCTTTTGGATCTTCTCAATGTTTCAAAATTATTTTTCTTAGAATTTTTTTGTTCAACTGGTTGTTTGAGAGGTTCTAATTCTTGAACTATTTGATACAAAGGATTATTATCAATCATTTGTGGAATGATATTTTTCCAAAAAATGTGATTTTTTGTGAAAAATTTTCAATTTATCACCTATGATAGTGGAATAATATTTTTAATTCTATTTATCATAAATTTTTTGGATGAGATCACCCCCACTAACCATGTCATTTTTAATAATTTTTTTATTTATTTATTTTAAAATTCTGGTGTTCAATTATAGAAAATAAAAATTGTACTGTTTATTCCTTCATTCATATCCAATCAAATAGACACTAATGTTATTAATATTCAACTTAATTTCCTATGGATAATAAAAATGTACTTCTGAAAGAAATCCCCAAATGCACCCATGTCGCAAACTCAATTTCCAACCCTTAAACAATCCAAAAGTTTTATTTAAAACTGCATTTGTTGGAAACCGATTCAAAATTTATGATGCCTATTTAAGTGCTTAATTCCACTACAATTTAGGTAACATAGCATTAACAAGAACACTTCATACCATGTCCATTAAATTCTGGTTTTTTCTTTCAGCTACACCATTTTGGTATTCTCAAACTGACATAGTGTATTATGAAACTATTCCATTTTATTTAAGAAACCTTTAAAATGGACCATGTAATTATCCATCCTCAGTGTATCTACCATAATAATATTCACCCTCATCTGACCTCATGTTCTTAAATTTTTTACCATAACTAATCTATAGTTTAACTTTATAAACCTTAAAGGTTCAAAGTGATTCATTTTTATGAAGAAAATAGAGATACATATATCAGGGACTATTATCAATGAATGAAATTAAGAATTTTTGGTTAGGTAAATCTATGTATTAGTGATATATATATTCATGTATGATTTCTAATATGGATGAAATTTTATTATCCCCATTCATTGATTTATTGGTTTTCAATCCCTTAATGAAATCCACACGGGTTTCAAAATCAGTGAATTCAATATTATTAAATGCCCAGTTCTAAACTATTATTTGACTCCCTCATTTTGAGATGTGAACTAATATCTGGTTCCATAACATAGAATAATTTTAATTTATAACACTTATTTTAATACAAGTATGAACATTCATTTTATCATTATCAATTTTACTTTTTAAAATTTATAATGAAAATCCAATCTTTTAATATACCACACCCAATGATGTCATTTATATATATCAATGGAAAAGTAGTTAAAGAAACATAATGTATAACCTAATGGTACACATTTGGAAGGATAATTCAAGTTTAAAGAGAAACTTGGAATATAAAATTTCCCTTCTAAAAACAAAGTAAACTCTATGTTTAATAGTAGAACACATGTCACCATGCCTTCCACATGTGAGAAAAACTTGTTCCTTGAATAGATACCAATCCAACTGTTAAATGTTTTCCTTAGGTTTTTCATACTATGCAGGGTATTCACAATATGGATTATAGAACTAGAATCAATCCACCAGGTGTTATAAATTTTATTAACCATATTTGGTTCTTAACAAACCAATGATATTGAAATAATTTTTTTCATAAAAATTATGAGATTTAGGATATCTTCTATTTACATGTCTTTTTCCTTTTCAAAAGAAAGAAATGAGTTACTTATTAATATTAGTTTGAGGTAGAAATTTCTCTTTGGGATTCCTATTGGATTGACATTTATGATCCTTTTTTTGGTGCATTTTGAGCATATTGATTTCTGTAATGTATACCATAAACCTTTCCCCCTCTTGAAAACACGTAGTCATTAATTCATCAATTGAACATTTATATTTACCTGTGTTATAATAGATTATAAATGGACCATATTGATATAGAGTGGGGTTGATAAAATAATTCTCTTGAAATGGATTTGATATATCAACATTAGGATTATTAAGTTGAGCTGCAATATCCCTCACCTACATGATGTGCTCGCGCACACCTTCCATGGTGGTGATTCTCATAGACAAGAGCTTCATGATTATTGTGGTTGATAATTCTTTCTCTAAAGAGTTGAACTAATCATCTGTAACTATTTATCTAATGTACCATATTAATTTTATGTTCTTTATTTTATTTATCTATAATTTATTACATTATTAATTAATTTATGGGTCATTTATTAGATCAGTACTTTTCCGGTGGTCATATAGTCGAGTGGTAGTAGAATGGGAGTGGATATTATCAACACTTTTAGTTAACCCCCATAAAAGTGTGTGTTTTATCCTCATTTTATAAAATATTTCTGAAAATAAATTGTGGAATCTGGTTGTCACTGTCATATTCCCGTGAAAAATGAACCCCCCACAACTATCAACAAAACTTATTCCTTCCCTTAAAGTAATCCGAGGTAGGGGAAAAAGACATGTTGCGGCACCGACTATACAGGTTAAGTTTAGAATAATGTAGGCATCCTTAATACTCCAATTTATTAAGGAATTACTTTAAAACAAACTTCTTCCCTATGCATGAGACATTCCAAGTGCATGCATGTGTGCATGGTAGGGCCTCCATTCACTCCACAATCTCCGATCTATGGGTAAAAGCAGCGACGTTCACTGGGATACAGAATGGGGTGGGGATCAAATCATGGGGGGCATCCCAATATGGGGTTCATGAGGTATGTACTCTTATATTAGGTGAGGATGATTAACGTTGGGAACCCCATCATCATCGACCAGAGCTACTGCCCCGAAAATGAAAACTTTTCGGGACTGGTGTTGGGGGTGAAGATCAATAACGTGACTTACAACGATATACATGGGATATCAGCAACGATGGTGGGGGTGAAGCTTGACTGTAGCCTTGGTAACCCCTACACTGGTATTCAGATAGAGAATGGCTAGCTCACTTAAAATAACCACCCGGTAGAATCATCTTGCGTCCATGCCCCCAACACCTCCTCAGGTACCGCGAAGTCCTCTGACTGCCTCTAGGAGCACGCCTCTCCCCAAGTACCATTCCTCATGAGTTCATTGGAATTTATTGATTGTTTTTTTTATGATAAAAACCCATTATTATAATTAAAAATATTTCAATAAAAACGCAATGTTGATTATTATACCTCACCTCTAGATAAAAATATATATGAAAAAGGTACTCAATGTTAAGTAACTCGGTTTTAAATGACGACAATTTTTAATTATATCATACTTAAAAATGATCCATATACATTATATGTGTTTTTATCTTCTCCCTTTTTATTTACTTGATCCAACTTTAATAGTTTTGGAATTTTCTATTAAAATATAATTGTTTTACATTTGATGATGCGACTTGTTATTTTTGACATTTAATTAATTATGGGCCACATTAAATGGAATGATGATTTTTTTAACTTCAATGATGGGAGAGAGGATTGAACAACTTCTATAAATGAGGATTCCAAGGCATCACCATGGTTTGTATATCAACCCTTTGTTTTTTCCTCCTTTTTTTGATCTATATTGAGCAACATCATCTACCATATTGTTGGATTTCATCTCTTCTTCTTCTTTTTGTTAAACAACAAGTATTTATCATGTCAATCTATTTTTGGATATTCATTGATTAAAACTCTCTTTCTATTGTGTGAAAGCACACTCTCTTAATAATGTACACAAAATAAGAGAAATAAAAAAACAAAGGGATGAACAAATTTAAATTCTTCGGTCGGGCGACCTAAGTCCACAGGGAAGACATTAGATAATATTATTAAAAAAAAACATATATTACAAATTAACCATGATTTTACCACATATCAGCACCCATATTTAAATAATTAGTGAAGAATTAGAATCAAATGGTCATTGTAATGTCTCTCTGGGTGATCACCAACCTGCTGCAATTTCTTTGGATGAGACAAACTCCCATTTTTGGATATCTCTAGGTAGCTCCTACTCTTGTTGTCGGTCTATATTGGAATCCACCCACCATTTTGGGTGGTTTTATTTTTCATCAACGTTCAACACTTTCTTGGCGATTTCGTTCAACTAGGAGAGTCTAATGTTGAGAAGGTGCAAAGAGCCCCTGTTTTTGAGGGTTTTATGGTTTTATTCTATTCGATGTATACGAATAGAAGAGGGCCTTCTCCTGGTTCACATATCCATTATCTGAGGGAGATGAATGTGTGGATACTGGAAAAACGATCTTGCTTTGTCGATGAGGATGTTGGAGGACCTATTTGCATCCTACTCAGTTTATGTTAGTGTCTCCTTAATGAAATCGGTGAATGTTGATCATGAGGAATATGATGGTTTTAGTTCTTGAACCAAGGTGTGAAAAAGATGGGTGAGGATGATCTTGGATTTGAAAAAAACTGACTTTGGTAATAGTGGAATCAGATAACAATGTACTCGGACAATGTCACTAGACTTGGACAACGACGTTGGGCCTAGATAGTAACACACAATTTTGATGATTCCCGATTTAGATGACATGTTGTGATTTTCGGATCATAAAGAGAGATTAAAGGAGAGGAAAATTTTATTTCACCAAGAACAAAGCTTTGCATGTGACCCCTACCACACCTCCCTTTTTTCCCACATAAGAAACTTTCAAGGTTCTCTCCGAATAACAAGAGATATCTTTTCTTGGAACCGATTATCCCAGAAGGCTCCCCAGGACGTCCTTTTATATGAAATGGTGGGAGGTTTAAGGTTTAACAAAAATCCCTCCAATCCCCCACAAATCCCAAAATACCTTCAACCATGGTACCCTACACATTCAACATGTGTAGTAGAAAATTTTTAAACAGCCTAGGAGATGGTGGGGTCGGTGCTCCATCCACCTACCATGGTATCAGGAAAACTCCATCAATTCTCTCCCTCTATTGACTATAAAATATCTTAATTATAGTATCCTCTAACACATATTAACTTTTCTATATTGGGACCACTTTGAAATTATTGTGACAACCTAATGAAAGGGTCATCCTCAGTTACATTGACATCTAACCTCTCAATGGTTTTGGTTGATAATAGAACAATTAACCACTTTTGGTTTGTGGGATCTGGAACCACAAATTATTTTACTTCCTCTAATTCCATTATAAATTTTCTATATTTGTACCCTTACATTCTAAAATATACTTTTATGAATCCCAAATAATTCATTTTAACAGTACTCTTATTATCAACAAACACATATTGAAAAATCAACACTTGTAATGTTGTTTAATCCAACTCTATTATTTTTTTGATGATGAAAAAGTATGAAATATTTATATAAATTATATTTAAATCATTTGTTCCAGATACAAGCATCACTTTATCCACAAGTGTAACTCCACTATTTTTCATAGTATTGTGTTCATCATGTTCATTTGTATAGAACATATAACTATTAATTATATAAACATTATAATATATTACATGCACACTTATTCCTCTGGGTATCCATTGAAGTATTTATGAAATTAAATCCATATATTATATTGAAATCTTAAAAATATGGTCTCCAACCCATCCTATATACTATGTATTATGTGTATTTGATATATATCATTCAACCTTTGACAAATTCAAATAGCTAATAATTACTTTGTGGGTTTCAACATATAGGTAAAATTATAAACTATTACAAAAAGGTAAAGGTGGGCCTACTCTTTATCTATTATAGTAATTTTGAAAAAATATATTTTAGAAATTCATTCACCCACAATCCACTTGGTGTGATAAGATTTAGGCAGACCAATGATTTCCACATCAGATTGGTAGATGGTGGAGAATTCAACAACTTCCTCAAAAACATATCACTCCACAATATAACCTTCTAGACAACAACAATTTTTGTCATAACCTTACAAAAATAATCTTATACCATTCGATGTGGTACATCAATATATAATTTACAAGACAACATAGTTGAATATCCATTATCAATTAAACCATCATATCGAAGAAGTCCAATGGGAATAACAACTCTAATTCACATAATATGACAGTGATTTACATTTACATAAGTATAGATCTTAAATGAAATCACGTATTTATAACCTAGTGACATATGTATATATCTTAGATGACATCATTAAATGTGAGTTTATAAGAACATATAACACTATCCCCACAAACAGATGGTCAACTATTTGAGAAAGTAAAATATATGGATAGTACTTTTCATAAACATTTTTAAAAAAACCTATCAAAAAATAATTATAAAGGGAGATTTGTTTTTTTAAATTAACATAATGGTATTTTTTATATGTAATGAATTTTCTTGATTTTATTGATGTTGAAAAAAATATATGTGATAGTGTCATTGAAACGTTACTCAATACACCCAACAAAACAAAGGATAGAATTAAGTCAAAGAATTTGGGGTCCTTGCCTAGTTGTTATGGCTACCCTGTAATCCTCCACCAACCAGGGTTCAATCCCTATAATCCTCAAATTTAGTGATTTAGAAACCATGAAATGAGATGCTTTTTTCATCTGGTGTGGATGATTTTAGCGTACATGTTGCTTCAAGCGAGCGATGATGATGGTTGGTGATGACTGATAATGGGAAAAGCGACAACAATTTCTATGGGTCCTTGGTGTAGGAAGACAATATATGTTTCCACTATAGGGTTAATGGAAGTGTTAGCATTGAATATGGAACTCTTCGGTGGTGCGACAGTAGGGGTCATGTGTTCGGTTGGACCGATGTCGAGAGAGAGATGAGGTGGGTAATATTCTTTCTATAGGCGATCGACTCAAGCCACTGTGAGTATAGGTGAGCGGTGATGGATGCAGTAGGGTGGGATGTGTTTGTTCAGTGGGGTAGAGTTTCATATCTCATATAGAGTAGGAGTCTTGAAAAAGTGCATGTTTCTTTGGGTTTCTACAGACAAAATAGAATGAAGTAAGAATTTGGATCAGATATCAAGGTGTCGTCCCAAATGAGGTCAGGGCAAGGAGAAAACTACAGTAATGCTCTCAAATTTGGATTAATGAGAGGGTATGTATTTTCCATTTGTAAAATTCCTCATGTAGTACTACATGGGGATTTCTTACTGAGTTTCATTAGAGGCTGGCCACTTGGAGTAGGAAAAAAATTAACTATCTTGTGTAGGGATGTATTTTGGGTGTTTGATCTCTTAGACTTCAACATCCATGTATTGGGCCTAATGCCTTGGTATTTTGGGCCATGTAAGGTTCCCCCTCAACCTAATTAAAAAGTTTAGTATCCATAAATCCATAAAAATATATGGCCTTCGGGTTTTCAGTTAAAACAAAAACTCAAGGTTTTACATTATTGATAGGTAATTTTAGAATAGTTGGTTCCAATGAAGATTAAAAATGGACTTTTCTTCCACCAACAACATACAATCATTCCATGAAAAAAGGATATTATTTTTTAACTTCTTAAATGATGTAAAGGTTTCATAGGGGTATCCATCAAATATCATGAATATCATGTCAATGAATAATATAAAAGTAAAGGGTCTGAAATCACATGAATTCCATGTTTTGATACAAGATCTAATTTATATTGATTTGTATTTAATTTTTACCAATAATTTCCATCATAAATTAACTATGATATGTTTATTTTTCAAATATATATGCAGAACATTCATAGAACAGATGAAATTCCCAACTATTGAAAAGGAAATTTCTATTATATTATGTTAATTGGAGATGTTTTTTCTCATCAATATTATTTTATATTATAGTTCAATTGATGGATCACTTGGTAAGGGAGATTCGACTATGTGGTTCTATAAATTATTGATGGATGTACCCCATTGAATAATATATGAATATTTTGAATGGGTATGTCAAAAATAAAAGTGGGATAAATGGTTTTATTTTAGAGGGATATGTTTTTGAGGGAGCAATTGAATTATTTACCAACTAATAATATGATGAGGATAGCATTGGTCTTCCAAAATATCATCACCCCAAGTGGATTGTGGGTGAATGAATTTCCAAAATAGTTTTTTCACAATTATTATTAAAGAGTGGGATCATGATTTCATTCATGTTTTTCATAACATTTTAATATTTTCCCCATATTTTGAAACTCACAAAGAAATTTTTAGGAATTTTAATCTATCAAGGTATGAAAGAAGGATATCAAATATAGAAAATCAATAGTTTATAGGATTGTTTCTAAAGAGTCAACTGAAAATTAGGATTCAATTTTAGAACAAATTTGATGGCTACCTAGATGTCTAATTTTTCATGTATTATCTTATAATGGTTTTGTAATTTATGCTTATATATTCTATATAAATTAACATGATGAACATAATACCATGAAAAATAATGGAGTTACACTTGTGGCTGAAGTGATGCATGTATCTAGTTCGAAGGAAATATATCCAATTTATGAAAATATGTCACACTTTGGAATCATCAAACAAATACGGGAGTTGGATTATACATCATTACATGTAATTATTTTTCAATGAAATTGGTTTGATTAATGAGTGTAATTAAAATAAATGAATTGGAATTTATGAAGGTGGATTTTCTTAAGGAAGGGTACAGAGAATAACAGTTTATAATGGAATCAAAATAAGTATACGTATTTTATAATCCCAATACCACAAAATGAAAGTGGTAAATTGTTCTATTGTCGACCAAAACCACTAAAGGGTCAGATTTCGAATCAACTTAGGATGAATATTTCATTTGTACATCTCAATCATTTCAAAGTATCCCTAATGTATATGTGGACATGTGTGTGTGAGGAAAAAACAATGAAGGGATTTTGATACTCAATAGAGGAGTCAGAACTCTTCAACCTTAAAAAATAGTTCAATAATCAAGTTATATATATATTTTTAATATACATTGTGTTAACTCATATTATTATCTATTCAATATTTCATTCATGTAATATAAATTAAATTTTCAACCACTTATTTACATAATGACTTATTCACATGTGGATGCTCCCAATCCTGAGTTATAATAGGTTTCTCTACATGCTGGTGCTCCCAATGAAGAAGAACTACAACCTTATGGGTATTCCAATGCTACCAATATTGAGAAACAACATACTGATGATGTTGAAGTAAAGGGAAAGGTATAGGGTTAATAACCTCTTTCCCAAAAAATCTCGAACTCTGTAGCATGACAGTGTTATAAAAAATTATTGAGGTGATAAATAAAAACATCAAAATTTGAAGTTGGATGGAATGCATGTGGAATCTTATTAACCCCAACAAGTCCATTTTTAGTAGTTGTATTGGGATAACCACCCGTATGCTCGTTCCGATAGATATAGATTCATGGAAAATGTTTTTTATATGCTTAAGACACTAATTTAGGAAGATACTTGTGTAAAATTATGATATACTTTCTTTAATTTACAAAACAAATAATAATAAAACCTTGAATTAATCATCATTATCCCTTATAGATTTCATTTATAGTAGATGAATCCTAAATGAAATTTGTATTAATGGATACTATAAAGGCAGATAGAGTCCTTTGCACAATTATTAAAAATTATCATCTCAAAGATGCTGAAGGGAAATAAACCCACACCCACAACATATGTACTCACACCTGATAAAAATACAATCTTGGGATGCATTTATTGGTCATCATGTAGTGAAATCATTTTTTTTATATTGTAACTGGTAATACATTACATGGAAATATTTGTATTAATCATTTTAAGTGTGAATTTTTAATTTAGGAAATAGAAAATTAGTGTTGAAAATAATAAACCCGAAACAAAACCGACATACCCCTATCGTAAATAGAGGATGAGGTATGCTTCACTTGAAAAAATTGTACGTATTTTAAATCTACCATAATAATTTTATGTGAAATGAAACAAAAATATAATTAAGTTCCACTGTTTATATATAAGTGTATGAATTGAAATCCAAATCTACTTCCATCCCATTCCATGTACAAGATGAACAACTATTGTCAAAGTCTATGAAGCAGTTAGAACAGTATGGCCACATCAAAGGAGTGGGTTTTGGGTTTTCACCATGAACATATATTGATAAAATAAATAAATAGGGGGATAAGGCTAAGTAAATGGAAGAGTTTCAAGCATGATTAGAATATCTAGAAGAAAACATTAATTAGTAGTTAGAGTTGTTAGAAAATGTTAGGGGAATGAGTCAAAGAGAAGAAAAAACATATGAACAACTAATACATAAATATCCCCTTACCCCCACCACCTTTGATGCTAGGAATTCCCCTAAAAGAGTTTTTTTAGAAGATGTAATCAATATTTTCATAATTTTTTATATGAAATTTGAATCAGGTAGACACTGATACCTTTCTATTACTAATATTATAGAGGGTGAAATGATCGATATTTACATCTATCAACACCCACCCATAGACTTATCTTGAGGGGTACCATGTACAATATCCATGTATATATTTTATATAATAAAAAAATACAATAGGTCATGTGAGAGTGGGTATTCACATAGCTCATGAGGTCAGCACTGATCTACTTGTTCTACTTGATGATGATGGTATTAATACAGTCATGAAAGCTATTTTAACTTTTGTAGTATACATTTTAGATATTTTAAAAACACATTTCGATAAGGTGGTATTCAGTTCCTATTTTTTTTGATGAAAAACCTTTAATAATTAATGAAAAAGTCATGAACTGATGAATGTTGTAATAGATGGGAAAAGTGATTCTGTGAAATGAAAGGTTGAATCAAAATGATCTAAAGCATCAACCAACCAATTCAAAAGATCTTCACAAAGTACTTTTACCATGCCAATTCAACTTACGCATTTATTAACATTAATGTTTCATGTGGATACAACATTGGAAAGTGGTGATATGACCATAATTGATTTTAAAGAAGACATGTATAGATAGTCCATTACATACTATATTAGTCTTGAGAATTTAAATGAAATACCTACAAATAAAGGGTCAAGAGGATAAGTTTTCTCTCTCTCTATATATAAGAGGTGGGTTTTCATGATTTTTTCCAATATATGAACTAATTTTTTAATTATTACCAAATACTATTCATATTTTCTATAGACGTATATTTCAATTTTATTTGAATGGAAAGCCCTACAAACATAAATTTGGAATCATTATTCCTCACATCATTTCTAAACAACTATTTTCATTGGAACTAAATCAATATGAAGGAATATTTGAAAATATGGCCACAATTATTTAAAAAAACTTATATAAGAGAAAATACTCTAAATACCCACAATACAAGTGTAAAAATCTACAATTTAATCATTTAAAATTGGTTTTAATTCATATAATTACTTATTAATTTTGTAGGAAGCATTGGTTACTCATACAATCAATTAGGTTATTCCAAATACTTATTTTCTAGATTCAATGCATGGATACCCACAAAACATACCATAAGTTATGTGGTTTATCAATTTGTAACACAGTACATACAACATTTTACAACTAAATATAAATTTGTACATTTTATATTTTTTTAAGAAAAATTCTATTACAAAAGTGAGATGTTTATTTTTTTTCAAAATCATGGAATGAGGATAGTCCAGGAGCACCAGAAGCCTATCGACGTCTAAAAGTGGATATGTAATAGGGTATATAAAATAATATTACACTATCAAAACATATATCAAAATAAATTAATTTTTTTATCATGGTTCCCATAGTGGCCAAAAAAAATTAATGATAAAGAATGTTGTTATTATGTTTTCAAATTTATTAATGATATCATATACGATAAAAAAACTAGCATACATGAAGATATATTTTCAAAGATAATTGCAATTTTATTTAAAATATTTACTAATCCTTTGTTTATTAATATTTTTACAGTAATACCAAGACTTTAAACAGTCTTCACATTCAAAAGAGGAAATAGATTTTGTTAACTTTAATATGAAATATACATAGTGACATATTGTTGATAGAAATCATGTAGAGGTAACTTCTCAATACTTATTTAGTGAATTTTTCCATCATTTTATCAATTTTTTAGTAAATTTAAAAATCATTTTTATATTATACTTTAGGAAAATAATATATAAGTCATTTTTGACATGTAATAATCAACCACACCTCAATACAATACAAGACATGTCTAGTATGACTCAAAGTGCATGTTTAAATATAAAATGGTCATATTAAATAGAAAAACATGCCACATACTCAAAATCAAGAAAAAAATTGAGATTTTTGACTCTTTAACACAGTGATCCATAAGTCATTTGAGAAGTATAGGAATAAACCTCACATCAATATTGTACACAGTGTTCCTGGTATGACTAAATGTGTGTGATTCCAGTTTAAAATTGACAATTTAGTTAAAAATTTGTGTCACTCACTAAAAACCGAGAAAACATACTTGAATTGTCCAGATACATTAGGAAAATGATTCATAATTCATTTCAGATGTTTAAGAATAAATCACACAAAAAACTGACACATGATGTGACCAATATGACTCAAAGTGTGTGTGTTTAGTTTAAATTGTCATTTTAGTAAAAAAAGACGCGTGACATACTCAAAAACTATCAAACACATTAGGACTGTATTTATACATTAGGTCAATAATCCATATTTTATTTCTGATTTTTGGGAATAAAATACATACAATTATAAGAACATTGTGATCAGTATGACTCAAAGTTCTTGTTTTCAGTTTAAAAAGAAATTTTAGTAACAACCAAAAGTTATATTCTCAAAGCAATGATAATGAATTTAAATTGTTTTGATACTCTATAAAAACAATCCATAAGTCATCTATGATATGTAGGAATCTACCAAACCACAATATGCTGCAAATATTGACCAGTATAACTCCAAGTGTGTCTTTTTATTTAAAATTGAAAATTTATTTAAAAATACATGTGAAACACAAAAAAGAAGAGAACATATTCAATTTTTTTCTACTTTAATATAATGATCCATAAGTCATTTTTGAAAAGTAAGAATCATCCACATCTCAATATGACACACAATGTCCCAGGTATGACTCAAATTGTCAGTTATTAGTTTAAAATTGTTATTTTAGTTTAAAACATGTGTCACTCCCTTAAAACCAAGAAAACGCACTAATATTTTCTTGATAAATTTAAAAAAATATTCCTATGTCATTTGTGAAATTTAAGAATTATTATCACATTAAACTAACACATGATGTGACCATTATGACTCAATGTGTGTGTTTTTAGTTTAAAATTATAATTCAGTAAAAAAAGTGACATAATAAATATTGAGAAAACACATATTTTATTTTATTGGTACTTTAGGAAAATGATCCAAAAATAATTTGTGATGTGTAGGAATCATACACACCTCAATTTGATGCATGGTATTACTGGTATGACTTATAGTGCTTGTTTTCAGTTCAAAATTTCATTTTAGTAAAAACCAAAAGTGATATACTCAAACATAGAAAACACATTTATATTTTTTTATACTTTATAAAAATGATCAATAAGTGTCACGACCCGTTCCCCCAGGACCTGTGCCGTGACTACCCCAAGCCCGCCTTCTATAGGCCAGGGGCTAGAGACTAGCACCGAAAGGCGTATTCCCTAAAACCAGGAAGGAATTACCTTTATAACATGTAAAAACACACGACCAAGCACAAAGAAAGATACGAACACAAGTAACTATAGTAAAAAGAGTGTGTACAATAAGAAAAAGGGGCCGGAATACAATCCCAACTGGAAAGTACAGGAAAACTGAAAAGTACAAGTAAACTGAACAGCTCCTATGAAAACCAACCAAGGATCCTACCTGAAGGGTTCGTATAGATATCGAACGGTCGTCTCTACATTATGCCTCATCTAATGTCCACCTCTGAGCTACCTCCAGTCTTGGTACTCTCATCCACATTCAGCGTTGTCCGTTGTGTACACCAAACACAACAAGGTGAGGGTGTAGCCCATGTAGGGGTGAGTATAAGGATACTCAGTAGGGACCCCGAGACCCTCAAAGGTCTCACAAAATCCACAAAATATAAACCACAAAGTATGAAAACAAATTTCAACCCTACTTAGGTATATTCCCATACATATACCTAGGTTATCAAGTGAACCCATATCATTCCTGAAGAAACACAAGGTCCAACTCATTAGCTCAATGCTCAACAGTTCCACGAATGAAAGAATACCAGGAAGGTAACACCATAAAGGTAAGTACCACAAAGTATCACCACGAAGGAAAGAACCACACATGTAATCCACATAGAAGAATACAAAAAAGTTATCACCATGAAGGAAATTACCACATAGGTACACCACACTGAAGAATACCACAAAGGTATTACCACAAAGGTAAGTACCGCATAGGTATGCCACATAGAAGAATACCACAAAGGTATCACCATAAAGGTAAGTAACACACAGGTACACCACACAGAAGAATACCACCAAGGTATCACCACGAAGGAATGTTCCACAGAGGTACGCCACACAAAATAATACCACCAAGAAGGAAAGTACCATACATGTATACCACATAGAAGAATACCACCAAGGTATTACCATGAAATTATGGACTCATCTCACATCAGGTATAACACAAGTTCAGTAGAAAAGATGATCAGATATAACTATTGAATCATATTACTTTTTTAAGGGGAAGACCCACAAAGGATCCTAAATCATCAGACCCACATAGGATTTTAAATCATCATTAGACCCACACAAGATCCTAGTACATCATCAGACCCACACATGATCCTAGTACACCATCCGACCCACACAGGATCCTAGTAAATCATCCGACCCACACTGAATCCTAATACAACAGACCCACGAAGGATCCTAGAGTAGTCCCTCATGGATTCCTAGAGTGGATCCATGTGGGAACCTAAATCATAGATCCACGAAGTATCCCAAAGCACAAACCCACATAGGATCTCTTTCTCATGTTAAAACTAACTACAGGTTTCCCGCACTAAGCTCGCTTGATTCGGGGAGGATCCGCTCCTCAAGCCAAAATTTGATACTCCAAATACAAATAAGTCCCATGAAGAAGTATTCCAAAGGAAAAACTAGTAAAAGGGGTCTCAACGCAATATATGGTGCGTCATTCAGATGCTCGGTCTGTAAGTTATAGGCCTTTTAGACCTGAGGGCCACGGTTGGAATCGTGTTCGATCCATCCCAGATATAGCCCAAAATTATCCAAAACTCAAGTGGGGTATTCCAAAATGACGGCCTCTATCCAAGGTTTCTGGTGACGTAGACGGTTTTTCAAATGGATGCTTGTAGCTCAAGATATGACCGAAAGAAAAAAAAGGGCCGATGTAGGTCTGGGTCCGGTCTGACCTGCTCGGCCTGGCCCGACCCGGTTTGGGATGACCCGACTCAACTCGGGTCCAGCCCTAGGTCCGGCTCAGCATGTTAGAGCGGCCCGGCCCGCTGGGCGCCCCACGGTGCGGCCCGAGATGGGCAGACCACTGGGCGGCCCACGGTGCACGGCTCGCTGGGCGGCCCGGGGCTGGCCGGACGACCAACCCTCTTTTACGGCGCGGTCACGCACCGTGAAACCAATAGCGCCTGGCTCGGATAGTCATCCTCCTTCTCCTATGCAACCTCGTGTCGTGGCTCCTGTACGCCAACGACGCAGACGCGTGCAACCACCTCCCCTTAGTGCGGCTGACCGTGTGCCGGTCGTCGCTTCTGCTCCGTCGTGGCCGACGGGCCGCGACCTTCTTATCATCTAGCTGCGTGGATTAACGATGCCCTTCCTTCCTCATAGCTACCTGGGTTCCAGCCTTTGCGTCCTTCCGCGAGCCATTTCGGATTCGTTCCAAGCCTGAAAAATTAAACAATCACATATTTACGATCCTTGCGTCGAGGGATCCATGTCCACATATCGCACTCAGCAAAACATCGTATTTCCAGCGCCAATAAATATTTGGACGCCTCCCCTTCACATAGAAAGCACTGAAAATCACTTGTATTGTGGAGTTGTTGGCCCATGTTCATTTGGCCCGTACCCTCCGCATTAGAGTGGTACTAAGCAACTCATGGGGAGAGATTCAACGTAAAAGAAAAATCAAAGAAGTTTAATCAAAATCACACCCCTACCTCAAGTTCATTGGAGAGAATCCGCATTTGAGGAAGTGTCGACGTTTGTCATCCCCCGAAACTAGCCTCCAATGACTTCACTCGTTCATCGATCTCCTGTTCGGGGTTTCGATGTCACTCGTCACCTCCCGCTGGTACCGACTCTGTCCTCCAAGGGTTTGGGTTCACTGCACTTTTTCAGCACTTTGTTTCTTGGCGAAGCAGTGCCAACACCTCTCTCCAAAATACATATAAATAGGAGAGGGGAAGGGTGTTCAATGTTCATGGGATCAATGGAGGACCATTAATTAGGAATCTTCCTAATTCCCCAAAAGTTCAGTTACTTATAATTGAAAGTTCAAGACATTTATTGGCTTGACACGTCGCTGATCCAACCTTACCACTCGTTTGTTGGAGGAATAGAATAAAAAATAAAATAATAATGTTATTTTATTTATTATATTAAAAAATTCCAAAAAACTAACTTTTTTCCCGAACATACTGTGGTCGATGTGAAGTTCTCTTTAAGCGAATATCGGCATTGCGAGTTCAATGGTGCCCTCAGATTTCAATTCCAAGTAACGGTTAAAAAGTTATATAATTCTGCTCACGCGTTTATTTAATGTACCCAAAAAAAGTTCAGAAAAATTATAATAGTCACCCTTGACCTGCGCCAGTCAAGGTTAGGCTTGGCCTAAGTGAAACACGCCCAAAAGAACCCAACGGTACTCTCAGATTTTCAATCCGAGTTACCATTCAGAAGTTATGAATTTTACAATAAAATAATTTCCACTTAATTATTTTATTTATGGCCTAAAACAAACATTCCCTGGTGGCCCACGCCAGACAAAGTTAGTATCTTCTTAAATAATGCATGCCCTCATGAGTTCATCGGTGGTCTAGGATTATCAATATGAGCTATCGTTTGTGAGTTATAATCATTTGAAAAATAAAATAATTTATTTAATTATTTTATTCATGATTATGCCATTTTTGGGTTTTCTCATAGGAGGCCCACACCGACTAAACTTAAGTCGCGGCTAGGGTAAATATTCTATCCTAAACGTAACAGTTCCCTCAAATTTATGACTAGGGAAACCATTTAAGATATATTCCACTTTTTTAGGAAAACTGCTTACGCAAGCTAATTAAAGCGTAACAAAACTTCGACAGATCATTCTGGGTACTCTAGGCCTTGGAATCACACGCTGTTAGATTTCAAGATCTTGAAATAATTTCATATAATTAAAGAAAATTATACAGAATTTCCGGGACATTACATTCTCCACACCTTAGGGCTTTACGTCATCGAAAGCCAAATCAAAGGAAAAAAAACCAAAAGATGGTACTGAGCATGAATCTGAGATTCCAGCTCCCATGTGCTCTCCTGGAGGTTCTTGTGCTGCCTGCATACACACCATAGGTATCGACCGCCCATAGAGGACCCACTCCTATCAATCCTCAATTTCTACTGGAACATCCAAAAAATGACGTACCATCTTCCAAGTCTAGCTCGACGTGGCCGATGATGTGAGATGGGTCGTACACGCATCCCCTAAATTGGGATACATGGAAGATGTCGCACACCCTCTACAAATGCGGTGGTAGAGACAAGCGGTATGCTACCTCGCCTATCCTCTGAAGTATAAAAAAAAGACTGACAAACCTTAGTGATAACTTTCCCCCTTGTCCAAATCTCCATATTCCCCATCAAGGAGAGACTCGCAAGAATACGTGGTCCCCCTCCTAGAACTCCAAGGGTCTTCATATCCTGTCGTCATAAGACTTATACCATCTCTATGCAGTCTTCACTTGCTGAAAAGTGAGACATTGATACAAATTCTGCCACTGCTTTCTTCATCTCTAACCACCAGTACTGACGCCGGAGGTCCTGGTACATCTTCACGACATGAGGATGTACCACCAGAGGGGACGTATGGAACTCCCTCAAAAACTCCTCCTGAACCACCAATGGTACCATCGTACATCCTCTCAAGAGGATGACATGCTCCCCACCTTCAGAAAATCCATCAGGTGGATGCCCTGAGGATATCTGAGCATGTCGATCCTCACAGTCAATTCCCCCAAGATGCGCCTCCCTGACTTGATGAAGGAGTGGTGGAGTGACAGTCATAGACTAGAGGTAAGTGGCTTCATCTCTATCCACGAATTATATTTGTAGCATGACTAGTTACTCTGATGCCCCACTCAGCAGTTGTAGACCAGACCTTCTGTTGAGTGCGTCTGCTACCACGTTCCCCTTCCTAGGAGTATAGAATATCTCAAAGTAATAGTCCTGTTGGGACTCTATCCACTTCTGTTGGGAATTGAAAATTCAAAACTTCTGCTGCCACAAGGGTTAGGCTGGCCAACTCAAGAGTTATCAGGTACACCATCCTATGCACGAGTTATCCTATTCTGCCTGGGTTTCCTTTTTTTTCCAACTAAGGAAAACCTCATCCCAACATTATAGATAAACCATAACCTTTTTACCTAATATAATCAATATGAGTATATATTGTGGATGTCCAGTAATACCCAATCTAACGTTGTAAGGCCTCGACACTACCTCCAAGAGGTACCAACTAAAAATCTCACCTCAAGGGTCAAATCAAATCATCAGTGTAAGTGTGATTATCGAGTCTCCTCCCAAAGGTATCTCCAGACGTGAGGGTCAAGTCAATGGTTTAACCGGAAAATCTAGGTCTTGGACAAGATTCTTGGAAGAATGGAATGATTGGTACCTATGTCTATTGATATGACAGCTAGTAGTAGACACAGACCGTACCTCAAATCATTCCTAGAGCCCTTAGGTCACACTCCTTCACTTGATGCAGTTAATCTCTTCCCCTGTCCTCCAGCTCCATGAGCCTGGTGGGGACCACAAAGGGGGGTGGTTGTAACATGTCAAAAAGTACACCACCTCACGCTTCCCTCCAAGCTCTGCTTCCATGTATGCAACCTTGCAGATTTTCCTATCCTTATGACATCCTCTTCCTGAAAAATTTTACACGCCTAAGTCTCTGAGACTGGAATCAGTTTTCTGCATTCCCACTACTAAAATTCACTGGCTGCATCTGATCAGCAAAATAATATTCAACCACAATGGTTCTCTCTAGCTCCCTAACAAAAGTAGGAATGCATAGAGGAATAGTGCAAGCTTGGATATCCCTTAAGACACCTATCTCAGAGGTCCGAGATCTGAAGCACTATCTGTACTATATTCATCGAGTACCTAGGATAGTCGGTATTCCTCGATGAACAATCACCTACTGACATGTCATCCTGTTGAAGCTGTAGGAGATCTAGAGAACTCTCAGCCACCTTCTCAAGCTAGTACTCAGCCTCCTATGGGTTAGGCTCGCCACGGAACCTGAGGGTTATCTGATGCTGAAACACATGTAAGGAACTAAGCCTACATGTGTCCTCTACTGGTACCAATGGTTGTAACTACCGACCAACGGTCAGTGATATAGCTGACACACTGCCCGAAGGTACTATCTCGGGTAATGGTCCATGTACTGAAGCCTCATCACTATGAAGACCATCCTCATGGCCACTCACCGGAAAAGACTAGTATCTAAGACGATCATCTTCTCTATTGGTGTCTCAACTAGGTGGAAAACTTTTGCAATTGCCTCCAGCCAGCCCTCAATTGTGTGAGAATTTGTACCACCTCAAAACCTCTGATCCCTATACCGGTGGAACTTGTGCACCACGCTCAGTTGGCATGAATTTGTTGCCAGTGCGGCTAGTGTTAACTGCTACCCAATGGGTGGTGGTGTTGCTGGTACACCACCTGAAGGTGGCAACATAGTAAGAGGGCCCTACACTGGAGCCTCGTCACTTGGTGGTCCATCATCATGTACACTCTGAGGAATCTTAGCTGGCTGTCTATGTAGTGACATCCTAAAAAGGAACAGGTATGCCACGATCATTAAGTTATACCTGGTGAGCTGACTCAAAGAAAACACAGGAAAACTTTTCAAAACACACACACAATCAGTGTTTTCATGCACTGAGTCAGAAATCAGAAGTCAGGGTCCTGGTGTATGGATACGTCGGTCGCCGCACCAACACTAGATTCCATAAACTGATAACCACACTCACTACACTTAACACTATTGCTTTTAAAAATATCAGATTCCAATGTTCTATGATAGAACTGACTCCTTTGATTCTAATTTTCTATGACCCTTTCTCTTGGGGCCTGTGCTGTGACTACCCCAAGCCCGCCTTCCATAGGCCAGGGGATGGCGACTAGCACCGAAAGGTGTATTCAGTAAAATAGTGAAGGTAATACTTTTATAACCTATAAAAACACACAACCAAGAACACAAAAAGATATAAAAAAAAGTAACTGTAGTAAAAAGAGTGTGTACAGTAAGAAAAAGGGTCCAAAATACAAGCCCAACTGGAAAGTACAGGAAAACTGAAAAGTACAAGTAAACTGAACAATTCCTATGGACACCCGCCAAGGATCCTACCTAAAGGGTAGGTATAGATCTTGAATGGTCGTCTCTATGGTACGCCTCATCAAATGTCCACCTCTGAGCTATCTCCAGTCCTAGTACTCTTTTCCTCAGTCAGCACTATCCTTTGTCTGCACCAAACACAACAAGGTGCGGGCATAGCCCATGCAGGGGTGAGTATAACGATACTCAGTAGGGACCCCAAGAACCTCAAAGGTCTCACAAAATCCAAAAATGATAAATCAAAAAGTATGAAAACAATTGTCAACCATACTTAGGTATATGCCCATACATATACCTAGGTTATCAAGTAAACCCATCTCATTCTTGAGGAAACACAAGGCCCAGGTAATTAGCTCAAAACTCAATTGTTCCATGAAGGAAAGTATTCCATGAAGGTAACACCACAAAGTTATGTAACAAAAAGTATCACCGAGTAGGAAAGTACCCCAAACGTATGCCACACAGAAGAATACCACCAAGGTATCACCATGATGGACAGTACCACATAGGTTTTCCACACAAAATAATACCACAAAGGTATCACCACGAAGGTAAGTACCACATAGGTATGCCACACAGAATAATACCAAAAAGGTATCACCATGAAGGTAAGTACCACACAGGTACACCACACATAAGAATACCACCAAGGTATCACCACGAAGGAAAGTACTACAGATGTACACCACATAGAATAATACCACCAAGGTATCACCATGAAGGAAAGTACCACACATGTACTCCACATAGAAGAATACCACGAAGGTATTACCCCGGAATTATGGACTCATCTCACACCAGGTATAACATAGGTACAGTAGAAAATATGATCAGATATAACTACTCAATCATTATACATTGTTAAGAGGATGACCCATGAAGGATCCTAAATCATCATACTCATGTAGGATCCTAAATCATCATCATACCCACACAAGATCCTAGTATATAATCAGACCCATACAGGATCCTAGTACCTCATGAGACCCACACAAAATCCTAGTACCTCATCAGACCCACACAGGATCCTAGTACAGTAGACCCACGAAGGAACCAAGAGTAGTCCTGCATGGATTCCTAGAGAATATCCATGTGGGGCCCTCAATCACAGATCCATGGAGGATCCCAAAGCACATACCCACATATGATCTCTTTCTCATGTTATAGACAACTACAGGGTTCCCGCACTAACCTCACTTGATTCTAGGATGATCTGCTCCTCAAGCCACATGTCAATAATCCAAATACCACTAAGTCCAATTAATAAGTATCCCAAAGTACCACCATGTAAAAGGGGTCTCAATGCAACAGACAGTGTATCAATCAGACACCCGGTCTGTAAGTTATTGGCCTTTTAGTATCGAGGGCCTGGTTGGATTCGTGTTCGATCCAACCCGGCCATACCCCAAAATTATCCAAAACTCAATTGGGGTATTCCAAAAGGGCCATCTCAATCCAAGGTTTCTAGCGCTGTAGACAGTTCGTCAAATGGATGCCCGTAGCTCAAGATATGGAAGAAAAAAGGAAAAGGGTCGAAGTTGGTCTGGGTCCGCGCCGACCCGCTTGGCCCGACCCGACCGGGTTCGGATCGACCCACCCCGACCCGAGTCCGGCCCTGGGTCTAGCCCAACCCGGCCCGACCTTAGGTCCAGCCTGGCCCGACCCTGGGTCCGGCTCGGCCAGGCCCGGCCCGCTGGGCGGCCTGCGATGGGTGGCCTGCTGGGTGGCCCGTGGTGTGCGGCCCACTGGGTGGCCTGTGGCTAGCCAGACGACCATCCCTTTTACATGGCGCGGTCGCGCGCCACGCCACCTCCAGCGGTCGGCTCGGCTGACTGCCCTCTTTTGCCATCATAGCCTCGTTCCATGACTCCTGCATGCCAGCGGTGCGGTTGCGCGCCACCGCCTCACATTCGTGCGGCCAGCCGTGCGACGGTCACCGACTCTACTCCACCACAGCTGACGGGCTACGACCTTATCATCATCTTGCGGAGCGGACGCGTGCCACCCTTCATTCCTCGCGGGCAGCCGGGTGCCGGCCGCTGCCTCCTTTCGCGAACCATTGCAGATTTGTTCCAAGCCCAAAAAATTAAATGATCGCATGTTTAAAATCCTTGCATTGAGGGATTTTTATCCACATATCACGCTCAACAAAAATCTTTATTTATAGTGTCAATAAATATTTGACCGCCTACCCTTCGCGCAGAATGGACCGAAAATCACATGGATTGCGGAGTGGTCGGGCCATGTTCATTTGGCCCGCACCCTCTGCGTTTGAGTGGTAGAAAGCGGCTCATGGGGAGAGATTCAACGTAAAAGAAAAGTCAAAGAAGATTTATCAAAATCACATCCCTACCTCAATTTCATTGGAGAGCGTCCGTGTTTGAGGAAGGGTCAACATTCGTCATCCCCTACAACCAGCCTCAAATGACGTCACTCATTAATCAATATCCGGTTCAGGGTTTTGGTGTCGCTCGTCACCTCCCGCTAGTACTGGCTCCATCCTCCAAGGTTTTGGCATCACTGCACTTTGTCAACACTTCATTTCTTGGAAAAGCAGTGCCAACACCGCTCCCCTAAATCCATATAAATAGGAGTGGGGAAGGGTGTGCAATGTTCATTGGATTAATGGTGGACCATTAATTAAGAACCTTCCTAATTCCCCAACGGTGCAGTTACTTAGAATTGAAAGGTCAATCAATTTACTGGCTTGACACATCACTGGTCCCACCTTACCCCTCATCCGTTGGATGAATAGAATAAAAATAAAACAATAAAGTTATTTTATTTATTCTATTAAAAAGTACCAAAAAATAACTTTTCTCCCGACCTACTGCGGTCGATGTGAAGGTATCCTTAAGTGAATGTCGGCACTGCGAGTTCAACGGTGCCCTCATATTTCAATTCCAAGTACTCGTTCAAAAGTTATATAATTCCGCTCGCGCTTTTATTGAACATACCTGAAAAAAAGTTCAGAAAAATTAAAACAATCACCCTTGACCCACACCATTCGAGGTTAGGATTTTCCTAAGTGAAACATTCCCCAATGAACCCAACCGTACTCTTTAAATCCGAGTTACCGTTCAGAATTTATGAATTTTACAACAAAATAATTGTCACTTAATTGTTTTATTTACGAATAAAAACTAACTTTCACTGGTGGCCCGTGCCAGCCAAATTTATTATTTGATTAAATAAAAATTTCCCTCATGAGTTCAGAGGTGGTCTTGGATTTTCATTCCAAGCTACCATTTGTGAGTTATAACCATTTGAAAAATATAATAATTTATTTAAATATTTTATTCATGATTATGCCATTTTTTGTTTTCTCACAGGAGGCCCACGCCGACTAAACATAAGTTGCGCCTAGGGTAAACCCACAATCTTGAACTTAATGGAGACCTCATATTTCTGATCTGGGAAACCATTTAAGAGTTATTTTACCTTTTCAGGAAAACTACTTATACGCACTAATTAAAGCGTAATAAAACTTCGACGGATAATTCTGGCCACTCCGGGCCTCAGAATCGCGCGCCATCAGATTTTACGGTCTTGAAATAATTCCGTATAATTAAAAAAAATTATATGGAATTTCTAGGACATTACAATAAGTCATTTTTTATTTTTAGGAATTATCCAAACCTCAATCTGACACACGGTGTGACCGGTATAACCCCAAGTGCATATTTTAATTAAAAATTGACATTTTAGTAAAAAAGACAAGTCACATACTCAAAACCAAGAAAAAACCTTCATATTGTTTCAGTAATTTTGGTAAAATGACACATAAGTTATTTATGATGAGTAGGAATTATCTTCACCTCAAACTGAAACACAGTGTGCCTGGTATGACACAAAGTGTCTACTATAAGTTTTAAATTGACATTTTATTTCAAAATGTGTTTCACTTACTAAAAACCGAGAAAATATGCTCATATTATATTGATAATTTAGGAAAATTATTCATCATTCATTTTTGATGGGTATGAGTAAGTCTCACATCAAACCAACACACAATGATACATGTATGATAGAAATGCATGTTTTCTATTTAATATGAAATTTTATAAAAAAAAACCAGTGACACACACAATATAGAGAAATCATCGGTATATTTTTTTGATACCATTAGAAAAGGATCCATACGACATTTTTGACACATTGGAATCAGTCTCACCTCAATCTGATGCATGGTTTGACTAGTATGGATCAAATTGCATGTTTTAAGATTAAAATGAAATATGTTTATAAAAGAGTGACATACTCAAAACCAATAAAACACATTCATATTGTTATATTATTTAGGAAAATCATATATAAGTCATTGTTTTCATGTAGGAATAAGACTCACCTTAATCCAATGCATGGTGAAAAAAAAAACACTTCAAACGTATCATTTTATTTAAAAATTAAATTTTTATTAATAATAAATTAAAATACTCAAAACTACACAAACACATTTGTATTGATATGATACTGAAGAAAAATTTCTCAAAATTCATTTTTGAATTATAGGGAATCAGCCACACCTCAATCTAATAAACAATGTTCTCTGTATGACTCAAAGTGTGACTTTTTATTTAAAATTGTTATTTTAGTAAAAAACACAAGTGAAATATTCAAAAACAAGAAAAAAATTAAGATTATTTCTATTCTTTAAGAAAATGAAACATAAATAATTTTTTACATAAAATAATTTAGTTCACCTCAATATAATACACAGTGTGCCTGGTATTACTCAAAGTGTTTGTTATTGGTTAAAAATTAACATTTCAGTTCAAACCATGTGTCAATTACTAAAAAATGAGGAAAAAAAATACTCAGATTGACTTCATAATTAATGTAAATGATTCATAAGTGATTTTTTTACATATAGGAATTAGTCTCACATCAAAATGGCACACTATGTGACTGGTATGACTCAATGTTTCTATTTTTAGTTTAAAATGATATTTTAGTAAAAAAATGACATAATCAAACCCTACACAACTAGAAAATGAAACTACAAACACACTTATATTTATATTGTTTGGAAAATTATAATCATAGGAAGCCTATAGCCATAGTTTTTATAAACCATGGATATCATCCAAAATATATCCACAGTTATATGGAACCATGGCTGTAGGTTTCGTGGGAACACCAAAAAAATGCGGGAAATTTGTGGAATGTGCTATTACTATGGGTTAGTAAATCATAGCCATAACCACCTATTTCCATTGTTTAAATCATGGATATAGGCACCTATTTTCATGGTTTAAACCATAGAAATAACAACATATTTCAACTTTTTTAATCCGTGACTATAGCCACTAAGGCCACAGTTTAAACCATGGGAATATGTTTTTTATTTCTTACATGACTAATAATTATAATTATATATATTTTTATATGTATATATATATATACATACATATAGTAGATTATAATGTAGTGGTAATTTTTTGGAAAGAATATAGAAGAGGATGGGGGATTAAACCTCACAGGAAGTATTTTGGTAAGGCTACAGTCATGACTTCAAACCATGGCCATAGCCACATAAGGATAGGGTTTAAAACCATGGCCATAGATACCTAATTACATGGGTTGAAACCATGGAAATATCCACCAATTTCAGTGGTTCAAAATGTGGATATATCCATATATTTCTAAGGTTTAAACAATGGAAATAACCATGTACTTCCATGGATAAAATCTTGGCTATAGACACCAATTTCCATGGTTTAAATAATGGATATAGCCACATAGTTCCCCAGTTTAAAACATGGATATAGCCACCTCTTTCAATATTTTAAACCATGGCTATTGGTTGGACCCTATTGCATCACCTATAGAATCCACGATTCAATTAAATAGTAGCCTTAGGAAATGAAAACCGTTTTTGAGCATATTACCATAGTTTTAAACCATGGTAATAGGATGATTTTGTAGTTGTGAAAGAAAATTCATTCAGATTATTTTGATACATTAGGAAAATGATCCATAAGTCATTTTCAGATATAATAATTATCTTAACACCAATCTAATGAAATTTGTGTGATTTCAATTTAAAATGATATTTTAGTAAAAAAAGGGACATAATCAGAATAGATAAAAAATAATATTGATTTTATATGTTATAAAAATGATCCATAAGTCATTTTCCACATGTAAAAATTACCCTCACCACAATCTGAAACATGGTGTGATCCATATGTCTCCATGTATGTCTTTTTATTTAAAATTTACATATTAGTACAAAAGGAAAGTTAAATACTAAAAATCTTAAAAAAATGTTCATATTATTTTTATACATTAGGGATATAATCCATAAGTCATCTGTAATGTATAGTAATTTATCACACCACAATCTGAAATATGATGTAGAATGTGTGACTAAAAGCATATGTTATTAGTTAAAAATTGAAATTTTAGTTCAAAACTTGTGTCACTCACTAAAAGCAAGAAAATAAAATCATATTATGTTCATAATTTAGGAAAATGATTCATAAGTGATTTTTGATGTGTAGGAATTTTTTAAGGTAAAACCACACATAATGTGACAGATATGACTCAATGTGAATGTTTTCAATTTAAAATGATAATTTATTAAAAAAGGTCAGATACACAAAACCAAGAAAACACACTTGGATTGTTTTGATATATTTGGAAGATGATTCATATTTCATTTTTGATATGCAGGAATCAGAAACACCTTGATTCGATGAATGGTGTGACTGATATGATGCCAAGTGTGTCTTTTAATATAAAATTGAAATTTTAGTAAAAAGGAAAGTGCCATAATGAAAAATAAGAAAATGAATTTGAATTTTCTTGATACTTTAGTAAAATTATCTATAAGTAATGTTTTATGTGTAAAAATTAGCGACACATCAATATGATACACAATCTTCCTAATATGACTTAGAGTGTCTGTTATCGGTTTAAAAGAGACATTTTAGTTCAAAACACGTTTCACTCTTTGAAAATTGATCAAACATACTAGTAATGTCTTTATAATTTTGGAAAAAGATTCAAAAGTCATTTTTGATGTGTAGAAATCAGTCTCATGCCAAACCAACAAACAATGTCATCGATAAGACTCAAATTTGTGTTTTTAGTCTAAAATGAGATTTTTGTGAAAGAGAAATTATATAATAAAACCAAGAAAACACATTCATATTGTTTTTAGAATTTAGAAAAATGATCCATAAGTCATTTTTGATGTGTGTCAGTCAATCACACTACAATATGACGCACAGTGTGATCAGTATTACTAAATTTTTGTGGTTTTCGTTTAAAAATTACATTTTATTAATGTGTTGTTTCATATTTATTTTTAGTTTTTTTATTTACTATATTACTAATGTTATATTTTTTTCATATAGAGGCAGATTATTTTTCTTGATTTGGGGTGGTATTTTCAATAACTGATACCATGACTGGTATTTTTTAGAGCTGTTCGAGTGAAAAAGACCATGAAACCATTGATGTTCTTGAATGTTTGTGATAAATTGTACCTACTAATGTAATTTTAAAAAAATAGTGTTTTACATGAGGAAGGACACCCCTGCCCTCTCCTTTTCTCCATCATCCTTTGATGAGGCATCTTTGATGCTCCACTGGTCCCTCGTTTCCTGGTTTGGGAGTGATAAACCTCTGATATGTCTATTCTAGGAATTTATGCGAGGGTGGGGTCTAGATCGGCTGGCTAGGGTTTTAGAACTTAGCAAAAAGACCTTTTCGTATTGTCCTGGAGTCATGGAAGGATATTTCTCAAGCCTAGGCTCAGAGTCCTACATATATCAACCAGTGGAGTTTTCTTCTTTCAAGGTGGTCCATGGATGTCCACAGAGGCTGAGAGCCCCCAGAATCTGTGGTGTGGGTTAAACTTCTTGACCACCCCTTTCCATTATAGAACTTTTATTTTTTAGAGGATATCAGGAACTCACTTGGTGAGTCCCTATGTGCGGACGACTAAAACCTCTTCCAGATTGAAACAACTATAACCCTGATTTACATAGCTTTGAATCTCTCATATCCTCCCCTGGTGCAGATCCTCGTCTATGTTGGGTTCTCCCAGGAATGGGATCAGTGTATCCTTTACCAATTGGTTCCTCATTTCCATGGTAGCTATCACATCCATGTCCATGCATCCTTCTATTGTATGAGGCCTTATTCCCACCTTCCTCCTTTAAGGAAACCAAATCATTTTGGGAGAGTATAATCTTCCTCTGTGATGGACTCCTGTCAACTCTCTGACTATATGGTGGCCCCTTCTCCACATTGTACTTCAACCTTTGTCCTCCATTATCCCCTACTCTCCTTTATTCTCCCTCCAGTCTCTCTACTCCCTTATCCTTTTCTTCTTCTCCTCCTCCCCATGCACAACCCTAGTTTTCATTTCGGTTTCCTCGTCCTCCCCTTTGATTTCCTCTTTTTTCCCCGGATTGAACATGGCCCTTCTTTCTCCCCTCTCATCCCCCACCCCACCCCACTGCATGGCCTTGGTCTCTATTTCATCCGGATCCTCCATCTTAGAGCCCCCCTAGACTCATCTAAGATTAGTTCCCCTATTGAGGTTCGATCCCTGATTCCCACAACCAACTCCTTTGAGGCTTTATCTCTTATAAATAACCATTCTTGTCCATTCTCTCTAGCTAAAAAGGGAGGGCTCTCCGCAATCCTTGGCTCAGAAGGTTCTCCTAGGTCACCCTCCTCTCAAATATCTTCATCAAATAGGATAGTTAGTAGATCGTATAATAGAGATGTTATCACTTCTTTTATGAAGCCATGTCAGCTGGCTTCATCACCTGGGGCCTGTGCCGGGCGCAATTTGTTCCAATGATCTCTCTCATAATATGAAACCCCTATGGTCTCGGGGCTAGGGATAAGATGAAATTTATTTTGTCTGAAGTGTCTCATTACAAGGTTTCTATTATTGTGGTAATGGATCCCAAACACTGTTCTTCCAAAATTGGAGAGTTTTCTAAGAGAATCAGTTTTCATTATTTCAAGAATGGGGAGCCTATTAACCATCATGTTTGGATTTTCTGCGGTTCTAGTATGAAGATCTACTTGCTCGCTTCATCTGACCAACACCTCTCAGTCAAATTTATGGATGGGAACCAATTTTACTTCAATTACTTTTTATATTAAGTGTGAAGAAAACATTTGGGATCAACTCTATATGGACCTCATGTCCTTTAAAATGGGATAGGAGACTTGGATCGTGGGTGGAGACTTCAAAAATATCATGCACCCTTTTGAAAAGAAATGTGGTATGCATCTTCCTCATAATGACAGGTTTCCTTTCTCCTCCTTTGCTGCACAAGAGGGGATTCTGGACATTGGATTTACAGGAGACAACTTCACGTGGTGTTATAACCAATTGGGTAATAGGAGAACCTAGTGTATACTTGACTTATACCTGGGTAACCTTCATGCAATAATGTCCTTTTAGAACCATAAGGTCTCTCAATTGGTCTGAGCTATGTCTGACCACTCTCCCCTCCTTATTCATCTGATATCAAGCTCCCTGTATTCCAGTCAATTCTTATTCTCCATGTTATGTTTACAAAACCCTAGGTTTCTAGAGGTTGTGGAATGGTCATGGAACTCTCCTTGCTAGAAAATTAGTTGGGGTGGCCTCCACGTTAAGCTTCGAGGCTTGAAATAGGGTCTCATGGTTTGGTCCACTTCCTAAGAACCTGATCAACTGGTCATGGATGATATTATGAAAGATATTTAGAGCACTGAAGTGTAATCGGAATTTCGGTGGGATGATAATATTTTTTCTTCCCTTTGTTTTAGAAAACACTAGTTGAATGAGGTTATTCTTTAACAAGAGCAGCACCTTTAGGAATGTGCCTGCATTTCCAAACATAGAGAGTGGTATCATAATAAAGCTTTATTTCACCCCTATCTGAATGAAAGAAGTAGGTTCATGTTCACAATATTAGTCTTGAGTATGGGTCCTTTTCTAGAGATTCAGAGCTGATTGGAGGCATGGTTTGCTCCTATTTTAAATATCTATTATGAAATACTAACCCCTTCTTCTAGGACGGTTACCCCTTTGGACAGGTGGAGATTTTTGACTCGATCCCCTATAGTGTTTCTAGGGATGAAAATGAAATCCTTATTAGTTTCCCAAATGAGAATAAAATATGGGAGGTAGTGAACTATCTCAAACCTGATAGTGCACCTGGCCCAAACAGTTTCTTGGGTTCTTTCTACACTCTTTCATCTAACATCACAAAAAAATTTGTCTTCAAGGACATATAAGATTTATTTAGAGGTAGTTTTTTCCAACTTATGGCTAGTTCTACCACCATGATATTAATCCTAATGGTCAGCTCCCCCTCCTATATCTCTCATTATCAGCCCGTTAGTCCATGTAACTTCAACTACAAGGTCCTGGTTACCATTATTAACAGTAGGCTCAGTGCCTTCACTCAATAGTGGATTTTGGATGATCAACATGCCTTCATTTGAGGGATATCAATTCAAGGGGATGTTTTGGTCTCCCATGAGATGTTTTGGGATATCAATATTAAGGTCGTGGGATCGAATGTGGTTATTAAACTAGACATGGGTAATGTGTATGACCGCTTGGAGTGGAATTTCATCATTCACACCATGAGATGCATGGGTTTCTCAGAAGTTGTCATTGACATCCTTTTCCAATCCTACATATCCTCTTGGTTTAACATAATTTTTAAGGGAAAAAATGTGGGTTTATCAAGTCTATTAGTGGCTTACATCAAGGTGACCCCCTCTCTCCAAACTATATTATTTTTGCGAAATATGCTCTTAGTAGATACTTCTCTTTGTCCATGCAACATGACACTAATAGCCCTTTCCATTGCGGCTTCTAGGTCCCCAGTGTTTCCCACCTCTTATTTGCAGATGATCTGATGTTCTTTATCAATGGGTAGAGTCCCTATACAAGGAGCGTTGTTAATATTATGGATGATTATTCTAAATTTAGTGGACAACATACCAACCAGGAAAAGAGTGTTGTTTTTCTTCCTTCGAAATTCCCGAGAAGTCTTAAGGGAATTATTGAAAGCATTCTCAAAATTCATGAAATGAATTTTCCCACAACCTATTTGGGGGATCCTATTTCTCCTAGGAGGATCTAGGATTTCCACTTCAAGGATTTTTCTAACAGGGTCATAAATTGCATCAACAACTAGAAGAACCCATTCTTCTCTTTTGGGGGTAGGATTACTCTCATTAATAGCGTGTTTTATTCAATCCCCATGCACATACTATCTATTCTCAAGGTTCCCAAGTCAATCATCAACCAACTGGAGTCCATCTTAAATTCTTTCCCTTGGGACACTCATAGTGAAGGTATATGTAGATGGCCTCTTGGATTGTATTGGTGAAGCCTTTGGATCATGGAGGCATTAACATGAGAATCCTGAGTGAGTCTATGTTATTATTGCAAGGTAAGTTGGTCTGGGAAGTTATTGAGTGTGGAACTTTGTGGAGTCGATTCATCAGGGGAAAGTATGGCTTTGGGTAAAAGGATAATGGTAATAATCTCTCCCACTTCTGGATCTCTATCCGCATCCATGTGTCTTCTCTCCAGGAACACTCTTAATGGATCATCGGGCAACGAGATTCCAACTTCTGGGAGTGCAACTGGGGTAGAAGATTCCTTGACTTCTCGGGTTTCATGATTCTTGAAGTCTCTATTAAATAGGCCACCATTCATCCATCCTTTCTCAAGTCCATCCTTATCCCCTCCCAAGTGACTCGGTTCCATGGAATCTTCTTTGATGAGTCCATGGACATGTGCATATTCAAGGGTTCTCCTTCAGGAAGGTTCTCGGTAGGGGGATACAGGAAGGCCATGCTTAGGCAGTCGGCTAGCGACCGAAGGAGTAGTGTTCTCTGGTGAAAGTACCTTCCATCCAAGTTCAATTTCCTTATTTGGATAGTTTGATCCAATGCTATCCCAGTAGAAATGGCCATTAAGGCCAAAGTTATTCCTCTTACCTGATGATTCCACTGCTGTTTGACACCCAAATAGGAGACATCGATCCACCTCTTCCTCCAAAGAGACTAGGCTAACCAGTTATGGAATGGTCTTGGGGAGTTTATGGCTATTTATGGGATAATTTCTTCTCAGGTGGAGTTCTTTCAACAATGGTATAATGGTTCCACCACCAGACATGAGGAGGATGCCCAATCGATTTTCCTCGCTATCGATTTTTGGTGTATTTAGAAGGCTCAAAACCATTCAAGACACAGCAGGTGTCGTCCCTCTCTACATGGTTTTCTTCTTAGTACCAGAATTCTTATCACATAGCTAGCTTTTCTCCATATGAATCATGAGGCATCACCTTCCCTTAGTAATTACTCTAGCAATTTGCACTCTCCAGGCACTTCACCCACTATGATGCCCAACTATTGGGTAAGATGGAACCCTCCCTTTCATGGGATCAAACTCAACATTGATGGGGATAGTATCCAAGGGGCATGATGGGTGGAGGGGTTGTTTGGGACACTTTTGGTTTATCTTTCCTTGCTTTTAATGCTTATTATGGGGCTGGTGAATCTCTTGTGGTGGAGGCCAAGGCCATGTACAACAGTTTAGAGCTTTCCTTCTTAAGGGATCTCCCCTTGTATACAGTGGAGACATATTCAAATATCATTTGTAGCTAACATAATGGTTACATCTCTCCACCTTTGTAGATTACCTATCTCATCTGAAAATTCATGGCTCTTCTCTCCCATGACACCGAGATTATTCACACATGGTGTGAGGGTAACCATATTACGGACTTCTTGGCCTCCAGGATAACCCTTTACCCTACTCATTTTATGTTCAATTCCCTTGGATCCCTTCCTCCGGGTGGTGTGGACATTTATAATAGGAACACTCTTGGTTTTCACTATTTCAGACCTCATTGAATTTCCTTTTTTGATTTTGATGTTTTTTGTTGGGTTTCTTTGTTCTCGTAATTTCTATTAGAATTAATAAAAAAGTACACTCATAGTAGGAACACCATTATAAGAAATTTTTTAGTACTAAAACCCCCCTTTATCTATTCTTTTTTATCACAGATAAAAGGCCCCTATTAATGGTTCTTAGATCAAAAACTCTCTTTTAGCGCTAATAAAGTCTTTTTCACCACTGTTAAAATCCTATTCTATAGTAGTGGCCCCATAAGACTTCAATTAGGGAATCTGATTGAGTTCTCCTAGTAGGGAAGGTGGGGAGAGTTCCTAGAGGCGGGTTCCCCACTCACCTTGAGAGGAAATCTATTTTTGTTTTCCAATTGAGACCCCCATTCTTGGTTATTTTGTTCATTTGATAGGAATTGATTCCAATAACAAGCAGAGAGCGCCTATTTTTAGGGTTTTGTTAGTTCCCTTCAATTTTATTAATAAGAAGAGTGGAGGATATTTTCAGAAATATTTTATTCCTTATGCTATTTACCCCTTTATTTTTCAATGGAGGAAACATTGGTTACTCATTATAGTCCTTCTGGTTACTCCAAACACTTATTTTCTAGATTCAATGCATGGATACCCAAAAAACTGACCACAAGTGATGAGGTTTATGAATTTGTAATACACTACATGAAATTTTTTACAACTAAACATCAATTTATACATTTTATATTATGTTTTGAGGAAAATAATGTTATGAAAGTACGGTGTTTAAATTTTTTCAAAATCATGATGTGAGGATAGTCCATGAACATAAGATTCCTATCAACTTCTATAAGTGGATAATTATTAGGGTATATATAATAATATTCCACTATCAAAGCATATATCAAAATAAATTAACTACTTTTATTGAGGTTCGTATAATGGCCAAAAAAACTAATAGAAAATAATAATAATATTATGTTTTCAAATTTAATAATGATATCATATACCGTAAAAAAACTAGAATTCCTGAAGAGGTATATTAAAAGATAATTACAATTTCGTTTAAAATATTTATTAATCCTTTATTTATTTATATTTTTCTAGTACAACCAAGACTTTCAATATTCCTCATATTCAAAATAAGAAATATATTATTTAAAATTTAATATTTACCATACCTGGTGTCCGATTTCTTACAAACATCATGATGTGGTGACTTCCTACTACTTATTTAGTGAATTTTCACATCATTTTATCTATTTTTAGTTAATTTTTTTTATCATTTTTAAATTATAATTTAGGAAAATAATCTCTAAGTCATTTTTGACATGTAATAATCAACCACACCACACCTCAACACAATACATGACATGTCTAGTATGTCTCAAAGTGTATGTTTTCAATTCGAAATTATCATTTTAGATAAAAACAGACGTCACATACACAAAATCCAGAAAAATATTTGTTTTTTAATCTTTAGAACAATGATGCATAATTCATTTATGAAATATAGGAATAAATATCACATCAATATAATACATAGTCTTCCTGGTATGACTAAAAGCGTGTTCTTCCATGTTAAAATTGAAAATTTAGTTAAAAACATGTGTCACTCCCTAAAAACTGATAAAACATGCTTGAATTATCTTGATACTTTAGAAAAATGATTCAAAATTCATTTCAGATGTGTAATAATCAGTCTCACAACAAACCGACACATGATGTGACTGGTATGACTCAAAGTGTGTGTTTTTAGTTTAAATTGACATTTTAGTAAAAAAATACATGTAAAACACCAAAAACCAATCAAAAACATTATTATTGCCCTGATACATTAGGTTAACGATCCATATTTCATTTTTGTCTTGTATGAATCAACTACATCCAATCCTAATCATGGTTTAATTGGTATGAACCAAAGCGCATGTTTTCTTTTTAAAAAGAAATTTTAGTAATAACCACATGTTAAATTATCAATACTAAGAAAACATGTTTGTATTGTTTTTATATTTTAGAATAGCAATCAATAAGTCATTTTTGATGTGTAATAATCTAACACACCTCAATATGATGCAAAGTGTGACCTGTATGACTCATAGTGAAATTTTTTATTTAAAATATTCATTTTAGAAAAAGAGATGTGAAAAATGAAAAATGAATAAAACACATTCAATTTTTTTTGATACATTAGGAAAATGGTTAATAAGTCATTTTTAATATTCAAGAATCATCCAAATCTCAATCTGACACACGTTGTTCCCGGTATGACTCAAAGTGTCTATTGTCAGTTTAAAATTGACATTTTAGTTAAAAATAAGTGTCTGTCCTTAAAAACCAAGAAAAAACACTCATATTATATTGATAAATTAGGAAAATATTTCATAAGTCATTTGTGACATTTACAAAATAGTCTTAGATTAAACTGACACCTGATGTGACTGTTATAACTCAAAGTGCGTGTTTTTAGTTTAAAATGACAATTTAGTAAAAAAACATGTGATATACTAAATATTGATCAATCACATGTTTTATTTTTTTGATACTTTATGAAAATGATCCATAAGTAATTTTAGATGTGTAGGAATCATAGTCACCTCAATCTGATGCATGGTATTACCAGTATAAATTAAAGTATGTGTTTTCAGTTCAAAAAATCAATTTAGTAAAAGCCACATGTGGCATACTCAACATAAAGAAAATGTATTCAGATTGAATTTATAATTTATAAAAATGATCCATATGTCGTTTTTTGTGTGTAGGAATTATCCATAGCTCAATCTGAGACATGACATGACTGGTATAAATCCAAGAATGTCTTTTAATTTAAAATTTTCATTTTTGTAGAAAATAAAAGTGGCATAATCAAAACCAATAAAACATATTCATATTGTTTTAATACTTTTGGTAAAATGACACATAATTCATTTGTGATGAGTATGAATTATCTACACCTAAATATGATACATAGTGTGCCCGTTATGACACAATGTATCGACTATTAGTTTAAAATTGACATTTTGGTTCAAAATGTGTTTCACTCACAGAAAACTGAGAAAACATGCTCATATTTTATTGATAATTTTGGAAAAAAAATTTATAAGTTATTTTTTAATGTGTAAGAATTAGTCTCACATCAAACCAATACATGATGTTACCTGTATGACAGAAAAATATGTTTTATGTTTAAAATGAAATTTTTGTAAAAAAACAAGTGACACACTCAAGATAGAGAAAACACATTTAGATTTATTTGATACCTTAGGAAAAGGATCCATAAGACATTTTTGACACATAGGAATCAACCTCCCCTCAATATGATGCACGGTGTGACTGGTATGGATTAGATTTCATTTTTTCAAATTAAAATGACATATTTTTATAAAAGAGTAACATACTCAAAACATAGAAAACGCATCGTATTATTTTTATAATTTAAGAAAATGATATATTAGTTATTTTTGACATGTAGGAATCAAACACATCTCAATTCGATTCATGGCGTGTTCAACATTACTCCAAGTGTGTCTTTTTATTTAAAAATATCATATTTGTAAAAAATAAAAGGGACATACCCAAAATGGAATAAACACATTTCGATTATTTCGATACTTTTGGAAAATTTTCCATAAGACATTTTTGACCTATACAAAATCAGCCACACCTTAATCTGATAAAAAATGTTCCCGATATGACTCAAAGTGTTTATTTTTATTTAAAATTAAAATAAAAAAAAACAAGTCACATACTCCAAACCCCTAAAATGAATTCAATTTTTTTTGATCCATTATAAAAATGAACCATAAATCATTTTTTACATAATGGAATTAAACACACCTCAATCTAATACACAATGTGCCTGATATTACTCAAAGTGTTTTTTATTGGTTTAAAAATTACATTTAAGTTCAAACCATGTTTTAATCACTAAAAAATGTGAAAAAAATACTCATATTGTCTTGATAATTTTGGAAAATGATTCATAATTAATTTTTAATGTATAAAAATCATTCTCACAAAAAAATGACACACTATGTCACTGGTATGACTCAAAGTGATTGTTTTTAGTTTAAAATGAAATTTTAGTAAAATAGATGACATACTCAAAAACAACAAAATAAGAAAATGAACCTACGACCACACTTTTGTTTCCATGGTTTGGAAAAATATGGTCATTGGAATCCAATGACCAGGGATTTTGTAAACCATGGCTATAGTCTAACATATATCCATGGTTATATGAAACTATGGATGTAGGTTTCATGGGAGCACAAAAAAATGTGGGAAATTGGTGGGAATGTCCTACTGCCATGGTTTAGTAAACTGCATCTATATCCACATATTTCCATGGTTTAAATCATGGACATAGTCACATATTTTTATGTTTTAAACCATATACATAACCACATATTTCCATGATTTTAAGACGTGACCATATCTACTAAGGCCATGTTTTAAACCAAGGATATATGTTATTTATTTATTAAATAATTAATAATTAATATTATATATAATTATATATATATAAAATAGAGTTCAACATATTGGTAAAGTATTAAAAATAATAAAGAAGAGGTTTGTTGACCAAATATTGTTGGAAACAATTTTTTAAGGTTACGATCATGACTTTAAACCTTGGACATAGCCACCTAAGGCCATGGTTTAAAACCTAGGACATGGAAGCCTAATTCCATGGGTTGAAACAATGGCTATATATAATAATTTATATGAATGAAAATGTGGATAGATTCATATACTTCCATAGTTTAAACCATGGTTATAGCCACATATTTCCAGGGTTTAAACTGTGGACATAACCACCAATTTCTATGGTTTAAATCATAGCTATAGACACATATTTCCCATGTTTAAACTATGGATATAGCCACCTATTTTCATGTCTTAAACTATGGCTATTGGTCAGACCCTATTTCAACAACTATAACAGACATAATTCAAGTAAACAGTGGCCTTAGACTTTGAGCACAATTTTTGAGCCTATTACAATAGTTTTAAACTATGGTTATAGGATGATTTTTTTGTCATGTTAGAAAATACATTTAGATTATTTTTATAAATTAGAAAAATTATACATATGTCATTTTTTATATATAAGAATTTTCCTCAAATCAATATGATGCAAAGTGTGTGTTTTCAATTTAAAATGATATTTTAGTAAAACCCACAAGGGATATAATCATAATATATAAAATATACTCATATTGTTTTTATACTTAATAAAAATGATCCATAAGTCACCCGTGACATGTAAAAATTAACCTCACCACAATCTGATACAGGGTGTGACCGTTATGACTCCAAGTCTTTCTTTATTTTAAAAAATTGACATTTTAGTACAAAGGACAAGTTATGTACTTAAAATCTTGAAAACAAATTCATATTATTTCTATATATTATGGATATAATCCATAATTAATTTATGATGTATAATAATTAGACACACCAAAATTTGATACCTGATGTGGATGGTATGATTAAAAGTGTCTGTTACCAGTTCAAAATTGACATTTTAGTTCAAAACAAGTTTCACTCACTGGAAAACAAGAAAATACACTCATATTGTGTCGATAATTTATGAAAATGATTCAAAGTTAATTTTTTATATGTAGGAATTTGTCTAAGGTAAAATCCCACACAATGTGACTGATATGACTCAACGTGCATTTTTTTCAGTTTAAAATGATATTTTATTAAAAAAACGTCGCATACTCAAAACCAATAAAACACACTTGTATTGTTTAGAAATATTTATAATATGATCCATATGTCATTTTTGATTTTTAGGAATAATAAACACCTTGATCCGATGAATGGTGTGACCGGTATGAGTCCAAGTGTGTTTTTTATTTAAAATTGATATTTTAGTAAAAAATATGAGTGACATACTCAAAATTGAGAAAACAAATTGGAATTGTCATTTTACTTTAATAAAAAGATCCATATGTATTTTAATATGTGTATGAATTAGACACACATCAATATGATACACATTGTGCCCAATATGAATCAAATTGTCCGTTATCAGTTTAAAATTGACTTTTTAATTCAAAACATGTGTCACTCTATGAAAACTAATCAAACATGCTAGTATTTTCTTGATAATTTAGGAAAAATATTCTTAAGACATTTTTTATTTGTATAAATCAGACTCATGTCAAATTGACAAACGATGGGACCGATATTAATCAAATTTGTGTTTTCATTCTAAAATGAAATTTTAGTAAAAGAATAAGTTACATTAACAAAACCAATAATACACATTTATATTATTTTGATATTTTATGAAAATGATCCATAAGTCATTTGAGATGTGTGTTAATTAACCACAGCTTAATCCAGTGCACAATGTGATCATTATTACTCAAATTGTGAGGTTTCAGTTTAAAAATGACATTTTATTAATGTATTGTTTCATATTTATGTTTAATTATTTTAATAACTATATTACTAATGTAATTTTTTTTTTCATATAGAGGTGGATTATTTTGCTCATTTTTGGGTGGTTTGTTTGAAAATGGATACCGTGATTGGGATTTTTTGAGAGTGGGTTGGGAGCCAATAATAATGAAACCATTGATATTTTTGGGTTTTTGTGAGAAATTGTACTTTCTATTGAAATTTTAAAAAATTATTTTTTTAATATATATAATAATGTCTTTTTTCTTGTGTTTGTGATTTATTTTTTATTTCAATTAAATTATGGATTTTCCATATCCTTTATTTTAAAATATTTTTTTATTGCAGTGTGCTTTAATTTTAACAATACACTATAAACTTATAGCCTTTATCAGTGTAAAAATAAAAGTGATAAAGGAACACCTCTATCAGAACTTTTTACCACTGATAAGGCCCCCCATTTTCATTTCTTTTCTATCATAGATAAATTGTTACCCTATTAATGGTGCATAGATCAATAATGTTGTTTTAGCGCTAATTAAGTATTTTTCAAGAACTATTAAAATCCTATTCTGTATTAGTGGCCCCATGAGACTTCAATTAGGGACTCTTGTTGAGTGATACTTGCAGGAAAGGAGGGGCGAGTTCCTAGAGTCAGGTTACCTACTCTCCTTGAGAGGAAATCTATTTCTGTTTTTGGTCAATTGAGACCCCCTTTCATGGTTATTTCACTAAACTAAGTGGAATTAATACCGATAACAAGCATAAATAACCTTTTTTGGGGTTTTCTAGTTTTCTTATATTTTTTGAATAAGGAGAGTGGAAGGAATTTACAAAAGTATTTTATTCCTTGTGGTGCTTCCCCCTTTATTTTTCAAGAAAGGATGGTAGTGGTTAGACTGGCTGGAGGAAAAATCCCACTAATCCACCAAAAGGGAAAGGAATCCAAGGTAGAGGCTTACCTATACAAGGCATTATCTTCACCTATATTTTCATCATATTGAGCTTCGTCGTCTCCCATCATTTATGTGTGGTATTATGTGAGGTTGATTTCCCACAAATTCAAGAGAGTGATTTATGAGGGTTTTCACCTTGTAATATAGAGGTAGTGTGTATTCCCCTTTACCCAGAGTGATTCTTCCATCTTACAGTTATTTTTTACCCTTTTAAATGGGGGGGGGGGGATCCCACATAATATTTAGGGTCATTTATTTCTGTATTTTTCACTTTATTTTATCTCACTATTATCAACGCACAAGTGGAAAATCATTTTCAGTCCCAAAAAGTTGTTTCAGAGCAAGGATTGGTTTAGATTCTATTTACATTTTAAGGTATTAAAAATTCTCTTAAATTTTATTATGATCTATGATTACGATAGCATTTGATCATTCATATTGAAAAATATAGAAAAATATTTTCAAATATACCACTGTAAAATAATGAAGGTTCTATACTGAAGGCTAATCTATATAGAGGTGAAATTTTAGATCAAGAAAATTAATGAGAATAATTTTTGTTGTGAAAAATGAAGATGCAGGTAGTGCTGTGGAAGGATAATTGTATACTAGATACTTTAAAAAGACAGACAAATGTGACAATGGGGTTGGTTCCAATGGGATCTAGAATCATGACATGGATGAAAATGTGGTGAGTACTTATAGAAGTGGAAATGTACTAGTTAGTGAAGTGTTGATGACTGCTAGGAGAAGAAAACATCTTAATGATGCATGGATAATTGACACAAGAGGAACATTGAACCTGATGTCTTAACAAAAATAGTTTTATTAGTATGAAACTATCTCAGAAAGACTTGTGTACCTGGGGAATGATCACACATTGAAGATCAGCAGATTCAGTACCATCAAATTGACGATTTAAGATAGAATAACAAAAAATTATCCAAGGAGTGTTCCATGATAAGGGTATGAAGAAGAACATATTGTCTTTGGGAAAAATTTAATGACATTAGATACATGAACTACAAAAATAATGGAGTGATTATAATTTTTAAGGGAAATCTTGGGGTGATAAAGGTAGAAAAAAATCTCAAAGAACCTATACATTCTTATGGGTGAAACTTACAAGGATACATAGATTGTCTTCACATCATATACATCAATAGGATCATTTGAGACATCATGAAATCAGAATATTTTTCATACGTCTGAATGAGGCATGGTTATTCATACTAATCAGAAGTTTCTTCCTTGACTTATAAAGTAATCCTTAAAATTTTGTAAACATTTATTTTTGAGAAATCAACATAGGTTAAAATTCTGGATGTCAACAGCAAGAAGAAAAGATATCTTAGAATTGAATCAATCCGAAATTTTCCTAGAATAAATTATATCCCAAGGAGGAGAAAGGTAATTATTATAATTCATTTATGATTATTCCAGAAGATTTTGGGTGTAACATGAAGAAACTTTCTGATTTTTTTAAAATGTCTTTTTATTTGTTGACAACTAACCTTTTTTCATTTAAGAATATTTTTTTTCAAGGATCGGACCCAGTCCATGTAACACCTCAAGCTTCTACGGTAGGCTTCTCTTTGAATAATGCAATAACGTGTGTTGTACGCAACATCGAGTTCTAACACACACCACAACCGATCAAACTAGCCGTTATGAATAGTAATACCTACTTTTTGAAATTATATATATTTTATATTTCAAAATGGACTTCATTTTTGGATTCAGAATATCAAAATTATCCTAAGTTGAATTTTTGGTATTTTTCTAAGAACGTCCAATTTTTATGAATATTGAAAAATACTTAAAAAAAACTTTTTTAATAAAAATAATTATAGTGATAAATTATAATATTTATTGGTTTTAATGTATAATTAGAATATATTTTTACCATTTTATCCAATGGTGTTCATTATAATTAATTTCCCTTTGAAATTGGATATAAACAATTATCAATCTTTTAATATATATTGTTTCTTAAAAGCACGCTATTTGTTGTGATAGCGGGAATTAATTATAAAATTAATTAATGCAAATTTTATGTTTGTAATTTTGTAAAACAGACATCATTTTTGAATTCGGAATATCAATTATAGATTAGGGTGAAATTTTGGCATTGTTCTGAAAAACTTCAATTTTTGATAAATAGTGAAACTACTAAGTGGTAGTTAAAAAACTGATTTTTTCATAAAACACAATTTTACCGATTCTGTGATTGGAATTTTAAAAATCCGAGAGACACGGTTAATTTCAAGGATTAAAATTTGGTTCAATGAGATGAAAATAATTTTTGGTGAATAGTAACTTTTTACTTTTATTTACCACGGTTAAAAGTAAATAGGGTAATTAAGGGTAAAAATGATATTAATATTACGCTAAAACATGTCCTAATTCTATTGGAAAAGTTTATCTCGACCAAAAACAACCTTAGGAATAAAATATTATCATTTAGGTCCACTTGGATTAGATTAGGACATTTATTATTATTTAATTCAAAGAAGAGTTAAAAGAGTTAAAATCAAAGTTTACTTACTAAAACATTTTTAATATGGGGTTATACATAAGATAAATTCGATTGTAAATATTAATTAGAAAGATAAAAATATTTCCTACATAATGATAGTTTATTTATAATTTTTAGACATTAAATAAGTTAATTTATTTATGATACAATGATGATGCATGAATTACCATAATAGTGAAAAGTTAAAATAATTGATATTATAAATACCCAAATAAATATAATTTGAGACTTTTAATGAATTAAAATAATTTTATAGTTTAATATTACATGTTAGGAGTGACTTAAGTAACTTTTTTCGAAGTAATAATTCTGTTATGAGTTTCAAAAAAATCAATTATTGAATAGTGTCAAAATTGACATAAAAGAATATTTTTAAAAAATATTATATTATTAATTGATAATAAATTTCTAAAAATATAAGGTTCGTCCAAGAGACTTATATAATGATAGGTTTATCATTAATGGACCACTTGGGGATCTCTTGGATGTATATAGTAAGTTTATTAACCATATAATATAAAAATACAAAGAGACATTGTAAAAGTGAAACTAATTAACTACAAGTTAATACTTAATGATAAGGTTACTATAATGACCCAAACCTGTCTAAATTCTATTGTTTGAGTTTTTTTCGACCTATGCCCACCTTAACCTTTAAATAATTAACTTTGGAGCCATTAGAAACCGAATATAAATTTATTATAAAATAATATTTCTAGCTTTTCCAAAGGTTCCCCTCACCCCTCTTATAAAAGGGAACTCCACCTTCTCATTACTTCACACCATAAAAGCCTTTTGGTTCGGCAAAAATCTGAAGAAATACTCTCTAAACTTCCCTCAATTCATCCTAGAGGCCTTCCTTTAGTCATAAGGCCAACCTAAGAGCCATTTTGATCAAATCAAAAGGAAGAACCTGAAGAAGAGGTAATGATTTCACCACCCTTTTCCAAGTTCCTTTCTTCTTCCACTTCTTCATTCTTTGTTATTACCATTATAAAATAGTAACTCCAGTATATTATATATACTGTGATGTTATTATAAATATGATACAACCATATTGTGTATTCTATCCATCCTTGGAATAACATGTCACCATACGTGCGTACGTACGGCTTACCGTCTCCACGTCGTGGTGTAATTGTTATTCAATAAATTATTATTTGGATGGGTATAATAATGATGTGTAACTCATGTAAATAATAAATATAACATGAAAATGATTCTGTATATATGTTATACCATCCAATTATATATTATTTTAATATCAAAAGAATGATATTGTCGCTCGTGCGTACGTACGGACTACCGTCTCCACGAACGCGATAAGATTCATTCTCCATTGTATCTATTCAAGTATAATTCTCATATGATGATTAATAATAGTATCTAAGGACCTGATATCATTCTGGATATGATTAATATAAAACCTATCTTTGACAAACATGGCTCACATAATAAAACATATAAAAGAAAATGAGTAAGTTAACACCCGAAGCGATGATAATTCTAAAATATTATTAACAAGGAAATGTTAAAAGATCATATATGATATCATATTAATATATATGATTCTTGTATAATTTAATAATAGTTATTTCAACATTATACAGGAGGTTAACCTACCCCAAACAAGGAAAAGTACAAGGTAATGGTTATTTAACAATCTCTTCATTATCCGAGGTTGTTTATACGTAATAATCTACTGGGATCTCTTTATCATCCACATCCATGTTTCTTAAAAATGTATTTGAAAACATTTTTACTAATTACAAGAATATGGTTTAAAGTCATTTATACCCTTGTTTGACTTTTTATAAGAGGTTTATAAAGTAATCTTTCCGTCGTTTTCCAAACAAGGTGTTTTTTAACCTTTTCGAAAGAATTAATGTAAGAATGTTTTTTTAACTTATACGGCGGGTGTGGCTATTTTCCGCCGTTATAAAATCTTCGAAGCTTCCCTTACAATCTTATAAGAATATTTTAAAAGAAAATGTTTTATTTTAGAAATATATGACTCTTAAATGATTTCAAAATAAAAGAGATATTTCACTAAAAAGAGTTTTGATTTCATCTATGTCAACATCCTTTGATGGATTTTACGTTTATTTGAAGTTGATTTATTATGAAACAAAACTTCTATATTCTATTGAAGGTTTTGTGATATGTTTGAATGTGGATGTGTTGTTTTTATTCCATTCATGGTTTATAGATGAAGTATTTACATTTCGTATGCTAGTTTTAATATGAATGTTTATGTTATGTTTAAACCTTTTCATATGGGAATTCATTGGACTTAATATGTGACGGGTGGAGCCCGCTATAGCTCCTCGATGCATCGGTAGGTCTCATGAGACAAACTAGTGTCTTGGAACAAGGCCTCGACAAAATCTTATTTGTAGTCTTGGCACGAGGCCTTGGCTATGTGGTTATGATAGTCTGGTATTATGCATTCCATCATTATGAAAGTGGTTATTGATATTGCATGTGATTATTAGATTAGTAGAATATCCATGTGAATAAGTAAATGGAATTATTTCATTTTATTTTTGCCATACTATGTTGAAGTTCAAGTTTAAAAGGCTTTTATTTTAGTTATACATTTCCTTAAATTTTATTCTTGTTTATGAATGTTTCCGCTATATTGTTATCCTTACTGGGCATTTGAGCTCACCCCTTTTCTATGTTTTATTTTTCCCAGGATGTGAAGAAGTTAATTATGAATGAGCTACAGGGATATTATGAGGGGATTATATTGTGGATTATGGAGACAATATGTTGTTGTAGTAGTTTTTCACTTCATGATGTAATTTAAAACTTTATGAATATATCTAGTGTTTCCAAGGCTACTAAACCAATCGGTCTTTCGAGATTTGATCTTTCTTGTGATCATGCCAATGTTATGTAATAATGCTCCGAATCTGGGTAACTAGGGTCGGGGTGTTACAATCCATCATAATGAGGTCCATCAACATGAAAATTGAAAATAATTAGATATAACAAGAATTGAGGGAATAATTTTTTGTTTTCTGGAAGTCTATATTTGTTTTAATCAGATAAATAATGAATTTACAGAATATTTTTTAAATAATAATGTGATTTTAGGACTTAGAATGTTTTCATTATTTCTAAAACAAAATCAGATGATGATTTTCTAATCAAGAAGTTCTCACAGATCATGAAATCTCTCATGATAAATGTTTTTGAAGAAATGGTGGAGAGGATTGAATAATTTAAGTTTTGAAAAATTACATTTCCATCATAATGGGAATTACATAGTAATGACATGAGTAATAAAAAGTTGTTTCCAAGCTTAAGTAAGAAACAAATCGTATAGGGAAAACTGTACTGAGATTTTCGTACTCATATTTTTATACACAGATTTTTTTACTAAGATTTTCATACTGGGAAAATCATATTGATATTTTCATACTAATATTTTTGTATTGGGATATTCATACTGGGATTTTCATAATGGGAAAATCATAATGATTTTTTTGTACTCAAATTTCTGAACTGAGATTTTTGTACTGGGATTTTCATATCGGGAAAATCATATTAAGATTTTCGTACTCAGTTTTTTATACTAGGATTTCTATACTAAGGAAATCGTTATGAGAAATAAATAGATCATAATGAGATGATAAAGAAATAGATCATAATGATTTGAGAAAGTAAAAATTTTGTAATGAGATGAGAAAGAAACAAATCACATTGAGCATAGAAAGAAACAGATTGAAATGAGTCTAGAAGGATATAAAGAGTTGAAGAAGTAAAACTTGAATTTAAATAAATAAATATTATGGCATCAAAAAACATATTTAATACCTTACAACTCATATCTTCTGAAAAAACTTAGGATCATTTTCTCCAACATTATTTTTGTGAAATTATAGTATGTACATAATATAATGAAAATAAATTCGCACTTTCCTACAACCATTGAAAAAATTAGGAAATTGAGGAATCAACACATGAATTTCTTCTACAATCTACATAGGGGGATTTATATGATGTATGTTTTCAAGTATCCACAGAGTGGAGGGGATTTAATATTTTTAGTGGGTTCTACCATCATGAACTCAATTGAGTTTACTCCATCAAAAAATAATATTAATGCATGGATATTGATTTTCATCAAATAATCAATAAATATTATGAACTGATTTTTTTACATTAAATTAATAGAGAAATAAAATTATATTTAAGATAAAGTTCCATATTAATTTTATGTGTTATAATTTACTAAACCATAATTTATTACATTCTTTATTTATTGAAGAGTAATTTTTTATATTCAATCTTTTTTAGGTGGTCATATTGGTGAGTGGTAGCAACATTGGAGTTGGTGACTGAGGTAATGAGTTTAAATCCTCTTATATTTTTGTCAAATCCGATAAAAGTTAATCTTTTATTGTCATTTTATAAATCATGGAACTTAATTCACTTGAATTTTTAGGATTGTGTGTCATAAATCAGGTCACAAATTCTAAAAAAATAAAAAAAATAAATTATGGAATCTGCTTATCACTCTCATCTTCCCGTGGAAAACAAGTCCCCATGGGTGTCAATAATACTTAATCCCATGTTAGGGGAAATGGAAATGTTATAGAACTAAACATAAGGGTAAAGTTGTGAATAATTTAGGCAGCCATCATACCCAAACCTAGTAAGGAATTACTTAAAAACAACATGCTTCCCTATGCCTGACACCTTCCAAGTGCATTCCTGCATGTGGGGCGAGGGCTCTATTCACTCTACAATCATTGATCACTAGGTAGTAAGTTTTTCCTTCCCACCACATACTTCATCCATCATACACCGTATTTTTGATGTTATCAATGTCCACCCAAAACTCAATAAATACTCTACAACCCTCCCCTCCCCATCCATATCCTCCCACCTCTACATATCTGTCCGAATACATCGAAGATGATCCCAAAATTCAACACTCCACATATTCTTCTCCATCTCCTCTCATTCCCCTTCTACTCGCCACCTTATTTCTCTATCTCGGTTTAGGTCCACCCATGGAAACAGAAACCAATTACAATGTCGTTTCCTTGGGTGATCTCCAGGATGGAAGGGATGACTCATCCAGGGAATTCCTTTCATCCTTGGAGGTGGCTTTTTCCTCCCCCATATCTTCCTCAATTTACATTCCCCTGACCTCTTACTGATAGCCTCCCTTCTCATGATCACTGGAGGAAGTTGTAGGAGTAGAACCACCACCATACGGATTGAAGACACCTTGGTCGCACCCTCCGACTACTGCGCCCTTAGGGGAACCACTAGCTATATCATGTTCCACCACTTGTTCAGAGTCTCCATTATAGTGTTGGGTGAAAAATTAATCCCACATTGGTTTCCATAATGTATGGTGGCTCATATATAAACTTGGATTGAAAATTATTGCTAGCTCTTATGGGTTTTAGCATGAACCCCAAAAGGGATTATGTGTTGGGTCTAAAATTACTTGCTATGGAGTAAATCGATCCTGAAAATGGTATCAGAGCCATGGTGTAACCCATGTGTGATGTAAAGTGGATAATTCCCCAAACTAGTTTGAAAATTATAGTAGTTTATTATTTGAAGCATGTGAATCCATGATTCCTTATGTCAAAAGTCTTCTTGATCAATTGTGGTTAGGTGGAGTGTCTATGTCATGGAAAAAATGGTAGTGAAAGATGGTTGAATCTGATGAATTATCATTGACATGAGTCCCAATTGTGTGGAATTTGGTTTAAGGGGTGGATTGTGGGGTGAAGACTCAATCCCAGAACAGTTTCCACAATGGATCATGGTTCACATATAATCGTGGATGACAAATTTCTTCTATCACCCATGGGTTTTAGGATGGAACCCCAGAAGGGATTATGTGTAGGACCTAGGAGACATAAGGCTAGAGGAAATCGATCCAGAAACTTAGGTGGCACACTCGATGGCCAGGGAGCTGGGCTGTGGTCATGTAAGGCTTCCAGAGAAAGCTGTCCATTTAGATCCATGGCCAGTCAATAAAGCCTAATATGCAATAATAATAGTTATTATTTTTACTTTTTAGTAGGTGTTTATGATGTGGATTATTGGTGATGCAGTCGCTGGAGCTCATAGATTCAGATAACATCTATATAAACAAGATGACATTGGTGAACAACAAGTTATTCCACATCATAATCGATGGGTGCTGGAGTGTGAAGGTACAATAGGCGAAGGAAAAGGTCACCAGTAGAAACCCCAACCCTGGTAATATTTACATCCAGATGTCCATCGGTGTGACCATACTTAGTTCCACTATCCAAACCATAGATAAATTCATTTCAATAAGACCTAGCTCCACGAGCCTCTGGATCGAGAAGGTCGACTGCTGACCCAGCCATGTGATCAGTATCAGAATCTTGGGGAAGGATGCAAAGGAGGTGGGAGTGGAGATCAACAAAATTATGTACCATGAAATACAGGGTACATTAGTGATGGCAGTGGGGATGAAGCTAGACAGTAGCCCCGATAACCCCTGCACCGACATATGGATGGAGAACGTGAAGCTCACTTATGATAACCGTCCAATAGAATTGTCCTGATTCCATGCCACCGACACCACCTTGGGTGTTTGTAGACTCCTTCTAATACCTATAGGAACACACCTCTCTCCAATCACCACAACTGATGAGTTCATTTGACATGATTGATTATTTTTTTAATTATTGTAACTAAAAATATTCAATCAAACCACAACATTGATTCTTATAGGTAACCTCTAGATAAAAATACATATGAAAAAAAGTACTCCATGTTACCTAATTCTGTTTTAAAGGATAATTTTTTTTATTATATCTTACTTAAACCTGATCACTATAATTTCTATGGGTTTTTAAGCGATCTTTGTCCCATTTTATTTACATGAGCCTACTTGAATAGTTTTGGGATTTCAATTAAAATATTATTGTTGGACATTTAATTATGGGACACATTTGTTTTTATATTAAATTAATGGTGGGGAACATTAAATGGGATGATGAATATTTTTATCGTATTGATGGGGGAGAGGATTGCAACACTTCTAAAAATGGGGATTATAAGGAATCACCATGGGCATTATATCACCCCTTTGTTGGGACCTCCCTTTGTTGATCTATCTTGAGCAACATGATATTCCCTATTTCTTGATTTAATCTATTCTTCCTTTTATTACACAAAAATTATTTATCCTGTCAATATCTTTTGGGTTGTTCATCGATTGAGGCCCCCTTATTATTGTGTAGAAGTGCTCTCTCTCGAAATAATGCACACCAAATCATAGAAATAAAAAAACAAAGGGACACACAATTCCAAATGCTTTTAATGTGTGACCTACATCCATGGGGAATACTAAATATAATATTAATCAAACAAAAATACATAGATTACAAATTCCCCATGAATTTTCCCATACAAAAACACAAATATTTAAATAAGTAGTTAATAATCAGAATCAAATGGATGCTTCAGTGTGTCTCTAAGATGTCTACAACCTACTAAAATTTCTTCAGGAAAAACCAAATCTTGTTTCTGGTTATCTCCAGGTGGCACATACTCTTGTTGTTGGTCCATATTGGTAATCACCCACCATTTTGGGTGGTTGTATGTTTTTTTCAACATTCAACACTTTCTTGGTAATTTTGATCAGTTGGGAGAGATTAGTGTCGAGATGGAGTAAAGATCTTATGTTTTGAGGGTTTTATGGTTTTACTTTATTCAATGAATAAGAAGAGAGGAGGGCCTGCTATGGGTTTCTATGTCTCTTCTTGAATGGATATGAATGTGTGGAATCTATAAATTCAATCCTTCTTCACTGATGAGAATGTTGGAGGACCAATTCGCATCCTACTCAGTTTGTGTTAGTGTTTCCTTGATGAAAAGGGAGAATGTTGATCATGAGGAATCTTATGGTTCCGATTCTAAAAACTAGGTGTGACAAAGCTATATCACGATGACCTTGGACATGACAACAAATGACCTAAGAAACAGTGGAATCTGAAAGCAACATACTTATACATCATCACTAGATTTAGACAACGATGTTGGGCCTAAATAGTAGCACACAATTTTGATGATTCTGTATTTGGATGACATGTTGTGATTTTCTTATCAATATGGGAGGTGAATGGAGGGAAAATTAAATTTCACCATGAACAAAGGTTTATAAGTGACCCCTCACACACCTCCCTTTTTCCTCACTCAAGAAACATTCAAGGTTCTCTCTAAATAACAAGATCTTACCTTGCTAAGAAATGATGATCCTGGAAGGATACCTAGACCCTCCTTTTATAGGCATGGTGGGAGGTGTCGAGTTTGACACAACTCCCACCAATCCCCCACCAATCCAAAAATACCTTCAACTATGGAAGCCTATACATTCAATATATGCAGTAGAAAATATTGAAACTGCCAAGGGGATGGTAGGGTTGGTGAACTTGGCACCTACCATGGAAGCTAGAAAACTCCATCAGTTCTCCCCCTCTAGATACAATCCACTCGAACATCTGAAAAGGACCAAATACTCCCATGAAACCACCTTTGTTAATATATTTTTCAAGTTATCTTTCACCTCGATCTTCACAAGTCTCAATAGTAGTAGATACATCATTATGCATATCCATTGATAGAAAATGTAATTGTGCCTCATCCAAAAATAGTACATAGAGTTATTTATCATATCCAAAACACTTCGAATATCAAAATAAACATTTTAATCCTTATATATGAATTTGAGCTCTTGGAAAAAACTTTTTAACCACAAAATCATTTAGTCAGCTTTTGAAGAAATAATCCACATTTCTACCATTGTGGATAAAACAATGCACTTTAGAAACCTTGAATATGATGATGCAGATCCTAATGTAAATTTATAGATGTATCATTATGTGGAATTCCTACTATTAGGATCTATACACATATATTTATCTATATATCTCTACAATTGAGAGTCATTTTCCCCATAGTATGAACATAACATTTAATTACCCTTATTATACCTCTAAATCCATTTGATTACATCATGGAATTGCTTCCCAGGATTTGAAAGAAATTTACTCATGATTTCCACTACATGGTAAATATCATGTCCCATACTTACAATAGCGTACATCAAACTTCCAACTACTATGGAGTATGGTATCATCTCTATTTACTCTATTTCTTCCCTGGATGATGGACATGAACTCTTTCTCAAATTCATATAGTGGGGAATAAAAATGCTTATTGGTTTGGATTTGTCCATGTTGAAACATTTTAGAATAAATTCAATATACTTCTCTTGAGATAGCTATTACAACTTCCTATTTTTGTCACAAATTAAACCTTCTGCCGCTCGCCCTTCAATATTTTGTGGAATGATAACTCTGTCAATTCTTCCATCGCTACCACCATTCTATATTCTCGAAAAATTGATCCAATGAATGTATAGATTTATCTTGTTATCACCTATAAATTGAAATGGAAATTTTTATTATTTCAAAAAAGCACTATTAAATAAAAGTGGGAAACCAAGTAGAAAAAACTAAAAGAGAATAAAACCTAAAAGGGTTAATCCTTATCATTATAGATGATATAAAAGGAATTAGAGTGACTAATTCTATATAATTTCCATCGGATGGAAGTTATGTCCAAGTATTGATTTCCCTTGATAAGCTCCTCAAAATGAATAACCATTTGTTCCCATGCATGTACGCATTCTTCCAAATTTTTCTTACCTTTGTTCAAGCCACGTATCAAGATTCATTTCTGTTTTTCAATCCAGGAGAAATGTTCCTTATTCAGATTTTCCTACAATGGTCTTACAAACATTCAATGGGAATCCTCCTTAAAGATATTGATATTGAAAGAGTTTTCCAACATCTCTTCATTTGAATGAAGACGAATATCCTAAACCAATTCTCCATCAACTACCACCTCTTTAAAAACCTTCACCAAAATATTTTTTTTGGATGCATTAGTCTTTGGGATGATGTATTCGACACCAAGCTCCTGCATTACATCACCAACCCATTCTAGTTCAACCTCACTATTGTCCTGATCCACAACCGCCAAGAAGACCTATTTTTCCTCACTTGATTTCACTTTCACATTAGGATACCCACCTTAATTTTTTTACTTAATGTAATAAGATACACCTATCATCTATTTGGACCAAGAATTCTAGGCAGATCTCATCTCCATTGGTTTAGGAAGGTGTGAGTATTCCTTCCATCGTTTACCATTTTTCTTCTTAGAAAGGATAAAAGTTCCTAAATCACAGGAAGCCTTCCTCTCTTTTTTATTCTTTGAGTTAAAAATACCTATACCATCATCAAACTCTTTAATTTCTCTAGAATCATGACTAAATACCTCCTCACTTGAAGCATCCTCAGACATTTATTGGACTTCTGTGCATTCTTCCACTCGTTCTAGTTCACTTCAATCCCTAATCTAGTCTTTCGTGTTGGATTTTAGCTCGCACCTAGGTGTTTACCTATTTTAGATAAGATATATTTTTTAATATGATATAGATTTTATCATATCACATATATATGGATACATGTGTATCTTCCGACATAAGATATAAGAGATCTTATGATATCTTATTGTTTGAGATATATTTCCATATTTCCATTTCAAACAAGATATGTGACATATGGGATCCATTAAAAGGGGATGTGGCTAGTGGAAAATTGTAAGAGAGCTGCTCAAGATGTAGTCCACCAAGATCAAGAGCAAAGGGGTCACCACATTTTTGGTAGTCTATGTGGGTCATCATTAATGCAGAATGAGGCATCAACGGTGGTTCTATGATGTGATGGGATGCAATGTATGTGTGTACAGCTCTCCTCCCAATATTCATCACAGTGCAGTTCAAATTTACCCAGTGGAGTTAAGATCTATAACATTCGGAACTACTTTGATCTGATTGGATTTCATATGCGGTGGTTTTTTATCCGATCCCAGTTCTTTTTCATCTGAACCTTTTGTTCGGGCATCAATCTCTGGCATTCACAGTCAGATCTATTTGGGTTTCTTTTTCAAGCTGCACTCTCCATTTCAAGCTAACTTCAGACTACATATTCTTTCTGAATTTTATCCACTATTTTATTCTTGAGTATTACTTTTGAGATCCCTTTCATATTTGGGGAGTCTCTACCATGTACGTTTTGATTATTAGTGGACCCCTCTTTCTAGACTAGGTCACATGGTTTTTCCATTTTTGGTTTTCCACATTAGAACAATCTTGTTTAATAATTTATTTATTCTGCTATATATATCACTTACACATTTTATGAAGTTTCTCACAAATTGTTTCACAAGTGATTTTTATCCCAAAGTCACGATTCTCCCCCCACAAGTGGTATTAGAGGAGATGGTCTAGGCTTGTAATTTGTTGTGAGAATTATGGATGTATTCAATAGGATCAATGGAATGTGAAGAGGAATTCAATTCGGAGACAAAGAAGGATGAGAGAGGTGTTTCAAATCTAAAACCTAATTTATTTCTTCATACGTGTGACTGGTGAAGAAATAATTAAAAATTGATGATCGAGTTGATGTGCTAGCTGCTTAGGGTTTTGATCAAGGGGGATAATTTTTTTCCTGTAGGTGCTTCAGATTTTGTAGCAATCACAATTTTGATGGAGCCAGATATTATTTATTATGTTATTGGTGGTGCAGAAAAATGTATGATGAAGACTTCCAAATTTGGATTTCTTTTGCAGCGGGATCGGTCTGGTTTTTTTTCAGAGCTACAAAAGTGTGTCATGAATTTTCTATAGATAATAATGGTTGGTGCGATACCAAGATGTTTTTTGGTCCAACTAAGTATATTGGATGGTATCTCCATTGAAGGGATGAAGGGGGAGATTGTAGGAGTTCAACCCAGAAATGGGTGTTTCTGTATTTGAGATAAGATATATTTTTTTAATATGATAGAGCTTTTGTCATATCACATAAATATGGCTGCATGTGTTTCTTTTGGAATGAGATACATGAGATATTATGATATCTTATTTTTTGAGATATATTTACATATTTTCATATCAAACGATATATACATATGGGAGCCTTTAAAATGGGAAGTGGATAGTGGAATATAGTAAGATAGATGCTCAAGATATAGTCCACCGAGATCTAGAGGAAAGGGGTTGCCACATTTTCGGTAATCTGTGTGGGTCTTAATTAATGGAGAATGAGGCATATATGGTGGATCTAAGATGTGATAAGATAACTTGTGTGTGTGAGGCTACCCTCACAATCTTTGGTGCAGTGCAGTTCAGATTTTACCTAGAAGTTTTAAGATCTATAAACTTCAGAACTACTCTGGTCTGATATGCTTTCATCTATGGTGGTTTTTGATCTGATCCCAATGATTTTTTCATCTACACCTTTTTTTTTCAGGAATCAATCTCCTGCTTTCATGGTCAGATATATTAGGGTTTCTTTTTTAGTTTGCGTTCTCCATTTTTGGAAACATTCAGACTGCATCTGCTTTCCAAAATTGATCCACTATTTTATTCTTGAGTATTAATTTTGAGATCCCTTCCATTTTTTGAGAGTCTCTATCGTGAACCTCTTGATTATTAGTGGATCCATATTTCTGGACTAGGTATTGTGGTTTTTCCATTTTGGGTTTCCCACATTAAAAATTCTGTTGTGCGGATTTATTTGTTATGCTATATATATTGCTTCCATATTTCATTAGGTTTCTCAAAAATCGTATTTCAAGTGATTTTTTTCACAATGTCAGGATTCTCCCCCAACATTCCATTCCCAAAGACATCAAACCAGTTACCGGTATAAGGTTTTGGTACCATACTTATAGTGATGGTCCCCATCAATTATTACACCAAGACCTTTGAATCTATCATTAACCACTCCCAAGCCTCATAGCCCATATAACCTTCCTTGGTTAGGACCTGGAACACCAGCCCTTTCTTGTGAGCAATACCTGATCGTACAACCCCGACATACTATGAAGAGTTCAACTAATTATAATTTGTATCTAAAAATTCACCCCTCCCTCACTTCCCAATGATGCTAATGAATCTTTGAATGATTTAGGGTCAGTTAGATTATTCCTCATATAGTTTAAAACCTCAGAAAACTTTATATTAACATTCCCATGGATGTTCTCCTCTGGGATGGGGTTGGCCAGAATTAATACACCAGTAGCCTTCTGAACATTGTTCGAATAATGGAACCTCAAAAAAGAATTCTTGTGTTCTAATTGGAATCCTCGACGAAAACCTGATGTCAAGTGACCCAAGTGTTTGCACCTACCCTTTATTCTAAGATAATGGATTTTTTTTTCATCAGAACTCCTCCCCAACAATGATCCATACCCATTCCACTAGCGGTTTGGATACATCTAAATGAACAAAAATTTGAGGGGAAATCAGGTGGCACAATAATCTCATTTGACTATCTCAACAGAAATAATGAACTACTAGGTTTCGCAACAAGCATAGAATGGAAGGATTTTGGAATAGCAATGGGATTTTAGGGAAACATACCCATAAGGCTGTAGTAAAAATGTTCCTCTTCATATGAAATTTATAGGACCACTGAAATAGATAAAAATGGCCACTATTATAGTTTCACAGATCTATAGACCAAGTGATGATCATGTCCTCTATTGACGTGAAACATATCATAATATGACTTTTATCAAGGAGACCAATGATAAAACATTCCTAAATACCCTAGTATCTGAAGACAAACATATAAAATGTGTCATCCAAAGGCCGGTGAGACCTGAATCGAGTGACCCGTGTCAGATCCAAATATCTTAAGGCCACTAATAATTCATTAGTCTAAGTCAATATTTTTGGCGCACCATTATAGAGATCATGTACCTTTGGGAAAAATAGTATAGATGTAAATGGAGGTCAAAAACCAAGGTTGGAGAAAGGGGTGGAGGGGCACAACCGATGCTCATAAAAAGGCACATGCATCACCATGATCCATCCCTTTACATGTTTTTGATCATAAACTAGGGAAACTCGACATCATTACCTATTTCTTGGCCTCCCTTGTATATATGTTACAAACAACCCATCTCACAGACCTGAACTTCAATCCCACAACATGTTAAACCCCTATGTAGTGTAACTCCTACTTTTTAGACTATCCATATATGCATTTTCATCCACCTGGTGTGGCCTCCTTTTTCATTAGGTGGTTTGTGTCAAGTTCTTAGTTGCGAAGTGTTTTCTTTTTCATCTTAGAGATCGATGGGTGATGATTTTCTTCTTACGGTGAGAGTTTAAGGTCTTCGACAATGGTGTGAGGGACTATATCCACTTCATATCTAGTTTCATTTTTCTTAAATCTATTCCTACCCATTTTTTGTCGAGCGTGATCTATGTCGTGTAAGGAGACATTTTTCGTTGAGACTGAATTTTATCTTAGCATTTGAAAGAACAGCCTATTTTCTATTAAAGTATTTTATATTCATTTAATAAGGGAAAACATTAATAATTAGCCTATGGACCCTCTATCACATATTTTCTTAATAGAGTTATATGAATCACTAAAAATTCATGGTATGCAAATATATTTTAAAATTTTAAAATTTTTCATGTTTATAATTTTATAGTTTCATACATTTTTAAATTTATATACATTTATAAATTTTATAGTATATGATATTATACTAATATAATTTAATTAATTTTTTTGTAAAATATTTATAGTTTTATATTTTTATTCATTTATAAATATATATTCTTTTATAGATTTTATATTGTATCATATTAAAAATATATTTATTAAATATAAAAAATTATAAATTATATATAATTTATTGTTTTCTAGATTTATAAATTTATATACAATTGTAGTTTTATTATTTGTAAATTATTTTACTTCTAGCTTTCATAAATTTTTCATTTATATATTAAAATTTTATACATTTAAAAAACTGTAAATCCATATAATTATATATATTATGTTTACTTTTATATAGTTTTGTAAATTTATTTACATTTATAAATTATGTATATTTCATTAAAATATATATAAATTTATAAATTATTTATATTTCTTTTCATCATGATCTCAAAAATGATGTTTTATAGTTACCCGTAACGTTGTCATTTTATTAAAATGTTCAAAATGTTTTATGAAAACTTTTTTTTATGATTTAAATTGAGTTTCCCCCTCTATATCTAGAGGATATATCTCATAAAGAGTTTTGATTCATGAGTTATCCATTTATATTATAATGGAAATAATTATTCTAGGAAATTATGAATTTGGTGTCAAACGATCTCATTCTTGATGTCATTCGAAAATGTTATGTATCCCATTTTTTGTGGGTTGTTTTTATAATATGATATATAATTAATTTCATATGGAACAAATATGTATAGTTTATAATTATATGATGAGTGGAATCTATAAATTCCTCTAATTTATCAAGTGAAGTATAATATCCCATGATATTACTATGGGAAACAAGTTGTGAGGCTTGATCCACAATGGGAAATGAGTTTTGATCCATGATCGACTATGGGAAAAGAGTTGAAAAGATATATAAACAATAGTAAATAAGTTATGGTGATCAATAAGCTATGGTAAATAGGTTGTGGTTCTTGATCCACTGTGTTACGATTGAATTCCTTGATAAAATCGAAATATGCTATGATTTTCTATGATTATGTATGTGCCATTTTTTCTATGACACATTTCTATATTATGCCACAAATTTATATAATGATAAATGGATCATAATTATTGTCATATGTATTTAAAATATATATAAAATTATAAATTATGTATATTTATTCTATACCACATGTCAATTTTATGCCACATGTCCAGTGTCTATGTCGTCCGCACCGCCTCGAGCCACGTTGAGTCCTCTAACTGCCTCTAGAAGCATGATTATCCTCAATTACCACACAATATGAGTTCATTTGACTTGTCTGATTATTTTTTTATTGTTTAAATAAAAATATTTCAATAAAATCACAACATTGTTTCTTGTGCCTCACCTCTAGATAAAACGAAAAAGGAAAACAAGTACTCAATGTTACAAAATTTGGTTTTTAAGGATATCAAATTTATTATTATATCATACTTAATAATGACCCCATACTTTCTATGTGTTTTTATCCACCCTTTATCCCTTTTTATTTACATGATCATACTTCCAAAGTTTTGGTATTTTTAATTAAAATATAAATTGTTGACATTTAATGATGGGACACATTATTTGTGAAATTTAATTAATGGTGGGCCATATTACATGGAATAATAAATATTTTAACCACATTTTTGGGGGATAAGATTGAACAACTTCTATAAATGAGGATTCAAAGTCTTGGTCAAGAGAAGAAGTGGTGAAAAATATGTAGAGGTCAAGAGAGAATGGGAAGGGGAGCCGCTTTTGTGGTGTTAGGTATCAAAATTCTTAAAAATACTGAGATCATATGGTGTTTCTTGGTTACAAAGAACTAATATACACAAGATGGGTGTTAATCCCGGGAAAAAAATATACTTGGTGGAATCTCCCTTGGAATAGGAGAAATGAGTTTTCTTTCCCATGACTAGGTCATCCGATAGAACCACACCATTCTCTAATGTGTTTTTATTTAACTTCTTGTATGCATGAGTTTGATCTAAAGAATATGATTATAATAAATTTTTAGAAGAACTTGGATATCATGAACTAGAATCCATGCATAAGTAACTAAGGTCAACATAAATGAATTAATCCTTCCATGTTGGTTCAATAATTATTTTTTTCCTTTTGCGAGTATTTATCCAGTGAATTTTCAATCCCTATAAATACTAATTAAATGAATATTTTAAATGATGGATTGTATTCACCCTGGGGATTCTACATAGGTTTTGTATATCAACCCATTGTGTGGCCCACCCTTTTTCGATCAAACTAGAGACACACCATGACTTTATTACCTATTGTTGGATATAATCTCTTCTTTGATGTGTTACACAACTAGAATATATAAAGTTTCCAAGCGGTCTCTACTGTCCATTTTTCCAATTCCAAAGATTGTGCTTTATCTAGAACCGACCTTTAACAACTCTAAACAAAAAACACTAAGAAAGGGGTGAATTTTACCAGTTCTAAAAAGAAGGGCTGATAAAGTTATCTTTTATTAGTTATAACAACATCACTAATAAAAGGAAACCGTTTTCACTTCTTTTTTCATGCTCTGATAAAATTTTCACATTTATCAATTAATTTTCATAGCATTGATAAAAGTTAAATCTATATCAGTTTTTTTTCTCTAATACTGATAAAGGTAATAGTGTGTAATTTAATTTTTATATAAATATTTACACTTTTTGAATATTTTTTTTTTATTTTGAAAAAAGGAGGAAATTTGAATTAATAGATCAGATATCTAAAATTACATGAGAAATTTATGATGAAGGGAAATTATCTCCCCAAAAATGAGAATCACAAGAAATACCCCAAGTTTCTAGAGGGTGAACTATTACGTTTTTCTCTCATCTAAAAAAAGATAAAGGAAAAAATGAGAAATGGGGGAGCAGGCTTCAGAATTTATGAATTAGTGGGATGAATGATTGAATTTTCCTCTCTATGGTATGGATAGAGTCAATAAAATAAAGGCAATATGGATCCATAATAATAAATTTCTAACCCACCTCAATTGCAATAATCAGACCCAAATAGATTGAGTAAGTTTATGCAACAGGTGGATCCCAGAAAGTTTTATGAAAATCCTGTACAACTATGATAATATGCTCAATAGAATTTTGGGACATGAAACTGGTGACAAAAATGAAATTATTTAAAATATATACATCAAAATTAATCTTTATCACATTAGATATAGGAGGATTCCAAGTTCATAAAAGGTGATAGAAACATAGGAGGCAAATTTTATCCTTCTATCTATTCCAGAAATCAAAGCATGAGTGGGCCTGATCAACCCATTAAATGTGTGGTCTTGAAAATTTGTTGAATATGAATTCATTCCTTCTATCCCAAATGATCAAGGCAAGAGTACAGTGGGACATCACCATTTCAGCTAAAAGGGTGGACATCCAACATTTCCGAAGATCATGGAGGTCATGAGTCAATGAGAAAAGTTGATCTACAATTGAGTTCTAGAAATTCCATACATCCATTTACCTAGAAGTCTAAAATATTGCATGTATTAGGGGTTCAGGCATGGAAAAGAAAAGAGGACAAGAAGGATCATCTGTTGTATGTCACAAGGAGAGGAAATATTTTGAGGGTAGAATACTGCAGACAATTTTCGACCAGAATTAGCAGACTTTGGGGGTAAATTTTACCTGCCAAATTGTTTTCCAAATCTCATCTCTTGGTTACACACACCTCATTCCAAAGCATATCTAGATATGATAGAATAAAATCCCGAGAGTACTTTATAATAGTAGATAAAATTTTCCCTCCGTATTTCATGCAGGGTAGACTCAAGATAATATTCATTTCTTAAGGGTTGAACCAATTTCCATCTTTCTCAGAACCAACCATCACCTATTTTGTTTAAACAGAGAGTGGAATATTGTATTTTATAGACCAAGGATAGTAGGGGAGTTTGTTTTTGATCCTTCAACATCCAATAGCTAGGGATCTTTCCATATCCTAATAGTGATACCACTACCAATCCTCCATCTGATCCCACTATTTAACGGCATGTGTGAACCCCAAATGGATATCCAAAAGAAAATACGGTTGGGGCCCATAGCCGAGACTCTGAAATAGGAATGGGGGAAATAATTTTCTTTAATAATTCTAGAAAAAAGGGAATTTGAATGGTCCATCAGTTGTTATCCTTGTTTATCCAAAAGGACTTCATTAAATAGACTAAGGTCCTAGAATCCCATACCCCCGTCCTCTTTGGAAATGTATCTTTTTCCCCACAAGAGACAAGGAATTTTGTTTCTCCCATTGATTTCCCCCCAACAAAAGTTGGATATATGTTATTGAATTTGACTGAAAAAAAACCGAGAGTTTGAACAAGGACATGATAATACTTGGGATAGACTGTAACACTGATTTAATGAGAAATTATTTCCTTACATTAGAGATTCGTATGATTTTTCATCCCTAAAACATTTTAGTTACTCTGTAAATAATGAAAGAAATGTTTTATTTTTTGGATCATCCAATGATCGTGGTATGTTCGAGATATTTGTTATGATTGTCAACCACCTAAAGAAAAAAGGGTTCTTTGAGACCACTATTCCTCCCTTATGGGACACCAATTCTAAAGGATATTTTAGATTTTCCCAAGTTTAACTCCTTCCTAGAAGCCCTATGGTAATGGTGGATAAAATGGAGAATATACCTACATTCTTCACTTGTTTCTCTTGAAAAAAGGTGGATATCATCGATGAAGAAGATATGAGAAACAACTGGGCTATGAAGAAACAACTTCACCCTGTGAATGGTGTTATTCATTGTTTATACTGATATAAGGTGATATAAAACATCTACCACACAAATAAAGGGAAAGGGAGAAGGGTTCCACTTTAAAGTGACTCATGGAGGGTCTAAATCCCTAGGCGAGGCCCCTATTGATCTGGATTTTAAAGGACACATAGGTGATTCAATTCAGAATGTTCATGATCCATTTTTAGTAGTATTCCATTTTATAACTGAAAAACTAGAGAAAAGAACATTACACTCTATCATAATCCTTTTTCATGTAATGTTTCCCTATTATAACACCTCTTTTGGAAATAGTACAAGTTTTCATTGAGTGAAAACCCCATGCGCAACAATTGCATTGTTTATGGTGATACTTTTAATCCCAAATGTGATTTGATTATCAGGGATAATGGGGGGTATCCAAGGTTTATGACTGTTAATCAAGATCTTGAAGAAGATCATGTACAACACATTTGATAGAATGATAAGCCTGAAATTTGATACCTAAAGGGGTTTTCTAATTTTCATAAAGAGGGTGATAATGGTTTAATTCAAAATAAAGGATGTTAGTATTCCCATCCTAAAGGTCCTTCATGATTCTTAAGATTTTTGGACCAATAAGGTTCCATAATTTATTAAAAAAGGGGGTGTGGAAGATGTTCGAACTAGAAGCTTCAGTGGAGTGAATTTGTTTGAGAGCCCTTAGGATTACCTCCTCTAAGAAGTCATGTGTGGGAAGATGATTCATATTATCCGTGATAACCAGTTTGATAAAAGATGAAATTTTAGAAGAATTGGAAGACTCCCCCACTGTATAGCGTTTCTTCAGAAAAAGAGAGATAGTTTTACGAATCTCTATTTACTTTGTAATAGTTCTTCATTTTGAGATGTCGAGATAAGTAATTTGGTACTTACGATGACAAGAATAAGCATTTTTACATAAATAAGTTGTGTCATCATTTCCATCCTTGATATAATTGTCATGGGAATCCATTGGCCAAAATAATTCTTTGATCCAAAGGGTCATGTCAAGGTCCTCTTATTATTCTCTGATCATTGAAAAGGTGGATTCAGATGAGCAATGAGAATAGAGGGAATTCAATATCATTTCAATAAAGTCAGAGTGGTTATTAGGTTGATGATGGTTTATTTAACTAAAATTTTTCAAACTAGAATCCACCTTCAGAAGATTATTTCCACTGATTGGTGCACTATTATTCCAACTAGAGTGCACAACCACCTCAAAATTCTTATCATTAACCCAGAAATGTTCAAATCAAAAGAATATTTTTTAAAATGGTTTCATTTTTCTAGGAGAGATATCAATGAGAATCGGTAAGTGATCAAAGGTATTGGGGGAGAAATGAGAGAGCTATAAATTTCTGAAAATGTTGTTACAATCATCCGAACCCAATAACCGATCAAGATGTTCGGTTAACTGTGTTTTTTATAATTCCCTCTAAACCATGTGAAAGGATTTCATGATTTTCCAAGGTCTACAGGGTTGGTCATTTTATACTCATGTTGTAATTCCAACATATGGGATGAAGGTCTACTAGAAACCCCGTTTTTCCCTTCTAAAAAATTATTTCATTGATATCCCCTCTTATAAGGAGAGGACCATGTTACCCATCATGTAAGGATTTTAGCAGTTTCCATGATTTCCATTTCTCCATGTGAGAGTGGTAGTTGTAAAAACCAATGAATTCATTAGGTTGAGTGTAATGAATATGTATAGAAGTTTATATGTGGTTTGATGAAAATGAGATGACATTAACCTATAATTATTCCTTCAAATAGAGGATGAGGCTACCCAAGTTCCCATGGTGAAAGATTTCTGAGCATCCATGAAAACTGATTTTTTTGCAATTCTATCAATTTCCTTTCTTTCCAACCTCATTCCGAATAGAAAAAAATATTAGAGAATCCTTTATAATAGTGGAAATGAAGCATCTAAACTTATCATGGGTTTCCACACCCACGTTAGTTCTAGAAAATAATGATCATTGGGATTGGTGGAGCTGGTTCACTCAAGCCTCCAACTATATAATTTCATGGAATGAGCCATCTTTTGTAACATTTAATCTTTTGGGATAATTCTCACATTTCATTAGTACCTACATTCATCTTTTAGACCCACTATTATCCCCCATATTTAAATAAAACCAAAATACAATTCCTAATTTCCTCCTCTACATCTGTGGTTGTTATGTCTGGACATCGATGGTACATTAGACTCCACGCAAGAAGACAACTGGGAGGAGGATTCCCTGGGTGGTAGAAGTAGAGGAGGATCTGGGTGGTCTGTGAAAATTGGTTTTTGGATTTTGTAGGGTTTAAAATTATCAACAGGAAAGGATACATTGGGACTCTGTATAGTCGATATCACCCCAGGAAGGGTGGTTTGAGGGTTTTGTAGCTCCCCATGGATGGTCAAGGTACCCCCATTATCTTTGATTACATCATCAGTTGGTTGGGGGTGGTCCCTTTTATATGTAGGAAACTCAGGTGGTCCCATCATGATGACATTTCTTCGGCCTGCTGATCATTGGGCATTGAAGGATTTGGAAATTTTATCTTTGTCCAACGTTTATTCAGCTTTCAGGATAAACGATCCACTATGGTTTTTTGTGAGCATCCATAGGAAAAACTGGAAAATAGTATTCCCAACATCGTCAATGGATGTTTTGATATAGTCTTTCACCATGTTCTATAAGTGACCATAGAAGAAAAAAAAATACCGACAACTTCTCATATTCAAATGAAATCCATATGCTTGCGCCCTTCAATGATAGGAAGATCTCATGCATGAGTGGATTCCTTATATTAACCTGAACACTAATTAGAACTGCTAGCCCAAAAGAGTGGGATTAGAATGATCCCATTTCAAAAATCTTCCAATTTTTCTTCCAATATCCTACAAAGCATGATCTGTTCTCCCATTGAAAGGAGTTACTTTGAGTTGTATTTAGAAAGAGGATTTAGAAAAGATAAATTTTTTCATTTCCATCCCATAGGGTAAATCTTCCATTTGAATTAATTGATTTTCAAAAGAAAAAGGTCTCCCTTTTAGGATCTTCTACTTATCTCCATTGTTGAAAAATTCAATGATAAGGTGGTTCTCTTCAACTCCCCACCTGGCGATGCCTTAATCTAATTACCTTTGATACTGTAAGGTATTTTTAAGGGCCCTAAAATTGTATCTTTGATCCAAGATGATTTTACCAATAATAATAAGGTATATCCATTACTATAAGAATGAATCCTAATTCTTCTAAGAAAATACCTATGTTTTCTATTTTCCTATCATGGATAAATTTTTCTAGCGGTTAACGAGGTCATCGTTCATCACACCTTAATCAGATGAGTGGGAGATAAGATTCCTTAGTTTTTAAGAGAACTGATCAATCCTCCAAAGTAGCCCCACCACCAGCCCAAAGATATTCGAACCTAGGAGGACCTAGGAATAAATAAACCTAAGAGAATCCTAGGAATGATCTCAAATAAAGGAGGTTTTTTATTATAAATAAGATTTATATTACAATAAGTATATATGTTTAAATATAATATATATATATGATTTAAATAACTTTTAATAAAAAATGATCCTTATTTTCATTATTTTATATATTAAAAATTATCAAATTTATATTAGTCAAAATGTTTAATAGTTTATTTATTCATATTAATTACAAAATGTCTATATTAATGAAATACATATAATAAATTATTATTTTATTTAAACAATTACATAATATATAAATAAATATAATGATTTAAGTATATATTTATGTTGATATTACATAATTTAAAAAATATATATAAATGTATAATTATATGTATGTATGTGTATGTGTGTATATATGTGTATTAATGCGTGCATGTGTGTGTGTGTAGATGTGTACCTATATATATGTATGTTTGTAAGGTGTACATGTATGTGTGTGCACAAGTATGTTTATTGATTTAATATTATATATTATTTTTCAATATCTCTCCATTTTTAGTATATTATATATTTATTAAATTTTAATATAAAGGAACTTTAATATATTCATCATGAATATATATGTGTGTGTGTTTAGATTAATTTGATTTAGTTTAGTTTAATTTAATTTAATTATTAATATTTTTTTATTTTTAATACAATTCCTTTTTAATAATTTTTTATTTATATAATTAATATAATCTATTAATTCATTTTTATTTATTTTTTTATGTGTATGTAATTCATGTAAATGCTAAAAATTCACTTTAAAATATTTTCAAAATAAATTTAATTTTATTTATTCATATATTACTATATATTCATTAATAATGTTAATTTTTTTAATCATTTCTCAATTTTTATTTATGCATATATTTATTTACAATATATGTAATTTTTTCAATATGTTTTAAATTTATATGAATACTAATTGTTCAATTTTTGTTTATTATGTTTTAACATTTAAAATATGTTTGAAATTTATATAGTTAATCTATTTAAATGAATTTTTTTTGATAATTTTGTAATTTAAATAGTTAATTATCAAATTATAAATATAAATACTTTTTTAGAAAATATTTATAAAATTATCAATATATAAATATATATTTAAATAATTATAAAATTATAAAAAAAATATTTTATTAAAAAATGTATTGATAATATTTATAATTATATATTTTTATATATTAATAAACATATTTAATATATAAATATATATATTTATTTAAAACTATATTTACAAATATATATATTTATTTATAACTATATTAATAAATATATATTTGTAATTTTATAAATATTTATTTATAATTATATGAAATTCAATTTTTTAAATATATTATTTTATTATTAGAATTAGGTCTTTATGAGTGCTAAAATTTTAGCTCTGATAAATATACACTATATAGCTCTTACAATTGTAGTATAGATAAAACCACTCATTGTTAGCATTAATCTAAAAGCACTTATAAAACCCATCCTCATATTTTAAACCAAACCCTAACAAATTTCTCTTCACTTGCGTTGTTCAATCTATCATGGAACTAAATCACTAATTCTTCTATTCATCGATCTTCTTGATGAATCGATCCTTTCAAAAGATATGGTATGTGATTACTTTTACTTCTCTTTACATGCGATCCAAACTACAAATCCAACCTTACTCTTATCTAGCCGTATCCCATCACACAAGAAACAGCTGATCGAACCACCATTGGAAAACCCCTCCAAAAATGCTATGTTTCCACCACAGATGCACTATACATTTACTCAAACCCGATGCCTTCACTATTGGAGGAACCCCAAGATCATTCTAAAATACCCACCGAAGTCTCAACTTGACTTTCATTCTTTTTTAGCAAGCATTATTTGGATGGAAAATAAATGACCTAAAATTTGTTTTTTTATTTCCATATTTTGGTGAGTCCCATGGTAGGGAAGAATTTAAATATGAGCATAAATGGAGAGATATCAATTTATTGTCTTGTTGGAGCATTTTTTATTATAGAAGGAAACTTCTAACTCGTTTTCCATTTAACCCAGGAGGGTGTTTCTATCCTATCAGATTATATTACAAGCCTTGGAAGGCCATTTGATTTCACATACTTATTTTTTAATGTTATTCCTATATGACTATCCATGAAGAGAAAATATTTTTTTTTCAAATTCTTTCAATTCTTTTCATAGAATGGGATTCCATAACAGGTTTTAAAAAAATGACAAAGTGGTTTTTATAAAAGATTGTGAGTGTTTTCTAATAAGTCTCTTAATTCCATCTTAATGTTCTAAATGAAAATTTTGTATCAATTTATTTTTGGGCCAAATGTTTGTAAAAACTCCATAATGTATCATAAAGAATTTATTTGGTTTAATAGAAGTGAAGACCACAGGCTTCAGGTTTCTAAAAGTGTTCATTACACCAAATGATTTTCAAAAAATGTGTCTGAGTGTTTTAAAGTGTTTAAAATAACGGACATGGGTTTTTGAAAATACCCACCGTGCATATTTTCTTCATTAATTTTATAAATTAATATTTTTATAAATGATTATCTTTGTGATTATTAATAATATAAAACAACAATTTCAGGTGTATATAAATACTTTGCTAAATGTAATTTGTAAAAAATTATTTTTATAACTTTAATGTCACTTATAAGTAGTAATAAAAAAAATTATTTATAATTTTGATTATATGTATATAAATAATTATAAATAATTTATAAATAATATTGATTATAGATAATTTTTATTATAAATAATTTTGAATATGTTGAATTAAATATTTATATAAATAATCTATAAATAATACTGAAATAATATTATCTAATTAATATATATTTTGAATTAATAATTTTTAATTAATAATTTCAAAATACTATTTATTTTGAATTTATAATTTTCAATTAATATTTTTTATCATCTTGAATTAATAATTTTGAATTAATAAATTATATAAATAATTTATAAATAATTTTGACTACATTGAATTTCTAATTTTGGTTATTTGATTATAAATAATTGGGATTATGTGTGTAAAAATTATTTTGATTATAAATCATTATGTTTATATAAATAAATTTGATTATGTGTATATAAATAATTTTGATTATGCATACAGAAATATTATATTCAATGTAATTTATAAATAATAAAAACAAAAATTATAAATATATTTTTAAATATATATTTAACACATTAAAAATTTATATAATATAATTGTAATATTATTTTTCAAATATACATTTATAAATGCATATTTATATATTTATATATAAATGAATATATTAATAAAAATATATATAATTATATAAATATATTACTACATAAATATATTTATAATTATATAAATATATATAATATATATATTTATAATAAATTTATATCTTAATTTAAAAATCAATGATATAATTTAAAATTATAAGAAAAATTTATTTGAAATAACTGAGTATTGGAAAACTGTATTTTTAATAATGATTATTTTTTCTATATTTCAAAACTTTTAGATTCTTTTATTTTAAATATTTTCACCAAAACATATGGAGAGAAATTAAAAACATTTACTTACTTTTACTAAATTTTCAAACAAAACAAAATGAAGATAACCTCTCTAAAAAATCTGATGTCTCTTCAGATTTCTTTCTCCAAAAAAATTAATCTAATCCTTTGATGGTAGGAATTTTCTTTCATCAAGGGAATTTTGACTCATACAATCAAACCTCTCTCGGATTGGGATGCTGAAGGGTGGAATGTGGTGGATATAAACTGGTTACTTCACTTTCAGAAAGCACCAGTGTATTCTCTTTCTCTCTCTATAAAAAATCATTTTCTGGTTTGATTTGTCTCAAAGGAATTTTTTACCATGTCAAAGTTGACTCATATGTGACTTCAAAATGGATGAAAATCAGTAAGAACTCAATTATTGCTCAGATTATATTGATGAAGGGCTCTAAGATGTGGAAAGATGGGGATATGGTTGTGAGGATTTTATAGGTATGGGGTTTCTATAACTGGAAATGTGTGTCAATTGGTAGAGGTTTTCTTTCATATACTTTTCCCCGCTAAAGGTATGATGATAAAGGCATGGGTTCTTGACTCAATCTCCCTCAAGCCAAGAATTATGCATATATATGAGTGGGACAAGAATAATAACCCATTAGAGGTAAGAAACTCCTTTTGGAAATTGTGGATCAATGTTTTTGGATTGAATTAGATTTTTTTGGAACCCAAAGATCCTATATGACATTAAATTAGAGATTGGAGTACCTATTAAGATATATAAAGAGACTTAGCTGTCTAGATTTGGTCATTATGCCTGTTTTCTAGTGGAAGTGGATCTATACATCACTGTAGTTGATATGGTTCTCCTCTCCACTACCATTAATGAATTTTCAATGAAATTTGAATATTAAGAAGTAGGAGTTTTTTATATATTATATGCTGATTGGTCATGACATGTAAAATTACAAAAGGGATTTGGTTTGTGATTTTTTCTCATCTAGAAGGCATGAGGAAAAATCAAACAATTAGAAGGATCGATATGAAAAACATAGTCAAACTATGAATTCTGGACTTGTACAGATGTAAGGTGATATGAGTATGTTAATGGAAAGTGGGCCAGGAAGCCCTTCACAAGAAGAACTACTGTAGCAAGGGACCAGAATTCATCATACTGATTCGTCCTTGGTTTTCCCTATGGTGGATAGAGGAGCTAATCCATGTCTACCTTGGTTTTTAAATAGGCTTAAGAGGATCTGTTGCAACAAGGGGATGGCATGCAACACTTTGAGTACCCCTTAGTTATTTTCCTATGGTGAATAAGGTGGATCAATCCTCTGTTAATATTGAAAAGGAAACTCCCTTGGTGATAAAAACTTCTTTAGTTGACTTTTTTCAGGTTGTCGGTGACAAGAATTGTCTTTCCAACTCAATGAATCAAATTAGAAGAACTTTGGAGGAAATGGATGTAGAGGAGTAGGATAATGGGTCAACATTATACGATTATGCTGATCTTGTTTTTATTTATACAGAACATTATAACTTTAAAAATTCTATCTAAATGGAGATGAAAAGAGAACTATTGTGGGAACAACCTCTAGACTCTTCCAAAAGGAAAGGTAAATCAAAGCTGGTGATGTTTTCTTACCATCCGACCAGGGAGACTCTAGTGAGTAATTCCGGTCCTCTGACTGTTTCTCAACACACGTCTTCATTTATAGAATAAGGAGCTTCAATGGTGGAAGGTAAGAAATTTCTTTCAACCATGATATTTTATAAAGAGGGTTTCTAACTGGTTCTGTTTAGAAGGTCAATACCCCCTAACACTATGACTAGATAACTTTCACTTAGTGGTAGTAATAATGATATGGAATTTCCTACATTAGTAAAGCCGCTTGAGAAGGAACCACCTTGAAGTTCATCCTATTCCAAATAGATTGTGCATGTTATGTATAAAGAACCCTGTGATCTTGAAATAAATTTGAAAAATTTGGAGAACATTGGATTGTTGGGCAGTGTCTAGGTTCCGAAATCCAACCTTTTTGGATTACTTGATCATCTCTATGGAGGTAAAGATGAATTTTAAATATGAAGAGAACAAGGTGGTCTCCAAAAAAAGGGGGATGATGATAGTCTTTACTTCATCGTAATGGCCTTACCTCTACTTACACATTGACATATAATGTGAAAGTATCCCAATAAATTTCAGGTAATGTGTAGATTTCTTTCATATCCCTTTTGATGGGACTAATTCTTTTAATGATGTACTAGAAGGTAGAGTTCAAGTAAATTTGGACTATACCCCTGAAGATGAGGCATTGGTTGATTACACTTCTAAGAGGGTGGAGGCTCAATTAGATATTAGGTAAAAGGATTCTAAGGGTAGTGACATTTAAGGTCTCCTACAATAGGTAAATACTTGGATGATATGTCATCACCTGAGAAGTTGAGGCCGAGGATGCATATATTTTAATTGAAATGAAATCTGTGATGAAGAGATAAGAATCAAGATAAGATCATAGAAAATTTAGGACTTTGAATGTTTATAATGACATAAGTTTTGTCATGTATAACCCCATATCTTCCATTCTCTATTTTTATATCTTTAAATAAAGGGTTTTTTCCATAACATTTTTTTGAAAATGTATGTGATCAATTGTGATCTTTTTATACCCCTTTAACAGCTTGGTTTATTTTTAATTTTCCTAAATGGGTTGTACAACATGTGTTCAAGTGTTCTTATTTGTCCTCAATCTACCTTACTGATTATCCACCCAATCTCTCTTTCCTTGATCCATTGTTGTTTTACCCTCTCCCTCACATTCATTTTCATGTTCACTCATTCATCATTAGTTCTCACTCTAATTTCATGTATCTCTTAGCTATTCACCACAAAATCTCATCCAACATGTCATGTATGGTGGTGACTATAAATGATAAGTATACAATGCTTTTTTTGGTGCATATGTGGTAATCAACTCCATGTTTCTAGTACCCCTCCGAATCTAATGGATTAAAATCATAAAATTCTACCCATTTTATTCCAAGTATCCCTAGAAATCCCATGGATTAATATATTTTTTTAAATCATTACCTTATGTGTTTTTTAGTGACAATTAGAGAATCATATTTAAATATGTTTTTTATTTTTAGGAAACCAAAATATTGAATGTATATTGTGAAAACAATTTATAGAGAAAATTTTAAATTAGACTAATTTTAAATTTTTTTATAAAAATATTTATCAAGGATTGACATATATAGCAAGTTTGGAAGCTTTTTATTAAAGGCCATTTCTTTACCACCTCTATGTTGGGTTCTGATAGGGGAGACGTATCTCTTAGAACTAAAATTAGAGAAATATATGGTATTTTAGGTTCATATAATATAGAAAATATTGAAGACAACCCATGTTAGTAAAATCATAACCATTAATAAACCAATTTACTTCCTTAAAATCGTAACCATTAATAATCTTACCTTACTCTAATATTTTAATCATAAGATGAACCTTATCTATGAAATGGTTTTTATCCATTATTTATTACGTTAAATATTAATTTTACCAAATAAAATAGGATGTATATTAATTGAAAATGGATGGATTCTAATGGTATGAAAAAAGAGTATGAGGATGGGGTGAAATACTTCATGAAGTTTTCACAAGATCATGCATATGACCAATAACAAATCTTTTGTCTATGTTTATACTATTTTTATTCAATAATAATTTTTATAGAGGAGTTAAAAGAAACCTTGATCTATCAAAAAATATATCAAATTTATAAAAGATGGACTAAACCCAGGTAAAAATTGAACATTTCTATTGACTGGGATAAGAATAAATTTTATGAATCATTTAATATAATTATAACTGTGGAAATTGATAAAGATAATATCAAGGATGTGATTAAAGGTGTGAAAAATGATGGATAACATATCAAGGAAATAATAATTATAGTTTAAGATGAACATTTTGATTGTATAAAATTGTTTAGGAAGTTAAAGAGCTGTGAAAAGATGCCATTCTGTGCTGTTTTTTATGAATATACAACATTATTTTCCATAATGATGCTGTATAATTTAAATGATGGAAATGGATAGAGTGACCCAATTTTACTAAACTGATTTCTCTCTTGAATGATATGATTCTAGAAGGTAATTATCAACCTTTCCTAACATATAATGATAAAACAATTCTATGTTCAATGGTTATGATATCTAAAAGAATACATGCCTCTTCTAATGACTACATGCTATTTCATAAGGGCCACAAATCACTTACAAAAGGACCAATATATGGTGAATCTTGATACAATAAATATAAATTATGTTCTACAGATGTTTTTTGGTAATTTACAATCCATTACAAGGTTTAGGCCGCTATATGGAAGTGAGGAGACAATAATAAAACTGACATGGCATGTAGATACTAAAAATAAATATGGGAAACTTTTTCACCTAGAAGATTCTTCTTTTTGGAAGTGAATTGATCACAAGTATCCTAAATTTGTAAAGGATATGAGAAACAATCATCTTATTCTATGGATAAATGGAGTGAATCCTTTTTGTTTTCAAATAAGAACTCACATTTCATGGATGGTTATTTTGGTAAATTATATTTTTCCACCGTGGTTATAAATAAAATGAAAATAATTTTTTTAATCTCTTATTATATCAAGAAAAAAACAATTGGGTAATGGCCTTGATGTTTAGTTGGATCTATTGATCAAATATTTGAAATTATTTTTGGGTTTAGGTGTTACATATTATGATGCACAAAAAAATAAAGATTTCATGTTGAGATCCATGTTGTATGAGACTCTAAAATACATTCCTGATTATGGAAATGTTTCAAGATATAGAATTATAGGAACTCAAGGGTGTCCCTTTTGTGAAAAATGTAAACAATAAATTAGGTTAAAACATTTACAAAAGACTATGTTTCTAGGAAATTGAAGATTTATAACCCTGTAACATAAGTATCGATCTTAGATAACATCATTCAATGGGAGTTCAGAAGAATGTACAACACTTTCTCTATTAATAAGTGATCAAAATTTTGAGAAAGTAGAAATATGGACACTAGTTTTGTTAAACCTTTTTCAAAGAAAAAAATCCATTAAAATACTAGTTGGAAAGGGAGACCAGTTTTTTTAAAAAATTACCATACTAGAATTGTTTATACATCATGAATTTTCTGGATGTTATTCATGTGGAAAAACGTTTATGTGATAGTCTCATTGGAAAATTAAATAAAATCACCTAAAAAAGGATATAATTATGTATATGTATTTGGGGTCCTAGCCTATTGGTTAGGGATACCATATAATCCTACATCGACAGGGTTCAATCCCTAACATCCTCAAATTTGGTGATTTAGGAACCATGAAACAGGATGAACTGTGTGTGTGGAATGGGTGATTTCGACGGACAGACCGCTTTAGGTGGGTAGTGATGATTGTCAACGATGACTGATGGTGGGGGGAAACAACAACAAGGTCATATGGTCCTCGGTGTAGGTAGAATATGTAAGAATCCACAGTGTGGATCATGGTGGTGTCATCCTCAAAAGTGTACCTCTTTAGCAGTGCAATAATGGGGGACAGGTGTCAAGTTGGCTCAATGGTGAGAAGGAAATGAGGCAGGGAAGATGCTGGATAAAAGTGATCGACTTGGGTGGTAGTGACTATGGGTGAGCACTGTCGGATGTGGTCGGGTGGGATGCGGTGGGTCAGCAGGGAAACACTATGCAGCTCAAGTGATGGAGGAGTCCTAATAGAGCGGGCAATGCCTCAAGCATCAATAGGCTGAATAAAATAAAGAATTTTTTTGACTTATATACCAAGGTGTAGTCCCAAAATAGGTTTGGTCTAGGATCAACCACCAACAATTCTCTCATATTTGGTTGAATGAGAGGGTATGTCTGGGCCATCATTAATAGGCCCTATGCAGTCCAACATGGGGATTTCTGGCTGAATTGTATTGTAAGTTGGCCTCTTGGAGCAAGGGAAAAATTAATTATCTAGGGTAGGGATGTATGTTTGGTTTCTAATATCTAGGCCTTCAATAAACATGTATTGGGCCCAATTCCTTAGTCCTATTCTCCATGTAAGGTTCCCTCAAAACCAAATTAAAAATGTAATTGACTATAAATTAATAAAAATATACAACCTTTGGGATTGTAAGTAAAAAAGTCTATGTTTGGCATGATTGACATGGGAATATGGGAAAGGTTGGTGCCAATGAAGAGTGTAAAATGTAATTTTGCTCCAATAACTACTTATACTCTTTATATGAAAGAGAGATATCCGTTTTCAACTTTATGAATGATATAAATGTTCCATATAGGTATTAATCAAATATCCTGAATACCATGTTAATGACTGATTTAAAATTAAAGGCTATGAAATTGCATGAATTACATCTTTTGATATAAGATCTAATGACTATAGATTTAGATTTAATTTTTACAAGAATTTACACCATACATTAACCAAGCCCTATTTCTTTTTCAATTCTATATGCAACAAATTCATATACCTAAATAAATTTACAGCTATAGAAAAGGAAATTGCTGTCATGTTATGTGAATTGGAAATTTTTTCCCATTAGAATTCTTTGATATGATGGTTCAATTATTAATATAGATTCAACTATGTGGTCTTATAAATTATATATGGATGTACCCCAATTAACGGTATAAGAATTTTTTGAAAGGGTATGTAAAAAATAAAATTCGGCTAGATAGTTATATTGCAGAGTGATATGTTGTTGAGAAATCCATTGAGTTGGATACCAACTAATTATCTATTTTGTAAAGAATTGGTCTACCAAAATCTCATCACATCGAGTGGCCTGCTGATGAAATAATTTCCTGAATAGTTGTTGTCAGTTTTACTATTACAGTGAGGGAGCTTTCCCACATTTATGTTTTTCATAATAGTTTAATGGTTTTACAATATTTTTAAACTAACAAGGTTATTCGTGGGAATTTGAATCCATCATGGTATGAAATATGGATATAAAATACTCAAAATGATATGTTTATAGTATGGTTTCTAAGGAGAAAATTAAAATCAGGATTCAATTTTAGAACAACATTGATGGCTATGTAGATTTCTTTGTGTTTGTGTATTATCTTATTATAGTTATATAAGTAATGGTTATATGTTCTATAAAAATGAACATGATGAACACAATACCATGAAAAATAGTGGAGTTACACCTTTGACTAAAGTGATTCATGTATCTGGTACCAAAGACATAAATACATTTTATGAAAATATTTTATACTTTGGAATCATCAAACAAATATCCTAGTTGGATTATATAATATTCCAAGCATTTATTTTTTAATACAAGTGGGTTGATAAGAGGAGATCTATTAAAATAGATTAATTGGTATTTATGAATGTGTAATTGAGTAAGTAAGGGTAAAAATAAGAAGAATTTATAATGGAATAACTAGAAGTATAGGTATTTTTTATTCTTGATACCAAAAAATGTGGTCAATTATTATGTTGTCGACTAAAACAATCAAATGGTTATATTTTAATTCAACTATGTATGAACCTTTCATTGGGATATCCCAACCATTTTACAATGACCCCAATGTATATGGGGACTTGTATGTTAGAGAAAACTACAATGAAGAGATTTTGATACTCAATAGAGGGGTGAACTCTCATCAACTTTAAAAAAGTGTTCAATAATCATGTTATATTTTATTAATATACATTGTGTTACCTCACATTATTATGTTTTCAATACTATATTTATGTAATATAAATTAAAATTTCAACCACTTATTTAGATAATGGATTCTTTTCATTATGATGCTCCCAATCCCAAGGAACAATAGGTTTATCAACATTTTGGTGCCCCAAATAAAGAGGAACAACAATCTTATGTGTATTCCAATGTTACCGATACTGAGGAACAACATACTGGTGATTTTGAAGATCAGGAATTGGTAGACGGTAAAAAACCTCTATCCTAGAAAAAATAGTATCTCGTAGCATGATATTCTTATAAAAAAGTAATATTATGAGAAACAAGGGCATCAAATTCAAATTTTGATGGAATTCATGAAACCATACTATTTACCGCAACAAGTCCATGTTTTGTAGTTATATTGGGCTTAATACTTGCATGCTCATGTATATTGATATGGATTCACGGAACAATGTTGTTCTCATGCTTAAGACACTTATTTTGGAAGATATTAGTATAAAATTATGTTATAATTTCTTTATTTGACTAAAAAATAATGAAACACAGACTAATTTCTTATTATCCCTTGTAGGGTACATTGATGGTAGATGACTTCTGAATGGAATATTTATTAATTATCTCTGGAAATCCTAATAGAGGAATATTTACAATTTTGAAAAATTACTATCTCAAATATGATTAAGGGAAATAAAACTGCACCCACTATAGATGTACTCACACTTGACAAACCAACAAGTGTGGGATGCTTTTATTGGTCATCATGAGGAGATGACCTTTTCGGTACATTGTAACTGGTAATAAATTACTTGAAAACACATGTATTAATCAGTTTAGTTAATAATAAATAATTTTTGAAATAGAAAAATAGTACATAAAATTAGAAAAGGGAAACAAAAACCAATGTACCCCTACCATAAGTTAAGGATGGGGTACACTTACCTTAAAAAATGGTATGTATTTTAAATATACCATAATAATTTTATGTGACATGAAAAAAAACATAATTATGTTCCACTATTTATATGAATTTTTATGAATCAAAATACAAATTCACTTCCATCACATGTAATGTACTTTTTAAGGAAGAATAGGTAAATAAATTAGGGATATTAATATATGAAAACACAAAAAAAGTTTAGGAAGAATACATAAGTATGAAATAAAATAATTGTTTTGATTTAAATCGGTATTACATAATAATGATTAATTATTTTCCAATTTTTTATCTAAATTAGACATAAGAATCATCATTAGCTATAAAAGATGAGCAACTACTATCAGTGGCCTTGAAGTGGCCAAAACATTATGGCTACATCAGAGGAGACTGGTTTTGGGTTTTCACCACAAACATATGTTGAGAAAATAAATATACATGGGGATAAATATAAGTAAATGGAGGAGTTACAAGAAAAATTAGATTCTATAGAAGAAAATATTAATTGGTAGTCATAGTTAATAGAAAATTCTATGGGAAGGAATAAAATAGAAGAAATAACACAAGAACAACCACTACATGAAGACCCCCACCAACCCCACCGACTTTTATGTGCTCTATTCCCCTTAAAGAGATATATTTGAAGAGGTAATCAATATTGTCATTATTTTTTCTATGAAATGTGATTTTTTTTTGGAAAATGATACCTTTCATCTACTAATATCATACTGGATGAAAATGATTGTGATATACATCTATCAAATCCCACCCGTTACCTTTTTGTGAGGGGTATCACATAAAATATCCAAGGATATATTCTATATAACAAAAAATTATTATAGGCCATGTGATAGTGGGTATTAATGTATCTCATGAGCTAATCATGAAGTTACCTATTCTATTTGATGATTTTGGTATTCATATGGTCATGAAAGCTGTTGGAACTTTCATATTATGGATGTTAGATATTTTAAAAATTCATGTTAATAAGGATGTGTTCATTTTCTTTTTTTTTTGTGAAAAACCTTTAACAGTTAATGAAAAAGGCCTAAATTGATGATAGTTGTAATAAAGGAAAGAATGTAAGTGGTTAAATTAAAGTTTTAATAAAAAAAATCTAAAGGATCAACTAACCAACTAAAAATATCATAACAAAGTACTTTTACCATCCCTGTACAACTTATGAATTTAATACAATAAATGTTTCATGTTGATACAATGTTAACAAGTGCTGATATAACTATAATTGTTTTAGAAGAACAACTGTATAGATATTTCATTTCATACTATATTGGTCTTGAGAATTTAAATGAAATCATCACAAATGAAGGGCTAGGAGTCTCAGTTTTAAATGTATATATGAGGTATTTTTCATGATTTTTTTCTAATAGATGACCTACTATGTTAATTATGACTAAATAATATTTATAATTTTTTAGGCATATATATCAATGTTATTTGAAGAGAAATATCTGTGACTATAATTTTGAACTCATTATTCATCACATCCCTTATACACAACAATACTCATTGGAATGAAAGCAATATAAATGAATAATGGAAAAACTAGCCATAATTTTTAATGAAAACTTATAGATGAAAATCTCTTACTAATACCCACAATGTAGGTCTAAAAATCTACAAGTTATTCATATCAAATATATTTTCATTAATTTAATTAATTATTCCTTTTTGTTTTTTTGGCAGAATTAGTTACACATTACAATTATTTTGGTTACTCCAAAGATTTATTTTCTAGATTCAATGCATGGATACCCAACAAACCGACCACACATGATAAAATTTATCAATTTGTAATACACTACGTGTAACATTTTACAACCAAAATTCAATTCATACATTATATATCATGTTTTAAGGGAAATTATTTTATAATAGTGTGGTGTTTAAATTTCACTAAAATCATGTCATGTGGACAGTCCAAGATCACAAGAATCCAATCGACTTCTCCAAGTGGATAAGTATTAACATATATATAATAACATTAAAATATTAAAACATATATATGAATAAATTAGTTATTTTTATTATGGTTCCTATTGTTTTTGAAACAAATTAATTATAAATATTGTGATTATTATGTTTTCCAATTTGTTAATGACACCATATACCATAAAAAACTAGCATAACTGAAGAGTTATTTTCGAATATAATTACAATTTCATTTAAAATATTAATTTATCATTTATTTATTTTTATTTTTCGAGTACTACCATCACTATAAATAGTCCTCATATTAAAAAGGGGAAATATATTATTTTACAAATTAATATGCGACATACCTAGTGTCAGATTGTATACAGACAACATGAAGAGGTGACTTCCTACCAATTATTTAGTGATTCCTCTCCTCATTTTATCAACTTTTTTGAGTTAATTTACATATCATATTTATGTTATACTTTTGGAAAAGAATACACAAGTAACTTTTGTCTTGTATGAGTCAACCACACCTCAATCTGATACAAGACATATCTAGCATGACTCAAATTGCATGTTTTCAATTTAAAAATAACATTTTAGATAAAAACACATCACATACTCCAAATAAAGAAATTTTTTTATATTTTTCAGATACTTTAGGAAAATGATCCATAAGTAATTTTTGACAAGTAGGAATAAACCTCACATTAATCAAATAAACAATGTGCCCAGTATCACACAAAGTTCCTATTTTTAGTTTAAAATTTACATTTTAGTTAAAAATATTTGTCACTCACTAAAAACAAACCAAAAATGATTTAATTTTATTGATACGTTAGGAAAATTATTCATAATTAATTTTTGATGTGTATTAATAAGTATCATGTCGAAATGACAGATGATGTGACTGATATGACTCAAAGTGTGTGTTTTCAGTTTAAATTGACATATTAGTAAAAAAAGAAATTCGGAATACCCAAAACCTGTCAAACAAATTAGGATTTCATTTGATCATTAGGTTAACAATATATATGTAATTTCTGATATTTAGGTATCTATCGCACATGAATCCTAATCATGGTGTGACCAATATGACTCAAAGTGTGTGTTTTCAGTTTAAAATGACATTTTAGTAACAACCACAAGTGACATAATCAAAACTAAGAAAATGCATTTGGAATATTTTTATTAATTATAAAATAAATCCATAAGTAATTTTTGATGTGTAATAATCTAACACACCTCAATACGATTCATGGTGTGATTAACAAGACTCTAACTGTGTTTTTATTTAAATTGAAATTTTAGTAAAAAGGACATGTAAAACATGAAAAACTATTAAAACACGTTCAAATTTTTTATATACTTTAGGAAAACAATCCATATGTAATTTTTGACTTATAGGATTAAACCACATCTCAATCTGATACACTTTGTTCTTGTTATGACTCAAAATGTTTTTTATCAATTTAGAATAGACGTTTTAGTTAAAAACATGTGTTACACCCAAAAAACCAGGAAAACACACTAATATAGTCTTGATAAATTATTAAAATGATTAATAAGTCATTTGTGATATATATGAATTATTCTCTCAATAATCTGACACATAATGTGACTAGTATGACTCAAAGGGTGTGTTTTTAGTTTAAAATTACTTTTAAGTAAAAAATAAGGGACATACTAAAAATAGTGCAAACACAATTTTATTTTTTTGATAATTTATTAAAATGATCCATAAATATATTTTTTATTTATAGGGATCATAAAAACCTCAATACAATGCATGGTGTTATTAGTAAGACTCAAAGTGCGTGTTTTTAGTGCAAAATGTCATTTTTAGTAAAAACCATAAGTGAGACACTCAAAACCAAGAAAAACAAATTCGTATTATTTTAAAAAATTATAAAAATGATCCATAGGTAATTTTTTTTGTGTATGAATTATCCAAAAATAAATCTGATTCATGGTGTGACTGGTATAACTCTATGTGTATCATTTTACATAAAATTGACATTTCAGTAAAAAAGACAAGTGACATACTCAAAATGAAGAAAATGAAATCATATTTTTTTATATAGCTTTGGTTAAATTATACATAAGTAATTTCTAAAGAGTAGGAAATATCCTCACCTCAATATGATACACAGTTTTCTCGGTATAACTCTATGTTTCTGTTATCAGTTTAGAATTGACATTTTACGTTAAAACTTGTGACACTCACTAAAAACCAAGAAAACATTCTCATTTTTTCTTGATAATTTAGGAAAAATTTAGATAATTCATTTTTATGGGTAGGTATAAAACTCATGTCAAAATAATACATGATGTAACCAGTATGACGCAAATGTGTGTTTTTAGTTTAAAATGACATTTTAGTAAAAAAACAAGTAACGTACTCAAATAAAGAGAAATCACATTCATATTCTTTTGATACCTTAGGAAAAGGTTTAAAAATAAATTTTTGATACATAGGAAGTATCCACCCCTCAATAGGACTCGCCTGATAGGTATGGCTCAAAGTGAGTGTTTTCAGCTTAAAATTACATTTTTGTATAAAAAAGTGACATACTCAAGACCAAGAAAACACATTCAGATTATTTTTATACTTGAAAAAAAGATAAATAATTCATTTTTGACATTTATGAATAAAAAAAACCTCAATCTAATTCTTGGTGGGATTGATATTACTACAAGTGTTTCTCTTTATTTAAAAAAGGAATTTTAGTAAAAAAAGACAAGTGACATGCTAAAAAATAAAAATACACATTTGGATTTATTCACTACATTCAGAAAATTTTATATAAGTAATTTTTTAAATGTAGGAAATTATCCACACCTCAATGTGATAAAAAATATGCTCGGTATGACTCAAAGTGTTCCTTTTTATTCAAAATTGATATTTCAGTAAAAAACACTTGACATACTAAAAAATAATAAAATTAATTCATATTTCATCAATATTTATAAAAATGATCCATAAGTCATTTGTGATGTATATGAATTAGATGCATCTCAATCAAATACACAGTGTGCCCGATATTACTCAAAGTGACTTTTAATTTTTTTAAATTGTCATTTTAGTTCAAAACATGTGTCACTCACTGAAAACTGAGCAAACATAATCATATTTTCTTGATAATTTATGAAAACGATTCATAATTCATTATTGAAAAGTATGAATCAGTCTCACATAAAAATGATATAATATGTGAGTAGTATGACTTAAAGTGATTATTTTTAGTTTAAAATGAAATTTGAATAAAAATAGGTGACATACTCAAAACCAAGAAAATGTATTCATATTATTTTGATAAATTAGGAATACGATCCCTAAGTCATTTGGGACATATAAGAATTAGTTTCACCTTAATCTGATGCACAATGTGACTGTTATGACTCAATGTATGAGTTTTAAATTTAAAATGACTTTTTTGTAAAAATCCCAAGTGACATACTAAAAATAGAGAAAAAAACTCATATTGTTTTGATACTTTATAAAAAATATTCATAAGTCATTTATGACATATAAGAATTATCCTCAACTAAATCTGATGCATGGTGTGACCATTATGACTCCAAGTGTATCTTTTTATTTAAAATTGACATTATATTATAAAAGACAAGCGAAATAATCAAAAAATAACAAACACATTCATATTATTTTGATACATTAATAAAACAATACATAATTCATTTATGATGCGTAAGAACTAGCCACACCATAACCCTATACATGGTGTGGATGGTGTGACTAAAAGTGTCACTTAGGAGTTTAAAATTGACCCTTTAGTTCAAAACATGTGTCACTCAATGAAAACTGAGAAAAACACATTGATTATAATAAAAATTTATGAAAATTATTCAAAAGTAATTTTTTTATGTAGAGGAATTAGTATCACGTAAAATCACACACAATATGACTTAATGTGTGCGTTTTCAGTTTAAAAAGATATTTTAGTAAAAAAAATTCACATAATCAAAACATAGAAAACACATTTGTATTATTTTTATACTTTATAAAGATGATATATAAGTCATTTGTGACATTTATGTATCATCCACACCTCAATATGATGAGCGGTGCATCCGATATGACCCCAAGAGTGAGTTTTTATTTAAAAATTGTCATTTTAGTAAAAAAGACAAGTGACATACTCAAAATGGAAAAAAAAGAATTTGAATTTTTTTAATATTTTATTAAAATGACTCATATGTAATTTTTGATGTGTAGGAATTAGCCACACCTCAATCTGACACACAAGGTTCCTAATGCGACATAATGATTCTGTTATCAGTTTAAAATGGACATTTTAGTTCAAAAAATGTGTAACTCTCTGAAAACTGAGAATACATGATCAGATTACCTTGATAGTTTTAAAAAACGATTCATATGTCTGTTTTATGAGAGGAAATTATTCTCATGTCATAAAAATACATGATGTGACCGGCAAGACTTAGATTTGTGTTTTAAGTTTAAAATGAAAATATAGTAATTTTTTTTTCATACTCCAAATGAAGGAAGCACATTCATATTATTTTGATACTTTAGTAAAATTATCCACAAGTAATTTATGATGTGTAGGAATCAACCACACCTCAATTCAATGCACACGATGACTGTTATTTCATAAATATTATGGTTTCAGTTTAAAAACATTTAATTAATGTATTATTTCATATTCATGTTTAATTTTTTTCTTTATTGTATTACTAATGTTAGAATTTTTTTATATAAAGGTGGATTGTTTTTATCATGTTATGGTGGTTTTCTTGACTTGTAATACCATTACTAGGATTTTTTGAGAGGGGGTTGGGTGCCAAAGAATATAAAACCATTTATTTTTTTGAGTGTTTATGATAAATTGTACATGCTAATGTAATATTAAAGAAACAATGTTTGAATGCCTATAATAGTTTCTTTTTTTCTTGTATTTGTGAAGTAATGTTTATTTTAATTAAATTATGAATTTCACATATACTTTATTTTCCTATTTTTTTTGTTGTAGTGTTCTATAATTTTAACAATACACTACACCATTATAGCCTTATAGTTGCCAAAATAGCAGTGATAAAGGCTGACATTTTTTAGTGATTTTCTATCACTGATAAAGCCCAATTTATCTGTACTTTTCTAGAATATAAAAATGTCCCCTATTAATAGATCTTATATAAAAAATACTTTTTTAGTGATAATAAAGACTTTTTTCTAGCATAGTTAAAAGTATGTTCTATAGTAGTGGACCGAAGAGACTTTAATTAAAGATTCTGGTTGAGTGATCTTGGTAGGAAAGTAGGGGTGAGTTATTGGAGGTGGGTTCCCTAGACACATATAGAGACAATATATATATGTTTTTCAATAATTGAGATCCCCCTTTAATGGTTATTTCCTTCAGCTGAGAGGGACTGATGCTGATATGGAGTAAAGAGCCCCTGTTTTTTTGTCAATTTCCTAGTTTACTTGTATTTTATAAAAGAAGAAATGAGGGAATTTTTTGAATTATTTTATTCTTTTTGGTGCATTCCCCTTTATTTTTCATGGGAGGTGGGCGGTGGTAGTATTTCCTAGTGGAAAAACCCCACTATACCACCAATAGGGAAAGGAAATCAGGGGGAGATGCTTTATTATAAATAACATTGGAATCCCCTAGTTTTTCATCATCTGAAGGAACATCATATCCAATAATTTATGTTTGTTATTGTGTGAGGAGGATTCCCCCACATATTCAATAGAGTTATTTATAAGGGTTCTCGCCATGTAATAGTGATGACAGTTTGTACGCACTTTTACCTATAGTGATCCTTCTATTCGGTGATGATTTTTTACCGCTTCATTTCTAGTGGGTTTTTCCACATTACATATGGTTTTTTTTCATTTTTCACATTATTTTATCTCAATATTATAACACCACTAGCGGGATAAATCTTTTTGGTCCCAAAAAGTTGTATTAGGGTATCATTCAAGTTCAGTTCTATTTATGTTTTTAGGTATTAATAATTCTCATAAATTTGAGCATGCATTATGATTACAATAATAGTTGAAAATTCCCATTAGAAAAAATATATTGAGATTATTAAATATACCATTGTGAAAAAATAATATTTCTAGACTGAAGGAATGTTTATATGGAGGAAAAATTTGAGATCAAGAAATTCAATGAGAATAATTTTCCATTGTGAAAAATAAAGATGTGTGTAGTGTTGTGGAAGGATAATTATCTACTGGAAATTGGAAAAAGGCTGATAGATGCGATGATGGAGAATACTTCCAATGGGAGTTAGAATCATGAAATGGATGAAAATGTGGTGAGTAATTCTAGAGGAGGATATATACAATTCAGTGAAGTGGTGATGAATTCTAGAAGAAGAAAATATTTCAATGACGTATGTATAATGGACTTGGGAGAAACATGGAAAATGTTTTCTTGAAAAGAATGGTGTGATCAATATGAGAATATTCCCGGAGGACTTTTGTACAAGGTTAAGGATCACACCTTGATTATTATTGGATTTGGTACCATGAAATTGAATATTCATGATGTAATATCGCAAACATTACAAGGATTACACAAAGGGAAGGGTATAAAGAAGAACATATTGTCTTTGGGAAAATTTTATGATATCAAAAACAAGAATCACACTGAGAATGGAGTGATTAAAATTTTTAATAGAGATCTTATGGTCATAAATGTGTAAAATATCTCAAATAACATATATGTTATTATGGGTGGAACGCACGAGGAGTTAGATATATCTATTTCATCAACTACCTCAATAGATTCACTGATGAAGTTATGACATCAGAAGCTTTGGCATATGTTTGAAAATGTTCTATAGATTTTTTCTAATCAAAATTTGTTTCTTGGTCTTATAAGAGTGACCTTTTCATTTTTTCGGAATTGTTTTTTGAGAAGGAAACATATGTTAAAATTTAAGATGTTAATTAAAAGAAGTAAAGAGATCTTAGATTTGATCCATTCTGACATTTGTTGAAGCCTAGGTTATATCCCTAGGAGGGGAAAGGTACTTAGTATCATTCATTTATGATTATTCTAGAAGATGTTTGGTGTACCCAATCAAGAGTAAAGATTATATTTTTAAACTAATCCAAACATTCAAAGTGTGGAAGGAAATTAAATCTAGAAAAAAGATCAAGTGTTTGAGTATTGAAGATGGTGGAAAATATACAACTGATGAGTTTGGTACCTTATGTTAGCAGGAAGGAATCAAGAGGCAGTTTTAGGAGGCATACACTCTTCATTATAATGGATTGGAAGAGCATATGAGTAGAACCCTGTTTCATAGAATAATGGATATGTTTAATACTACAGGAATTGCCAAAATATTATGGGAAGAAGTAGTGAATACCACTTTTTATGTGATCAACTGATCTCCATCAATTTCCATTGATCTAAAGAAATTTATGGATATGTTAACTAGTAAACTAGAATGATATTTTTAGTTATACACTTTTAAAAATACTATATATGAGTTTTTTCATGATTAGGATAGAACAATATTGGATTCGAGATCTAGGAAATGTATCTTCATGGGCTATGTTGATGGTTCAAAGGGGAATCATTTTTGTGGATCCACTTAACACAAACTAATCATTAGTTGATATGTTATTTTTGATGAAGATAAGGTGAAAATTATAATTTATAGAAACATAGAGAAATAGAATATATAAAAATAAAAAATCAAGGTGTAGGAAAAATACAAGGAAGAACTAGTTTCCTCAAAAGCATTATCAGACCATAAATATAATGTACCGATTAATTCTGGACCACATCAGTCCACCCAATAGAAAATATCATCAGTATGGCACTAAAACTATATCACAAAGTGAAATATTTCATACTTTTTATTGATGGAGGATGGATAGCCATCTTATTTTGTTTAGGAAACCCATAGTCTTGAAGTATCCACATGGATAATAGTGTTTCATGAAGAACATGAATCCCTATATAAGAACAAGACTTGGGATTTTGTTCCATTACCTCATATAAGGAATCCTATTAGCATATAATGGGTCCTTAAGATCAAGAAGGATGGAAATTTCTAGGTGAAAATATATTGTTCATGAATGGTGGTAAAATTATATGCTTAGAGGTAAGATATTTATTTCAATGAAATATTTTATCCTATTGTTATACTAATGATTATTTTGATAGTTTTGGTGATGTGTGATACATAAAATTTACATCTAGTGTAATTGGATTTGAATATTATTTTTCCATGGTGATATTGATGAATAAATCTATATTCTCCAATCATAAGGCTTTTCAAAATAAGGAAAATAAAACATGGTTTTTTTTGAAAAAAATACTTTCATGGTCCTAGACAGGTGATGAGGTGTTGGTATAAGGGATTTGATTACTGTATCATGATTCTTGGATACAATGGACATCATTCAGATACCTGTGCATATTTCAGGGGTTCAAATGATAATTATTTCACCATTATTATGCTATATATGGGTGACATATTGGTTTTAGTCCCAAGAAATGATAAGATCAAGGAGAAGAATACATAACTAGTTAGAGAGTTTTATATGAATGATTTGAGACTAGAAAAACTAATTCATGGGATGCAGATTTACCGAGACATAAATAATGGGGAATTTTCTGTCACATAATAATTACATACGAAGAGCGTTGAACAGATTCAATAGGAAATTTGGTAATCCAGTCACCAACACACTTCATATTAATTTCATGTTATCCTCTATGATGATTCCTAGTAGTTAAGAAGATAGGATGTGGATATATCAAGTACTATATGTGTTAGTAGTGGGGAGTCTGATGTTTGTTATGGTTTGCACTAGACCAAAAAATTTACTTAAAGTGGGAGTAGTTAGTCGGTACACAATGAATCCATATTGGGAGCATTTGAGAATATGGAAGAGGAACCTGAGATATATTAAGGATACCTTAGATGTTTCATTATGTTATGGATGATCAAATTTTATTATCAGAGGCTATGTTGATCCATTTTTTGTTGGAGATTCTGACCAATTAAAATCCACTATTATTTATGTGTTTACTCCTTCTAAAGGATATATGATCTAGATTTTAATGTCGTGGTTAGTTTTGGATTCATTCATGATGGAGGTAGAATACATAGTATCTACACATGCCTATAAAGAGGAGATTTGAATGATAAGGTTATTGGAGGATCTCAGGAATAGACTGGAGGAAATTACATTATATTGTGATAGTGAGAGTTCCTTTAACATTTCAAGTAATACATATTTTTATTCTATAATGAATTACATTGTGGTACAATATCACTTTGTTCATGTTACGGTAGAATATGGAAGTGGGGACGTACTTAAAATTCTAAATAAAGAAAATATGGAATATTTCTTGATGAAGGTGATTGAATCTGTTATGTTCAGATGGTATAGATCCTCAGGTGTCCTTTTAGAGATGTGAGAATCATGGTTTGGAATATAAAAATTTTGTGTGGATATATGGTTGGTTATTAATAAATCTCCACATGGTAGATATGGTGGTAGTATTTTATTCCTTTCGGTGGTTCCCCCTTTATTTGTCATGGGAGGAAGGCAGTGGTAGGATTGGTTTGTGGGAAAACCCAACCAAACCACCAGTGGAGAAATAAAATTAGGGTAAGAGGTTTGACTGTAAAAGGAAGTGGATTACCCTAGTTTTAAATTAGTTTGATCTGTACAATCTCCCATCATTTATGTGTGTTATTGTCTGAGGTGGATTCCATATATATTGAAGAGACTAGTTTTTGAGCATTTTCTATTTATAATAGTGTGGTAGCATGTACCCACTTTTACCCATAGTGATCCTTATATTTCCCACGACTTTTCATACCATTTGTTTTTGGAGGATTTTCCATGTTACAAATGGTTTCATTGATTTCTACATTTTTTACTTTATTTTATCTCACAATTATCACTGCAGTAGTGGGGAAATTATTTCTGGTCCCTATATTCATTATCTTGGTTTACATATCTATTATCTTAGGGAGATTAATGTGTGGATATTATATATTTTATCATGATTCACCTATGAGGATGTTATAGGACCTATTTTTGTAATGCTCAATTCTTTTTTCATAGTGTCACCTTGATGTAGTGCATGAAGGTTGATCAAGATGAAGTTGTTGGTTCTTCTTCTTGAACCGCGGCATGAAAAATTTAAATGATGATTACTGTGGATAAGATAAAAACTGACTAGGGTAATAGTGAAATTAGAAAATATCAGACTAAAATAGCATCATTGTACTTCAATAGAAGCATTAGGCCTGGATAGTAGCAAACAAATATGAATGATTCTATATTTTTGATAATTAAATTGGTTCTTAATTTTTCAAAGAATATAAATCATTATACCCCTTTTACTTCATTATGGTTTTCATTTATTCAACATAATTTATCCTGAATTCCACTTTCTTGAATTAAATAAAGACTGGGTTTGAATTAATTTTTTATACAAAGTTGTTTTGGGTGCTTTATTTTCTTGTTTTCATTGCTTTTATAATTATTTATGTGTCTGAATAAGGGTTTTTTATTATCGAAATACATTTTTATGAATCATGATTTTATATTCTGATATTTTGATTTTATTTTTGTTGGGGTGTCATTTTTTTTGTGTTCAGAGAATATTGTAAGCTGTTATAATTCGATTTAGTTCATGTAATTTCAAATTCTATGTGTTGTTCATGGATGTTAAATAATTTTTACATTTCGGTTTGGAATTATACATGTAATAATTACGTTGTATTTATTTGTTTCATTTTTAATTAACTAAAAAATGGATACCATGGTTGATTTTCTATTTTGATATTTTGTGAACCAATTTGAAACCTAATTGGATATTCACCAATGGCATGCAGACTGCCCCATCAAAACCTCCCATAACAATTGGTATCAGATCCAAATTGGGAATAATATTGGGTTATAAATTCAGAATCAAATAATTCATTACTTTAAGTGATTATTTTTTACCTTTTACAACGAAACATTATTTGAAGTTTGTTCAGATAAGATTTTCTCTCTCTTTTAGATGTAATTTTACAATATTCTATGATTATTGTTTCCTTACTAGTTTTCCCCTATTTGTGTGTCTTTTTGATCTATTTGAGATCTTTGGTAGGTGCTTCCTACCTATTTCTTAGGTTCTAGTGTTGGAAGGGGTGAGTGTGAGGTCAGCCTAGGTGTGTCTGTGTTATTTAATTATCACGACCACGTCCCTCCAAAGTTTTTTCAAAATGAAGAATGGAAGATAATTCCACTAGAGTCTGATGTCCTGTAAGCCCTAGGTTTGTGATTTGAACGCAAATTAAAAAAATCTCACACATAGGATGCATTAACCTCTATAAAAAACACGATTGGGAAATATGATGATCAAACACAAATAACTCCTTGAAATAATATAAAAAAAAAATAAAAAAACATCCCACAATGCATGCATAAAGTAATAAGACACTAAAAAAAGGGGGAGATTCATGATTTCTTTTTTCTTATACATAGCAGTTAAAACCACCGCTACATGGTAAAGTGATGGTTAGGGAAATTTCATCGTATTTAAGGGTAGGAAATTATTTAGAACCGGTCCTTCATTTTTAGTGTATGTTTTTATATGTGTTATTTTTTGGGTACCTAGTGGTAGTTTTTAATTCATTTGGAAGAAATTTATTTTAAATATATCACAAAAAAATTAAGATTTAATTTAAACTAAATTTCATAGAGGTGGGTAGGTTTAGTGATAGTTATTCAAAACAACCATAAAATTGAATAATTAAAATCTATCTAACTGAAGTTTTTAGTAAACACCACTAAATATATTAATTTTTTTTAAATATTTATTAAAAAATATTACACATATAAAAAACTTAGTCATACAAAAAAATAAACCATAAATTGCACAGTAAACTCATCATACATATATAATCATACATCCATAGTCCTATATATACAACCTCAGTAAACTCATAACCATATTAATCAATATATATATTTATATAATATGTCCAACAACAACTATTTACCCATATAGAATATACATATACCCCCAGACCTCTACCGTATTCATATAAATCCACAACATATCATCAACTGGAACTAACTATATCATGTCATCAACTGGAAAAAAGAAGATAGGAATTATAACTAAACAAAATAAATAAGAATTAAATTAGAATCATTGATAATATTTAACCATACCACATATACTAAAAACCATCATGACTACCTTCTTAAGAATGTCATGGATCAAAACAGTCAACCTCTTTCCTACTTCTAGTATCTATCACCTATAATACAAACCATTACATTTAAGAAAATAAATGGGAAATAGAATAGACCCATAATATATTTAGAATTTTGTATATAAATTTTGATATTTTTTTAATAAAAATAATAACTCACAAAAAAAATAATATATAATGAATATGACTTGGAAAACATTAACTTAACTATTTATGTTATTATTCAACACATGGAACTGATAAAATATAAGTATATAACAGTATAATAAATTTTTAAACCAATGTGCGGTGTGCATGGTATTACTTAGTAAATAAAATTCAAATAAATTTATATGGAAACAAGTATTATATTTCAAAAATAATTCAACAGTGGTGGTCCTATGATTTCAAATCAATATAAGGTTGTATTCTATAGTTTTGATAGTTACACGGATGTTTTACTGCTTTAAAACACTAAAAATGTGTTTACATGCATCCTAGTAAAACTATAACTCTGATTTACATGTCATAAGTTCCTATATTTAAAAAATAAATCACTGTTTATTTCCCTATGATTCCATGATCATCTGATTTATTTTTCATGGGTTCTTCCATTGACACATGTTTTTATAGACCTTAGAAAATTTTAAAGATGTTTTGGGGTCATTCCGTCACACCACACATCATACGGATATGTTTTCTATGAGTACATATAAAAATAATTAAATGGTGGGTTTTCTATGATTTAACATCAATATGAGGTTATTTTTTATTTTTTTGACCATTACATGCCTATTTTAGTGTTTTTAAACCATAAAAATGTGTTTACATGTATTTAGGAAAAAATGTAACTTTGAATGACATTCTGTCAGAACCTACATTTTAAAAATAAATCTATGGCCATTTTTCTAGGATTTATATGAGATATTATTTCATTTTCTTGGTTTTGGACCCTTGAATCATGTTTCTAAAGACTTGAGTATCTTTTAAAACTATTCATTTAGTCATTCAGAACACACCACAATTCATATGGATGTGTTTTCAACATGTACACATCAATAGTAATTCAAAAATGGTGGTCCCATGATTTCACATCAATATTAGAAATTTTTTAATGGTTTTGATCATTAAACACACTTTTTAGTATTTTAAAACAGAAAAAAAAACATATATAGGAATCTTGAAAAAATGTAACATAGATTGATGTTTTTCCAATTCATACAATTTAAAAAATAAATCTTTGATCCTTTTACTAGGATTTCATGTTCATTTGATGGTTTTTTCTTGGTTGTGTCCCCCTCAAAACATATTTTCAAAGAGTTTGGTATCTTTTAAAAAAAATTATCGAGTCATTCTGAGAACACAACATGTCATATGGGCATGTTTTATACGCATAAATATCACAAATAATTCAATGGTGGGTTCCCCTTGTCTTCATGTAAATTTGAGGTCATTTTATATGGTTTTGACCATGAAACACAAATTTTAGTATTTTAAAACACTAAAAATGTGTATACATGAATCCTGGGAAAACTATAACTCGGAATGATGTTCCATCATTTCCTATATTACAAAAAAACAATATATTTTCATTTTTTTATGATCTCACAACCATCTGACATTGTTTTACAAGTTTTTACCCCCTAAAAAATGTTCTTTAAATATTTGGATATCTTTTAAAACTATTTTTTTTTCTTTCATAGTACATCACATAGTGGATGTATGTTTTGTCTATGCTTACATGTCCAAAATAATTTAATAGTGGTATTCCCATGATTTCACATCAATATGAGGTTGTTTGTTATGGTTTTTACTACTACATGAATTTTTACTGTTTATAAACACTAAGCATGTTTTTATAGGCATGCGGGGATATCCATAACATGGAATGACATGTCGTTAGTTCCAATATGTCAAAAAACAATCTTGGGTCACTATTCTATGATTTTATGGTCATCTAACACCGTTTTCTTAGGGTTGACACATCGAATCATGTTTTTAAATAATTTGGTATCTTTTATAACGCTCCATGTAATATGCATGTTTTTCTACATGTACACATAAATAATAATTTGATATTGTTTTTACTATGATTTTTTATTTTTGGTCATTTTCTATGGTTTTGACTGATACATTCGCATTTTAGAGTTTTTGAACACCAAAGATGCATTTACAAACATCATAATAAAACCTAAAATCAAAATGATTTCCTTTTATTTCCTACATTTCAAAAGTCAATTTATAGTCATTTTACTATGATTTTATAACCATCCAATATCATTTTCATAGTTTTGACCCACTAATACTTGTTTTTGTAGATTTTACTAGCTTTTAACAATATTTATTGAGTCATTATGAGAGGAATTCACGTAGAATGGGAATTTTCCCTCTATGTAAATGTTATAAATAATTAAATAGTGATTTTACAATGATTTTACATTAATATGAGGTTATTTTCTATTTTTTTTTATCATTACCTGCATATTTTAGTATTTTAAAACACTACAAACCTATTTATGGGCATCCATGGAAAACAGTAACTCAGAATGGAATGTGGTAAGTTCTTATATTTCAAAAATAAGTCTATTGTCATTTACCTCTTATTTCACAGTCATCCGACACCTTTTTCATGGTTTTGACCTCCCAAAACACATTTTTAAAGGATTTAGTATATTTTAAAACTATTTATTGAGTCATTCTAATCACACCATACAATGGGTGGACATGGGGTCTATATGTACACATCAAAAATAATTTAATGGTGGGTTTCCATCGATTTCATGTCAATATGATGTTGTTTTAAGTGATTTTTACCGTTACATGCATGTTTTAGTGTTTTAATACAATAAGAATGTGTTTACAGGAATCCCAAAAAAAAACTATAACCCAGATTGAAATTATTTTAGTTTATATATTTAAATTTTTTTGGTTATTTTCCTATGATTTCATGGTCATCCAAAATCATTTTCATGGTTTTGAACCCCCCAAACCATATTTTTAAAGACATTAGTATCTTTTAAAATTCTTTATTTAGTGATTCCAAGAAAACCACATATCAAATGAACATTTTATCTATGGGTACAAATTAAAAATAATTCAATGGTGGATATCTCATGATTTGGAATCAATTTAAGGCCATTTTCTATGGTTTTGACACTTACATGCACATTTTAGTGTCTTAAAACACTAAAGATGTCTTTATAGGAATCCAAGACATAGTATAACTTAGAATGTTGTGTCATCATTTCCTAAATTCCAAAAATAAAAATGCGGCCACTATCATATAATTTCATGACCATAGAAAACCAATTTATTAGTTTTGAACTACCTGAAAAATGTTTTCAAATACTTCAGTATCTTTTAAAATTGCTTATTCAGTTATTCTGATAACAACACATGTCATATAGATGTGTTGTCTATGTTTACAAATAAAAAATAATTCAATAGTGGAATTTCCTTGATTTCGCAACAATATAAGGTCATTTTCTATGATTTTGATAGTAACATGTTTGTTTTAGTGTTATTTTAGTTTTAAAATTATGTTGCATTTTCAAAACCAATAAAACAATCTTGGGTTGTTTTGAATATTTTAGAAAATGATCTATAATTCATTTATGATGTCTTATAATTTATGACACGTCAATAGAACACATGGAGTGGGTAGTATGACTTGAAGTGTTTGTTTTCTATAGATATTCCATTTTAATTTTAATAATACATAACAATGATCCATAACTCATTTTTAACATGTGGTAATTGATTGCATGTTAATATGATACACAATGTGGTTAATATGACTCGAAGTGTGTGTCTTCAATATAATAGCATAATTTTAATTTTATTCATGGAAATTGTACATTTTCATTGAAAATGTGAAATTATCTTGGAAATTTGTAATTTACCTTTGTATGATGAGCTATAAGGCTGGAAATTTCTTCAAGGATTGTTCCTTTCATCGTATGAAATGAAAAATCCAAATCATTTTCCATTACCGAGAACTACTAATCTTATGTTTTCCAATAAGATCATTGTTTTAGGAACTATTATTTCTACCTTAATGTTTTCCATTGTACTTCATGATAAATAGCATTTCTCAATCTACCACTGGGTGTAATAGTAAAATATTACAATTCCCTACCAATGATTGTTGGTGGAGCAAGCCTAGAACCCATCCCCCATATGATCCTAGGATGATCCATCCCAAAAAACGATTGAAAATGAATTGTTCTGGTAAACCAATGATGATTGTGAAGGGTTTACATCTGAAACTTCTTTAATTTTATCATGTTAATACAATAAAAATATTTTTTAAATATCCTTTTCTTCATAATATTATCTAATTCATAAATATTTCATTAATATTAAATTCTATTTCATTACTATAAAACATAATAATGAAAAATAAATTCTGACAATAAACAATATTTAATATCAATTAATTTGGGACGTAAACAAGATCAAACGGTGACAATAGAGTTAATTTTCACCCTTTTATCAATTTATCTAACCCTATTTAATTGGTTTTATGTTGTTTTTATTGTTTTAATTTAGTTTTCATTATTATGTTTTTATAGTAATGGAACGACATTAAATAGTAATGAAAAGTACATTCTCCAATGTATCTAGTTGGTTCATTAACAAAACCATCATCAGGTTCCCTATAAACTCTAAGACAAATATTTTTATGGACAACAGAGTGACCTAATTTATTAGACTTTATAAAAAACATATAAAATTAAAAAAACCGTGATGTATAATAAAATAATAATAGATAAAATACAACCAAGATTTCTCATTTTCTTGGAAAAATATAAAACCCATTGATATAAGGAATTATTTTTTCTAAATAATCATAAAATGTTTTTGATAATTCCAAAAATTATAGAAACATTAATACCAACTATAATTTTATTATGTTGATGTTTGTTAGACCTCAGGCCCAGTTCACTTTTGAGTAACCGAAACTAGGCGACCACATAGCCTAAAGCACCCCCATCATATTCCCGAGGATACCAACTAGTAGTTAGGTCCTATAGTGTGTTTGTGGTGAGACTATTCCCTTAGGTTAGAGTGGAGAACAATAGTGAAAAAGATGACTACACAATTGAATCATAAAAACAATGAACATGGAAATGGAAACAAGAAGAAGCATTAAAGGATTAAAAAATCACAAAAATACTTAAACTACATCACACACAAAAGATGTTGTCATGTCTCTACAAATAAGAAAGAAAGAATACATGGAAGTAGGTAGACTATACAATACATGATATAAAAAACAATAAAAAATGAAAAAACTATCCAAGAAATCCCAAACACTTTCCCTGTTATCTGCTACTAAGATCACATCCTAAAGTAAGAGTTTTGGTTCCCAAAGTGGAAAAATTACCTTTTTACACAACTATAGCCATATAATATTTTTTAATGAAAATGAAGTATCAGATATGTTCTAATATAAACTCAATAGGTCACCACCAATGTAATTTATACAAATCTAGTCTATGAGTATAAACCATAACAGTGTGCGTGTGTATAAAAGTAAAGTATTACTGAAGTAAACAACACATACCTTCTTAATCATCAGTTGTAAATGTATTTTAACATGTGATCAATTAATTATTATGCAAATTAGTTTATAATAAAATAATATGAAAATGTGTCAGTGGTACTATAAAAGATACTGATAATAACAAAGGATCTAAGGTGAAACCAACACATCCTTGACCATAGGGGTCGATCTAACTCGTTGTAGTAACACATGAAGTTATACTATAAGGGTATTATTGTAATCCAATAGGAAACTCCAAGTAATTACACTATAAAAGAGTCAAACTGAGTCCATGGAGCTCATCCATAGTAGTCTTGGGCGAATCATGACACAACCTAATGGGGGGAATCCATGAAACCAGATGTATGTAGACATGAAGATAAATCCAAGGACTTTATCCAAGGTTTCTAATAACTATAAAATAACTAGGTGAATCATCGTTACATCACTACGTAATTCACATAATAAGACAAGGAACATATATCATGGTGGGTATATTCCATAGTAGTATACTCAATGAATTATAATTGTATCCTCTGAGTGCTCAAAGAATTACCTTGGGAATCCAAGCGGGCACAAGTCTGACCATTCCTATAATGATTAAAAAGGTTGATAAACAATATCCAACATCTACTCATTTAATTTACATAAATAAGGAATCATAAGTAATTTAATAATCATGCCAATTATAAATTCATTTGGTTCATTCCATTACCTTTCACCACATGTGAGAAGGTGAAATAAAGACATGCAACCAATGATCAAATTAATAAATAAGGATAAGTTATAAGTGATATATATATATATACATTCCATAATATATATTTAAATTTTTATCTATTATGAATAAACACTTACCCTATTAAAGATCATGTAAAATGCACCCAAATGATCGACATCCAACAGTTTTTAATTCTATGAGGATGGAAAACCCGAGAGCTTGAATTTCCCCATTCCAAAAATCTCAAAGTTGAGGATTTGATTTTATAATTATATAGTGTATCAAGGTCTTAACTCGATCCAAAATGAGAAAGATCTTTTAGGTCAAGTACAAAGGAATTGGGTGAAAATAAGTTATCATTAAAGTGGCTTTAAATAAAAATTAGTATGAGACATATCTATCAAATAATCTCTCAAAAATTAAGGGAATTTATTTTGTAGATGAATTTGTGAATTTGAATTTATCACAAGATATTTCACACATTTCTCCGAACATGAAAATATAAAAAGATGGTAGATTGCTGGTCGATGTTTTTCACGAGGACTTAAAATAAACCTTGGACCTTTAAAAATTCTCTATCTTATGGCATATTGTTTATCTCAAAGGAAGAAAACCATGGCCTTACATGGATATTAAGTCCCATATTTTTTACACTTCAAACATTTACTCTTAGAGATTGATCCAACTTGGTAAAGGGTACTTTCATATCATTGTTGACAACAAAGATGACCTGAATAAAGTTTAGACAAAAGGAAATCATAGATTGAAACCTCAGCTTCTCGACCTCTCTATGTGGGATATGAACTTCAACCCTTTAAATAAGAAACACCCCATGAATTATATTTTTTTCTAGATACATGGACCACCTTGGTTTTGTTGGAATCCAAATATCCTCAATGAAATATCCTCTTTCATTGGAACACCATAAGAAGTTGAACAATGCACCCTGATGGGGGATATTAGAATGTATTCTATAGTACTTGTCAAATTCAATCTAGAATTAGATCCACCTAATGTTATTTATCTCATTATCAATGAGATGAAAATTTATGTACAAGTAGAAAGTGAATTCATGCCTCATTTTTGTAAAGTGTTCAAAATGGATAGGATTTCTATTATCAATTACAGTGTGATTAAAAAGAAAATCAGACCCCTGGAAGAGGACCAAGAATTCATTGAATACAGTAAAATCAAAAAAGATATATTACCATTCTTGAAGAAGGATGAACCTAAAAATAGGAATTAATATAATAAATGTGTCATGGTTTAGGATAAAACCACAACCTCTGGAAAATCTTGGTATACACTTGTTAAAGTGGAAGAAAATGTTATTAGGTCTCACGATGTTCCTCTTGATCCTGGTGAACCTAGTCTTGTTGATAAATATGGAAAATAAAACATGAATTTCTTAGATAATTATGATATTATTCTATATGGGGAACTCACCACGTTGATTTTTGATATGATGGAGGACATGCACTCTAACGAAGTGAAGATTCATAAATTCAAGCTTGATGAAATATCAAAAAAATTGGATCTAATTAAGGAAAATGATATTGATCTAATGTAAGATCTCATCAAAGGAGTCTAAGACTTGGTTCTAGAATTCCATGAGAAGGAATTACTAACAGGGTCACCCAATGTGAATGACCAGCCTTCTTTAGGGATGTCTTATGCTGAAAAGATCAAGGCCAAATATGAGAATCTACTAAGGATTAAAAGGGACACTACAACCGGTGACCTAGTGGCTAAGATTATTCTAGTGAAACCCATGAATTATTTAGAAAAAATATATATAGGGATAACGTCCTTTCTTTTTATTGTCTTGAATCCTATATTATTGATAACAATAATGAGGAAGGAATTATAATATATGACATGTTAGAAAAATTATATGAACAAAATAAATGGGGCTCTACCACTAAATCCTTCTCAAAAAGAATGTTTTATTTTGGAACTGTTAGGCTCTAGCCAACCCAGATACCCTATATTCAATATGGAATTTTATTTATAATGACAATCCTATGAAAATTGGGTTGGATGAACCCAAATGGGATTGCTCTAATAGGATTATAGTTCTGAAAAAATGGGGATATAATTTTTTAGGCATGAATCACTCAATCATGGAAATCATGAGGCTTTGGGTTATGTATTATTACAAAGTTAAAGACCTAGTGACTTTCAGGATTATTGAGCATCAGATTTCTGGATGATTTAAATAGGGAGGAAATGTTAACCATTGATACTTTTCTTATTCTTTTAATAAGTATCATGATAGAAGATTTCTATGGTAGAAAATTATCTCTCTTTTTGAAACAATAAGAGATCCATGGATATTATTGGTGATTTCAACTCTATCATGAACCCGTGTGAGTATTTGGGATCCATACATTCTACAGTTCATTCAAAATCATTCAGAATTTTCATAGAGTAGAGGCCTCTTTGAAATTAATCTAGTTGTATCTAAACACAGATGATATTAAAGGTCCCTCAACAGAATAGTTTCTATAAAAACAGATAGATCCTTGTCCAATGAATCTTCCGTGACCAATTGAAATTCCATTTCATGTGAAAAATTTGAAAGGATAAACTCTAACCATCACCCTATAATCATGAATCTTAAAGTCAGAGATATGAAACCATCCTTTCCATTAAGGTTCAACAGTTCTTATTCCCTCCTTCGGGATTGTATTGAAATTTTCAAAGAGGTTAGTAACACTTATAATTTTATGGTTGATTCAGTGGCTTATATTTACAAGTTAAAAGTGATAAAAAAAGAGACTCAAGGAATGAAGGAGGCACTATTTCACTGATTTAGACCTATATATTTCATCTCTTTAGGATTATCATCAGCTTATTCAAGAATTTAGAATCATATTTGAATTTTCAAAAAACATGGAAAATGAAATTAAAGTGGAAAACGTGATTAATGAACTTATAAATCTCAAGTAAAAAACTAAATAGGATTCCATAAATATTAGATGGTTAAATTATGGGGGTAGAAACACAAAAATCTTCAACTACCTTAAAAAGGATAAAAAGCCTAACCAACCTATACCTCTCCTCTAGGATGCAGACTGAGTGCTGATTTAAAGGAGAGACATAAGTGAATATGTTACATCATTATATAATAATGTTTTCAATGGTTCCTAATGTAATTTGGATTTAATAAAAGGAATTATATTTATATATACATATATATTAGTTTCTTGGGGATACAATTACATTCAAACACACACACACACCACACACATAGGATAGAAAGGCAAGTCATAGCTCCCTAAGGGGATAGCCCACCCATTAGGCATTATATATTTAATACATAGCCCATAGTCCTAGTTGGCATGAATTTCATTATATTTCATGAAATCCCAATAAAAAAATGCCTGCATCATCCTTCCTTTGACAGCTAGCCCGCATCCTACTTACCTCACCAAGCCTGATGGCTTCACTAATATTTTCTATCTATGCATTTGGGATATAATTCAATATTATGTTTGTAAGTTATCAATCATTTCTTTAGAGGTGGTCCTCTTAAAAGTGGGATAAATTTTCAATTTCTTATTCACATAGTAATGACGGAGAATGATTGTGATTTTTTTTGCTTTAAGGATAGTGTCCCTCATAAAAACTATTCAAAAAATAATTTGTAAGATTATTTTTAATAGGATATCAAGAATAAACAAAAAAATGACGACTTGGAATAATTTTGGTTTTGTTAAATGAATGAACATTTAGGAATTTCTCATCACAACCTCAGAAAATATGAATTTACTAAGAAATCCCAATAGAGGAGAATAATTGCTATGAATCTTAATATTAAAAAAACATTTGATATAATGGAATGGAGTTTTATACGAAAAGTTCTCAAAATTTTTTGTCTTTGATGATAAATTCATCATTTTCATAAAGAATATTCTTTCACCAGCTCAAATTTACATACCTGTTAATGGATATAACGAGGGTTACTTCAAATGAACAAGATGGGTAAGACAAGGAGACCCTATCTTAACTATCATCTTTTACATAGTGGAGGAATTTCTTAGTAGGTTTTTTCTCTATATGTAATGGTACTTTGAATACCATTAGTGAATCGAGAAATCTAATTTCCCATTCACATCTACTATATGATGATGATATTATATTATTCACTAAAGGGTAAAAAATAAACATAGGGAACATTAAAAATACCCTCCTTTTCTATGATAGTTTCTCATGGTAGGTTATGAACTGAAGTAAATCTTTCATCTTCTTTGTAAAGAAAAATTATACTTATATGAAAGTGTACATGATCAATCATTTGGTAATAAATAAAGGTTTCTTCATTTAATTAACCTTTGTGTCCCTCTATTTTATGGTAGACTAAGATATTCCTTTTTCAACAAAATTTTATGATAGTTAAGAATGATTTGGCCTCATGGAAATGTAAATCTATCTAAATGGATTTAGAGATTGTCTTGTGAAACATACCACTATCTCCAATTTTGTTGAGTCCTTCATGGTCTACAAATGACATGATTCCCTACTCAAGAATGTCAATGCCAGTGTTTAAAATTTTGTTTGTAGGGGGAATTTTTTTAATGAATGTTCATAATAGTTCCCTTGAAACAATTTTGTAAACTACATTCTTTAGGTGGTATTGGAATAATAAATATCACTAACTTCAACAAATTACTAAAATATCACTTTATGAGTAGAATGATGAGTGAAAATTATGATTCTCTTTGCTTCCTCAAAGCTAGTTTCTTGAATAAATTAAAATTTAGAAACTTGAACTAGTTGACACACTCAATGTGGCCATCTTTTAAGAATGTTTTCTCTATTATTGAATCTAACTCTCATTGTCTTATTAATGTAAATTATTGTCTGAAATTTTATTTTTAGAAATTGATAGGGACTCCTTTAGGGTATCTTCTAAATTATGCTAAGTAGGATATTAATATGAACTCCACCATCAATGACTATATGAGTAATCTAGAAAAGTTTATAATAGTGGTCAAAAAAATTGTGATGAACTACATTTTTTTAATCAGTAGGATATGTTGATTTGGGGTTTGATGAACAATGGTATGATCACTTGAAATATGTTTTATAATTACCTAAATATTAGAATATCCCACACTTGACTCCACAAATTCAATAATAAATGGGTGAATCCCTCAAGATTTACTTTGATATGGGGGATCACCTTTCATTTGATTCTAACAGATGACTAGCTTAAATCGATGGGCATCAATTTATGTTCAAGATGAATCCTTTATTTTTCAAAAAGATAAGACATAAACCATATTTTCATTAGCTTCAAGATATCCTTAGTTATTTGGATGGTAATATATAAACTACTTGAGTTATAACCACTAGATAAAGAGGATATTCAGAATAGGATTCTCTTCTACTACCACCTAATGCTCTCCATGAAAATCATCAATATTCAATCTTTTTCCATTGATTATATTTTCACTTGATCTGGTGAAAAAATAACAAACACAGACATGTACAAATAGCAATCAATTTCTAGATTGAATCATCTCAAATTATGGAGGGTATCTATAAGGTAAATTCAACCCAAAATGGTCATTTTTATAATTCAATATATGATTTTTCTATTCATAAATGGTTGGGTAGTGAAAGTAAATTTTTTCTTCATAAGGTAACTTTATAATTTTTTTGGAACTCTCCTTTCATTATATCAATCAATTGAAATACCAATGGTTCATCTAGTGGGAGTCCTAGACCTCTAGTATTTGGTGCAGTATTCATAGATCAAAATGGTATGATCATGTAATGCGCCTTTGTCACATGTTGATTGGCATCATTTCTTTATGCTGAAATGTTTCGGATCATCCTTGAAGTTTATATAGAAAAGAAAATAACATGGGACAACCTATGGTTCAAATGTGACTAGAAAAAATTGTTCAAGCATTCAGAACTTGTAAAGCCCATTTAGTTTGTAAGATGATATCCCAATGGATAAGATTCTTATAGACTCTATTAAGCATGAACTACATCATCACTCATGTGAACTGGGAATAAAACTTCTTCATTGATGACCTTTCAAATAAAGGGGTAAATTGTGGGAACATTACCAACTCCATTCTTCTAAATGAGGAATTTTAATCTTTATTTAAAATAGAATTTTGTAAAATTAAATCCTTCATACTGATGCAATATAAAGTTTTATTTCAATAAAAGTAGTTTTCTAGTTATTAAACCCACCCAAATGGTGTCTTAGGATATCCAAACATGGGTCACAAAAGGCATAAAAAAGAAAAAACCTATATGGGGTGGTTTAAATTTATGTCTCAACCTCCAATGATGTCATGTGATTCTATTAGGGTCTTATAATACAACCTATACAACATAAATTATATCTTATGGATTTTTATGAGAAACACCAAGTGAAAACGAGGTACACATAGTGATTAAAATTTAAAAATAGTGTGACTTTGAGGTTAATGTCATAGACCACCTACCTTAATTTTATAACAATTTCATCATCCAATATCATCCTTTTAATTTTCCTGGATCAAAATAAATCATAATTATAGAGAAACACCCTAAAAACTGGGTATACGATCTTGTACCAAAATAACCTTGTCGACTGCAATAAAAATGATGAAAAGAGCTAAAGGATTGGAGAACTTACTATAGCACTCACAAAATGAAAAATAGTGTTCCAATAAAAGGTCATATGGTTGAATGGAATACAATACTAGATTTATTATTCGAAGGGGAGCTTTATTTGGAGAATTCCCTATGTGAGAGAAATAGAGGAGAGAGGTGAGGAAAAATAAATGAGGTTATCAAACATTTTTTAAGAAAACCCACGACATATATATGGTACATAAATAATACACATCATGTATTCCTTGGGATATGGTGATTTTCCAGAAAAATTCATGATGTGAATTTCAAATAAATTTCATGAATTGAATTTATGATATGAATTTTCTTCAAACTATGTTTTTTGGGTATAGCCAACTGCATAGCACTTTCCACCCTTCTTCCCAAAAATAAATTAAAAAACCATCCCAAAGGCATGGTTACCAGGGATAAACATAAAAGAAAAAAAATCTACAAGGGTTTTCCAAAAAATTAAACATCCATACCTCATAGAAAAACTAGGATCTTACATCCCCCCAATCAACTTTTCTCATATTCCCCTTCCAATGGTCATAAAGCTTCATATGAGAATAAAGACGACCACTTAGAACATATATCAACCTATCTCTCCCAAGTCTCATCATATACATAGTCATGCTGCCATAACACCCATACCAGGGAAACACACCTGCCTTGAAGAGCCTTCATTATCTAATAAATGATGCAAATGTGATACTCCATAAAACAAGCATCGACATCCAATTCAACATCCTCAGGATAAAAAGTATCATATTAATCAGAATGGTAATGATGATGTTATGCAACGTGGAAGATATCCGGAAAGGAGTAGTTCAAATATGGTATCATTAATTTATTGGCTATAATCCTTACTCTATTTACAATATTAAAAGGCCTAATAAAGTGAGGCGATAACTTCCCTGGCCTCTATATCCATTTATGCATAAGAATGGGTGATACATAAAAGGAAAACAATCCCCGACATCGAACTCCAAAAGTCATCAATGATGATTGGAATATGATTTATGTATTTAATGATTGGTATCCATACTCTTTTTGATTAATTTTACCTTATATGAATTCTCTAACATGAGATGTGGACCTATCAGCACTTCCTCCATTGCCTCTAGCTAGAACAAAGGTGAACGATATGACCTACCATAAAGGACTCACAAGGATCCATCTGAATTGTTTTCTAAAATATTTTATTATTGGTAAACATAATAAGAGGAATATAATTCTCCTAATAACCCCTAAAATCAAGGATACACGCTTAAATAATGTCCCCTAAAACATCTATAGTTTTTCTGACGATCCATCATTATGAGGTTTAAAAGACTTGGTCAGGAGAACCAATGGACCCAAAACCTTATGTAACCCCTTAAAAAAATTGATGTAAAAGAAAATGATCTAATATGGGAACCTATATAGGAATAAAATATCATTGACATACAATCTTCCCAGATCTTCAACTGAGAATGTCTCTTTAAATATGAAGGAAGTGGGTTACCTTCTGCAGTCGATCCATGACTACCCAAACCGCATCACTACCTAAAGGAAAACTTAGTTAAATAGTCGAAAGATCCATCATAATGTCATCCTACTTCCATTCCAAGACCCGAAATGGATGTAACGAGCTAACCGGCTGCTGGTTCTCCACCTTCATCTACTGAAAGGTGGAAAACCTAGTGTTAAAACCAACAATCTAATGCTTCATACAAAGCCACAAATACTAAGGAAAATATCAAGGTACATTTTTAAGAAACCTAGTTTCACTTCCCAATAAGAATCATGGGATTCTCACATCAGTTCTTGTCACATTTCTTTAAGAACCACGATATACCAATGAATTCTTAGGATTTCATCCCCATTGACAGACCAATCCGATGATGGGTCCTCTCATGAAAAAATCTCTCATATGACCAAACCTTCACAGTCTAAAAACTAAATTCTCTTCATCCCATTGACGATTGAAGAGGTAACTACTAATTCTATAAGAATTGGATTCTTTAAACTCTCTTAAAACATTATATACAACTCAAAAAATAGGTCCATCAGATTCCATCAATAACTGGCTTCTTAATTGAATTTTCCAGAGTTTTCCAGCTCAACGCATCAACTACCACATTTCCCTCGGCATATAGGAAAGCTCAAATCAATATAATGAAGGTATTTGACCCATAATCACCATATTAAATTCAAGTCACACTTTTTGAAGATATTTTAAAGTCTCTTATGGTTCATAAACACCAAAATTCACTCCCCCATAAGATAATGTCTTCAGTAGTGCAAGGAATTAATGACCGAAACGTGATCGAGATCATGAGTCATGAAATTAATTTTTTGAGGTCTCAACTATCAAGACCTTTAAGGAAATAACATTATCCTTCAACATCATTACTACAACCATCCTAATTCTTGCCGCATCATAGAAAACTATTCAACCCCTGCTAGGCTCTGTATAAATTAGGATTGGTGTTGAAGTAAGTTTTCCATTCATCTCCTAAAAAGAATTAATAACATGCTTCAGACCACAAGAACTTCACACCATTATTAGTCAGATCAGTAAGAGTTGTCGCAAGTCATGATAAGCCTTAAATAAAACATTATCAATTTTCAGACTACCCCAAGAAACATCATATATCAAACACCTTCTTGGGATGCTCCCAGAAAACAAAAACTGTCACCTTCTCTAGGTCAACTAATAATCTATATTCTGAGATAATATAACCCAAAAGTGAACCTTATCAATCTAGAAGTAGAATTTATTAGGCTTAGAATATAACTGATTATCTCTTGGTGTACTCAAAAAGAACTCCAGATTTTTGGCATGGTCACTTTTATTATTAGAATACACCAAGATTTCATCCACAAAAACCATGAAAAATGAATCCATGTAGGGGTGGAAACACTATTCATCAAGGTATTTAAAACATCAAGCGCAATTGTAAGACTAAACAAAATTACCAGATACTAATATAAATCATACCGACATCAGAAAGTTATACATTATATATATTTAGTCCTGAATCGTACTTAATGACAGCTTGATCTCAAGTTGGTCTTCGATAACACTCTAGATCCTTTGATACCATCTATGAGATCATCTATTCAAGGAAAATGATTTTTATTATTAACCATAAGATAGTTTAACCATTATTAATCCATGAATATCCTATGGTTTATATCCGGATTCATGGAAAAAAGGACAGGAAAACCCCAAGGAGAAGTATTGGGTTGAATAAAAACTTTGGATTCTAAATCCTTAAACTATCACTTGATCTCTTGGATCTCAGTAGGTGTCATCATGTATGAAGTAATATATACTGGAGATACACTTAGAATGATCTAAATTTTAAATATTATCTATCACTCATGGAATATCCCATAAAAGTATTCTAGGAAAAAATACGTAAAATGATCCACCCCAAAAGGAAAATTAGTCTAATAGATTCCCTACTCCATCATATAATGTCTAGATCTAGGATATCACCCCACACAACCAATGATGCTCTTGTCTATATATAATTTCATGGATATCCCACTCAACCCTTTAGAGATAACTATCAACCTATGGTGATGTAAATGATACTCTATGATGATATCAGTCCTCATAGTTATGATAGGGGACCAACCAGTATATCTCGATAACGGTATCAAAACCCATCATATCGAGGAAGAAAAGGTACCATAAGAAGAGACAACTTTGTAACTCAAGGGGATTGTCCTTGAATTAGGTTATACCCTCTGTCTACAAACCCAATGGTGTGTATAGGGACATCACCCTAGAAAAGTAAAAAACTTCAAGCCTAAGACTTTCCATGATTAACAGAGAAATAAAGTATCGTGAATCACCTATATTGAACAAATTAGATATGATTTTAGAGCGAACATGAATATTACCTCATATAGTATATGGTTTTGTAATCTGATCCATGGATGTCAACTATAATGAATGAAACTAGCACAATCTATGTCCCTGAGCTGTAGCTAGACTACCCTAAGCAGGTCGAATATACTAGTGCTAATAATTGGATGTTTGGAAATGTCATCCATAACCACCTCCTAGGACTATTCTTCAAATGTTACTATAGATTACATCTTAACACAAAGTCACTTATCTTGATCTAAAATGTGGATCTATAATATGTATTTTTCTAATAGAAGCAAGAATAATGTTCCAGAAAAACCTTTAATGATGACCCATCAATCCCCAAGCATGGAACTCCAACGGTTCTCTATCACACTGTGGGTTCACATGCCCCTACCATCCACATTGATGGATTATAACAGAGTTTCCAGTTCAGATAATCTAGCCACCACTTCTTTGATAAGAATCCAAAAAATGACAATTCCTTCTACAAAATGAACTACTAACTAGTCTCAACACTAACTATTTAAGCTCATTACTATCAGTTTCCCTCATGTTGTGCTCAGTGATAAGAACATGGTTCACGATCTCAGAAATGGTTGATAGGTGTAATGCATTCACCTAAGTTTTTATCTCCATTAATATCAAAAAAATCTTCCAATACTCATGAGAATCACATTTATTAACTTTATCATACATTTTTCATGAGCTCAAACATGTTTCATTAAACTCATTCCATATTATATTTAAAAGATCTCCATTTATTTCGTAAATTTTATAGTGTTCATGGGTGTGGAATGGATTTTGGGGCATTAAAATAAAAAATAATGAAATAAAAAACCTAATACTTTATAAGTATTTCAATAATTTGACTAATGTATTTAAATTAATTATAAATGAATATTAAATTATTTTTCCCATTACATAGTTAAAAAAGATATTACCTTTCCCAGCTATGAGAATATGCCCCTAACCATTATAATTAAATGTAATGCTCAACCTCTCTTAAGTAATCTTCCAAAGAATCTATCCATAGATTCTGGAAGCCTCACTAGTAGGCACCATGAACTCATAAATCGGAACTATAATACTAAATTCTTTCATATCTCGTAGTTATACTCTATTCATATTTATATATCTCCAAAAATTATCCTTATTTATTTAACAAAATATCTAAACAATTAATAAACCATATTGTTTTTTGTACAATGACCAACATTCCAGTAATAGTAACTCACCAATATATCCCCAATGGAGGGGTGAAAAAAATCTCCACCACAATAGGTGTATTAGACGGTGGGATACTAACATCGGGGAAACCACTAGATTACTATAAGGCTATGGTATAACAAAATTACTCTGATCCACTGAATCTAATGGTAGTGGCGGTGTTCTCTATGATATTGATCAGTTAGGATCCAAATTTTTTTCCTTAAAATTCATATAATTCAAATGGATTAGAATATATTAAATGTATAAAAAATATAGAATTGAAATATTTTTCAAAAAAAGGAAAAAATAGGACAATGTATATATGTATGAAACACTTATAAAAGAGAAATTATAATATTGTTTCATTACCTATTTATGCATTTAATTTTATTCATCATCATTTTCATTACCCTGATCAACCTCCAATTCAAAGAGTATTTCATTTTCACCCTCTCTTTCACGTTTTATTTCTTGAATAGTTCTAGGAAAAAAAGATCAATGTTTTTTCATTGATGAGGTTCACTATCAAAAAGTATCAATTGATCTTAACTAATCATATCATACAAGTATCTCTACTTTAAGTTTACAACAACACTACAAACATCATGTATTTCATCATCCACATAATAAACCATATTCCCTTGTAAATACAAGATAAATGGATCATGCTATGCAAGCTCACCGGTATGGATCAAGTGAGAGAGGTTGATAGAAGTAAATTTAACAAATCCTTAATTATAACATTATAAATGTTGAACCATTTACATTTGAATTAGATAATTAAAGATTGACCATGGTAGTTTAATTCGATTATATAAATGAACATTCCATATTATCCCATCATATTAAGTGTAAATACACCAATATTTTGATTTCTCAAGTGCTCTTCAAGATAAATAGTAAACAATATGAAGCTATACATACTGTATGCATAGAACCTATTAGACTACCTTATAGGTAATCAATCCAAAAAATTAAAATCATTTGATATTCCATCTCCATTCCCAAAATTCATTATCTATACAAGAAGATATAATGTTTTACTTTTAACATAGATAAAATAACTACATGTTAATAATACGAAAATGAGTATATACTTAATTGATGATAGAACCATTATATAATATCCTTATTAATAATTTTATTTATTTTTATCTCATTTTAATATCTACCCCTTAGTTTTTTATTTTTTTTGTAATATCAATTCATAAATAAATAGATCTGAAACATGACTATTGAGTAGCCCATATCTATTCTCTTGTAGAAACAACAATTTTTTCAATGTAAAAAATGACCCCTTTCCAAATGATCATCCAATTGTTCTAAATACAAATAACATGTTTTTATAATGAGAATTTGTGGATATTCCATCAACACATCAAACATGATTGAATCTAGTCTCAACCCCATCAAAATACCTAGAACAGAAGGTCAAAAAGTCATTTTCTATGTAAAATTCAACAATAGAGAATTTTGGTTGAACTTTATTCCTCACAAATGATTTCAAATTACTTAATTACCTGATGAAAAATATAAAAAACATATTTGAAAATTTTAAACAATGATTTGATAAAATTGAATTCATTAGTGAAAATAAAAATAATGATAACATACCGCTCATTTGGATGCATACATCTATATTGTACTGATCTATTACATTTATATTCTTCAACCAAATGAATAATAAAATGAATCATTACTATAGATAATGAAGGGGGAAATAGAATATCCAAATGAAAAAAGTGAAAATAATTATTTATTGAAGTTTATCAAGCTCAGTTGGATTTAATTTTTTTCCAAAAAGCTCTCTAAAAAAGGTACATAGCTCAACTAGAACTATAATTACTTTTAGGTAACGTGTTATATAATTCCAATGGCATAAACTTCTATATTAGAATATGTGATTCATTACTTTTAAATCCATGAAAAATTAAATGATTTAAGTCAACAAACATTTAAATGTTACTTTAATATACATATATAAATTTTACATTCATTAAAGTTCTAAGTAATACATATTTTTGATGATTTTTCATTGTAAATATATCCAACAGATACTTTCTATTATCATTTCCAATCTAACCATTATTTATATTCATTAATTTTAGATAATTATGAGTATTAAGGTGATCCTTCAATTTACCCACCTAATTAAGTAATGTAAAAATTACACTATCACATGTGTTCTTCTAAATATAAATTACATCAAAATTATGACATATATAATTAAACACCAAATAAGTATTTTTAAAAAATATACTCATTTTAATCCACTTTTTTGATCTATCATATTCATATTTTGTACTTCATATCCTTTCCCTGCCTTTGTTAAAGTGATTTTGTTTTCCAAATTCTATAGTGGTATTATTTAATTGTCCCAAGGTTTCTAAACTAGATAACACCATCGATGGATTTCTCAATTAAATATCTCTATTGAATTATTTCTTGTTAAAACTAAATTTTTGGTAAGCATAAATAAATATATGGTGAGAGATAAAAACCATTTTCTACTAGTAGGTAATCGTTGAGGTTCAGAATAAAAATCACAAGATGGACAATCCAAACTAGTATGAGTGCTCCAACCAGATACGTTTTTTAGTCTAGAAAAGTCACTAAGTGTCCACATTAAATCATAATTAATTTTAAATAGTTTTATTTTTGAATAATAATATGTTTTCATTCCATCATCCCATAATTATTGGGATTATTTTATTAGAGGATTAATGTATACATCAATTTTATTTCTAAGAATTTTATTTCTAGGAATAATTATTGAAATAATGAAAGAAGTTTTATTCATACAGATTTATAGAGGTTTATTATAGGGGATCAAAACAACTTTCCATATGATATGATTTTTAATTAATATACTAAAATGGTACGAACCATTAGAATCCAATCCCAAAAATACATTCATAGGATACAAAGAAAAATGTAGATATAATGAATCAAACAAATTCCATGATGTTGAATATTTTGGATGTCTCATCAGGCCATCATTATTACTATCCTGAGTATCCTATTTCATGTCATATATAGTCCTAAATGACATGAAAAATGTTTTCAACTGTATTTTTATAGGAAATCAATGCAATACAATTTAGGGTGTTTTCTTATTCTTCTCCTTCCTAGTGTTTCATTGATTTTTAATCTCATTATAGCTCATCAACTTCTGTATGATTGTATGAAATATTATGATTTATTGTTTCTAAAACTATTCTATCTAGTAATGCATGAAATCATTAAGGCATTCATGTATCTCTGTATAATCAAATCCAATTTTATTGATGGTTTTCTTTATCTCATAAAATGATATAGTGATCTTAACATCAATAAATGATATATGAAGAAACTCTATATTCATTGATTTTTTTTCATAAATTCCATAGAGAATTGTAATAATTAAAATTATGTAGAAACTTCAACTTTGAATACTTGGATCACCCTTAATATAACTTTTTTTCATATTCAACTAATACATAAATCTAAATTTTGTCACTAAAGTTCTGAGCAATATTAGACATCTCAAGATCAACTTGATATTCTTTTGATCTTTAAGAATCATTTACATTTTATCCAATAAATCCAAATTTTCTTTTATCAAGTTTTGAATTGAATTCTCCTATGTTCGGTGACATTGTATTTCATTGATAGGATAGTTATTGTTTTGACATTACATAAAATTACATTCACCATACCAAATACAAAAAAATTATAAATAAGGACATTATTTCAACATAAAGTAATCATATAATTAGTTTCTATTCAACTATCACTTTAATTTTAAATCAGGACATAAAAATTTTATTCTACCATCCATTGATCTTTATCAATGGAATAATCAATTTTTTTTCCAAAACCTTGGCATATTGATGTGTGTTTCGAGGTAAATTAATCCAAATTTTATACATAGTTTTTTCATTGTGACTGTTCTCACTTTAAATTAATATATAAAGATGTAAATTTTTAATAATTAAATTAAAACCAATTTTTAACACCACCCAATCTCATCATTGACCACTGTAGGGTCTTAATTCAATATAACACAAATTTAACATGAAAATGATTCAATTTTACATGAAAATATAAACAATATAAACGAATAAATATTGACCCTCAATATTATAGTTTGGATTTCATAGAAGAATATCAATGAGGAAAGGAGAGGGAAAAACAATGTAGAGGTCTGGGATATGATCCTAACAATGTCATGAATTATGGGAAGTGAAGGAGGTAGTTAGGAGTATAGGGTCGTGAGAAGGGGTTAGGGATTAGTATCCATCTAGTGTGGTGGTCACTAAGAAATAAGAAAGATAGGATGATTTCTCCAAAGAAGACCCATCTGGGGGTGTCACCATGATCAATGTTGTGGTAACGGGGTCAGGGTTTTCGGTTGGTGGGGTTAGAGGTTGGTGGTCATAAATAACGGAGGGAGGTCAGGGTTTAGCATCTAGGGATTGGGTACTTGTGGTCGGTGTTGAGGGAGTGGTGTTCGGGGTGGGGGGAGTTAGCTATAGTTTTTGAGGATTTTTAGTGGTTTAATTAATACTTATTCTAATTCTAACAATTAACAAATGCTTTATATAACCACTACTATATTTAAGATAATATTCAGAAATTTTTAATTACCATTTGTTATAGTAACCATCACCAATAAACCTCCACTAAAGACTCTAATTTTTGTAGTGATATAAAGATAAAAATCTAAACAGTAAATACCCAAAAGAAAAGAAAAAGAAATGACATGATAATTTCTAATGGTCCTAGCTAGTAATGTACAATACAGTTCACATAGTCTTCCTAAAAATCTAAAAATAAGTTTCTATATCTAGGGTGAGAATACATGTATACCTAGTAAGAAAACCATATTCTCTCATTCACATGTGAAAAGGGAATACTAATACATATGTGAGAAAATAGGTTAACCTACAACACCTAAACAAGTAAACTATCAAACCCCAATCTCACTAAGTCATGCTCACCAAATAATGCAAGTGTGGTATAACAACTTAGTTTGAATCCTATCGATAAAGGGTACCCTAAACCATTTGACCAATGATTTCCAACGCTCAAATCATAACATCGTATGCCCCGGTGCTCCCATATACTTAGTAAAACACATCTCAACCCACTACCCCACAACATGGTCATATCACATCTCACCCGCAGACACATGGGCCATAAAACCACAACCACATTCACAACCAGAGTAGTATGTTATCATGAACATGAAAGAAATAAACATCATAACCTCCTCCTACTATGCATGACCCCCACTATAATCTGACCCACAACATGATCACATAACATCCCATGACCCCACAACACAATCATATCACATCTCACCCATATACAAAAGGGAAAACACATAGTGCACTATATGACCTCCGACCATTATAGACTATGCATATCTAGTCACCCATAAGTGAGGGTGGGAGAGATAAGGTATCTAGTCATCTATCCTTAACATTTAGATGTTGTAAAAAATACCCATATATATATATATGAGTGTCAGTATGTGGTGATCGACGTAGGTGGAGTGTGTATAGAAATTATAATGAATATATATATATATATATAAATATCCACACATAGTCCCTACCTATGTCTTCAAAAACAAAAGGATACTAAATAACTCTCAATAAACCCCACTTTTGTTGCCACCTCTAAATGCCCAACACCACACAAGCCATAAGCCATAATCCAAATTTCACATTACCAACTGATTCCCATTTAAAAAACTCACCTGTTTCATATTTTCAACGCATTAAATTCAATATTCATATTCCATATTCATTTTTAACTAGACATCACATTTTAATTCAGCATTTATTAACCATTTATCCAAATCCATTTCAATTCCAACATCATCATTTAATTCCAAAACCACCTGGATAACTATCACAACACAACACCATGCAAAGAGATATTCCATAATTCTTACTAATAAAACAGACCCTGCATTGACCCCATAAGTCAGCGGCATCACAATAACACCTCCCTTACCTATAGAACTGTCAAACTTCAATACACATCGCCGCCTCACTACAAGGCCAAACAAACCAATCACATCATCTCCCTACAACATATCCACTCAAACCTATCACATGACCACCCCATAGCACGAATAGTAAAACATATGAAATCAATACCACATAACATGGCTGGGCAAACCTATCACATTCAACATAACATTTTTAGATTTTACATGGGGGGTTTTCTTCAATCTCACTTCATTATATAATGGTAATCTCATAAAAGACACAATTCTCAATGCAGCCATTTTATTTTCCAAATATAAGTGGTTGGCCAATTTTCATTTTAGGGTGATTTAAAATAATGAAATAAAATGATGTTATATATCACATGTATAATCTAATAAAATAAAGCCTCCAATAGCCATGATTTTTATTGGGGCATTTATCACTCACAATCTCAATATCAAAAATAATATCAAGGGTATAGAAACACATGAAACATTCCTATTTTCACTTCTATTTCCATACAATTGTTTTATTATATTTATTAGGGGTTGTAGAATATCTTACCATAGATAGAAAAGTGTAAAACCCTCCTTCATGATACATAAAAAGATAAACAATGGATTCCCTATCACAAAGAAGCTTTTCGATCTCACTGCACACCACATGGAAGAGGAAGAAACACCGAACAAAACACAAAGACCCAAGGGAATTATGGATCAACCTAAACTACACTAAACATTGCCAAAAATTTCACCAAACCAAAGAAAAATCGTTCAATAAATCCCCTGTAGAACAATTGGGAGAAATACAACAAGAAAAGTAGAAAAACTGACCTCATATCACTAAAACCTCAGAACTAAAACCCAAGTAATGAAGAATGAGGATGGTGGAAAGATACTATAAAATTTCCTAGGGTTTATTCATAGATGGGAGAGGGGTAACATGCATGAATGAAGGATAATATGACAAATAAAATAATTAAATACATGGAATTCACCCCTTTATGTCATGAATTCAATTTTCAAAATGTGAACTCCATTGGGGTCATGGTTTACAATCCATGGATCCCTTTTAGGATATGAAACCCAATTGTTTTTTACTTTCACCAAAATCCACATCACCTTGGCTAAATTTAATTACACATCATGAATTACAATTTCATGATGTGAATCAATTTCATGGACTCCCCCTTAGCTTGTATACAAGTTATGAACCTAGCCAACTAATTTTTTTTGAACTACCTACTCTCAATGTGAATTTAGTTCACATAGTGAACTATGGTATCTAGTACCCCTATATCTATAACCCCACCAAAAACATTGAAACCTTCTTACGCATCCTCCGAACACTCTCCAACCACTAAAATCGACAATCTAATAGGTAGAGAAAGCACTAAAACATACATTAGATACCTCACAAATGATTCTCATCAATGAGAATCAAAATAATGTCTTAAAAAAGAATGAGTTCTGAAACCCCCCATGGTATTACTCTCAAGGCTCTCATTACACCTAAAATTATACCATTAGCAAGACTCGCCAACTAGAACACTCGAAAAACAACTCATACAACCACATAGTCACTCAAACACTAGACAACCACTTCAACCTCCACAAAACCGAATACAGAAACCTATATAAAAAATAAAAAATACTTCCATGAGCATAAAAATTATAGGGTATCGTCTTCCATGTTAGGATACTATCCAATTTGGGTAGCACTGAATCGACCACATGGTTTCAGTCACATCAATTTATAATATCTCGTGATTGGGAATCAAGCCCTTCACTTTTCATATACAATAATATTGATCACACATCACATATCAAGGAAAATAGCACATATGATAAAAAAATGGTCTAAATATTATAGCATAAAGAAAAAAATAGAAAGGAAAAACTCAAAACAACTCCGGGTACTAAGAATGAATTTTCATCTCTCACTCCAAATTACTCTCCTCTAGGACACCATGCCCCATGACACATTAACCATATGAATGGTCTATCCCAGAATCAATATATCCCAATGATCCTAGATCTATATTTTCCACTCTATGAACTTAATTTCACCCTCAATATCTCAATATCCCTTGTCAATGACATGGGATTAATCGGGAAGATACTAGTGATGTTGAAATATGTGGAAGATTTAAAATATCTATTCTTGATATGGAAAAAGGGATACCTGATAATCTATATCATAAATGAGACCCAAAAACCTGAAATTTCCTACACACTGGGGTGGGAGCTTACTCCCCCATCAAATCATTCCCTACCCACATTGAGGGAAACCAAAAAAAACATGGTCTACAACCAAAAACTCCAAGGGCCTCCTCCTGTGATTGGAATAAGATTTATTCTGATCCTTTTCCACTTTCATCCTCTCATGAACATTCTAAAATTTCCATATCATGATCTACACCATATCTAGACTATGAACTAGTGAATTTCGGACCCCTGTCCTATATAATGGAGGACGATTCATCCACCCATATAATGCCTCAAATGGGGTCTTTCTGATAGGTGAGTGATATATGTTATTATATGAAAACCTAACCAAGGGTATGTGTCAATCCATATATATACCAATGTCAATGATTCTTTCCTAGAAAATATCCTCCAATGTCTAGATAATATTATATGTCTTTCTATACATATAAGGGTGGAAAACAATGTTAAGGAATAATTGAGTAACAAAAGTGTGTTGTAATCCCCTACATACTCATGAATTAAAATATGCATATAAATATAAGAAAATAGTCCTCTGGACTCTATGTAATATAAACACCTCATCCACATACCATCACCCTAAAACATCCCTGACACTCGACTCACAAATCATTAGAAAGTGATCCAGTTTCATCAGCTAGTATAATACCAAAAAAAAAATATATCAAATCCTCCTTGATCTCAGGGTAAAACGATGATGAAATCCATCAATATTTAATCCCCCAACCACTTAGTAATATCCAAAGGCTGCAATTATCTTCTCAGAATATGATTCTCATCTTTTACATACTAGAAAAGCAAACACCTTTCCAATAACTTTGTTATCACCTATTTCATCCTAGACCACTAGAACTAAATACTCAAGATATGGTACATATTAGATAACCCCATGTTTACCAAAAAATGAGAGATATGAGACTCATGAAGGAATCACTCATTAAAAAATACTAGACCAAAAAACCTCCCTTGAAACAATATCTGGTTCCAACCATCCTCTAACCACCCCTTCAAAGCAACTCAATAGACAACACAATCGCGCATCACCTCCACCATTAAGTCTCCTTACTAAGACTCCTATACCTCCTATATCAGATAACAATACAATGTCATCTAAAATAGGAAACATCTACCATTAACCACCCTTGCATCCAAGTGTAGGGATGCCAACTCCTAGATCACTCTCCAACCATCTTAAAACTTCTAAACAACATCCTTCCATGACTTACTTATAAATGAATCATACAAAAAATTAACCATTCCCAATGTGTAGGGAATTATATAATCAAAATCATGAAGAAACTCTATTCATATCTATTTCCACTGATTCAGGACACACTAGGAAAAGTTATACCTCAATATATTGTGATCAGTGAAGAAAATATAGTGCTCTCCAAGGAGGTAATTTCATCACAACTTCCCAAAAAAACCACTAATAAATATATATTCTAGTTGAAATAGTAATTATCATGAATAAATTACTTCTGAGACCCATACAAGATCCTTACCCTCTACTTCATTGTCAAACATCTCATGCTCTGAAAGTATTCATCATAATAGACCTCAAACAACACATCCTCTTACAATATTCAAGGAACTAAACCATTGATAAACATATATTTTAGGAAACCAATACTTTCATAACATTGAAAATTATACAAAAATACCTAGTCCTTCATGTTCAATGCTATCAATAGGGCTATAAATTGAGATAAATTAGGTATAAACAATCAATAATATCCCAGAAGATCAAGGATGATGATAACTTCTAGAATTTTTTGGGTGTTTCCCAAGAAACAACTACCTCAACCTTTACTGTGTCTAATTACACACACTTATGATACACCACATGTATAAGGAAATACACATTTCACATCCATAACTCACACTTAAAAAAAATCCTATATAATCAATGGTGTCTAAGAACCATAAAAAACTATGATATAATCTACATGATCCCCTTATGACATCTACTAGACCAATATATCATTAATGAACATGAATAATAACTATTAAAATAATTCTTGTAACACAAATTTCATGATCCCCATGAACACAACTGGTGTGTTTGTGAAACCGAATGACATGGCCATGAGCACAATGTTCCCATACCTGCATCTTATGGTAATCTTCAGAACATCACCCTCATTCACTCGCAACTGGTGATATACAAACTATAGGTTGATATTTGAAAACTAACTCACCCTTTATTTTTAGTAAAAAAGTTCATTTATCCTCAAAATAGGGAAATAATTCCTGATCTTCAAATGATTCGACCTCTAATAGTCTATGCACAACCACATACTACTATCCTCCTTCATGGAAAGTAACATTGGAGAAAGACACAATGACACCTTGGGCTAGATAAAACCCATCTAAATTGGATTTTTAATTTGAATCCTAAACTATATTAAATCAAAATGTTTCATCCAATAGGGATCCATTGAAATTAGAGATGCATTGGGTTGCATGTATATCTTGAAGTCAACGTCACATCGAGGGGGTAGCATCACAATATCCTCAAGAAAAAAAAAACATCCCCAAAAACCATGGTAAGATCCACCATCCTAAATTCCACTGGTTCTATAGAAAACATACTTATCAATAAATGGAGGGGCTTCACATTCCTAATGCCCAACTGATTACTTTTTCTACTAAAAAAACTACACACTGGATCTCCACATCTGAGAACGTGACTCTCATATGGAATTATTTGACAATAGAACTCATATAAAATAACTATTCAATGTCATTTATAGCACCATATGACCACAAAATTACAATGAAAATATCCCTATAGGACTAACGTGGCCCCATCATGTGTCCACACTATCAAAACACATCAAACAAGAGAGTTTGGTCTCCAAATGGCGTATTCAACACCAGGGGAATGAGAAGAATCTCAACATATTTCCACATAGCATGGGCTAGAGTGGTTGCAACAAAGGAGTGAAAATCTCTTGAATCAAACAAGGCATAAACTAGGGTGTAAGACAAGATGAGTATACCACAAACGATATTTGGACCCTCAAGTATTGCTATCTCCACTTCCTACTACTATCCACGACTATCCCCTCTATATTTCTATTGATAGATACCTCTAAAACCATGATCGGGTCAATGTACCAAAATACGAGGCACATCCTAATGATATACCCAACCCTCTCCATCTCCCCTTGGTGGAGAATAGGCCTAATGCCCTTATTATTGAAATGGTATCACTAGAAACTAATGATGAGGATGATGTTGAACCTAACCACCTCCACTAAACTGATCTTTGAGAACAACTAGGCACTGGTTATAGAGATTTCCATGAATCCCACAGGAAAAAAAACATTATCCTAAACCCATCAAGAAATTAATTAAAACCACTAGCCTCAGATGTCTAGAAAGGAAGATAGTTAGGTCAAGTCCTTGTTTTTTTGATATATTGAAGGCCCTAACACCTAAGAACTTCAACTAAAAACTCTTCTTTTAGAAGAACCTTGTTGGATCCTCTATCATGGTAAACCTTCTCATGAGTTCATGCTCTTGGTCACCTCCAAAATTATTCTAAACATTTAAATAAGTTGGAAACATAATGAATGTAATTACATACTAGATTAAAGGCTTTAGTGTCTCCTCATGAAATCTCACTTGAGAATCTCCACTAGGAAAACGGTACATGGAAAATGAAATAGTTTCATAAACCCGATCCCTAACTCATGCACTAAAATACTCCCCTAATAAAAGAGATAAGATCTTTCCATTTTAATCAATTCATCGTCGATGAAATAAACTCTTCTAGGAAATTTTCTTGAAATTTGACCCACAAAAAATCTTCCTCATTTCTAATCACTTATATACAACATCCATCACTAATGTGCAGCTCCACAAATATGAATACTTTCAAAGGGACCCAGTACTCCAACTGGCCTTATATAAAACTAAATACAATCTCAAGCTCCTCCATATAACTCTTTATCTCCACTTCAAAAACAGAACCCCCATACATTCCCAAATCATAATATTGAAATGATAAAGACATCTTCAACCACTGGTCATCCTCCCCAGTTGGAACAACCCTTCAGTGATCAACTGAGTCAGCCATCAAAAATTCCACTACCTAAACCACACATGGATGAAGACCATGAACCATAGAAAAAAGGAAGATAATGATTTCCTAATACCAGGTAGTATAAAACCCCATCAAGGTTTATTTAATTGATTTTAATTCTTTTTATACTTCACAAGACAACCCAATTCAAATTTGAACACAATTCATCATGATACATACACCTCTCCTCAGCCTCTACCCTACAAACAGGCCCACCTCACATATTCATTTAAAAATCTCAATTTATATGAACTAGATCAAATGGGGACTAAAATCCCATTTATGAGCCAGTCTCTATAGCTTATTTCACACACCATGAACAACTAGCATTATTTCCATACTAAACCTTATAATCCTTATAGTTCCTAACTCCAAAATCCATCCTATCTCTCAACCATAAACTCTAATACCTCTATTTCATGACCCCTCCCTCCAAAGATACCACAATGATTGATGATAAATATTGTCCCTAAAGTCCTACCTCTAGTAGGCCCCATGTTGGCGACTAGCTTCGAGGGAATAAAAATCTCACGTATGGTAGGCATTTTCTTATATAATTAACATAATTTTGGGAGATAAGATGAATCTATTGCAATAAAATCCATGAAATAATATAAAAAATTCAAAAATCATGCCACAATTAATGAATAACATGAGTAGATATAGATAAAATTATCTAAAGAAAATACCCAAAATAAAGACTAAAGAATCAATGAAAAATTTATCCAAAGTCTAGAGAATGTAATGTCCATAACTCTCTACATAGTGCTCGTTGATACCTAAAAAGCAGCTTATATATATAGGGTGAGGATACAAGTATACTCATTTGGAAAACAAAAGTCTCCTATAGACACATGAAAGGGAAATACTAATGCACCCATGAGAAAATACCAGATCCAAAAACACCTAAATATGAGAACTATCCAACCCAAATGTCACCAAGACAATATCACTAAAAAATGAAACCCAAGTATAATAACATAATATGAATCATATCGATAGAGGGGACCCACACCACTTTACCACCAATTTTACACTCTCACACACTAACATCGTACAACTGGGTGCTCCCATATCTTCTATATAACATGTCACAAGAAACCACCACACAACACGATCATATCGCATCTCACCTGAAAACACATCATCCATCACACCACATCCACCACCATAACTAGATTAGTTAGTTATCAAGAACATGAAGGAAATAGACCTCATTCCCCGCACCTACCAAGCATGAACCCCACCAAAAGGTTCCCCATAGCATGGTCACATCACATCTCACCACCCCACAGCATGGTCATATCACATCTCGACCACAAACACCTGGGTTATCACCTAGTGCACTATCTGACCTATGGCCATCATAACCGGTTCATATCTACTCACATGGAGGAGAGAGAAAGAAATAGAGGGTATCCATCTATCCATCCTAACCCCAAGATATTGAAAAAAAATCTTATATATATATATATATGAGTGTCGACACGCGTTGCTCGATGCGGGTGGAGTGCATATAGAAATAAAAATGAATATATGTACACACACACAAACACATATCCACATAGAAGCATAAAATATGGGTTGACAAGAAAAAGGATACCAACCAACTCACAACAGACCCCAATTTCTTTATCACCTCTAAATTCACAACACCACACAATCCACAAGACACATTTCACATTACCATTCCATTTCCATTTAAACATCCTGTTCGTTTCATATTTCAAAAACCTTTTAATTCGGTATTCATCTACCATTTCAACATTAATCCACACATCCCATTTAAATTCAATATTCATTAGGAATTTAAGTGCTGATAATGAGCACCAGTTATCAATGCTAAAAAATCTCTTAAAGGCTATATTTCATTAAAAATATTATATCATTGAAAATCATATACTAATATATAAATATATTTATATTGATAAAAATATTAAACATTTTATAAATAATATTTATATATGATTAAATATAAAATTTCACTTGATATATAATATATTTAGTATATAATATCTTATAAAATCATATATATATATATATATATAATTTTCATAAATATTATTTAATAAATATTAAATATGTGTTATAAATCTTATAAATTAATATTTTACATATTTATTGAAAAACACTTTATTAATTTAATTACAAATATTTAATAATAACTAAAAAACTACTAATTAAGACATTTTTACCAATTTCATTTTTTTAATTTAATATGTATACATATTCAAAATTAATTCAATTTAATAGAGATAAACAAACACAAATAATATAAATTTTTTAATACTATCATTTTATATTTTTATTTATCAATATCTTATATAGTATATTAATAATTATTATGTTTTATTCATTTTTTGTATTTATATTTAATATTATATATATATATATATATATTAAATTTATTAATTTATTTAAATAATTATTTCATTAATAATTTTTTTAATAATTTTTTTGATTTATTCATTTTTAATTTTTATTTGTTCAATAATTATTTAATTTTATTCATTTTTAATTTTTATTTATAATTATTTATTAAAATTTTGTAACGTCTCAGATCCAGAAGCCACTCAACGGGTACCCCGAACCGGGTTGGTCACATGACCTCAAGTGCATTTCCCCAAACCCCAGAGGCTGCCGACTAGCAGCGAGGGCCCTGGTCTAATAATGGGGAAACTATGCCCTCATTTGTCAAAGTGTAGCGTAGAGGAAAAGATAAATAACATACAACATCGGATGTAGTAAACAATATAAAACTGAAATGGACAACTGAAGAAAAAGTGAACCAGGAGTCATATATATAAAGATGCAGCATGTAACTAATTCTATGAAAGCCACCAGAACAAGATACACTACAATACGATACAATACAACTAAATGTACAAGGTACAACCAAACATAACAAAGTAGAGTAAACAGAATGCAACAGCATCACAAGCCTAAGCTCGGTCCCATGCTCTCCTACTCTTCTGCTACAATCATGTACCTATAAAGGGACCCTTTCCCCTATCGACACCTGCAACAATATAATCTGTTTGGGCCGAAGACATGACCCAAACAGGGTGTGAGAAATGAATCCCAGTAGGCACCCCCCAAAGGCCCGTGTCCAACTGTCTGTGAAAATAAGAAAAAGTTGTGTGAAAAAGTAAATGTAGTAAAATAGTACGTACTCAAAAGAAACTATCACTACCAATTTAATTTCCATTTTAATTTTTAATTATCACCTCTAAGATTGTGCTTTGTCTTGGAATGTACAACATCGAAAATCACCACAGTGAATATATAAAATAAACAGTGTCCTCAGAATTTCCAAACCTTACCCTCAGGTAATCATAATATTTCCTTTAGGCAACAAAACCATGACCTCAGGATAATCAGAATCACATATGCAAACGATTTCCCTCAGGCATAACGAATATTTCCCTCAGGCATACGAGATAATACCCTCAAGATAAGCAAACACTGCCATCCGGCTAAATAGAACACAACCCTCTGGCACAAGGAATCGAGCCGAGCCCAAAGCATAAACAAGAAATTTATATAAATTTTATCTCATGAAAATGCAATACATAGTATGATCATGGAATACCCTCAGGTATCATGGCCAAATGGAAAACATAAGAGCGCACCCCCAAGGTGGTCCTGGATCCAAGAAGTGATCCCAAACAGTAGATTAAACTTATGATTATATTATCTACACAATTATGGATATCTTTTCAGCAAAGGCCTCATCCATATGACACCCCATCCATGGCTGCATAGCACAATGGTATATAATTTCAACACAACAGTTGAAAGAAACATCAGACCTCCTACCTTTATCATCTCTGATCGGTATACGTGAACGACGCCTCCTGAATCATCCATGAATGATGTAGATCTGAGATAAAAAACTACACATTCAACCTCAAATAACTTCCCCTCAAGAAATAATTGGTAAAAATGGCTCAAGGATAAGGAAGATCTTACCCGCTCAGTTCCAACAAGATCGACGATGGAAGAATCTGATTCCCGATGTGTGGTCAAAGGCTCTCCCAAGATCCAGCCTCCTCTCCTCAGCTCCTCTGGAAGTATAAGCTTCCTCTATTCAAAGAGGAGGCTACTGCCCATTTTAAGGGAAAAAAAACAAACTACACGGTGTGTATAGCTTGTAATTTCATCATTTAAATGTTTCTCTAGTGACTAATTTTCCCCGTCGCACTATTCACTTGTTGACATGATTACACGTCGTGTATTTCTGAATACACGGCGTGTACTATCGCTCAGCTAGTGGATACTTCAACCACCTTACGGTTCACCGTCCGACTGATTATATGGCGTGTAAGTACCTAGTACACTGTATGTAGTCAGTTTTTACACCATTCATCGCCAACAGGACTACACGCCCTATGTATTCATCCCACATGGACAAAGTACACGACGTGTTGAAAAGTACATGGTGTGTACCCACACATTTTGTGATTTTTCCCCATTTCCCTTATTTTCTCAAAAAAACATAAGGGAAAAGGAAAAGAAGAAACCTATACCTCAAGAATAAGAACCAGGTTCTTACAAAATTCCTTACTTAAAGCAATTCATCCATGAATTTCCCTTCCAAGGGTGGTGAAGACACCACTATGAAAAATATCGGCCATTGAGCACGTACATCAGTCTCCCTCTCCCAGGTTTTGTCCTGCACTTGGCCATGCTTCCATAGCACCCATACGAGAGGAACTGGCTGGCCTTGGAGAACCTTCATTCTCCTATAAACAATACGAATCAGATTCTCCTCATAGGATGCATTGACTTGAAGCTCAACCTCTTTGGGCAGAAAAACGTGAGATGAGTATGAATGATAGTGGCATAGTTGAGATACATAGAAGACGTCGTGCATGGCCCAGTACCACTGTGGTGACTGCAACTGATAGGTAACCGACCCGACTCTCTCTAGAATTTCAAATATCCCCACATACCTCGGTGAAAGTTTACCCTGTCTCATGATCCGCCTGTGTCCCGGCTCTGATGAAACACGCAAGAAAACCTAATCCCCGACCATGTACTCCAAGGGTCATATGTGGTGATCAGCATAAGATTTCTAATGAGACTGTGCTGTAGCCATCCACTTCTAAATCAACTGGACCTGCTCAGAAGTCTCCTGCACGAGACGTGGTCCTAGTAAAGCTGCCTCACCTACCTCCATCCAGCATAAAGGTGATCAGTATGGCCTACCATATAAAGCCTCATAAGGTTCCATCTCAATAGTTTCCTGAAAAATATTATTGTAGGAAAACTCGACCAGGGGTATATGCTTCTCCCAAGAGCCCAGTCTAGGACGCATGTATGCAAAATTTCCTCTAGCTCCTGTATCATACACTCTAACTGGCCATCAGTTTGAGGGTGGTAAGCTGTTTTTAGAAGCACCTGTGTACCCAGTGCCCTCTGAAAACTTTTCCAGAAATGAGATGTAAAGAAAGTGTCCCTATCTGAAATCATAGAATGAGGGACCCCATGAAGGCATACTACCTCTCGGATATACAACTTTCTGAGCTCATCAACACCAAAGGTATCCTTGATTGGAAAAAAGTGAGATACCATTGTGAGTATGTCCAAAACAACCCACACAACATCATTTCCTCGAGGTGACCTCGGTAACATGGTCACGAAATCCATCGCGACATCATACCATTTCCACTCTATAATGGGTAACTGTTGTAACAGTCTAGATGGCCTCTGATGTTCCGCCTTCACCTGGTGACAGGTGGAACATCTTGCAACAAAACTAGCTACCTTCCATTTCATACCCGGACACCAAAAATGACATCTCAAGTCATGGTACATTTTGGTAACTCCGGGATGCACCGCCCAAGATGAAGAATGAAACTACCACATTAGCACCTCGCGTATATCCCCTGGAACCCACAATCATCCATGGACACACATTACCTCATCATTGCCTATCATCCATCCAGGAGGAGGGTCCTTACTTGCGACCGACTCCCATAGAACAAGGCCTTCTAAATCCGATAGTTGTCTCATCCTCAATCTATCCAAGAGGCTAGAAGCCATAGCTAAGGAAGAAAGATAGGTTTTCCCCAGACTATCGTACACCTCCAAATTCATCTCAGAGAATAAAGCCATATGATTCCACTCTCCACTGCCCTCACGAACTGCCTGTATCTGAGTCTTCCTGCTCAGTGCACCAGCAACTGTGTTACCTTTACTAGGTGTATATGAAAGCTCTAAATCGAAGGTGTGATGTTATTCAACCCACCTTCTCTGTCTCAAATTCAGTTCATGCTGGGTAAAGATATACTTGAGACTCAAGTGGTCCATAAACACCACAAAATTCTCTCCAAAGAGATAATGTCTCCAACATCGTAACATATGAACAACTATAGCCAACTCAAGATCATGTGTCGGGTAATTCCTCTCATGCGGCCTCAACTTCCGAGACCCATACACAACAACTCAATTGCCCTGCATCAACACTGCTCCAAGCCCAATACCTGATGCATCAGAATAAACTGTATAGCTCTTCCCTTGCTATGGAAGTATCAGGACTGGTGCTGATGTCAACCATCCATTCAGCTCCTGAAAGGCTGTCTCGTAAGCTTCTGACCAAATGAAATTTATACCCTTCTTAGTGAAACAAGTCAATGGTGCCGCTAAGTGGGAGAAGTCCTGTATAAAAGGATTTTAGTAACCAGCCTACCCCAAGAAACTCAATATCTCAAAAATATTCTTAGGTTTCTCCCAGGAAACTGCTACTATCACCTTCTATGGGTCCCCTGCAACTCCTGTCTCTGAGATAATATGACCCAGGAAGTGTATCTAGTCTATCCAGAAGTGGAACTTTGAGATAATAGAATATAGTTGATGCTCTCTTAGTGTACCCAGTACGATCTCAAAATGGGTGGCATGGTCGTTTCGAGTGTGAGAGTACACCAAGATATCGTCCACAAAGACTACCACAAAAGAATCAAGATAAGAATGAAACACATGATTCATCAGGGCCATGAAAACTGCTGGCGCGTTCGTGAGTTCGAACGACATAACCAAGTACTGATATAGAAAATATCTGCTTCGAACAGCTGTAAGAGGTATGTATGGTGGTCTAACACGTATCTGATGATATCCGGATCTCAAGTCAATCTTCGAGAACACTCATGCTCCCTAAAGTTGATAAAAAAGATCAACAATCCTCGGTAAGGGATATCAGTTCTTAACTGTCAGCGGGTTCAGTAGTCGATAATCCACACAACGTCTGAGGGTACCGTCTTCCTTCTTCGCAAAAAGGATCAAAAACCCCAAGGAGAAGTACTGGGTCAGATAAAACCCTTTGTCTGAAACTTCCCTAACTGCCTCTTGAGCTCCTGCAACTCAGGTGTAGCCATCCTATAAGGAGGAATGGACACCAATTCCGCTTCTGGAACAATCTTAGTAGAGAAATCCACCTCTCCCTTCGGTGGAAGACCTGAAAAGTCATCTGGGAAGACATCCCTGAAATGATCAACTACTGGAGGGAAATCCTTCTAAAAAGTACCCTAGTCATCTAGATATAAACTCGCAATCTGGGCTATCACTTCACCACTCCCATGATGCTCGGGTCCATCTCGGCTCGCCTGGACATCTCTTTCACCCTTGTATAGAATCTCTCCGCCCTCTGCTGACATGAAACTCTCCCTACGATGATAGAAAAATATAAAGGCTCGAAAGGGTACCAACGAGTCCATCCTGAGAATGACATCATAGCTCTTCATCTCCAATACATAGAGGTCCCATAGAAAGTGACATCCACCAACTTCTAGGGGGCACTCCTTCCACTGACGCACACCTACTGTTCTGGCCCCCAACAAAGTGTCTAGCGTCATGATATCAGAAGAAGAAGAAACACAGAGCCCAAGGCTCTCCAAAATGGGTACAGATATGAAGCTATGTGTATCACTAGTATCGAAAAGTACTAAATATAAAACAAAAGCTACTAGAATAGTACCTCTGACAGTGGAAGGTCCAGGATCCTACTTTGGTTGGGTCTGTTGCACTGCATATGCCTGCCCATTGCCACGACCCTATGACAAAGCCTGGAAATTCGGAGCTGACCCGCTCTGCTGCCTCTGAGATCCTGGTGTCTGGATACCATGACCACGACCACCATCTCTACCTGCACGCCCTGACGTACCCCAATTTCCCGACTGGTAAGAAGCTGCTGGTCCTGCTCCCACATGCGGAGTCTACACAGAACCCATCTCACTAGACATTGGTAGAAACGCCCTGAAAAAGTGCTGCAGATGACCCATCATGCTACAAGATCGGTACTCCAGTGGGTCTTGGAGACACTGAGGTCGCTTGTGCCCCTCTCTACCACACTGGTAGCAAATGACCTGGCCACATGAGGAAATCATCTGGCTAGTACTTCCACCATGATAGAAATCCATATGTTTCTTCCTCTTACTGGTAGAAATTGTAGCAGAAACTGGTGTTTAACCGCCTTTTCCCATACCACCATCTTCTCGCAGGTTCTGCTCTGTAATCAATGCCTGGTTCATAATAGCATGCACAATAGGAAACCTGAAAACGTTCACCTGCACTCGGATGTCATATCAAAGACCATCCTAAAATATTCTAGCCCCAAATGCCTCATCACCCACCAGAACAAGTGCAAAACACTGAAGCTCGGTGAAGCGAGTAGAATAATCCATCACTGACATGGTTCCCTACTGCAGATTCACGAACTCTCGATCTCGATCTGACCGCAAATTCTCCGGGAAGAAGAAGTCATAGAAGGCTACCTGAAAATATTCCCACGCCATGTCTCGGTGATGGTCAGACTAGGTGGTAACATCCCACCACCTATTGGTGGAATCACACAGCATGTATGTAGAGGGCTTGACCCTCCTCCCTGAAGGCATCTCTAGATGCTGAAATATTGTTTGCATCAAATCCAGCCATGACTCCGTAGCCTATAGTCCTCCATCCCCTGAAAATGTAGGTGAATGATGTTGCTGGAAGGTACGTGTCAACTATTCCATAGATGTGGCAGCATGCGGTGCTCCTTGGAAGGTCTGCATGAACCACATGAAGCCTTCATGGAACAACGCCTTCACGCCTATGTCTGGTATGATGGCGGGCGCCACATCTGGCACTACTGGAGGATCCACTGGTAGCCCATGGCCTACAATTTCAGAAGTATAATTATTGCCTCTTCCTTGGAGAACAACCGGTTGTCATCTCGATGGCAGGAATCTACAACATCAAACACATTCCTTAGATCAAGATTATCAAATACCGAAAACAAGGAGGCCAAGAAGGTAACAGGAGAAGAAAATCATTCAAGATTTATAAAAATTGACTACATGGCATGTTCTCACAGGCCGTCCACAAGGGCGTGTACTCTAGCTAAAAATGGTTGTGTAACACCCTAAACACATTGCATGTCTTCTAAATACACAGTGTGTACTTGAATCCTTATTCCCTACTTGAGTCCTTCTACACAGATAAGCCACACGACTCTCCTAAAACAAAACTACACAGTGTGTCCCATAGGCACACAATGTGTACCTTGAAAGATAACACCGACCCGTGTTGTTAGTGACACAGACATGTACCTGTGTCAGACTACACGACGTGTTCAAGGTCGACACGACGTGTATGTCATAAGGTTCCGTCGTCTGTGTTGTTAGTTACACGGGCAGATACCTGGTCGACACTACACGACGTGTACAACCTGTACACAGCGTGTTCCCCCCCAAAACTTCCCTATCTCGTGTCTCTACCCACATGACCTATGACATGGTAAGAGACTACACGACGTGTACTTAGGGTACACAACGTGTACTTAAAATTTTTCCCTTTCTTCCTGAACAGAAGAACACACGACGTGAACTACACGGTGTGTTTCATGGGTTTTCCAGACTATATTCATCAAAAACTACTCCAGAACATGATGAAACGTTGAAACAAACACCTACATGCCAAATTCTTATCTGTGAGGGCCCATACTCTCCACGAATCCAATCTTGGCATCCTATACATATGATAACAAAGTAAAATCATCAATGATCCACCAAATTCTGGTAATTGAGGGCCCATACTCCCCAAAAACCAAAGTTTGGTGCTCATTATATCAACAAACTCATACAACAATACCCTATCAAATAACAGGTATTTATCAAAGAAGCTATCACAACAACATGATTTTCTAGCACAACAATATTACAACAACATGAAATTACTAATGCACCTACATGAAATGGAAACTATGAATGGAATGTTATGTCTAGCATGTTCCTAAATAATGCATGAGATGGAATACCCTCATATAATCAGGTTGAAACTAAATAGAACTCATGAAAAAAATATAAATAGCACATTACAAGTGCGTCACCATACGGTGAAAATCAAGTCAACTGTAAAATTATCAAAATCAGAAAAATCACAATAAATGAGGTAGATTGGATTTTCCCTGTAAATGGGTTAGATACTCCCAAGAATAGCTTATTACCAACTACAATGTCTGTCCTATCCCTGACTAAGGCTCCAAATAGTATGTCATGAAAAGAAACCTCTTGATACCACTTTGTAACGTCCCAGATCTAGTAGCCACTCAACAGGTGCCCCGAACCTGGTTGGTCACATGACCTCAAGCGCATTTCCCCAAACACCAGAAGCTACCGACTAGCAGAGAGGGACCGGGTCTGATAGTGTGGAAACTATGACCTAATTTTTCAATGTGTAGCACATTGGAAAAGATAAATAACATACAATAGCGGAAGTAGTAAAAAATATAAAACTGAAATAGACAACTGAAGTAAAAGTGAAATACCAGTCATATATATAAAGATGCAGCATATCACTAATTCTATGAAAGCAGCTAGAATAAGATACACTGCAATATGATACAATACAACTCAATGTACAAGGTACAACCAAACATAACAAAGTAGAGTAAACAGAATGCAGCAGCATCACAAGCCTAATCTCGATCCCATGATCTCATACTACTCTGATACAATCATGTACCTGTAAAGAGACCCTTGAGCCTGTCAACACCTACAACAATATAGTCTATTTGGGCCAAAGACATGACCCAAACACGGTGTGAGAAATGAATCCCAGTAGGCACCCACCAAACACATGTTCCCAACTGTCAGTGAAAATATGCAACAACAGTGTGCAAAAGAAAATGCGGTAAACTTGTAATTACTCAAAAGTAACTATCACTACTAGTTTCATTGACATTTTAATTATTACTTATCACCTCCATGCTTGTGCTTCGTCTTGGCAGGTACAAAATTGAGAATCACCACAGTGAATATACAAAATAAATAGTGTCCTCAGACATCCCAAACCGTAACCTCAGGTAATCAAAATCTTGCCCTTAGGCTAACAGAACCATGCCCTAGGGGTAATCAAAATCATGCCCTAAGGCGATTTCCCTTAGGCATAACGAATATTTCCCTCAGGCATATGAGATAATACCCTCTGGCTAAACAAACACTACCTTCAGGATAAATAGAACACTACCCTCAGGTGCAAGGAACCAGGATGATCTCAATGTATAAACAAGTAATTTATATAAATTTTCTCTCCAGAAAATGCAATACATAGTAAGATCAAGGAATACCCTTGGGTATCGTGCCTAAACGACTAAACAGAGGAAAGCACCCCCGGGGTGGTCCTATATCCAAGGAGTGATCCCAAACAATAGATTAAACTTATCATTAGATTATCTACACAATACAAGATATCTTTTCCGCAAAGGCCTAAGCTATACGACACCCCAACAAAGGGCACCTAGCACAACAATACATAATTTCAACACAACAGTTGAAAGGAACATCAGAACACCTACCTAGATTGTCTCTGATCGGTATACATGAACGACGCCTCCCAAATCATCCAAGAAAGATGTAGATCTGAGATAAACAACTACACGTTCAACCTCATATAACTTCCCCTCGGGAAAGAATTCGTAAAAATGACTCAAGGAGAAGGAAGCTCTTACCCACACGATTCAAACCAAATCGACGATGGAAGAATCCAATTCCCAGTGTGCGGTCAGAGGCCCTCCCAATATTCAGCCTCCTCTTCTGAGCTCCTCCAGCGTTCTAAGATTCCTCTATTCAAAGAGGAGGATACTTCTCATTTTATGTGAAAAAAACAAACTACACGACGTGTACTCTCAAGTACATGACGTGTACTTTCATCATTTAGTTGTTCCTCTAGAGGCTAATTTTCACCACCGCACTGTTCACTAGCCGACATGAGTACACAACATGTATTTCTAAATACACGGCATGTATAGTCGCTCAGCTGGCGGCTACTTCCACCGCCATAATGTTCACCAGCCGACTGATTACATAGCGTGTAAATACCCAGTACACGACATGTAGTCAGTTTTTACACCCTTCATCGTCGATAGGCCTACATGCCCTGTGAACTCATCCCACACTGCCAAAGTACATGACGTGTGGATAAGTACAGGCCGTGTACCCAAAAAATTTGGGATTTTCCCCCATTTTGCTTATTTTCTCAAAAACACTTAAGGGAAAATGAAAAGATGAAACCCATACCTAAAGAATAAGAACCAGATTCTTACACATTTAATTTTTCTAATATAGTTGTAATTTACATATATTTAATAAATATTTATTTTCATTTAAACATATATTTATTTTTATATTAAAAAATATTATATAATTAATCTATTATTATTTTTGTATTATTTTTTCAATATATTAAATTTTTAATTAAATTTCACTCATTTTTAACATACGTTCATATAATTTTATTTATTCATTAATAATATTATGTTTTTTTAAAATTTTTATGATTTATATATTTAAAATATCTATTTGTCTAATATTTTTTTAATTTATTCATTTTAATGTCTTTTATGGATAATTATTCATTAATATATTTAATTTTTTTAATATAGAAATATCTTCACATATATATATAAATATATATATTAGTTCATAAAAATATAAATTATATAATATAATATATGCATATTTATATTTGATAAGCCATATATTTTTTAAAAAATGGATTATAATTAAAAATTAATATTAATTAGAAATATTGACTAATGGTATCGAGTAATGGACATTAAATTAAATTTTGTTTTTTTAAATATAGAATACATCAGATGTGTTCAATTAATTCCAAACATACAAATACATAATTGATGAATTTTTATATAGAACAAAAACATACATAATATTTCTATAATTTATTAAATTTTACATTTCAAATTAAGGGTCAAAAGACTATACTTTAATGAATCTCTTCAGATGATGTGATTTTTATATATTAAGGGAAAATTAGTTTTACAAAAATTAAATATAAAACCTAATGGTACACATTTGGAAATAGAATCAAATTTTTTATGGGGAAAATTTGAATATAAAATTCATTTTCCCAAAGAAAAGTAAACTCAATTCTTAATACTAGAATTCATGTCTCCACGGCTTCCACGTATAACTATATCTTATTTCCTAAATATATGTGAATATCACTATCCACTGGTTTCCTTAGGTTTTTCATAACCTTCAATCCATTCACAAAATGGATTGTAGAACTATAATCAATCCACCATGTGTTATAAATTGGATCGATTAAATTTGATTCATAAAAAAATTGTGAGATAGAAATACATTTTCAAGTAAATTATAAATTTTATTATAACTTTTGTTTATGTGTTATTATCCATTACTGAAGAAACAAATGAGTTACTTATTAACATTATTTTGAGGTAGAAAATTCTCTTTATTGTTCCTATTAGATTGAAATTTTTTATCCTTTCGTTTCTAATGAATTATCAGAATATTGGTTTCTCCCATTGATACCATAATTCTTTCCTCCTCTTGAACACATGTTGTCATTAATTCATCAACTGGCCATTTATATTTATGTCTGTTATAGAATATTACAAATGGCCCATAATAATGTAGTTGAGTGTTGAAAAAATAATACACGAGAAATGGTCATATGTTAAAGTGGTAGTGGCACGTGAGTCCATCACTGAGGTTCTGAGTTTAAATTCTCTTATCTATGATTTTAGTTAACTCTAACAAAATTGTGGCTTTTATCAACATTTTATTAAATTTATCAATTAATTGATTGGAATTTTTAGTATAGTGTTTGATAAATCTACTCATAATTTTTTTTTAAAAACATAGAAAAATAAATTATCAAATACACCTGTCACTCTCATATTCTCATGGAAATATGAGTCCCTATAGCCTTCAACAAAACAAATTCCTTCCATTAAAGTAATATGGGGTTGGGGGAAAGTGACATGTTGTAGCCCCAACCATAAGGTTGAAGTTTAGAATAATTTTGGCAGCCAACATACCCAAAATAAGAAATTTATTCCTTAAAAACAACCAACTTCCCCATGCAGGACACGTTACAAGTGTATGAATGTGTGTGGGGTGGGATCTCTATTCCCTACACAATCAATGATCACTGGGTAAAAATATCAGCCTCCCCACTCACTGTCGATTAGTTTCCTTAGGTTTTTCATACCCTACAAGGTATTCACAATATTGATTATAGAGCTTTAATAAATCCATTATGTTTTAGAACTATTATTAATAATATTTGATTAATAATAAACCAATGATATTGAAATACATTTTTTCAATAAAATTATGAAGTTTAGGATACATCTTATTTAATGTCCTTTTTCTTTGCATAAGAAACAAACAGTAGTGAAAAAATAGGATTTAACATCATTTTTTTCATTTTTGACATCAGTTTTTAATTAATGTCTATAAAGGAGATGTAAAAAAATAAGCTTTTAGGTGTTAGTTTTTCAAAAACCAATGTCGAAAATGATTCTGGGATTATTTTTCAGCACTGGTTTTACAAATAAACTAACACAGAAAATCGATTTTCAGTATTGGTATCTATAAAGACCGACCCTAAAAATTGAGCTCAGTCTTGTTTTCTTTATTGGTTTTTTTAGAAACTGACAAGAAAAAACTACATTCGGGTCATTTTTTGACGTTAATTTCTCTTATAAACCGATATAGAAAATATGGTATTTTTTAAAATGTTTTGGCGTCGATTTTTATAAAAACTGAGGCCGAAATTTAAACTTTTTTTTGAAAATTCAAAATCTTACACTTCCAAAATAAGTAAAATCCCGGTAATAAAAGCACAATATACAAAAATCAAACAACATTTACCACTTTCTAAAAATTTAAAAAAATTGAATTAATTTCTACAATTAATATAAAACAATTTATTTTTTTATATTATAAAGAAAAATTAAAACACACATACCTAAAATTTACAACATGTCCATTTTTTGTTATTTTTGATGCCTTTATTTGATATCATTATGTTCAAATACCTATTATAAAAATGGAATTAAATTTTTGAAAACTTTTTATTTGGAAAATTTAATATTACTCATAAAAATTATAATATACATACATGAAATCGTAATCAGACATAACAAATAGTTCACAAACAAAGATTCAAGATGGTTAAGTTCAGGTTTGGTTTCAGACTAGTTATCATTGAATTTCTATAATAACATTAAATGATATGTGATTAAAAAATAGAATACTATGATAGAAAATATAAAAAAATTAATATAATTAACCTTATCAAATTCAGTAGTTACCCCGGTTGTGATTATCCCATACATGAATCGTAGAACATAATAACCGAATTCAACATGTTCTTGTTGATGATGACACTACAGTTATAAAACATTAACTTGATAATAAAAACCAATATATATACTGATATATCAAAAAATCATAATAATATCTAATATAAAAAATAATTACCTTTACTTCCACATATTGGATTAAATTGTTTTTCTTTATCGACATGTGTTCTTCGTTAAAATTTTTCCATGAAATATATGTCATATATTTTAACTAACAATACATGTATAAAAATTGATAACTAAACATAATGAGCTTCTGAAAAAAATATAGGTCTAATGAGGTGGAAAATATTTTACGAACACTGCCTGATAAGGAGAAAACCCAATATAAGGTTCATTCACTTAGAAAAAATACTCATAACATTCAATGCCCCATAAAATAAAAATAGTTAACTATTAATGACATTATACAGATTATTAGTTTATAATTATGTTTCTATTATTACTTTTCAAGTAATGGAAAAAACCAACACCCAATCTCCATATGAGATAAACTCTCACAAATAAATGAAACTCTATTTGGATTCTTCACATGTTGCAATTCATGGAAATGTTTTATGTATCAATAAAACAATAAATTCCTGTGACTTCATTTTTTATATGAAACATATATAGATACATAATTTAATAATGAAATATAGTTAGTTAGTTTAAACAATCTATTATTAAAGAAATAAAAATTCAAACGTTAATTTACTTACATGGAAAACTACTGCATCAAATTCAGTCCATGCTCTTCAAAATCAATTACATGCATGATACTTTCATTGATTAATCTAAATGGATAATCACTTCCACATATATCTGACATCATTCGAAACTCTTAGATATTCTTCAAGGTAGAAGAAGCCTGAGATAATCTTTTTATCCCATAATAAATATCATAAGTATCTATAGCTGATTGTTTCAGGATGTTTTCTTTCATTTTGGAAATTTTTATTACTTTAAGATAATCCTATAAAGTTAAATTTCAGGAAACATTATAATTAATTTTCAATCATATGTAATTAATATTATAGAAATACATACCTCATATGAAATTTAAAGAAGATGACCAGTAATACAAAGTAGAAAATGACCCAAACAATCCCCTACTATAGTAATCTACATAGTAGGAAATGGAAGTAGAGAATTAGGATCAATAATATCAAGTACTAATAATATTACCTAGACCATATTCATGGGATGGTGATGTACAAAATCCACCAAACAATGCACAATTCCTAAAACAACAATATGTATAAGAGAATCTCTAGAAAACAACTCACATTATACAGTTTGGTTTGAGCATGGAGGTGAAGGATCGATGTAAGTAGGTTGGGTAGGGTAGTCTGCCGTGGATGGCTGTAGAGGTAGTAGAACTAGTAGATAAGGATGGGAAGACCGAAAAGGCTATACAAACTATGACTATCTTTTCAAGTGTTCTAACAAATCCTGTTGCAGGACTGCTTGAATTTGATCAAATATATATTGTTTCATATATTTCATCATGGATTTTAAGGATTCTATTTCATTGTATCCTGATTTCTTAATCTGTCTAGAATTAGTCTTAATACTAACACCTACTTGACATCCTCTTATACGGCTAGGGTGTTTTTCCTTTCCTAAAATAGTGGCTAGTTTGTCCATCCTACCCTTAGTGATAAAAAGATCCTTATGTATCTTACTCCAATGATCATCCGAAAAAAACAGTTATATTAGTGTTTATAATTTATAAAATAGGAAAATTCATGATAAATAAATAAAATTTATTTATAATTTTACCATCTACATCCTTCGCTTTCTCTATAAGACAATTTTCATTTCTTCTTCTTCTTTCTCTTTTACATTTTTCATGGCGAGTGGGGGATATGGATGACCGAATCGGACCTTATCAGAACCACTAGTGGAGTGATCTATTAGCACTTTAATCTTTTCCTTACTCATTTTTTTTGCTCCAAAATATGTTACCCACCATGTGATAAATTATGAGGGTATAAATTCTGCATTTGGATGTCTTGATGGGCTTTCTTAGAGGATTATTATAAAAAAAGTAAACTAATAAGTATATAGGTAAATATATATAAAATTTTACAATTTAATATAATTAATATATTATAAAGGCTTCTTCATGCTAGCTGGAAAATAATTTCTTCTACATATTTGCATCTATAAAATGATACTTGAGGCATGGGTTTTCATTTTGTATTCTTCCAAAAACATAATTTTTTGTCAAATTCATTTTTAAATATCTATATCTTACTTCCACCAAAGCAATACATATTTTTTAATTCATTTTTTTCTTCAAAAATTAATGTCATCTGTAATTGAATAAAATAAAAAAAATTCATTTAAAAATTATCAAATTCAAAAATAAAAAAAATGTTGATATTAGATCATTATGGCCTCCCAAAGCTGATATTTCACAAGATTATCGACAAACTTATACTTAATATATAATATCCTAATCCTGAAATGAATCTTCATGGAGATTTAGATGATAAATTGGGATGAATTTGGTTCAATTTCATTATTATTATCCTCAAAAGTAATATGCAATCGCTCATCTCTATGATAAAGTGAATGTTTTGGTAAACATGTAATTCCACATTTACCAGCTCGAGAACTCAATTTCATAATAGTAAAAGAAGAATACTCCACCACTGATGTCTCATTAGTAGTCCTGCAATTATTTATTATAAATTAAAAGTTTGTTTTCATTATATAATTATATTAATAAATATTTAATAATATGGAAAAATAAAAAACCCTTAGTACATGATCATCTATCTCTGTCTCAGTATTCATCATTGAAACAACCAATTCAAATGAAATTTTTGCAGAACTTCATATTATTATCCAATTGAATAATTAGAAAATAGGAAAACTGAAATATCTAAGTAAAAAAATACAAACATGGTTCAGTTAATGGAAAAAATAATAATGTTCCGATTCTTAAAAAAATATAAGGTGAACTATTAAATATATACATTACATCTAAAATTAAAAAAACATTTAGAAAATTAAAAATTTAATATTTATTAAATAATACTATTTTTACACATGTAAATTTTAAAAAATATAAAAAATATAAATAATTACCAGATTAATTAGGCGAGTAATTTAGTGTTTTCCAATATCCCTTCACCATGATCATTTCATACTGCATGTACTATGTCTGCATTAGAATCATTATTTTTTGAAAATCATGTAATAGATGAAGAAGCATCTTATAAATCAATAACATCATCCTCATCATCATCCTCATAATCCAAATGAATTGTTTTTTCCCTGAAAAATGATGGACCGCTAATCATTTGATGGATAAATGGCATAAAATATTTGTTTTTCGTGTCTATCCATGATAAATGGTTCCTCATTGCAACTAATTTTTATTTCCAACTAACCAGTTTAAACCTATATTCATCATGATTCACACTAATATTACTTAAAACCCAATTACAATTAAACAAAGTGACTAGAAATTTAATATAATCAATTTTCAATATGTCTTCAAGAACTCAACAATATGACATTGATGCATAAATATCCTTTTTATCTTTAGCACTAAAAAAATGCAGTACTTCAGCGAAGACCATTAAAATACTATTCTGAACAATACAATTTTCATATAGTTCTTTTTGTGAAAAATGTTTATCCATTAATATCAAAACAAGACCATGTGATCACATTAAGATATGGTCCCCCTGTCAACCACTTCAATTTTTCTAATGAATATGTATCTATGGAGAATTTCTCTTTAAACCATGAAACACATGTCTTTTTATTCTCAATCATCAACCACCTTTCATTTATTTTCTGATATTGTATCTTTAATTCATTAATATGTAATGATATATATGATTGAACCTCATATGTGTTGTTCAAAATTTATAAATGTTCCTGCATCAATTCCTTACATGAAATTAACTTAACCTCTAATCCTTTAATCCCTCTACCTTCACTATCAACTATCATATTTTGATATATTGGGAGACCAATACAAGATAACTAATACAAATAATCAGTACAAAACTCAATCAACTCTTCTAATACATATTTTTGAACAATAGAAGCCTCTGGTTGGAATTTATTTTTAATACATCCCTTCAAAATTTTCATATATCTTTCAAACAGATGCATTGTAAATAAACAATCCCATATATTCTTATCTCACTCACCAAATGAATTAGCTAGTGAAACATTATATCAAAAAATGTAGGTGGGAAATAATTTCTAGTTCACAGATAATATTATATGATTCTTTCTCTATCACATAAAAAATTTGGATTAACTAATTTTCGAAAAATGGATTTGAATAAATTATGCAAACTGATGATAGTCTTTTAGACAACTATTGGAAATATACCATGAAGTGTGACTGGTATAAGTTGTTTCATCAATACATGAAAATCCTGAGATTTCAAATATATTAATTTATAATCCTTCAATTAAACAAGATTATTCACATTTGATGAATAACCACTGGTTACTTTAATACCATGAACACACAGGCCAAAATTCATCTTTTCAATCTTTCTTAATGTGTGACAAGCCGGAGGTAAATATGTTCTATTTCCTTTCATAATTGTAGCTAAATCAAAACGTATTACCATTGATATAAAGTCCAATCTAGAATGAAATCCATATTTTGTATTTTCTTTTATGTTTAACAATGATCCAATCAAACATTCACACATGTTTTTCTCTACATGGTTAACATCAATGTTATGGTTTGTCTCTAAAATTCTCCAGGAAGGTAGTTTAAAAAATAAACAGTTTCTTCAAGATATTTATTTGATGAATAAAACTTATTTTCTTTCCAAATTTAAAATCAATATTTTTCACCCTATTGTAATATTCTTAAACTGAAAATGGTCAAGGGTGGAAGTTGTATTCTTGAAAACCGTCAAAATCTATTTTAATCTATGATAAGGATGTTCAATTCACAAATATATTTAATGTACCATGTACACTGTCTTTCTTATATTATGAAATTAATAATATAAAGTCTATTTTTCACAATTTAGATATTATTTATAACCCTTAACACTTTATCCAAATATGTTTCTATATGAAGGAAAGGCATTTATAGTGAAAATTATCATAGTACATAAAAGAAAATACTCTTTCTTGAATGCATGTAAAATATTAACACATGTCTCACAAAATAGCTTCAAATCATCAATCAATGGTCAAAGATACACATCAATATCATTTCCTAGATATTTCCTTCTAGAAATCATCAATCTCATCATAACATATTTTTCATTCATACATAGATGTGGGGACAGGTTGTAAACTACCCTCAAAACATTCAATGAACTATGTTGGCTACAAAGGCTCCGATATATATTCATTCCATCATCACACAATCCCATTTCGGGATTTCTAGCATCACTTCCAAAATCACAAAATTATTTTTCAAATCTCTTCTACTATGGTGAATCAGTAGGGTAATGTAAGTTACCATCATAGTTATACTCATTTTAATTACATATTAACCTTTTTGAGTAAATTGAATTTGGAAATAGACGCATCAAATGATGTATTATTGGAATGTACCAAATTTATTTAGAAAGAGCATTGAATTTCGTACCTAAGAATGAATCACAGTTGAACTATTAAAATTGTATGAAAAAATTATTGGATAATATCATTAGAAAGTCAAAATTGATTTTTCACGAGGATAGATAACAGTACCTATGAATGAATCTGAGTTGACTTTATTATCAATATTATAGTGTGATGTCCCACATATAGGAAAATACGATAAATATTCATATTATTTCATATACAATACAAAATTGTTGTGGTAATAATATATCTTTTTATACCCAAATCCCATTGGGCATAATATTTTATTTTCCTCATATTAGAATCTGAAATCCCATTTCCTTCTGGAAGTAACTCTTTTAAAAGCTCAAGTAATATAGAGAAACTTTTATCACTCCACCATTTTCTTTCATTCCAATTAACTAATCTTAAAACTGCTAATAACACTGTATATTTACTACAACTAGAGACTTCTGGTTTCTTAGAATATCTATACAATCATTCAATAGTTTTTGTTTTCTGATGGTTTCAAAAACTAAATCATGCATTAATTATTCAATATGATCCTATGCCTCATTGCACATGAGGTATATTTTATTAATGAATAATAATAGAATATATCATTGTTCAGTACATAATATCATCATGACGATTTGATAATTTCAACAAATAATTTTTTTCCTAAATAAAAAATATTTACAAAAAAAAATTATAAATCACAAGAAACTACTAACATATATTTGAAAAAACTCAAAAATATAATTAAATGATAAATAATTTATCTTCAAAATTTAAAAAAAAAACTTACAAAATTTAAAGTTCAACAAAGAAAATGGATCTTTAATACACCATTTTCTCCCTTGAATGCATTAGAAGAATAAACACTACACGATCTATAGAAAAATGATTCTAAAAATGAACAATATAGACGAATAAAAAAATAAAATCAAACCACCATTGAATTTCGGACAGAAATAGATTTCTGAGGAAAAAATTATTTGGGGATGATTAAACAATGGTAGAGGATGAAGAATGGAGACCTTTGGTCTTAAAAATCATAGAAAATCAATAAAAATGTATGTTAGGGATCACCATATTAACTTCAGAGTTGTCAAGAGTTGAGAGGGAGTCATCGCGAGTCAGGAGAGAAGTTTTTTAGAAAAACAAATGAGGGTTTCCCAATCCAGAATAAATTTAAAACATTTATGGAATCAGTTATTCTGAAAAACTGACAATGAAGAGTCCAAAAAAATTGCATCAGTTTTCACAAAAACCGATGCTTTTATTTATTTATGGCATCGATATTTAAAAGGGACAATTCCATAAAGATATTTTTAATCGGTTTCTAGCGTCAGTTTTACATAAAACCCACACCAAAACCATATATATATTTTTTCCCTGGTAATTTTTAAAAACTCATGCCTAAAACCTCTTGTACATACTTTTTTCATTGGTTTATAAAAATATGACATCATTTGTATGAAGTTCATTCCCCTATTTACACTTTTGAAATAAGTTCCTTCTTAATATTAATTTGAGGTAGAAATTTACCTTTTATCTTTTTATTGGATGAAAATTTATGATCATTTTGTTTTTTGTGCATTGTTAGCATATTTTTTTCTCTCATTTCTACCATAAGTATTTCCACCTATTGAACACATGTAGTCATTAATTCATTAACTGTCCATTTATATTTATGTGTGTTGTAATAGATTATAAATGGACATATTGATTTAGGGAAGTGTTTATAAAATAAGACACTATAAATGTACTAGATATATCAACCTTAGGATTCATAATATGAGCTGCAATATCAATCAAAATCAATTAGGGTTTTCTAAAATTTCCTAAGGTTTTCCACAAATGAGGGGGAGATGGTCGAATAAAGGATAATAGGTTGTATAAAATAATTAAAAATCTAGAATTCACCCCATTCACATCATTAATTCTAGTTTCATGATATGTATTCCATGGGGGCCATTGTTTATAATCCACGAGCCCCTTAGAGGTTGTGAAACCCCCATATTTCCTACATTCATTAAATTTTACACCGCCTCAGCTCAATTAAATACACATCATAAATTATACTTTCATGATGTGAATATATTTCATGGAACCCCCCTTAGATAGAATATAAGTCATGAAATTGGCCAACATCATAATATGTGAACCACAAACTCACAATGTGAATCTAGTTCGCATCATGAACCAAATATCATGGTACTCCACCCACTCTAATTCCACCAAACACTCTGAAACCTCCTCAAGCCTCCTCTGAACACTCTATAACCACCAAAATAGACTAAGAAATAGTTCAGTAAGGAAAAAAGTATTACATAAGATACCTATCAAATGATTCTTAACCTCAAGAATCAAAACCAAGTCTAACGAAAAGAATGGATTCCTAACAATAACCCCTCAAGATACATATCATGATCATTGTTACCCCTCAAATGTCACTACCAACCAAACTCACAAAAAACCCCCGAAACAACTCACAAAACCAACTCATGACACAACCATTGGAAAACCACCTCAACCTACACACATCCCATAAAAACAACCACTAAAACCAAAAAACAACACTACCTCGTTCTCACAAATTAGGAAATCTCATCTTCCATGTAAATATACTATCATCTTTAGGAAACACCGACTCTCCCAAACATTTTCAATAGCATCAAAGTATTTGGTTTCTTGATTATGAATTCGATCCTCCCTTTTTCATATTCCAGAATCATTATCACACATCACATATCAAGGAATGTATATAATTAGATAAAACAAAAAGGTCCAAACATTTTATAATAAAACAAAATAGAGTAAGAAAAAATAAAAACAACTTTGGTTATTAGGAATGAATATGCATATTTTACTCCCAATTAATCTCCTCCATGGCACCATGCTTCCACAACACATGAACCATATGAATGATCTGCCCTTGAAGAACCTTCTACCAGTGATCCTGGCCCTACACTGACCAGTCTGTGAAAGTCAGGTCACCCTTAATATCTAGCTCTCCCTAGTAAATTACATGGGAGTAATTATGAAGATATTAATAAAGATGAGAGATGTGGAATATGGTATGGATGTGGAATAGGTGTAGAGAAAGTGAAAACTAATAATCTACCTAATAAACATTTCCCAACACCTTGAAAGATCTAACAAACTAGGGTGATAGATTACTCAGCCTTCCTAACCTCCACTACCCACATTGATGGAAAACCATAAATAACACATAGTCTCCAACCATAAGATTTGAATCATACTCTTATGATTGAAATTAGACTTCTATATTTTTTAATCAACTTTCATCATCTCATGAACGTTCTAATACTTATCAGACATGCTCTACACCACAATTGGACTATTAATATATGACTCTCTAACCTCAATCTAGAAAAACGGAAAATGAAACAACCACCCATATAAAACCATAAATTGATCTATGTTAATGGATGAGTGATAGATGATATTATAAGTAAATAAAACTAAGGGAAAGTGAATTTATTATGATCCACCATAGTCTAAGATGAATTCCATCACTATATACTATCCCATCTATATTTTCATCTCTACCTATTTGTATGGATATTGGTGGAAAGTAGTGATAAGGAATAAATGAGTGCCAGAAGTGTGATATAATCCCTTCAAACCCATGAAATACAACTTCTATCATGATCTGAGACAATGAACCCCAGGACTACATGAAACTACACCACATCATCCACAAACCATCTCACAAAAACATCTATAGTACTTAACTCATGAATCATTAGAATGTGAGATGATTTCGTCATCCTGTCTACTTCCAACCAAAACGTATCACGTTATACTTGAGCTCTGGGTTACCCTGTGATGAAATTAATTGATATTTCATCTGACTTCGGTTCATGAAATCCAAAGGATTCTTAGAAATTCTGAGAATATGATGCTAATACTTTACCTACTAGAGAACAAAACACCATTCCACAAACTCTCCAAACTCCCATTTCAACTTATGCTACCAGAAATGAATCTTCATGCTATGTTACATCTTAGATACCGTCAGGTGTTCTACCAAAGGTGAGCTATGATACTCATGAAGGACTCCCTCATGCATCTCTACCGAAACACATATCCTCCCCTAAAACATCATCTGCTTCCAACCATCCTCTAACCCCACTGTTGGATCACCTCTATAGCTAACCAGATTGTGTATTACATCTACCTTTGAGTATCCCCATTAATACTCCTCCACCTACTGTATCAGATAATAATTCATCATCATCTAAAATAAGAATCTTCCACTATCAACCACCCTTGTATCCATGTGCAGGGCTGCCAAATCCTCCATCGCTCTCCAAGAATCTCTGTACTCTTGAACAAAATTCCTTTATGAATTCTTTATAACGAATCATCCAAAAAATTACCCTTTATCAATGTGTATGAAATATCAAAATCATAATAATTAAGAAAACACATCCTTCTCAATTTCTATTTATTCAGATCGTGATGAGAAAAGATTTACCTCAAGCTCTTATGATCAGTGAAGACTATAAAGTTATCCCAAATGAGGTAATATCCCCACAACTTCCATGAAAACACAACTTTTGATAACTCTAGATCATGGGTGGAATATATATTCTCATGGGGATGCACCTTCCTAGACCTGTAAAATATCACCACCCACTGGTGCATAAAGATGCATCCCAAGCCTAGATGGGACACATTGCATAAAACCTCGAACAACATGAACTCCTATTAAAGTAGAAGAATTAGAGAAATAATATACATCTCTTTCAGGTAACTGAAAACTCTTGAACATTGACCAGTCAACATAAAATCTTAGTCATTCCTGAAAAAAACTATTAGTGTAGCTTCAGATTGAGGAAAATTTGGTACAAAAATTCTATAATAGCATGTGAGAACAAGGAAGATACATACCTATTCCACGTTCTTGGGTGTTATGAAAGAAACAAATACTTAAACCTTTTATTAGTCTACCACCACAACCTTCTAAGAAACCACATGTCTAATGAAGCAATCCTCTCATATACATAAATAACACTTAGAAAATTTTCCATAGAGCCGATGGTGTTGAATAACCTACAGTCATATATGAAATGATCTACATACTCCCCTTATGACATTGAGTAGATCGATATATCATCAATAAACATGAATATGAAATGTTACAAGAATTCCTAGAAAAATGGAGTTCATGAGACCCATGAATACAACCATTGCTTTTGTAACATTGAACGAAATGACCATGAACTCAAAGTGTGTATACATGTATCTGAAGTTAGTCTTCATAACATCACTCTCACTCACCCTCAACTAGAGATATCCAGATTGTAGGTTAATTTTGTAAAACTAACTCACCCTCTTATCTAGAAAAAAAAATATATCCTTAATATAGGGAAACTATTCTTGATCATCACATGATTAAACCTTTGGCGGTCCATACATAACCTCATTCTATCATCCACCTTTTTGATCAATAACACTTTAGTAACCAAAAGTGACACACTACGCCTAATGAAACCCTTCTATATTAGATCATCTATCCAAATCATAAAATCCCATAACTCATAAGGTGTCATCTAATATGGATCCATTAATGTAGGAGAATCATATGGTTGTAAGTCTATCTCAAACTCAACATCACGTCGAGGGGGTGTCATTACAATACCCTTGGAAAAAACATCCAAAAACTCCCCCAACATGATTGGGAAGCACCAACATCATTACATCCACTAGTTCCATAGAAAAATCAATCATCAAAAAAAGAGTAGATACACATGACTACTTCCCAACTGAAAACATTATCAACAAACAAACTACATGTTTTTCATCCACAGATAAGAACAAGAATATCCTCTATAAGTATTCATTAACATTCCACATAGAAAAAAATTTAAATGCCATGGATGACATCATATGAGTAAATCTGTAGTAATAAAAAAAATCCCAACATGACTAATGTGGACCCATCATCTATCTACACCCCAGCACACATCAAAAAAGATGGTCTAGACTTTAACTGGTGTTGTCAACACTAGGGGCCCAAGAAGCCTCTCTATGTCCATCCCCAGACCATGGTCTAGAGTGGGTTATTTAAAGAAGTGTGATGATCCTGAATCAATCATGGAACAAACATGGGTATATTACAATCTGAGTGTACATTTACCAATTTATGGCCCCTCTAGTGGTACAACCTCCACTACATGAAACTTACCATGCTTAAATCCTCTACCTATATGATAATACACACCTCTATGACTATTCTTTGGTTGAGGTACCTGAACTCAAGGAACACCCTAAAGTCATCCTCAACCTGTTCCACCCCCCCTCGGCGGAGTGTATGCTGACTGGCTCTACTATTGAAATGATCTCTCTATCAAGTTATACTAAGGCTGATGTTGAACCTATCTGTCTCCCCCAAATAGAGATTAGATATCCACTAGGCATCAGTTATGTAAATTTCCATAAACCCCATAAAAATAATGTTGGCCCAAATCCATTCGGAAAATCATGGACACCACTATCCCGAAAAGGATAGAAAAGAAGTGGAAAAGGTTAACTCCCCACTAGTCGAATCCATGAAGGACCTGACACCTAGGACCTTTCACTATCAAATATTCTCCTCAAATAACTTTGTTGGATCCTCTCTCATGGTTAACCTACAAATGAGTGAATCTACTATGTAACTTCCACCACATTCTAATCCTCTAAACATGTTGGGAACATCAAGAGAGTAACTACATAGTGGATTGAAGGATGAATTGCCTCCTCAAGATGTCTCATATGAGATTCATAATTAGGAAAAAGGTCTGGGGAAAATTTAATAGGTCCCTGAACCTAATACTCATCCCTTGAACATAAATTATAACTTGATTAAGGGAGAGTATCTCCTTCCACTTCACTATATTCATGGTCAACAAAATAAACACTGACAAAAATATTTTTGAAAGTCAACCGCTAAAAAATGTGCCTCCTTCTAATTTCTAAGATATAACATCCACCATAGTTGTATACCACCCCACATCTGAAGAAAAACCAAAGGGACCCTGTACTCCACTAAGGCTCATATTGAACTAAAGGAGATCTTGATCTCCTTTGGTCAACTCTCTATCAGCACCTCAGAAATACTACCCTCGTACATTCTCAAAACTTGATTCTAAAAATAACACTACATTCTCTTCCACTGGTCATCATCCCTAGCCAAATCAACCCTCTACTGATCATCCAGGACAACCTACCAAACCTCCACTACTTGAAACACACCTGAATGATGACTTGGAGCCATTGAAAAAAATAGAATAAAAATATTTCTAAAACCCATGTATTTTAAAACTCCATCACGATTTATTTAATTTATTTTAATTCTTTTTAAACTTTTAAAAAATCCCAATTCAAATATGAGAACATGTAATCATGATGAATATACCTCTCTTAGGTCTATACCCTTTAAATAGTTCCACCTCACTTGGACATTCAATAGGAATAGGGTCTGTGCAATAGATGTTCAGGGGATGCTAAAATCCTATTTACCCACTGGTCTTCCTGGCCTATGTCCCACACCAAGATCAACTGGCATAGTTTGTATACCAACCCTTATAATTTTAACCATTACTAACACTAAAACCCATCCTATCTATTAATAATCACCTTTATTACCACTCTTTCATGACCCCCTCTGTAAAAAGATGCCATAATGAAGGAAGAGGGATAATGACCCTTGATTCCAACCTCTAGTAGGCCCCAATTTGGAAACTAGAATCACAGTTATTAAAATATCATGTAAAGGAGGAATTACCATCAAAAAATAAAATAATATATAGTGATAGTATAGATCAATCATAAGGAACTCCATGACATAATATAAAAGAAAACCAAAATCATACAAAAATGAAAGCATAAAGTGAATAGATACAGATAAAAGTTTCCAAAGTAAATACCCAAAAGAAAAGATAAATCAGTGATGAAACAATTTTCCAAAAGTCTGAGCAAGTAATTTCTAGTATGGTCTATGTAGACCTCCAAGAAACTTGAGAATTATATTATATACAAATGGTGTGAATACTAGTATACTCAGTAGGAAAGCCAAAGTCTCACATGCACTTGTAAAAAGAGCATACTAATGCACCCATGAGTATAAAACAGAACCAATAACAACTAAAATGTTGAACTATCTATCCCTAATATCACCAATTTATGCTCCCCAAATATAACAATCCAATTATAATAACTTAATATGAATCCTATCAAAAAAACTACAATAAAAAGGGGTTTCACTGTGTTTTTTACCACCGTTTGGAAAACCACCACTAAATATTCCATAAAAAATCTATTTGTGGTGGTTCTTAAAAATGCTAATAAATATTCTTTAATTTTTTTTCATATTTATTTAGTTATTTCTGCATCGGTTTTTTCAAAACCACTGCTAATTTATATTTTTTATTTTTTAAAAATAATTAATTTTTTTCCACGGTGGTTTATAAAAAAGCTTGTAATTTAATGCAAAAAATATTAAATAATAAATAATAAATTATGATTTATTATTAATTATAAATATTAATTATTTATACTCATTTATTTTTTATTTAGATTTTTTATTTATTATAAATAATGAGTTATTAATTATATATAATTTTCAGTTAATAGTTATTCTAAACAAAAATTAATTATTGTATAAGTTGAAATCAGAATTCAATATCAAATGATCACAATTTTTGATTTGGGTGTCCTTTTTAGCTCCAAAACTAGTCAGATCAATGATTAGGGAATGAACTAAAACAAAATTTGATTTAAATTTTGTTATTATTATAATAATAAAATTTATTATAGCTTCATGAAAACTTGGAAACCAAAAATGAACTTCAAACGACCATAACTTTTTACCCAGGTGTCTGTTTGGACTCTACAACAAATCAAATTGAAGTCTGTAAAGAGATCTACTCCCTAGTGACATGTGGAAACTCCGATCATATTTTTTGATTCCCAAAAATGCATAAAATTACTCCAAATTATTTATTTCAAATATCATGTTTTTGGAACATTTGATGAGATTTTATCTTTTTTTAATATTGTATTGTAGTTTAGGGATTAATCGAGTGGTAAAGGCTCCCTGTAATCCTGCATCAAACCCGGGATCAATGTTGGGTGGGAGTGAATTTTCAGTAGGCATTGTAGTAGCACAATAGTGGTACTATAGCACTCTAGTAGTGCAGGTATTGTAGCAGGCACTGTAACGGTGTACTTTAGCAGTAGTACTATTTATCGGGAATAGTATTTCAAGCTAGTGGGCCGTTAGGCCATCAAGCGGGAGACGAAATAGGCAAGACGAGAAAGTGGTGGTGCAATAATGATGCACGGAGGGCCTCCAAGCCATCCAATGGTGGGAATATGGGCCATGTAATGGGATTCATTTCCACAGGGCTATCGGGGCAAAAATATATAATGTAATAAAGCAGTAGGTTGGGTGGGTTATCCCATGGGGGGCTAAGACCTATATTTCAGGCTTATGTAGTTGTAGTGTGTATGTGTGTGTTTGAAGGTTATTGTAACCCTAATCACCTAATATAATATATAATATTGTCTTAATTTTATTTTTTAGGTCTTCTATGATTTGATCCCACTGATTTACATTCGTATTGTTTTGACTGTGTTTCAGTTATTGTGGTTTTCCCTCAATTGATGATTTATTATATATATATATATATGTATACACTTCAATACATTTATGTATATTTATTTATAATTTATATATATTAATCATTATTTAAAAAATAATAATTGTATCCATGTATGGATATTTATATGTATTTATACATATTTGTCTATATTTATATACATTTGTAATATTTATACTTATTATGTATAAATATTTTTTTATATATTACATGGATATATATAGATATTTATATTTACTTATGTTTATATGTGTATTCATATACACTTATATGTGTGTGTATGTGTGTTTATATATATTTATGTAACATAAATGTGTGTTTATATATATTATTGTAAATTTTTTTATATGAAAATTTATTTACAGATATTTATTTACATTTATTATCTATTATTAATTATTAATTAATTATTAATTATTATTAATTATTAATTATTCATTATTAATTATTACTTATTAATTATTTAGTATTTTTGCATTTATTATTTTTTCAATTTATTATCTATTACTTATTATATATTATTTTTTCATTTATTAGTTATACATTTTTTTACTTATTTATTATAAATTGATTTATTATTTATTATTAATTTGTTTTTAAATTATTATTTAATATTCATTCACTATTTATTTAATATTATTTCATAATATTTATTATTATTTTTTCATTATAAAATTATTTGTATGATTAATTTATTATTTATTATTAATTTATTATTTATTATTAATTTATTATTAATGATTTATTTACATATTTATTTTCTATTTATTACTTATTTTTTCCATTGGGGTGTAGGTCAATTGGTGACCTGTACCCGTCTTCGACATTTAACGGGTGAGGAGTCCTTGGTATGACTCCCACCGATGTATTTTCCCCCAATATGGGGGTAGGTATTATTATCCACATGATGATGATGGGTGGAGTGGTGGGTGTGGTAGGATGGTTGCGTGGATTGGGGATGACCAATGTTTGTGTGCAACATACGATGGAGCGGTGGGTGCAACCACTGGAAAAAGACCGTTGGATTGCTCGTGTGTCGGGCCTTCTGTAGTGGGGTGGAAAGTGTGGCAAGGTCGTTATGTAGATCATGGATGGTCGATGATAACATTCTTTGTGCAATGGATGGTGGAGCGACAGTTGGTGGAACTATACTCAGGATGCACTGAAGGCATAGATAGATGGGATCGATGCGGTGATGACCCAAGCGATTTGTGGTTTCGAGTACGACAACCTTTGATCGTGAAGTAGGAGACATGACCACTGTGGATGGCTGATGGTTAAATGTAGAGAAAAATGGCCTATGGTCAGAGGAGTAGTGGATCACTAGATTCATGTCATAGCATTAGAAAAGTGACACATGTCTGGTGTGATGAGTGGCTATTGGGTCTTTGGGAAAGTAAAAAAATGGGTCTCATGACCACGAGGCCTTCGGGCCATAGATATATATAAATAATTAAGCCTTGAGGGGTGGGTTATCCCCTTTGGAGGGTTATAATTTATATACGACTTATTTATTTGATATTAATTTATTTTTCATTACCAATTTATTATTTTTAATTATTTATTAATTTATAACTAATTGTTTATATATTTATTATTAATTAATTATTAATTTATTAATAATTTATTACTTACATATTATTTTTTGTTTATTTATTTCATATTTATTATATATTCATTATTTATAAATTTATTATTAATTTATCATTAATTTATTATTGTTATTTTTTTTATTTTTTAGTTATTATATATTATTTAATCAGAATTTACTATTGTTCATTAAATATTATACATTATTTGTAATTTATTTATCATATATTTAATATTTATTAAATATTAAATATTAAATATTTATTATTATTTATTAATTATTTATTATCATTTGTTAGTGTCTATTTTTTATTTCTTTTTATTATTTATATATTTCTTTTAGTTATTTAATTAATATTTAATTAATATTCATTAATTGTAAATTTTTACTTATTTAGTATTTAATATTTAATATTTATTTAATATTTATTATTAATTAATATTTTATTATTTATTATATATTGTTTATGTTCTATTTTTCATTTATTATCTATTTTTTATTTATTATCTATTTTTTATTTATTATTATTTATTATTATTATTTGTAATCATTTATTATTATTAATTATTATTTATAATTTAATATCATTTATTATTATTTACTTTCTATTTTTTATTATATAGTGACTGTTTATATATTTATATATTTATTATTTATTATTTACTATTTATTTTTTATTTTTTATTATATATAATCTATTATCTATTATCTGTTATCTATTATTTATTTATTAATTTTCTATTATTTATTTATTATTATTTATAATCAATTATTATTATTATTTATTATTTATTATTTATTAATTAATAACATTTATTTTAATTTTTAATTTTTATTAATTTAATATTTAATAATTATTTACTATTTATTTATTCAGTATTTATTACATATTTATTATTTATTATTTATTATTTATCATCATTTAATATTATTTATTATTTATTATTAATTTAATATTTAATATTCATTATTTATTATTTATTATTTATTTCTTTAATGTTAATTGATTTATTATTTATTTATTACTTATTTATTAATTTTAAATTAATTATGAAATATTTATTTTTTATTATTATATATTATACATTTCAGATTTATTTTTAATTTATTATTCATTTAATATTTATTTAATATTTAATATTTATATTTATTATTTTTGATTTATTATTTATTATTTATTATCATTTATCAGTTATTATTTTTTATCATTTACTATTTATTATTATTTATTTAATGTTTATTTAATATTTAATTATTATTTAATTATTATATATTTATTATTCTTTTTATAATAATTTATACAATATTTTTTATTTATCTATTGACTATTATTTATAATTTATTTATTTATTCATTACTTCATTATTATATATTCATTATATAATCATTATTTATTATTTTTTAGTATCATTATCTGTTTTTATCAGTATATGTATAAGTATATTACATATTGCTTACTCGCCACATGAAGAGCATGGTGGAATGGTAAAGTCTTTGTTGTATATCTAAGAGGTAAGGGATTCAAATATCTCATAGTGCATATATATGCCAGATTTAATCATGGTATGCAAGGAATATGCCTGCATGGTTGGACAAATAAATAGGTAAATAATAATAAATAAATAAATTTGAATAAATAATAATAAATAATAACTATAATAACAATAAATAAATAATTAAATTAAATAAATAAATAGTGATAAATTAATTAATTACATAAATAATAAATTAAAAAAACAAAAAATGTGTCGCTAAATATTTAGAAAGCATCACAATTCATTTAGCGATGGTTTAAACTTCTAGGAAATGCCATTTTTTTAGTGAAAGGGTACCCCATACCTCTTTCCCATGGATTTTCCACTCATACAACAACGTCCTATATCATAGTGCTCCCATATTTTTTGTATAACACACCACAAGCCACCACAACACATCACAGTCATATCACATCTCACCTGCAGATACCCGAGCCATCACACCACATCCACATCCATAACCAGAGTCATTGGGTATCATGAACATGAAGGATATCAACATCATGTCCTCCTCCTACCATAGATGACACATGCCATAAGCCGCCCACAACACTATCGTATCACATCTCACCGACCCACATCATGGTCATATCCCATCTTGCCTGCAAACTCCTAGGCGATCACCTAGTGCACTATCTAACATCTTTCCATTAGATCTTGTGGACATCTACTCACCTGGAAGAGAATGTGGGAAAAAGTGGGTAGCGATCCATCTATCCTCACCATTGAGATATTGGAAAAGCACCTCCATATATATATATATGAGTGTTGACACATGGTGCTCGATGCGGGAGGAGGGGAAATATCGAAATCATGAGTAATATATATATATATATATATATATATGTGGCCACATAGAATCCCAAACTATGGGTTTCTGACAAATATGATACCAACCAACTAAAAAAACCCACTTTCATTGTCACCTCTAAATACACAACGCCACCCATACCATAAGCCACAAGCTACAATTCACATTACCAACCAATTTCCATTTAAACAACTAGTTCATTACATATTTCCATCCCATTTAATTCCACATTCATATACTATTTCAACATTTAACCACACTTCCAATTTTTAATTCAATATTGGTTAACCATTTAACCACTGATAAAGACCACCCTTTATTAGTGCCAAAAAAATCACATAAAGGTTATATATCATTAAAGAAATTAAATAATCGAAAATCACACACTAATATATAATTATACTTATTTTGATAATAATATAACATATTTTATTAAATACGAGTTATATATGACTAAATATATATTTTCACTTGATATATAAGAAATTTAGTTAAATTGTCACACACACACACACACAGATATATATACATATCTGTGTAATTTTCATAAATATTATTTATATAATAAAAAATATGTATTATAAGTCACAAATTTTTATTTAATATATTCAGTGTAAATATTTTATTAATTTAAATATAAATATTTAATATTAATTAATAAATATTTACTAATTAAGACGTTTTTTATATCAATATCAATTTTTTTGAAATATACACATATAGAAATATGAAATTAAATTAATTTTATAGATAAACACATACACAAATAATATAAAGTGTTAATACTATCATTTTATATTTTTATTTATTAATATTTAATATTTAATAAAATATATTTTTAATTATTAAATTTTATTCATTTTCTATATTTTTATTTAATATAAATTATTTTTTACTATTTATCATATATATATATATATATAATTTATTCATTTTTCTTAATTTTTTAGAAGGTAGGGGCAAAGTCCTTTTATTGAAGAAAAGAAAATAGATATAAAGGGAAATGGGTTCATACATAGCAAAGATGCACTTATCAAGAAAAGCATCAAAGACATAAATTTAATCTTATCGTCACCCCTAATTCAACATTCCTCATCACAAATTTCATTCTAATTAGTTTATCCTAACCCATGGCACTGACATATAGGATGATGACCTATCTTCCAAGTTTTTACTTATTTCAAGAGGCCTTCTATGTCTTTGCCCTATGAATTAGTTCTCCCAGCTTATAATTGAACATATACACATTTTGATTTGTCATTAATAAACATATCTTCATTTCCTTTCTCTCTATGGGGGCCCGACCCACATTTACCTAAACTCTTCTTTCACATCATTATTAGAAACCAATTACCCATCCCCTTTCATGTGCTTTGGGGATCGATACTTGAACTCTTCTTACTGAGATTGATCTTTACCATTATTGAGAAGAACAAGCACACCAATGAGGTTTGAAGATGACACCTACACCTTGATTGGGCTTACCATTTCCTACACATTTTTTAAATTAGGTTCACCTATATCTTTTGGCAGGACATAATCAACCTACCTACATGTGGAGGTGCTTGATGGAGGATCCATCTAAAGAGGTTGCACAATAGGGTCCAAGTCCATGTCATTTGAAGTGTCGTTATGTTAAGTCTATCCAAGAATAATAAAATGAGGTATGTACTACCTAAAATGGACCAATTGTAGAACCTCTTCATCAATAGAAATAACCTTGGATGAAGACATTTTCTAGGCTTATGCACTAGTATCCTTAAGGGCCTCCACACTGTTGTTGGAAGTAGCAGGTATGTCACTTCATTTGTGGCAATATAACATTTGATTAGATTCGAAGTCAATATGAGTTGAACCTTCCAATACTAATGAGATCTCAATTTAGGGCCATCCAAACCTATCCCCATAAACACCAACTCTTTGGGAACTAATTCATTTTCAAATAATCCTTGGATTTTATCAACAAATATTCAATTACCATGATTATATACCGCCTCATCCACTTTTTTCTAACATTTTCAAGATCACAAATCAATAATACACTCATGTAAGAGCTCTTGACCAATAAGATGTTACTCTAATGCTTCATCAGCTAAACCTACCATCCATTCTTCCACAACTTCCTCCAATTACATGGAAGTCTGCTACCCAGTCTGAACCATTTCCTGAAAATCTATAGGGGAATTTGTAACAGTGGAAGACAAATATTCATTACCATCCTTCTAATAAATAACAACTGACACAAACATAGACTTTTCCCTACTATGTAGATCATTATTTTCAGTTCCGTAATTAAAAACATCAGAAACTAAAATACCATCCTAAACAGTCTCATGGCTATTCCCCTCTCCCTCTGACAACACATATCCTCTAGCTTGAAGATGAGCATGTCCATAAATTTCATAAACACCATTAGAATTATATTTCATTAATCTAGTATTTTTAAAACATGAATTCAAATCAAAAACATTAGTAGAGAATAAATCACAAACATTTAATTCACTATAATTTAAAGTGTTATATAATATGACCATATAGTCCATAAAAAATATGAAAAAAAAATTTCATATTCAATTCTCAAATCGATCTCTTCCTCACAAGAAAAAATAAAAACTCAATCATCTAATGTAAAACCCAAATTCTCTTTAATTAAAAAAATACATAAAGTGACCAAATCCACCCAGTTCAGTTTCTTTGTCCATTTTAATCGGAACTACAATTGACAATATAATGTCATAATTGTTCTTATGGTGATAATGATTCCCTTTTAAACCATATACCTTTACCCAAAATAGAGCATAGAAGTTTCCAACCTCTAAAGGATTAAAATTTTCATCACATTTTCTGATGTGCACTAGACCAAGCTTGAGAGAAATTAAAACAAATCCCTAATCCCGTATCTTCAATTCCCCATAAGGGAAACGAAATTGGAAAAAACCAAAATAGCGCGCATTTATAGTTTGTATATCCCCAAATTTCTGATAGATTCTTGACCAGATCCCTTATTTTACACAATTTATACCCCCTTGAAAAAAATAAGATGTGCAATGGTTTACATCTCTCCAATTTCCAGCTGTTCCGAGACAACAACTAGACCATCCATGACATGAGACACATTTCCCTTCCAACAAATGCCACCCACAACCAAATTCTTTAAGAGAGAAAATGATCACTTGGTTTCACTCTCATCTACTACAACAACCCATCCACGAATAATTTTATGACCATCCAATCTAGCACAATCATGCCTGTGGGAGTCAAATTATCCATGTGCAAGGAAGATATCATCCATTGATTGTAGAGATGAATAATCCATTTAGTTAGTGCCCTAATCACCGTTCAAAACTAGAGAGATACGATTCTGTGATAGAACCATCATTCCTTGTAGTCTTGTTCATTTTTCTTAATAATTTTTTTAATAATAATTTTTTTAATATTTTGTAATTTAATCTTTTTTTAATTTTTTTAATAATTATTTAATTTTATTCATTTTTAATATTTTTTTTATAATTAGTAATTAACATTTTATTTTTTTAATATAGTTGTAATTTACATATAATTAATATCTATTCATTTCCATTCAAACATCTATTCTTTTATGTTATTTTAAAATTTGTATAATTATTATTTTATTTATTTTTTATATATTTTTTATTATATTCATCTTTTAATTTAATTTCACTCATTTTTAACATACATTAATTTAATATTATTTATTCATTAATAATGTTAAGTGTTTTTTAAGATTTGTTTTATAATTTATAGATTTTGAATTTTTATTGTTCAAATATTTTTCTTAATTTATTCATTTTTAATGTTTTTATGCATAAGTATTCATTAATTTACTTGATATTTTTAACATAGATATATATTAATATATATATATATATAAATATACATATATATATACCAGTATATATAATATTTCCTTAAATATGATTTAAATAATCCCAAATATATATTTTTATATTAAATAAGTCATATATTTAGTGAAAAAACATTTATAATTAAAAATTAATATTTATTAAAAATATTTACTAATGATATAAGGTAATGAATGTATAATTAAATTTCATTAGTTATTTTAATTTAAAATATATCAAACATGTGTTCCACTAATTCCACACATACATATATGTAATTAATTCATTTCTATATAGAATCCACACACACACAATATTTTCCTAATTTATTCAAACTTTAATATTCATTTTAGAATTATATTTATTAAAAAAAAAATTTAATATATATTATTTTTCTAATCAAAAAAAGTTATTCAATTTATATATTTTTCATTAATATATATTATTTGTTACTTTTTAATATTTTTTAATTTATTCATTTTTAACATTATTTATTCATTAATAATCTTAATTATTTTTTTTAATATATTTTTAATTTATTCATTTTAAAATTTTAATTAATTAATATTTTTTTAATTTTCACCATTTTTAACATTAATTTAAACATGTTTATTTATTAACACTTAATTTTTTTTAATATAGTAGTAATTAATGTAATTTATAAGAATTTATTGATATTGACTAAATATGGCAGTTGAGGTGGAGCTCTCATGGTGACCCAATAGTGTTTCATAGGTCTAGGGCTTCGAAGCCTCTATTGACTTCCCTTGAGACATTGAGATTATGTTGCCGGAATGGGGAATCCTCGCTAGCTCGGTTCCGAAGGTGGATTCTTCGAGGGAGACAAAGGTCAATGCTTCTTCTCTAAATGAAGAGGTGATTGAGGGAATTGGAAATCAAGGATTTTCCCTTCTTGAAGAAGGGGTCTTTGATCATGTCATTAGAATAGGTTTTATGACCCACATCTATTCTAATTAGAATTAAATTTTTGAAAGGCTCAAGATCTGTAGGTTTTCAATTATTTCTAGGGTTATTTTTCCTTCAAGATCGAAACCTTGTAGGGTTTTTTACCCTCACCTAATACTTAAAAAGAGTTGGGGTTTTGATTATAGGAAGATTATTATACTCATCCAAGTAATCTTTCACATTATCTTCCCATATGATGCCCTGAAGTGGTGAGCTTGTGGGTTTGGATCGATAGTGTTGTGGCTTGGAATGCTCTATATTCAAGAGTTTGATGCCAAAATCAATCGAGTTGTTGTCATAAATTGTAGAGCCTAATTCTTGGTTCATGTATTTTTATTGAACTAGATCTTATAAGAATCCATGGATCCTATTCTACCTCATCTCAATGATTAGTGGACCTATGAATATGTAAAAAATGATGTAGGAATATCGGTTAGGTCACATTACAAGGATCCCCATTGAGGTTGATTTTGTTCCATTATTATGGAAAGGGATATCTTCTCAACTTAGAAGGATGAATTTGATCTTAGGTTATTTATGATAAGCCTCATGAGTATTGCATTAGATACATGATGGTAGGGAATTCGTAGGAGAATTGACATAGGTATATACTTGTCTCATTATTCTCTTGGAGTAGGTATACTATGGATGGTTACAGGAATTGAGATAATGGAAAAAGAATTGTCGATGAACCGATTTATAGGAATAGTGGAAATGGAATTGCTGAAGACAATGTTTCATGTGTTGGTACCTCTTTTTATATTGTTATGTAACTAAATGGGGAAATAAATGGTGCTCTTATAGGTGATTTGAACTAGCATGGATAATCATCTAAGTCTGGTCAACATGCTGGTAGTTCAGATTTTAGTGTCAGGCAATGTCCTGTCCAGGATCGGCTGCACACTATTGAGGCTCGAAAACCTATAAATGAATTTATTTTCCTATGTGTTGTTCCTGTCTACTCTCCTTCACAGCCTAATGATCAAGGTTGTATTGTGTATCCACTGGTCACAGACTTCTCAGGACATGTTCCATAGGAAGATGAGTCCAAGCATCTCATGTTCATTAGACCATGGATTATTATCAAGAGATTCTGAATGCATTCAAATCTTCATAAATATCTAGTAAATAAGGTAAGGTCTCATGTAATTGAAGTTAAAAAAAGAAGAATATGGTTTTATAGGAAACCAATGATATCTGATCTACAGTTAGCAGTGACACTGTTTATTTTAAAGATACTTTTTAAAACGGCATGGGGAAGATGGTTAACAATGAAGTGTTGACTTTGACTCCTCTAAAAAGAAGGTCATAGAAGGATTATTCCACTCCTCTAAGGAATGTATCTACGAGATCATCTTCTGAGGTATCAAAGATCAATATAAAAATGGAGAAGGAAATGTCTAAGCCTGTAATCTTTGGGATCCTCATTCATGGTAATTCACATTAGGAGTGGAAAACTGTTGATGATGCAGATGAATTTGACTATGATTATGGAAATGATCTTTCTTTTTTTATCAGTAATCCTTTTTTATGGATGAGGGTATGTGTCTTTTTTGTGAACCCATATATTTTATTTCATGCATGTTTTATTTTATTTCTTTCAACTTTAATAAAATTTCAGGATCATTGTCTTCTATCTAGACCATTTTCAAATATTTATTCATTTTCATTTTATCCTATATTCATTTTTTAATTTTTTTAATAATCTACATAATTGATAACACTTGTTACATTTTTAAATATTTTTAATATCTACTAATTTTTTTAATTATTAAATTTCACCCTTTTTAAACATTCATTCATTTAATATTATTTAGTATTATTTATTCACTAATAATGTCACTTATTTTTTATTTTTCTAAAAAATTTAATCATTTTTTATGTAACGCCCCGACCCCAGTTACCCAGAGTCGGTGCATTATTACGTAACATTGGCATGATCACAAGAAAGATCAAGTATCGAAAGAACGATTATTTTAGTATCCCTAAAAAAACTAGATACATTCATAAAGTTTTACATTACATCATAAAAATGAAAACTACAACAACATAGTCTCCATAGTCTACACTCTTATCCCCTCATACTATCCCTGCAAGTCATTCATAATTTACTTCTTCACATCCTGGGAAAAATAAAACATAGAAAAGGGGTGAGCTGAAATGCCCAGTAAGGATACCAATTGAACAGAAACTTTCATAAATAATAATAAACATGTAAAGAAATGTATAACTAAAACAAAATCCTTTTAAACTTCAACTTCAACATAGTATGTCAAAAATAAAATGAAACAATTTCCATTTACTTATTCACATGGATATTCTACTAATAGAATAATCACATGCAATATCAATAACCACTTTCATAATGATGGAATGCATAATTCCAAACTACCATAACCACATATCCATGGCCTCGTGCCAAGACTACAAATAAGATTTTGTCAAGGCCCTGTCCTAAGACACTAGTTTGTCTCATGAGACCTACCGATGCATCGAGGAGCTATAACTGGCTCCACCCATCACTTACTAAGTCCAATTCATTACTCATATGAAAAGTTTTAAACATAACATAAACATTCATATTAAAACTAGCATATTAAATGGCAATACTTTATCCACAAACCATGAATGGTATAAAAATAGCACATCTGCAGACAAACATAACTCATTCGATACAATATGTAAGATTGTATTGTATCATATTAACCTCAATCTAGAATGATGAAGGATATTGACATAGATGAAAATAATCCTCAAAACAATTAGAGTGAAATATCCCCCTTTTTCTTAAAATCATTTAAAAGTCACACTATTTGTCAAGAATCCATTTAAAATAGATTTTAGAATCAAAGTGTCCCATACCACTTTGAAACTTTTAAAAGAAATTTTGATTTGAAAAATTTAATTTCCATATAAATAAATCCTTAAAACCATTTTTAAAACATGGAAATTAATGAGAAAGATTTATAATAATCAATCTTTAAAACATTTTAAAATGTCATTTTAGTTAGAGTTTCTAGGCAAAAGAGAGACACATGAATAAAAATAATTGAGGAAATAAAATATTTGTAATATCATGAGAATAAAGGGATTCATGATATATTATGTCAAAGTACATTATATACACCATATAAAAGTGATTTGGTGTATAACAACAAAGAAGTCTCAATGGAATGTAAATTGAGATGAATTCTCCTATAAAGACCATATCATTAGGTTAAAGATAAATCAAAGAAATAGTTATGTGTCAAAAATATAAATACACTCAATATGATTTGATATTTAGTGTAAATCAATCAGATTACATTCACACATATTCTTGTAAAAAACAACACCAATGAATTGGATATTTAACTCAACAAATGGAGATTGAGTTAAAATTACTCTTATCAAGTTCATACCAATGACTTGAGAATTTATCAATGGAGTGATTATGTGTATCAGAAGTATATCCATAGAAAGAGGAGTTTAATTTATGACATAATCAATTGAATAGTTATTCTACACATAATCTTGGAGTAAAATAAGCAATGAAGTATGCGTAAAGCCGAATGAGTGGAAATTGAAATTTCAAATTCCCTTATTGATTTGGTAACATAAAAAAATTACACCCATGACAGAAGAATCATACAATTATGATGTAAATATAGATGAATTAAATTATATTACACAATGTATACAAAAATGGGTAGTACACACACCACATGTAATAAATAAGTGGTGAACAATGGAATTCTCACGGAATTAAAAGTGAGATAAGAAACCCCTTACTTTGTACTTTTTCCTGGGTCGATGGTAGTTTAGCCTCCTGTATAATGGTGAAATAATTGTTATTTAATTATAAAAGAATCATTTACTTTAATATGATATCATATATGATCTTTTAACATTGATTTGTTAAAAATAACTTAGTATTGTCGTCATATCGGGTGTTAACTTACTCATTTTCCTTTATATTATTTGTTACGTAAGCCGTGTTTTTTATGGATAGGTTGTATCTTATTAATATACAGAATTATATCAAGTCCTTAAACATTATTTTTAATCATCAAATTATAATTATACTTTAATGGATACGATGGAGAATGAATCTCATCGCGTTCATGGAGACGGTAGTCCGTACGTACGCACGAGCGACAATGTCATTATTTTGATGTTAAAATAATATATAATTGGATGGTATATCATATATAAAGAATAATTATCATTTTATATTTATTATTTACATGAATTACACATCATTATTATACCCATCCAAATAATAATTTATTGAATGACAATTACACCACGACGTGGAGACGGTAAGCCGTACGTACGCACGCATGGTGACATGCCATTCAAAGGATGGGTAGAATACTGAATATGGTTGTACCATATTTATAATAACACCACAGTATATAGAAGATACTGGAGTTATTATTTTATAATATAAATAACCAAGAAAGAAGAAGTGTAAGAAGAAAGGAACTTGAAAAAGGGTGGTGAAATTATTACCTCTTCTTCAGGTTCTTCCTTTTGATTTGATCAAAAGGGCTCCATAATTTGGATTTATGACTAAAGGAAGGCCTCTAGGATGAATTGAGGGAAGTTTAGAGAGTATTTGGGCAGGTTTTGGACGAACCAAAAGGCTTTGAAGTTATTAATTAATGAGAAGGGTGAGTGCCTTTTTATAAGAGGGGTGAGGGGCACCATTGGAAAAGCTAGAAATATTATTTTATAATAAATTAATATTCGGTTTCTAATGTCTCCAAAGTATATTATTTAAAGGTTAAGGTGGGGATAGGTAGAAACCCACTCAAAAAATATGATTTAGATAGTTTTGGGTTACTATATTAACCTTATCTTTAAGTATTAACTCTTAGTTAATTAGTTTCACTTTTAAAATGTTTCTTTGTATTTTTATATTATATGGTTAATAAAATTACTATATACATCCAATCGACCCCCAAAGTGGTCCTTTAATGATACATCTATCATGATATAAGTCTCTGGGCCGAAACTTAGATTTTTAGGAATTTAATATCAATTAATAATATAATATTTTTTTTAAAAACTCTTTTATGTCAATTTTGACACTATTCAATAATTGATTTTTTTAAAACTCATAACAGAATTATTAATTGGAAAAAAGTTAATTAAATCGTTCCTAACATGTAATATTAACTTATAAAATTAGTTTAATTCAGAGAAAGTCTCAAATTATATTTATTTGGGTATTTATAATATCAATTATTTAAAATTTTCACTATTATGGTAATTACTGCATCATCATTGTGTCATAAATAAATTATATTATTTATTGTCTAAAAATTATAAATAAACTATCATTATGTTGGAAATTTTTCTATCTTTCTAATGAATATTTATAATTGAAAATAAAACATATATAACCCTATTTAAAAAATGTTTTTCTAAAAGATATATGCTTATGTCATTTTTGTATTTATTTTAACTTAATTAATATAAAGTGTCATTATCACTTACAAGTGGCTCTATGGGGTCCCCAAATCAACCCAAATATGCCCATGGTCGGACATGTATCCACCAATAAGGTTAGGACACGTTTTAGGGTAATTTAGTATTATTATAATATTATTTGTTAACCCTTATTTAACGGATTTACCCTTTAACCATGGTAAATAAAATATTTACCGAAGTAATTATTAATAATGTCTAAAAATAAAAGTTACATATTTACACAATTTGGACATCCTGATTCTAAATATGGAATCCATTTTTCCAAATTCAAAACACATAAGTGGCAGAAATTAATTTAAAATTAATTCCCGTTGTTAAAACAAAAAAGCGTGTTTTTAAGAGATAATAACTATCAAAAGATTGACATTTGTTTATGTCTATTTTAATTGTGAAATTATGTCCAATGAAAAAAATTGAATTAAATGATAAAAATATATTCTAAATAAACTTTAAAACCACTCAAATTCATAATTTATCAATATTAATTATTTCGATTTATAAAGTTGTTTTTAATTAAAATTTAGTAATTTTCACTATTCATCAAAATATGAAAGTTATCCGAAAAGTACCAAAATTTCACCCTAGGCTAATTTTGATTTTCCAAATCCAAAAATGAAGTCCATTTTGAGATATATAATTTATAAAATTTCAAAAATTAGGTATTACTATTCATAACGGCTAATTTGATTGGTTGTGGTGTGTTAGAATCTCGAAGTTGCGTACAATGCACGCCATTGCATTATTCAAAGGGAAACATACCGTGGAATCTTGTGGTGTTATATTCTACCCTCATTCAATAAATTGTGTCCTCGCAATTTTTTAAAATTGGGCTTGAGAATATAATGGAAAGTCACACATCGGAAAAAGAATCAACAAAACTATCACTTTAAAAGAAAGGAAGAGAGGTATAAAGGTCACCCAAGATAACCCATAATAGGATTCCATGTAGGAATACATGGATATGGACGATAAAATAAGTGTTAAGTTCTTATGGAGAGGGATAGAAAACATGATTAGGAGAAATTTAACAATAAGAAAATCACAAGCTTATGTTGGGACAAACGGTCCTTAGTCTCTCAGTAGGAAAAGTAAATGGACAACATTTTTTGTTTTAAGTTACATTACATAAAGATAAGGTATTAATTTATGATATTTAATAAGAACATAAAGATATATACTTACTTTTTAAGTAGAGTTTCATTCTTCAATAAATTTTTACGACTAACTCATTTTTTTTGAACAATGAGTATTCAAGAAGACTTGGTCACAATGGAAGAGCTAGAATAAACATATATAGAAATACATGATCCACGTAGGATAAACTATATTTTTACCTTGTATTTAGAGATTAATCAAAACCAAAATGGTTAGTATAATATCTGATGATCCCCCAAATGGATATTCCATTAGAGAAAAAAAACACTAATCTTAATTTCTAAAATTAAACCATCAATACCCCAAAGTTAAATAAATACCATTCAATAATCAATTGTCCTTAAAATCCTTCAATATAATCCAAACTAATATTGAAACCCAAAACTTATAAGAATGTATTCTTCCACATTAAATTGTATATCCAAATGACATTAATTACTCTTAAAGTCACATACTTAAAATTAATTAACCTAGTCATTTCCATAAATAACCCAAATCACTATAAATCCATAATAAAAACATAGATAAAAATCCACCATAACTCTTAAAATGAAATCCCATACTGTTATATTTTCCATGGGCATATAGTGTTCACAAAAAAGCAAACAACTTCCAAAATAACATTTATAACTTAATCATCAAATCATTTTCCTATACTAAGGGTATTCATTTGATAATACATAAGATCCCAAATCAAATTATTATTGATCAATAAAATAATTTAACTAAAAATAATAGTCACACTAACCAGGGACTTCACGTAGTCCAGTGGTAGGTGATAAATCCCAATCACAATTTGGTTGTGGGTTCGATTCCCACATCTTTGCCCGACGCGACAGGTTGTCACACGGTCAGCGTGTTGTCCGTTTAAAAAAAATATATTTTATAACATTACCAAAATGAGATAAATTCTTCAAAATAACCATAACATAATTTAACCACAAATCTTATCTCATACCTTTAATTTTCATCCCAAATTATAATAACTTATAATTTCCTCAAACCCAATGATCATATAAAACCAAATGGTTATTTATAACTATATCCACAAGAGAAAAGATAATTCTTTCTTAAATATCATCCTCACATGAAAAAATGCAGGGATAAAAATACAAGAGAAAATTATTCCAAAGTAAACCCATCAACAAGGAGAAATAATACTTTTTAAACATTTCTCCAACTATTTATTTGCACATAGCTTCTTCTTTGACCAAGAAAATATCCTATAGAATAGGGCATTCACTCGGGTAATGGCCAGGTCCCCTACATTTACAGAAAATGACTATAAATGGATTCTTGGGACCATTTTTATCTTCTTCCATAGTACTCTTCATTTTTATTCGGCAATTCTTCACTTTATGTCCTTCCTTCCCGCACGTAAAGCATTTCTTTTTCCCATTGAGAAACTTTCCTAGGTGTCTCCTTCCACATTTCCTGCATGATGGAAATTGAGGATTCCTTTCTCCATGGTCTCCACTGCTGGAGCTCTTATCATTCATCACCTTTCTCTTGTTTGTTGAGTCTGGGAATTGGTTAATATATATATTGTTGATCATATTTTTTGAAAATTGATTTGGAATAAAGACAATATCTTTTACGCCTATCAAAATTCTATTTTGTTGCTCATTTCCACCACTATTCTCACCTTGTAGATCATTCTCAAAGTCACTATGACTTCCTTGGAATCCAGCAATTGACTAAAACCCGGAAGCATTGTGAGAGTAACAATATTCATAAAATCATTTAGAGATTAAAATGTCACTATATTCTCAATTTTAAACACATTAGGATTAACCAAGGTCATTTAATCTCATCTTATATATATAATACTTCAAATCGGTTTGTAAAGAAAATGTAAATTATCCTAAGCATATCCCTCGGGAGTGTCGTAACCAGGAGTGAAGCAAGGCCCGTTGTCGTGCACTAGTTCCCGTTCGAGTCTAACTCACAGTGGTGTTTTCGGGTTTTACCCCTAGGTACATTTGTGCCAGAGCCACCTCTACCTTCTCGTATCGAGACAGGGATGTATTTCTCAGAAAACTCACAAAATCCCTAAAATACCAAAATTATAAGAAGTGCTTCTATACTAATCCTCAAAGTTTATCTTAGGTCTACGTGCTCTAATCAGAGTTTATCTAAATATAGCTTCCAAGGTTTGTACTAGACTTCTTCTGATACCAACTGTAACGCCCCGACCCCAGTTACCCAGATTCAGTGCATTATTACATAACATTGGAATGATCACAAGAATGATCAACTATCGAAAGACCGATTAGTTTAGTAGCCTTGGAATAACTAGATACATTCATAAATTTTTACATTACATCATAAAAATGAAAACTACAACAACATAGTCCCCATAGTCCACACTCTTATCACCTCATACTACCCTGCAAGTCATTCATAATTTACATCTTCACATCCTGGGAAAAATAAAACATAGAAAAGGGGTGATCTCAAATTCCCAGTAAGGATAGAAATATAGAGGAAACTTTCATAAATAAGAATAAACATTTAAGGAAATGTATAACTAAAACAAAAGCCTTTTAAACTTGAACTTCAACATTGTATGGAAAAAATAAAATGAAATAATTTCCATATACTTATTCACATGGATATTCTACTAATCAAATAATAACATGAAATATCAATAACCACTTTCATAATGATGGAATGCATAATGCCAGACTATCATAACCGCATATCCAAGGTCTCGTGCCAAGACTACAAATAAGATTTTTTTAAGGCCTTATACGAAGACAATAGTTTGTCTCATGAGACCTACCGATGCATCGAGGAGCTATATTGGGATCCACCCATCACTTACTAAGTCCAATGCATTCCTCATATGAAAAGTTTTAAACATAACATAAATATTCATTTTAAAACTGGCATATGAAATGTCAATACTTTATCTACAAACCATGAATGGTATAAAAATAGCACATCCACAGTCAAACATTACTCATTCGATACAATATGGAAGATTGTATTGTATCATATTAACCTCAATCGAGAATGATGAAGGATATTGACATAGATGAAAATAATCACCAAAACAATTAGAGTGAAATATCCCCCTTTTTCTTGAAATCATTTAAAAGTCACACTATTTGTCAAGAATCCATTTAAAATAGATTTTAAAATCAAATTGTCGCATACCAATTTGAATCTTTTAAAAGGAATTTTGATTTGAAAACTTTAATTTCCATATAAATAAATCCTTAAAACTATTTTTAAAACATGGATATTAATGAGAAAGATTTAGAATAATCAATCTTTAAAGCATTTTAAAATGTCATTTTAGTTAGAGTTACTAACCAAAAGACAGAAAATTGATTAAAAATAAATGAGGAAATAAAAACTTTGTAATATCATGAGAATAAAGGGATTCATGATATGTTATGTAAAATTACATTATATACACCATATAAAAGTGATTTGGTGTATAACAACAAAGAAGTCTCAATGGAATGTAAATTGAGATGAATTCTCTTATAAAGATCATATCCTTAGGTTAAGGATAAATCAACGACATAATTATGTGTGAAAAATATAAATACACTCAAAATGATTGGATATTTAGTGTAAATCAATCAGATGACATTCACACATATTCGTGTAAAAACAACACCAATGAATTAGATATTTAACTCAACAAATGTAGATTGAGTTAAAATTACTCTTATAAAGTTCATACCGATGACTTGAGAATTTTTCAATGGAGTGATTATGTGTATCAAAAGTATATCCACAGAAAGAGGAGGGTAATTTATGACATAATCAAATTAATAGTGATTCTACACATAATCTTGGAGTAAAATAATCAATGAAGTATGCGTAAAGTCGAATGAGTGGAAATTGAAATTTAAAATTCCCTTATTGATTTGGTAACATACAAAACATACACCCATGAAATAAGGATCATAAAATGTTGATGTAAATATACATGAATTAAATTATATTACACAATGAATACAAAAATGGGTAGTACACACACCACATGTAATAAATAAGTGGTGAACAATGGAATTATCACTGAATTAAAAGTGAGATAAGAAACATCTTACTTTGTAATTTTTTCCTTGGTTGATGGTATGTTAACCTACTATATAATGGTGAAATAATTGTTATTTATTTATAAAATAATCATTTACATTAATATGATATCATATATGATCTTTTAACATTGATTTGTTAAAAATATCTTAGTATTATCGTCATATCGATTATTAACTTACTCGTTTTCCTTTATATTATTTGTTACATAATCCGTGTTTGTTAGGGATAGGTTGTATCTTATTAATATCCAGAATTATATCAAGGCCTTAAAATTTATTTATAATCATCAAATTAGAATTATACTTGAATGGATACGACGGAGAATGAATCTCATCGCGTTCATGGAGACGGTAGTCCGTACGTACGCACGAGCGACAATATCATTATTTTGATGTTAAAATAATATATAATTGGATGTTATATCATATATACAGAATAATTATAATGTTATATTTATTATTTACATGAATTAAACATCATTATTATACCCATCCAAATAATAATATTTTGAATGACAATTACACCACGGCGTGAAGACGGTAAGCCGTACGTACACACGTATGGTGACATGCCATTAAAAGGATGGATAGAATACTGAATATGGTTGTACCATATTTATAATAACATCACAGTATATAGAATATACTGGAGTTATTATTTTAGAATATAAATAACCAAGAAAGAAGAAGTGGAAGAAGAAAAGAACTTGAAAAAGGGTGGTGAAATTATTACCTCTTCTCCGGGTTCTTCATTTTGATTTGATAAAAAGGGATCCTTAGGTTGACTTTATGACTAAAGGAAGGACTCTAGGATTATGTGAGGGAAGTTGAGAGAGTATTTGGGTAGGGTTTGGCCGAACCAAAAGGCTTTTAAGACGTGAATTAATGAGAAGGGGGAGTGCCCTTTTATAAGAGGGGTGAGGGGCACCATTGGAAAAGCTAGAAATATTATTTTATAATAAATTCATATTCGGTTTCTAATGGCTCCAAAGTAGATTATTGAAAATCTAAGGTGGGGATAGGTCGAAAACCACTCAACCAATAGGATTTAGATAGGTTTGGGTTACTATATTAACCATATCTTTAAGTATTAATTCTTAGTCAATTAGTTTCACTTTTACAATGTCTCTTGGTATTTTTATATTATATGGTTAATAAACATAGTATATACATCCAAGAGACCCCCAAGTGGTCCATTAATAATACAACTATCATGATATATGTCTCTTGGCCAAACCTTAGAATTTTAGAAATTTAATATCAATTAATAATATAATATTTATTTTAAAAACTCTTTTATGTCAATTTTGACACTATTCAATAATTGATTTTTGTAAAAATAATAACAGAATGATTACTTAAAAATAAGTTAATTAAATCATTTCTAACATGTCATAGTAACTTATAAAATTAGTTTAATTCATAAAAAGTCTCAAATTATATTTATTTGGGTATTTATAATATATATTATTTTAATTTTTCACTATTATGGTAATTACTGCATCATCATTATGTCGTAAGTAAATTAAATAATTTATTGTCTAAAAATTATAAATAAAATATCATTATGTATGAAATAATGTTATATTTATAATGAATATTTATAATCGAAAATACAACATATATAACCCTATGTAAAAAATGTTTTTCTAAAAGATAAATGCTTTTATCAGTTTTGTATTTATTTTAACTTAATTAATATAAAGTGTCATTATCACTTACAAGTGGCTCCATGGGGTCCCAAAATCAACCCAAATATGCCCATTATCGGAAATATATCCAAAAATAAGGTTAGGACACGTTTTGGGGTAATTTAGTATTATTATAATTTTATTTGTTAACCCTTATTTACCAGATTTACCCTTTAACCATGGTAAAAACAATATTTACCGAAGTAATTATTCAAAATGTCTAAAAATAAAAGTTACCTATTTACACAATTTGGACATCATGATTCCAAATATGGAATCCATTTTTCCCAATTCAAAACACATAAGTTTCAGAAATTAATTTAAAATTAATTCCCGTTGTTAAAACAAAAAGTGTGTTTTTAAGAGATAGTAACTATCAAAAGATTGGCACTTGTTTCTGTCTGTTTTAATTGTGAAATTATGTCCAATTACAAACATTTAGTTAAATGGTAAAAATATATTCTAAATAAACTTTAAAACCACTCAAATTAATAATTTATCAATATTAATTATTTTGATTAAAAAATTTGTTTTTAATTAAAATTTAGTAATTTTCACTATTCATCAAAATATGAAAGTTATCTGAAAATTATCAAAATTTCACCCTAGGCTAATTTCGATATTCCGAATCAAAAATGAAGTCCATTTTGAGAGATAGAATTTATAAAATTTCAAAAATTAGGTATTACTATTCATAACGGCTAGTTTGATTGGTTGGGGTGTGTTAGAATCTCGATGTTGCATACAATGCATGCCATTGCATTATTCAAAGGGAAACGTACCGTGGAAGCTTGGGGTGTTGCATTTTATATCTATTATTTTCATTTTTTAAAATTTATTCATTTTTATTTTTATTAATATATATTTATTGATTAACATTAATGTTTTTAAATTTGGTTTTAATTAACATGTTTAATATGTATTCATTTCATTTTAAAATATATATTCATTTTTTATTTTTTAATAATTTATATTATAAATTAAACTCTTTAATTTTTGTGATATTTTTTATGTCTATTAATTTTTATTTATTAAATTTCAATAATCTATATCATTCATCCATTTAATATTATCTATTCATTAATAATATAAATTAGTTTTTATCTTTTTATTTTTTATTCATATTTAATATATATTCATTTAATATTTTTTAATTTATTTTATATATTTTTTATCAGTGCTTTATAAAGAGCATTAAAAAATAAAGGGTTTGTTAGAACTAAAATTAAAGGGATGAAAAATACCTATCATTATCATTTCTTATAGGTAGCACTGATAAATACCCATCTTTATTAAAATTAAGAGGTAGCACTGATAAAGAGTGGCCTTTATCAGTACTTTTTATTTTAGCACTACTATATATGGGTCTTTAACATCATTTTATATTTCATAGTTAGATATACTACTATAAGAAGATGTCGGCATACACACATGCATGAAGTGTAGAACCATCACACATAGATGATGGTTGAGTACAATGAGGAAAATAAAATTATTGGTGAAATAAGTAGAGAATACAGTAGTTTTATGGTGACGATTTCCATGTACACTAACATCATTCCCATAAATCCGATCTCCTAGAGACACCGTGAAAATAATGTAAAGGATAATTATTGGGCTCAAATATGGGTAAGAAAATTAGTTAGAATTAATGTTATATTATTATTGTATTTATACGAATTAATATCTTTATAGTATCTTTGTTATAATTTTTCAGATGGTGATGCTTTTAGGATTCAAAAACTGATGTAATTTGGTGAGATATAGATGGAATATATGCATGATTTGGGCAATGAATTGGTTTTTAGTGTTTGAATGGATTTAGATTCCATGCCTATCAGGATTGAGTGTCCAGAAATATGTTGCCAGGAAATGATTTATCATTTTATGAGTACTATGTGTAAGGTATTAATAAAATTTGAGGTTTTTGATTGAAAATTATGATGATTTTCATTAGTAATCTATTTTTTATTATCTGAAATTCTTATTTAAGAGGCATCAAAAATAAATAAATAAACAAGGATGCTATAAAGGTACTCCAGACTTTGGGGTGGATAAAGAGGCAGAATCATGAGAGGAAATATGTATTTTAATTTGAAACTTGTGTTTAATTAGGTATACAATCTTAAAATATATACTAATTTTCATATTATTGTTTGGTGAATTCGTTAAGGTTTACTGATTATACATATATTCCTCATTTAGTTTTTTTTAAAATTTTAATTCAATTTCACTAGTTAAAACATTAACTTTATCATAGCCCAAATGTAATACTTCTTCTCTATTAGATGATAACTTCATTATATTCTAAGCCCTTTCTTTATTTATATTTATAATTCTCCTGCTAAACATAGACTCTACAATCTTGTAAAAATAATTTCATCCCATCTTGTGGAGAGATCATTAAAATTTCACTTTATTTTTTAATAGAATCTTATTTAATCTCAAAACAATAGAATACCTCATTAATTTATGATAAAAATATTTATAATCAATAAATTTTAATTAAATAAATCATTATTTAAAACCATATGATGAATTTAATTCATTATAAAGTAGGGGTAATTTATAAATTGGATAGAATAATTCTCTACCAATACATATTAATATAATAAATCATTGATCTATAAAGATAAAAAATGAAGATAAGATATACATGAAAATAGAAGATAATGTCTCTAATTTAATTTAAGAGTGAATCATAGATAAAAATAAATGTTAGGTTCATGAGTGTAAAATAGGATTTTATACCAATTATAAGGCCTTATTAAAGATATTCCAACCATTTATAGGGGATGGATTAGTTGTTGAAGTCTAATTCAAAACATTCTCCCTCTATTAACTGAGGATATCTTATTAATAATTTTTTAGATTACAAATCCGCCTATTGTGATCATAATTTATCAAAATAAGAAAGAATTAAAACATCAGGCTTTGATGAGGTTCACTATCATGAAGTACCAATTGATCTTTATCACCCATATCATATAAGTATCTGTGATTTTAAGTGTATAAAAAAATCCAACATTCTTGTCTTTCATCTTCCACATAATAAACCATCTTCACTTGTAAAGCCAAGTTAAATTGATCATGCTCTGTATTGTCACTGATATGGATCATTTGAGAGAAGTTGAAAGAGGAAGAATGTAAAAAATATGTCGTTATTCCCCTATTAATGTTTCCCACTTACACTTGAATAAGAAAACTGAATATTTTCCATGATAGTTTAATTTTATTATCTAAATCATCTTTCCATATAATTACACCTCTGTAAGTGTAAATAAACCACTATTTTTTGTTTTTAAGTATTCATCATGATTAACTGTATAAAACATAAATCCATGAATATTTTAGGAATCAAATATCTTAAACTAACTTAGAGGAAATCAAACTAAAACTTCATATAATTTTATATTTCATATAGATTCTCAACATTCATTATCTAGAAAATAATATATAAGGTGTTAATTTTAACATAAAAATAATAGCTGCATGTAAATAATTTGAATATGAGTATATAATTAGACAACCAGAGAACCATTCAACAATATCCTTATTAACAAATTTAGTTAATTCCATCTCATTTAGAGATTGAACCATTAAATGCCTCTTTATTCTCAATATTAATTATCTGATAAATAAATACTAAATAATAAAATTGTGTGACCCATATCTATGTGAAAGTAGTAACTCTAATTTAGTTAGGGAAAATTTTAAACCTTTCCAATTGGTCTTTCAATAGTTAGAAATACCAATGGCTGGTTTTCAGAGTGAGAATTTGTGGAGATGTTGTCAACACACCCAACCAAATTGAATTTAATCTCAATCTCATAAAAATACCTTGAATATAAGGTCAAGCACTCTTCAGTTGTGTGACCTTCAACAATAGTGCCTTTTTTTTGAACAATTTTCCACACATATGATTTTAAATGACCTATGTTCCTAATTAAAAAATAAGTAACATATTAGAATAATTTACACAATGATTTGATAAAATTGAATTCATTAATAAAAATAAAAATTGTATTAGCATACATATTAATAGGATATATCCATATATAGTGTACTGATCCACCATTTTTATCTTCTTAAACCAAATTAATAGTCAAATGAACCATGGATGTGAATAATGAAGGGGAAATAACATCTCTAAAGGAAAAACTGAAAAAACAATCATTCATTAAGTTTATCATACCTGATTAGATTTACTGTTTTTCCACAAAGCTCTCTGAAATTGGTACACAAATCAACTATAGCTTTAGTTACATTTTGAGGTAACATATTACAAGATTAAAATGCATGAAACTACTCCATTAGAATATGTGAGTCATAAATTTTCAATCCATGAAACTTTAGATGATTAAAGTTAATAAATCTTGAAATGTTACTTTAATATTCATCTAGAAATCTAATATTCATTAAATATTGAAGGAATGAATCTTTATCATGATTTTTCATTTTAAAAATATCCAAAGGAAACTTTTCATTATCATTTCTAAACTAACCAATATTTGTAATCATTGATTCCAAATCCTTACATTTATTAAGGTGAATGTTCAATTTACCATACTCTCTAAGAAATATAAAAATTACATTACCATAGATGTTCTTCTCAATATTCATTACATCAATATTTTTACATATCAAGTTAAACTCTTAATAGATATGTTTGAAAAATATACTAATGTTCTTCCACTATTGTGTTCCAGCTACATCGAATATTATACCTCATAATATTTTTAACCCTTCTTTAAATTGATTACATTTTTTAAATTTTATAGTGGAATTCATTAATTTTCCTAATAATTTTAAACCAGATGACACCTTTAGTGGATTTATCAATTAAAAATATTCTTTGAGTTGAGTATTATTAAGCCAAAATTTATGTGAACCATAAATAAATCAATGATTAAAAATAAAACACCATTTTCTACAATGAGGTTTTCATTGAAGTTCAAAGAAATTACAATCTATAAAATCCACAGCAGTATGAGTGTTCCAATTAAATAATCTTCCCAATCTAGAAAATTCCAAAAATTTCCACATTAAATGAACATGAATTTTGAATAATTTTCTCATTTAAGAATCATATTTTTCCACACCATCATCCCATAAATCTCATTTTCCTTGATTTGATGTTAGATTTATGCATCAATGTCATTTCATAAAATTTTCCTTCCTGGAATAATCATCAAAATAATGAAAGAGGTATTAATCATACAAATATATGGATGTAGATTATAGGGGATCAAAACAATTGTCCATATGGTATAAATAGTACATAATGTAACAAAACAGTTGAAATAATCCTAATCCAATCCCAATCATAGATTCCAAAGATCCAAATAAAAATATAGATATAATTTATCAAACACCTTCCACAATGTTGAATATTTTAGATGCCTCCTCAATCAATATTTGTTACTATCCTATGAATTCCACTTTATGTCATATGTTGTCTTAGATGAAATGAGTAATAATTACTGGTATGGTTTTAGAGGAAACTAATTCAATAACTTTTTGGGAGTTTTCTTCTTCTTCTTCTTCCAAATGATTCATTAATTTTCACTCTAATTGTTTCCCATTGAATTCCATTTACATGTTTTTAAATCTTATGTATTATTCTTTATCATACTATTCTATCTTTAAAAGCATGAAATCATTAGGGCATGCTTGTATCATTGTATAATCATGTTCAAGTTTGTGGAATATTTTCTTCATCTCATTGAATGATAGAGGGACCTGAGAATCACTAAATTCATAATGAATCAACTCTAAAATCATGAACATTTCATTGTTAGTAATTCCACAGAGAAACATTATATAGTATAATTTAAGTAGAAAATACAACTTTGGATACATGGCATACCCTCCATATAATTATTGTTTTATGTCTTCTACTAATTAATGATATTCATTTTTTATTAATGTTCTGAGAAAGATTAACCTTCTCAGGACCAACATAAGGTTATTTTGATTTATTAAAATCATGGACATTGTATCCTTCAAATCCAAATGTGAAATATTTAATGTTTCAAATTTAATTCTCATATGGAGGGTAACTATGTTTTTCATTGATGTGATAGTAATTATTTTATCATCCATAATATTCAATTAAACCTCCAAAATCCCATATAAATATCGAGTAGGAAACTATATCAATATCAAGTGCTCATATACATCATTTCAATTCAATTATCTCTTGAATTTACCAAAAGGGAATAAAAATTGTATTCTATCATCCACTACACAGTTTTATATTTGACAATCTAAAAATTCTTCCAAACTCTTTCCATATAAAGGTGTATTTCTAGGGGAATCAATCCAAAATTAATCAATATATATTTTTACTATTATACATGTACATTCAGATATAAAGATATAAATGTTTAATCAAATGATCACAACCAGTTTTTAACTTCACCCAATTTCATCGTTGACCATGGTAGGGTCTTGATTTGAAAGAACAAAAATTTAACTTGAAAATGAATCAATTTGACATGAAAAATATAAAATAGATAAATTAATAAACATTACCCCTCACAATAATAGGTAAGATGTTATAAGAACAAGTTCACTAAGGAAAGGATAAGGCAATTGACATCATGGAGGTTAAGGATATGATCCATGTAAAGTCTAGAATTAGGGGAACTAGAGGAGGTGGGAAAGAGAAAAATGTGGTGGGGAAAGGGTTAGAGATTGACAGCTGTTGGGGGTGGTTGTCACTATTTAATGGGGATAAGGGGATAATTTATTCAAAGAAGACCCATCATGGGGTTTCAATATGATCAGTGTTGTGGGAGGGTGTCGGCGGTCAACATCGATGGGGGGGGATCAGTGGTCGGTGGTCACCGATCATCAACAAGGGAGGTGGTCAGTGATGAGGGAGGGGCTATCAGGGTGGGGGGGGGGTTAGAGATAGAAGTTTGCGTGGGGTGGGGGAAGGTAAATTAGAGTTTTTAAGGATTTATTGGTTGTTTTATTGAAATTATATCTATATATAACTATTTTATAACGTTTTAAATAACTACAGCTATATTTAAAATAATATTTACGAAATTTTACTTAGCGGTTATTATAGAAGCTGTTGACTATAAACTAATACTAAAGCCTCTATTTTTTATAGTTAAATATAGATAACACTCTCCAAAGTAAATACCCAAATGAAAAGCTAAAGTAGTGAAACAATACCTATATAAAGGTCAGATCTAGTAATTTACACCACTTTCCATGTATTCCTCTTGGAAACATGAAAATTAGTTTATATATGTTGGTTGATAATAAAAGTATACTCAGTAGTAAAACTGATATATCTTGTGCACATTTTAATAGAGCATACTAATGCCCCCCATGAAAAAATATTACAACCAAAAATACCTAAACATGTCAACATTCCAACCCCAATCTCTCCAAGGAAAGCTCACCAAATAATGCATACCATGTATAATAACATAATATGAATCATATCAATAATGGGAACCCCATGACATTTTCTCACTAATTTTATACTCTCACATAGTAATTTATTACATCCTAGAACTCCCATCTTATCCATATAACACATCAAAAGACACCTCCCCACAACACAAGCATATCACATATCACCTGAAGACACCTTTTCTATCACATAACATCAAGTGTCATAAATAGAGTAGTAAGGTATTTTGAGAATAAAGGAAATCAACCCTTTTCCCTCCTCCTACCATGCATGTTCCCTCCATAATCTTCCCCCACAACATGGTCACATAAAATCTCACCACCCCACAATATGATCATATCACATCTCAGCAACAAACACCTGGATCACCACCGAATTCACTATATAACCTATTTCCATCAAATCATGTTCATATTTACTTGTCTAAAAGAGAATATTGTAAATATCGATTAGCCATACATCTATCCACGCCAATGGGATGTAGAAAAAAACCCCATATATATATATATATATATATATATATATATCTGTGTGTGTGTGTGTCATCATGTGTTGCTCGATGCGAGTGGGGTGCATATAGAAATTGTGAGGAATATAACTACATAAATAAATAAATAAATATATATACCACCCAGAATCCCATCCTATGGGTTCACATCCAAAATGATACTAACGAACTCAAATGCATTGGGTAAAGATTTATATCTCATGAGATAGACATGGCTGGAATGGCAGGTTAATCTGGTTCAGTGATACAAGACTGAAATGAGGAGTGAACTCGGTTCAGAAATGGACTTTGTCCACTTGGATTGTCTTGGTAATGAGTCTTGACTACTAAGAAATGATTACCAATGATTATGTGTGTATGCCACAAAGTTTCATGTTTAAGTTATGATTATTGGGATTACATTTCACTACTAGAATTTATCCCATGTTATGGTATTATGATATCTTTTGCAGGATAAGATTTCTGAAATGTTATGTTTTATGAATATGATGTGATTGATATTTCTTTTGTTTACCCTTACTGAGCATTTGAGCTCACCCTTTTTATGTTTTCTTTCCCCAGGTCAGGAAGAAGGTTATTACGTAGGATATTTCAAAAAGGGATTCTAGATATGATGAAATAAATGGGAGACAAGGTAGATGTTTTATGAACCAGTTGTTTATGTTTCCCAGTATCTAAATACACTATACCTTTAAGGTCCTATTGTGGTTTTGTTATATGTTGTAATAAGTGTGGTTTAATTTTGATGTAATAACCATGTAGGTAAAGTATGGGTTGTTATAGTTGGTATCAGAGGAAAGGTATAGTCAACCTTTGGAAACTAGGATGTGAAAGCCTTTGTAAGAACCCTAAGGATAAGTCTAAGAATAGAACACAATATTACTGTTTTATAAATGGACATGAATAACCTATGATAAGACCTTGAGTGTGAAATTTTATTCTTGATTATGTGGTTTTCCTATTATGATTAGTGTTTCTCACACTATGCTTACTGGTTTTAGTCAATGGCTGGAACTCGATGGAACCGTGTTAATGAGATGGGCAATGCGATGATTGTCCCCCTGAGAAACCAAATGTTATGGGATCTGGAATGAAAAATATTGTATCTGGTTTCAGGTCATTCAGAGCACATTTGCTGCGAATTCGATCGTCTCACGCCGTTTTGGTGTTTTATGACACCAGAAACGAGTTTCTGGTCACCGTCATTAAACGACACCTGCAATTGACGTGTTGTCAGCACGAACATTTCACAAATCACAAAATGGCTGTTGTCGTACAATTTCATGGAATTCCGAGGTCGTTCGGGTGGTTTTGATCCCCCAACGCGCCATTTTAGCGTGCGCCGAGCTACTAAAAACGACACAATCGGCTGTACCGCATGCACCGCACGTCCGATGGGTGCGTCGTCTCCTCCTGAACGTCACGAATAGTATTCCTGATGTTTTAGTGTGGTTTAAGGTCATTCGGAGCACGTTTTCTCTGAATTCGACCGTCTCACGCATTTTTTGGTGTTTTATTACACCGGAAATGCGTTTCTGGTCACCGCGGTCAAACGACACATCCAATTGATGTGCCGTCAGCACAAACATTTCAAAAATCACAAAATGGCTGTTGTCGTATGGTTTCATGGCATTCCAAGGTCGTTCAGGTGGTTTTGACCCCCCAACACGCCATTTTAGCGCGCGCTGAGCTGCTGAAAACGACACAATCGGCCGTACCGCGTGCACCACACGTCCGATGGGTGTTCCGTCTCCTCCTAGACATCACGAATAATATTAATAATGTTTTCTTGTGGTTTCATGACATTCGGAGCATGTTTTCTCTGAATTCGACCGTCTCACGCCGTTTTTGGTGTTTTATGACACTGGAAATGCGTTTTCGGCCACCGCGGTCAAACGACACCTCTGATTTACATGCCATATGCATGACCATTTCAAAAATCACACAACGACTGTTTTTATACAGTTTCATTGTATTCCGAGGTCGTTCGGGTGCTTTTGACCCCCCAACGTGCCATTTTAGCACACGCCGAGCTGCTGAAAACGACACAATCGGCTGTACTGCGCGCACCACATGTCTGATGGCCGTACCGTCTACTCCTACACGTCACGAATAATATTCCTAATGTTTTTGTGTGGTTTCAGGTCATTTGGAGGACGTTTTCTCTGAATTCAACTGTCTCACGCCGTTTTTGGTGTTTTATGACACTGGAAACGCGTTTCCCGTCACCACGGTCAAACGACACCTCCGATTGATGTTCCGTCAGCACAACCATTTTAGAAATCACACAACGGCTATTTTCGTATGGTTTCATGGGATTTTGAGGTCGTTCGTTTGGTTTTGACCCCCCAATGTGCCATTTTAGCGCGCACCAAGCTGTTAAAAACGACACAATCAGCCGTACCGCACGCACCGCACGTCCGATGGGTGATCTGTCTCCTCCTACACATCACGAATAATATTCCTAATGTTTTTGTGTGGTTTCAGGTCATTCGGAGCACATTTTCTCCGAATTCGACCGTCTCACAGTGTTTTTGGTGTTTTATGACACCAGAAAAGCGTTTCCGGTCACCGCTGCCAAAAGAAACCTCCGATTGACGTGTCGTCGTTATGAACATTTCAAAAATCACTCAAAGACTATTTTCGTACAGTTTCATGGCATTCTGAGGTCGTTCGGGTGGTTTTGAACCCCCAACGCGCCATTTTAGCGCGCGCCGAGCTGCTGAAAACGACACAATTGGCCGTACAGCGCGCACCACATGTTCGATGGGTGCGCCGTCTCATCCTACACATCAAGAATGATATTCCTAATGTTTTCGTGTGGTTTCAGGTCATTCGGAGCACGATTGCTCCGAATTCGCCCGTCTCACGCCGTTTTTGGTGTTTTATGACACCGGAAATGTGTTTTCGGTCACCGCGGTCAAACGACACCTCCGATTGACGTGCCGTAAGCATGACCATTTCACATATCATACAACGCCTATTTTCGTATGGTTTCATGTCAATCCGAGGTCGTTCGGGTGGTTTTGACCCCTCAATGTTCCATTTTAGCGCGCACCAAGCTGCGGAAAACGACACAATCGCTCGTACCGCGCGCACCGCACGCCCGATGGGCGCGTCGTATCCTCCTACATGTCACGAATAATATTACTAATGTTTTCGTGTGGTTTCAAGTCATTCGGAGCACGTTTGCTCTGAATTCGACCGTCTCACGCAGTTTTTGGTGTTTTATGACACCGGAAACGCGTTTCCGGTCACCGAGGTCAAACGACACCTCCGATTGACGTGACGTCTGCACGACCATTTCAAAAATCACACAATGGCTGTTGTCGTATGGTTTAAGGGCGTTAAGAGGTTGTTCGGGTGGTTTTGACCCCCCAATGCGCCATTTTAGCACGCGCCGAGCTGCTGAAAACGACACAATCGGGTAGGGGAGGGCTGTCCGGGGTGCGGGGGGCCTGTTCGGGGTGCAGGGAGGGCTGTCCGGGATGCAGGGAGGCTGTCCTTGGTGCGGGGGCCTGTCTGGGGTGCGGGGAGGGCTGTCCGGGGTGCGGGGATCCTGTTCGGGGTGCGGGGAGGGCTGTCCGGTGTGCGGGGAGGGTGTCCGGGGTGCGGGGGGGGGGGGGGGGGGGGGGGGGGGGGGGGCTGTCCGCGTTGCGGGGAGTGCTGTCCGGTGTGCGGGAGGGCTGTCCGGGGTGCAGGGAGTGCTGTCCGGGGTGTAGGGGGACTGTCAGGGGTGCGGGGGGCCTAACCGTGGTGCGAGAGTGTTGTCCGGGGTGCGAAGAGGGATGTCCAGAGTGCAGGGGGCCTGTCCAGGGTGCGGGGAAGACTGTCCGGAGTCCGGGGGGCCTGTCTGGGGTGCGGGTGGGCTGTCCGGGGTGCGGGGAGGGCTGTCCGGGGTGCAGGGATGGCTGTCTGGGGAGCGGGGAGGCTGTCTGGGGTGCGGGGGGCTGCCCGGGGTGCGGGGAGGGATGTCCGGGGTGCGGGGAGGGTTGTCCGGTGTGCGGGAAGGGCTGTCCTGGGTGCGGGGAGGGATGTCCGGGGTGCGGGGAGGGATGTCTGGGGTGCAGGGAGGGATTTCTGGGGTGCGGGGGGGGGGGGGGGGGGTGTCCGGGGTGCGGGGGAGGGATTTTCGGAGTGCAGGGAAGGCTGTCAGGGGTGCGGGAGGGCTGTCCGGAGTGCGGGGAAGGCTATCCGGGGTGCGGGAGGGTTGTCCGGGGTGCATGGAGGGCTGTCCGGAGTGTGGGGAGGGATGTCCGGGGTGCGGGGGGGGGGGGGGGGGGGGGGGCTGTCTAGGGTGGGGGGGGGGACATGTACGAGGTGCGGGGAGGGCTATACGGGGTGCAGGTAGGACTGTTCGGAGTGCGGGGAGGTTGTACGAGGTTCGGGGGGCCTATCCGGGGTGCGGGGAGGGCTTTCCGGAGTGCGGGGATGGCTGTCCGGGGTGCAAGAGGGTTGTCCGGGGTGCGGGGAGGGCTGTCCGGAGTGAGGGGAGGGCTGTCTGGGGTGCGGGGGGGGGGTGGCATGTCCAGGGTGAGGGGAGGGTTGTCCGGAGTGCGGGGAGGGCTGTCTGGGGTGCGGGGGGGAGGGGGGGTGTCCGGGGTGCGGGGAGGGCTGTTCGGGGTAAGCCGGGGACTACAAATAGTGAACTCAGCTCATTCATCAAAACAAGTTTAATGGGTTATATTAGGAATCAAATGTTTTTTTTTCAAAAATATTACAAACACATGCAATTCTAAAAATTGAAAATTAAATGAACAAAAAATATCCAAATCAATAATCAGTTTCATGGTTACTTCTCAATCCGTGCACAAAAACATTGCATGAGGCCAAAACACACATGATACCCCCAAATCACAAAAAAAATCACTGGAAAACCAACATAAATATTAATAACAACCCCACCATTAAAAGCAGAAACAAACCTCGTGAATATGATGCGTCATGCGTGTTCATCACTAACCTCCATCCGGTGGGCCAGGGGCCTACAACAAATAAACATTATGAATATTTTCATAACAAATATAATTTAAATTAAATAAATAAATACAGTATAAACCTACGTCGTATGATCCCCTACACCATCACCTGGACGCACATATTCCCGCAGTGCTCTAACATCAGCAGCCAATTGCGCATTTGCCTCCTCGGAAGCCTATAGTCGTGCCTCGAAATCTGACAACTACTGTGTCATCTGAGCAATAGCAGGACCGACGACCACAACATGTGACACTACAGAACGAGGAATCCCTGTTCCATATGTCAAACTATATCCATGCCCATCCCAAGCAATGATGCGATGAAAGATCTCATCCCTTCGCATGGGAAGCTGTCGCTAGTCCTCTGGCAGATATTCTAATTCAGCTTCAAATTGAGACTGTGAAATATTTAAATATATATACATATATTAATATACATATTTTATGTAAGTATTGGTAATGAGTACAAGCACTTACTATCAATGTTGCATCCTCTGGATCATTGCGATCACGGGTCCTCATCCACACCGACATTTTACTAGTTGGTGCACCTTGCTCCCATAACTATATATGAATAGAATATAAACACAAAACCGTATAAATTAAAAAAATTAAAAAATGAATAATAAATACCTCATGTCGGATCTGAGACACGTGACGAGTCCCGAGCCTGTGAGGTGGTCCCTGCAACGTTCGATTCTCAGAATGGCATGTTAACACCTCCTACATTGAATTCATTCAAATTTCAAACAAATCACACATTCTTGAAAATATATATGCCAAAATAAATATACAAACCGCAACACCCTGAGTAGACCAATATGAAACTAAATCACGCCACTGAGCCAGGAGGACAACTCTCAGGACTTTTTCCAGAATGTCTGGGGCACCCACATTTGGTACCCAGTGGTCTCTCTTGACTTTGCCTTTATAGTCTTTCCACATCTTACGACATTTGATCATACAAACTGGCCGAAACTCATCGGTACATACTTTCATATTTTGCTATTAAAGAAAAAAATCACATATGTTATTGTGGTTTATACATAGGGAATAAAGTAAAATGGTCTTCTTACCTGAACCTCCCTCCAAAGATGATCTAATGTGTTCTGAGGGATAGAAGCCTTGTCACGTGTGGTCAATGGAAATCGATGTGGATCACGTATGATATGACCTAGCTGATGAATAAATGCAGGGGATTTCCATCCCATAGGATTAAATACCTCATCAAATGAAACATCAAAAGTCATGTCGGAATTCCATGATAATATGCCACGACCAGGGCCTCTCCTGCGAGAGGAAGAAGCAGTCGAGTCTGATCCTGTTGAAAAAAAATTTATATACTAATTGACAGATGTTATAAATATATATATATATATATATATATGTTTGTTAATTACATAAAAATAGAGACAATGGAATTCCAACATACCTCGACCCTGAGACGTAGATGCCTTAGATGGATGATGTGGATCTTCTACCTCTTCCCCTGACATGCCTACAGTCATGGAAAACATTAGTAAGGGGACTATCCAAAGTGTCCAAATGATAAATTGGATTTAAAAAAAACCAAACTTGTACAGTTGTTAATCAAACAAAAAGGGATTGAATAATTAGTTTTTAATGAATTTTAAAAAATCAAAAAGTTCACAAAACAGATATACAAATTATGTACAAAATCAATCAATGCATAGCCAAATTTCAAATTGAATTAATGAAAATTCAAGCTGCACATGAACCAAATGAAGAACACCTCAATGGGAAGATACACCGAAAATAACATCAATATAACATGAGTTAAATCAACCTAAATATTTATAACTGAATAAACTTTCAAAAGTGAGGATTAAAACTTACAAGGATTTATAAAATGTTTAGATAATTTATGATATCTTAGGCTGAATAGCGGGAAAACAATTATACCTTTCATTAAGCATGCAAATCGACCGTTTCTCCTTCAACAGCTGCTCTGAACCAATAAATATCTTCTTCACGTTGAACTATGGTATTTTGATCAAGCTATTGGGAAACAAAAGGAACAGTCTTTGGTTCATCTTGTTCAAATACAAACACTCCTCACCGAGACATTTTGACAACAACTTTCCATCTTGGATTCGAAGGCAAAGTAACGAAGAATACTTGTTCCGCTTGTGATGTCAAAATGAAAGGTTCATTATCAACTCGTTCATTTCTATATAACATATAGTTAAAATTCACCAATGAAAACTGAAATTGACCGAGTTTACATCCAAGCACTGGATCAACCCAATTACACTTTAACAATATGTACTTCAACCCGTGTGTGTATACAACTTCAATGATGTCTATCAATTGACTATAGTAATAACCAGAATCGACAAATGGACAACCAATGCCACTATTTTGTGTTGCTCTTTTGTCATCAACATATTTAATACGAAATCGAAAACCATTAGCATCTATAGATTTATAATGACGAGCCATTATAGATGGACCCTCAGCCAGTTGGATAAATTCTTCAGTTAGCGTAGGGTACCCTTACTCCCTCAGCTTATGAACCTACATAGTTAATAGAATTAAATAATGATATATGAAGAAAAAAATTAGTGTAATACTTCACTCATAATTAAAATCAATTTATACGTACATAATCCTTGAACCAATCATGAAATGACGCATAATGAGACTGTTGAATTTGCAACTCAGTCGCACGACACATCTCTTCTTTTATCTCATTAATGTGTTTTCTGAAAATGATAATGTGATTTTTAAATGATCAACTTATGAAAACAAAACATGTAAAAGTTAAACAATAAAAGGGATAAGATACTTACTGCATTAATGGTGCAACTGATGGAGTATTGAACAATATATATCAATGCGCTTGTATCCAGTCGTTGTTGTCCATATCATATGTGGTTCCTTCTCCAACTGGACCAACCTGAATCTGATAGGGCTTATCTATTTTTTTCAACATTCATAAGATATTCTGAACAAAAAGTAGTACACTCATCCATCAAATAACCATTGGATATTGATGCCTCCAAACGAGCTTTGTTGCGTACAAATCGTTTCAATGTACTCAAATACCACTCAATAGGATACATCCACCTAAATTACACTGGACCAATAGCCATTACTTCATCAGTTAGGTGCACTGTCAAGTGGACCATAACACCAAAAAATGACGGGGGAAGTAGTTTCTCAAAGTGACAAAGTGTATGTACAATTCTGTCCTGTAAACTTTTTAAATCACTCATTCATTGATTTCTTAAATAAAGCTGTCTAAAAAAATTACTCATCTCAATCAACAACTAAACAACATTGGGGGATAAAAAATCAAAAATTGCGATTGGAATCAACTACTGAAGTTGTATGTGATTGTCATGAATTTTCAACCCTTGCAATGTCTTTCTCGTTAGATTCACACACTTTGAAATATTAGAAGAGTAACCATCAGGCACCTTGAGCATCTTCAAAATGGAATGAAATGTCTATTTCTCCTTTGTAGTCATCATATACTGTACAGCAGGCATTTATGCCTTGTTTCCCTCAGCTAACTATAAATGAAACTGTTTCCATAAACCCATTTCTTCCAAATCACGGCATGCATTAACATGGTCCTTTGATTTCCCACTGACACCTAAAATGGTCCATAATATGTTATCACAAACATTTTTTTTAATGTGCATGACATCCAAATTATGCCTCAGCATGTTAGTTTTCTAACACAGAAGACTATAAAAAATACTTTTCTTTTTCCAATTGGGACTGCACTGCCTACCCACAGCTCAAATATTACGTACCGGAGGAGTCACCAAATCCTGAATTTCATATACCGTGCGAATGTTTTCTTCCTCAATCTGTGATAACATTTCAACTCCTGTCATGATCTTTGGTGCTGGGCTGAACTCTCTAGAACCATCAAATTCCACTCTGTCCTTTCTGAACCTGTGCTGAGGGGGGACAAAACGTTTGTGACCCATATATGCCCATTTTTTTGGAATACTTAATCCATACATATTTTTGTTTACTTTTTTTGCAACAAGGGAAAACAAATTCCCCTTTCGTACTCAAGCCTGATAAATTTTCATAAGCTAGGAAGTCATTGATTTCCCACAATAAAGCAGCCTACAGTTTGAACATTTCATTCATTTCATAGTCATAAGTCATCACACCATCTCCCCAAAATTCATTCAACTCATCAATCAATGGATGAAGTTAAACATCAATCTTATCCCCCGGGCTTTTAGGTCCATCAATAACAGTGGAAAGTAATATAAATTGTTGCTTCATACAAATCCACAAAGGAAGATTATACGGAACCAACACCACAAGCCATGTGCTATGAGTTGCACCAACCATAGTCTTGAATTGATTGAAACCTTCTGCTGCCAATCCCAATCGGACATTACGAACATCTTTGGAAAAGTTGAGATGTCTCTTATCAAAATCCTTCCATGCATGAGAGTCTTCCGGGTGGGTTAACATATCACTTTCATGAACTCTTTCTGCATGCCATCTCATTAAATTAGAAACTTTAGATGACATAAAAAATCTTTTCAACCTTGGTTTAAGGGGAACGTAACGCATTTGCTTTACCACAATCGGTTTCCCCTGTATCACAATCTGACTTTGATGAGTCTGATTTCCTCTGTTCTCTTTCCAACTGGAAGCACCACAAATCGTACAAATATCCAAATGGGTAGTTTCCTTTCTAAACAACAAACAGTTGTTTGAACATGCATCTATGGTATTATATTTAAATCCTAAGTTCTCTACCAGCTTACGAGCATGGTAATACGACTCGGGAATCTTAGCATAGACAGGAAGAACCTTTTTCAATAACACCAACAACATGTCAAATGATGTGTCTGACCAATGATTCAAACTCTTCAAATGCAACAACTCCATGATAAACGAAAATTTATTGTAAGAAGTACATCTAGGATATAATTCTGTTTTTTCATCATCAATTCCTTCATAAAACCTCCTCGAATCACTATCTACACCAGATCGAAGATTTATCTCACCGGTCTCAAGATTCAGGATGTCAATGCCTTCAAGATCCAACCCACGTACCATTTCAGTAAGCATTTCATTCATTGTATCATTCATCCTTGCATCAACATCCATCTGAATTACATCTGTATTTTGACAACGAACATATTCTTCTCCATGACTAGTCCAACTCTTATAATTTTTCAGAAATCCATTAAAGAATAGGTGCTCCCTCATAGTATCTCGTGTGAATTGATATATGTTAGCACATTTTCTACATGGAAAACTAATATAGTCACTTTTAAATCCTCTGGTGAAGTCAATAAACTGCATAATTCCATTGAAATACTCTCTAGACGTTCGATTTGGAAGATCAATCCAACTCTTATCCATAATAAGACCCCTATAACAAACATTTTCACAAGACTTATTACATTTTAATTTTTCATATCAAATATATTTAAAATAAATACTAATTAATTGTTTGTGAACCATTTATAAAATAATAATGTATGTGAAAGCTCATGTCATACTTGATTGCACTACAAACCTGGAAGAGAGGGGAGCCAAAGGCGGTGCTACGAGGGAGAGGAGAGGCAGCGGTAGGGGGCCGGAGCCGGAGCTGGTGTGGCGAGGGAGGGGACGGGTGACAGAAGCAACGGGGAGCCAGAGGAGAGGAGGCGGTGAGGTGGCAGCGGTGCAGCGAGGGTGGGACGACGAGGGAGGGGACCTTGGACAGGGAAAGCCAGACTGGACGGCTGGCAGCGGTGATGGGACGAGTAGCGGTTGTGCCGGGAGGGAGGGGATTGGGCGGCGGCGGTGCGGCAAGGGAGAGGACGGTAAAGGAGGGGACGAGTGGCTGTGGTGTGGCGAGGGAGGGGATGAAGACGGAGGGGACGGGGGTTGGCGGGGTGTGTGTGTGTGGGGGGGGGGGGTGGTGTTCGCGGTGCTAGGGGGGGGAATGACGCGGGGACGGAGGTCGGAGGCCGGAGGGGCTAGAGGCCGAAGGCCCAAGGGCGGCCGGAGGGCTGCCAGAGACGGGTAGTGGGAGGCCCGAGGGCAGAGGGAGGCCAAAGGGTGGCTGGAGGGCGGAGGGCGGCCGGTGGAGGGTGGGGCGGCAGAGGGCAGCCGACGGAGGGCGGAGGGTGGCCGGACGGCAGGGCGGAGGGTGGAGGGCGGCCGGAGGGTGGACGGAGGAGGGCGGGGTGGCAGAGGGCAGCCGACAGAGGGTGGAGAGCGGCTAGAGGAGGGAGGATGGGCGATGGGGAGGGCACGCGACGACAGGGACGGCGCGCGGCGGCGGGGCAAGGCACACGATGACCGGGGATGGCAGCGACGGGGAGGGCCCATGACGACGGGGATGGCGCATGGCGACGGGGAGGGTGGAAGGGTTTGGGGGGGGGACTCCGAAGCTGGGTTTCTATTTAGGGAAACCTAGCGACTTCTATTGGCGGTATCTATTGGTTTCCTATAGCGACAACCAGTGGCGGTCGCTATAGGTAAAGGGGCTCAAAAGCCCATATTTCTAGTAGTGAAAACACCCCCATATATATCTCTCTCTCTCTGTGTGTGTGTGTGTCATAATGTGTTGCTCGATGCGAGTGGGGTACATATAGAAATTATGAGGAATATAACTACATAAATAAATAAATATATATATATATATACCACCCAGAATCCCATCCTATGGGTTCACATCCAAAATGATACTAACCAACTCAACAAAAAAATCCCACTTTCTCTACCACCTCTAAAAGCACTACACCACACATGACATAACCCACAAGCCACATTTCACATTAAAAACCAATTAATATTTAAAAAACCTATTTATTTCATATTTATAGCCCATTTAATTCCATATTTAGATAACATTTATGCATTAAACCACACTTACCATTTTAATTCAACATTAATTAATTGTTTCAACCCATTCCATTTCAATTAAAACATTATCATTTAATTACAAAACCACCCTGGAAACTATCACAACACAACACCATGAAAACATTTAGTCCATCATCTCTACCAAGCTAACCAACCCTGTAAAAAACCCATATATTAGCTACATTACAACAGTACCTCCACACCCCACAACATGGTCACACCTCAACACACGTCACCACCCCAAAATAGGGTGGAAAAAACCCATCACATCATCACCCCACAACATGGACACTCAAACTTGTCACATCACCACCCCATAGAATGACTGAACAAAACCATTATATCACCACCCCATAGAATGACCACTCAAACATATCACATCGCTACCCCATAAATGGGTGAACAAAACCATCACATTTAGCATAACATTTTCAGATTTTGCAAGGATAATTTTCAACAATTTCACATCTTTATTTAAGGTAATTCTCACAAAAGCCATAAATACCTAGAAAACCATTTTAATTTCCAAATATAATTGGTTAACCATTTTACATTTTAGGTTGATTCTAAACAACCACAACAAAAAAGGTTCAAAAAAACATGTTCAATCAATATAAATAAATACTTCAATGGTAATGAATTTTAACAGGGCATTTATTCTATTAAAACAATCAATCAAAAATAATATAAAGTCTGTAAAAAAATGAAAAATATCCCCATTTAACTTTAAATTTCTATAAAATTGGTCCATTATATTTATTTTATGGTGTAAATTACATTACCTTAGATAAATAATTTTAATCCCATACTAAATTATACATAAAATGAGTAATAAGGGATTGCCAAACTCAAAGAAGATTTCTTATCTTTATTCACCATACAGGGTGAAGGAATATGTTTCTGCAAAACAAAACCATGAATGGGAACAAATGATCAACCTAAAACCCACCAAATATCAAAAAAAACAAATAGTCCACACTCACCCCAAACCAAAGAAATGTCATGTAGTAAATCCAAAGGAGATGAATGAAATGAAAAAATATGGGAAAAGGAGCAAAACCTACCTTGGATCACCAAAATCTTCCCACTAGAACCCAAGGAGTGATGAAATATTAAAAGGAAAGAAGATCATATGAAATTTCCTAGGTTTAATAAAAATGATAGGGTGACCACAAATTAATGAAGGAGAATAGGCTGAAAAAATAATTGCAAACCTCTAATTCACCCCTTTCACATTGTGAATTCAATTTTAATGATCTAAATTCTATGTGGGACATGGTTTAGAAGATGTGAATCCCTTAAAATATGAGAAGCCTCTATATTTCTAACTTCCATCAAAATTCATACAACCTTAGCTTGATTTAATTACATGTCATGAATTACACTTTAATAATGTGATTCAATTTCATGGACCCCCCTTAGCCTTCATACATGTTGGGAAGCAAACAAGATATAAAATCCATGAACCACCAAATCACAACATGAATATAGTTCACATCATGAACCACCTACTACAGTACACTTATAGCTCCAACCCCTCCAAACTCTCTGAAACCTCCTCAATCCTCCTAGAAAAACTCTATAACCACCAAAACTAATAATGTTATAAGACTAGAAGGCAAATAATGTTACATCAGAGACCTTTCAAATGATTCTAATCCTTGAGAATCAAAAAAATTGATGAAAATAATGGGGTCCAAATAACTACATCATGAGATAACTCTCAATATTCTTGTCACCCCTCAAATGCCACCACCAGCCAAACTCTCCAAACCAAAAAACCCATTAAATAAATCACATAACAACATTTCCTCAAAACCACTAAACTCCTAAATCTCAACACAGGCCATGAAAACAACAATTAAAAGAAACAAAAAACACTACCTCGATCACACAAATCAAGGAATCTCATATTCAATATCCAGTTACTATCCTATTTGGGTAACACTAACTTATCCACATGGTTTCAATCACATCAGTGTATATCATTTCTTAATTAAGAATCGGGTCCTCCCATTTTAATATGTATCCAGATTTATCCTACATCACATATGAAGTAAAATAGAACATCTGATAAAACAAAAATGTCCAAACATCATTTTATAAACAAATAGAGAACAGGAAAATCAAAAAAACTATGGGTATTGGGAATTGCTCTACCTATATTTCTTTAAAGTACTCTCTTCTAGACCACCATACCACCACAACACATGAACCATAGGAATGATCCATTCTCACATTACCTTCTACCATTAATCCTAGATCTCCAATGGCCACTCCATGAACATAATGTCACCTATCAATATACAACTCTCCCTAGTAAATGACATGGGAGGCATCGTGAAGATGTTGGCATAGGCAAGAGTTGTGGAATATTTAATAGATTTGGTCCAACTGTAGTCAAAGTTCCAACCGATATGCCACCTCTTCAAAATGTACCAACTCCTTGTAAGGCACAACAAACTAGGGTGGGTGCTTATTCCCCTTCAAAACCTCCACTACACATATCACAGGGAAAACTTCATGAAAATGTAGACACCAACCATAAAATCCAAGAGAATCATTTTTCATTAGACATAAGACTTCTACTAGTCCTATGAAACATTAATACTATCAAAAACATGTTAAAACTTCTTTTCATGTTTTTACCACTACGAGACTATAAATTGATGACTATACAACCTTAGTCTTTCATAAGGGGGAATTTCATAGCCACCAGTATGAAGCCTAAAATGGACTCATGTATATGGATGAGTGATGGCAGTTTTTATTTGAAAAATAAACCAAGGGAAAGTCTTTTTCCGAAGATCAACTAATGTATAAGATTAATTATTATAATATATCCTGCAGTGTCTTGATAGTCTAGTCTGTATATCCATCCATCATAGGGTGGAAAATAATGTTTAGGTGTAACTAAGTGCCAAAATTTTGTTGTAATCCCCTATATATTTGTGATGTAAAATTTGAATCCCAATATAAGACAAATAACCCAAGGAATCCATGAAATTACACCACCACATCCACATAATATCTCAACAAAACATCCATGATACTCATTTCATGGATTGTCAGAAAGTGATCCAGTTTCATCATCCCGTCTACTACAACCCAAACTATATCACAACCTTCCAATGATCATGGTAAAACAATGATGAAAAATATTTATATGTCATCCCATTTCCATTAATGAATATCCAAAGGCTACAACAAACCACCAGGAACATGATTCTCATCCTATACCTATTAGAAAACAAAAAACCTCTCCATAAACTATGATATAAACCTTTTAATCCTGATCCCTAAAAACTTCATCATCAATTTATGATACATCTTAGATACCCCTAATTTTACTGCTAAAGGTGAGCTATGAAACTCCAAAGGGACTCCCACACACATTAGTACTAGAACAGACACGCTCCCCTAAAACAACATCCGGTTCTGAACATTTCCTATGGTATAGGAAATCACAAAAGTATAATAGTGATAAAACTCCATATATATCCATTTATATTGATTATGATCATGCAGAGAAAATATATACCTCAAGATCATGATATTGGTGATGACAAAAAAGTGCTCCCTAATAAGGTAATGTTACCAGAACTTCAAAAAAAACACAACCACTACTTACTCTAGATCATGGGTGGTATAGTTACACTCCTGGGGATGTAACTATGAATACCCATAAATGATCATTTCCCTTTTCTACATAAACACGAATTCCAAGACTAGATGTGATGCCCATGGAAAACCTCAAACAACACACCCTCCTCAAGTAGCCAAAGAACCGGATCACTGATAAATATCTATTTTCGATAACCGAACACTACCTTCCATTGATTAGTACTCATAAAATCCTATTAATTCTTATTAAATGATGTTAACAAGGCTCAAAATTGAGAAAAATTAGGTACAAAACTTTGATAATATTCTGCGAGACCAAGGAAGCTTCAAACCTCTGTAACATTCTTGGTTGCTACTTGGGAAACAACTTACATGAGCTTTGAAGGGTCAACCTAAAGACCCTTATAAGATAACAAATTTTGAAGGAAATAAACCTCTTGTATCCATAACTCAGACTTGGAAAATTTTCGATATATTCGATGTTGATGAAGAACATGAAAGATAGATATGAAATGATTGACATTCTTCTATTCTGACTTCTAGTATATGAATATGTTATAAGAGAACATGACCTTGAACTATTGTAGGAATTCCTAGAACACTGATTTAATGATCCCTAAGAACATAGCCTGTGAGTTTGTGACACTGAATGACATGAACATGAACTAAAAGTGTCCATACCAACATTTTAAGGGGATCTACAGAATATCACACTTCTTCACCCTCAAATGGTGACATCAAGACTACATGATGATTTTGGAAAACATTCTCACCCCACTTAGCTAGTCAAATAAATCATTTATCATATAAATAGGGTAAGTATTGTTGATCATCACCTAAATGAACCACCAAAAGTTCATATAAAACATTATACTACCATTCACCATCATGTCAAATAATATTGGTGAAACCCAAAATGACCCACTAGGCCAGATAAAACCCTTGCGCATTAAATTTTCTATCTTAATCCACACATCCCATAACTCAAAAAGGCTTCATATTATAGTGGTCATTCGATATTATAGAATGACCAGGTTTCTAGTATATCATAAACTCAACATCATATTGAGTGGTTAGCATTAAAATCTCCTCATGAAAACATAAAAAAGTTACCAATAACCTTGGGAACATCCACTATCCTTGAATCCACTCATTCCAAAAAGCTTCTCCAGCAAATGAGAACTATACACTGGCCATCCACATACATGAATAAGAATCTACATTGAATATAGACAATAAAAAAATTCATAGAAAACCTAGTCAATGTTGAGGATGAAATTATATGAATATATATTTAGAAAGAAAAAAATACCCACGAGACTAATGTGTCCCCATTATCAGTCTACACCCATGGAACACATCAAACAAGATGGTCTAGCCTCTAACTGGAATAGTCAAAACCAAGGGAATGAGAGGACTCACTATATCAATCCCTAGAGCATGGACTAAACTGGGTGAAATAAAGTAGCGTGAAGCTTCTAAATCAAACAAGGTATAAACAAAATTATACAATAAGTTGTGCATTCCTCAAATGATCCATGTCCCCACTTGCCTGGGCACCTCCACCACCATCCACTAACCACGACCAAGTCCTATATCTTTGAGGTAGTATCCACTTCTATGAACAGACTTGGTTAAGGGTCCTTCAACATGACACACTTCTGGAGGTCATCCCATACCTTCTCCATTACCCCTTGGTGAGGCATAATAATGCTTCCCCAAGTGCTGAAAGAGTCACACTAGCAACTTCTACTGAGGATGACGGTGAACCTAACCACCTCCTCCAATCTAGCTTGGAGAACTACTAGTCACTGGTTATATAAATGGACATGAAACACATAGATATAACAAGCTATAAAAAATCCATCTAGAAAAATATAGAAACCATTGGCCTCAGGGGGATGAAAAGAAAGATGCCGAGGTTGACTACGCAGTATTCAAATCATTGAAGGCCCTTAAACATGAGACCATCCATTGACAACTATGCTCCTCAAAGAACCCTATTGGATCCTCCCAAATGGTAAACCTCCTCCTGAGTGAATCCACCAGAACACCTATAGATTCTTCTAAACCTAAAAATATGTTGAAAACATAAAAAGTGTAATTGAATACAATATTGAAGGATAGAGTGTCTCCTAAATATGTCTCGCATGAGAATACTCATTAGTAAAAATTTATGTCAAAAAATTTAACAGGTCCGTGAAACTGATCCCTAGATCCCGTACTGACATAATCCAATACTTAAGGGAGAAAATCTCTTGCAAAATCACAACCTTCATGGTCAATGAAAGAAACTCTAACCGGAACTCTTTCTGAAACTCAACCCACAAAAAAAATTCTTCCTCCTTCTCACCAAGATTATATCATACAACATTGACATGTAGCTTGCCACACCAGACTAACTACCAAAGTGACCTAGTACTCCATCAGAGATCAGATCAAACTAAAGTAAATTTCACGATACTCAATTCAACTCTCTTTTTCCACCTAAAAAAATACTTCCCTTATAATTCCCTAAATCATGATGCTAAAAAACATGTAACATCCTTTCCGATTATTCATCTTCCCCAACTGTATCAACCCTCTAGTGATCAACCGGGTTAGCCTTCAGAACATCCACTACTTGAACCACACACATATGATGACCAGGATATATAGATTAAAGGAAGACAAATATTTCCTAAGCCCAAGTAGTATGGAACGACCTCATGATTTATTTAATTAATTTGAATTATTTTTAAACATCCCAAAATTTCCAAATTAAAATAGGATAAGAATTCATAAGGATTCATGTACCTATCCTTGGTCTCTACCATGCAAATAGGTCCACCTAACTTGGTAATTTTTCATGCTCAGAGTCCATACACTAGATCACATGGGGGGATAAAATAATGTGTACTAGCCAATCTCACTGGTCTATGTCACACACCATGTTCAAATAGAACCATTTACACACCAAACCCTGTAATGATAACCGTGCTTAACTCCAAGGTCCATCCAATATCTCAAACATCAGCTCTAATACCACTCTATCATGAACCCTCTATGTCAATATACCATAGTGAAGTATGATAGATAACCGCCCATGTCCTGCCTCTTTTGGGACCTGGGATGGAGACTGGAATCGATTGTATAAAAATATCATGTTTGTGAGGCATTAACCTATATAAATAAAATAATATCAGGGGATAAGATGAATTGATCACAAGAAACTCCATGAAATAAAATAAAATACAACCAAAATCATCTCACAATACATGTATAAAGTGAATTGATAAAGATAAAATTCTCTAAAGTAAATATACAAAAGCAAAGATAAAGTAATTATAAAACAATTATCCAATGTTACGAGCAATTAATGTCCAAAACATTCCACATATTCCTCTTAGAAACCGAAAAAACCACTTATATACATAGGGTGATAATATAAGTTTACTTTGTAGGAAAACCAAAGTCTACCATGAACATATGAAATGAGCACACTGAGGCACCCATGAGAAAACAACAGAACCAAAAGCACCAAAATAGGTGAACTATCCAACCCTAATCACACCAAGGCATGTTCAAAAATAACACAAGCCAAATATAATAATATAATATAAATAATACTGATAAAGGGTATCCCACATATCTTTACTACTAATTTTATACTCTCACACCATAACATTTTACATCATGGTGCTCCCTTATCTTCCTTATAACACATCACAAGCCACCACTACACAACACGGTCATATAAAATATCCCTCAAAGACACATGGTCCATCACACCACATCCACTGCTATAACCAGAGTAGTCGGGTATCATGAACATGATAGAAATAAACAACATTCCCTCCTCATACCATGCATGAACCATACCATAGGCCTCCCTAATGCACAGTCACAGAACATATCGCCACCCTACAACATGGTCTTATCACATCTCACCTACAGACACATGTGCCGTCACTAAGTTCAATATTTATCCTCTGGTCATCACAACCTATGCGTATCTTCTCACATGAATGAGAGGGTTGGAAAGAGTGGGAATCTATCCATCCATCCTCACCATAGGGATATGGGAAAAAACACCCTCAAATGTATATATATGACCGTCGAAATGTGGTTCTTGATGCGGGTGGGCTTCATATAGAAATAATAAGGAATATACAAATATATATAAAAATATCGCAACATAGATGCCAAAACTATGAGTTCACAACCAAAAGGATTTCAACTAACTCATAACAAACCCCACGTTCATTGTCACCTCTAAATGCACAACACTACACAAGCCAGAATATACAAGAAAAATTTCACATTACCAACTGATTTCCATTTAAACACCATGTTCATCTCATATTTACAGCCCATTTAATTCCACTTTCAAATACCATTTCCACATTTTTCCACCCTTCTCATTGTAATTCAATATTTGTTAGCCATTTAAGCACTTATAAAGGCAACCCTTTATATGCGCTAAAAAATATCTTAAATGTTATATTTTATTAAAGAATTAAATCATTGAAAATAATATACTAGTATATAAATATATTTATATTGATAAAAATATAACATATTTTATTAAATATGATTTAATATGACTAAATATAAATTTTCACTTGATATATAATATAGTTTGTAACAAATTCAATACAAAATAATATATATACATATATTTTTTTATTTTTTTTAAAATATTATTTTTATAATACAAAATATGAACTTTAAATCATAAAAATTTATATTTCATATATTTAGTGAATTTTTTTATCAATTTAATTAAAAATATTTAGTAATAATTAAAAAATTATAACTAATTAAGAAATTTTGTTTTATCAATTTTATTTTATTTTTGAATTTGACACATATAAAAATACAAAATTAATTCAATTTCATAGGTACAAACATACAAAAATATTATAAATTTTTAATATTATAATATAATATTTTTATTTATTAATATTTCATATTACATATTTAATAAAATTTATTTTTAATTCTTACATTTTTTTCATTTTCTAAATTTATATTCAATATATACTATTTATTACTATTTATAATAAATATATATAAATTAACTCATTTTTTTATAATTATTTCATTAATAAATTTTTTGATATTTAATAAATTTATTCCTTTTTAATATTTATTTAATTTATATTTTTTAAATTTTAAGCATTTCTAATATTTATTTACAATTATTGATTTAAATTTAATGTTTTTAATATTTTTTTAATTTAAATATAAGTAATATATAATCATTTTCAATTAAACATATATTCATTTTTTAATAATATATATACTAAGTAACCTATAACTTTTTGTAATAATTTTGTCAATATATTCATCTTTTAATTAAATTTAATTGATATTTAACATGCGTTCATTTAATAATATTTATTCATTAATAATGTTATGTTTTTTTGTTTTTTATTATATATCAATTGAAAATATTTATTCTCCAAATATTTTTGTAATTTATTCAATATTAATGATTTTATACATAATTATTCATTAAAATGTTTGATTTTTTAGTATATAAATATATTCATATATATATATCAATATATATAACATATCCTTAAATAAGATTTATATAATAAAAACTATGTATATTTATTTTAAATAAGTCTTATATTTAGTGAAAATGGGTTATAATTAAAAAATAATATTATATAAAAATATTGACTAGTTTTACAGTGTAAAAGAATTTTAATTAATTTTTTTTTCATTTTAACATATATCAGACGTGTTTCCATTAATTTCACACATACATATATATAATTAACGCATTTTTATATAAAATGCACACATATATAATATTTTAGTAATATATGAAATTTTTAATGTTCATTTTTGAATTATATTTATTAACATAATATATTTAATATATTTTATGTTTCAAATCTGTAATTTGTTTTTCATTTTGTGTATTCTTATTCATTATATACTATTTAGTACCTTTTAATATTTTTATGAATTTATTGATTTTTTAATATTATTTACTCATTAATAATCTTAATTGTTTTTCATATCTTTGTAGTCCATTCCATTTCAATATTTCAATATTTTATATTTTTTTAATTTTATCCATTTTAAAATTTATTTAAACATGTTTATTCCTTGACATTTAATTTTTTTAATAAGTTTTTAATTTATATAGTTAATTTGTATTCATTTTCATTTTAACATATATTCATTTTACAATTTTATAATAATTTATGTAATTAATTACAAATGTTCATTTTTCTAATAAATTTACAATTTGTTGATTTTTAACTTATTAAATTTCACTCTTTTTTAACATTCATTCATTTAATATTATTTAGTATTATTTATTATCTAATAATGTTAGTATTTTTTTACTTTTATTTATTGTTTATAATTTTTTATATTATTTCTTGTAATATTTTTGTAATTTCTTCATTTTAATATATATTTATACATATTTAGTCCTTAACATTTATGGATTTTTAATATGGTTTTGATGCACATTTTAAATATGTATTCATTTTATTTTAATATATATTCATTTTTTATTTTTTTAATAATTTACATATTTAATTAAACTCATTCATTTTGTTAATATTTTGGATTTTTATTAAAATTAGTTATTAATTTTCACTCATTTATAACATTCAAGAATTTAATATTATATATTCATTAATAATGTTAATTTGTTTTTACCTTTATTATTATTTATTAATTTTTAATATATATTCATTGAATATTTTTATTGTTTTATTTTATCTAATTTTTATCATTGCTTTACAAAGAGCACTAATAAATATAGATTTTGTAAGTCATAAAATTGAATCACCAATAAATACCCATATTTTTCTACGATAAGAGGTTTCACTAATAAAGAGTGGAATTTATTAGTGCTTTATATATTAGCCCTGATAAATATGGGTCTTTATCAGCACTTTATATTTCACAATTGGATCAATCACTTTAAGGAGGCATGGGTATACACACATGCATGATGTGTGGAACCACCACACATAATTGATGGTTGAGTACAATGTGGAAAATCAAAATATAGGTAAAATAGGGAGAGAATACAGATGTTTTGTGGCGATGCTTGCTAAACACTATGACATCATTCCCATTATGCCACACTCCTAGAAACACCTTGAAAATCGTGTAGAGGAAAGTACTTGGGCTCAAATATGGGTAAGAAAATTGATTAGATTTAATGTTAAATTACTATTGTATCTATTTGAATTAATATTTCGGTAGAATCTTTATTATAGTTTTTCCAATGGTGAGGCTACAAGGATAGAACGACCAATGGAATTAGGTGAGGTGTGTAGGGAATATGAACATGAGTTGGATAATGGATGGGTTTCTGGAGTTACAATTGATTTAGAGGCCCTAACAATCATGAATGTCTGTCTCACAACACATTATCAATAAATTATCGCTCATTATAAGAGTAATCACATTAAGTTATTAATAAAATTTGAGGTATCTCATTGAAAATTGTGATGATTTTCATCAATAATCTATTTTAATTATTGAAAATTATTTTTAGGAAGCACCAGAATGAAACAGAAAACACAAGTTACAAAGTTTCTCTACACTTTGGGGTGGATGAAGATGAAGAAACCTGAGAGGAATTTGGTATTTTTTTCAAACACATGCATTTAATTAGGTATACATTCTGAATATCAATATTCCTCGTCATCTTAAGCTTCAGTGAATTAGATTAGGTGTACTAATTATCCATATATTCTCCATTTAGTGTTTTTAGTAAATTAATTTAGGTTCACTATTGAATAACATTAAGTTGATCCTAGCCTAAATGTAATTATTCTTCTCTATTAGATGTTAACTTATTTATCTTCTTACCCAATTTTTTCTTTTATATTTATCATTTTTCTACTATGCATGGAGTCCACATTATTTTTAGAATAATTTATACATTTATTATTGAGATATCATAAAAAAATAACTTCATTTTTTTTAATAAAAATATATTTAATCTCAAAAATAATAGAATACATAAATAATTTACAATATATATATATAATCAATAACTTTTAAGGAAACCTAAAATCATCATTTGAAAGCATATAATGTATTTAATTTATCAGAATGTAGGGGTAATTGACACATAAGAGAGAAACATCCTCAATCAATACATATAAATGTATGAAATTATCAATCAATAAAGATAAAAGAATGACGATTGGATAGATTTGAAACAAAGAGATGCAGTGTTTCATCTAATTTAAAAATGAATCAAATTTAAAATCATTGAGAGGTTCATGAGAGTAAACCAGGATTTGATTCTAATTAATAAGAGCCGTGGGTATACACACATGCATGAAGTGTGGAACTGCTACACATAGTTGATGGTTGAGTAAAATGTGGAAAATTAAATGATTGGTAAAATTGGGTGAGAATATAGAAGTTTTGTGGTGATTCTTACTAAATACTCTGACATCAATCCCATCAAGACACTCTACTGGAAACACATTGAAAAAACATGTAATGGATAATGCTTGGGCTCAAATATGGGTAAGAAAATTGAGTATATTTAATGTTAAATTTTTATTGTATTCATATGAATTAATATTTTTTGTAGAAAATTCATTATAGTTTTCCCATTGGTGTTGCTTCATGGAAAACACGACCAATGGAATTAATTGAGGTATAAAGGGAATATAACAATGATTTGTATAATGTTTGGGTTTCTAGAGTTGGAACAGATTTAGAGGCCATACCAATCTTTAATGAATTCCCAACAACACATTATCAAGAAATTATTTCTCATTATAAGAGTAATGAGTTTAAGGTATTAATAAAATTTGATGTTTCTAATTGAAAATTATGATTATTTTCATTAATAATTTGTTCTTATTATTGAAAATTAATTTTTAGGAAGTTCCAAAAAGAAACAAAAAAAGAAGCATCAAATTTTCTCCAAACTTTGGGGCGGATGAAGATGAAGAAACATGAGAGGAAACTGGTATTTTTATTTAAAACATGTGTTTAATTATGTATAAATTCTGAAAATCTATATTTCATGTCATCTTAAGATTCGGTGAATTTGTTTAGGTTTATTAATTAGCCATATATTAAACATTTAAGGTTTTTTGGTAAATTTAATTCAGTTTCACTAATGAAAACCATTAAATTGATCATATACATAATGTAATACTTCTAGATTGGATGATAACTTATTTATCTTTATAGACAATTTTTTTCTTATATATTTATCATTTTCCTTCTATACTTTGAATCCACATTCTTGTTCAAATAATTTCCACATAGCTTTGTGAGAGATCATAAAAATTTCACTTCATTTTTTAATAGAATCGTATTTGATATAAAAAATAATAGAATACATCAATAATACACATTATAAATCTATATTAAAAAATCAATAACTTTTAAGGAAACATAAAATCATCATTTTACTGTATATATTGAATATATTTAATCAGAAAGTAGGGGTAATTGACACATATGAGAGAACAATTTTTGACTAATACATATGAATGTATGAAATCATTGATCTGTAAGGATAAAAAATAAAAAAGTAGATAGATCTGAAACTAAGACATGTGGTGTTTTATTTAATTTAAGTAAAAATAAAATTTAAAATCATTGATAGTTTCCTGAGAGTAAACTAGAATTTGATACTAATTATAAGTCCCTATTAATGATATATCAACTAATGATAAGGGATGAATCAGAGGTTAAAGTCCATTTAATTATTTTTAAAAATATTAAATTATGTATCAATTATTTTTTATTAGTTTTTGGATTACAACCCAACTTTTTGTGATCAAAATGTATAAAAATATAAAATAACACAAACATCATGTTTTAAAGGCCATAAGATTCCATTATAAATTGAATTTCTTCTTCTATGTATATTTCTATCCCTTATATCATTATTACTCTATTTTTTACTTGTTCTCTACTTCCACATAAATCTACATCTAACTAATCAATTTTATATATGGTGGAATAACAAGACATGTAAAATCTATAAATTGATCATTTATACTTTGGAAACTCAATATAAAAAAATAAAAACTATTTAAATAATTATATCAATAAAATAACAACTATTTATATATATTTATAAAGTAATTACATCATTAAATAATAAATAAAATTTCCAAGAATCTTGTTTTAAACCTTCGATAGACCTTTCAATCTTTCATACTAAATTCTCACCATTACTAGGGAGGAATCCTTCAGGTTGTTTCATGTAAAAATCCTCATCTAGATTAGAATTTTTAAATTAAATTTTACACATCAACTTGTAATTATAATTCAATGTCAAAATGATATACTGAGGAAAATATTATACATAAGGAATCCATTTTCGATTCTGTAGAAAATATATCATTATAACCAATCGCTTCATCTTGAGTGAACCCTTTAGAATCTAGTCGGGCCTTGTATCTCTCAATGTTTCCTAATTATTTTTTCTTAGTTTTGAAACCCCATTTAAATCTAATAGGATTGAAAACATGTGTAAGAACAAAAAAGTCCCAAACATCATTACTCTTCATGGAATTCAACTCATCCATAATATCATCATAGCACATATTTAACTCTTTACCACTCTTAGCATGAGAAAAAAATTTCAGGATCCTTTTCATCTAAAATATTGTAGTCACATTCTTGTAAATACACAATATAATGAATGAAAATTGTAAACTCTCAAACCATTGAAAAATTTAGGAAATTAAGGAATCAAAACCTGAATGTATCCTATAGTATGAATGGGGGGATGTAGATGATGTATGTTTTTAAGTCTCTGTCGATTGGATGGGCTTTAATATTTATAATGGGTTCTACCATCAAGAAGTCAACATAGTTCACTCTTCCAATAAAGAATATTAATGCATGTAGAATTATTGTTATAAAATAATCAATAAATATTATGTATATAATTTTATACATTCGATTCTTATAGAATAATTTATTACATTCTTAATTAATGATGGCCCATTTATTATATGCACTCCTTTTTTTGGTAGTCATATGGTTGAGTGGTAGTGTCCTAGGAGTATCTAAATGAGGTTCTGAGTTTAAATTATTTTATTTATTCATTTAGTTGACTCTAATAAAAGTTTTCCTTTTAAACCATTTTATTAAAGACATCACTGAATTCACTTGAGTTTGTGGGAGTGTGTCAAAAATCAGATCACAGATTTTATAAAAAAACATTGAAAAATAAATTATGGAATCCTCTTGTCACTCCCATCTTCCCATGGAAAACCAAGTCCCCATGAAAGTTAACAAAACCTAGTACCTCCCTTGAGTAATCCAAGGTTTGGGGAAAGTGACATGTTGCGATACCGACCATAAGGGTGAAGTTGAGAATAATTTAGGTAGCCATCACATCCAAACCAAGGAATTAATTTGTAAAAAACAATCTACTTCCATATGTTTGACATATTCCAAGTGAATGCATGCGTACAGGGTGGTGCCTCCATTCACTCCACAATCCCTGATCACTGGGTAAAAAGTTCATCCCACAAAACAATACTTAATCCATCGGATTCCATATTACTATTGTTAACAACATCCCCCCAAAAACCCTATAAATAACCTTTAACCACTACCCTCCCCATACATTTACTCCAACCTCTAAATATCTTTCCCAATATATTAGAGAAGCTACCAAAATAGAGCGCCCCACTTATTATTTTCCATCTCTCCTCATTACCCTTATACTCACCACCTTCTTTATCTATCTCTATTTGCATCCACCCACGGTAGTGGTGGCCACTTACAATGTGGTTGCCTTGGGTGCTCACCCAGAGGGTAGGGATGACTATTACATGGCCTTCCATTATACATGGGTGGTGGCCTATGCCTCCTCCTCTCCATCATAGATTCAATTTCCCTTGAACACTTCCTAGTATCCTCCCCGATCATGTTCTCTGGAGGAAGCTATGGGAATAACCCCACCATCATACGGATTGATGGCACCCTGGTCACTCTCTCCAACTAATAAGTCCTTAGGGGTGACACCAACTGGATCATTTTCCAGCACATGTATGACGTTTCCATCCTAGGTGGCATGCTCGATGGTCAGGGATCCGAGCTATGGGATTACAACTCTTATATAGGTATCTTCCCATTCATAGCCACAGTCAGTCAATAAAACCAAATACCAAATATTTATAATGATTATTGGAACTCTTTAGTTAGTGTTTAATATGTTGGTGATAGGTTTTTTTAAAATGTTTTTTTGAAAAGATTTTATTAAATGAGTTTAGGTTAATTTTTTTTTACATATACGCGTGAAAGGTGACATCCCCACTGGCACCTAATTTACTATTTTATTATATTAAAAAATTTTATTTTTATTTTTATGTTTCTTTTGTTTATATATATATATATATTACTTTACAAAAAAATTCCAAAAAAATTTATCTGCTATTTAATATCCAACAGTCCTACCATTACAGCAGTCTGGATTCTAACAGACGCCCTCACCCATTGTTCCCTTTTATAAGAGGGATTACCATATAAATCATTCTACATTTCTAATGTGGGATTTAGGTTCTCCATTTCCTATGTTGAACATTTTTCATATTTGATATGAGATTAAAAAATGTTTCAATTACATGGATTTTAAGAACTCTAAAATATAAAATATAAGACCAATATAAATGAAACTCAAAATATGGATTAAGAATATAATAAATAGTCAAAAATTAAATGAATTTGGTAAAAAAATTTATGAAAAATAATTTATATGATTTCAAAACCACCAACTTGAAACTTAAAAATGAATGAAGTAATTGAGTTTGAAAGCCTATAAAATATAAAATATAAAATCAATATAAATTAAAATTAAAACATGGATCAAACATGTAAGAAATAGAATAATATCAATAAAATTTGTAAAAAATGTTGATAAAAAATAATTTATATCCTTTCAAAACCATCAAATTGAAACTTAAATTTTTTTCAGGTATGGTGCTATGAAATCCCATAAAATATAAAGTATAAATGAATATAAATGAAACATAAAAATAGATTAAACATATAAGAAATATTTAATAATTAATTATTCAATTAGTAATATAATTATTTATTTGTAAATATTTAATTTTTTAATTAGTAATATAATTACTAATTATTAATTAAGAATTATATAATTAATTAGGTAATTAGTAATATAATTATTAACTGTGTGCTACTATATTTAGACAGTGGTGTTGGGCTGGGATAGAGACACAAAATTTTGATGATTACTTATTTTGATGAAATGTTGTGATTTTCTTATCATGAAGATTGGTGAATGGAGTGGAACCTTCTATTCCACCAAGAACGAAGGTTTACAAATGACCCATCCCACACCTCCCATTTTATTCACATGAGAAACATTAAAGGTTCTTTCTCAATAATAAGAAATCTCTTATCATGGAATTCATGATCCTAGAAGGATCCTTAGGCCCTCTTTTTATAGGAATTGTGGGAGGTGTCAAGTTTGACACAACTCCCACCAATCCCCCACCAATCCCAAAACACCTTCAACCATGGTACCCTACACATTCAATATATATATTAGAAAATATTGAAACTGAGAAGGGGATGGTTAGGTTGGTGCACTAGACACACACCATGGAAGCTAGAAAACTACATCAACTCCCCCCTCTAGCTAAAATCCACTCGAACATCGGAAAAGGACCAGCTACTCATGAGAAACCACCTTTATCCACATATTTGTCGAGTTCTATTTCACATCAATATTTACAAGTCTTAATAGTGGTAGATCCATCACTTCGCATATCCAATGATACAAAATGTCATTTTTCTTTATCTATGAATGGTACATGGAGTTCTTTCTCATGTCCAAAACACTTTGAATATCATAATAAACCCTGTAATCCTTCTGGATGAATCCAAGTTCTTAGGGACAATATTTTAACCATAAAATCTCCTTTCCAACATGAGAATAAATAATTCACTCTACTTCTATTGTGGATAATGAATCATAAATTATTAAATAGTATTTTTTTTAAAGTTTTAAGGAATTTGAACCATATATCGAGTATTGAAATTCCTTTATTGTTTTCTACTCTAACATAGAAGACCACATCTATGTTGGGACAACTTTGAAATGATTACAATGATATAATGAAAGGTTCACCCTTAGTTTAATTGATATCTAACGCTTCAATGGTTTTGGTCAATAATAAAATAATTAACCACTTTTGGTTTGCGGGATCTGGAACCTAAAATACTTATACTGACTTTGATTCCATTATTAACGGTTCGTCTTTGTACACTTACTTAATAAAATTAACTTATATGAATTCCAATTCATTCATTTTAACAGTCCTCCTGTTAAATTATAGGTTGGGGAAACCTTTAAATAATTCATTTATATAGAATTTATAACTATTAATTATATTACCATTTTAAGATAATAAATATTTGCTTGTTCCTCTAGGTATTCATTGAAGTCTTTCTAAAATTGAATCTGGATTTTTTGTTGACACCATTAAAAATGGTCTCAAAACCATCCTATAAACTACAGAATATTTTTATTTCATATCCAAATTCCAACCCTTGACAGATTCAAATCTCTAAGAATTAATTTGTGTGTTTAAACATATGGGTAAATTTATAAACTATTACAAAAAATGTAAAGGTGGGCCTACTCTTGATCTGTAATAGTAATTTTGAAAACATCTATTTTAGAAATTCCTTCACCCACAAGTATCTTAGTGTGACGAGATTTTGGTAGAGCAATTATTTCCACATCAGATAGGTAGTCATAAGAGAATTCAAAAGCTTCCTCAACAACATATCACCCTGTAATACAACCTTCTGGATGACATCAATTTTTGACATACCCTTTCAAAATTTCCATAAACCGTTCAATGGGGTACATCAATCTATAATGTACATGAAAACAAATTTTAATATCCCTTATCATGTGAACCATAATGTGAATCATCATATCAAATAATTCCAATAGGAAGAACATATCCAATTCACATAATATGGAATTTATTTACTTTTCCATAAGTATCTATATTAGACGAAATCAAAAATTTATACCCCAGTGAAAAAAATTATTTTGATGGTATCATTCAATGAGAGTTTATAAGAATGTACAACACTGTCCCCACTAACATGTGACCAAATATTTGAGAAATTAAAATATATGTACCCTACTTTTGGTAAACATGTTTTTAAGAAACTTTTCAAAACAAAGTTTGGAAATGGAGATTAGTGTTTTTAAATTACCGTACTAGAATTTTTTGTACATCAGAAATTTTCTTGATTTTATTCACGTTGAAAAAATTTATGTGACAGTTTCATTGACACGATACTGAATGCACCCAAAAAAACAATGGATAGAATTAATTCTAGACATTTGGGGTCATAGCCTAGTGGTTAAAGATACCTTATAATCCTACATCAAACAGGGTTCAATCCCAAACATACTCAAATTTTGGGATTGATGGACCATGAAATGATATGTGTTGTGTTTGTGGAGTGGATGATTTTGTCAGACATTCCGCTTCAGGAAAGCAACAATGATGGTTGGTGATGGCTGATAATGAGGGCAATGATGACAAGGTCTTCGGGTCCTCGATGTAGTCAGGAAACAAATGATTCTACTGTAGGGCTCATGGGGGTGTAAGCCTCGAAGTGGGACATCTTAGACAGTGAAATAGTAAGGGTCGTACATTCGGTTGGCTCGACAAAGAGAGGGTGATGAGGTGTTTAAGATGCTGGTAGCTGGAGATCGGCTCAATTAGTGATGACTATATGTGGGTGGTATTGGATGCGGTGGGTTGGGATGTGGTTGGTCAGAAAGGGAGACCTATATTGCTCAAGTGGTAGAGGATCCTCAACTAAGTTTGTGATGCTTCTGGTTTCTACATACAAAATAGAATGAAGAAATAATTTGTCTTAGATACCTAGTTGTCGTCCCAAATGAGGAAAAAGTATGGAAAAACCACCAGTAATGCTGTCAAATTTGGATAAATGTGAGGGTAAGAAATTTTCATTGGTACTAATCCCCATGTAGTCCTGCATGGGGATTTCTTATACACTATTGGAAAAATACCCTATACCAACAGTTTGGAAACGTTGGTATAGGCCTCCAAACCATTGGTATATCCTATACAGACGATTTGGAGAACTGTTTCCATGTAAGCCATAGGGATAGGTCTATACCAACATTTTTGAAAACCATTGGTATAATTATATGAAAATCAATACCAATGGTTCCATAAAACCATTGGTATATGAAATTCAAAAAATAATCATTCGGTTGGTTTTGATCCCAACACCTCTTATTTGTGATTGAATGACCTAACCCCTAACCTAACATACTTTTGTGAACATAATTTCATAAATATAAATATGTATTATCATATGTATTTTAATTTTTTTATTTATTGTCCTCTATAAGAATATTCCATTAAAAATACATGTACCTATACCAACGGTTCTCAAAATCATTGGTATAGGTTGTTTCATTTTGGGACCTATACCAATGGTTTTGGACAAACCTTTGGTATAGGTTCCCCCTATACCAACGGTTTGTCCAAAACCATTGGTATAGGTCCATATAAGTGACCTATACCAATGGTTTTGGCCAAACCGTTGGTATAGGTACAAATTAGTGAAATATACCAACGATTTTCCCAAAACCATTTGTATAGATCATATTTTCAGTAGTGATAGAGTTTCATTACAGGTTTTCCGCATGGAGTAGGGAAAACATTAATCAACTAGGACAGACATGTATGTTAGGTTTTTGATCTATAAGTCTTCAACGATCATGTATTAAGCCTAGTGCCTTGGGTCTATGGTTCATATAAGTCCCCCCTTTAACCCAATTAAAAAGGCTATTATCCATAAATAATTAAAAATATATGTATCATGAGCATTCATGTAAAACAAAAAGTCTAGGTTTTACATGAATTCCGTTTGAATGTGGGAAGAGTTGTTGCTAGTGAAGAGTGAAAAAAGGAATTTTATTCCTCTAATGGATTACACTCTTTCCATGCAAGAAAGATATCATTTTTCAACTACCTAAATGATGTAAAGTTTCTATAGGGTTATTCATCAAAAACCATGAATATCATCTCAATGAGTGATTTAAAATTAAAGGGTCTAAATTCACATGACTTCCAGGTTTTTATGTAAGATCTAATTCATGTATATTTACTTTGAAATTTTTCCAATAATTTCCATCATACATTAACCAAACTGTGTTGTTTTTTTAATTTTATATTTAAAAAATTCATAGAACTAATGAAATTACCAACTATAGAAAATAAACTTTCTATCATATTATGTGAATTGGAGATGCTTTTCCAATTAAAATTCTTCAATATGATGCTTCAATTGATGGTTAACTTGGTAAGAGTTATTCGACTATGTGGTCCTATACAATATAGATGGATGTACCCCATTGAGAAGTATATTAATATTTTAAAAGGGTATGTCAAAAATCAAAGTTGGATAGAAGGTTGTATTTTAGAGAAATATGTTATTGAGGGATCCATTGAATTATATACCGAATACTTATTCAATGAGGAAATAATTGGACTACCAAAATCTTATCACCATGGGGGGCATGTGGGTGAAATAATTTTCAGAATAGTTTTTTTGCAATTATTATTAGAGAGAGGGAGCATGCCTTCTTTTATGTTTTGGATAATAGTTTAATATTTTACCCATATGTTGAAACTCACAAAAAAATTATTAGAAATTTGAATCCCTCATGGGATGAAAGATGGATATAACATACACATAATAAATAGTTTATTGGATGGTTTCAAAATAGTCAATTAATGATTTGGATTCAATTTCAAAATGACTTTGATTTCTAGCGAGATGAAAAAGTGTTCACGTATTGACATATAATGGTTATGTAATTAATTTTTATATATTCTAAAAAATTAACATGATGAACATAATACCCCCAAAAATAGTGGAGTTACCCATTTGGATGTAGCAATGTAGGTATCTTGTACCAAGGACATATATCTAATTTATGAAAATATTTCATACTTTGGAATCATTAAACATATATGTGAGTTTTATTATACATAATTCTAAGTGATGACTTTTCAATGAATGTGTGTCAATAATTGAGTACTATTAAAATAGATGAATTTGTATTTGTGAATATGGATTTCTGTAAGGAATCGTACATGCAATAACTATTTAAAATGGAATCATAGGACGTATAAGTATTTTATATTCCCAATACCACCAACTAAAAGTGTTCAATTGTTCTATTGTTGAAAAAAACCACTGAAGGCTCAGATGTAAATTAAACTGAGGATGATGCTTTAATTAGGCCATCATAATAATTACGCATCAACCCTAATGTATATGGGGACTTATGTGTCAGAGGAAACCATAATGAAGGGATTTTGATACTAAAAAAAAGGTTCAGATCCATTCAACCTTAAAAAAATCGCTCAATAATCCGGTTGTATATTTTTTCAATACACATTGTGTTACCTCATATTATTATCTATTCACTAATTCATTTATGTAGTATAAATTAAATTTTCAACAACTTCTTTAGATAATGGTGTCTTCAAATGACTATGCTCCCAATCATGAGTAACAATAGGTTTCTCAACACGTCGGTGCTCCTAATGCAGAGGAACAACAATATTTTCTATATTATAATCCTACCAATATTGAGAATTAATATACTAAAGATTTTGAAGTTGTGTGAAAGGTATAGCGTTAATAACCTCTTTCCAAAAAAAAAATAGGAGCTCTGTAGCATGACCGTGTTATAAAAAATTATTATGGTGAGAAATAAAGGAATCAGATTTGATGTTGGATGAATGCGCACGACCATCCTATTAATTCCAACAAGGAAATGTTTAGTAGTTACATTGGGATCACCACTCGTATTCACATGCCGAGTGATATGGATTCATGCAAAAATGTTGTACCTATGCTTAAAAAACTGATTTTGGAATAGAATAGTGTAACATTATGTTATAATTTCTTTATTTGATTAAAAAAACATTGAAATAATATTCATTCGCCCTTGTAGAGTTCATTTATTGTAGAGGAATCCTAAATAAAATTTCTGTTAATAGACAACTGAAAAGCTCATAGGACTTTTCACAATTATTATTAATTATTATCTCATAGACGATTTAGGGAAATAAACCTATAACCACCATAGATGTACTCACACCTAATAAAACAACAACTGTGGGATGGGTTTATTGGTCATCATACAGAGATATCCTTTTTGGTATATTATAACTGGTAATACATTACGTGACAATACATGTATTAATATTTTTAATTAAGAATTTTTAATTCATGAAATACCAACATAGTGCAGAAAATAAGCAATGAGAAACCAAAACAACGTAACCCTATCATAAGGCAAGGATGGGGTACCCTTGACTTGAAAAAATGGTACATTTTTTAAATGTACCATTATAATTTTATGTGAAAAGAAACAAAAACATAATTGTGTTCCACTATTCATATGTAGAATTATGAATCTAAATCCAAATCCACTTCTATAGCATTCCATGTACAGGATGAACTTCTATTATCAGTGGCCTTGAAGTGTCTGGAACAGTATGACCACATCATAGGAGTGGGTTTTGGGTTTTCACCTTGAAGATATGTTGATAAAATAAATAAACTGGGGTATAAAGATAGGTAAATGGGATAGTTTCAGGCATGATTGGATTATTTAGAAGAAAAAAAATTGGTATTTCGTGTTTTTAGAAAATGTTATGGGATGGAATCAATGAAATGAAACAACACAATAAAAACCACTATGTAAAGATCCCCCCACCACCCCCACAAACTTTGAGGCAATCCATTCCACTTAAAGAGTTTTATTAGAAAAGTTAATCAATATTTTCATAACTTTTATATGAAATTTGAATTGGGTAAACACTAATATCTTCTCTTTATTAATATTATACAGCGTGAAAATGATATCAATTTACATCTATCAACACCCACCCATCACCTTGTTTTGATGGGTACCATGTAGAATATCTTAGGATATATTCTATACAAAAAAAATCTAATATGTTAAGCGATAGTGGGTATTCACATAGCTCCTGAGCTGAGCACTGAGCTACCTATTCCACCTCATGATACAAGTATTCATACAGTCAAGAAATCTATTGTAACTTTCATAGAATCAACATTAGATATTTTGAAAATACATTCCAATAATTTGGTATTGATTTCCTATTTTTTCATAAAAAACCATTACTAATTAATGAAAAAATTCTTGAACCAATGAACGTTGTAATATATGGGAAAAGGGATGGGGTGCAATAAAATGTTAAATCAAAAAGATCTGAAGGATCAACTAACCAATAAAAAAGATCATCACAAAGTGGTTTTACCATGCCCGTTCATCTTCTGAATTTACTGACATTAAAGTTTTATTTGGATACAACATTTGGAATTAGTGATACAAGTACAATTGATTTTAAAGAAAAAATGTATATGGAGGCCAAAAAATACAATATTGGTCTTGATATATTAATTGAAATCCTTCCAAATGAATGGCTGAGAGGCTCAATTGTAAATGTATATATGTGGTGTTTTTTCATGATTTTTGTTCCCATAGATGAACTACAATCTTAATTATAACAAAATACTCTTCATAATTTTGGTAGGAATACATATCAATAAAATTTTAAGGGAAACCCTTGTGAAAATAAACTAGGACTCATCAGTCCTCTCATCACTTTTACACAACTATTGTCATTATAAACAAAGAAAAATTAATGAATAATTGGAAAATAGAATCTATTTTTTAATGAAAATATACTAATGAAAAACTACTCTTAATACCCACAATTCAGGTGTAATAATATAAAATATAATCATATAAAATATGTTTTCATTCATTTCCAAAAATATTATTTTTTATGCAGCATTGGTTACTCATTACTGTTATTTTGGTTAATCCAAATACTTATTTTAAAGATTCAATTCACGGATACACAAAAAACAAACACAAGTGATGATTTTTATAAATTTATAATACACTAAATTCATCATTTTACATCTAAACATCAATTCAAACATTTTATATTATATTTTGAGGAAAATTATATTATGAAATTGCAATGTTTAATTTTTTTTTCAAAATCTTGGTGTGAGGATAGTCAATGTGCAAAGGAAGCCTATCGACTTCTATAAATGGTTATGTATTAGGGTATATATAATAATATTCCACTATCAAAACATAAATAAAAATAAAATAATTACTTTTGTCAAGTTTTATATAATGAAAAAAAGACTAATGGAAAATAATATTGTTATTATATTTTCAAATTTATTAATGATATCGGATACCATAAAAAACTAGCTTACCTAAAGAGGTATTTTTGAAAATAATTAAAACTACATTTAAAAAATTTATTAATACTGTGTTTATTAATATTTTTCTAGTAATACCAAGACTTTAAATAATAATCATATTGAAAATACAAAATAGTTTTTTTAATTTAATATGATTTATACCTACTGTCAGATTGTTTACAGTAATCATGAAGTGGTAACTTCTTACTACTTATTTTGTGAATTATCTCATCATTTTAACTATTTTTTTGTTAATTTACATATTCATTTTTATCTTATAATTTTTGAAAATAAACTATAAGTCATTATTTACATGTAAGAACGAACCACACCTCAATATGATATATGAAATGTTTGGTATAACTCAAAGTATGCGCTTTCAATTTAAAATTGTCATTTTTGATCAAAAAACACATCACATAATCCAAATAAAGAAAAAGAATTAGTTGTTATGATACTTTAGCATAATGATCCAAAAGCCTTTTTTGACATATAGTACTAAAAATCACATAAATCTTATACACAATGTTCCTAGTATTACTAAAAGTGAGCGCTTCTAGTTTAAAATTGAATATTTATTTAAAATAGAATTTCACTCACTAAAAACTAAGAAAACATGATTGAATTTTATAGATACATTAGAAAAATGATTCATAATTCATTTTAGATGTGTAAGAATCAATAAAACAACAAAAAAACATCTAATGTGACCAGAATGACTCAAATTTGGTGTTTTCTATTTAAATTGACATTTTAGTAAAAGAAGAGGCATGAAATACTAAAAACCTATCAAAAACATTAATATATTCATGATACATTAGTTTAATGATCTATATTTCGTTTTTAATTTTTAGGAATCAACTACATCAAATCCTAAGTATCGTGTGATCAATATGGCTGAAATTTCATTTTTTTGTTTGAAATGATATTTTAGTTATAAAAACAAGTTACATTCTCAAAAATAAAAAACAATTTTGGATTATTTTGATACATTATAAAAACAATCCATAAGTCATTTTTGATTTGTAGGAATCTACCACATCTCAATATGATTCATAGTATGACCAGTATGACTCCAAGTGTCTCTTTTTATTTGAAATTGACATTAAAAAAAAGACATGTGGAACTTGAAAAAATTAGAAAACACATTCAAATTAATTCTATAATTTAGGAAAATGGTCCATAATTCATTTTTGACATATAATAATAATCACATCTCAATCTAACACACAATATTCCCAGTATGACTCAAAGGGTCTATTATCAGTTTAAAATTGACATTTTATTTCAAAACATATGTGACCTCATGAAAACAAAGAAAAACACTCAAATTGTATTCATAAATTTGGAAATTGATTCATAAGTCATTTTTGACATGTAGGAATTAGTCTCACATTAAACTGACACATGATGTGACCGTTAGGACTCAAATTGTGTGTTTTAGTTTAAAATGACAATTTAGTAAAAAAGGTGACATACTCAATATCAATAAAACACATGTTTTATTTTTTTGATACTTTATAAAAATGATCCATGAGTAATTTTTGATGTGTAGGATTTATAAACACCTCAATATGATTCATGGAATTACCAGTATGACTTAAAGTGTGTGTTTTCAGTTCAAAATATCATTTTAGTAAAACCCACATGTGACATACTCAAATAGAGAAAACATAATCCGATTGTTTTTATACTCTATTAAAATTATCCATAGGTCATATTTGATGTATAGTAATTAGCCACACCTCAATCTGACACACAGTGTGACAGGTAAAACTCCAAGTCTTTCTTTTTATTTAAAATTAACATTTTAGTAAAAAAGATAAGAGACATACTCAAAACCAAGAAAACACATTTATATTATTTAAATGATTTTGGTAAAATGATACATAATTAATTTATGATAAGTAAGAATTATCTTCACCTCAATCTGACACGCAATGTCCTCGGTATGACTCAAAGTATCCATTATTAGTTTAAAATTTCCATTTTAGTTTCAAACATGTGTCACTCACTGAAAATCATGAAAACCTAATCATATTATATAAAAAATTTACGAAAATTATATATAAGTAATTTTTGATGTGGAGGAATCAATCTCACATCAAAGCAACACATGATGTTAAATGTTTGACAGAAATGTATGTTTTTTATTTAAATTGAAATTTTAGTTAAAAAGGAGACATAATCAAGATAGAGAAGACACATTCATATTTCTTTGAACCCTTAGGAAAAGGATCCATATGACATTTTAAACATATATAAATCAGCCTCACCTCAAGAAAACACACAATGTGATTGGTATGGCTCAAAGTCCATGTTTTTAGATTAAAATTACATATTTTTATAAAATAGTGACATACTCAAAACCAAGAAAACACATTAATATTATTTTTATACTTTAGGAAAAAAAATACAGAATTTATTTGTCAAAAGTAGGAATAATATACACCTCAATCCAATGCATGGAGTGACGATCATTACTCAAAGTGTGTCTTTTTTGATGAAAATGGAATTTTAAAAAATATATATATAAGGGACATACTCAAAATACACAAACACATTTGGATTGTTTAGATAAATTAGTAAAATTACCTATAAATAATTTTTGAACAATATGAAATAAAACACACCTCAATATGATAAATTGTTTTCCCAGTATGACTCAATGTGTGCCTTTTTATTTAAAATGGAAATTTTAATGAAAAACAAAAGTGACATACTCAAAAAAAAGAAAATTAATTCATAATATTTTGATACTTTATGAAAATTACCCATAAATAATTTTTGATATAATGAAATTATAAGCACCTCAATCTAATACACATTGTTCCAACTATTAGTCAAAGTGTTCATTAATTGTTTAAAATTTACATTTTAGTTCAAACCATGTGTTAATCAAAAAAATGAGAAAAAATACTCATATTGTATTGATAATTTTAAAAAATGATTCATAAGTAATTTTTGATGTATATGAATATATTTTACATAAAAATGACATACTATGTGACCTGTATGACTCAGAGTGCATGTTTACAGTTTAAAATGACTTTTTAGTAAAAAAAATGACATACTCGAAACTAACACAACTATAAAATGAACACACGAACACACTTAAATTTCAATGGTTTAGAAAGCTATTGTTGTAGGTAGCCTATATCCATGTTTTTTGTAAACCATGGCTATAATAAAACATATATCCATGGTTATATGAAACCGTGGTGGTAGGTTTTGTGGGAATTCCAATAAATGCGGGAAATTGGAAGCAAAGTGCTATAACCATGGTTTAGTAAATTGTGTCCATATCCACATATTTCCATGGTTTAAATCATGAACATAAGAACCTACTTCCATGGGTTAAACTATAGACATAACAACATATTTCCATGGGTTTAAACTATGACCATTTTAATTAGGGCCATGTTTTAAACCATGGTTATATGTTTTTTATTTCTTAAATTATTAATAATTATAATTATATATATTTATATATATATTTATATGTGTATATACAAATATATATAAATATATACATATAGTAGAGTTAAAAGTTGTGGTAAAGTGTTGTAAACAATATAAAAGAGGTTTAAGGATCAAACTTCACTGGAAACACTTTTTAAGTCTATGATCACTGTTTCAAACTATGACCATATCCACAAAAGGCGATGATTTAAAACCATAGACATAGCTTCCTAATTCCATGGGTTGGAACCATAGATATAGACACCTTTTTCCATGGTTTAAAATGAGGATATATGCACATATTTCTATGGTTTAAACCATGGCTATAGACACATATTTCTATGGTTTAAACCCTAGCTATAGGAACCAATTTCTATGGTTTAAGTCATGGCTATTGCCACATATTTCTATAATTTAAACCATGGATATAGCCACATATTTCCATGGTTTATATTGTGGATATAGAAACATATTTCTAGGGTTTAATCTATGGATATTAGTCAGACCCTATTGAAAAAGTTATAGTGGCCACGATTCAAGAAAATCATGCCCTTAGACTATAACTATGGGTTTTCATCATATTACCATGGTTTAAACCCATGGTAATAGGTTGAATTTTTATTTTTGTAAGAAAATGAATTTAGATTATTTTGATACATTAATAAAATAATCCATAAGTCAGTTTTAACATATAGGAATTATCCAATAATCAATCTGATGTAAAGTGTGTGTTTTCTATTTTAAATTTCATTTTAGTAAAAACCCAAAGGGACAAACTCAGAATAGAGAAAAGAAATCATATTTTTTTATAATTTATAAAAATGTTCTTAAAGTCATCTATTACATGTATAAATCATCCGCACCATAATTTGATGCACGGTGTGACCAGTATGACTCCAAGTCTATCTTTTTATTTAAAATCTATATTTTAGTACAAAAGACAAGTGAAATAGTCAATATCTGAAAAAAAAAACATTCATATTTTTTGGATAAATTATGGATACAATCCATAAGTCATTTATGATGTGTTGTAATTATCCCCACCATAATCAGATACTTGATGCAGACGGTATGACTAAAAGTGTATATGATCAGTTCAAAATTGACATTTTAGTTTAGTACATGTGTCACTCACTGAAAACAAGAAAATAAATTTATATTATATTGATAATGTATGATAATGATTCCTAAGTATTTTTTGATATTTAAGAATTTATATCATGTAAAATCACACTTGATGTGATTTGTATGAATCAATGTGCATGTTTTCAGTTTAATATGACATTTTATTAAAAAAGGTAAAATACTCAAAATTGAGAAAGAAAAATTAGATTATTTTGATACACAAATATGATGATATATATGAAATTTGTGATGTGTAGGAATTAGAAACACCTCGATCTGATGAATGGGGTGTCTAGTATGACTCTAAGTGTGTCCTTTTATTTAAAATTATAATTTTTGTAAAAAATAATGGCATGCTCAAAAATGATAAAATGAATTTCTATTATCTTGATACTTTAATAAAACGATCCATAATTAATTTTTGATATGTAAGAATTAACCACACATCAATCTGATAAATAGTATTCCCAATATGACTCAAAGTTCCCCTTATCAGTTTAAAATTGACTTTTTAGTTCAAAATGTGTGTCTCTCTCTAAAAAATAATCAAACACACTAGGATTGTTTTGATAATTTATGAAAAAAATTCATAACTAATTTTTTATGTGTAGAAATTAGTACTATTTCAAACTGACACATGATGTGACTGATATGAATCAAATTTATGTTTTTTAATCTAAGATTAAATTTTAGTAAAAGTTGAAGTTACATAATGAAACCTATAAAACATATTCATATTGTTTTTATACTTTAGTAAGATGATCTGCAATTCATTTTTGATGTGTGAATCAAACACACCTTAATCTGATGAATGGCGGGACCAATATTACTCAAATTGTTTGGTTTTAGTTTAAAAATAACATTGTATTAATGTATTGTTTTATGTATAAGTTTAATTTTTTTCTTTAATATATTACTAATTTAACATTTTTTTCATATATAGGTGGCTTATTTCACTTGAGTTAGGTTGGTCTGTTCGAAAACCGATACTATGATCAAGCTTTTTTAGAGGGGGTCGGGTGCCAAAAAAAATGAAACCATTGTTGTTTTTGAATGTTAGTGATAAACTGTACTTTATAATGTATTGGTAAAAAAACAATGTTTGATATGTACATAATAGTGTATTTTTTCTTATGTTTTTTATGTAATTTTTATTTCAATTAAATTATGAATTTTTCATATCCTTTATTTGCCTATATTCTTTGTTGTAGTGTGTTGTAATTTTAACAACGCACTTCAACAGTGTAACCTTTATGAGTGCTAAAATAAAAGTGATAAAGGAACACCTTTATCAACACTTTTTTATTATTAAAATCCCCCTTTATATGCGATTTTCTATCAAAGATTAAAGGTACCCTATTAATGTTGATTATATAAAAAATGTCCTTTTAGTGCTAATAAATACCTTTTCTTGCATAGAAAAAATCATATTCTATAGTAGCTTCCCCATGCGACTTCAATTAGGAATTTTTGTTGAGTTTTCCTAGAAGGTAAGGAGGGGATAGTTCCTGGAGTTGGGTTCCCTACTCACATAGAGAAGAAATATATTTTTATTTTTCTATCAATTGACACCCCCTTTATTGGTGATTTTGATTAGTTTAGAAGAATTATTGTTGATAACAAGCATAGAGCACCAATTTTGGGGGTTCTCTAGTTCGGTTATATTTTTTGAATAAGAAGAGGGGTGGGAATTTTCATAAGTATTTTATTCCTTGTGGTGCTTCCCCCTTTATTTTTCAAGGGAGACATACAGTGGTAGGATTGGCTGGTGAAAAAACCCCACTAAACCACCTAAATGAATAGGATGTTAGGGGGAGAGGCTTTGATATATAAGGCATTTTCTTCCCATAGTTTTCCATCATCTTGAGTATCATAATATCCTATCATTTATGTGTGGTATTGTGTGAGGAAGATTCCCCACATATTCAAGATATTTATTTATGAGAGGTTTCACCTAGTAATAGTGATAGATGTGTGTATGCCCTTTTACCCATAGTGATACTTCTATAATCCAGTGATTTTTAACCCTTTCATTTTTGGATCTTTTTTACATAACATATGGTGTCATTTATTTATGTATTTTTAACATTATTATATCTCATTATTATCACCGTACCAGTGGAAAAATCATTTTCGGCCCTAAAAAGTGGTTTCAGAGTAAGGTTTAGTTCCCGTTCTATTAACTTTTTCAGGTATTAATAATTCTATTAAATTTTATTATGATCTATGATTGCAATATCATTTGATCATTCATATAAAAAAGATTATTTATATTATTAGATATAACATTTTTAAATTATTAAGGTTATAGAATGAAGGCGTGTCTTTATGGAGGAAAAATTATAGTTCAAAAAAATTAATAACAATAATTTACCATTGTGAAAGATAAAGATGCAGGCAGTGCAATGGAATGATAATTGTCTACTGGAAACATGAAAAAGACCTAAATATGTGATGATAGGGCATGATTCTAATAGGATCCTGAATAATGACATGTAAGAAAATGTGTATTGTAATTCTAGAAGTATATATACAAGTTAGTGAAGTGGTGATGAATTCTAGGAGAAGACAACATCACAATGATGTTGGGATAATCGGCTTGGGAGCCACATGGAACATTACGACTTCAAAAAATATGGTTTGATCAATATGAAATAATTTCGGAAGGACTTATGTAAATAGGGAATTATAACACATTGAATATCATTTGATTCAGTACCATCAAATTAAAGATTCAAGATGTTATATCATAAACAATCCATGGAGTGTGTCATTATAAGGGTATGAAAGAAGCACTGGTTGTCTTTGGAAACATTTTATGAAACCAGATGCAAGAACTGCATTAATAATGGAGTGATTAGAATTTTAAAGGCCGTTATTGTAGTGATAAAGGTGAAAAAAATATCTAGTAACCTATACGTTCTTATGGGTGAAATTTACAAGGAAACAAATATAGTTGTTGCATCAACTATTTAAATAGAAGCATTAAAGACATCATAGAATTAGAAGCTTTACCCTATTTTTAAATGATTATGGATGATTCTTATTCATCATAAGTTTTTTCCTCGTCTAATAAAGGGATCCTTAATATTTTATAAGAATTTTATTTTTAGAAATCAACATAGGTTAACATTCATGATGTCAACAGCAAGAATCAAGGATATTATAGAATTGATCCATTTTTACATTTTCCTGGCACTAGTTATATCCCTGAGAGGAGTAAAGTACATAGTTTCATTCATTGATATTTATTCCTGTAGATGATGGGTGTAACTAATCAATAATTAAGAGGATGTTTTTTTAATTATTTATTGCATTGAGAGTGTGGAAGGAGCTTGAATATGGAAAAAAGATCAAGTGTTTGAGGAATGAAAATGGTGATGAAGATACAATTGAGGAGTTTGATACTTTTTTTCAATGAGAAGGAATAAAAATGAAATTCATGGTGTAGTACACTCTCCAATAGAATGGGGTGGTAGAGAAGATGAAAAGAACCATATTGGATAGAACAAGGGAGATGTTGAATACTACCGGCAATTCCAAAACATTAAGGGTAGAAGCATTGAATACCAAATGTTATGCGATCAACTGATGTTCAACAATGGAGATTGATCGAAAGAAATCGATAGATATGTGGATTGGTAATCTGACATATGATTCTTGGTTACATACATTTGGAAATCATATATAGGAATTTTTTAATGAGAATGATAGATCAATGTTGGATATGAGATCTAGAAATTGTATCTTCTTAGGGGACATTGATGGTGTATAGGGGTATCGTTTGTGAGGCTCCATTTCACATAAACATATCATTAGTAGATATGTAATTTTTGATGAAGACAAGGTGGAAATTATATTTTATAGATACATTGAGAAATAAAATATAAAAACAACAACAATCATGGTGGAGAAAAAATACAAGGAATAACTCGTTTCCTCTAAATCATTTTCAAAGAATGAAGATCAGGTAATGGTTGAGACTAGACAACAACAATCAACCAATGAGAAAAGATCATTAGTATAGAACTAAAACTATATCACTAATATAAATATTTCATTCTGCTTATTGATGGATTATTGATAGCCATATTATTTTGTTTAGGAAACCTAGAGTCCAGATGCATCCACATGGATAACGGTGATTTAGGAAGAATGTGAATCCTTATACCAGAACAAAACATGTGATTTTTATCCATTAACTAATAGAAGGAAGAATATGAATAGACAAAGAGTCTTTAATATAAAAAGGGATATAAATGAACAGATGGAAAGATATTGTGCATGACTGGTGGTCAAAGGATTGTTTTAGAGGTAAGGTTTTTTATTTCAATGAAATATTTTCTATTATTGTTAGACTGCTGAATGTTCAAATAGTTCTAGTGATGTGTGATACATACAATTTATAACTAGATAAGTTAGATGTGAACAACACTTTTTTCTATGATGATATTGATAAAGAAATCTCTACGCTCCATCTGAATGGTTTTACATAAGAAATAAAAGAGAACTTGGTTTTTAGGTTGAGAAAATATGTTTATGGTCTCAAAAAGGTTCTTAGGTGTTTAAACAAGATAATTTATTTCTATTTCATAAGACTTGGATACAATTGGCTTCATTCAGATACTTGGGAATATTTTATTGGTTCATATGGTATTTCTTTCATCAATCTTATTTTCTATGTGAATGACATGTCAGTTTTATGCCCCAAAAATGATCATATCTAGGAGAGAAAGTATTTGTGGTTATAGAGTATGATATAAAGGACTTGAGACTAGTAAAAACTATTCTTGGGATGAAAATTTACTGAGACATAAATAAGGGGATGATTTATCTATCATAAAATAATTACTTATAGAATGTATTAAAATTATTAAACAAGAAAAACTATAATCTTATCTCCACCACACTTCTTATTTATTTTATGTTATTATGTATGATAAGTCCTAGTAGTTCAGTAGATATTTTGGGTATGTATTGAGTACTATATGCACTAGAAGTGGGGAGTATGATGTTTTCCATGGTTTTGTTAGACTAAACAATGAAAATAAAGTGAGATTAGTTAGTTAGTACCCAATGAATCTAGGATGAGAGCATTGGAGCATAGGGAAGAAGATCCTAAGATGTATCAAGGATACCTTAGATGAAATATTAGGTTATGGGGGATCATATTTCAATATCAGAGGCTACGATGATTTGGATTTTTCAAGGGATTTTGACAAAAAAAAGTACACTACTAGTTATGTGTTTACTCTAGCTAAAGGAGATGTTAGCTATATTTAAAAGTTATAGTCAATTTTGGTTTTATCCATGAAGGAGGTAGAGTACATTTTAACTACACAAGCCTAGAAATAGGTGATTTGGATGAGAAGGTTATTGGATGATCTCTATGACAGAAAGGAGAAAATTCCATTATTTTGTGATAGTTATAGTTCCTTGAACATTGCATCGAATTAATATTTTCATTATATAATGAAGAAAATTTGGTTACAAAATCACATTTTTCAAGATACGGTGGATGAAGGAATTGTGGACACACATAAAATTCACACCAATGAAAATATGGAATATTTCCTGACGAAGGTCATTGATTGTGATTGATTCTGATATGACAGATCCTCAAGTGGCCTTATAAAGATGTGAGTAGCATGGATTAAAAAATTAAGTGGATGTGTGGAGATATTGTTGGTTATTAATAAATCTACATATCAGAGATATGTTGGCAATATTTAATTCCTAGAGGTGTCTCCCCCTTTATTTTTCATGGGAGGCAGGGGATGAAAGGATTGGTTGGTGGCCAAAACCCACCAAACCACAAGTGGAGAAAGGAATTTTGGGGGTGGGGTTTTCCTATAAATGTAATTAGATTCCCCCTTTTTTAACCAGTTTGGTCTGCATCATTTCCCATCATTTATTATGTTCTAAAGGATTGAATAAAAACTATGATGGGGGGGGGGGCTGAATCAGTTGTTTTACTTTTTATATGTTTCAATAAATTTTAAAAGGTAACATTTGAAACATGTTATGATTTATGTCATTATCATATTTTATAAAAAATAATGTATGAAAATGTAGGAAAGCATGTAAATCAAACAATATTTAGAAGTTTCAAACTTAGTGTGAGAACCTACATCCTTTCCATAGCCACTCCTGTGGGTATATGAAAATTCTCTACTAAGAAGAAGTGAATAATACTTGTTCCAACTCCCATTAGACACATAATATCTCTATATAGGAAAAATAATACTAACTCCCATCATTTTAAAAAGCTTTATTATAAAAACATTTATCCATTGAAAAAAATAAAGGCTTTGTTGAAACTTCTTCACAATTGCTCAGTCTGAATCGTCTGTCTAATTTGGCTGGATCTGATTTTATCAATCCATTGAAGTCAATACAATTCTTCCTTACTCAAAATGATCTTCCCAAAATCTACTAAGAATCTCAATATGATCTTCTCAATATGATGAACCCATTAACAAACTATAAACTCAAACTCTGCTAAAATTCTCAATATGATCTTCTTCAGTATGATCGACACAATATTATATTATCAATACGATAAACCTATCCTCAAATTGAAAAACTAAAACTCTGCCAAAATACTCAATATGAACTTATTTAGTTTGATTGAATCAATCCAATTGACTCAATATGATATTTCTAAATCCATTAAACAAACATTCAAACCTTTAATCCTCATCTTGAGATCTATATGTGGAAATAACATCCACTTGATTTCTTCAGCGCTCTACCTTTTTTATTTATTTGAAAAGTTATCAATGAACGAGTGATCTAAGAAATTATTTATAGGTGAATAAAAAAAGCATGAACCTTGAAAAATTTCACCACTTCCATAAATTTTAAAACTCTAAGAATATATCTCATTTAAACTTCAAATTTTACCTCTTGAATCCTCCCTATGATTCTCTGAGATTTATGCAAAAATGAATTTGAAGTTTTAATTCTTTAACTATTCATAAAACTTCTAGAATCTTATGTTTTATTCTTCTTTATAATTAGATCATTACAATCAACCATTATTTCTCAGTTCATTATGTTATGTTTCCTTCTCATATTATTATTAATATGCTTCCCTCTTAACTTATTATGAATTTGTTTCCTTCTTATCTCATTTTGATTTTTTTCTTCTCAGCTCATTATGAATGTATTTCATTATTTGATAATTTTGAATCTATTTCCTTATCAACTCATTATAATGGAATTTATTTACCAGGAGTTTCTTAATATGATCAAAATCCAATTATGATGATTTTCCATAACAGTGGAAAGTATTCAATTGTGACTCCACATAGAATCTTTGAACATCTTCAAGCTTCATAAACTTCACACATTCTAACTTTTGGATTAGATCTTTTGAATATGGATTTCTTGAATCTGATGAAGACTCTATCTTGATCACTTTAACAACATCAATCATTATTATTCCTATATTTCATCAAAATCTTCTATCATGAGTATGTTTTATGATTTATAAGAACTTCATGATCAGTAAATCAACCAATGACTTGTTTTAGAAATTATAAAAACATTCAAACTTCTGACTTCAAAATATTCTTTCCAAACTCTTCAGAAACAATACGACATATTCAAATAGTAACACCTGAATTTCAAACAAAAACATAGTCTGATGTATTTCCATTATGATTGATCTAAATTAGATAAATCATATGATAAAAAATGTCATCTTTATAACTTCTTCTAATTCCCATACTTCTTCTGATTCTCCTACTTCTTATTCTGAAAACCTGATTTTGAAAAACAAATTTCTCAATAAATTTATTTATCCCCCTTTATGTTTGAATGTGATCATTTATAATCTTTCAACATTATTATAGAACACATTATGATGTACCAGATCAAATTCCGGAATGAAAAAAACATTCTTATACAGAAGGGTAGTTTAAAAAAAATACATTTAAAAAAAACATTTATCATATGGGTTCATCAATTTATTTATGGTATTATGGGAGGTGTTTTCCCCTATTATTCAAGAGAGTGAAATGTGATGGTTTTATCCTTGTAATAGTGGGGGAGTGTGTAACCTACTTTACACAGAGTTATCTTTCTATGAGAACAACATTTTTCCAATTTTAATTTTATAGGATTTTCCATGTTTCATATGGTGTCATTTATTTCTCCATTCTGTACTTTTTTTATATTTCTAATATTTCTGCACCACTGGATGAATCACTTTTAGTCCCAAAATCCCTGCTATGGGTTCCAATATATATTCTATGAGGTAGATTAATGTGTGGATATCAGCGACTTGATCATTATTTACCAATGAGTATGTTGGAGGAACTATTTGTGTCTTTCTCAGTTTGTGTTCTTAGTATAACCTTGTTGCAGCGTAAAAAGGTTGATCATGAGTAAGTTTCTGGTTTTGGTTCTTGACCTAGGTTTGAAAAATAAGGATGACTATTACCATGTTTACAATGAAAACTAACCTGGGGAATAGTGGAATCAGATAGAAGTGGGATCATATAGAATCCTTTGACTTTAACAACAACATTAATCCATGATAGTAGCGCACAATATAAGTGATTCTTGATTTTTTATGATGAAATTTGTTGATAATTTTTTGAAGAAAATTAATCATTGTGCCCATTTTACTATAATCTATTTTTCATTTATTTGACCCAGTTAATGAATAATTCCACCTTCTTGAATTTAATAAACTCCGGGTTAGAATTAATTTTTTATACCATGTTTTTTGGGTGATTATTTTCTCAGTTTAATTTTCTTTTTAATTATCTATGTTCTAGAATATGAGTTTTTTATTCTATAAAAATATTTTGTTAAATCCTAATTTTATATTCTCATATTGTGATTCTATTTTTGCTGAAGTGTCATGTTTCTATGTTTTGAGAATATTTTAATCACATAGATTTTTTTTGGTTCTTATAATTTCTAGTTCTATGTGTTGTTCATGGCTGTTAAATAATTTTTACAATCCAGTTTTTAATTCAACTTGTACGATTAATGTTTTATTTAATAATTTCATTTTTTGGATCTATAAAATGGACACCATGTTTGATTTCATATTTTTAGATTTTGTGAACCAATTTAATACCTGATTGGATATTCACTAATAGCATGAAGACCACAACATGAACACAAACCATAAAAATTGGTATCATATCCATAGAGGTAATAATATTGGGTAATAAAATTCAAAATCAAATTATTAATTTATTTAAGTGATATGTTTGGGTATTTTACATTACAATATGATTTTATGTCTGTTCGGATATGCCATTTTATCTCTTTTGGATGAAATTTTACAATTTTCTATGATTATTGTTTCCCCAATAGTTTTCCTATGTACCTGTGTCTTCATGATCTAGTTGGGACCGTTGGTAGGTTCTTCCTAGTTGTGTCTGGGTTTTGTTATAGGAAGGGGTGAGTGTGATGTTTTCCTGGGTGGTAGTGTCTTGCTTAATTATCATGACCACCTCCCTCCAAAGATACCACAATGATGAAAGGGAGATAATGACACCTAAGTCTCATGTCAAGTATATCTCTGGTTGGTGAATAACATAAATTGTATAAAGATATCATGAATGGGAGGCATTATCCTCTATGAATAAATCAAGATCAGTAGATAGTATGAATCAACCACAAGTAACTCCATGGCATAATATAAAATAAATTCAATGTCATCTAGCAATGCAAGAAAAAATTAAATTGACACAACAAAAAATGATTGATTCATGGTGGGTTTTTTATAGGCTATAGTTAAAACCACTACTACATAGTTTAGCAATGGTTATAGAAATATAGTGTACCTCTTGGTTCAAAATCATTTAGCGGAGGTTTTTCATTTTTAGAAGTAGTTTTTATGTGTCTTTTTTTGGGTATCTAGGAATTTATTTGAAATCATTTTGAAGTGTTTTATTTAAAATATATCACAAAAAATATTAATAATAAATTTTTACTAAATTTCTTCATGGTGGGTAGGTTTAGCAGTAGTTATCCAAAACCACTATTAGATATATTAATTAATATCCATTTAACTGAATATTTATGTAAACACTAATAAATATATAAAACAAATATTTTCTATAAAAAATATTTATTAAATTTTTTTATACTTATAAGAAACTTATTCATACAAAAAATTAAACCATAAAATACAAAATAAACTAATCATACATACCCAATCATACATCTATAGTCAAATATATACAACATAATTCAACCCATAACCCTAGTAATAAATATTCACAAATAAAAAACGTTCAACAACAATTGTTTACCCAAGGACATTATGCATCCATCCCATGAACTATATTGCATCCATCTACCTCCACAACATATCATGAACAAAAAATGACCAAATAATTCCATCAACTAGAAAAAAGAGAAATAGAGAAATTAGAACTAAATATAATAAATCATAATTAAAGTAGAATCAATGGTAAAATTAAATCGTACAATAAATACTAAGAACCATCATGAATACCTTATGAATAATTTCATTGATTAAAAGGGTCAACCAATTTCCTACATCTAGTATATGTCACCTACAATAATAACCATTACATTTATGAAATAAAATAAAAAATATAATAGACACAAAATATTTTCATAATGTTTCACATAGAATTTGATATATTTTAATTTAAAAGAAAAAAATTCAGAAAAAAATAATATATACTAAAAAACACTTTGTAAACATAAAATTAACTATTTAAGATATTATTCAACACTAGGAACTGAAAACAGTTAAGTATATAATAATCTAATAAATTTTTAAACTGATGGGCGGTGTTCTTGAAATTATATAATATAAATATTTCAAATACTTTGATATGAAAACATTTCTTATATTTAAAAAATAATTCAATGGTCATGGTCCCATGATTTATTATCAATATGAGTCCTCTTTATAAACTTTTTACAATTACATGGATGTTTTTGTGTTTTAAAACACTAAAAATGTGATTTCATGAATTCTAGGAAAACAATAAATCATATTAAAATTCCATGAGTTCCAATATTTCTAAAATAAATAACTAGTAATTTTCATACGATTCCAGGATAACCTGATGTATTTTTTATGGTTTTGAACCCTGACACAAATTTTTGAAGACTTTAGTATCTTTTAATGTTGTTTATTGAGTCATTCCACCACACATGATAGAGATGTGTTAACTATGAGTACACACAAAAAATAATTAAATGGAGATATTTTCATGATTTCACATCAATATGAGTTTATTTTCTATTTTTTTTAACATTATATGAACATTTTAGTGCTTTAAAACTTTAAAAATTCAATTATGATAATTCGTGGAAAATTATGACTCGAAATTACATTTTGTTTGAACCTACATTACAAAAACAATTATAAATCCATTTTCTAATATTTTCAGGGAAAAATGACATTGTTTTATTGGTTTTAACCCCATGATGCTCATTTTAAAATACATTAGTGTCTTTTAAAACTATTTATTGAATCATTCGAAGGACACCACATGTTAGATGGACATGTTTCTACACATAGGCATAAAAAATAATTCAAAAGTGGTGGTCTCATGATTTCAAATTAATATGAGTTTTTTTTCAATGGTTTTGACCATTACACAGAAATTTTAGCGTTTTTAAATACAAAAAATGTATTTATTGGAATAACAAAAAAAATATCTTAGGTTTATGTGGATGAAATTACAATAATTCAAAAGTCAATATTTGGCCTTTTTCCTATCATTTTGCATCCATATAATTTTGTTTTATTGATTATGTCCCCTCGAAACGCATTTTTATTGACTTTGGCATCATTTAAAATATTTTGTTGAGTTATTTTGGGAACACCGCACATTATATGGGTATGATTTCTATGTGTAAACATCAAAAATAATTTATAAATGGGATTCCCATTATTCCACATCAAATTGAGGTTGTTTTATATGGTTTCGACCATTACACACACAATTTAATATTTTAAAACACTAGAAAAATGTTTATGGGGATCCTATGAAAACTATAACCATGAATAATGTGACATCCCTTAATATATGTCACAAAATATTTAAACTGTCATTTAATATGATTTCATAACCATATGAAATTTTTTTATTGTTTTGAAACCCTGACACATGTTTTTTAAGACTTTGGTGTCTTTTGAAACTATTTATTTAGTCATTCAGAGCACATTGCATGTTTGATGGTTGTGTTGTCTATGCTGACACATCCAAAATAATTCAATGGTATTTTCCCCATGATTTCACATCAATATAATGTCATTTTCTTGGGGTTTTACTATTACAATCATTTTTTGTGTTTTAAAACACTAAAAATGAGTTTACCCGCATCCCAAAAAATGTAACTCTGAATTAAATGCCTTCAGTTCCAATATTTGATAAATAAATCTTTGGTAGTTATTTAGTGATTTCATGGTCATATCATACTATTTTCTTAGGTTTTTCACCTCGACGCATGTTTTTAAAGACATTGGTATCCTTGAGTACACTACATCTCGAATGGATGTGTTGTCTATGAGTACACATAAAAAATAATTTAATATTGGTTTTCCTATTATTTCATGTCAAAATTTCGTCATTTTCTTTGGTTTGGACCATTACATGTATGTTTTAGTGTTTTAAAACACTAAAAAGGAATTTTAGAACATCTGGAGAAAACTGTAAATCAAAATGATTTTCCTTCAATTATTACATTTCAAAAGTCAATATCCAATCATTTTTATATGATTTTATAACCATATAACACTTTATTCATAGTTTTGACCCCCTGATAAACGTTTTTATAGAATTGTATATCTTTTAACAATATTTATTGTGTCATTTTGGGAACACTTCACATCATATGGTCATGATTTTCTCTGTAAATATTACAAATAATACAATGGTTCTTTTTCCAATAACTTCACATTAATAAGAGGTAATTTTATATGGTTTTGTTAATTACATGGACGTTTTAGTGTTTTAAAACACTAAAAACTAATTTACATGCATCCAGGGAAAACAATAACTCAATAAAGGAATATATTCAAATCCTACATTTCAAAAATAAATCTATAGTCTTTTCTCTATTATTTCATGATCATCAAACACCTTTTTCTTGGTTTTGACCCCCCAACACACATTTTTATGGACTTTGGTATCTTTTAAAACTATTTATTGCATCATTTTTAGTACACCGCACATCAGATTGACATGCTGTCTATTTATAAACATACAAAATAATATAATGGTTGGTTTTCCATGATTTCATGTCAATCTGAGGCTGTTTTTAATGTTTTTTACCATTACATGAACTTTTTAGTGTTTTAAAACAACAATATTGTGTTTACGGTAATACCATGAAAACATAACTTAGAATGGAATTATTTTAGTTTCTATATTTCACAATTAATTATTTGTTTTTCCTATGATTTCATGGTCATTCTGAACAATTTTATTGGTTTTGAACCCTACAACCCATGTTTCTAAAGACTTTGGTATCTTTTAAAATAGTTTATTGAGTAATTCTGAGCACACCATGAATCAAGTGGACATGTTTGTTGGATCATAGTTCATTTAAAGATGGATAAATAAAGATGGTAATTTTAGGTTTAAAAACATTTGTTTTTAACCCTAAAGGAAATATAGTTTAACAAGTTTAAACAAACCATATTCACAAAATCTCTTAAGTATTTAAATGATAATTAGATATGGCCCTTGGATATAATAAAAGGAATATCATAATCAATTAGATTTAGATATTTAAGTCGCAGGTCGTAAAGATAAATTGATTCTATCTTAATTATGTATAGAATCATATTTATTAAGTATAGTTAATGTAAACAGAGTTTAATCAGATTCATGAATATAAAAATAATCGTAATCACAAAGGTTATGATATATCAGAGTAATACAAAAGTAATGATTCTATATTAAATCATATAGAATCAGAATATGGGTAATATTGTTTTCACAAAATAATAAATATTAAAAAATAGTATCATAATTAAATCTATTTTGATAAATAAGATACAAATAGAAAGATAAATTTAAAAGTATCACTTTTTATTATAATTGGAGTGGAAATAAAAGACTTATAATAAAACAATTAAAAAATGAATTAAATTATTTTAACCCAAAGAATGGGAATTCCAATAATCTTGGATAATGGTCCCTTATTCTATACTTACATGAAATTCTATCTTTCTCATAAAAGGGAAAGACCTCAATACGATGATCGATCTGTCTCGCTATCCCTGTGACCCCTCGATACGATGATCAACTTTTATTTCTTTATATCCTTAGCATCACTCGACTTGATAGATTAGATTCAGTCTTACTATCCCCAAAATCCCTCAATCAAGTAGATCATATCTCTATCTTCATATCCTCATAATCCCTTGACTATATTCCCACAGTTGAACGTGAAATGTAATTTCCAAAATATATTTCTTTCAGAGAAAAACAATCATTTTTTTCTTAACAATGGCCCTCTCTAAAAAAATACAAGAGACTAAAAACAATATTCTCACGATTTTTATATGTTAGAAAATTTGTGAGAAAAATCAAATCAGTAGAGCTCTCGCATAGTGTCACTTCATATCACTAACTCTTTGAATGATCAGGTATTTATAGGAAAGCTTCCAATGATCATCTTTATCTTCCAATGATCATATTTTCTACAAATTATTCACAAGGAATTGGACACCAAGAACCTCAACTGTCATATAATAACAGAATGCCTAGAATCATTTTATTTTACATCATTTTAGTGTAAAAGTTATTACAATACAAGAGAATATTTTTTTAATTATAATATATCCATTATTAAATCTGAATGATTTCCATACATAATTCATTATGATAATTTCTACGAGTATGAATCTGATGTTTAACAGTTTCGATGTAATGTTTGATTATAAGAATTTTTTTCATCATAAAGATAAGAAAAAATGTCTTAAATTATATTTGATAAAGGTTAATCCAATCACTATAGGATCTATGCTCATGATGATAATTTTAATTAATAAAATTGGTTTGTATTAATAAATACTTTAAAACTATTTCTATATATGTTAAAATAACATGTTTTCTTCAGAAAAATTCTTAAAAAACTCTTCACATGAAATATTTTGTAATTAAGTATTTAAAAAATGTTTGTGATTTCCAAAACAAAAGGAATGAAAAATAAAAAATATAATTTTGACTCAATAATATCCACCTTTTTGGAAATAACAAACAACAATACATACATACGAAACAAATTTGAAAAACTGAAGTCTGTTATCTTTAAAGTACATAATATTTATAATTTGGATAGAAATACTTATCTCCCCCTAAGTTTATAACTAATTTGAATAAAATTATTAATACAACTAAACCCCCTTTAGGATAACAAATCCCCTAAATGATTTTATTCTCTCTTTTTAAAGATATTTTTCTCCCCCTTACCTAAACAACTCCCCAATCTATACAATTCTTCCCCTTTGTATAAAATTATACCTCTTTTCGATTTTCAAAAAGGAATGGGGGAAAAGACTTATAGGACCTAAAAAAGAATTACAGAAACAAATATATTAAGGAATATAATTATGTACTTGATCATTTGAAAATGAAAGAACATTCGAACAATCAGAATTGGGAGACATTCATAAAACTCATTGTGAGATGAAAATGTTAGAAATTGACGAAAATGTTTACAAAAATAGTAATTTCAACAAGAGTTTGGAAATTTTGTTATCTTTCTTCAGCATAAAATATCTCATGATTATCTTCAACTTTTGGAGATCCTTTTTGTCCACTTCCAACATGGAAACAAACTCTTCCTATAACAAATTTTTCTATTCCAGGTCATGTAACCTTTCCTATTAAATCTATATATTTTTATCTTATATGGGAATATTTTATTCTTGGTTATGATTTCATTGGGAAACCTCACTATTTATAATACTGACTTCCTCATTACAAGTTTTAGTCTCTTTTTTTACCATTTAAATACCACATTTTTTTTATTTAGCTCATTTACAGTGTCTGTATGATTGTCATATGTGTTTTTGAATTCATCCACAAACATCACCCTTTCTATGATTTTTTACATTAAGTCACTGAAATCTCATACAGATTCATCCATGTTACTTTTTAATTATTCAATTGATTTATCCTACTCCTTGATCTTATCATTAACTTTATATAACTATTTCACAACTTTTTTACAAGATCTCTTGTGATCTTGATAGGTTTCCTAAAATATTTTTAATTCAACTTAATTTTAGTTAACATTTTAAGATAAAAGTTTTACTGAATATGATTTATGAATTTGGTTTTCATCCACTATACCAATCTTTTATTTTATCCAAGGAAAGTAAGAAATTTTTTCTTCAAGTATCTTTAAATCTTGAGCAATATAATGAACCATTTTTACAATGATAGTATCCACTAAATCTGAAATTACAATCTCAAATAAATTTGAATGAGCTATTCCAGCTTCCACATGAACTCTTTTCCATTTTTCCTTATTTAACACTAATTATCCAATACTTTTTATAGCCAGATTAATATATTCATAAATATAAATACCTTTACTAGCTTCTATTATAGGATTATTATTTATTCCATAATTTTTGGATGAAGATTTGAATGCAAGAATTGATGGTGAATTATGTTTCTTGGGATGTAAAAATTTCTATTTTGGATTTCCCAAGGAAGAAAATTGTTATGAAGATGCTTGTGAAGTCCTTAACTAATGCTTATCGGAAGGGATACCTTCCATCTAAACATTTTTATTTTCTTCATATTCTATTAATACTTCTTCTTTTTCTTCAAATTATTATTCTTCTTCAATACCTTCACTTTATTTTTCTCTAATATTAATATCGAGATATCCTTCCTCCATTTATTTAATAATGTCTTCATAAATATGTTCTATTGTTCTTCAATCACATTTTCCAATTGGAACTAAATCTTTAACAACCACAAAATCTTTTCCCTTGTCTGCAACATTAGAATGGGAAATAATTTTATATTGGAATGAAAATATGGTATCCATATTTGGTGAAAGAAAATTTTTAGAAATTTCCACTACTCCATTCATTAAATAATAAATTAGATATGCACCTTAAGGTCTCTTCAATTGTTTCATTCCTCATTCTTATTTTTGAATAGTTTCATCTCCATGAATATTCAATGTTAATGTTTTTTTGGGTTGAGTCCAAACCCAGGATCTCCTTTTTTTCTTTCATATTGATTCCTCTTCCATTCTATGGATACTTTATTAGAGACATTATTTTGTTTCTTTTATTTTATTCGAAGAGATTATTAATTTATATTTTTCATAACCTTCTCAGATTAATTTGATTTAGAGGAAGGTTCTTCATCTGGTGAAGAATGATGAGTGTTTTTAAAAACATATTTTATTCTGTATCAAAGACATACATCCTACATTTTATTGTGTCATCACAAATAAATGTAATCTTTTATCTAAAAACCTTGTATTTGTTTTCAATATTTAAATGATTCATACTAAATTCATTAAACTTTCTCTAAAAATATTGAAACTTTATAATCTGAGACTTGATTAAATGGGATTTGGTATTTTTGCTTGTCAGAAGAAAAAAACCTTCCAAATTTATTTTTCTCATGTTAAACAAGTAATCCAAAATAAAGATACCAGATAACTTCAAATGATCTCTATCACCTTTCCATATGATAAGAAACCCCTACATACGATTGGTTAAAACCCTATTATTTGGAATGATATGTGTTACCTTTCTTGGTTTATCCTCGGATTTATTTCTAAAAATGTCTTTTCAACATCTTCTTTTTTAAACATACCCATGGTCTCAAGTAGTTTATGAGATGGAAAAAAGAATATCCTTTTTCTGAAATTCCTAAAAAACATGCGGCTTCAGTTTATTTTATCTTGTATCTTTTATAAAATATTTATAATGAAAGAATATATTTTCCATTTTAATAAAATAATATTACAGAGGCATAAATATATTTAAATAGATTCTAGTAAAACAAATCATAACCTGGATTTATTTATTCAACACATAACAATTTCCAACCTTGTAAATATTTTAATGTCCTCAAAGGTAAAACATAGATATCATAAAAATATTTATCTACTAACCATTAACAAAAACAACCACTTGGTTTAATCCTTAATAAGTTCCATCGTATTAGGACTTGGAATTGGGGATTCAGATATTAAGAATAAATTAGACTGGCAGTCTTAAACAAGGCAGCAGTTCATGGAAAAATACATGAGATAACCAATGTGGGAATCAAAAGGCCCCCCATTATATAGTATTTTCAGGTGATGATTGGTATTTTGAGAATATCTGATGACTAATATTTGATCCAATAGATCTTACTTTTGATAAATTATCTGAAAGAGGATTTTATTGAAAAAATTAAACTCTTGAGGTTTTTTGAAACATTTTTAATCTTATTAGGTGAATAAAATTGAAAGAAAAAAACAATAAATAAGGAAAAACCTAATCATAATAGAATAGTGTTAAAGTATAAAAAAATAAGAATATAATTTGTAGTGGGATAATCAATATTATACGTTTTATTTTTTTTATAAAATAAAATATTACGATATTTTTAGAATTAATATTAAATTTTAATAAAAAAAATTACAAAAAAAATGAAAAGAAAATCCGAATAAGGAAATTTTTTAAATATAATTTAAAGAAAAATTTACTCCACAAAATTTTATACAATTTCTTATTCCAAAAAATTTGAGTCTAGAAAAAAAATTGATTTCATGTAATTTTAAAAGAAATTATGAGTCTAAAAAAGTCCATTATGATATACTTTTAAAAAAACTAAAATTTTGAGAAAAATAGATGTTTCATAAAAGAAAAATCATATATACTCCTCCTATGAAAAGGAGTAACATAATTTAAGGCGATGGTTCAAAAAAAAACTAGATGTGAATGATTACACGATAGTGATCATTCATTGATTTTTAGTGTATTCAAATCTATTGGAAGGTAAGTATTTTATGAAAATATCAAATATTTGTTCTTGTATTCCTATTAATTGTAAAATTATATATCTTTTTATTGTGTGATACCTAAGAAAGTGATGCCTACTATATATTTTTTTTCACGAGAATGATGTACACGGTTCATACTTGAGGAAATGTGTCACGACCCGACCCTACCCGGGCTCGAGCCGCAACTACCCCAAGCCCGCCTCCATAGGCTAGGGGCTGGCGACTAGCGCCGAAGGCACAACAACTCGGGGAGGCCTTTGCCTAAGCACATGTACACACACACACAACACACTCAATGCAAAAGTGCAGAGTAAAAGAAAAGGAAAGAAAAGTAAAGGGAAACTGCTTTATATAAACCATAGTGTGCATTGACCTCTAACAGTACAAAGTACAAGCTAAAAGGAAAAGGGAAAGAACACGCGCCCAACCAAAAGTGCCACAACCCGGAAACAGGTAAACAAAAAGAAACAGCTGACGGGTCTCCCACCTGGAACCTGACCACGACCACCGCACGCGGTCCAAGCTCCCAAGCTCCTACGCTCCACCGAAGTCACGCTCCACCTGTCCGCCGTCTGCAAGGGCACACCAAGTGCGGGCAAAGCCCAAGTAGGGGTGAGTATAAAAATACTCAGCAGGATACCCCGAAGGCTCGAGGGAGCAACAAAGGAGGTACCGACAGGTGAGCAGTAGAGCGAATAGGAAAAGTAGAGGAGTACATCTGGAAGTGAAGTAAAGATTCCAGCTCAACCCAACATGAGAAACGTAGAAGACTCGTCCTAACACAAGGAGCTAAGAATGGTGAGAAGATGCACTTCTCGTCGAGCTTTCGCTGCCTATAGCAGGAGAGTAGACTCATCCAACCATGAGAATCCAGACACGGAAAGCACATGGCATACCCCGCGCATCTTCGCCTCCCCTGGAAGGAGAGTAACCAAACCCAAGTAGTGGGTACCGGAAACAAGGTATATACATATCTGTATGCTCAACAAGAAACCCGAACAAGCTCGTAAGGGGATCACTATCCCATAGCTCAACCCAAGAAAGAGTAGCCAACAATCCCAGAAGTAACCCCATCATTGATGCATAGCATCCCGCACGTCTACCCTGAACCGCAAGCTAAGGGGCTCAGTCACCGCACCTTGATACTATCCGCTTTGGGCGGCACTGACTCGCCCGCACGGTTTTAGCTCACGTTGCAAGAACGCCTCTCGGTGGGGAAAGTGCCCCTCTTACTTGAGATTTCTAGGGAAAGTCAAACCACGCCTCGTCACTGCCCCGCAGTCGAGAGGTCTCCTCATAGTCAAGCTATTCCATCTCCGACCCGTACAACCAAGGGTCCCGCTCTGGTAATCACGGAGGAAAGCCACCGACTAGCCTAGTCGGAAGGACTGAGTCTGGAATATCAACGGGTGTCCCACTGCCCAGCCCTGCTGGAGGGTAATTCATAACCAAATATCGGGTGACCCACTGCCCAGCCCTACTGGAGGGTAAACCCTAATACATCATCAGGAGACCCACTGCCCAGCCCCGCTGGAGGGTAGACCATAATAGGATACCGGGTGACCCACTGGCCAGCCCTGCTGGAGGGTAAAACATAATACGTCATCAGGAGAGCCACTGCCTAGCCCCGCTGGAGGGTAAACCTAGAATAAGTCAACAGGCGACCCACTGCCCAGCCGTGTTGGAGGGTAGACCTGGAACTAGACGACGGGTGACCCACTGCCCAGCCCCGCTGGAGGGTAGACCCTAAGAGGTCGTCGGGTGACCCACTACCCTGTCTCTGCTGGAGGGTAGACCCTAATAGCGTCAGGTGACCCACTGCCCAGTCTCTGCTGGAGGGTAGACCCTAATAGCGTCGGGTGACCCACTGCCCAGTCTCTGCTGGAGGGTAGGCCCTAAGAGGTCGTCGGGTGACCCACTGCCCAGTCCTTGCTGGAGGGTAAACCCTAGAAGTCAGTGAGCAACCCACTTCCCAGCCCCGCTGGAGGGTAGAACTCATGAACTGCTCTAGACATCTCCACTAGAGGGCACAACACTGGCCAACTGAACACGGAGTGGGTATCGCGCGACCACCCAACTCCGGCACAACTCACCCAAAGGGGTCTCAGTTCCTGTTCCATCATTGGGTGCCACCAGCACTGCTACCGGCCGATCCATCAAGAACGAAACCAGGGGGAGACCGCTCAACCCCACTAGTCAGACAAAAGAGCACCATGCCAGGGGAAACTCCACCCTGCTGGTCAAACAAATAAGCTCAAAGCCAGGGGAAAACTCCACCCTGATGGTCAAACAAATGAGCACAGAGGGACCCTCTACGTCGCGAGAGGTCGAAGTACGTAAAACAGATCATGGCACACACATGGGGCCCACAAGACGTGTGGCCCTAAGTCAACCCCAATTGAGCACACAAAAATCCTCAGGTACAAACAACACGTACCTCCAAGCGCTCCCGTATACACCCGGAGTATAACACGTCCCCAGCCCAAGGGCTATCGTGCACACGACTCCCAACATCAACACGAAGGCGTGATGTAACAACTCCACCTCAAAGGCCCAGGCACGACCAACCACATCTCGTGAACCATTTGTATCACTCTCCCAAGAGTGCGCGATCACACACCAAGGGTCCGCTACAAACATGGTAGGACGAACTGCCACCGGAGCACCTTTCATGATTCCACATTTAATAAGATCACGTAAAAGGCTCCGCTCGCCTGAACGGATTACACCATTGTAATCCTCGCAGAAAAACACGCGAGATCGACTACTTACTCGCCTCCAACGGATATCCGACGGAAAAGTCACCAACATCGCCCCACGCACGAATGACGTCTCGTGATCCCGAGCCTCGGCCCTGAAAACAGTCGGGCGCATCGCACCATTGTTATCCCCTCAGGAAAACACGCCAAAAGCACTACTCACTTGAGTGCAACGGATATCCAGAGAAAAAGCTGCATCCCGGCGCACCGCACACGAGCGGTGCCATGTGGTACCCGCATCCCGGTCCCAAAACTCCACGAACGGATCGCACAGTTGCGATCCTCTCGAAAAAGCACACAAGATGGACTACTCACTTGTCCAAAATGGTCGCCCGGTGATAAAGATGGGAAATCACCGTTGACGCTCCAAACAGCCCTCGTGGGCCCCGCAACATCGTGCTGAATTTGAGCAGGTGGATTGCACCATTGCAATCCCCTCGGAAAAACACCCAACATCGACTGCTCGCACGCCCCGAACGGACGTCCGAGGAAAAAGTCGCTAAAAGGTGCACACAGCTCAAAAGACGGGTCCTGGGGCCCACACCTCAACTCTGGCTCCAATGCCCAGAACCTCCCTGGAAACCTCCGCCTCGACGCCAGGGTTCCAACACCACTGACGGTGCTTAAATCGGACGTCGGACGCGTCCGCGTCGTCCAATACAAGAATCTCGGAAAAAACGCCCGTCCACTTAAAGACACGTCGCGCCTCCGCAAACCCTCGTTTCAGGAATTAAAAATTCCCGAAACCATCTCAAACCATTCCCCTCAATGCAAGGTCCGCGTTTCCGCTGACGGTGCGCAAAACGGTCACCCGTAGCCCGAAATACGGGCGTCCGAAGACTGAGGGGCAAAGCCCCTTGGGCCGGACCGGCCCGGTCCGGCCGGTCCGCCCTGCTTGGGCCGGCCCGCGCCGGCCGGCCAGGTCCGCACAGCTAGCCTGTGGCTCAGCCACGGGTCCGGTTCACCCCGCCGCGACCAGCTGGCCGTGGCTTGCTCCTACCGACTGGTCGCCTCGCGGCCGGTTGATACCCCACAGCGACCCGCGTTTTGCGGGTCGCAGTTGCTGCACGGGGGTCACGCTTTGCGGCCCCCCCTTCTCCTCCACTTGCCGGCGCCCGCGGCCGGCTTCCGACAGCCTCTGCCGAAGGCTGCCGCCGCCTCGAAGCCCCAGCCGACCGCCCTGCTCCGCCCCGCGCCGCCCTGCGCCGCCGCCGTCTGCCGCCTTCGACCTTCGCTGGAAACCGGCCGTGGCCGGAAAATTTTCAAGGACCACCGGGAACGATCCAGTGGTCAAAATTTCGATCCGGATAGTTTTACGGAAAGCCCGGGACGGGATCTACGCAACCATGGGATTTTTTCGAGGATCCAATGGTGCGATAGAGCATAAATGAGGGTTAAAACGGAGAATGGGAGGAAAACTCAAATCCTCCTACCTCGTTGGGCTTCGCCCAGCGCTTCCCGCGCGATCCGCCCCGCGTCGTTGCCTCGCCGGAGTTGGCTCGCCAGAGCTCGCCTTGCCGGAGTTCGCCGGATAGGAGGAGGGAAGGGTAGAGGGTGTGAGGGAGGAGAAGGGGAAGAGAAGAGGGAGGGGGTGCATTTAAGTAATAACACTTAAACACCCACGCGCGGTACGCCCCCGACCCCACTCTCGAAGCAGACAAAAAGGAGGGCATCCCTGGGGTAAACACGACGCTTCGAGCACAATGGAGGTCTCAGAATTTTAATCTGATACCCCATTCAAAATTTATTAAACTTAGCGCCCGAGGCCGCCAAATTACGAAAACGCCCCTGGGGCCATTTTTCACAAACAGCCCGCGCCCGCGAAACATACACCCTCCCTAGGGTAAATGGCACACTCCAAACTCAACGGTGCCCTCAGATTTCCAATCCGAGCCACCTTTTAAGAGATACTAGAATTTCTCCATTAAACGAATTAATTAATTAATTAATTTATCCGTTTAACATTCCAGAAGCGGGCGAGGGGTCCAAACGTCCCGCGTCGACATGTTTTATGTCGTTCCTAGGGTAAACACCCCATTCCAAACTCATCCGTACACTCGGATCTCTGATCTAGAACTCCTTTTAGGAGTTATTCCATTTATTTATCATTTCCAGTGTGAACGCACTAAAAATTTAATTCCGGCCACTCCAGTGCTCGGAATCGCATGCCGTCTGAAGGCGATGCTCTGGAATACCATCAAGAATATTCTAAATTCTTTCACAGAAAAAAACGGGTTCTTACATCATTCCCTCCTTCAATCTTTTCGCCCTCGTAAAGCAAAACAAGGGAGTAACACTGGGTACTAAGCCCACACCTGGCTTTCCAATACCCAGAAGAACTCACGCACAGCTCTGTGCCACCGCACACAGACCAAAAGATTGATCTGTTCATGCGGGGTCGACCCTTTCCGATGTCGTGCACCCACTCCAGACATTGGGGGTAGGGAAAGGAGGTAGGGAACCTCACCATCCCTCTGCGCGGTCCCAAACGGCCCGAAGGCTCTCGGGGGTAGCTCAACTCCCCGGTCAAACCTCTACGTTGCACGCCACGACTGGAATCGCCACCCGCACCTGAAACAAGGCCCGGTGATTCCCTCCTTCAGAATATCTATATGGTGAAATTCCCAAGGATATCTGGTCACGTAAGGTTCCACAGTCGATGCTCTATTACACGCTCAAAAGGCGAAGGAGTCAACACCATCGACTAAAGGAAAAGGTCTCACGCCTTTTTCCTTACAAACACGAGGTTACACCCGACGCCCTACGTCGCCCTGGTAACACCTCAAATGAGGAACAGGGAGAAAATCCTTTCACACACAGAGCCTAACAATTCTACTGTAAGAAGTAGAAGATTCTCATGGGGTAACTCTCACCATCCCATGCTCTGCAGGATCGTAGACATTCAAAGCTCGTGGCTCTCCGTGATCCCAACCGTCAGCTCCCGGAGCCTGACGTGGACTGCCTAGCGGTGATGGGGAGATCTCGTAACGTCGTACCCCACCCCCAGCTCCCCCCTGCTCCTCTTCCAACACAACCTCTCTGGGAACTACTCTAATCACGGTGCTGCCTCTGCCGTGGTGGTGCGCCTGCTGCCTGCCCGAAGCTCTCAACAACTCCGGTCGGGCAGTCTCGTGCCAAGTGACCTTTCTCGTCACAAGCATAGCACCAGCGCTCTCTGGGCTTCCCTGGTGTCCTGCGGCGCCATTGTGGTGTACAACCATGACCCGGGATCCACTCACGGAAGGGAATCCTTGGCTGAGGCATTGCGCCTTTTCGCCACAGTGGTATACGACCACGTCTCCGAAACAGGTAGTGGGAAGGCCACCTGCATCAAGGTCCTGTCCTCCGGCGCCTGCTAGCTATGACAGACGTCCCGGATTCGTCGCGCTCACTGCCACTACCAACCGCAGAACATGACAGGAATCCCTCTGTCACCAGCGCCTGCTCTAGCACCCCAACATACATGGAAATTCCCAAGGGTACTATGACATCACGAATCTCTCGGCGGAGACCCTACTCAAACTTCCACGCTCGGAGGTCGTCGTCATAGACCAAGTCTGGGTATAAGCGTGCACGGTTTGCAAAACTAGCCGCGTACTCGGCCATCGTCATCCCTTCCTGCTGAAACTGCAGGAGCTCCTGAATCCGAATGGAGCGCAAACAGGAGGGGAAAAACTCCTCACGGAGCAACAACTGAAAGTCATCCAACGAAAGCGACGACTCCTCAAGAAACTGAGTCACCAGACTCCACCAACGCCAAGCTGCTCCACGAAAAAGGTTGGCTGCCAAAGCCACTCTCTGACCTATCGGCGTCTGCACAAGCCTGAAAAGGCGAACCACTGCCTCGAGCCAAACCTCTGCTACCTGAGGGTCGGGCTCACCACTGAACCTCAGCGGTCTCTGCCACAGGAACTCATGGAGCGTGCTCAACCTGCGCTCGAGCTCAGCCTGCTCTGCTGACACTGTCTGCTGCTCAACAGGTGGGGGTGCTGCTACCGGCCCACCCGGAGAAAGGGGATCGCATGATGGGTCCTGGAATGTGGCCTCATAGCTCACATGGTCGTCTTCACGCACCCAAAGCTAGTATCTGGGCTGGCTGTCTTCGCGGAGACATCCTAAACATTATCAAGGAGTGCCGCGGTCAGATGAGCATATATGTATATACCACAACAACAACGATGGGGAGCTGACACAAGAAGGACAGTCGAAGACTCGGTCTTATGTGATGCACAAACCAATTTTCCCTACAAAAAGTGTCTCATCATGCCGAGTTGACAAGCGGGTTATCAAGGTCCTCGTGAATGGATACGTCGGCCGTCACACCATCACTGGACTCCCTGGCCTGAGAGCCGCTCTCGAGACACGTTAACACTGTTTCCCAAAATCCCAACCAATTCCTCTTTTAGGGACGTTCGCACAATGCCCCAAGAAACGAACCACCTTTGATACCACTTTGTCACGACCCGACCCTACCCGGGCTCGAGCCGCAACTACCCCAAGCCCGCCTCCATAGGCCAGGGGCTGGCGACCAGCGCCGAAGGCACAACAACTCGGGGAGGCCTTTTCCTAAGCACCTGTACACACACACACACACGCAGCACACTCAATGAAAAAGTGTAGAGTAAAATAAAAGGCAAGCAAAGTAAAGGGAAACTGCTATATATAAACCACAATGTGCATCGACCTCTAACAGTACAAAGTACAAGCTGAAAGGAAAAGGACAAAAAAACGCGCCCAACCAAAAGTGCCACAACCCAGCAACAGGTAAACAGAAAGAAACAGCTGATGGGTCTCCCACCTAGAACCCGGCCACGACCACCGCACGCGGTCCAAGCTCCCAAGATCCTACGCTCCACTGAAGTCACGCTCCACCTGTCCGTCGTCTGTAAGGTCACACCAAGTGTGGGCAAAGCCCAAGCAGGGGTGAGTATAAAAATACTCAGCAGGATACCCCGAAGGCTCGAGGGAGAAACAAAGGAGGTACCAAAGGGTGAGCAGTAGAGAGAACAGGAAAAGTAGAGGAGTACATTTGAAAGTGAAGTAAAGAGTCCAGCTTAACCCAACAAGAGAAACGTAGAAGACTCTTCCTAACACAAGGAGCTAGGAACGGTGAGAATATGCACTTCTCGTCGAGCTTTCACTGCCTGTAGCAGTAGAGTAGACTCATCCAACCATGAGAAGCTAGACATGGAAAGCACGTGGCATACCCCGCGCGTCTTCGCCTCCCCTGGAAGGAGAGTAACCAAACCCAAGAAGTGGGTACTGGAAACAAGGTATATACATATCTTTATGCTCAACAAGAAACCCGAACAAGCTCTTAAGGGGATCTCTATCCCGTAGCTCATCCCAAGAAAGAGTATCCAACAGTCCCAGAAGTAACCCCATCATTGATGCCCAGCATCCCGCACGTCTGCCTTGAACCGCAAGCCAAGGGGCTCAGTCACTGCACCTTGATACTATCCTCTTTGGGCAGCACTGACTCGCCCGCACGGTTTTAGATCGCGTCGCAAGAACGCGTCTCGGTGGGGAAAGTGCCCCTCATACTTGAGAGTTCTAAGGAAAGTCAAACCACACCTTGTCACTACCCCGCAGTTGAGAGGTCTCCTCAAAGTCAAGTTGTTCCATCTCCGACCCGTACAACCAAGGGTCCCGCTCCGGTAATCACGGAGGAAATCCACCGACTAGCCTAGTTGGAAGGACTGAGTCTGGAATATCAATGGGTTTCCCACTTCCCAGCCCTGCTGGAGGGTAAACCCTAATACATCATCAGGCGACCCACTGCCCAGCCCCGCTGGAGGGTAGACCATAATAGGATACCGGGTGACCCACTGCCCAACCCTGCTGGAGGGTAAACCATAATACGTCATCAGGCGACCCACTGCCCAGCCCCGCTGGAGGGTAAACCTGGAATAAGTCAACAGGCGACCCACTGCCCAGCTGTGCTGGAGGGTAGACCTGGAACTAGACGATGGGCGACCCACTGCCCAGCCCCGTTGGAGGGTAGACCCTAAGAGGTCGTCGGGTGACCCACTACGCAGTCTCTGCTGGAGGGTAGACCCTAATAGCGTCGGGTGACCCACTGCCCAGTCTCTGCTGGAGGGTAGACCCTAATAGCGTTGGGTGACCCACTGCCCAGTCTCTGCTGGAGGGTAGACCCTAAGAGGTCGTCAGGTGACCCACTGCCCAGTCCTTGCTGGAGGGTAAACCCTAGAAATCAGTGAGCAACCCACTGCCCAGCCCCGATGGAGGGTAGAACTCAGAAATGCTCTAGACATCTCCACTAGAAGGCACAACACTGGCCAACTGAACACGGAGTGGGTATCGCGCGACCACCCAACTCCGACACAACTCACCCAAAGGGGTCTCAGTGCATGTTCCATCACTGGGTGCCACCAGCACTGCTACCGGCCGATCCATCGAGAACGAAACCAGGGGGATACCACTCAACCCTACTGGTCAGACAAAAGAGCACCAGGCCAGGGGAAACTCCACCCTGCTGGTCAAACAAACAAGCACAAAGACAGGGGAAAACTCCACCCTGCTGGTTAAACAAACGAGCATAGAGGGACCCTCTACGTCGCGAGAGGTCGAAGTACGTAAAACAGATCATGGCACGCACATGGGGCCCACACGACGTGTGGCCCCAAGTCAACCCCAACTGAGCCCACAAACATCCTCAGGTAAAAACAACACGTACCTCCAAGCGCTCACGTTTACACCCTGAGTATAACACGTCCCCAGCCCAAGGGCTATCGTGGACGCGGCACCCAGTGTCAACGCAAAGGTGTCACGTAACAACTCCACCTCAAAGGCCCAGGCACGACCAACCACATCTTGTAAACCATTTGTATCACTCTCCCAAGAGTGCACGATCACACACCAAGGGTCTGCTACAAACATGGTAGGACGAACCACCACCGGAGCACCTTTCATGCTTCCACATTTAATAAGATCGCGTAAAAGGCTTCGCTCACCTAAACGGATTACACAACTGTAATCCTCACAGAAAAACACGCGAGATCGATTACTTACTCGCCTCCAATGGATATCCGACGGAAAAGTCACCAATACCGCCTCACGCCCGAACGACGTCCCGTGATCCCGAGCCTCGACCCTGAAAACAGTCAGGCACATCGCACCATTGTGATCCCCTCGGGAAAACACGCTAAAAGCACTACTCACTTGAGTGCAACAGATATCCGGAGAAAAAGGTGCATCCCGGCACACCGCACACGAGCGGTGCCATGTGGGACCTACATCCTGGTCCCGAAACTCCATGAACGGATCCCACCATTGCAATCCACTCGAAAAAGCACACAAGATGGACTACTCACTTGTCCAAAATGGTCGCCCAGTGATAAAGATGGAAAATCGCCGTCGACGCCCTAAACGGCCCTCATGGGCCCCGCACCATCGTGCCGAATTTGAGCGGGCGGATTGCACCATTGCAATCCCCTCGGAAAAACACCTAACATCGACTGCTCGCTCGCCCCGAACGAACGTCCGAGGAAAAAGTCGCTAAAAGATGCACGCAGCTCAAAAGACGGGCTGTGGGGCCCACGCCTCAACTCTGGCATCAACGCCCAGAACCACCCTGGAAACCTTCGCCTCGAAGCCAGGGTTCCAACGCCACTGACGGCGCTTAAATCGGACGTCGGACGCGTCTGTGCCGTCCAATACAAGAATCTCGGGACAAACGCCCGTCCACTTAAAGACACGTCGCGCCTCCGCGACGCCTCGTTTTGGGAATTAAAATTTTTCAAAACCATCTCAAACCATTCCCCTTGATGCAAGGTCCGCGCTGTCACTGACAGCGCGCAAAACGGACGCCCGTAGCCCGAAATACAGGCGTCCGAAGACTGAGGGGAAAAGCCCCTTGGGCCGGACTGGCCCGGTCCGGCCGGTCCGCCCTGCTTGGGTCGGCCCGCGCCGGCCGGCCCGGTCCGCACAGCCGGCCCGTGGCTCAGCCCCGGGTCCGATTCACCCTACCGCGGCCAGATGGCCGTGACTTGCTCCTACCGATCGGCCGCCTCGCTGCTGGTTGATACCCCACAGCCAGCCGTGTTTTGCGGATCGCGGTTGCTGCACGGGGGTCGCGCTTCGCGCCCCCCCCATCTCCTCCGCTCGCCGATGCCCGCGGCCGGCTTCCAACAGCTGCCGCCGAAGGCCGCCGCCGCCTCGAATCCCCATCCGACAGCCCTGCTCCGCCCCGCGCCACCCTGCGCCGCCGCCGTCTGCCGCCTTCGACCCTCGCCGGAAACCGGCCATGGCCGGAAATTTTCAAGGACCACCGGGAACGATCCGGTGGTCGAAATTTCGATCCGGATAGCTTTCCAGAAAGCTCGGGACGAGATCTACCCAACCAAAGAATTTTTTTGAGGATCCAATGGTGCGATTGATCATAAATGAGGGTTAAAATGGGGAAGGGGAGGAAAACTCAAATCCGCCTACCTCGTTGGGCTTCGCCCGACGCTTCCCGTGCGATCCGCCCCGCGTCGTTGCCTCGCCGGAGTTGGCTCTCCGGAGCTCGCCTCGCCGGATTTCGCTGGAATGGAAGAGGGAAGGGGAGAGGGTGTGAGGGAGGAGAAGGGGAAGAGAAGAGGGAGGGGGTGCGTTTAAGTAATAACACTTAAACACCCCCGCCCGGTACGCTCCCGACCCCGCTCACGAAGCAGACAAAAAAGAGGTCATCCTTGGGGTAAACATGATGATTCGAACATAATGGAGGTCTCGGAATTTTAATCCGATACCCCATTCAAAAGTTATTAAACTTAGCGCCCGAGGCCGCCAAATTAAGAAAACACCCATGTGGCCATTTTTTTCAAACGGCCCGCGGCCGCGAAACTTACACCCTCCCAATGGTAAGCGGCACGCTCCAAACTCAACGGTGCCCTCTGTTTTCAAATCCGAGCCACCGTTTAATAGATACTAGCGTTTCACCATTAAAAGAATTAATTAATTAATTAATTTATCCATTTAACATTCCAGAAGCGGGTGAGGGGTCCAAACGTCCCGCGCCGACAAGTTTTATGTCGTTCCTAGGGTAAACACCCCATTCCGGACTCATTCGTACACTCAGATCTCTGATCCGGAACTCCGTTTAGGAGTTATTCCATTTATTTATCATTTCCAGTGTGAACGCACTAAAAATTTAATTTCGGCCACTCCGGGGCTCGGAATCGTACGCCGTCTGAAGGCGCTGCTCTGGAATACCTTCAAGAATATTCTAAAGTCTTTCACAGCAAAAACCAGGTTCTTACACAATGGAACTAGTGTTATCACATAGTATTTGAGGTTTAGTAAAACTCATTCCAAGATTAGTGCGTGTGTGTTGTATCCACAACACTTGATCACAACAGATTCCAAGTATAACATATTCAGCTTTAGTAGTGGAAAGTGCTACCTAATGTAATTTCTTAAAATAAAAATAAACTAATTATTCTCTTAATAAATAATATGTTCTAGATGTACCTTTCCTATCCATTATACAAACATCAAAGTTAGCATCTGAAAAACTTTTTAAATCAAAATAATTTCTTGAAAAATAAAAAATTACAAAATCCATCATTCCCTATAGATAACAAAAATTTCATTTTATAACATTTAGATGGGTTTGCTTTGGATTTTCATGATACCCTACACATAATAATATATATAATATTAAGTATGGTTGACTACCTGTTAATTATAGTAAACATCCTATCACACCTCTAAAAGTTGTTTGATCAACTAGTTACCGAGCATAATTAAAATAAATTGTAATTGAGGTACCGATGAGAGTATTGATAATTTTAGTATTATTGTATCCATACTTTTTAAGCAGATATTTTATATATTTATGTTGAGATATATAAGTTCCATTTAGTTTCTGAAAAATTTTAAAACCAAGAAAAAAAGTTAGCTCACACATTATATAAATCTAAAACGTAGATGTCATAAGATTCACAAAGAAATATGTTAGGGATTGCTGAGTTGATCTGAATATAATTTCGTCAACATATATTTGAAAAATCATAATTTTTTATTAACTTTCTTTATAAAAATAGTTGGATTAGCAGTTCCCTTAACATAATTGTTTTCTAGCAGAAAACCTTTTAATCTACCATACTAGGCTCTAGGGGATTGTTTTAGTTTATATAATGACTGGGTATGTTTAAAAACATAATAAGGATTTTTTTGTATCTTCTAAACTAGGGGTTGATAAATAAAAACTTCCTCCTATACATATCCATTAAGGAAATCACACTTTACATCTATTTGAAAAAGTTTGAAATTGAAGAATTCTTCAAATTCTAAGAGAATATGAATAGATTCATGTCTATATACTAGTGAATATGTTTCTTCATAATATATCCCCTATTATTTATTATAACCTTTAGAAATAAGTATTTTTTTATTTCTTGTGATTATTCCATTTTCATTTCATTTGTTTCTAAAAATCTTTTTTACTACAAATGTTGACGATTCTTTAGTTATTTCAACGAAGGAATATAAATTATTACATTTGAATTCATTTATGTCATGTTGCATGGTCATAGTCCAATATTCTTCACCTAAAGCCTCATCATGATTATTAGGTTCAAATTGAGAATGAAAATAATTATTTTCTACTTCATTTCGTAAAGAACTTATAGTTTTAACTGGTTAATTCACATCACCAATGATACTATCACTATGATGATTCCTAAGAAACAATCAAATTGGATTTTTTAAAACCTATTCATCAACATAAGGTATAAATTCATCCTATTTAAATACATTAGACCCAATTTCTTGGGAATTTTCTTTATTATTATACTTTTCCAAAAAAGGTTGAAAATATGTTTTGGAAAATACATCTGAGGATGTTGGTTGGGTTTGTTTAAAAATAAAATGGTCTGTTTCATCAAATTTAACAAGTACTATTTCCTCAATAATATAATAGTTTTTATTAAAAACTCTTTATATCATCAAAATAGTGGAATAACATTTAAATATTCCTTAATCAGATTTGGGTTCAAATTTGTGAAAATTATATTTTGTATTCAAGATGAATACTATGTATCTGAATACTCTAAAGTAATATACTTTTATTTTCCATTATGTCTACAATCCATAAGTATTTTTATTAATAAAAGGTCATATTAAAACTAGATTTATATTATAACAATTTTTACTAACTCCTTCAACACAAAAAATGTTTTTCAATTGAGTATTCACTCGACATGGTTCTTGTTATTTATTGAATAATATGATTCCTTATTTCAACAATACCATTTTTTGAGGAGTTCCAAGAGTTAAAAAGTTATTTGTAATGCCTTTCTTACTAAAAAAAGTTTCAAAATCATAATTTATAAATTTTCCACCATGATCACTTTGAATAGTTATCAAGGGAAGGTTTTTCTCTTTTTTAACTTTGGATAGATAATATTTAATATAAAAAATACTTCAGATTTATTTTTTAGAAAATAGACCCATGTGTATCTAGTGTAATCATCAAATAAAACAAATAGATATTACATTCCACCAATCATACTGGTTTTTTAGTACCAAAAATATCCATTTACACTAACTATAAAGAATCAAAATATGAGACTTAACTGATTTATTTAAAACTAGACTTTTGCTGCTTACCATATTGATAAGGGTCACAATCATTTTAAGAATCAAATATAAGTTCTGGTATATCCTTAAAAAGTATTTTTATAGTTAATTTACATAATTTTATAAGGTTATAGTGTCCTAACCTTCTATTCCATAGTGAATATTGATCTTCTATCACACTAAGACAAGGTACATCTTGGCTCCTAAGGTCTTCTATGTTATGTGTGTAAACACTCTCATGTTGATGGTAAGAATGAAAAAAATTCATCAATGGAATTGTGTACTATACATTTATAATTCCTGAAAATCATACAGTAAACTTAATCACATGATTGAATTATTCTTATAAGGGTGTTCTTAAGGACTTTGACAAACAAAAAATATAATATTAAATATATTCAAAGAAGAAAACTATTTTCTATACTGATAATATCTCATTGAGAACTATCTCTGAAATTAATGTTTCCACCTTTCTTCATGATAATATTTTGGAAAAAATATTTATGTATAGTTATATTTATAGAAAACCCACTATCCATGTACCAAGTATTCTTATTGATGAAACAAACTTTTTTTTTCCTAAAAAGAAAAAAATTATATTTTCAGAACCCAAATCTTCTTAGGTATGGAAATCTCCGCAAGTAAAATATTTGGAATCCACATTTATTTTGAAAAATATAATTGTGTAAAACTAATGATTGAATTTTATTTAAGGAATAATTTTTATTCCAGTTTCCACGATTAGAATTTTTTATGAAAGGGTGCACTTTTTGGAACAAAGTAATTGTCACTGAAAATAGGATTTCTATAGGTATATCCCATTCCAGTACAATATTTATAAGGTTTTATTTGTTTATACATTTTTTCAAAATTTTCTTTACCTATGTTAAAGTTTTAAAGATGTTTTTTAGAGAATAAAATTCAAATTTTAGATTTGTAACAAATACCTTATCCTTACTATCAATAGTATTGGAATTGAGTTTTTCAAAAATAGTATGTAAAATTTTCTTTTCCAAAATTAGTTTTAAATAATATTTAAAAATAGTACCTTTTTTATAATTGGATTTATCAAGATATTTTAATAGATATTATTTTTCATTTTCGAAATTATCCATTCTTGAATCATATTTTTCATGTTTTTCATAATCCTTATCAATTTTTTTACAAACATTATAGTTTCTATTTTCTAAAACATTTAGAAATCAACAAACCCATTCATAATAAGGTGTAGTTTTATCATCACTAGCTGAGGAGGATTCTTCATCCAAAGATATAAAATTATTCTTTTTTGGATCATTTTCATTTAATGATATATTAGTTAAGGAATCAGTTGTGTGCACATTTTCCGTAAAACATTTATTTGTAATAGGTTCTCTAGTAAGAAGAACAATTTTAATCTAATAAGAACTTTCATTATCTAAGGAATTGTCTGAAAAATCACCCTCAATATAACTCCAATTATTATATGGTTTAATAAATTTCATACTTTTTGACTTATAAAAATTCTTCTGATTCCTATCAGAATATCTTTTATGCCTTTATTTACTTTTTAACATGGGATAGTTAGGTTGAATATTTACAGCTCTTTTTCACTCATAACAAGTAACATAAAAATCATTCCTTTATTTCCTGTCCTTGTTAATTTTCTTGCGATGATAGTGAAAATCCTTCTTACCCGCAATCCTATACATTCTTCAAGAAAGATTAGCTAATTCATTTTTAGAATGTTTATAATCACATGAATCAGATTGAAAAATAACTTTCTTGTTCTTTTTCAACATAATAACTTTATAAGGATTCTAAGATTTCATCGAGTTTGAATTAGTAGTAAAATAAACTCAACCATTATATATCATTATTTTTTTACATCATTTTCAACCTACCATCATGTTCCAATAAGGTTCCAAAATAAATAATCAAGGATGAGATTGTTTATTTTTCATAATTCATCAACATCTCTTCTCTTAGATTCACGATGATTGGGAATCATATCAATTATATTTTAATCATTAATTTCATCTTATAATCATTTTTCTCACATATATTGTAGACTATTTATTATTTTCATAAACCATTATTGTACATTTGCAAAAGGCTCACCAAAATTGAATTCAAATGCATGATATTCATCTCTAAGAATTTATCTTCTAGTTTCAACAACCTTTGAAGTTCCAAAATGATTAATCTCTAATTTCTTCCAGATGATGTTAGAATCTTAGCAAGAAGAAATATTATTGTAAATGCTTCTGGTCACAGAACATAATAAAGTGTTTGTAACTCTATAATTCAATTAATACTCTTTCTATTCCAGATTTTTAGAAGCATTCAACACCTTGTCAAGGATCTTATAATATATAGTTAACATGAAAAAATTGTCAACTCTAGTATTTATAATGAATGTCTTCATTCTATGTCATCAATACTCATAATCGTCTCAATCGGAAATTTGGGGTCAATTTTGATTTTGGTAATCTATTAAACCAACGTGAAGTCCATCCATCTCTAGAACAAACACCAAAAAAATATTCCCTAGTACATATTAGTGTACCAATCATTTATAAAGAAAATTTTTCCAAAAAAAATTAACTAACTTGTAAAAATAAAGAGAATAAAAAAAATTATAATGTTTTTGAGCAATGGAAACCTTTTATGATACCAATTATTGGATCGTGATGTATATGAATATGTTTAAATACAAGTATGGGGGTGAATTGTAGTTTTAAAAACATTCATTATTATCCATAAAGGAATCAAAGTTTAATATGGTTAAACAAATCGTATACATCAAACCTCTTAATTATTTAAATGGTAATCAGATTTTCCCTTGGATTTAATAAAAGGAATATTGTAATCAATAAGATTTTGATAGGTAAGTCATAGGCCATAAAGATAAATTTATTCTATCTAAACTACATATAGAATCATATTCATTAAGCAGTGTTAATTTAAATAGAGTTTAATCATATTCACAAATATAAAAAGAATCACAATCACAAAGGTTATGATATATCATTGTGTTAAAAAAGTAACAATTCTATCTTAATGAATATAGAATCATAATAGAAAGTTTTTTCTTCCAAAATATTCTTAAAACACTTTGTTATTGAAAGAGTTAGTAATTAACCATTTAATAAAGAGTTTGTGATTTCCAAAAGGATTGGAAACGTCAAAAAGATACTTTTGACTCACCAACTTTATCCATGGGTAAATATAAAAAATATGTCAACGGTGGTGGTATCATGATTTCACATAAATACAAGGTTATTTTTTATATTTTTTGTCGGTAAATACCAATTTTAGTGTATTAAAACACTAAAAATGAATTTATATGCATCCCAAATAAATTTTAACTCATAATGATGTCTCATGAGTTCCTACATTTCAAAAATAAATCTTTGGTCACTATATAATGATATCATATCTATCCGACATATTTTTATTATTTTGACCCCCCCCCCCCCCACCGACACACATTTCTAAACACCGTGGTATCTTTTAAAATTTATTATTACACCATTATGAGAACAACACATACCACATGGAATTTTTGTCTTTGCATGAACATAAAAAATAATTCAACAATGGATTTCTGTGATTTCACATAAATATAATGTTATTTTCTTTGATTTTGACCACTACATGAACATTTTAGTTCAATTTTAGTTTAAAACATTTTTCACATATTCAAAACCAATATAATAATATTAGATTGTTTTTGAAAATTTATGAAAATGATCTATAATTCAATCTTGATGTGATGGAATTGACCTCACGTTAATTTAACACATGAAGTGGGAAGTATGACATGATGTGTGTGTTTTCAATATAAGTGTAATTTTACATTTAAACACATTTCACATAGGTAACACCAAGAAAAAACTCATATTGCTTTCAAACATTATGAAAATGTTACATAATTCAAATTTTCTATGTAGAAATTGATTGTAACTCAATCTGACACTTAATGTGGTCCATATGACTCAATGTGTGTGTTTTCAATATAAGAGTGTCATTTTACTTTTATTCACAGTAGTTGTATGTGTTATTTGAAAATGTGTGAAGGATCTATGAATTTTATAATTTTCCATAGTATGATATTCTATAAGGCTTGAAATTTCCTTAGGCACCGTTCAGATCACCCTCTCAAATATGAAAAACTAAATCATTTTCCATTGATTAGTACCACTGATCCTGTGCTTTTCTACAAGAGTATTCTCCTATCATTTTTTCTTTTAACCTGAAAATTTCACTTTATGCTTCCAAATAAACATCACTATTCGGTCTCCCACTGGGTGTAATTGTAAGTTATGATGATTCCCTACCAATGATAGTTGATGGAGAAACCCCATAACACATCACTCGTACTTGCCCAGGATGCTCCTTCCTTAAAAAATATTATAACATCATTATTCTAGGAAAAAAATACTGATTGTTAGGGGTTCACATCCCTAGTTTAATGAATTTTAACATGTTAATAAATCAATATTAACAACTTTCTTTAGGTTATTTGAACATCATAATATTATCTATTTCATAAATATTTCATTATTATTTAATGTTATTTCATTACTATAAAAACATCATAAATAAAAATAACATCTAGTAATAAAAAATATGTAAAATAAATTAATTGGGGATGGATACATGATGATACAGTTCCAATATAGCTAATTTTCATCCTTTTATCCATGTATTTGACCATATTTGGTTGGTTCTAAGGAGTGTTTATCGTTGCAATTGAATTTTCATCATTATGTTTTATAGTAATGAAATAACATTAAATAGTAATTAAAAGTACTTACACCAATGTATCTAGTTGGTTCATTCAAAAAACTGTCATCGGGTTTCTATGAAATTTAAGCCACATCGCTATCTGGCCAATCGAGAGACCTTGTTTATTATCCTTTATAATAAAATATATACAAGTTAGAAAAAACCATGACTTATAATAAAATAATATAAATAATAATAGATAAAATACCACTAAGTTTTTTATTTTTCTCAGAATACTTTGAGACCCGGTGATGCGAGGAATGAATCATTTCTCAATATTCATAGTATTTTTTAGAGAATTCATAAAAAAATAGAAACAATAATAAAAATTTTAATTTTATTATGAGATGTTTGTGACACCCCAGACCCGAATCACTTCTAAGTAACCGACCCTATTTTTCCGCATAGCCTCCCCCCGTATGCCAGAGGCTACTACCTAGTAGTGATGGCTTACAGTGTGTCTATGGGGAGACTATCCCCTTAGGATAGAGTGGATCATAACAGGGAAAATAATAATTAAACAACAGAAGTGTAATAATAATGAATAAAAAAACAAAAAAAAAATATTCATTGGAGCATTAAATAATCACCAAAACCTATAAATTACATCATATAAAAAAGACAGTGAAATGTATATACAAAAATTAAAGAAAACATACATAGAAGTATGTATACTATACAATACATGATATAAAAAATTATAAAAATTATAAAAACTACCCAATCATCATGAGAACTTGTCTGATCATCTACTACTGAGATCCCATCCTAAATTAAGAAGTTAGGTGCCAAAGTTGGAAACTTCCCTTTGTCATCACCCATGATCATATAGTCTTCTTAAGTGCCAAAAACAGCTCATATATGGTGTGAGATAAAATAAATAGGACACCACCAATAAAATATATAAAAATACATTCTATCTGTATAAACTATAACAATGATCATGGATATAAAAGTAAAACAGTAATAAATTAAACAACCCATAAATTAGTTAGCCTATGCTGGAAATATCTATGAACATGTGACCATTTAATTATTAGGCATGAAATTTTTAATAATGAGATTATATGAAAAGGATTCCATAGTACTGTAAAATATATAGATAATAACAAATGATCCAAGGTGAAACCATGGCTTCCTTGACCTTAAGGGTCAATCAAACTCATAATAGTAACTCATGTAGTTAGCATATAAGCTTCAGAGTGTAATACAAGGGTTCCGCCCAAGGAATTACACTGTAAAAGAGTCAAATTGATTCTATGGATCACATACATAGTAATTTCGACCTAATCATGAATTGGACCAATGGGGTGAATCCCTGGAACCACATGTTCATAGACATAAAGTTGAATCCAAAGAGTGTATCCAATGTATTGTAATATCTAGAAAAGAGTCAAGTGAATCGTCGATGCATCAATGATAAATTAATTTAATAAGATAAGGAAAAGATTCAGTGGTTGGTATCTCCCACAGTAATCGACTCAATTAATCATAATGGCATCCTTTTAGTGCTCAAGGAATTCCCTTGATAATCCAATCGGGCTCAAGTCTGACTATTCTTATAAAGATGAAAATGTTCCATACACAATAGGCAATATGTACTCACTTAATTTACAAAAATATTTCATAAAAGGCCTTGTAATACTCATGACAATTACAAATTCATTTGGTTCATTCCATTACCATTCATCTCCCATGATAAGGTTAAATAAGGACATGAAAGCAATTATAAATTTAATTTACAAGTATAATTAACAAGTGATATCTATAAATATAATTTCCATAATATAAATTTAAATATTTATTTATTATGAAGAAACACTTACCCTATTAATAGTCAAGTTAAACATGCCCAAATGGCATCAAAGGTAATCTGAACATGGGTCACTAAAGGCATAACAAAGAACACACCCAACATGGGGTTGTTAAAATTGATCTATCAATCTCAAATGATGTTATGTGATGTTATTAGGGTCATATAACACAACCTACAAAACATAAATTAAATAAGATGAATTTTTAGGATCAACAACAGGTAAAATTAGAGTGTACACAATGATCAAAATTTATAAATGATGAGACTTTGATGGAAAAGTTATATACAACCTACCTTATTCCTATAATAATCACCTCATTTGGTATCTTACTTTTATTTTTCTTGGATATAAAGAAAACATAATAAGAGAATATCACCCTAAAATAGGGTATACAAGCTTGTACCAAAATAACTCTATCGACTATTAGTCAAATGACAAAAGAAGCTACAGGAATGAAGAGATTACTTTAGCACTTCAAATGTGATGAACAACGGTCCAATCAAAGGACCGATGGAAGAATGGGATCCAATACTAGATTTATTATCAAAAGGGGAGCTTCCTTAGGGGGAGATTTTATGTGAGGGAAATAGATGAGAGAGGCATGGAAAAAGAAATAGGATTCTGCCCCTTTTTTAAAGAAAACCCACAAAATATACATTATGTGTAAATAATACATTTCATATATTCCTTAGGTTATGGTTATATTCCAAAAAAATTCATGACATGAATTGAAAATAAATGTCATGAATTGAATTTATGATGTGTGTTTCCTTCACACCATGTATTTTGGATGTAGCCAACTACGAACCACCTTCCAAACTTCTTCCTAAAAAACAACCTAACTAACCTAGAGGAATGGTCACTATGGATATGATTTAAAGAAAAAAATAACAATGGTTTTAAAAAAATATAAATATCCACACCTCATATAAAAACCAATATCTGATTCCCCCCCCCCCCTTAAAGCAACTAATCCATGAGTTTCCCTTCCAAGGGTGGTAATGATTCATATGAGAATAACTCCAACCAATGAGCACGTAAGTCATCCTCTCTCTGTGAAGTTTCATCATGTACAAGTTTGTGCTACCATAGCACCCATACAATAAGAACAAAATTATCTCAAATAGATTTCTTTCTCCGATAAATTATGCACATGAGATACTCCTAAAAAGAAACATCGGTATACAATTAAACAACCTTTGGATAAAAAGTATGAGATATCACATCATGGTAATAGTGAAGAAATGAAATTTGAAATATATTCTGAATGGAACTGTGCCTCTAACATAGTAAAAACTAATAGGATAGAATCCTTATCTATTAAATATCTTAAAAGGACCAAAAAATGAGGTGATATCTTACATTGTCTTTGTATCCATCTATGATTATGAATGAGTATTACTCACAAGAAAACATAATCCCCAACCTAAAACTATAAAGGTCTTAAATGGTGATCATCATATAATTTATGTCTTTAATAAGAATTATGCATACACTTCACGATCAATTTCACCTACACTGAAGTATCCAATATGAGATGAGTACCTTGTAACACTTCCTCCCCTACCTTTAGCTAACACAAAGGTGAATATAATGACCTACCTTAAAATACCTATAGGGATCCATCTGAATTGTTTCATAAAAGAATTTATTATAGGTAAACATGAAGGGTGGTGTATGTTTCTCATAAGAACCCCTAAAATAAAGGATAAATGCTCAAATAATGTCCCCTAAAACCTATATAGTTTGTTATGACTGGCCATTTGTCTAAGGGTGAAAAACTGTGTTCAGAAACACCTATGTACCCAAAGAATTCTATAACCATTTGTAGAACCTAGATGTGAAATGATTGTCCCTATGTGAAATGATAGAATGACGGACCCTCAAAAGTTATACAATTTCACATACATACAATATTCCCAACTCATTAACTAAGAAATTATACTAAATAAGAAGGAAGTGGGATACCTTATCTATTTAATCCATGACTACCCAAACAAAGTATCTACCTTGAGGAAACGTTGAAAAACTAGTCTCAAAATTCATCGGGACATCATCCCATTTCCATTATAAGATTGGATGTGGCTATAACAAGCTATTAATCCACTGGTGATCCACCTTCACCTACTGGAAGTTAGAAACCCTAGTGATGAAAAACATGATCTGACAGTTTATCCAGGGACACCAATACTGATGGCACATATCATGGGGAATATTGGAGAAACCCGAGTTCACTGTCTACTGAGAAACATAAGATTATCACACTAGTTACTCTTACATGTATTTAAAAACCCAAATACACCCTTGTATTCATAGTATTTCATCTCCATTGATAGAATAATTTGAAGGCCAAACCTCACCAAAAATAATATCATGTATGAGAAAACTTCATTGTTTGGAAATTGTATTCTCTTCATCCTATTAGGATGTTTAGTGGTAACTACTAAGGATTAATGAAAATGATTCTTGTAAATCTATTTAAATTGTATATTCCACTCAAAAAATAGGTACTTCGACCTCTATTCATCACTAGCTTCCATAATGTCATGTGCCAGAGTTTTATAGCATAGCATATCAACTAACTCATTCCCCTCGACCTATAAAAAAGTTCAAAGTCAATATAATGATGGTATTAGATCAATAATAGTTTTATGAGATTAATGTCAGACTTTGTGAAAATATATTTGATAAAATTATGGTTAATAAACACCACAATGCACTCCCCCATAAGATAATGACTCCAGTAGTGCAAGGTATACACAACCACCATATGATTAAGGTCATGCATCAGGTAATTACATTTTTTAGGTCTCAACCGGTGAGACCCATATGCAAGGACTTGATCCTAATACCTCAGTACGACACCTATATCGATTCGCGATGCATCATAGAACACTATATAACCCCTTCTAAGATATAGATGAATCAAAATCAGTGCTGAAGATATTATTCTACTTAGACCCTCAAAGCCTTCTCACATGCATTAGACCACAAGAACATCATGCCCTTACAAGTAATACTATAAAGAGGTATTATAAAGAATGGTAAATTTTAAATAAAAAATAGTAAAATTTATCTAGCCCTAAGAAAATCCATATATAAAACACATTCTTCGCATACTCCTAGAATATAGAAACCCTCACCTTCTCTAGGTCAACTGATACTACAGATTATAAGATAAAATGGAACAAAAAGTGAACCTTGTCAGTCCAGAAGTGGAAATGTGTGAGCCTAGTATATAAAATATTATCTATTATTAAAATCAATATTGACTCATGATGTTTATCATGGACACTTCCAGTATGTTAATACACCAATATTTCATCCATAGAAACCATAAAAAAGAATCCAATTGGTGGTGGAAAACCCTATTCATCAAGGCCTTGAAAATATCATGCACATTCGTAAGACTAAAATACATTACCATATACTCATATAATATTTATATAATTAGGAAATTTTTACATTGTATATCTAAAGTATTGACTCACACTTGATGATAACCTGATATCCTATTATTCTTTCAGAACACTCTAGATCCTTTGAGCTCATCGATGAGATCATCTATTTGAGGAAAAGGATATTGGTTCTTAACCGTAAGCAAGTTCAACAATCATTAATCTTTACATAACCTAAGGTTTCTATGTACCTTCATAAAAAAATGTTAGGTGAACCCTAAGGAGAAGTATTCGGTAAGATAAAACCCTTGGATTCCAAATCCTCCAACTATAAATTAAGCTCCTAGAGCTTAGTAGGTTCCATCATGTATAATATCTACCCCTCTCTAATGTGGTATCCTAATGAATTCATCCAGGAATAAAATTCCTTAAATGATCCACCACTTAGGGAAATTCATCTTGATGTATTCCCTACTCCTCTATATAAAGGCTTGAAGTTTGGGCTATCAATCCACCCAACCCACATTGCTCTTGTCCATATCTACTATCATGTACATCCCAATCACCACTGGAAAGATAATTATCACCCTATGGGGATATAAATGATACCCTATAAAATTATAAGTCAACATAGGCCATATAGGAAAAACCCAATCCTTTTATAGAACGAAATCAAAGCCCATCATCTGGAGGAGTAAGAGGTCCCATAAAAAGAGATAACTACCTACCTTTAGGGGATTATCTTTTCATTGGTGTATACACTATATCTTCGCACCCAATGGTGTGTATAAGAACATAACCCCATAGATGTAGAAAACTTATATCCAAAGACATTCCATGATTGAAACTAAAATAATGTGTGAAGCACCTATATAGAAAAAATAGATATGATATTAGAGGCTAATAGAATTGTACCTTGTAGAGTAGACGGTAAGACACACTTATCCTTAGGTAACTATTATAATCCATGCAATTGGTATGATCCATAGACTTGACCTATAGATAGAGTAACCTGAGTAGGTCCACTCTACTAGTATTCATAATTATATGTTTGGATACCTTAGCCATGAATTCCTCCTCATACTACTCTTCTAGTGCTACACTATCTTCCAGACTGACACAGAGTCACAGATCCTTCTCATAAAGATTGATCTAGAGCAAGTCATCTTCAACTATAAGAAGGTATAAAGTTCTAGAAAAGCTTTTATGGTGATCCATATGTCCACAAGAATGGAACTTCATAGGGTCTCTATATTAATATGGCTTCATATTACCCTACTATCCACACTGATGGAATATAACGAAGCTTCTAGTGTGGATAATCTTCCCACCACATCCCTATTAACAATACTCAAAACAATGCTTCCTTCTACTGGATGAACTAATAACCTATCTCGGCACTGACCCATTAAGCTCAAAACTATCATATTCTCTCAAGTTTTTCTTAGTGATAAGATCTTGATTCACAATCTCCAAAATAGTAGATTGGTGAAATAAATTCACCTAAGTGTGCATCTTTGTAAATATCGAAAAACATCTTCCACTACTCATGAGAAACAACTTCAGGAACATTATCTTACATTTTTCATCATCTCAATGACGCGTCACTAAACTCATTCCATAATATCCATTTAAAATATCTTTATTTCTTATCTTAATTTTACAGCATTAATGTATATGTAATGTAGTCTTGGCATGAAAATAAAAAAAAGCATCATGAAATATATAACATGAAATTTTATAGGTATATTTGTGATTTTACACATAAATGATAAATTTTTTATCAAAAAAATATTAAATTATTATCACCCTTAATTGTTTAAGAAATATATAATTTTCTCATGTTATGGTAATATGCCTCTATCCTTTAAAACTAATGGGAAATATCAACCACTCATAAGTAATCTTCCTAAGAATTTTTAAATAGATTCTAACAACATCACATATTGGAACCCATAAATCTTAAACTTGAAGGATAATATTGAATTATTTCAGGTCTCATACATCTTCCATGTTCATAATTACATCTATTTAATTGTATTATTTATTTTTTTCAAAAATTATTTAAACAAATAATAAAATATATACTATTTTTTACAATGGAATACATAACAATTATAGTAACTCACCAATATATCATAGAATGAGGGGTGTCCAACTCCACCATCACAAATGGTTATTTAGGTTTGGGATACTAAAATCTGGGGAAACTTTTGTATCACTATAATTCTTTGGTATAATATAATAACTTCGATCCACTGAAGCTAACAATTGTTTTTGTTTTCTCTCAGATGTTGATTTCTTAGTGTCTCAAAAAAACGTTCTTTGAATTCCTGTAATTCAAATTGTTAAAAATATATTAAATTTATAATGAAATATTGAATTGAAATATTTTTACAAAAATGTGAAAAAATAGATCAATTTATATATTTATAAAACACTTATAAATGATAAATTTTAATATAGTTGCATTACCTATTTATATATTCATTTTTAATCATATTCATTTTTTTCACTATTATTAACCTCCATTGAGGTGAGTACTTCATTTTCACCCTCTCTTGAATGTTTTCATCCTTCAATATTTCCTAGAAAAAATTGTTTATTGTTTTTTATTTATGAGGTTCACTATAAAAAAGTACCAATTAATCTTCAACATCCATATCATACACGTCTCTCTGCTTTAAGGGAACAAAAATACTCAAACCATCATGTTTTTCATCATCCATATAATAAACCATCTACTATTGTGAATCCAAGAAAGACAGATCTTGTTATGAATGCTCACTAGTATGGATCAATAGAGAGTGGTTCGAAGAAGTAAATTGCAACAATTATTTCATTAAAACCTTGTAAATTTTTACCCATTTACATTTTAATTAGACAATTGAAAATTAACCATGATAATGTGATTCGATTCCATAAATCAACATTCCATATTATCCCACCTATTTAAGTGAAAATACTCCACTATTTTTATTTTTCATATGTTCTTCATGATAAATAGTAAAAAACATGAATCCATTAACAGTATAGACATCAAAACCCTTAGACTACCTTAGAGGACATACAACCAAAACCTTGAAATCAATTTATAGTTCATCTCGATTCTCAACATTCATTTTCAATAAAAGATGATATATGGTTTAACATTTAATGTAGAAAAAATAAATTCTTGTTAAAAATATGAATTTGTGTATATACATACATGATGAGAAAACCATTATATAGTCACCTCATTATTCTATTTATTTAATCGCATCTCATTTCCAGATTGACCTCTATGTTTCCTTTTTTGTTTCAGTCTCAATTATAAAATAAAAATATATTAAATATGAAAAATGAGTATTCCATGTCTATATTCTTGAATAAACTCAAATTTTTTTCAGTGTAACATATTTCCACGTTACAATTGGTTTCCCAGTAGTTTGAAATATCGATGACTAGTTTTCAGAATGAGAATTAGTGGATATGTCGTCAACTCATCCAACATGATTGAATCTAGAATCAATACCATTAAAATTAACAGAACATAAGTTCAAACACTCTTAATCTATGTAAAATTCAATAATAGAGCCTTTTGGTTGAACTTATATCCTCACATATGATTTAAAATGACATAATTAGTTGATGAAATAATAAAAAAATATTAAAAAATGTACACAATGATTTTCTAAAATTGAGTTCATCAATGAAAATAAAAATTATATTAATGTACCAATCATTAGGATACATCCATTAATAGTGTAGTGGTCTATCAAATCTATCTTCTTCAATCGAATGAATAGTCAAAAGAATCATGAATGTGAGGAATGAATGGGGGAATTACATATCCAATTAAATAAGTGTGAAAAAAATTATTTCTTGATGTTTATCAAGATCAGTTAGATTTAAAGTTTTTACAAAAATCTCTCAAAAAATGTGCACAAATCAACTAAAACTAAACTTACATTTTAAGGTAACATATTATAAAATCCCAATGGAACCAACTACCTAATTTTAAAATTTGAGTAAGTACTTTTCAGTCCATGAAATCTTTGATATTTTGAGTCAATTCACAATGTAATGTTACCTGAATATCCATCTAGAAGTTTTAAATTCTTTAAATTTCAAACGAATACATCTTAATGATGATTTGTCATTGTAAATATAGCCAAAGGACACTTTATATTATCATTTTTCCTCGAACCGTGCTTTATATTCATGGATCCAAATCCTTATGAGTGTTAATGTGATCCTATGATTTACCCTTCCCATTATGTAATGTAAAAATTTAATTATCACAAATGTTCTTCTCAATATGCATTACATCATGATTATGAAATATAGATTTAAACTATAAATAAGTATGTTTAAAAAATATAGTAATTTTCTTCTGTTGTTGTGTTCTAACTTCTTCAGATAGTATACCTCGAAGCCCTTCCCCACCATCATTAAACCTATTACATTTTCCAAATTCTACTATGGAATTCATTAAATGGACGATGATTTGTAAACTAAATAACAACTTTGGTATCCTTCTCAGTTCAATATCTATATTTAATTAAGTCTTGTTAATCATAAATTTATGAGAAGCATAGATAAATCTATGATGACAAATAAAACCATTTTCTACTATGAGGTATTCATTGAGGTTCAGAATAAAAATTACAAGATGGTCAAACCAAACTAGTATGAGTGTTACAAAAAGATAAGTTTCTTAGTACATGAAAGTCACTAATTATCCACATTAAATCAAAATTAATTGTAAATAGTTTTCTTATTGAAGGATCATATGTTTCCATGCCATCATCCCATAATTCTTGGAATTATTTTATTATAGGATGAAGGTATACATCAATTTCCTTTATAGTAATTTAAATTATAAGAATAATCATCAAGATAATGAAGTAGTTCTTTTTCATACACATATATGGAGGTAGATTTTATGGGATCAAAACAACTTTCTATAATCTATAATTAGTAATTAAATTACTAAAATGGTCAAAACCATCAGAAGAAAATCTCTAATGTACATTCCAAGGATACAAAAAAATCTAGAAATAATGAATAAAACACCTTCAATTTTGTTGGATCTTTTGAATATCTCATTGGGCCATATTTATTACTATTGTGAACATGCCATTTCATATTGAATGAAGTCTTAAATGGCATGAATAATATTTTCAAGCATAGTTTTAAATGAAATTAATGAAATACCTTTTAGGGGTTTTTTCATATACTACTTTTTCTTTGTGTTTCATTGATTTATACTCTAATTAAAGCTCATTGAATTCCAAATTATTGGATTAAATCTTATTCTTTATTATTTATTATACTATTATCCCTAGTAAAGCATGCAATCATTAGGTAATGTGTGTATTTTTTTATAATCAAGTCTACATTTATTGATAAATTTTTTCATCTCATAGAATAATATGGGGATCATAGATTCACTAAATGAATCAGGAAGCTACTCTAAATTAATATATATTTTTTTAGTAATTCCATAGATACAATTGATATAATTAAACTTAATTAGAAAAGTTAAATATGAATAATTAGCACAACCTTTAAACAGTTCATGTTGTCTGTGTTCATCTAATTCCTAAAATTAAATTTTTTATCATTTATGTTCTGAGAAATATTAATCATATCAATATCATTTGAAGTTTTTTTATCTATCAAAATATTTTACATTGTATCCTGTAAATCCAAATGTTTCATTTATCAAGTTTTTAATTGAATTATCCTCTATCTGGTCTCTTTTTATTTTATTGATATGATGGTCATTGTTTTAAATTTCCATAATATTAGTTTCACCATGAAAAATACAACATAAATATAAGGAATGAAACTATTTCAACATCAATTCATAATATAATTTTGTTCTATTCAACAATCACTTGAATTTCAAATCAGGATATAAAAATTTTATTCTACCATCCACTGATCGGTTTTCAATTACATAATCTAAAAATATTCCAAATCCTTCTCTTATTGAGGTGTGTTTCAAGGTAAATTAATATAACTTGTATCCATAGGTATTATATTATTACTCTTACCCTTATACATTTAGATATAATGATATAAAAATGTAAACAAACAATTAAACCCAATTTTTAACATCACCCAATATCATCATTGACCATGGTAGGGTATTGATTTAAAAGAACAAAAATTTAACCTAAAAATGAGTCATTTTGAAATTAAAAATATAAAATAAATCATTGAATAAATATTAACCCTCAAAATCATAGTTGGGATTTAATTGATGAAGGTTGTTCAGGTAAGGAGAGGGAAATAGATAATGTGGTGGTCTGGGATACAAGGCCAAAAATGTCTAGAACTAGGGAAAATAAAAGAGGTAGGAAGGAGTATAGGGTGGTGGGTAAGGGGTTGGGGATCATCAAACATTGGGGGTGGTGGTCCCTAAGAAATATGAAAGAGGGGTCGCTTTCTCCAAAGAATACCCATCAAGCTGTATCTCCATGGTCGACATCGAGGGAGGGTGGTTGGTGGTTTGTGGTTGTTGTTGTGGGAGGGGGGTCAACTGTCAGAAGTCATCAATAAGGTAGGGGTTAGGGTTCAGTGTCAAATGGGGTCAAAAACTGTTGTTTGGTTTTGACTGAGGGGTTCTTAAGGGGGAGGTTAATTATATTTTTTTAATGATCTATTGGTTGTTGAATTAATATTACTGCTAATTCTAACTATTAGAAGACGTTTTTTTATAACCAATTTTTATTTAAAATAATATTAATGAAATTTTAATTATCAGTGGTTATAAGAACCACCATTAATAAATATCCACTAAAGCCTCCATTTTTTAGTGAGATAAAGATAAAAATCTCCAAATTAAATACCCAAAATCAAAGCTAAATCAGTGACACAAAAAATATCCAATGGTCCAATCTATAAATATCCACCACAGTCTACACAGTCTTCCTGGAAACCTTAAAATCAGTTTATATATCTCGGGTGAGCATACATTTACACTCAACAGGTAAAAAATTATCTCTTGCACATGTGAAAAAAGAATACTAATGTTTTTGTGAGAAAATAGAAGAACCAAGATCACATAAACAAGTCAACTATCAAACCCTAATCTTAGAAAAGAATTATTCCCAAATAAAGAAATCCATTTATAATAACATAATATGAATCATATCGATAAAGGGTACCCCACACCATTTCCACAATGATTTTCCACTCTCACACCCGAAAATCAAACGTCATGGTGTTCCCATATACTTTGTATAACACATCACAAGTCACCACCCCACAACATGGTTATATAACATCTCTTCGACAAACACCTGGGCCATAACACCACATCCACTATCATAACCGGAGTAGTAGGTTATCACGAACATAAATGAAATCCACCTCCCACCCTCATCCTACAATTCATGATCCCCACTATAATCCATCCAAAAATATGGTCGCATCACATCTCAATACACCAAAACACAATCATACCACATCTCACCAGCATACACCTGGACCATAACCTAGTACACTATCTGACCTATGGCCATCACAACTTACACAGATCTACTCATATAGAAGTGAGAATGGGAAATAGAAGGTATCTATCCATCTATCCTCACCACTAAGATATTGTAAAATACAACCCCACATATATATGAGTGTTAGTATGTGGTGCACGATGTGAGTGGGGTGTGTATAGAAATTATAAGGAATATATGTATATATATATATATACACACACACACACACAATCTCAACATATGTCTTGATAACCTAAAGGATACTAAAAAAATCTCAATAGACCTCAAATTCATTGCTACCTATAAATGATCAACACCACACAAGACATAAGCCACAAGACATATTTTACTTTACCAACTAATTTCCATTTAAACAACATGTTAATTTCATATTTTCAACCCATTTAACTAAATATTCATATAAAATTTATACACTTAACAACACAACCCATTTTAATTCAATTTTCATTAACCATTTCATCTGATGCCACTTTAATTCCAACATTATCCTTTAATTCCATAACCACCTGGGAAACTATCACAACACAACTACATGAAAACAGATAGTTCATCATCCTTACCAAGCCAAGTAACCCTGCATCGACCCCATATATCAACTGCATGACAACAACACTCCCCACCCCATTTCTTGGTCACAAATCAACACACTTCACTACCCCATAACAGGGTTCATAAAACCAATTACATCATCACCCAACAACATAGTTACTAAAACCTATCACATCACCACCCAAAAGCATGATCGAACAAACCCATCAGAAAACCGCCCCAATGAATGACCACTCAATCCTATCACATCACTTCCACATAACCTGGATGAAAAAACCTATAACATTTAGAATAACATTTTTATATTTATCAAGTAGTATTTAATTAAATTTCACATCATTATATAAGGGTATTCTTAAACAAGCCACAAATCCTAGGAAAACTATTTTATTTTCCAATTATAAGTGGAATGTCAGTTTTCATTTTAGGGTGATGTCAAACAATCAAAAAAATATGATTTCATAACACATGTAAAATCTGTGAAAACAAGGCCTCCAATAGACATGATATTCAGTAGGGAATTTAGCACATGTAATCACAATATCATAAATAATATCAAGCATGTAGAAACATATGAAACATTCCCCGTTCCCCTTGATTTCCATAAAACTAGTTCCTTATCATTATTAGGTTCGTGTAAACTATCTTACCATATATATAAAAGTGTAAACCCTACCCTCATGGTATAGAAAAAGATAAACGAGGGATTCCCTACCTCAAAGAAGCTTTTTGATCTCACTGGGCACCATAGGGAAAATGAAGAAGTAGCCACAACCCACAACCATGAAAGGGAATAATGGATCAACCTAAAACACACTATACATCCATCAAAACACTACCCAAAGAGATATCAAACCAAAGAAACATCATGAATTTAATCCTATAGATAATAATGGGGGAATGAAACATATAAAAAGAAGAACAACCTACCTCACATAACCAAAACCCAACCATCATAACCCAAGGATCGAAGTAGGATAATGAGGGTGGTAAGATCCTCCAAAATTTTATATGTTTTCTATAGATGAGAGAGGTTAGAACGTAGTTGAATGAAGGATAATAGGACTAAAAAATAATTAAATACATAGAATTCACCCCTTTCATGTCATGATTTCCATTTTCACTATGTGAATTCAATGGGGATCATGGTTTACAAGCTATGAATCCCATACAAGCAATGAAACCCCAACATTTCCAACTTTCACAGAAATTCACATCGCCTTGGATCAATTGAGTTACACATCATGAATTATACTTTCATGATGTGAATTTATTTCACGGAATTCCACTTATTTTATATACAAGTTGTGAAACTAACCAACTACAAAATCTGTGTACCACCCACTAAAAATACGAATCTAGTTCACATAGTGAACAAATTTATGTAGTAACCCAATAACTCCAATCCCACCAAACATTATGAAACCTCAGGACAGATTCTACGAACACTCTCAAACCACTAAAAATGAAAAATTAACATGCCGGAAAGAAAAAATATATTACATTAGATAACTCTAAAATGATTCCTGTCCACAAGAATCAAAAACTTGTCTTAAAAAAAGAACAACGTTCAAAAAAAACCCCATGAGATACCTCTCAAGGATCTCGTTACATATCAAATACTACCACAATCAAAACATTCCAATAAAAAACACCTAAAAGACAACTTGTACAACCATATCATCAAACAACCACTAGAAAACCACCTCAACCTCCACACATTCCAAGAAAAAAACCACTATAACCAATAAAAAACAATACCTTGAAAAACAATCAAATAATATCATCTTTTATGACAATATTCTATCCACATTGGGTATCATTGAATCATCCACCGATTTTCAATTATATCAATGTATAATGTGTTTCAATTAGAATTATCTCCTCCCCTTTTCATATACCAAAAGATTTACCAAAAATAACTTATCCTATAAAATAATTCATCTGATAAAACAAAATGATCCAAGCATAATATCATAATGAAAAATAGATAAAAGGAAAACATAAAACAACTCTGGGTACTAAGAATGAATCAACATCTCTCAATTCCAAGTACTCTACTTCAAGACACCATTCCTCCACAACATATAAACCATATGAATTATCTGTCCATTTAACAACTTCTCCTAGTGATTCGATAAATCTATTGGCTACTCCATGACTTTCACGTTTCCCTCAATATCTTAATCTCTACTATCAATGACATGGGATTCATCGTAAATATACCGATGATGTTGAGAGATGTGGAAGATTTTTTGGATATATTCTAGCTATGGAAAAAGGGACTCAAGGTAATCCCCTTCAAAAAGATGAACCAATAACATGATATTTATAACAAACTAGGGTGAGAGATTACTATCCCTACTAAACCTCCACTTCCCATGTTGAGGGGAAACTGTCAAGAACACGTGGTCTCCAACCAAAAACTCAAAGGGCCTCCTCATTTGTTCAGAATAATACTTCTTCTAGTAATTTTTCACTTTCATCCCCTCCTGAACATGCTAAAACTTATCTATCATGATATACCTCATATCAGGACAATGAACTGATGAATCAATAACCCCGATCCTATATAATGGATAATGATACATCCTCGTATATAAATCCTCGAATGGGGTCAAGACAATGGATAAATCACATCTATTATTATAAAAATACTTAACCAAGGTAAATTTACATGACCAACATCATCCCAATTCTAAGATGCATTCCTACAATATATCCTCCAGTGTCTAGATCAACCACTCTTTCTTTTTAGCCATCTAACTGGGGAAAGAAGTTTTAAGACAGAAATGAGTACCAAAAGATTGTTTTAACCCCCTATAGAATCATGAAGTAAAATTTGAATCTTGATATTATACAATGTATCATAGGACTCTATGAAACTATACCACCCCATCCATATACCATCTCAACAAAAAATCCACCACACGCATCTCACGGATCATTAGAAAGTGAGCCAGTTTCATCAGCCGGTCTACTACCATCCAAAACGTATCAAGGCCCCCCTAAGCTCAAGGTAAATCTATGATTAAATCCAGAAACATTTAATCCAACTTCGATTTAGTAATATAGAATGGCTGTAAAAACCTAATGGGAATATGATTGTAATCTTTTACCAACTAGAAAACCAAACCACTTTCCACAAACTATGCTATCACCCATTTTATCCCGGACCACCAAAAAACCCATCCTCAAGCTATGATACATCTTAGATATCCCGTGGTGTACCACAAAATATGAGATATGAAACTCATGAAGGACTCCCTCATTAATCACAATCTGAACAAATAGCCTCCCCTGAAACAACATCCAGTTCCGACCATCCTTTGAGCACCCCTTCAAAGCACCTCTATAGCCAACATGATTGTGTATTACCACAACCCTCGAGTCTCCCCACTAAGAATCCTCTAAATAATGCATCAGATAAGACTTCACTATCATCTAAAATATGAAACAACTATAATCAACCTCCCTTTCATTTATTTTAAGGTCTTCTGACTCCTCCATCACTCTCCAACCGTCTTCCGATTCCCGAACAACACCCTTCCATGAATTCCTACTAAATGTGTTGGAAACAACATTCCCCTTTCCCAATGTGTAGAAAATAAAAAATTGTAATCATATAGAAACTGCATCCATCACTACTTCCACTTATTCAAATAACAGTGAAAAAATATATTACTCAATATTTTTTGATTGGTGTAGAGAACATAGTGCTCCACAAGGAGGTAATGTCACAAAAAATCCAACACAAAAAAGAACCACTACAAACTCTAGATCATGGGTGGAATAGTTACTCTTATGTAGATAACTTCTTAGACTAATAAATGATCCATACCTTTTGATTTATCAACATGAATCTCAATCCCAGAAGATATACATTACAAGAAACCTCAAACAACACACCCTCCTCTAGCATTCAAATAACTAGACCATTGATAAAATTTCATTTCAGATAATAAAACACTACTTAATATTGAATAGTCTATATGAAAACCTAGTCATTCCTTGATGAATAAGTTTGTGGGATACAACTTGATTGAAATTAGTTACAAACCATTGATAATATCCCAATAGACCATGGATGAATTGAACCTCTTCCATGTTCTTGGGTGTTTCCCAAGAAAACACTCCCTTGAACTTCGACGGGTCAACTACCACAACATTTTTATACACGGCATGTACAAGGAAATACACCTCTCACATCCATAAATCACACATATAAAAATTTCAATATAGTTGATGGTGTCGAAGAACCTGGAAGAAAACTATGAGATGATCTACATGATCCCCCTCTGACTTTGAGTAGAGTAATATTTTGTTAATGAACATAACCATGAAATATTCTAGGAATTTAGGAAACATAGAGTTAATGATCCCCATGAACATAGACAATGTGTTTGTTACACTGAAAGACAAGACCATGAACACAAAGTTTCCATGCCAACATTTGAAGGTAGTATTTGGAACATCACTCTCCTTCACCCTCAAATTATGACATAAAGACCATTGGTAAATTTTAGAAACTAACATGCCATTATTAGACAATCATGAAGTTGATATCTACTCAGGAGAGGGTAAAAATTATTGATCTTCACCTGATTGGAACTCTAATAATCTATATGCAACCTTAGAAAACCATCTACTTTCATGGAAAACAACATTGGAGAAACCCACGATGACACACTTTGATAGATAAAACCCTTCTGTATTGGATTTTCTATTTGAATCCTAAACTCCATTAACTTAGAAAGTTTCACCTGATAGGGATCCCTTGGTATTGAAGAATAACTATGCTGCATGTATATCCTGAATTCCACATCACATCGAGGGGGTAGAATCACAATATCCTTGGAATAAATAAAATAAATTCACCAACAACATTAGGAAGATCCACAATACAAAATTCCAATGGTTCTATAGACAACTTAGCCTTCAATAAAAGGAGTGGCTTCACATTCCTAATACCTAACTGACAACATCGTATTCCACAAAAAAAACTACACACTATCCATCCACATCCAAGAACATGAATATACTTTGGATTTAGTTTCTAATATAATGAATAGAAAATAACTATTAAATGTAAATTATGACATCAAATGTCTACATAATTAGAATGAAAAAATCTCAATGGTAAATATATGGCCCCATCATCTATATACACCCTTAGAACACATTAAACAATCTAGTCTAGTCTCTCACTTAAATAGTCAACTGCAGGGGCATGAGAAGCCTCTATATATCGACACACATTGCAAGGAATACAGTGGGTGAAAAAGGAGTTAAACTATATTCAATCAAAAAAGGCATAAAAATTTATAAGAGAATAAGAGAATCACTCAAACAATATTTGGGACCACTAGTGTTACTACCCCTAATACCTGCAATAAACAATGATAAGATCTTCTATATTTATGTTAATATATACCTCAACAAAAACTCTTGTTTTTGGTTCCCTGAACATGAGGAACATCATAATCTCTACCACTTCTTGCTCCATCTCTCCTCGGTGGATCACATTCCTTCAACCTCTTTTTTTGAAATTATCTTGCTAGTAACTACTATTGAGGATGATGTTGAAACTATCTGAATTCACTAAACTGATCTTGGAGAATCACCAGGCAGTAGTTATAGAAATAGACAAAAAACCCATAGATGAAAAAATGTTGTCCCAATTCCATTATTAAAATCATTAGAACCACTTTCCCTAGAAGACCAAAAATAATTTGTTGAGGTAAACTCCACACCATTTTAAACATCGAAGATAATGAAACATAATACTTTCCATTGAAACCTCTTATCCTCAATTACCCTTGCTGAATCCTACCTCATGGTAAACCTCCTTGTGAGGGAATCCACTCAATCACCCCCAGATTCATCTAAACATCCAAATACGTTGGAAACATAAAGAAATTAATTTCATACTGGATTGAAGGATGTAGTTTCTCCTCAATACGTCTCTCATGGGAATCATCAATAGAAAAAAGGTCTAGGAAAATTTTAATAGGTCCTTGAACCTGATCCCTAACCCTCACACTAAAATACTCCCCTACACAAGGGAGAGCAACTGTTTCCACATCACATCCATCATGGTTGATAAAAGAAACTCTTCACGTATCTATTTTTAAAATTCAAACTTCAAAACATCTACTCATTCTACACACCAAGATACAACATCAACCACTGCTGTAAAAATCCCCACATTTAACTAACTCTTAAAGGGGCCTAGTACTGCATTGAAGATCAGAAAAATCTAAAGGAAATCTCAAGATCCTCTGGCCAACTCTTTATCTCCACCTCTAAAACACATCCCTCATAAATTCCCAAATCATGATATTGAGAAGCATGGAACATCCTCTACCACTGTTCATCCTCCCCTGATGGATCAACTCTCCTGTGATCAATTGGTACGACTTATTAAACCTACACTTCTTGAACCACATGAGGATGAAGACCATGAGACATATAAAAAAAGGAAGGTAATGATTTCCAAATCCCAGATAGTTTGTAATTCCATTATGATTTATTTAATTTATTTAAATTATTTAAAACCTTCTAATAAACATCCGAATTCAAATAGGAACAAAAGTCATCATGATGCATGTACCTCTCCTAGGCCTATACCCTAAAAATAAGTCCACCTCACATAGTCATTCCACAAGATCATCATATGTTCCCTAGATCACAGATGTCGAGGGAGGGGGGACAAAATACTATGTATGATTTGGTCTCCCTTGCCTATGTCACACACCCATATTAACTAGAATAATTTCCATACCAGCCCCTGTAATCATCATTGTACCTAACTCCAAAATCCATCCTATCTCTCAACCATTGGCTCTAATACCACTATGTCATAACCCCCTCCCTCCAAAGATACCGAAATGATTTAAGAGATATAATGAACATTGAGTCCTTCCTCCAGTAGGCCCTGGGTAGGTGACTATCATCAAGGCTATAAATATATCACGTATGATAGGTAATACCCTCAATAATTAAAATATGATTGAGAACTATGATGATTAAATCCCAATAGGCTCTTCAAAATAATATAAAAAAAATCCAAAATCATCATACAATTCATGCCTAAAGAGAAAATATATAGATAAAAGTCTCCAAAGTAAATACCTAAAAGAAAGGCTAAAGAAGTGACAAAACAATTTTCAAATGTCATATAATGTAATGTCTGTCACTATATACATAGTTCTCATAGAAACGTAAAATCAAGTTTTTATAAATTTGGAAAGCATACAAGTATACTCAGTATGAAAACTAAATTCTCCAATGCACACATTAAAGGAGCATACTTATACACCCATGCACTACTGAAAAAATGGCTTATTGCGATGGGAACCCATCACAAATAGTCTTTTGCGATGGGCTATCACAAAATGATATTATTTCTGATAGGTATTGGCACCATCACAAAAAAAATCTATGATTTTTTAAGAACTCTCTTACGATGGGCCAACCACCCATCACAAATAGTTTCCCATTTCTTAACTTTTTTGTGAAGAATCGTCGCAAATAGTTGAAAAAATAAAAAAATTAAATAAATTAGTAATAATTATAATATAATATTAATATTAATTCAATAAATTTTTTTATAAAATAAAAAAATAATAATATTAAAATAATATTAATATAAATAAAATAATAATAATAATATGCGTAAAATAAAATTGATTTGAAAATAATTAAATAATATTTTAATAATATTATTAATTTTAGTGAAATAAAAATATTAAATTTAGTAATATAATTAAAACCTGAGTATTCTCAAAAATATAAAAATATATTAATTAATAAAATATTAAATATAATAAAAAATTAAATAAATAATAAAAAAACTGAATGATTCGAGATAATATAAAAACACATGATTTAAAACATTATATAGTTTATATTTCAAATAAACATTCAAATTCTTCGTTTTACAATAAAAATACATCACTGAGGGGGAGGGTTGTTTGGTGGTGCTGGAGATGATAGTTAAGGGAACTCCATCCCTAAACTGCGAGTCAGTCATTGCATGTACTCCATCTTCCCCTGATCCTACTGATGACTCCATCAACGCATCTCATCCTGCATATCCTCCTCTTTATGTTGCTACTATTGTTGGAACTCTTCCTGCTGCGGATGCTACCACAAACACATCTTCTCCTTATCCCTACGCAGAATCTTGATAATATCACTCTGAGCTCGTAGCTTCTCCTCATACTATGCATGAGATGATGATGAATCTCGGTGATCTCCACTGGATCTAGACACTGACATCTCATAGGTTATATAAAACCCCACATGTGTCAATCTAGAGCTGATACTAACAAATAGACATTTCACAAAGGCATACTGGGTCGCCTGCATCCAGGATACCTCATCAAATCAGGGGGGAACTAGTCTGAACATCGGTCTCGGCCGGAATACTAACAAGTGTTTGAGACATCATGGCCTCATATGACTCCTTCATTTTCAATTTAAAATTAAAATATTTAAAATATTTTTTGTAGTTATATTTAAAACACAAAAAGAAATACTACTGGCCACAATCAGACGTTGGCGAGAACCTCTAATCTCTCTAGGGACAGGATCATTGTACATCCTCCTATAAATTTCATACTCCATAATATCAGGTTTAGAAACACCCAATATTAATACAAAATAAACCCTTTAAATTTAACGTTATATAAATTATTAAAAAAATTATACTTACCATATTCTCCTTATGAATACTGAAAGTACGACTACCAGCTTGATGTGTCACCTCCTGTCTCCCCTAATTTTGCTAACCTACTGATGATTTACTTTGAAACTGCCAACCCAACTAGTGTGTAAATAATCAATCCCAAAACTGAGATGAAATGTAATTAGGTCAGTGTAAAACACATGTCTCATCAAACTCCTTCACTCACGCTTTCTCCATTGCTTTTCTTTTCAAATTGTGAAAAAACTAACTACAACATAGACGCATAGCTCCCTGCCATACCTTCCAGATAGCATCAGACAACCTCTCATCAATGGGGTAAAATAAAACCTATAAATAATTTGTTATATCAATTTATTGATTAAATTAATTTCAAAATAAATAATATTTATTTACGCACCATCTGTTGTATGAACATGTGGTATTGTACATATACGAGAATCTAATCCCATGACACCCATGCATCAAAAAAATAATTGCTCAATATAGCTCCCCCTATCCAATAGAAATATGCATAAATCTATGAAGAAAACAATAATTAATCAAACCATTAGAAAATAAATAAATTAATGAAAAATAACTAAAATACATAGGTAAACATACCTCTGCATTCATGGATCAAACCAATGATTTGGATATTGCATGGGGATAGGGTAAAAAAATCATCATTTGAGCATGAACAAGCCCCCTCTGAGTGCCCCCTAAACCTCCAACAGTCTGAGGGTTGGATGATCCAACCTCCTTCTCAACTAAAGGAGGATCATCCATCTGTAACAAATGATATAAATCCTTTTCTATATGAAACATGAAATTATTATTTTTATAAAACAATTGAAATTAACTATAATATATATAGATATATGTTATTTATGATTATAACTTGAATTTAACCATGTAAATGTCCATATTCATCCTCATATTCATAGATTCCGATGTCACTATCTTCATCTTCCTCCTCCTCATCATCATTAATTACCATATGTGTTTCAGTTTAATCATCTCTTGTCATTTCAAATTCAGTTATGACATCATTAACATCATCACCACCATCGGCCCTTAACTGTGGGGTGTCATCAATAATATTCATGTATCTTTTTGTAAAATATGGATTCAGAGAAGTCTCAAGATTTAGTTTTTATTATGCTCCCCAACCACCCAAGTCCCTTGAAGTATCACAATAAATTTTATGTTCCTGATGAGCTAATAAAAATTGTTCATTTAACTCAAGAATAATTATATATTTAATATCAACGATTTCATGGATCAGAAGAGCTTGCATGCCTCTCTTAGTATCCATCCACTAAAATTTAAACATTTTTATGTAATATTGTATGAGATTACACAGTTCAATGATTTCTTCCAGCATGCCATAAAATTAAACTTTAGTTTCTCTATGATGAAATCCTATAAATAAAACACCATTATTCATTGTATTTTTATTCCCCATATGCATGTGAATGAAATCATAAACCATTCACCACATATTCATTATAATATTTAAACATTTTGAATCGTTGGTTACACAATACAAACAATTGGATATCAATTTTATAATAATGTTAAGATACCTGAAAAGTTGTAATATAATTATCACACAAATAATTAATAAATTGATTTTTTAAGTGAAATTAAAAATAATTTATTCTTTCATTTTTTGAAACCAGTAGGAATTTTTTTGACAACATTTTTAAAGAGAAAATGAAGTAATTTGAGGAAACTATTTATTGATATGATTTTTATATAACCTATAAATAAAATAAGATTAATGTGTTATTATAAAAATTATAGAATAAATTATAGGAGCACTCACAGTAATGAGGGTCCAATTTTTTCATGGTTGACCAAAGTATATATATGATTTTTGTGATGTTCATATTCTAAAAGTCGTTATTTATAAACTCCACTGAATTTATGTTAAGGATGATTGAAAACTCATAATTTATTTCTCATGTAATTGTTATCATTTCCCTCATTACATATCATGCGGTTTTGTTTTTAGGGATATTCATATTGAAAGTAATGAGTTTATAAAAAAGAAATTTCCTCTTGCAAATAAGCTTCTACAATTGTTCCTTTAACTAAAGCATTGTTACATTTTTTTTTCAATTTATGCATGCATATCTATAATGGTTACATACTTTGGAATTGGATTGGACCTCAAAATTTTGTTTCATATAGAAAATTTAACATCCAATATTCCATTGAGTAAAAAAATGGCGTGAAGATTTTTTCCAGTTTACATAAAATTAAAATGACATCTTCTAGCAGTTTTCATACAACATATTAGATTTGTGTCGATGAAAAAATGTCTAGAAAAAATATGATATGTATGTAAGCACATCCAAAATCTCATGATTTAACAAACATTTTAATCCAATTGGCATAAGTCATTCCATTAAAATATGAAAGTCATGACTTGAAAATCCGATAATATGTAAATTTCTAACACATCTGCCCAGATTCAAAGAATAACCATCTAGAAGCCTCAAATATTCAATATAATAACAAAATAATGAAAAACTCTCTTTGTAAAGTGTATAATATTATTTTTGATTCATTAACTTCTGTGATCTTACATTTGAAAACAATTCAAGTTCTGGTCGCTTGAAATTTTGAGAAAGATATTATCGTGCATTTATATTATATTTGGTCTTACATGATCTATCCAAAACTATATGAAATAAATTCTCGAAACACTTTTCCTCAATATTCATCACATAGAACATGTGATAGACCAAAAAATCATACCAATGTTGAAAATCCGGAAAAAATTATCTACTTTATCCAATTGTGCTCTTTTCCAAACCCAAAATTTTTTTGTTGGTTTATTGTTGGTACAAATGTGATGAGAGGTAATGGAGAGACAATTGAATATAACTCTTTATCTAAGATCATTGTTGGAGTCTCATAATTTTAAAATGTTCATTTTCTGAAATGATATTTGTTTGTTTGAAAAGGATAATATTCTGGAAGAAATTTGTGATAACAGTCGAAATAACAATGTATTTTCCCATTGACCAGCATAAATGCTTTCTTGTATCTCATATTGTACAATAATGATTTTGGACAATGCGTACTCTAGCCAGATAACATTCCATATTCTAGGAATCCACTATGTGTCCACATCAAAGAATCTTTTTGTAGGAAGTTTAATTTCACAGCAACATCATATGTACTAACACCATTACTTCATAATAAATTTAACTCATCAATCACTAGTTTCAAATAAACATCGATATTTTTTTGGATGAACTGGAATTAATAAGGCCGAAAAGATATGTGGATCCTTCATCAACATCCATGGAGGTAAATTATACAGAGTTATAAAGACATGAAAACATGAATAATGACTACTGTAAGAGCAAAATGGACATAAACTGTTAGTAGAATGTCTCGATCTCACGTTTCAGTCTTCTAATAAAAAAGATGGATTCATGTAATCAAAATGATTCCATGAATCCCACTGAGAGGGATGATTAAAGATTTTACTAGTATAAATATAGGGTTTGATCCATGACATCAATGATGCTATGTTTTGAGACATAAATAAATGCTGCAATCTAGGTGTGAATTAGAAATATCTCAATTGTATTACCAGAACGAATCCAGAAATCCCTGGTTGATCTTCATTATACCTTTATTTTCCACATATGGGGAAACTATCCAATGACTCATTTATACTATAATATAATATGTAGTCATTCACCACTACAAAAACTGGCAAGGGAAGCTCCACCTTTGATCAATGCTGAGAAAAAAAGCACTAATAAAGGTAAATATTTATCAGCTCTAATTAAAAGTGATGATAAAGGATCTCTTTATCAACACATTTCTAGAACTGATCAAGAATCCCTTTATCAGCGCTAAAAATGCGCTGATAAAGGAACCCTTTATAAGGGATAAAATTTTAGTGTTTAAAAAGGAAGCCTTTATCAGTGCTTTTTTTAGCGCTGATAAAACCATAGTCCCATATTTTATAAAATTGGGTGCACAGTATCCTCTGTTTATCGTTCCCTCATGATCTTGTGGTACTGTACCCCTGTGACAACTCCCCTCCTCCCTCGATCTTTTCTTGGTTGGAACTCCACTGCTAGCCCTACTTCACTGCTATCCCCACTCCTTATCCTCCCCCTCGAACCCCTTCCGCAGATCCTATTCCCCGTGAACCCTACTTCTCCTCCTCCTTGTTGGACCCTACTCCCTGTGAACCCTACTCCTCCATTTCTCAATGGTTAGAATCTCCTACCATGCACCTCCCGCTCTAGAGATCGCACCTACCCCTCCCAATGTAGCGCATAAGACTCCTTGACCGCTCGACGCTTCTTCTCATCCTCTATCTCAGGTACGACCTACTCTAGGTAAGTCTCCCACTTCTCCTTTTAGGTTTATTTATTGTAATTTATATACCTTCTCTACATGTGTTCATCATTTTAACTATCACTTGGCCAATGGTTCAATGAATAATTGGTGAATGGTCATTTCACATTCCATATTTTGAATCACAGATCACTCCATGTGAAAATGAGACATGGGCAGTGCTAGTCTTTTTTAGACACACTGTATACCACTAGGGAAACATCATGTCCTCCTTTGAGGATAGTGTTGAGCTCTATTTCCTTTTATTTTAGTTTTGTTATGAGATTTTTGAGCATCCATGGACTAGTATTGGTGGATTGTGTTCTCTTGGTCCATTCCTATGAGGGCTTGATGCAGCTTCATGACCTTTTCTGAGGGTGTTTTCCCCTCTATATCTTCTTCATGATCAGGGTAGTGTCGGTGAGTTCCATTTTCTTGATTGAGTTGTCTTAGTCCACTTATATAAGGGTTACTATGGAATTATGTCTCGTTCATTAGAACTCATTACCCCTCAGTGACTTGGAACATGTAAAAATTCAAGGGACCCATAACGATTCTCATTTCATTCATGTTGTCTATATATTGGGTTTTTAGAATTAGAATCACCAACACTTATATGGGCATTGATCCCCTATATTGGAGGTTGTTTCAAGTAGGGTCTATTGTCCCCTAGCATGCCTTAGGAATTAACCCCCTCTCTTTGTATAGAGATTTTATCTTTTAGATGGTGTATTGGTCTGATGGAGCACGTATCTCGGATGAAACCTCTCAATTTTCAATACACTTATTCTATAGTGAGTGGTCTCAGTTTACTTTTATGGGGGTAGGTATGGAATATGATCCTGAGAAATGGACCACAAGCCATGTAGTGACCTGGAGCTTGTATCCCTCAGAGAGGCCTGAAGAAAACCTTATTTCCAATGTGTTTTCCCTATGTTGGGTTTTTTGAATTGGCATGACCAACACTTACACAACTTTCTATCCCCTATCTTTGAGGATTATTGTAGTTGACTCTAGTATCCCCCCCGTAAAGCCTTGGGCGTTGACCCTCTATATTTATATCATGAGCTGATATTTCTGATGGGGTATTAGTCTCATGGAGTGTATATCTCGAGTGAACACTCTCAGTTTCCTTTGTGATTCTTCTTTGATAGATCGGATGAGTGTTACCTCTAGGATGAGTGTCATCATTTGAATTATAGCTTGGGTAGCATTTCCTCTCAAAGGAGTGTTACATTGAAATGCTGAGTGGATCTACAACTAGAAGTGGTTGAGACATTTTTTGAATCATAGTCTTTTATGATTATATTTGGGATATCCTTGGTTATCATTACTTCTCATATCTTGTTTGGAATACATGTGTTTAGTGACATGAATACTCTCGCTGCTTTATGTATGGTGTTTTTGGGGTGTCCTATAAGGTATTGTAATACTCATCCCCACAAGGGATCTTCTCATACATGTCATGTCTTGTACAGTTGATGGAAAATTTCACAGATTCCTTGGTGGACTACGATAAGGTAGAGATTAGTTTTGGATAGACAGACTGAGGTGTATACCAATGGTGAATTAACATATGTCCCCTCCTTCTATGTAGGTCATACATTATTTTCCATTTTTTGGTTAGATTTTATTTTTTATTTTTTATTAAATCCATTAATTTATGTTGTTCAAATCATAGACTGACCTCTAGTGGTTTGGGGGAATTCAACATGTAATACTACACCTTGGATAGATATATTAGTGTTCTATGATTATGAATATGGTTTGAGGTCATATCATAATCTCTTAAGGTAGTTATCTTCTAGGATGCGGGGTTTGCAACACCCACACACAATAGGTTTGTGATGCAAGTCTCAAATTAGGAGGAAATTTCATTCATAGGTACCTGAAGGATAGCCCATTACTCTATGGAATTTAATATGATTTTGAAGGGTATAGATATATCCCATTTAATTTTCTTAACATTGATGCTATAGTTAGAGTGCCAGTCGACAAATAGCCTAGGCCAAGGGAAGAACTAGAGGAAGGAGGTATATACAACACCAAAGTGATGGAGGAGATCAGGGAGCAGCATGAGGTGGATGGAACTTTGGTTTGATTCTACTAATACTAACCCTATTTATACCGATCATATATTGGGAAGTTAGTGGTTAGAATCTTAGATAGTTTTAGTCACTAGAGTCTTTTTACCAGGAGGCTCTCAGAGTCTTTGGAGGTATGATCTATGTTCGTTATAATTTTCATGTAGTAATATTATAAATAGGTACCAGAACTATTTTTCATAATTTTTTCAATTATTTTCTAGTTATATGATAGCGTTGGTAGAGCCCCATGTTAGTGATGTTTGGTATGAATTTGGACTTGAAAGGAAGATGAATAATTCCCCCATCGAGATCAGTTCTTGAGATGTGATCCAAAAACACGTGGTCAGGTCAGTGACTCCTAAAGTGGTTACTATATAGGTTCTATAGATGGAGTCCTTTTAATTGTGTGTTTGAGTCCCTTTTTATGTGCTAAGGTGTCTTAGAAATTACTATTTTTAGTGAACTAGTGTGAAATTTAAAAGGTGTGTTCCAAGCAATAGGATCTCATAGAGGCTTAGAGTGTGGTCCTTGGTACGAGTTTGGGGAAGGTGAGGGAGAGTTATTTCAAATCCATTAGATGTTCATGATAGAATTTATGGTCACTAACGTTAATTTTCTATTTCTTATGTTAATATGGGTAACGAAACCCATGATATTTCATAGTAATTTTGGATAAACCTAGGTTATTTGTCTCCCTCGCGAACACCATTTTGTTTGGAAATGTATCTACTATATTAGTTTTATCATCAAAATTATATCCTTGTTTTCATTTTATTTGAGTTTGGTCACTAGTTTTGGGATATTTAATGTGACTATTTTATTATGAATGAGGTGGATGGTAGGGGTGGTTAAAGGATGTATAATGTATTGCTGCAAGGGTGGTGGGTGCTAGAACAATTGGTAAGGGGGATGGAAAGTGTGTTGATTTTGATGGGGGGTCAACCACTTTTTCAGATAATGATTTCTTCACATTTTGGTGCTTCTAACCTCAAGTCTAAACATGTATATCAAGCAGCAGTAGCAGCAGCTGCACACAGTGCAGAGAAACAATAAGTTTCTGAACCTCTTGTTGTTCCTAGTGTTGAGGTTCAACAACCATCAGCACATGTCATTGATACCATTTCTAATGAACCCATTAATGATGTTGATATCGATGAAATGGTGAGGGATGAAGGACCGATGTCACAAAAAACACAGGTGCGTCGTAGTTTGACGGTGTTAGCCTAAGTTCTTAAGGCGAAAAGAAAAGGCATCAAATTTGATGTCGGATGGAATACATGAGGACAACATGTGATTCTCAACAAGGCTTTGTTTAGTAGTTACATTGGAATTTTCACTCGACAACACATGCTGATTGACATAGATTCATGGCACCATGTTGAGTATGAGATGAAGGATTTGACCTGTAAAGAAGTTATGGTAACATTATGATATTATTTATTTCATTTACTAGAAAATAAAAGAATGAAGTAGTGTCTTACTCTTCTAAATCCCTTCAGAGTACATTTATAGTAGATTATTCACACAAGAATTCTGTACTAAGGATTGAAGGAAGGATTCATCATGGCTTTCACACTATTCTAACAAAATGTCACCTGAAAGATTCCAAAAGTAAAATAAACTCGTACCCACCCCTTGTCTACGCTCACCTGATATCCCAATAAGCATGGGATGCATTTATTGGCTGTCATGGCGATGAGAAGTTTCAGGTACATTGTGCCTAATAATACGTTGTTTGAGGATACATGTATTCATCACTTTGATTGTCAATATTTCATTTATGAAATAGCAACCCAGTACTGAAAATAAGGAATGTGCATCAAAACTAACATACCCCTATCGTAAAGCAAGGATGGGGTACACATCACTAGAAAAGAAAATAGTACATATTTTAAATTTACAGTAATATTTTTAGGTGCCAAGAAACAACATCATAATTATCATTCTATATTTATATGTAGATTGATGAGTCTAAATTAAAAGACACTTCCCTCCCACGTCATGTGCTATGGAAGGAGGCACGTATGAAAATGGAAGGGAAGCTAGTAGATTAAAACAAACAAAAAGTGTGGGAAATATGTGTAAGTATGACACTATAAAAAGTTTTGTTTTAAATATCTATTACATAATAATAATTAATTATTTTCCTATATCCAATAGTCACAAGAATAAGCTACTCTTATAGCGGATGCAGACCTATAATCGACATCTTTGAAGTGGCCAGAAAAATATGGTTGGGTCAGAGGTGTGGGGTTTGGGGTGACACCCCAAGTATATTTTGAGAAAAAAAACAAACGGATGATAAAAATTAAGAAAGGAAACAAATGAGTGAAACACTAAAAACTCTTGAATAACGATTTCAATAGTAGGGAGAGTTTCTAGAAATGTTTATGGGGTGATGCAAGGAGAAGACACAAATCAGGAACAACCAGCACATGAAGATCCCACCCCACCCCCACCTTCTTTTAGGGGAGCCATTCCCCTTAAAGAGCTATCATAACCATGGTAAGCCATATTATTATAATTGTTCCCCTAAAATGTGAATTAGACAAACAATGATGCTTTTCCCATACTGATCTTCTATAGGGTGATAATGACTGTGATTTATATTAGTCAACACCCACATATCACCTTGTAGTTAGGGCGAAAATGTTCAATATCCCAAAGGACAAGCTTCATAATAGACCAATTCCAAAAGATCATCTGAATGTGACGATTACAATAGCTCATGAGCCAAATGCAGATCTACCTATTCCACTTGATAACGATGATATTCATATGATTGAAAAGGCTATTGGGACATTCATTGCATGTCCATCACAACTTTTAAGAGTACATGTGGACAAAGAGGTATTAATTTCCATTTTTTTCAAGCTAAACTTTTAACAATTAATGAAAATGGTTTGAACCAATGAATGTTATTATAGACGGAGAAAGGGAAGATGATGACAAGAAACGTGGGCTCAAAAGCATCTAAAGGATCGACCAACCAATCCCATAGAGCTACTAAAATCCCAATAACACCACATATTCTCTATCCACATTAACTAGCATTGAAGACTCATGTGGATACGAAGCTAAAAAGTTGTAGTAGTCATATAGTTGTTTTTGAAAAGAATATATACGGAGAGGAAATTCAAGATTTCATCACTGCTGAAAATGTAAATGAGATACTTTAATACAGTTGGCTTGGTATCACAGTTGTAAATGTATGTATGAGGTATGTTTTTAGGAATTTATTTTATAAAATCTGATATAATGTGATAATTATGACTAAATGCATTTTATATTATTTTCAGGCATATATATGAAAAATGGTTGTAGAAATTTTCACATGAGACAAAATTTGGACTCGTTAGTCCTCATACCACATCAACACAACAAAAAAAATTAGATCCATCAAAAAAGGATGAAATAGTGAAAGGCTTCCCGAAAACATTTGAAAGCAAGATTATGGATGACAAACTGTTCCTAATATCAACCATGTAGGGGTAAAACTCTAAGATTAAAGAATATCAATTACATTTTCACTTATTTTATTACTTATTCCTTTCTGTGTTTTAGGTAACATTGACTGCTAATTGTGGTGAACTTGGATACTCCAATGATTTATTTTTTGGATTCAATGCAAGGATATCCAACAAACCGACCACACATGATGGAGTTTGTAAATTTGTAAGACACTAAATCCTACGTTTTAGGTCTAAACATCAAGTTATATAATTTATATTATCTTGTACTGAGGATTTTGTAATGATAGGGCGGTGGATCAATATCATCTACAAAAATGAATGTGGATAGTGGCTAAGCATAAGAAGGCGAGTAAGTACTTCGTGTGAATAAATATCAGGGTATATATAATAAAATTTCACTATGAAAACACATATCAAAACATGTTAATTATTCTTTAATTGATTAATGTTTTTATAGTGTCTAAAACAAAAAAACAATAATGATTTCAGTTATTATGTTTGTAAATTTATGAGATAGATCATTTTTCATCAACAAAATATCATCCCAATAGAGGTATTTTCAAAACAAATCTACTATTTCATTTTAATTATTTATTAATTATTTATATATATATTTTTCAGTACTACTATGACTGTCAAAAATCCTCATATTCACAAGAAGATATAGATTAGTTCATAAAATAGTGGGCATCCAACCTAGTGGATGATTTTACACAAATTGCATGAAGATCTGACTTGGGGACATGTACAATTGGCGTCTATTTTTGAGAGGGGTCAAGGAGATAAAAAGATGAAACATTATTGTATGTAAAAGTTCATAGGAAAATTTTAATTGTTATTAAATAAAACATCATTTATTAAATGATCCACTTTTCCATTTTAACAGATGGAATGCACCAGCAACATGCAAGAATGATGAACCACTTTTATTTGGACTTTGGATTAGAAAAACCAGTAAAATATCCAAAATAACATCATATCTAACCAAAAAAATCCAGATTTTATTTAAACATTAGTATAATGATCAATGGGTCATGTGTGATGTGTACGAGTCAACTTTTCATCAATCTGAGGCACGGTGTGGCCGGTATCACTCAAAGTGTCTCTTTTTTTAAATGGACAGAATTTTAAGTGAAAACAACAACTGATGCACAGAAAAATGACCAAACACATTCATACTATATTAATACTTTAGGATAACACTCCATGGGTCATGTGTGATATGTAAAAGTCAACCTCGCCTCATTCCGAGGCACGACGGGGCCGGTAGCACTCAAAGTGTCACTCTTTTGTTTAAAATGGACAAGATTTTATGTGAAAACAACAACTGATGTATGGAAAACCGACCAAACATATTCATATTGTGTTGAAACTTTAGGATAACGACCCATGTATCATTTATGACGTGTAAAATTCAACCATGCCTCACTCTGAGGCATAGTGTGGCCGGTATCACTCAAAGTGTCTCTCAATTGTGTAAAATTGGTAGAATTTTAAGTGAAAACAACCACTAACGTATGGAAAACTGACCAAAATCAATTTTATTATGTTGAAATATTAGGAGAACGATACATGGGTCATTTTTGATGTGTACTAGTTAACCCCTCCTCAATCCGAGGCACGGTGAGGCTGGTAACACTCATAGTGTCTCTCTTTTGTTTAAAATGGACATCATTTTAAGTGAAAACAAAAACTGACTTACGGAAAACCGACCAAAAACATTATGATTGTATTGATAATTTAGAAGAATTATACATGGGTCATTTTTTATGTTTACGATTCCACCTCACCTCAATTTGAGGCATGGGGTGGCCGGTATCACTCAAAGTGTCTCTCTTTTGTTTAAAATGGACAGAATTTTAAGTAAAAACAAGAACTGGTGTACAGAAAACAAACCAAACGCATTTGAATTGCATTAATACTTTAGTATAAGGATTCATGGGTCATGTGTGACATTTAAAAGTCAACCCAGCCTCAATCTGAGGCATAGTATGGCCAGAATCACTCAAAGTGTCTCTCTTTTGTTTAAAATGGATAAAATTTTAAGAGAAAACAACAACTGACTTATGAAAAATAGAAAAAAGGATTTTTATTGTGTCTATACTTTAGGAGAACGATCCATGGATGATATGTGGAATTTAAAAGTCAACAACACCACAGTCTAAGTCATGGTGTGGCCAGTATCACACAAAGTGTCTATCTTTTTCTTAAAATGGACAGAATTTTAAGTGAAAACCAAACCTGACATACAGAAAACTTACCAAATGCATTAATATTGTGTTGATACTTCAATAGAACAGTCCATGGGTCATTTGTGACGTTTTTGAGTAAACCTTTCCTCAATATGAGGCATGGTGTGGCCGGTATCACTCAAAGTTTCTCTCTTTTTTTTAAATAGACATAATTTAAGTGAAAACAACAACTGACGTACGGAAAATAGACCAAATGCATTAATATTGTGTTGATAAATTATTAGAACTATACATGGGTCATTTTAGACATGTAAGAGTTAACCCCGCCTCAATCTGAGGCACGTTGCGGATACTATCACTCAAAGTGTTTCTCTTTTGTTTAAAATGGACAGAATTTTATGTGAAAATAACAACTGACGTATGAAAAACTGACCAAACGCATTAATAATCTGTTGATATTTTAGTAGAATGATCCATGGATCATTTGTGATGTTGAAGATTAAACCCCACCTCGATCTAAGGCACAAGTGGCTAGTATCACTCAATGTGTCTCTCTTTTGATTAAAATGGACAGAATTTTAAGTGAAAACAACAACTGACATAAGGAAGACCCACCAAACGCATTCCGATTGTGTTGATGCTTTATGATAATGGTTCATGGGTCATTTGTGATGCGTATGAGTCAATAGAGCCTCAGTTTGAGGCATGGTGTGTCCGGTTTCACTGAAAGTGTCTCTCTTTTGTTTAAAATGGACAAAATTTTAAGTGAAAACAACAACTAATGTATGAAAAACTGAACAAATGCATTTGGATTGTGTTTTTAATTTAGGAGAAATATACATGGGTCATTTGTAAAATGTAAAATTCAACCCCTCCTCAATATAAGGCATGGTGTGGCCGATATCACTCAAAGTGTCTCCATTTTGTTTAAAATGGACAAAATTTTAAGTGAAAACAATAAATACCATACGAAAAACAAATCAAACACCTTTGGATTGTGTTGATACTTTAGGATAATGATAAATGGGTCGTTTTGTATGTGTATGAGTCAACCCCGCCTCAATATGAGGCATGGTGTAGCCGGTATCACTCAAAGTGTCTCTCTTTTGTTTAAAATGGATAGAATTTTAAGTGCAAACAACAACTAACATACAGAAAACTAACCAAACACATTAGGATTGCGTTGATACTTTATTATAACTATACATGGGTCATTTTTGATATGTATGAGTCAAACTTGATTCAATATCAGGCATGGTGAGACTGGTATCACTCGAAGTGTCTCACTTTTATTTAAAATGGACAAAAGTTTAAGTGAAAACAACAACTGACGTATGGAAAACCAATGAAACACTTTCTGATTGTGATGATACATTATTAAAAAGATCCATGGATCTTTTTTTATGTGTTTTAGTGCTCAATCTAAGGCATGGTGGGGCCGTTATCACTCAAAGTGTCTCTATTTTGTTTAAAATGGACAAAATTTTAAGTGAAAACAACAACTGACGTATGAAAAACCGACCAAACACATTCATATTGTGTTGATACATTAGGATAACGATCCATGGATCATGTGTGATGTGTATTAGTCAAACATGTGTCAATAAATTGCACTGTGTGGTAGGTATCACTCATAGTGTCTCTCTATTTTTTTAATGGATAGTATTTTAAGTGAAAACAACATCTGACATACGAGAAACTGACCAAATGAATTTGTATTATGTTGATACTTTAATAGAATGATCCATGGGTCATCTGTGACGTGTAAGAGTCTATCCTACCTCAATATGAGCCATAGTGTGGCTGGTATCACTCAAAGTGTCTCTCTTTTGTTTGAAATGGAAAGAAATTTAAGTGAAAACAACAACTGACGTACGAAAAACTGGATAAACGCATTCGGATTAACGTATGGGAAACCAACCACCCCCTAGACACCCCCATGGATATCCCCCCAGAAAGCCTCCTGGACAGCCCCCCTGACACTCCCAACCCCCTAAATGATCCCCGCCCCTCCTAGACACCACCCCACCACCGGAACACCCCCATCCCCCTGGACAGCCACCCCAACCCCCTGGAAAACACCCACCACCCCCCTGGACACTACCCCACCCCCTAAACAGCACCCCACCCCCTAGACACCACCATGGAAAACCCCTCCCCCACCACCCTAGACAGCCCCCCAGACACCCCAACCACATGGACAACCCACTCACTCCTAGACGACCCCCACCCCTCCTAGACACCACCCCACCACCTAGACACCCCAACCCCCATGGACAGACAACCCCACCCTCTAGAAACCACCCCCCTTGGATAGCCCCCAACCTCCTTAACCACCCCCACCCCCTGGACACCAGCCCACCCCCTGGACACCACCATGGATATCCCCCACCCACCACTCTAGATAACCCCCCCCCCCCACACCATGGAAACCCCATCCCTCCAGACACCCACCCCCTTAAACACCCCCTACCCCCCTGGACAGCCACCCCAAACCACTGAACAGCCCCCAACCCCCTGAATTTTGAATTTAATTATTTTTGTATTTAATTAACTTATTAATTATGTGTTAATGGTGTATGGTTATACTTATTGTATGAGTATACTTGTTGTATGTGTATAATTGTTGTAATTCCCTTATGAATTATGTGTTAATTTTGTTTGGGTATACTTGTTGATATGCTGTTTTTTGCAGGTCTTGTTTGGGTGTGCTGCCATAGAATTTTATGTTACAGCAGGCAGGGCATTTATCAGCTCTTCTTTAGCACTGATAAAGGGGACCCCCCCAATTAGCGCAGAGCTTTACATCACCTTTTAGCTCTATTAATGCCCATTTTAAGCGTTGATAAAGCCCATTTTTTAGTAGTTATTTGAACATGCATGAATCTTTTGATAACCAAGACCAAGATTATGAACCAACCTCTTCCTCTCATTGAAATGTGTAGGAAACAAATTTTCTTTAGGTATCAGTGTTTCTAACAATTAGAGTATCTGATCAAAATAACTATTTGACATTCCATTATCTAATTTTATATCCATAAATTTAGAAACTACTTCAAAATTTTATATCTTGCAACCAGGATATAAGAAATCCATATTGAACCTCAAAAACTCATATAAATGAGATGATTCCAACTTAGGAGTTAAATCAATATCATCCAAAGTTTCACTTTGTTGAAAATATAGGCCTTCTACATCATGTACACAATTTTGAAACTATTCTGGATCCGGAACCAAATTATTAGTATCTTCTTTGGAACTGTGTTCACTGTGTTGATACCAAAAAAAAACATAATCTGAATGAAATCCAAAATTAATTAAATGTCCTCCAACGTTTTCAAATGTATCATATGTCATTGTAGAACATTTTCTTACACGAAAACATAATTGTCCCTTCTGAAAAAAATTTGGTTGTGATGAAGAAAAACATATGAAAGACTGAACTCCTTCAATATATACATGATTTAAACCAGAACTGTTTGGATTCTTGTTCTAATTTATCCAAGCACGATCATTTAATAATGACTTTTGTCGACTCCCTTGTTCTATTTTTTTCTAAAAAATATGAAAACATTAGTTATTTGGTATAATTAGATATAAAATAAGAACAATCCAAAAAAGATAATTAAATTATCTTCTCTAGAAATTTATATTAATTTCTTTTATTTTATAGTTATTTATTATATTTTTAAGATTTCATACAAATCCACACTCATTTATAAAAATGTATAATAATTACCAATAATTATTATTAATTACAGGTACTTTTTACTAATTATTTTTCATTACTGGTGGCATAATTTCTAATGGATTAGCGGTAGCTATTCTACCCAATGACTCATCCCCTTCCAACTTTCTGTGACTAAAAATACCTATGAAAATTCTGCTCTAACATATAAATATCTATTTTTTATGCGTGAGGATGGAGGGAAGGGAGGCCTCATCGTGCTTCTCTTCATTCTTGTGAAAATGAAAACTGATATCCGTACATTGATTCATACTTTTCATAGTAATTTTAGTTAGAGAAGTGACAAGGAGATGAGTCATCAGGAAAAAGAGCTCTTTTGTCTGACAACAAACCTCCTTGCAACTTTCTTCGACTTATGTCACTATGAAAAATCTACTCTGACGTACGTCTATGTAGATTTTTCATGCTGATTTCAGGGGGAGAATGTTGCAAGGAGTTCAGACATCGATCAAAAGGAATGCTGCCAATCCACTTGAAATTATTCTAATTTATCAACGTACTAGAATTAATTCAAATTTATTACTAATTAATATTAATTATTACTAATTAATCATAATTGTTACTAATTATTACTAATTAAGACTAATTATTACTATTTTATCATAATTATTACTAAATGTTACTAAGTGTTACTAATTATTAAAAATTAATCCTAATTATTCTTAATTATTCCTAATTATTACTAATTATTCATATTTTTTTCTAAACATTCTTAATTATTACGAATAAATCCTACTTATTACTAATTATCACTAATTAATCCAAATTATTACTAATTAATCCTAATTATTATTAATTAATCCTAATTATTACTAATTATTATTAATTAATACTAATTATTACAAATTACTACTAATCATTACTATTTATAACTAATTATTACAATTTTTTACTCATTATTACTCATTATCACCAGTTATTAAAATTCATTATGAATTGTTTCATATTATTAATGATTAATCCAAATTATTAGTAATTAATCCTAATTATTAATAATTATTAGTAATTTTTAATAAATATTACTTATTACTACTAATTATTTCAAATTATAACAAATTATTACAAATTATTACAAATTTATTCAAATTATTACTCCTTATAACTAATTATTACAAATTATTAAAATTATTACAAATATTTTGTATTGATTACAAATTATTACGATTTATAACAATTTATTACTAATTATTACTAATTATTACAATTTATTACAATATATTACAATTTATTACTAATTATTACAATTTATTACTGATTATTATAATTTATTAATAATTATTACAATTTAATACCAAATAATACTAATTATTACCATTTATTACTAATTATTTCTATTTATTACAAATTTTTAATAATTATTATGGTTTATTACAAATTATTACATTTTTTATTGATTATTATAATTTATTACTAATTATTACAATTTTTTGATAATTATTTCGGTTTATTACTAATTATTACAACATAGATTAAATTATAACAATTTATTGCAATTTATTACCAGTTATTGTCATTTATTACAAATTATGAAAAATTATAACTAATTATTATTAATCACTATAGTTTATTACTAATTATTACATTTATTACTAATTACTACAATTTAGTACAAATTATTACAAATTATTACTAATTATTACTAATTATCACTAGTTATTACTAATTATTACAAATTATTACTAACTATTTGAATTTATTACTAATTATTACCATTATTTTACTAATTATTACCATTTATTACTAATAATTGCGATTTATTACTAATTATTATAATTTATTACTAATTATTACCATTTATTACTAATTATTATAATTTATTACTAATTATTATAATTTATTACTAATTATTACAATTTATGACTTATTGTTGTGAATTCTTAATAGTTAATGTTAATTATTTCTAATTACTCCTCATTATTACTAATTAATTATATTTTTTTACAATTATTACTAATTATTTCTAGTTAATCCTAATTATTATTAATTAATCCGAATTATTGGTAATTATTAATAATTATTACTAAATATTTATAATTATAACAATTTATTACTAATTATTACAATTTATTACTAATTATTATAATATATTACAAATTATTACTAATTATTACTAATTATTAATAATTATCACAAATTTATTTTTAATTATTTAAATTTATTACAAAGTATTACCATTTATTACTAATTATTACCATTTATTACCATTTATTACTAATTATTACTAATTATACCTAATTACTACTAATTATAATAGTTTATTACTAATTATATCAATTTATTACTAATTAATACAATTTATTACTAATTATTACAATTTATTACTAATTATTTAAATTTATTACTAATAATTTAAATTTACTAGTAATTATTAAAATTTAATAATAATTGTTGAGAATTATTAGACATTAACTCTAATTATTTCTAATTATTCATAATTATTACTTATTATTCCTAATTATTAATAATTACTACGAAATATTTATAATTATTACAAATGTTTACTAATTATTACAATTTATAAATAATTATTACAATTTATTAGTAATTATTACAATTTATTACAAATTTTTACAATTTGTTACTAATTATTTCTAATTATTTATAATTAACACATAGAAATAATATTTCAAAAAAATAAATGCAGAAAAAAATCTAATTCTAATTGAATTTAATTGCATCTAACTAACAAAAATTATAAATAATTCAAAATATAATAAATTAACTAAAAGACAAAAAATAGATAAATACCTTGAAAATGGAGATTTCAGTGTATAAAAGTCAGGGATTATGATCCAATTTAAAAGTATAAACTATTAAAAACTTTTGAAGAAATTTTTTCAGAAGTGAGAGAGAGAGGAGTTGTGAAAGAAGTAGAATGTGGGGAAAGGGACGGGGGTATATATGGGTTAGATTATTCGCGACAGGCTTAGATGTGATAGTAAGCCCATCGAAAATAGTGGCATTTACGACGGGTCCCATATTAAATTCCCACTGGCCGCATTTATTGCGTCTGGTAAAAAAATTATTTGCGATGAGATCTTTACCCGTAGAAAATGGCTACCTATCAACATACTATTTCCGGAGGGATACTTTTCCCCTCGCAAATAATAAAAACTACCGCATAGCATTTGTGATGGGAATAGGGAACCCATCGCAAATGCCCTTTACATGGTTTGGCGTGCATTTCCCACAGAACCTTTTGCGACAGGTCTTAACCCACATGTCCCAAATAACACCTTCCACAGGGTTATTTGCAACGGGCCCTTGACCAGTCGCAAATGACTATTTTCCCATAGTGATGATCAAAGAGAATATCCAACAACACCTAAACTGGTGAACTATCCAACCCCAATCTCACCAAGGCAAGATCACCAAATAACACAACCCAAGTATAATCACATAATATGAATCATATTGATAATGATTTCCCCACACCACTTTCCCACTAATCTTCTGCTCTCACATCCTAACATCATACATCTTGGTGGTCCCATATCTTCTGTATAACACATCACAAGCCACCGATATACAACACAGTCATATCACGTCTCACCCACAAACACATTAGCCTTAAAACAACATCCACCACCACAATCAGAGTATTTGGGTATCCTAAACATGAAGGAAGTCAACCTCATTCCCTCCTCCTACCAAGCATAACCCCTCCAAAATATTCCCCATAACACGGTCACATCACATCTCACCACCCCCCTACATGGTCATATCACATCTTTCCCACTGACACTTGGGCTATCACCTAGTTCACAATTTGAACTTTGGACACCACAACCATTTCATATATACTCTCCTAGAGAATAGTGCATGAAAGAGGTATTCATCTATACATCCTCACCACCAGAATATTGGGAAAAATCAACACACACAAATATATATATGAGTGTCAGTACGTGGTACTCGATGCAGGTGGAGTACCTATAAAAATCTCAATGAATATATATATATATACACATAGAATTCAAAACTGCGGGTTTACAAGAAAAATGATAACAACCAACTCACATGAAACTCCACTTTCTCTATCACCTCCAAATGCACATCACCACACAATCTTCTTGCCACATTTCACAGTACTAATCGATTTCCATTTAAAAATATGGGTTGTCTCATGTTTCTAGCCCATTTAATGTTATATTCATTTACGATTTCCACATTTAACCACAATTCCTATTTAAATTCAATACTCTTTAACTATTTATGTGTGGATGATGACCACCCATTATCAGCACTAGAAAATCCATTAAAGGTTATATTTTATTAAACAAATTATATCATTGAAAATAATATAGAAATATAGAAATATATTTATATTAATAAATATATAAACCATTTTATTAAATATGAAATATATATATATGACTAAATATACATTTTCACTTAATATATATAAAATTTAGTTAAAATGTTATAAAATCTTATATATATATATCTTTTTATATATTATCTACATAATACCAAATATGTATTATAAATCATATGAAGTAATATATCATTTATTCAGTGAAAAGTAGTTTATTAATTTAACTTAAAATATTTAATATTAATTAAAAAATATTTACTAATTAAGACATTTTGGTTTATCAATGTCATTTTTTTAATTTCACAGGTATACATATATGTAACTCATTAAATTTTATAGATACAAACATAAACAAATAATATAAATTGTTAATATTATCATTTTATATTTTTATTTATTAATATTTAATATTTAATATTTAATATAGTATATTAATAACTATTACATTTTATTCGTTTTCTATATTTATATTTAATTTATACTATTTATTAATAATTATAATTAATATATTTATTTATTTGATTCAGTTTTCTTAATATTTATCTCATTAGTATATTTTTTAATTTTTCCTAATTTATTCATTTTACATTTTTATATTTTTAATAAGTATTTAATTTTATTCCTTTTTAATTTTTATTTATAATTATTGATTAACCTTTAATATTTTTCAAATAGTTTTAAATTTTATATAATTAATATATATTTATATTTATTTAAATATATATTGTTTTTTATTTTAAAAAAAATTATATAATTAATCTATTATTTATTTTTGTAACATTTTTTCAATATATTCATTTTAATTAAATGTCACTCATTTTTAAAATTCATTCATTTAGTATTATTTTTTTTAATAATATTATGTTTTTTTTAATTTTTTATAATTTATAGATTCTAAATATTTATTCATCTAATATTTTTTGTAATTTATTCATTTTTAATTTTTTATGAATAATTAGTGACTAATTTATTCGATATTTTTCATATAGAAATATATTCACATATACATATATATATGAATATATATAATATTTCCTTAAATATGATTTATATAATACAAAATATGTGTATTTATATTAAATAAGTCATATATTTTGTGAAAAAAATTATAATTAAAAATTAATATTTTTAAAAAATATTGACTAATGGTATCAACTAATGTATGTTTAATTAAATGTCATTTGTTTTTCTAATTTATCATATATCAACCAAGTGTTCCATTAATTCCATTCATACATATACATAATTAATACATTTTTATGTTGAACCCACACACACATAATATTTTTGCAATTTATTCAATTTTACTTTTCAAATCAAGGGAGAAAAGTTCATCCTTTAATGTAACTCATCTAATGATGTCATTTCCATATATCAAGGGAAAACTAGTTTTACAAAAAACTGAATGTAAAACCCAACATTTCACATTTGGAAACTGAATTCATGTTTATAGAAAAACATGGATTATAAAATGTATTTTCCAAAAGAAAAGTTAACTCAGTTATTAACACTATAATTCATGTATCCATGACTTCCACATGTGATCACATGTTGCTTCCAAAATAGATTCCATGATTAGTGTCCACTAGTTTCCTTAGGTATTTCATACCCTGTAAGGAATTCCTGAAATGGATTTTAGAACTACAATCAATCCACCATGTGTTATAAATTATATTAACAATATTTGATTCATAACAAACCAATGATAGGGAAATATTTTTTTAAGTATATTTTTATATTTATGATAAATTTTCTTTACATATCCTTTTCCATTGCAGAACAAACAAATGAGTTCCTTCTTAATATTTGTTTGAGGTATAAATTTAACATTCTACATCCTATTGGATTGGAATTTACTATGTTTATGTTTATGGGGAATCTTAATCATATTGGTTTCTAAAATTTCTACCACAATACTTTTCTCCTCTTGAACACACGTAGTCATTAATTCATCATTTGACTATTTATATTTATGTGTGTTATAACAGATTATAAAAGGACCATATTGATGTAGTAGAGTCTTGATAAAATAATTCACTAGAAATGGCTCAAAAATATCAACCATAGGATTATTTAGTTGATCCATAATATCCATCACCAATATAATGTGCTCATGCACACCATCTGTGGTGTTTTGTCTCATAGGTGAGAGTTTCAGGATTAATGTTATTCCTAATTCATTACCTGAAGATATGATATGGTAATCTATATTTTTAGAAACTCAATATAATTATTATTCTCATTGACTAAACTGTGAAACCTAGAACCTAATTTATTTTTCATGAACATCGTACTAATATTGTATGTCCACAACCATGTTCATGAAATGTTATATTATCTAGTGCAGAATCATTATTATCTACATGCCGTTCAACTTTATAAAAAGAATAATCAATGTCCATCAATCCTAGATGAAGATGAATTCTATCCTTCCAAATTTGATATTTTCCATCATTTAATTGAGGAATTTCCGAATGAATATCATAAAAACATGATGTAATAATTGAAAATTAAATACATGCTTATTAGTCCAAATCACATAATTTACATATTAAATATAATCAGTCTAAAAAATATAAATTTCATATGGGTGGTTTTTTAAAATTTATTAGATTTATGAAATAATTAACAATCATCAATTAATATTTGTATTCATATTTCACAAATTTAAATTTGATAACTCAGGAAACCATATAATTTTTTTTTTAATTTTTTTTAAAATTTATACCACCTATTGGAAAATTATGAAGACTAAATTTAATATTTTATTTGATGAAAATATAATAAAAATCCACATGGGATAGAATTTTTATTTTTTTCATATATTTTTTTAACCAATTTAATGAATATGTAAACTCTATATATTATTAGGAATGTTATGGAAAAACTGAATTTTTAATAACATTGAAAAAAATATATGTCCAACAATAATTTAACTGAATGAAAACTAAAGATATATAAATATATTTTAATTACTAAAATTTTAACAAGTTGTGTCTCTTTTAACGTGATTTTTTTTTGAATTTGAAATTTTTTTTAATTAGGAATATTTTCAATAAAAATAATTTTAATAGAATTTAAAAAAAATCATAACTAAATAAATACTGGTTTTGAACAAATATATTTAATAACTGAAGATGAAGAAGTAATGAGGATGATTATAGATGAAAAAACCTCATCACTAAACCTGAAAATGTGAAATTGTTTTATTTAAATTGGATTTATGAATTTTTATTACAAGGTAGAGTTATATGCTTCCTCATACACCCAATGTCATAATTGTTATTAATTATATTATTCTAGAACTATTAAATTTATTTAATGCAATTAAATTGGTGCTTACATCCAACCATTTAATAACACATAAACATGAGGTATCAAATCCTAAATATATTATACACTCTTTTGGGGTGATGTTGATGGTGTATGTTTTCAAGTATCCATTGAGTGGATGGGGATTAATATTAATAGCGGGATTTACCATCAAGAACTCAACATATTTTACACTTTTGAAAATGAATATTAATGCTTGGAGATTGATTTCTTTCAAATAATCAGTAAATATTATGGATTGAATTCAGTACATTAAATCCATAGAGTATTATTTATTTTATTTAAGATAATGCAAAATATTAATTTTACATTATATACTTTATTGGTCTATAATTAATCACATTCTTAATTAATTAGTGGGTCATTTATTACATGCACTAATTTTTCTAGTGGTTATATGGGTGAATTGTAGTGGCACAAGAGTCACTCACTGAGGTTCCATGTTTAAATCCTCTTATCTATGCTTTTAGTGAACTCTAATAAAATTTTATCTTTTGTCAACATTTTATAAAATATACCACTAGATTCACTGGAATTTGTAGTGGAGTGTGTCATAAATATTCTCACAAATTTTACAAAAAAATATAGAAAAATAAATTATCAAATATTCTTGTCACTCTCATCATCTCATGGAAAACAAAGTCCCTACAACCATCAGAAAAATGTATTCCTTCCCTTAAAGTAATCTGAGTTTGGTGGAAAGGGACATGTTGTAGCACTATCCATAAGGGTGAAGATCAGAATAATTTAGGAATCTATCGTCCTAAAACCTAATAATCTATTCCATAAAAATATTTTTCATCCCCATGCATGAAATCTTCTAAGTGAATGCATGCACCCAGTGTGGGGCCTCCATTCCCACAACAATCACTGATTTCTACTTAAACTCTTTGGCCCACCCGCTCACTATCCATTGGGTTCCTTTGGTTATTCATAACCTATAAGGTATTAACAATATTTATTTTAGAACATAAAACAATCCACCATGTGTTATAAATTTTGTTAACTATATTTGGTTCATAATAAAATAATGAGATTGAAATAATTTTTTTCATGAAAATTATGATATTTAAGAAAATTTTTATTTATATGTAATTTTACTTTAGAGAAGAATTAAATGAGTTCCTTATTATTTTCTTTGAGGATGAAACTTTTCTTTTCAATTTCTATTGGATTAAAATTTACGTATCTTTTGTTTCTAATGCATTGTCAACAAGATTTTATCTCCCATTTCTACCATATGTCTTTCCTCCTGTTGGTCACACGTAGTCATTAATTCATTAATTGGCCATTTATCATTATGTGTGTTATAAGAGATTGTAAATGGACCATATTGATGTAGTGAAGTGTTTATACAATAATGCACTATATATTGATCAGATATATCAACCTTAGTATTCTTAAGTTTAGGTTTACTATCCCACAAAATCACAATGGGTTCACCAAGAATAACTAGGGTTCACCAGAAATGATAGGGGGATATAGCTGAATGAAGGATAATATGCTGATGAAAATAATTAAAAACCTATAATTCACCCAATTTGAATATTTAATTATAATTTCCTGATTTTAATTCCATGGGGTCCATGTTTTACAAGTCAGGGTCCCTTACATGACACGAAACCCTCACATTTTCAACTTCCATTGAAACTCAAATCATCTCAGGTTGATTTAATACATGTCAAAATATACAATTTCATGATGAAAATAAATTTCATGGAATCAAACTTAGCATATATACATGTCATGAAACTAGACAACAATATAACATGGGAACCACTAACTCACAATGTGAATCTGGTTCACATCATGAACCATATGCCTTAGTACTCTTGATATTCCAACCCCACCAAACACTCTATAACCCCCCAAGATCAACTAAGTAATGGTACAGGAAGGAAAAAATATTAGATAGATACATATAAAATGATTCTCACTATTGATAATCAAAACTAAGTCTGAAGAAAAGAATGGGGTCTGAAAAACCACCCCACAAGATTACTATTAAGGTTCTCATTCCCTTCAAATGCCACCACCAACCAAAATTACCAATAAAAAACACCTACAAAACAACATACAAAACCACATCATCACACATCCATTTTAAGCCCACCTCAAAGTCCATAATTCCCAAGAAAACAAAATCTATAACAAAAAAACCACACTACCTTAAGAATACAAATCAGGGATTCTAATATTCCATGTCAAGATACTATCATCTTTAGGTAGAACTGACTCACCCACATGGTTTCAATCACATAAATGTATAATGAATATCGACTCGGAATCAAGTCCTCCCTCTTTTATATTATATATGCCTTATCACACATCACATATCAAGGTAATATATTATCTGATAAAACAAAAAGGTCAAAACATAATATAATAAATAAAAAATGTAAGGAAAATCTTAAAACAACTATTTTTTGGGAATGGCTATGCATATCTTTCTCCCATGTACTCTCCCCCCTGGAACCATGCCTCCAAAACACATAGACCACAAGAATGGTACATCCTCACAACAGCTTCTCTATATGATCTTAGACCTCCATTGGAAACTCTATGATCATTACATCACCCTAAGTATCCCGCTCTCCCCAGTCAAATACATGGGAGTCATCATGAAGATACAAATGAAGCTAAGAGATAGGAAATATGGCATCGATGTAGTCTAGCTGTGGATAAATTGAAAATTGATAAGCAACATAATAAACATTTCCCAACACCTTGAAAGATCCATTAAACTAGGATGAGGTCTTACTCCACCTACCAAACCTACACTACCCACGTTGAGGGGAATCCATCAAGAACACATGGTCTCCAACTATAAAATTTGAGGCCCTTCTCCTGTGATTTACATATGACTTATTATTATTATACTATGTTACTTTCATCCTCTCATGAACATGCTAAAACTACTCTATAATTCTCTAAAACACATCAAAACTATTAACTGATGACTCTATATCCATGACCCTGCAAAATGCAGAATGACATAACCAGCCATATAATTTCATTAATGGGTCCATGTCGATGGATGAGTTATAGATGTTATTATAAGTAAACACAAAATAGAGAAAGTTCTATTCCCAAGATCCAAAATAGTCTAAGATGAATTCCATCAACATATCCTCTAACGTCTAGATGTCTTCTCTATCTGTCTATCTGTATAATAATGGATAATAGTGCTAAAACATAACTGAGTTCCAAAAGTGTGATATAATCCCTGCTGGACTCATGTAGTTAAATCAATATAACGATATGAGATAATAGACCCCAGGAGTACATGAAACTCTACCAACTCATATACATACCATCTCACCAAAGCATCCATGCTACTTAAATCACTGATCATCAGAAAGTTTTCCAGTTTCATCTGTCTGTCTAGTACCACCGAATTTATATCACGTACTCTTGATCTTAAGTAAAACCAATGATAAAATCTATAATATTTCATCCCACATCCATTAAGTAACATCTAATTGATACAAATAACCACTGATAACAAGATGTTCATCCTTTATCTTCTTTAAATCAAAACACCTATCCACAAACTCTGCTACCACCCATTTCGTCTTAGGGCCACCAGAACTGCATCCTCAAGCTATGATACATCTCAGATAACCTCATCTGTATAGCCAAATTTTAGTTATAAGGATCATGAAGGACACCCTAACACATCCCAATGAGAATATAAATCCTCCCCTAAATCAACATCTAGTTTTGAACATCCTCTCATAACACATTTATAGCACCACTATTTCCAACACGATTGTGAATCACCTTTACCTCTGAGTTTCCCCACTGAGACTCCTCCACCTTTTGTATTAGAGAAGTCTAAAGCATCATATAAAATAGAAAACCACCACCATAAACCACCCTTTTGTCCAAGTAATGGACTTTCAAATCCACCATCTCTCTCCAAGAATATCTATATTCATGAAAAAAATCCTTCTATGTCTTCTTTCTCAAATCATCAGCCACAACATTTCACTTTCTCAAGGTGTAGGAGATATCAAAATCATAATAATAACTAAAATGCATCCATATCCATTTCCTCTAATTTATATCATGATGGTAAAATATATACCTCATTTTCTTGTGATTAGTTATGACCACAACCCCCCCCCCCAATGAAGTAATTCCAATACAACGTCAGAAAAAACACAACCATCACTATCTCTAGATGTTGGGTGGAATGGTTATTCTCACATGGACATAAGCTCCTAGACCCGTAAAATATAACTACCCAATACTTCATCAACACAAATCCCAAGATGATATGGGATGCATTACATAATTCATTAAACAAAATTCCCTCAAATGGAAGCCAAAGAATTGGATAAAGGATAAACGTATCTTTTAGATATCCAAACACTGCATGACATTGATCACTAGACATAAAATCCATTTCATTCCATGTCAACTATATTAGTTGAGATTAATTTTTTTGGAAATCAAGTACAATATTTCTATAATATCCTATGATACCAAGGAGGCTATGAATATATTTAATGTTCTTGGGTACTTCCCAAGGGACAACTACCTATAAATTCTATGGGTCTACCACCACACATGAGAAAATTTCCATATAGTTGATGGTGTCAAAGAACCATCAAGATAGTTGTGAGATGATCTACACACTCCCCTTATGACTTAGAGTAGTTCAATATATCATCAATTAACCTAAGTGAGAACTAGTATAAGAATTCCTAGAATAATGGATTTCATGATCCCCTTGAATACAAACATTGTGTTTGTAACATTGGGAAACATGAACATAAACTCAAAGTGCCCGTACCTATATCAGAATGTAGTCTTCAGAACTTCACTCTCCTTCACCTCAACTAGTGATATCCAGATTATAGGTCGATTTGGGAAGAATAAGTCACCCAACTTAGTTAGTCAAAAACAAAAATTGTCCTACGAAGAGGGTAACAATTCTTTACCATTACATGATTCCACCTCTGATATTCTATGCACAACCTTAGACTACCATTTGCCTTCTTGATGAATAACACTGGTGCAACCCATGGTGACACACTAGGAAAGATGAAACCCTCTTATTTTAGATCATATATCTGAATGCTAAAATCAAATATCTTAGAAGGTTTTTTCTGATATGGAGCCTTTAATATATTATAATCAAAGGCCTATAAGTCTAACAAAATCTCAAAAATCATGTCATTGGGTTTGCATCACTGTTCCTTCAGAAAAAATCCAAAAAACTCCCCTAATAACCTTAGGAATCTCCACCATCCTAAAAACCATTAGTTCCAAAGAAACTTTAGCTATAAAAAAAGAAGGGGATACACATGACTACTTACCAACTGAAAACTTCATCCACCATTAAAAAATACATGTTTTCTATCCACATATAAGAACAATACTTTCTTCTAGATGTAGTAGTTAACCACACACATAAAAATTAACCATTAAATTCAAATGATGATATCATACATGCACATAGGTATCATGAAAAAATATCAATGAAACTGATGTGTCCCCATAATCTATCTACACAGATAGAATACACCAAAAAAGATGCTCTAGCCTCCGAATAGTGTATTCAGCACCCGAGGAATGTGAATCCTCACTCTATATTTCCCTAGAGAAGAGAATATAGTGGGTAAAATAAAAAAGTGTGAGGTTTCAAAACCAAACAAGGAATGAATAAGAGTATATTATAGTCTGAGTATACCTCAAATGATATATATTCTTTCTAGCACTACTACCTGCACTACTTGAAACTGACAATGCCTAGCTCCTATACCTCTCCGGTAATATCCACCTCTATGACCATGCTTGAGTTGAGGCCCCTAAACCCAAAGCACATCCTGAGGTTAGCCCATACCTACTCCATCTCACCTTAGTGAAGCATATTCCCACTTCCCCTAATGTTGAAACAAAATTTATAGAAATAGATACTGAGGATGATATTGAACCTATCTTCCACCACCAAACTGAACATTAATAACCACTAGGAACTAGTTCTACAAATATCCATGAAGCCCATTAAAAAAACCCAATGGGAAAAATTCCTCAGAAAATTCTTGGAATCCACTATTCCTAGAAAGAAATAAAATAAGATGTTAAGGTTGTCTCCCCATTAGTTAAAAGCATGAAATACATAGTACATGGGACTTCCACTGACTAATCATCTCTTCAATGAACCATGATGAATTCCATATCTTGGTAAACCTCCATGTGAGTTCATATACTCGGTCAACTTATCCTTATTTTAATCCTCTAAAATTGTTGGCAACATAAACATAGTAAAAACATACTAGATTGAAGGCCATATTATATCCTGCAAATGTATTATATGAGATTCCTCATTGGGGAAATGGTCTAGGGAAAATAAAATAGGTCCTTGAACCTGATCCCAATCCCCAAATAGTAATAATCTCCTACTGAAGGGAGAGTAGCTATTTCCACTTCACTACCATATGGTCGAGGAAAGAAACACATCATGGAATTTTTTTTGAAAGACAACCCATAAATAATTTACATTTTTCTGATTACTAAGTTACATCATCTACCACTGATGTGAATCTCCCCGTATCTGACTAACTAACAAAGGGACCTAGTACTCCATCGAGGATCAGATCAAACTGAATGTGATATCAAGATCCTCCAGCCAACTCTCTATCCACACCTCAAAAACAATTCCATTTTACATTCTCAAATCGTGATGATTAAAAGAACAAAACATTCTCTACCACTGATCATCATCCCTAGATAAATCAACCCTCTACATATCATCCTGGTATACATGTTGAACCTCCACTGCCTAAACCACACATGGATGATGGCCATAAGCCATAGAAAAATGGAAAAAAAATATTTCCTAAGACCATGTATTATAAAGCTGAATCATGATTTATTTAATTGATTTCAATTATTTTTAACCTTCCCAACACATCAAAATTAATTTAGGATCACATTTCTCCATGATGCATACACCTCTCTTATGTCTATACCCTATAAATAGGTCCACCTCATTTGGCCATTCAACCATATTTTTTTCTGTGCGGCAGATCATGGGGGGGTGCTAAAATACATTGTACCAATTGGTCTACATGTCCCATACCACACACTAAGATCAATTTCAATAGTTTCTATACTATACCATGTTATCCAAATATTTTTTAACTACAAAAATCATCCTATATCTCAATAATAAGCTCTAATAACACTATTTTAGGACACCCTCCCTCTAAAGATACCTCAAGTAAGTATGATATATAATGACCTAGAGTCCTCCCTCCAATAGGCCTCAGGTTGGAGACAAGAATCAGGGGTATAAAAAACTCATGTATGGGAGGCATTACCCTAATTAAATAAACAAATATCAAGAGATATGATGAATCTATCGTAACAAAATCCATGAAATAATTTCAATGAAAACCTAAAATCATACACAATGCATTAAAAAAGTAAATAGATATAGATAAAAGTCTCCAATGTAAATACCCAAAAGATAATATAAATTAGTGATGAAAAAACTATACAAAGGCCCAAGAAAATAATTTCAATCATGGTCCATGTAGACATCCAAGAAACCTAAAAAGCAGTTTATATAAATTGGGTGAGCATACATGTATTCTTAGTAGGAATACCAAAGCCTTCTGTCCACATGTGAAAAGAGCATACTAATGAACTGATGAGAATACAGAAGAACCATTAGCACCTCAAAAGGTGACCTATCCAACCCCAACTCACAAAGTCATGATTAAAAAATAACGCAATCCCTGTATGAGAACATAATATTAATCCTATCAATTAAGGGTACCCCACACAACTTTTCCAATAATTTTTTTCTCTACCACCCTAACATTGTACATCCTTGTGCTCCCATATCTTCGGTATAACACATCACAAGACTCCACAACACATAATGGTCATATCAAATCTCACATGAAGATACATGGGCCATCATACCACATCCACCTCCATAACTAGAGTTTTCGGGTATCATGAACATGAGTGGTATCCACCACTTGATCTCATCTTACCATGGACAACACACACCATAATACATGGAACAACACGGTAAAATCACATATCAAAAACCACATCATGATCATATTATATCTCACACATAGACACATGGTCCATTACCCAGTTCACTGTCTAACCTATAGACATCAAATCTTGTTCACATCTACATTCCAGGAGTATAAAGAGGTAAAGATCATGAAATGATCCATCCATCCTCACCACCCGGATATTGGAAAACGAACCCCAATATATATATAAGTATGGGAACATGGTGCTCATTGTGGGTGGGGTGAAAATATAAATAATGAGTAATATATACATATATAGCCACATAAAATCCCAAACTATGGGTTCATAACTAAATTGATACCGACCAACTCACAACAAACCCCCTTTCACAGTCTCCTCTAAATACAAAACACCACACAAGACATAATCCACAAGCCACATTTCACATCACCAACGGATTTCTATTTAAGCATCCACTTTTTTTCATATTTTCATATAATTTAATTCGATATTCGTATACCATTTCCACATTTAACCACACATCCCATTTTTAATTCAATAATGGTTAACTATTAAAATGCTGATAAAGACCAACCTTCATCAGATCATACACTAATATATAAATATATTTATATTGATAAAAATATTATATATTTTATTAAATATGATTTATATATAACTAAATATAAATTTTCACTTGATATATAAGATATTTAGTTAAATTTGTCATATAATATATATATATATATATATATAAAATTTTGATAAATATTATTTATATAATATGAAATATGTATTATAAATCATATTAGTTTATATTTCATATATTTAGTTTAAATATATAATTAATTTAATGATATATGTTTTATATTAATTAAAATATATTTAAAAATTAAGAACATTTTCATATAAATCTTATTTTTTTAATTTCACACATATACATATAATTGTTTTTTCAATTTTATAGTTACAAACATACAAAAATAATATAAATGGGCTGGTATTATCATTTATATATTTATATATTTATATTAATTATTAATTATTTAATATAATAAATTTTTAATTATTACATTTAATTTATTTTCTATATTTAAATTTAATAAATATTATATATTAATATTTATAATTAATATATTTATATTAAAGTTATTCATTTTTCATAATATTTTGAAAAGGTAGTTTCAAAGTCCATTTATTAAAGAAAAAAAAAGAGATAACGAGATATGGGTTCAAAAATAACAAAATTTCCCTCATTAAGAAAATAGTCAAAGACCTAACATTTTTCTAATCTCCACCTCCAATTCAGTATTAATCATCACACATTTCATTCTATTCTGTTTTTCCATGCCCACAACCTCGACCTCTAGTATGAAATCCTCTCCTCCAAGTTTTTAATTATTTTAAGATGCCATCAATGTTATTTCCCTCTGAATCTTTTCTCTTAGATTTTGATTGAACCTACTTCCTTTTAGATGAGTTATCAAGAAAAGTATCTCGTTTTTTCTTCTATGGGGGGCATGAACCACATTTACCGAAACTCTTCCTTATTTCACATCATTATTAGAATAAACCTTCACATTCCCTTTCATGTGACCCAGGGACCGAGACTCGACTTATTTCTCCTGAGATTGATCTTTACCTTCATTGAACAGAATGATCACTCCAAAAAGGTTGGAATTTAACTCGTACACCTTGCTTGGGATCCCCATTTCCTATACATTTTTAATGCATGTTCACCTGAATCTTCTGGAAGGACAATGTCAACCTGCCTACATCTGGGGTTTCTTGATGGATGATCAATAAGAATAGGTAGCACAATTGGGTCTAAGGCCATATAAATTGAAGTGTAAAAAGGATAAGACTTCTCGTTCATAGAATGATATGATTAGAACTACCTAAAAGGGGACAATTCAAATACCTTTTCATCCACTAAAATAACCTTGGATTAATTTTTTTTGGCCATATGGACATCTAGCCCTTAGGCACACCACACTATTGTAGGAAGTTGCAGTAATTTCCCTCCATTTGTGATGAAATAACATTTTATTATAATCCCAGATAGTAGAAAGGTATCCTACCCATTCTAAGGAGTTCTTTTCCTGAAGACCATCCAAACCTATCCCCATAAACACAACCTCGTTGGGAACCAGTTCATTTTCATGAAATCCTTGAATTTGAAAAACAAATCTAGACTTAACATGATTATATACCTCATAGTCTACTTTTTATAACATTTTCTTAATATCTATTAAATAACCCACTCATGGAATAGTTGTCTATCAACACAATCTTTCACTGTTTCTTCATCAACTACACCCACCATCACATCTTCAACTAATTCCACCAATGACAAGAATTTCTCCTACCAAATATGAACCATTTCCTAAACATATTCTAGGGAATGATGAATAGAGGTAGCCAAATAATCAATACCATCCTTTTTATAAGGAACAATATCCACTAGATTTGACTTCTCCCTATTGTGATGATCAACATTATCAGTCCCGAAATTAGAAACATCAAAAACTAGAATCCCATCCTAATTAGTCTCACAGCCATGACCCTCTCCCTCTGAGACCACATGTCATCCAATTTGAAGCTCAACATCACCATAAATTTTAGAAAAATCATTATCATTAGATTTCAAGAATCTAATATTTTTAAAACATGAATTCACATCATTCCCACATGTAGATAATATGTCAAAAAAAATTGATCATTATTGTTCAAAGTGGTATCTCATATAATCTTATAGTCCTTATAAAATTAGGGAACCTTTTCATATTCAATTCTCAAATCAACCTCAACATCATCAGTAGAAATAAAAACATGATCAACTAATGTCTAACACAAAACCACTTCAACTAAAAATTGTACAAAGTGACCAAATATGTCTACTTTAGTTTCTTTGTCCATTATTTTGGTAATCCTAATCCATAATTCAATATCATAAAAGATCTTATGGTGCCAAAGAATCTAGTTTAAATAGTATACCTTGACCCACAGCTCGGTAGAGGAATTTAAAACCTCTAGAGAATTAAATTTATTTTCCCATTCTCAGATGTGAAAAAATCCATGTTTGATAGAAATTTAACTAAATCCCTAGGCCCGTATCACCAATTCCTCACAAGGGAAAAGAAAGTAAAAAAACCATGAACCATCGAAACATATTTTAAATTTTTAAATCCCATTTTTCCAAGTGACGCTTGACTATATCCTCAATTTTCCACGATTTATACCCCCTTCAAAAAATAATATGGGAAGTTATAGAATGCTCACCAATTTCCAGGAATTCTGAGACCACAACAGGATCATCCTTGACATGAGGAATATTTCCCTTCTAATGAATGTCATCCACAACCATATACATAATGGGAGAGAAATATTACTCTGTCGTAGTCTCATCTATCACAACATCCCCTCTACGAACAATTTTTTATCTATACAATCTATCCTAGGAATGCTTGTGGGAGTCAAATTGTCCGTGTGCAAAGAAGAAATTGGCCATAGATTGAAGATATGAAGAATCTATTCGGTTGGAGCACAAATTACCATTAGAAACTGGAGAATGATGCCCCTAGGACAATTCCATCATTCCTAGTAGTCTTATTCATTTTTATTAATAATTTTTTCATTAATAACTTTTCAAAACATTATTCATTGTCTAAATTTTTTAATAAATAATTATTAAATTTGATTCATTTTTATTTTTTATTTATATTTATTTTATTAAAATGTAATTTTTTCAATATAGGAATAATTTACATACAATTAATATCTAATTATATTCATTAAAACATCAATATTTTTTAAACCAAATTATATAACTAATATATTATTATTTTTTGTAATATTATTTCAAATATTAATCATTTATTTAAATATCACTCATTTTTAAAATGTATTTATTTAAAATTATTTAATCATTAATAATGTTAAATGTTTTCTTGTTTTTTTATAATTAATAGATTTAAAATTTTTAGTCATCTAATATTTTTGTGATTTTTTCATTTTTAGTTCTTCTCTGCATAATTATTCATTAATATATTTGATATTTTTATTATATAATTATAATCATATATATATATATATCAATATATATAATTTTTACTTAAAAATGAATTATACTACACAAAATTTGTATTTTTATATTAAATAAGTCATTTATTTAGTGAAAAGATTTTATAAAAAAAATTAAAATTAATTAAAAATATTGACTAATGGACTCAAATAATAGACGTTTATGTAAATGTCATTTTTTAATTTAGCATATATCTAGTGTGTTTTCCATTAATTCCACATATACATATTTATAATTAATGAATTTTTATATATAACCCACACACATATAGTATTTTTGTAATTTATTCAAATTTTAATATTGATTTTCAAATTATATTTATTCACAGAATATATTTAATATATATTATATTTCTAATCTAAAAATTTTATTCATTTTTTAGATTTTCCCAAATATATAATAATTATTACTTTTTTATATTTTTTTGAATTTATTCATTTTAGTATTATTTATTCATTAATAATCTTTATTTTATTTTACTATCTTTAAAATTTATTCATTTTCAGTTTCTCATTGTTTAATATTTTTAATTTTTTTCCATTTTTGATATTTATTTATATATGTTTATTGATTAACTTTTAATGTTTTTAATATAGTAATAATTTATATAATTAATATATATTTTTTGATATTCAAAGAAGATGGTGTTCGGGGTGGAAATCTCATGGAGACTCCATAGAGTTCCATAGGTATAGGGCTTTGAAGCCTGCATAGCCATCCCTTGAGACCATGTGATTAAGATGTTGGATGGGGGGATCCTCACTAGCTTCGTTCCCAAGGTGGATTCTTCAAGGGAGACGAAGGTCAATGGTTTGTTTTGGATGGAGGTGGTGATTAAGGGAATTTGAAATCGAGGATTTCTATCTCTTGAGGAAAGGGTATAAGATTGTTTCATCAGAAGAGGTTCAAAAGCTCACATCCTTGCTAATCTGGATTTTATTGATGATGACTCAATATTTATAATTTTTTTTATCATTTCTAGGGTTATTGATCCTTGGGGATAGAAAGCCTGGAGAGTTGTTGACCTTATCCAAAAACATGAAAATAGTTGAGGATTGGATGATTGGAAAATTAATCCACTCATCCAATGTTTATTTCACATTGTCTTCCCATGTGATGATTTTAAGAGGAGATATTGGGGTATTGGATTGATAGTATTGCATCCATGTCTGCTCTTTATTCCAGAGTGAGATCCATATTCAATCTGTTTCTTATTAGAAATTATAGAACATAAGTCTGGATTCTCATTATTTACTTGAACTCGGTTATTTGGAATCTATGAATCCTATTTGACATAGCATCAATGGTTGGTGTTCCCATCGAGATGAAAAAATGCATAGAGGAATATCGGTTCTTTCAATTTATAAGGATCATCCGTGAGGTGAATTTTTCATCCACTATTACTAAAAATGACATCCTCTCAACCCAAAATGATGATTTTGATCATAAGGTCATTTATGAGAACTCACCTGAATATTGCGCTAGATGAAATATGGTATGGAATTCAATGGATAGGTCCACATCGATCTTCCTGGTTCATTATTCTCTCTGAGGGGGCATACAGTGGATAGTTGCAAGAAGCCAAACAAGGTAAAATGACCTATTGAGTAACTAGTTTATAGGAATAGTGGAAAATTTATTACTAGAGCCAATATTTTTCGTGTTGATCCATCACTATCTAATGTTATATAACCACAATGGATAGGATATGGTGTGTTCTGGGTGATTTGAAATAGCATGGATATTCCTATGAGTCTAGTGAGTAGGCTGGTGGTTCGGGTTTAAATGTCAAGTAATGTTCTTTCTAGAGTGGGCATCACACTGTTGAGGCCGAATAGTCTACAAATGAGGTTGTTTTCAAAAGTTTTGTGTTGATGTTAACTCCTTCACAACCTATTGAGAAAGATTTTATTGTGTCACCACTATTCGTAAACATCTCAGGACATGTTCACATAGGAAGATAGGTTCATACAATCTGTTGTTCAACTGATCATGGATTATTATCAAGTGATTCAAAATATATTCATTTTTCAAAACTATTTGGTAAATGGGGTAAGGTCTCAGATAATGGAACTGAAAAAGAGTAGCTCATGGTTTTATTGGACACCAATCATATGAAATCAATGGATAGTGGTGACCCCATTTCATTTAAGGAATTTGTTCTAAATAGAAAGGGAAATATTTTAAGCAATGAAGGGTTTAATCCATCTTCTATAAAATTAAGCTCGTGGAAGGATTATTCCAATTTTCCATGAAATTTGTCTACTAGGTCATCATCCATGGCATCAAAGGTCAATCCCACTTCAGAGTAGGAAAGGTCTAAGGCAACAATATTTGGTATCCTGAATCAAATAAATTAAAAGTAGGAGTGGGAAACTATTGATGTTTCAGATGAATTTTACCTGGATTATTGAAACAATCCTCCTTTTTTATTAGTAATTTTCTTTTATGGATGAGGTCATGTTTCTTTATGATACATTGTCATCTTTCTTGCAAGCATGTTTTCTTTTTTTTCATTTACCTTTATCAAAAGTTATGAAGCTTTGGCTTCTAACTAGAAATTTTTCAAATATTTATTAATTTTTTATTTTTTCAATAATCTATATAATTAATAATAATTATTCATTTTTGTAATATTTTTTCAATATACTATGTTTTTAATTATGATATTTTACACTTTTCTAACATTAATTCATATAATATTATTTATAATTATTTATAATAAAGTCACTTATTATTTACACTTCCATAAAATTTAATCATTTTTTATATTTATTATTTTAATTTTTTTTTCATTTCTTCATTTTTATGTTTATTAATTCATTAAAATTTTTGGTTTTTAATTTATTTGTGATATAAAAATGTAATATGTACTCATTTCATTTTATTATATATATTCATTTTTATTTTTTTAATAATTTTTATAAATAATTAAACTCTTTAATTTTTGTAATTTTTTGGAAGCCTTTTAATTTTTAGTTTATAAATTTCAATCATCTATAACATTCATGAATTTAGGATTCTCTATTCATTAATAATGTTAATTAGTTTTTACCTTTTTATTATTTATTCATTTTTAGTATATATTGATTTTATATTTTATTAATTTATTATATATAATTTGTCTCAATGATTTACAAAGAGCACTAAAAAATATATGTTTTGTTAGAAAATAAAATTTATGGGTTTATAAATACAAAACATTATCATTTATAAGGGTCCTCTATGATAATTACCAATATTTATTATAACTAAAAGGTAACACTAATAAAGAGTGTCCTTTACAAGGGATTTTTATTTTATCACTAACAAATATGGGTCGTTATAAACGTTTTATATTTCATAGTTGGATCTGCCACTATAAGGCAGTGTTGGCATACACACTTGAAGGAAGTGTAGAACCATTACACAAATATTATGGTTGAGTACAATGAGTAAAATCAAATGATTTCTGAAATTGGGAGAAAATGTGGGGGTTTTCTGGCGATGCTTTCCAAATATTCTAACATTGTTCCCATCAAGACACTCTCCAAGAGACACCTAGAAAATAATATAAAGGATGATGCTTGGGATGAAATATGTGTAAGAAAATTCATTATAATTAATGTTATATTATTATTCTATTTATATGAATAATTTTTTTTTATAGAAGCTTCGTTATAAATTTCACGATGGTGAGGCTATGATGACTGCATGAATAATGGAATTAAGTGAGTTATATTGGGAATATTGGAATGTGTTGTGTAATGGTTGGGTTTCTAGAGTTGGAATGGATTTTTAGACCATACCAACCAGTAATGAGTGTCCAAAAACACATTTTCAAGAAATTATTTCTCATTTTAAGTGTACTGAGTGTAATGTATTAATAATATTTGAGGTTTTTTATTGTAAATTTTAATGATTTTATGTAGCAATGTATTTTTTATTATTAAAATAAAGAAAAAAAAGATACTACAATATTACTCTACACTTTGGGGTGGATTAAAAAGCCGAAACATGAGAGGAAGTACGTATTTTTATTCGAAACATGCTTTTAATGAGGTATAATTTCAGAAAATATATACTACCTATGATCTTATGCATTGGTGAATTAGTTAGGGTGTAATAATTATACATATATTCCACATTTAGTGTTTTTAGTAATTTTAATTCAGTTAACTAGCCAAAATATTCACTTTATAATATCCCAAATATAATACTTCTCTATTAGATGATTACTTATTTAACGTCTTATCCCATTTTTTCTCTATGATTATCATTGTCATGATGGACATGGACTCTAAATTTCTGTTAAAATAATTTCAACCTTGATTGTTGAGAGATCATAAAATTTTCTCTCTATTTTTTAATAGAAGAATCTTTAATATCAAAATAGTAGTATATGTAATTATTATACAAGATAAATATATATATTTTTTATATAATCAATAACTTTTAATTAAAATTTAAACCAATTTTGACTCTATATAATGTATTTGGATCATCCTAAAGTAGAATTTGTCAGAAAATATAATAGAATAATTCATGACCAAAACATATAAATTTATGAAATCATCAATCTATAAAGATAAATAATTGAAGATAAGATGGATCTGAAACCAAGAGATGTTGTCTCTAATTTAATTTAAGAATGAATGAAATTAAAAATCAATGATATTTTTATGAGAGTAAACTAGAATTTTATACTAATTCTAAGGCCCTATTAATGATATTTCAACCATTTATAGGGGATTCATCAAAGGTTTAATTCTAATTTAAAACATCCTACAACTATTAAATAAGACTCTCTTATCATTGATTATTTCTTTGAATACAACTCCACAAATTGTGATCATAATGTTTCAAAATAGAAAATAACACAAACATTAATTTTTAATAATGATAAAATTATTTAATAGATATATTTTCTTCCTCTATGTATATTTATCTCCCTTAGATCCTTATCACTACCTTTTTTATATTTTTTATACTATCTTAGTAATTTATATCAAAATAATCATTTTTATAGAAATTGGAATAACTTGACATGTAAAATCTAGATATTTATTATTTATTCTTATAATACTTAATATAAAAAAATCAATAATATTTACATGACTATATCATAAAAATAAAAACTATTTATATATATTTATGAAGTAATTACTTCATGAAATCATAAATACTATTGTCCAGAGGCCTTTTTTAAACCATAAATAGACCTTTTGAGCTTGCATGCTAAATGATCATTATTACCATAGATGAATCCTTTAGGTTGTTCCATGTAATCCTCATCATCTATATTACCATTCAACAATATAGTTTTCACATCCATTTTTTGTAATTAAGAGTTTAAATGATCTAAAAATGAAAATATAATGTATACGAAATCCTTTTTGGATACTAGTTAAAATGTATCAGTATAATCATTCACTTCCTCTAGGGTGAACCCATTAGAATATAGTTAAACCATGTATTTATTAATGTTTACCAATAATTATAAAAAGGTTTTAAACCCCAATTTACATCCAATAGGTTTGGCACTAAGTTTAACATCAACAAAACACCAAACATCATTAGTCTCCATGGAATTCAACTCCACTATCATGGAATCGTACCACATATTAAACTTTTTGGAACTCATGACTGTGAAAATAAATTAAGAATAATTTTACTCCCATTCTGTAGACAAAATACTATAAATACACTATATAATCACTAAAAATTTATGGATTTCTTATCATTGTATATCTTTTCAATGTTTCAACATTATTTTTATTAGAATTGTTTTTTCAACTGGTTGTTCAAGAGATTCAAATTCTAGAACTATTTGATCCGAAGGATGATTATCAATCATTTACGGAACAATATTTGTTAGGAAATGAGGTTTGTTATTAAAAAATATCAATTTACCATCTATGATATTGGATTGAGCTTCTGAATTCTATTTTTATAATTTTTTGACGACATCACTCCCACTAACCACGTTTTTTTCAAAAAAGATTTTTTTTCATTGACTCTAAAATTCTAGTGTTCAATTTTGGAAATTAAAAATGGTACCCTTTAGACCTATTTTCATATCCAATTATGTATCCAAAAATCGTCTTAGGATCTAAAATAATATCCTATGGATTATAAAAAAGCACTTCTGAAGGACATCCCAAAATGTGCACATGTCACAAACTTAGTTTCCAACCCTAAAACAAAACAACAGGTTTTTTAAAGTACCTTTTTTGGATCCCGATTCAATATGTACGAAGGCTCTGTATGTGCTTCAGTCCACTAGAATTTAGGTAACATAGCATTAATAATAATACTTTATACCATGTCCATTAAAGTATATTTTGTTCTTTTATCTACACCATTTTGCTCTTGTTAAACTGACATATTTTATTGTGAAAATATTCCATTTTCGGGAAGAAACCTTGAAAATGGAACATGTAATTATCCATCCTTTTTGCATCTCTCATAATTTTCTCCACCTATATATATCCTCGCAATCTTAAATTGTTTACAACATTGTTTCCCTAGTACAACCTTAAAATCCTTAAATGTTCCAAGTGCTTCATTTTTATGATGAAGAAAATATAGATACATATATGATGAACCATCTTAAATAAATGAAATTAAGAATTTATGGTTATGTAAATCTATGTATGAGATATATATAAATATACAAGCATGTATGATTTCTAATATGTATGAACATTAATTATCACCATTTATTGATTTATGGGTTTTAATCCTTTAATGAAATATACATGGGTTTCAAAATCAGTTAAATCCATATTATTAAACACATAATCCTGAACAAATATTTGAATCCTTTCATTTGAGATATGACCTAATCTATGGTTCCATAACATAGATGATTTTATATTTACAACACTAGTTTTAATAATTTTATGAACATACATGTTATCATTATAAATTTTATTTTAAAATTAAGAGAGAGAAGACCATCATTTAATATACCACACCCAACGATTTCATTTCCATATATCAAGGGAAAATTAGTTTTACAAAAACTAAATTTAAAACCTAATGGTACGTGTTTGGAAGACGAACTAATTATTAAAAAGAAACTCATAATATAATATTTATTTTATATAAACAATGTAAAATCAATGCTTAATAGTAGAACACATGTCACCACGACATCCACATGTGAGCACAACTTGTTTCATGAATAGATGCCAAGTTCACATTCCATAATTTTCATTAGGATTTTCATACCATACAAGGTATTCACAATATGGATTATTGAACTAGAATCAATCCACCATGATTTATAAGTTATACTAATGATATTTGGTTCATAAAAAACCAATGATATTGAAATACAGTTTTCTCAAAAAAATTATGATATTTAGGAAAAATTATTTGTATATTTCTTTTTCCCTTGCAGAAGAAACAAATTATTTCCTTATTAATATTTGTTTGATGTAGAAATTTCTATTTTTAATTCCTATTGGATTGAAATTTTCTATCCTTTTGTTTCAGGTGTATTTTAAGAATATTGGTTTCTTTGATTTTTACCATAAGTCTTTACTCCCCTTGAACACACATAGTTATTAATTAATCAATAGACTATTTACCTTTATGTATGTTATAAGTGATTATAAATGGTCCATATTGAGGAAATAGAGTGTTGAGAAAATAATTCACTAGAAATGGCTCAAATATATCAACATTAGGATTATTAAGTTGAGCCTCAATATCCCTCACTTGCATTATGTGGTGGCACACACCTTATATGGTGGTAATTCTCTTAGACAATAGCTTCATGATTAAGGTTCTTGATAATTATTTATCTGAAGAGATGAAATAATCATCTATAACTAATAATCTAATGTACCATAATATTTTTATCTTCTATAATTTATTGAACTATAATTTATTACATACTTAATAAACTATAAGATCATTTATTATATCACTCCTTTTTTGGTGGTCATATGGTCGAGTGTCATCATAATGGGAGTTGGTGACTAAGGTTGAGTTTAAATCCTCTTATCAATGCTTTTAGCTAACTCTGATAAAAATGTATTTTTTAACATTATTTTATAAAATATGGTGAAAAATAAATTGTGGAATCTAGTTTTCACTCTTATCTTTATATGAAAAAATAATCCCCCATGGTTGTAAAAAACATAATTATTCCCTTAATGTAATCTCAGATTGGGGAAAAGGGAAATGTTAAGGTAGGGTTTTTTTATGTATTTTTTAATTTTTTAAAAAATTTTCTATGTTAAATTGTTTTTAAATATTCTTGAAAGGTGGAATCCCTACTACCTCCTTTTATCCAAAATCTAATTTTTTTATAGTTTTTGTATATTTAAAATTTTTACTTTTATTTTTTTTATTTCTTATATATATATATATATAAATAGAACAAAAAAATTAGCATAATTTATCTGAAATTTAATAACTAGAAGTAATTCCATTATAGTAGTCTAGATTATGATAGAAAATCTCACTTAGGGATCCCTTTTATAAGAGGTCTTTCCCTGAAAATCATTCTACATTTCCGATGTGGGGTTTAGGTTCTCACATTCCTCTGCAGAACATTCTGCATTTCCAATGTGGGATTTAGAAATTTTTTATAACGACCCATACTTTACATACATTGTTAATACTTCAAAATTGAAGCACACTTATTACAACATACGACAAAACCACAAAGGACCGTATAGGTATAGTGTCTTTAGAAACTGGGAAACATAAACAACTGGTTCATAAATCTTCTACAATGTCTCCCATTTATTTCATCATATCTAGGGTCCCTTTTAGAATATTCTACTTAATATCCATCTTCCTGACCTGGGGAAAAGAAAACATAAAAGGGTGAGCTCAAATGCTCAGCAAGGGAAAATAAAGGAAATAAAAATCATATCATATCTTTTTGAAAATCATAACCTGCAAAAGAGATCATAATATCTTAACATGGAACAAATCATAGAAGTGAAAATGAGATCCCCATAATCATAACATGAAACTTGAAACTTTGTGGCATGAACACATAATCATGGAAAATCATTTCTTGTTAGTCATGACTCATTGCCAAGACTATCTTAGTAGACAAAGTCCCTTTCTGAACCGAGTCACCCTCGTTCCAGTCCTGTTTCACTGAACCGGTATAACCTACCGTTCCAGCCATGTCTATCTCATGAGATATAAAATCATTACCCAATGCATTGGAGGGAGATATAGGTCCCACCCATCTTATAATGAATCCTTTCTTATGTGTGCCACATAATCATAAACCATACATCATAGCGTAACCCATGTAATAAAAATGGGATTCTTAAACAACATTACATCATAAAACAATTCATATAAGATAAAGGAATTCATAAAAATATTTCCATCACAACATAATCAAATCCATGTAATAATAGGGATAAAAACAGAACCCTTTTATTATCTTAGATGGAAAATAATTTTGATAAAATACTTGAACTTCATTCTTGAGGAAAATATCCTTTCTACTTCAAAAACACTTTTCCTTTATTAACATGTCATACAATTGTAAACTAAAAGAAGTTGATTAAAAATAAACTTGAATACTTGTAAAGGAAGCTTTTTGGAAATAATGTTTTAGAAATCCATTCTTTTCGTATAAGTTAAAAAAACATTCTTCGTACTTTTATCGGAAAAGTCAAAAAGTACCTCGTACGAAAAAACGACAAAAGATTCCTTTCATATTCTTTACTAAAAATTCACCGAAGGGTAAAATTGGATTTAAAATATTGTAAGTGGATGGAAACAATATTACATATTTATGGAACATGGATGTGGATGATAAAATACACCCCAGTAAATGCCAAAGTAAAAACAATCTCGGATAAAAATGAGATTGTGATATTTTCCCTTACCTTAGGTCCGATTTTCTTTGTACGTGTCCGAAGCTCCTGTAAAATGGTTTAAATAATTTTATTGACTTATTCCAGAATCATACATATTGATATATTATCATATATGGTCATATTCTTAGCTTCTTGATAGTAATATTTCATTGATACTTGTTACTCGGGTCTTTATTGCCTTTTGTTCTTATGCGTGTTTTGCCGAATAAATTCTTATTCTTCTTTTAAGGTTATAGATACCTTATATCCATAATGGTATTAGTGTAACATATATCATATTTATTCATTCAATTCATTTATATAATTACTATGTAATGATGATCATGTAGAACGAGTCGCATCACATCGTGGAGACGGTATTCCGTACGTACGCACGAGTGATGATATCGTTCCTATGATCGTGGAATTGTATTGGAGTATATATATATTATTTCAGTATCAATATTAATTTATAATAATCATAAATAGTTACTCATAACACCATTATACCCATCCTTGTAAGGTGGTGGTGGAAAATAGATTACACCACGGCGTGGAGACGGTATTCCGTACGTACGCACGCGCGGTGATTTCATTTTTCCGTAGGATGGATAGAAGGTGAATTAGGGTTGTTTCATATTTATAATAACATATCAGTATGTAAGTAATACTTATGTTATTAATTTATCATGAAACAACTAAAGAAGAAGAAGTTGAAGAAGAACGAAATTGAAAAGATCGGTAACGGATATTACCTCTTCTTTGGAACGCCTCTTTGAATCCTCCACTTAGGGAAGTAAGATTGGTCTTTGAAGAAGACCAGGACCTCTAGGATTATTCTATGGAAGTGGAGAGGAGAAAATTGCAGGGGTTGGCCGAGCATGAGTGCTCAAATTGGTGTGAGGAGGAGGGGGAGGAGGTGCCCTTTTATAAGGGAGGAGAGGGGCACCTTAGGAATACCTCAAAATATTATTTTATATTAAAGTCAAAATCGGTTTATAATGGTTCCAAAGGGTCTTATTTCGAAGGTAAAGTGGGTATGGGTCGAAATCCTATCAACCAATAGGATTTAGACAAGTTTAGTGTACTATTTTAACCTTATCATTAGATTTAACTCTAAGTTAAATAATTTAACTTTTACCATGTCTTTTTGTTTTCTTTCACTATATGGTTAATACACTTACTATAACATGTCAAACGAACCCCAAATTGTTTATTATTAATATATATATCCTTATCTAAGTCATTTGGCCGAACCTTATATTTTTAGGAATAAAATAACAATTAGTAATATAATATTTGATTTTAAAAACTATTTTGTGTCAATTTTGACACTATTTGATATATGATTTTTGTGAAAGTCATAAAAGAATTATATGTTCAAACCAAGTTGATTAAATCAACACTAATATATCATAGTAACCTATAAAAATAGTTTAATTCATAAAAAGTCTCAAATTACAATTAGTTTGGTGTTTATAACATCAATTATGTCAATATTTCATAAATAAGATAATTACTGCATCATAATTGTGTCATAAATAAATTAAGTTATTTAATGTCTAAAAATTATAAATAAAATACCATTATGTAGGAAATCTTTTTATCTTTCTAATTAATATTTATAGTCGAATATATCTTATGTATAACCCCATATTAAAAATGTTTTACTTATTAAACTTTGATTTTAACTATTTTAACTATTCATTAAATAAAATAATATTAAATGTCATAATGTAATCCAAGTGGACCTAAATGGTCATATTATATTCAGAAGGTTGTTTTTGGTCGAATTACACTTATCCAATAGAATTAGGACATGTGTTAGGGTAATAGTAATATCATATTTACCCTTAGTTACCCTATTTACTATTAACCGTGGTAAAAAAAGTAAAAAGTTACTATTCACCAAAAATTATTTTCATCTCATTGAACCACATTTCAGTCCTTGATATTAACCGTGTCTGTCGGATTTTCGAAATTCCATTCACAGAAGCGGTAAAATTAAGTTTTATGCAAAATTCAGTTTTTAACCTACCACTTAGTGGTTTCACTATTCATCAAAAATTGAAAGTTTTCAGAAAAATACCAAAATTTCACCCTAGGTTAATTTCGGTATTCCGAATCCAAAAATGAAGTCCATATTGAAAAATAAAATTTATAAAATTTCAAAAAGTGGTTATTACTATTCATAACGGCTAGTTTTAATAATATTTTAATAGCATATCGTTGTTTAGTGAAACTCAGTATTGCGTACGACGCAAGCTATCGAGGAAGGTCGTGATTGCGTGTAAAGTAAGCCAAGAAAGTGTTGTGTAGAAAAAGATTCCTTTGATGATTTATATAACATAAAAGTCTCGGGTGTTACATTCTACCCCCCTTAAAAAGAATTTCTCCCTCGAAATTCGTCACTTTGTAACAAACAGATGAGGATACTTCTCCCTCATCATATCCTCAAGCTCCCATGTAGCTTCTTCAAGATGGTGGTTCCTCCATAAAACTTTCACCAATCGAGTGGTCTTGTTTCGTAGGACTTTTTCGCTATGATCCAGAATCTCTATCGGTTGTTCTTTATAAGAAAGATCTTGCTCCAGCGGTAGAACTTCTGAGCTGAGTACATGTGAAGGATCAGGTATGTACTTTCTCAGGAGAGATACATGGAACACATCGTGAACTTGAGAGAGATTCGATGGAAGCGCCAATCGGTAAGCTACCTTTCCAACACGATCCAGTATTTTGAAAGGACCGATATATCTATCTCTCAACTTCCCCTTCTTTCCAAATCTCATAACCCTCTTCCAGGGAGATATTCGTAAGAACACTTTATCGCCCACTTCAAACTCTAGGTCTTTTCTTCGGTTGTCGGTATATCTTTTATGTCGACTCTGAGCTGCTCTTATGTGTTGTTGAATAGATCTGACCTTTTCTGCCATTTCATCAACGAGATCAGGTCCTAATAGCTTTCTTTCCCCAACATCATCCCAGCAAGTTGGAGTCCGACATTTCTTTCCATAGAGAGCTTCATAAGGAGCCATCTGAATACTGGAGTGAAAGCTATTATTATAAGAAAATTCCACCAAAGGTAGGTGTTGATCCCAACCTCCTTTGAAATCCATAGAGCAAGCTCTCAACATATCTTCTAAGGTTTGAATTGTTCTCTCAGACTGACCGTCTGTCTGAGGATGATAAGCAGTGCTGAAACTCAACTCTGTATCCAGAGTATGCTGAAGACTTCTCCAGAACTTCGAGGTAAATCTCGGATCCCGATCGGATATAATAGAAAGTGGTACTCCATGCAATCTTACCACTTCCTTTACATATATCCTGGCAAGCTGATCTTGAGAGAAATACTCTCTAATAGCAATGAAGTGTGCAGACTTTGTAAGACGATCAACTATGACCCAAATAGCATTATTGCCTTTGGATGTTTTAGAAAGTCATGTGACAAAGTCCATAGTGATGTTTTCCCATTTCTATTCGGGTATGGGTAATGGTCGTAACATCCCCTTATACATTTTTCTCTCAGCTTTAACTTGTTGACAAACCAAGCATCGAGAGACATATTCAGCAACATCTCTTTTCATGCCATCCCACCAGAAGTACTCTTTCAGGTCCCTATACATCTTTGTGCTTCCAGGATGAATATAGAATGATGAACTATGAGCCTCATCCAGCAACTCCTTCTTTAATTCGGGGATGGGAGGAACACAAACCCGATTCCTGAACTTTATTATCCCATCACAATCAAGGTTGAACTCAGGAACATTTCTCACCTTCTTTTGTAACTCGACATCTTCTTTCTGTGCCTCTTTAATCTTCACATGTATAGATGGTTGAACATTCATTTGAGAAAGATAAGATTTTTCCCCTTCCATTATAATTACAAGATCCATCCTTTGTAAATCCATAAATATTGGATCTTTTGTGATCCTCATCATGGATAAACTAGCATGGTCTTGTCAACTTAATGCATCTGCCACCTTGTTTGCTTTCCCAGGGTGGTAATGGATTGAGCAGTCATAATCCTTAATCAGCTCCAACCATCTTCTTTGACGCATATTCAGCTCCTTTTGTGTGAAAATATACTTTAAACTTTTATGATCAGTATAAATATCACACCTTTCACCATAAAGGTAATGCCTCCAAATCTTTAATGCAAAGATTACCGCAGCTAACTCCAAATCATGTGTGGGGTAATTTTTCTCATGGATTTTCAACTGTCATGAGGCATAAGCTATCATCATATCATTTTGCATAAGAACACACCCCAATCCCTTCTTGGATGCATCACTGTATATCACAAACCTTTCTCCACTACAAGGTAGTGTGAGCATAGGTGCACTGGATAACCTTCTTTTCAACTCCTTGAAATTCTCTTCACATTCTTCTGTCCAGACAAACATAACTCCTTTCCGAGTCAACTTGGTGAGTGGATTAGATAATCGTGAAAAATCCTTTACAAAACGTCGATAATATCCATCCAAACCAAGAAAACTTCGAATCTCAGTTACTGTTGTTGGTCTTGACCATCTTTCGATAACCTCTGTTTTTGCTGGATCCACAGATATCCCCTCTTTTGAGATTATGTGACCCAAAAATGCAACTTTTTGAAGCCAAAATTCACACTTGGTAAATTTGGCATAAAGCTTCTCCTTTCTCAGGGTCTTCAATATAATTCTCAAGTGATCTTCATTCTCTTCCTTGCTCTTTGAATAGACAAGAATATCGTCTATAAAGACTACCACAAATTGATCAAGATAGTCTCTAAAGACTCTATTCATTAGATCCATGAAGATAGCAGGGGCATTAGTAAGACCAAATGGCATCATTATAAATTCATAGTGTCCATACCTTGTGCGGAAAGCCGTCTTTGGTATATCCTCCCTTTTGACCCTTAATTGATGATACCCTGAACGAAGATCAATCTTGGAAAAGTATTGAGCTCTGCGTAGTTGGTCAAATAAGTCATCAATGTGTGGGAGAGGATATTTGTTCTTGATAGTGATCTTGTTAAGTTCTCAATAATCAATGCAGAGTCTCATTGATCCATCTTTCTTCTTAACAAATAGAACAGGTGCTCCCCAAGGTGACACACTAGGGCGTATGAATCCCTTATCAAGATTCTCTTGGAGTTGCTTCTTCAATTCCTGTAACTCAATTGGGGCCATTCTATAAGGTGTATTTGAAATTGGAAAAGCGCCCGGTACGAGTTCTATTGAAAACTCAACTTCACGATTTGGTGGAAGACCCGGTAATTCCTCCAGAAATACATCATCAAACTCCCGTACAATGGGAATATTCTTAATCGTGAGTTTCTCACCAACCATTTGAGATAAATAACCTTCATTTAGTGGAATCAATACCCATAAGATGGAAGGAATTTCCACTGGAAGGTTATGTTCATCCTTGCATCGATAGACGATCGTAGATTGATCTGGAATATGAAATGTGACTTCCCTTCTTTGGAAATTGATATGAGCTCCATGTAGAGAAAGCCAATCCATGCCAAGAATCACATCAAATTCCACTAAAGGAAGGATCACAAGATTTGCAGGAAGCACTTTCCCACAAACTTCAATTGGAGAAGAATTATAAACTTTTGATGCGACTGTTGTGCCACTAGGTGTTGTCACAGCTAACTCAACATCTAATTGTTGAGGTAATACGGTGATACCCTTAGAAAATTTTTCAGAAATAAAAGAGTGGGTGGATCCAGAATCAAATAAAACATTTTCTACTTTAGAGTGGATGGTAAGTGTACCTTTCACCACTTCGTAATCATACTCCACATCGCTGTTAGAAATTGCATGTGACTTTCCTTTGTCTTTAGCCTTAAGATTTTGTTGACGTCAACCATCATCATCAACCCTTGGATTTGGGCATTGATTGGAATAATGCCCCATCTCCTTGCACTTGAAACATTGAAGTGTAGTAGGTTCATTCTGTGTATCCATTCCTTTGTTTGCATCATTAGACATCTTCTTCCCATTATCGCGACATTCAAATGCCCGATGACCTTCCTTTCCACATTTAAAACATTTACTTGTCCCTTTAAGACAACTCCCTCCATGTTTCTTTCCACACTTTGAGCATAAGGGAAAGTTCATCTTCTTTTCAGTGTGCTCTTTAGATTTTCCTTTGAATTCCATCTTCCTCTTCTTAACAAACCCATGTGACTGATGGGTTACTCCAATCTCCATCTCGACTTTGAGAGCACATCGAACGATTTCCTTGTAGCTATTGAAGTCCCTTATGGCTAACGCCCTTCGAAGACTTGGTTTTAAGCCACTAAAGAATCGATCGATCTTACTCTCAGGTTGGATAATAATACCAGAAGCGTACCTTGCAAGTCTTGTAAAATTTTCTTCATAGGTACCAACAGATTCATCATCCCTTTGCTTCAGTTGAAGAAACTATTTCTCCATCTTTGTTCGGAGAATACGAGGGAAGTACTTATTAAAAAATAAGTTCTTGAACTCGTCCCATTCCATAGACACAATTTCATCCCTTTGCCTTGTATTCTTAATAAGATTCCACCATTGATCAGCATCTCCTTCCAAACGATACACTACTAGGATGACTTTATCATGTTTAGAACATTGAAGAACTGAAAATATCTTTTCAGTAGTACTAATCCATTGTTCAGCAACTAATGGATCAGTAGACCCACTGAAAGAAGGCGGATGCTTCCTCATGAAGGATTCAACAGAATGTTGCTCCTTCCATTGCTCGTTTGGAAGTCCTGCATGATTCATAGCTTGAGAATGTTGTGTGAGCATGGCTACAAGATTTTTCATTCCAGCTCCCATATCGTTTGGTTGCTCAGGGGGACAATCATTGGATTTCCCATCGCATTCCGCATTAACACGGTTCCTTCGGGTTCCAGCCATTGAATAAAACCAAGAAGAATAGTGTGAGCAACACTAATTATAATAGGAAAATCACATAATCAAGGATAAAATTTCACACTTAAGGTATTATCCTAGGGTATTCATGGCCATTTCTAAAACACTAAGATTGTGTTCTATGCTTAGACTTATCCTTAGGGTTCTTACTAAGACTTTCACATCCTAGTTTCCAAAGGTTGACTATACCTTTCCTCTGATACCAACTATAACGACCCATAATTTACATACATTGTTAATACTTCAAAATTGAAGCACACTTATTACAACATACGACAAAACCACAAAGGACCGTATAGGTATAGTGTCTTTAGAAACTCGGAAACATAAACAACTGGTTCATAAATCTTCTACAGTGTCTCCCATTTATTTCATTATATCTAGGGTCCCTTTTAGCATATTCTACTTAATATCCATCTTCCTGACCTGGGGAAAAGAAAACATAAAAGGGTGAGCTCAAATGCTCAGCAAGGGAAAATAAAGGAAATAAAAATCATATCATATCTTTTTGAAAATCATAACCTGCAAAAGAGATCATAATATCTTAACATGGAACAAATCCTAGAAGTGAAAATGAGATCCCCATAATCATAAAATGAAACTTTAAACTTTGTGTCATGCACACATAATCATGGAAAATCATTTCTTGTTAGTCATGACTCATTGCCAAGACTATCTTAGTAGACAAAGTCCCTTTCTGAACCGAGTCACCCCCGTTCCAGTCCTGTTTCACTGAACCGGTATAACCTACCGTTCCAACCATGTCTATCTCATGAGATATAAAATCTTTACCCAATGCATTGGAGGGAGATATAGGTCCCACCCATCTTATAATGAATCCTTTCTTATGTGTGCCACATAATCAAAAACCATACATCATAGCGTAACCCATGTAATAAAAATGGGATTCTTAAACAACATGACATCATAAAACAATTCATATAAGATAAAGGAATTCATAAAAATATTTCCATCACAACATAATCAAATCCATGTAATAATAGGGATAAAAACATAACCCTTTTATTATCTTAGATGGAAAATAATTTTGATAAAATACTTGAACTTCATTCTTGAGGAAAATATCCTTTCTACATCAAAAACACTTTTCCTTTCTTAACATGTCATACAATTGTAAAATAAAAGAAGTTTATTAAAAATAAACTTGAATACTTGTAAAGGAAGCTTCTTGGAAATAATGTTTTAGAAATCCATTCATGTCGTATAAGTTAAAAAAAACATTCTTCGTACTTTTATCGGAAAAGTCAAAAAGTACCTCGTACGAAAAAACGACAAAAGATTCCTTTCATATTCTTTACTAAAAATTCACCGAAGGGTAATATTGGATTTAAACTATTGTAAGTGGATGGATACAATATTACATATTTATGGAACATGGATGTGGATGATAAAATACACCCCAGTAAATGCCAAAGTAAAAACAATCTCGGATAAAAATGAGATTGTGATATTTTCCCTTACCTTAGGTCCGATTTGCTTTGTACGTGTCTGAAGCTCCTTTATAATGGTTTAAATAATGTTATTGACTTATTCCATAATCATACATATTGATATGATATCATATATGGTCATATTCTTAGCTTCTTGTTAGTAATATTTCATTGTTACTTGTTACTCGTGTCTTTATTGCCTTTTGTTCTTATGCGTGTTTTGCCGAATAAATTCTTATTCTTCTTTTAAGGTTATAGATACCTTATATACAGAATGGTATTAGTGTAACATATATCATATTTATTCATTCAATTCATTTATATAATTACTATGTAATGATGATCATGTAGAACGAGTCACATCACATCGTGGAGACGGTATTCCGTACGTACGCACGAGTGATGATATCGTTCCTATGATCGTGGAATTGTATTAGAGTATATATATATTATTTCAGTATCAATATTAATTTATAATAATCATAAATAGTTACTCATTACACCATTATACCCATCCTTGTAAGGTGGTGGTGGAAAATAGATTACACCACGGCGTGGAGACGGTATTCCGTACGTACGCACGCGCGGTGATTTCATTTTTCCGTAGGATATATAGAAGGTGAATTAGGATTGTTTAATATTTATAATAACATATCAGTATGTAATTAATACTGATGTTATTACTTTATCATGAAACAACTAAATAAGAAGAAGTTGAAGAAGAAAGAAATTGAAAAGATCGGTAACAGATATTACCTCTTCTTTGGAACGCCTCTTTGAATCCTCCACTTAGGGAACTAAGATTGGTCTTTGAAGAAGACCAGGACCTCTAGGATTATTCTAGGGAAGTGGAGAGGAGAAACTGGTAGGGGTTGGCCGAGCTTGAGTGCTCAAATTGGTGTGAGGAGGAGGGGGAGGATGTGCCCTTTTATAAGGGAGGAAAGGGGCACCTTAGGAATACCTCAAAATATTATTTTATATTAAAGTCAAAATCGGTTTATAATGGTTCCAAAGGGTCTTATTTCAAAGGTAAAGTGGGGATGGGTCGAAATACTATCAACCAATAGGATTTAGACAAGTTTAGGGTATTATTTTAACCTTATCAATTAGATTTAACTCTAAGTTAAATAATTTAACTTTTACCATGTCTTTTTGTTTTCTTTCACTATATGGTTAATACACTTACTATAACATGCCAAACGAACCCCAAATTGTTTATTATTAATATATATATCCTTATCTAAGTCATTTGTCTGAACCGTAGATTTTTAGGAATAAAATAACAATTAGTAATATAATATTTGATATAAAAACTATATTGTGTCAATTTTGACACTATTTGATATATGATTTTTGTGAAAGTCATAACAGAATTATATGTTCGAACCAAGTTGATTAAATCAACACTAATATATCATAGTAACCTAGAAAATTAGTTTAATTCATAAAAAGTCTCAAATTACATTTATTTTTGTGTTTATAACATCAATTATGTCAATATTTCATAAATAAGATAATTACTACATCATAATTGTGTCATAAATAAATTAAATTATTTAATGTCTAAAAATTATAAATAAAATACCATTATGTAGGAAATCTTTTTAGCTTTCTAATGAATATTTATAGTCGAATTTATCTTATGTATAACCCCATATTAAAAATGTTTTAGTTATTAAACATTGATTTTAACTATTTTAACTATTCATTAATTAAAATAATATTAAATGTCATAATCTAATCCAAGTGGACCTAAATGGTCATATTATATTCATAAGGTTGTTTTTGGTCGAATTACACTTATCCAATAGAATTAGGACATGTGTTAGGGTAATAGTAATATAATATTTACCCTTAGTTACCCTATTTACTATTAACCGTGGTAAAAAAAAGTAAAAAGTTACTATTCACCAAAAATTATTTTCATCTCATTGAACCACATTTTAGTCCTTGATATTAACCGGGTCTGTCGAATTTTCGAAATTCCATTCACAGAAGCGGTAGAATTAATTTTTATGCAAAATTCAGTTTTTAACCTACCACTTAGTGGTTTCACTATTCATCCAAAATTGAAAGTTTTAAGAAAAATACCAAAATTTCACCCTAGGCTAATTTCGGTATTCCGAATCCAAAAATGAAGTCAATTTTGAAAAATAAAATTTATAAAATTTCAAAAAGTGGTTATTACTATTCATAACGGCTAGTTTTAATAATATTTTAATAGCATATCGTTGTTTAGTGAAACTCAGTATTGCGTACGACGCAAGCTATCGAGGAAGATCGTGATTGTGTGTAAAGTAAGCCAAGAAAGTGTTGTGTAGAAAAAGATTTCTTTGATGATTTATATAACATAAAAGTCTCGGGTGTTACATTTTTCATGTACGTTTCATTCAAGGACTATATAATATAATCTATAATACCAAAATAAATGAAACATAAAACATGGATTAAACATAAAATAAATAGTTGAAAATAAAAATAAATTCGTAACAAATGTTGATGAAAAATAATTTGTATGATTTAAAGCCACCTACTTGAAACTTAAAATTATTTCAATTATGTGACTTTGAGATTCTATAAAATATAAAGTATAAGACCAATATAAATTAAAATTAAGACACATATTTAACATATAATAAATAGTTGATAATAAAAATAATTTTGTCAAAAAGTCTGATGGAAGATAATTAATATGCTAACAAAACCACCTACTGGAAAAATAAAAATGTTTTATGTATGTGAATTTGAATTCCTATAAAATATAAATTATAATACCAATATATATTAAAATTAAAATATGTATTTAAAATATAATAAATATTTTTAAATTAAAATAATTTAATAAAAATTGTTCCTGAAAATGAATTTATAAGCTTCAAAGCCACCTACTTGAAACTTAAAAAAGGTTTCAAGTAAGTGGCTTTGAATGACTATAAAATATAAATTTTAAGACAAATGTAAATGAAACATAAAAGGGGGATTAAACATATACAAAATAGTCAATCAGCTCAGGAACCACTGGACTATGGATCGAGATGGTCGACTGAGGAACTAGACATAGGATCCTCATCAAAAGCTTAGGGAAGAATGCAAAGGTTGCAGGAGTGGTGAACGTGATTGTAAAGGAACTAACATTCAGTGGGATATAGAATGGGATGATGATCAAATCGTGGGGGCGTCCCAGCATGGAGATTGTGAGGCATGTCCTCCTCTAGTAGGTGAGGACGATGAACATTGAGAAACCCAACATCATCGACCATAGCTACTGCCCTAATGATGAAAACTTCTTGGGACTGGTGTTGGGGGTGGAGATCAGGGATATGATATACGAAGACATATAGGGGAAGATTTTTTTAATCGGTTTCTGAATTTCTTTTAAAGGGTATAGGGTCCCCAAATTTTTTAAAAAGGGTTCCATAGATGCATGAACCCTATTCACACATCTCCAATCCAAGGAAGATGCATGAATGGGGTTGACACATCTTTCACTAGCCAAAGAAGGGTGAACCCTGTTCATGCTTCCTCAGTGCGACTGAGGATGTGTGATCCTCATTCACACATCCTTTGCAAACTGGATGTAGGATGCATGAAATGGTTTCACACGGGTCGCTGGAAAAAATCTATAAAAGCAGTTCCACTAATATCTTTCCTCTCCTATGATTTTTACTGTGAAGTCCTACAAAATTTCTTTGTCAACATATATTTTCTGATTTTAAGAAGTTAAATTTTCAATTTAAAATTTTAATTGTTTAATTGTGTTTATTTTATTTATATAATATGTGATTTGTATAAATTAGTGTTTTTGTGTATGGTTTATTTATTTAATATATATTGATGCATGTATGAATGAATAATTTAGTGACTTGTGTATGATTTAATTTTTTAATGAGTTATTATTTATTGTATGAATTCATATTGAATGTTTAAGAAATTTAAATATGGTGCATCTAAAATGTAATTTATATTTAAGGAAATAAATTTTTTTTTAAAAATGTATATATTTTTAATTTAAATATAGAGTAAAATATATTTATATGTATATAAAATATTTTATTTTTAAAATAATGTTAATTTAAAATATAATATTATATACATTAGGGAAATAGAATTGTTTTTAAAAATGGATATAGTTTTAATTTAATTGTCAAGTTAAATATATTTATATGAATATAAAATATATTATTTTTAATATAATATTAATTTAAATTATAATATTATATACAGTAGATATATAATTTTTTTAAAATATATTAGTTATAATATGTATCATATTTAAATTTATTTAAAAAAAATTAATTTTTTAATGTTATAAAAAAGTTTTCTATAAATAATAATTTTAAATTATATTATGTGTAAATAATTATTATTTGATGTAATAAATTATGAAATATATTTAATTAGATATTGGAAAGTAGAAAAATGTCAAAATATTTGTATATATATAATTTTATTAAATTGAAAATAACATAAGTTTATATTATTTTAATGGTTTTTATGTTTGTGTAAATTATTTTACATTTATTTAATACTAATAATAATTGTAATCAATAAATTTAAATAATGTTAATTATAAATAATTGTTCTTTCAAGTTATAAAGTATAAAATATATTTACTTATATTTTTAGAAGTAGTAGAATGATAAAAATATTATATATATATATATATATGCAATTTTATAAAATTTAAAATGAAATAAGAGTTTAGTATTGTAATAGTTGTTATGTAAGTGTATATTATATTAGATTTAATTAAATTTATTATACGTTATTATTAAATACACACACACCTATATATATATATACTAATAAGGAATTTAAACTTTTGGAAACTTGGTGTAGATATTTAATATATATTTCATCTAGTAATATGTATAGTTATATAATATATAGAATATAATAAGTATATCAAAAAACATGTTAAGAGTATTGTGTGATGACTAATTTTGAGATGACAGACCAATGCATAATTTAAACTACATGTCTATTTTTGTGTATGTGGTCATATAATTTGTACTAATTTCATTTTTGTTTCCACATTTATGACTTTGGAATCATCTCTCACTAAGTATGTAAGGAACTTTGTGTCTTCTTAAAAGAAGTTAGTATTTCATACCCCTAGAACCCAACTCATTCATGTGAGTAAATTCAAAATTAAAAGGAGATCGACAAGAGGCATCCCTAATGAGGCATCCCTAAAGAGGCATCCCTGAAGAGGTGTCCTTTAAGAGGCATTCGAGAAGAGGTTCTCCATAAGTGGCATTCGAGAAGAGGTGTTGCTGTTTAAAAGGAGACTGGAAATTGATGAAATATTTGATAATAAAGTCTCTTGGGGTGCACCAATACATTTTGGTTACTTTATCAGATAATAATAAACTAATCTATAGTAAGTCTCAATATCAAGTCATGATTATTTATTCCTACATAATTTAAATTTAGGAAACATATGATAAGTGGTATAAAAATGTATAATGTTATATTAAATTTTATTTGGTAATAATATCACCATCAATATACCTCACTGGTGATGAACCAATACATCAAAAATTCATCAATATCAAGTCAATTGTTCAATCATAACCATTTTAAATAATTTAAAATTTTATGTAGTATATAATATTTTATTAATTATTTTTTTCTTGGTAATCATCTTTACGCAAATATATTGAAATGGTGAGATAATTTATACTGAGAAATATTTTAGATATATTTTTCCACCTTCAAGAGTGGAAAATCTTCATGCTTTTCTAACACTGGATAGAGATCGCAATAAGATTCATCATTAGTTAATACTGAGGGTTGATCAATCAGTTACTTGAATAACATATTCATATCTTAAATATCTTGAATGTTTATGGAACACTGACTACCCTCTAGATGAAGATGAGTATTGGATGGATGCATCTTTTATATTCAGACAACAATGTACCAATGGTCTAGTGTAATTGTATTTAGTGATTTGTGATATAGATGTGGTTAAAAAATTACTAAAAAACCATGTTTTGTGAGCTCTATAGAATTCAGTCATGATAAACCTTCTTATTCATTTCCTCCTCCTCATATGAGTCCCGCGATAGAACAAAATTATGAAGAGGCTGATCAGAATTTGGAAGGAAATGTAGATAGATTCCCTTTATGTACTAATAATATAGATAATGAAAGTTTATATGAGGAAGAAGAATCTGACGAGCCATCATGAGATGATGTGGGTGAGGGTGATGTGGGGAATGAACCTTTTGGGGTTCCTTTGAGAGACATGCATCCACTATAGTGTTATGTGGGGAATGAACCTTATGAGGTTCCTATGAGAGATAGGCATCGACAACATCCACTAGTTAGTGGTAATCATCCTTCAGTATTTAGTTCTTTAGTTGAAGGAATTTTGTGTGAACAACAGTTTTATTGGTTTTTCATTACATAGACTTCAGAATTCCTTGGCATTAGAGGGAATAGATCTGCATCAAATGATAATTTCCTCTATGTCAGGAATGAGTTTGAAAGTACAATTTCCATGAAAAATGTGATAAAGTAATACAAAATAGAGTGGCATTTCACATTTTTTGTTGATGAGTCAAATAAGACAAAATATCTCATTCAATGTGAAAAATATGGGCCAGAATGTAAATTCATATTAATGGAAAGATATGATAATTTTTTTTCATGTTAGAAGATAACCAAATTAGAAGGCCCACACACTTTTGTGCATCCAAGATTGTCACGCGATCACTCTTCACATGATTTAGTCTTTATATTAACAATTATTGTTGAGATGATACAAACATTTCAAGACATCTCTCTTTCCCTTGTTCAAGAAAAAAATCAATAGTTTTTTAACTATGATATAGCCTACAACAAAGCATGGAATACAAAATTGGAGGAAATTTTAAAATTTTATAGTGATTTTGATTAATCTTATATAATATTTCTAAAAATTATTTAATTGTTATCTCTCAAAAATATGATTGTTTATAATTTTGGAACTTTTGAGTATGTTTACCCTAATCAATGAGTTGATCGATCAAAGGAGAAGTTCAATAGGATTTTTTTTGGGAATTCAGGCCATGAATCGCTGTTATTCTCTATTACAAAAAATTCTTCCAGGTCGATGAAACTTTCTATTATGGAATGTATAAAAGTTTTCTACTCAGTTATTATATAAATTATGGTAATTTTTCTCTTCTACCACTTTTATTCTCTATTGTTGAAAAGAAATTTTTTGAATGTAGGAGTTAGTTTTTGGCATGTGTAGTCATTCATGACACACAATACTAGGTTGTGTGTTTGATATCTGATCACTATCGAGTGATTATAGAGGTTGTAAATAGTGAAGTGGTTTCATATACTAAGCTGATTGTTTATCATCGATATTTCATTAGAAATATTGTATGTAATGTGAAAAATATGTTTAGATATGAGGCAATAAATAAGTAAAACATTAAGTTTGGAATGTTTTTATAAACTAACTTTTTTAAAAGAAAATTTTAAACCCTATTTAATACATTTATATTTTATGGTTTCATTATATGAGCCCCAAAAAGAACGTCTTGATCGATGTATTAAATAGATCCAAAGGGATAATGAAGATGTGAATAAATATATGGTACATATTTAAATGGAAAAATGGTCATTGGCCTATGATGGTTGTAGGAGATATGGTGATATGCCCATAAATATAGAAGAGTGCATAAATGAGGTCCTCAAGGGTGTGTGAAAAATCTTGATCATAGGGTTAGTGTATGATACATTTTATAGATGTGTGAACTACTATTTTGACCAATCCCAAAAGTCCTATCATAGGATGGAAAATAGAATATGTTTTACTATACATTTCGAGAGTGACATTGAACAGATTCTAAATGAGGATTCAAGATTGGATTTTTGAACGTTTGGTAGGGAAGAGAGGAAATTTTTGGTAATAGAATGCTATGTTCAGTCTACATGCAGCATTGGTCAAGTTATTGTGGTGATTTTGTATAACTGGTACTGTGATTGTGGAATCTTTTAGGCATTGAGATATCCATGTTCACATGTTATTTCAGATTTTTCTTCAGTAAATATATCATGTGAGCCCTATGTTGACACACTGAATCACATGAGAACTTTGGTTAACTGTTATAGTGCATATTGGATTCATGTTGGTGAATTTTTTATATCTCATTTCCTATTGATCAACCGACTTCGTCCTTGATATTTCCATGTTTTATATGTTTTTTTTCATTTATATGTTTTTTTGAAATTTCTGTCATTTTTTAAATTATTGGATTCATACTACCAGGTTTATCCCTTGAGGAAGACCAAAGTAAACTTGAATCCGAAATGAGATAAATTGGCCTCAATAATGAGTAGGGAGACTACAATGCAATATTTTTCACGTAGAAGGACATATTCCTAATACATGTCTCTATGTGGCCAAACAGAACTCCAAATCCTGTCATCCATCATTGAGTATTTTTATTTTGTCACAAATGTGTATATTTTGTTTCATATGTTGGCTTTTCAATAATTAATCCTTTTATTTCTAACATGCTACATTTTGTTACATGTTTCAATTTTGGTTTGTCTCATTTCTGGATTCTATCATAAATAATGTTGTGATACAATAACTACTAAAAAAATAAACATACCGAAAAATTGAATATATCATGATTCCACATGTACACTGTGGTTTTATCATCACTACTTCATTATATAGACAAAATTTAAACAAATTAAACTTCACTAGAGATCAATAAAACAATAAATTCAGGAACTAAACCAAAAAAACTACCCACATATATTTTCTATATTATTTTTTCATATTATAGTGTTTTTTAAAAAATATTATCATTTTTATTGAATTCACCATAAAAAAGTAATGACGGTATCATTTCTCTATATGGAAGGACCTCCATTGCTCACATCCCATGATACTCATGTATCATAGTTATTTTTAGAGGGATGTCATATGCCTCCTTTCAGTGTCTATAGATCTCATCATTTCCATCATGATGATCCACCTCCCATTATCATCACCCATCTTCATCATGCTGGATTATATTGTGTAGCAATGTGCGACATCACATTTGTCGATCATCAACTCATTACAGCGCTTGTAGAGAGAGGGAGTCCAGAGTTTGATACATTACATTTTAGAGAGGGGGATATGACTATTACCTTGTATGATGTGTTTATTATGTTGGGCTTCCCCATCGACGGTGCAGCTATGATAGGATGAGTTGGGAAGAATGGTTTGAGATTATTCATATATTACTGGACATAGAGGTCTACGATGATGGGAGGTCCTTCATTAATGTTAGATTACTCATACCCTTGTTATCCCATCACTTCACACATCAAGAAGAGGATACTAATCAGATCATTTTTATGTGATTTTAATGTGTATATATTTTGTGGCTGGTCAGTGGAAAGCTTTTCATTGATCACTGAACTACTTTTGTACATATGATGTATTTACCTTTTTTAGAGGATTTGGACTACGTAGGTTGGTATAGATGGTGGTCTTCTTATATATAATATATATATATATATATATGAAACTATGCAATGCATGTTTGATCGATTAGAAGAATATAATAGGATGCGTTGTTCTTCTATAAATGTGGGTATGTGAGCACATCCCTTGTTTATCTCCAAAATCTCATGCTCTATTTCCAACAAATATTGTAGAAGAGACTCCACATGGATGACGATATGTTATTCCTTCCTTAAATTTTCTAACTTACTTTTATAACATTCTATTATAAAATGTTACTATAAAAATATTATCTAAAAGTGGATCCAGGCACATCTGCATTTAGATTCTTCCAGGAACAACTTCCACACCTACAAACTTATACTGGATAGCCTTTGACATGACAAATCAGGTGATTATTATTTATATTGTTAAATATTTATTCTTTACTTTAAATCTCTTCATTTATTAATTGATTAATAATTTTTTCTTTCAGATTACAGGGATGCTATATACAGATGTTATCATCTAGAGTCTTCCGTCGTATTGTATGAGGTTTCTAGCTAATAGCTTTTACATGGTTCCATTGATTCATTTTCATATTATCAAGTGTCTTCAAAATGATAGATTTATGAGGCAGTTCAAATTCCTTCAACCTGTTCCTGACCCACCTAGTCAGTTATCTTCATTGAATTTCTTGAAGATGTTAGGGAAGAGAGACTTTGATTGGAGTTGATACCATGCCACATATATTGATCTATGGAATAAATTTCTAGATTCCATATTATGAGGGGTAGGGATATTATGTTTTCATTTGTTGGATCAGTTGGATTATGTGTCCCGGTACTGGAGGTCCCTAGTCATATTTCTGACATGACACAAATGGGGCATTCATCAGTTGGTATAAATTCTCCCTTCCACTGGTCATTTTTTGTAAACATTACTTAACTATGTAATTTTTTTCATAATATTCTCATACCATTCATCTACATCACATTTATGATCCAGTAGATGGATGCAAATTTGACCAGGAATTTTTTCACAGCACAATGGATGAGTTTTTCCTTCGATAAATGAGGATTTCAATGGAATTTTCTTGATCCACCACACGATAATGAGGTTGTGGACCCTACTGATCCTGATATAGATGTACCAGGGGTGAAAAACATATTATGGATGCAACTATTCCACCGGAGTATGGTGTTCATCATGATCATTCAAATGATCCTCTAGCTTATCATTCAGAGCTAGAGGCAGATATAGATGTTTACTAGACTGATTTGGATGCTTTATTACGCCTTACTATGCAGACATCCGCATCCTAGTAGCGATATTCTTTACATGTGGATGAGATTTACAACCAATATACTCTTTCCATAGAGGTAGGACAAGGAACATGCATAGAGACTGTACATCCACCGCATGTCACACAAGAGGATGTGGAGGTGGCTACTGATGTGGAAATATAGGAGCAGCGTACGCTCGAGCGGAGACATAGATAGACACATCGTGGATGCATCTAGTATATTACTAGATGTGGTATAGAGGATAATACACTCGAGAGGAATAGATTAAGTTGATATTAGATTTATGATATATGTTTTATGTTCCTTATTGTTAGGATTTATAGAGTTCTATTCTTTTTTTATTATGTGCCTTACTATTATCATATTATCTACTTAAATAAATAACTACAATTTTATATTCACAATAATACATAGTATTATTATCTATATATGTTTAATAAATAATATTATTAAATTCATTAATAAATATTAATAATATTAATTATTTTTAATTCAAAAATTCTCTAGAAGAAATGATATGTGAACTTGAAGAAATATTGAAAAATATTGTTGATCTCGATGATTTGAAATTGGATTTAAAATCCTAGAAGATCATGGAATGCGAATCTTTGTTAAAATTTTTTGCATAAAGAATAAATTGAAAGAAAAGTGGATATTTTTGAAGAATAGGTGTTTATGATTGATTATTAGAAAAACCAAAATATGAGATGTATGAAATTAGACGTCCATTTGGTCGATTTTGAAAAGATACATATTCAGACTTTATAAAAGGACACAATTTTTACTAATTCACAATCTTCACTAAAGTATTTTAAGGTTAAAATAACTCCATCGGGTGATAAAATTGTAGACATTGGGAAAATGATTGATTTTATATTCTTCAAGAATAAGAAACAATCCTTATCTATTCTTGTGAAATAAGGAATTTATGGTGAATGAATTTCTCAGGGGGTAACCTGAGAAGCAGTGAGTGCTATCAATTCATGTTCACAAATATGAAGAAGTTATCATCCTTGAATGATTCCTCAATTGGTTTTAAAATAAAAATAACAGAAGAGGGTAATCAATGATGAATTTGAATAATGTGATCCATATCCATGAAAAATAAGTTTAAATAAGATATATGTTTTTGTATCCTGATGAATAAGTATTGAAAATAACATAATTCTTGGTGAAGTTATATATGTTGTCAATCTGGACAGTCATGAGTTGAAGATAAACTATAGTGTATTCTATATATTGTAAAACTTTGAAAACCCTTTTTGAAGAGATCCACCATTATAAATATGTTTATGAGTTTTTCCCATGAATGGGAGGTAAATGATGAAATATCAAATTACTACTAGAATTAGTATATGAATTAGAATCAAATCTAATTACTGTAGAATGCTTAGGAAGATCATGTTATTGAAAGCGGAATATTTTTTTTTAATCTATCTTCCTTTGTTAACAAAAAATTAACTCAAAATAAAGGGGTTATAATTGAATTAATCAATTACTTAATAATATAAGAAGAATGAATACCCTCAAAGGCCGCTTATCCTTCTTATTTCACTTTATCATTTTGATTTAGTTGTTAATGTGAGTGTATGAGTTTTAGGTTGATTTTTTCTAATAAAAGATTCAAATCTCATTTAATATCATCATCCTGATATAAAATTGGATTAACCTTGATGATAAGTTCATGATTTCTCATTTCATGTGGTATCATGATCAGTTGGTAGAGGACAACATTGTTTCCTAAATAAAATACTATTGTTTTCGAGACCGAGTATGGATCACGTAGATCTAGTGTGAAATAATGGATGACACATTTCATAAGTATAAACGGATACCCTTTTCACATGCACTTTTTACTTTCTATTAATACATGGGAGAAGAATTTGAATGAATATTTGGTAATATAAAGAGGATATATTAACATGGTGACATATTTATATGGAATGAAATTTGGATGTAGGACTCAAAAGAAAAAATTAATAAATAAACACTACTCACGATCGAGCAGTGCACCAAGAATCATACCAGAGGATTAAAATGGGCATGAACACTATTATTAATATTTATTATTATATAAATAGTATGTATTAATATTTATTTATATCTTATACATATTTAATTTTTTTTAATAAATGTGTATTATTATTTAATTATATTTATTTATATTTTATACATATTGATGATTTTTATGTAATATTTATCAATAATTTTTTATATTTATTGATATTCATTGATATTTTATACATTTTAATGATTTTTTAATTAATAAGTATTTATATTTGTTTTTATTTTTTGATATTGATGTTTTTTTAATGAAAAATTATAGAGGAATTGTGAAAATTGTTCAGGCTTCCTTCATAAAATTCACACAAAAGTGTAAAACCCTTTCAAACATCCCAGTAAGGGAATATGTGTGAATACGATTCACGCATCTTGATTCCCATTTTTAAAAATATTGAGAAACATATCCCTTTATAAAAAAATTAAAAACCCTTTAAAAACATTATTGGGGGTATTGGTGATGAGAATGGGGTTGAATCTAGACTATAGGCCTGATAACCCCAGCACCAACATCGGGATGGTGAACATTAATCACACTTACAATAACCTTTGGCCAGAATCATGCTGCAACCATGCCGCTTGCACCACCTTAGGCACTGCAGAGTCCTATTACCACCTATAGGAGTACACCTCTCCTTAAGTACAACACCTAATGAGTTCGTTTGACATTACAGATTATTTTTGTTTTTTATACTTACACATTTTTGTAATTAAAAATATTTCAATAAAACTGCAACATTTATTCTTGTGCATGACATCTTGAAAAAAATATATAAAAAGTAATCAATGTTATATTATTCTATTTTAAAGGATATGAATTTTTTTCTTATATCTTACATAAACATGATCCACGTACTTTCTGTTTAATTTTATCTTCTCTTTGTCCCTTTTTATTTACATGAGCCTACTTGAATAATTTTGGGATTTTCAATTAAAATATCAGTGTTTGATATTTAATGATGTGACATTTAATTAATGGTGGGCCTAATTAAATAGAATGATGAATATTTTGATCACATTTATGGGAAAGAGGATTGCACCACCTCTATAAATGCGGATTCCAAGGTTTAACCATGGGTTGTATATCACTCATTTGTTTGGCCCACCATTTGTTGATATATCTTGAGCAACATCCTCTCTTTTATTATTGGATGTCATCTATTCTTAGTTTTGTTAAACAATAAGTATTTATCCTATAAATATCTTTCTAGGTGTTTGTAAGTTGAAACCACCTTGTTGTAGTGAGGATGTTCTCTCTCTCTCAAGAATGCACACCAAATTAGAGAAATCAAAATACAAAGGGACACAAAAATTTAAATTCTTTGGCTGGTTGACCTATGTCCATGGGGAAGACATTATATAATCTTATTAAAAAATTTATATATTACAAATTCTCCATGATTTTTCCCACACAAAAGCTCCCATATAAAAATCAATAGTGAAGAATCAAAATCAAATGGTCGCTGTAATGTTTCTTTGGGCGGTCACCATCCTACTATAATTTCTTTGGATGACCCCAACTCTCATTTCTGGTTATCTCTAGGGGATCCAATAATTTTTTTTAGTCCATAATAATGGTCACCCACTATTTTGTGTGGTTATATTTTTCTTCAACATTCAACACTTTCTTTGAGATGTCATTCAATTGGGAGAGACTTATGTCGAGAAGGATTAGAGAGCCCCTATTTTTTAGGGTTTTCTGGTTTTCTTTTATTCAATGAATAAGAAGATATTGGGGACTATTCCATAATAAAATATTTTTTCTCTGAGGGATATGGATGTGTGGATACTGAAAATTAAATCTTTATTCACTGATGAGGATGTTAGAGGACCAATTGTATCATACTCACATTGTGTTAGTTTTTCCTTGATATAGTGGCTGAAAGTTGATCACGAGGATGTTTATGGTTCCAGTTCATGATAATAGGCATGAAAAAGATGGATGAATATGAGATTAGATATTAAAAAAATATACTTGGTAAATAGTGGAATCAGATAGTAATGGACTTAGACATCGTCATTGGACTTGGACATCAGCGTTGGGCTTGGATAGTAGTGCACAATTTTGATGATTCCATATTTGGATGAGTTGTTGTGATTTTTTGATCACAAAGAGAGTTGAATGGAGGGGAAAACTGTATTTCACCAAGAAAAAAGGTTTACAGTTTACCTCTACCACACCTCCCTTTTTCTTCACATAAGAAAATGTCAAGGTTTTCTACCAATAACAAGAGCTCTCATGGCTCGGAACTAATGATCATGGAAGGGTCCCTTGGACCTCCTTTTATTGGCATGGTGGGAGGTGTCATGTTTGAAAAATCTTCCACCAATTTCCCATTAATCAAGAAGTAGATTAAACCATGGTAGCCTAATCATTCAACATGTACATTAGAAAATATTGAAACAACCAAGGAGATAGTGGGGTTGGTGCACAAGCCTCCAATCATGGCAGCTAGAAAACTACATCAATTCTCCCGCTCCAGCTACAATCCACTCAAACATCTGAAAAGGACTATCTTCTCTTAAGAAACAAACTTTTTCAACATATTTTTCGAGTTATATTCACATAAATCGTTACAAGTCTGAATAGCTTTAGATTCATCACTTCAAATATAAAATTATGGATAATATCGTTGGGCATCATCTAGGAATGATACATGGACTTCTTGCTCATTTACAAAAGACTTTGAATATCACAATAAACTCTGCACTCCTTCTAGATGAACTTATTATAATGGAGAAACTTTTTTAACCACAACATCTCCTTGGAGGCTTTGGAACCAATAATGCGCTCTTCAAACATTGTGGATAAATAAAAACACAGTATTAAACTCTATTATTTAAAGGAATAAGGGATTTGAACCCTCTATTGGCTGAGAATCCATTTATTGTATTCTACTCTGACACACAATACCTATTCTACATTGATTAAAATTCGAAATGATTGTAACAACCTAATGAAAGGGTCATCCTCAGTTGAATTGAAATCTGACCCTTCAATAGTTTTTGGTGGTAATAGGACAATTAACCACTTTTAGTTTATGGTATCTGGACCCTAAAATACATATACCTCTTATGATTTTATTTTTAATGATTCATATTTGTACCATTCATTACTAAAATCCACTTTAATGAATCCCAATTAATTCATTCTAAAATTACTCATGTCATCAACCCACTTGTATTAAAAAATAGGCACTTGGAATTTTATTTAATACAACTCTGATATTTTTTTATGGTGAAAATGTTTGAAATATTCATAAAAATTATATTTCATTCCTTGGTTCCAGATACATGCATCGCTTATGCCACAACTGTAACTCCACTATTTTTCATATTATTTTGTTCATAATGTTCATTTGTATAGAAATTATAACTATTAATTATATAACCATTATAATATAAGATATTCAGAATTGTTCCTCTTGATATCCATTTATGTATTCTTGAAATTGAATCATGATTTTCTATTGAAACCTTGAAAATATGGTCTCAAAACCAATATATAAACTGTGGATTAAGTGAATTTGATATCAATCATTCAACCCTTTATATATTGAAATACCTAATAATTACTTTTTGGGTTTGAAAATATGGGGAAACATATAAACTGTTATAAAAAACATAAATTTGGGAATACTGTTGATCTATAATAATATTTTTGAAGACATCTATTTCTGAAATTTATTCAACCACAAGCAACATAGTGTGATGATATTTCAGTAGACCAATGCTTTCAACATTAGATAGGTAGTTAGTAAATAAGTATACAGCTTCCTCAACAACATATCACGCTGTAATATAACCTTATGGATGACATAAGTTTTTGAAAAACCCATTCAAAATATTCATATACCTTTCAATGTGGTACATCCATATATAATGTATAGGAAAACATAGTTGAATCACTCTTATCAAGTTGAACCATCAATTTAAGATTCATATGAAATAGTTAAATTGGTAGTAATAACTCCAATTCACATAAGATTACAGTAATTTATTTTTCCATAAGTATTGATCTTATATGAAATCACATATTTATACCTCATTGAAATAAGTATCGATATTATATAACATCATTCATTAGGGGTTTATAAGAATGTACAACACTATATCCACAAACAGATGATCATCTTTTTTAGAAAGTAAGATATATGGACACTACTTTTGGTAAAAACAAATTCAAAAAACCTTTCAAAACCAAATTCGAAAGGTATATAAGTGTTTTTAAATTACCATAATTTATTTTTGTGTATTTTAGGAATTTTCATGATTTTATTAATGTTGAAAAAAATTAGGTGATAGTTTCATTAACACGTTACTAAATGAAACTAAAAAAATAAAGGATATAATTAAGCCTAGGAAATTGGATTATTGGTTTTTTTGTTAAGTCAACCCTATAATCCTACACCAACAAGGGTTTAATCCTTAGTATCCTCAAATTTAGGGATTTAGGAACCATGAGACGGGCTGCGTTGTGCGTGTGGTTTAAAATATTTTAGTGGAAATGTTGCTTTAGGTGGGAAACGATGATGGTTAGCAATGACCGACAATGGGGGGGTAGTGATGATAATGTCTTCATGTCCTTGGTGTACGCAGGGAAAAAATGTTCCCACTATAGGGATCATGGTGGTGTCAGCCTCGAAGTTTGACCTCTTAGGTGGTCCAGCAATAGGGGTCGTGCATTTGGTTGGCTCGATGGAGAGAGAGAAATGAGGCGGGGAAGATGATGGACTACAGGGTGGGTAACCCCTACAATGGTATCCCAATGGAGAATGTTATTCTCACATATGATTACCATCCATTATAATAATTCGGTGTCCATGCCGCCAGCAACGCCTTGGGCACCTCAGAGTCCTCTTACTACCTATTGCAGAACACCTCTTCTCAAGTACCACACCTCATGAGTTAATTTGAATTTGTGGATTGTTTTTGCTATGATACATACCCATTGTTTTAATTTAAAATATTATAATAAAACCAACTAACCTGGATTAAAAAGATTATAGGAAAACAAGTACTTAAAGGATAACAATTTTTTATTATATCAAACTTAAAGATGATCCCCATACTCTCTATGTGTTTTTATCTTCTCATAATCCATATTTATTTACATGATCCTACTTCCATTGTTTTTAGATTTTCAATTAAAATATGAATCTTTGACATTTAATGATGGGATATATTATCTGTGACATTTAATAAATTGTGGACAATAATAAATGGAATGTTGAATATTTTTACTATATGGAGGAGAAAGTAATGCACAAATTCTATAAATGAGGATTCCAAAGATTCTTCAAGACAAGTGGTGGTGGAAAAGATGTAGATGTTTTGATATATTTTTTCATAGTGCAACTTTATTATATATACCACAATACTTATCCATTTTTAGAAGAAAATATGTTTTCTGTGCTCAGTAACTATCCTCTTATCATGGAATTAATGATATTTAAACCCCGCCATATCATACTTGAATTTTCATTAAAATAAAATATAAAATGTATAAATTGATGTTTATATGTATAATGTTTCTTTGGTGCATTAAAAATTGATAAACATCATCACATGTGGTCAATTTGTTGGATATTTATTCATTTAATCTAGAAAATAAAAAATTTGGTGTATCCAAATTAACAGTAATGAGTAACCAATGCTGACTAAAAAATAAATTTTTTTAATGAAATCAATGAAAATATATTACATATGATTAAATTGTTGAGTGTTACCCTTGAATCATGGGTATTAAGAAGAGCCTATCATCCGTAAGTTTTCTTTCAAAAAATTTGTCTAGTTTGTCCAATATTCCTTCATATTTCTTTGATTCCAATAAAAATTCTTATGTAGAAGATATTTGACAACTATAGTGTCAAAATTCCTATTCACAAGGTTTTCCCTTTAAATTGTATTCATATAGACATCTGAAAAAATTATGAATAGTATTCAGTCAAAAATAACATAGTTGATCGACTATTGGATAAAGAAATCATTGAAACACGCCTATTATATATAGTTATAAATGAGACTCATATCCATTCATGCTTGAGTGTTTCATTTATATTATCAAGTCAAGTATAGAATATAATGGAATCTGTGTACATCTATTCTTCAAAAGCATTTGTGGTCACACCACCACTTTCTAACATTGTATCCACATAAACACTTAATGCTAGTAAATGTGGATGTTGAATGGACAAGGTGAAAGTACTTTGTGGAAATATTTTTGATTTTTTGGTTCATCACTTCGATCATTTAGATTCTACATTCTGTTTTACCCCTTACTTTGTCCATATATAATAACATCCAATATTTATATCATTTTTCCTTTAAATTTTAAAGTATTTTCATGAAAAATAAATTGAAAATTAATATCTCATTGTCACCATGTTTTTTTGCATGATCTCATGGTCCTGGTATGAACGATCCAAAAACATTCCCAACTATATGAATATCCACACCATCAATTGGAATAGGTAACTTAATGATCAAGACTTAATCTATGTGAATCATCACTCTCATATAACCTATTCGAAGTTGTTTTTTTGTATAACATATCTTTGGATATTGTACACGATACCCATTTCAACAAGGTGATGGGTGGGTGTTGATAGATATAAAGAACAATCATATTCACCCTATAGAATATAAGTATAGGAAAGATATCAGTGCCTTATGGATTCCCATTTCACATGAACAATTATGAAAATATTTATTACCTGTTCTAAGAAAGCACTTCAAGGGGAATGACTCGCTTCAAAGCTGGTGGGGGGTCTCCATGTAGTAGTTGTTCTCGTATTGTATCTTTGATTTTATTTATTCCCATAACATTTTATAAAAACTCTGAATGCTAATTATTTTTCTATTATAGAGTATATAGTGTTTCCAAAAACTCTTTAATTTTCTTATATTTATCCCCCTAATCATTCTTTTCTCAAAACATGTTCTGGGTCACACCGCAAAACCCGCACCTCTGACACAACCATACTATTCTGGCTGTTTCAAGACCATTGATAACAGTTTTTTATCAGCTACATCATATGATGATTCTTATGTCTAATTTAGTTAAAAAAAGGAAAATGAGTAATCATTATTACGTAATACATATTTAAAGGGAAAAAATTATTATGTCATACTTACACATTCTTACCATAATTTTTGTGTGTTTTCATCTATTTGTATCACTTATTTATTTAAACACGCCTCCTTTCATAAAACATGATGTGGGATGGAAGTGGAATTGGATTTAATTTCATCAATCTTCATATAATCATTGTAAGATTATTATGTTGTTGTTTTAGGTCACATAAAATTATTATGGTATACTTAAAATACAAACCATTTTTTAAGTGAAGCATACCACATGCTTACTTTATGGTATAGGTGTGTTGTTTTTGCTACTCATTTCATATTTTGATCACTTAATTTCTATTTTATAAATTAACATTTTATAATCAAAGTGATTAATTCATGTAATTCCAAATAATTTATTACTAGTCACAATGACCCGAAAATTATATCTCTTCATGACAACCAATAAACGCATCCTACACTTGTTGGTTTACAAGGTGTCTATGCATCTTTGGTGGGTGCTTGTTTTTTTACCTTCATCATCATTGAGATAATACTTTATAATAATTTTTCTAAATCATCTATGAGTGTTTTTAGTGAGTATTAATAAAATTTCATTAAGGGTTCATCTACTATAAATTCACTCCACAAAGGATAATGTAGAGTAAGTTAACATTCTATTATTTTTTTTAGTAAAATATAGAAGGTATATAATAATGTTACTGTAATACTTTCCGAAATTATTGTATTAAGAACAAACAAAACGTTATTCCATGAATCTACATTAATCATCACATGCATGTGAGTGGTGATACCAATGTTACTACTATACATGGCCTTATTGGGGTTAACAGACTGGCCACATGCATTCCATCAAACCTCAAATTTATTGCCTTTATTTTTTTCATTAGTAATTTTTTGTAATATTTTCACCCCATGACACTCATATTTTTTCTAAGACAATGGTTTTTCACCATCTACCATTTCCTCAGCTTTAACATAATCAATATGTTGTTCGTATGGATTGGTGGCATTGATATGTGCCAAAGCGTGTTGTTAATCTACATTGAGGGCCCCAAAAAGTTGAGAAATTTTTTATTCCTTAGAATTGGGAGCATCATCATTTTAAAAAGTTATTATCTATATATTTGGTTGAAAATTTAATTTAGGTTTAGATAATGTTGTAATGAATAGATAATAATAACATGTAACATGATGTATATTGCAGAAAAAACTCATTATTAAAATCTATTGTTTAAAATGTTTAAGGGATTTTAACCCTCTATCGAAAATGAAAATACCTTCATTTTAGTATCCTATAACACACAAGACCTCATATACATTGGGATCACTTATAATTGATTCTGATAAACTAATGAAAGATTCATCCTTAGTTGACTTGGCATCTGGACCATCAATGTTTTTGGTCAATAATTGAATAATAAATTACTTTTGGTTTAAGGGATTTGGAACATAAAATACTTATAATTTCTATGAGTCCATTATAAATAGTTCATCTGTGTACCATTCCTTACGAAAAACAAATTTTATGAATCCAAATTCATGCATTTTAACAATACTAATGTAATAAATCCACTTGTATAGAAATATTGTCACTTGGAATGTTGTTTAACCCAACACCCATTTTTGTAAGATGATGATTTTTTTGAAATATTCATTTAAATTAGATTTTAGTCCTTAGTTCTAGATACATGTATCACTTCAACCACAAGTGTAACTACACTATTTTTCATAGTATTGTGTTAATAATGTTCATTTGTATAGAACATATAAATTTTAATTATACAACCATTATAAGATAATACATTCACACTTTGGCCTCGGGGTATCCATTGAGGAATTTTTGAAACTGAATCCTGATTTTATAGTGACACCATATACATATGGTCTCAAAACCATCCTATAAACTATTTATTATGTATATGTGATATTCATCTTTCAACCCTTGATAGATTCAAATACCTATGATTGGTTTTGAAATATTTGGAAAGCTATAAACTGTTATAAAAAATTTTAAAAATTCCATACTCTTGATCTGTAATAGTAAATGTGAAAACATCTATTTCAGAAATTGTTTCACCTAAAAGTTGCTTAATATGCCGAGATTTTAGTAGACCAATTATTTCCACATAAAATAGGTTGTTGGTATAGAATTGAACAGTTTCATCAACAACATATCACTATTCAATACAACCTTCTGGTCAACATAAATATTGGACATACCATTTCAAAATATTCATATAACATTCAATGGGATACATCCTTATATAATGTACTAGACAATATAGTTTAATCTCCCTCATCAAGTGAACCATCATATAAAATAATTATGAGAGGAATAACATCTCCAATTAACAAAATTTGAAATTAATTTCCTTTTACATAACTATAGTTCTTAGATGAATTCACATATTTATACCTAGTGAAATAAGTATCAATCTTAGATGACATCATTAAATGGGAGTTCAGAAAAACTTATAACATTGTCCCCACTAACAGGTGATCAACTGTTTGAGAAATTTAAATAAATGGACACTTATTCTGGTAAACATTTTTCAAAAAACCATTAATACACCTATTGGAAAAGGAGATCTATTTTTTTAATTACCATACTAGAATTGTTTTTACATAAGGATGTTTTTTATGTTATTCAAGTTACCAAAAATATATGTGACAATGACATTGACACTTTATTAAATTCACCAAAAAGGATATAATTAGGTATAGGTAGTTGGGGTCCGAAACTATTGGTTAAGGCAACCCTGTAATCCTACACCATCTAGGATTCAATCATTAGAATCCTAAAATTTAGGGATTTAGGAACCATGAAAATGGAGGCATTGTTTTTATATTAGGAACAATTTTAGAGGACATGCTGCTTCCGGTGGGTAGTGATGATGGTTGGCGATGACCGAAAATGGGGGTAGTGATGAAAAGGGCTTCACATACTCAATGTAGGTAGGAAATGGATGATTCCATTATAGGTCTCACGGAGGTGTTGTATAGGATGTTAGACCTATTTGGCAGTTTGATAGTAAGGGCCATGAGTTCGGTCAGCTTGATGGTGAGAGGGTGACAAGGTGGGGAAGATGCTAGATGCAGGAGATCGACTCGAGTATTGATAACTGTAGGTGAGCGATACTATATTATGTAGGGTGTGATGTGGTTGATCAGTAGGGAAAAACTACATATCTCAATCGGTGGAGGATTCTCAATGAAGTGGTTTCCACTTCATGTTTCTATAGATGAAATAGAATGAAGAAATAATTTGTCTTAGATGTTGAGGTTTCATCCCAAACGAGTTAAAAGAAAGGATAAAACCACTAGTAATGCTCTAAAATTTGGATGAATGAGAGGGTAAGTGTTTTCCATTGGTACCATTCCCCATGAATTCCTACAAGGGGATTTCTTACTGAGTTTCATTGTTAGTAGGCCACTCTGAATAAAGAAAAAATTAATCAGCTAGGGTAGGGATGTATGTTGGTTATTTGATCTATAGGCCTTCAACTGCCATGCATTGGGTCTAGTGCCTTAGGTCTATGGGCCATGTAAGGTTCCCACTCAACCAAATTAAAGAAGGTGTTATCCAAAAATTAATAAAAATATATAGCCTTTGGTATTACAGGTAAAACAAAAATTCTTGGTTTTACATGATTAATATAGGAATGTGGGGAGATTTGGTGCCAATAAAGAGTGTAAAATGGACTTCTCTTCCTCTGATGTATTACACTCTTTCCATGTAAGAGAGATATCAGTTTTAAGCTTCTTAAATGATATAAAGGTTCCATTTGATTATTCATCAATTATGAATATCATTTCAATGATTTATCTAAAAATAGGGGGTCTAAAATCACATGATTTTCATGTTTATATGAAAGATATAATTCCTATAGATTTACGTTGCATTTTTACCAATAATTTCCATCATATATTAACCAATATCAATTTATTTTTCAAAAAAATATGCTGAAAAGTCATAGAACCAATGAAATTACCAACCATATACAAAAATTTCTATTATATTATGTGAATTGGAGATGTTTTTACAATCAAAATTCATTGATATGATGGTTCAATTGATGTTCACCTGGTAACAGAGAATTTACTATGTGGTTCTATACATTATAAATGGATGTACCCCATTGAAAGGTATATGAATATTTAGAATGGGTATGTCAAAAATCAAAGTAAGCAAGAAGGTTGTATTTTTTTAGTGATATTTTTTTGAAGTAGCCATTGAATTATTTATCAAACACTTATCTGATGAGGAAATCATTAGTATACCAAAATCCCATCACCCCAGGTGGCTTTTGAGTGAATGAATTTCCAAAATTGTATTTGTCACAATTTTTATTACAGAGTGGGTGGATGCCCACCTTTATGGTTTGAATAATAGTTTAATGGTTTCCCTATATTTTGAAACTCAAAATGTAATTATTATGAATTATAATGTATCATAGGATTAATGTTGTATATCAAATACAAACAATCAATAATTTATAGGATGGTTTTTAAGGAGACAACTAAAAAATTGGATTCAATTTCATAATGACTTTGATGGCTTTCCATATGACCAAGTGTTCATTTATTATATAATAATGTTTATATAATTAATGGTTATATGTTTTATAAAAATTAACATGATCAACATAACACCATGAAAATATTGGAGTTACACTAATGGTTGAAGCGATTCTTGTATCTGGTACCAAGGATTTATATCCAATTTATGTGAATATTTCATACATTGGAATCACCAAGAAAATATGGGAGTTGGATTATAAATCCTTCAAGTGAAAATATTTCAATCCAAGTGGTTTGATTAATGAGTTATATTAAAATATATGAATTGGGATTTGTGAAGGTAAATTTTAGTAAGGAAGGGTACATAGAAAAATTGTTTATAATGGAATCATAGGCAGAATAAGTATTCTATATTATTAATACCACAAACTGAAAGTGGTCAATTTCTCTGTTGTCGACCAAAACCACTGAAGGGTAATATGTCAATTCAATTGAGGAATAATCTTTCATTAAGATGTCACAATCATTACATAGTATCCACAATGTATATGGGGAATTTTTTGTTAGAGGAACCACAATGAAGGGATTTTGATATTCAATAGAGGGGTCAGATACCTTCAATCATAAAAAATAGTAGAATAATTATGTTATATATTTTTTATAGTAGAATTTGTGTTACCTCATATTATTTAATATTCACTACTAAATTTATGTAATATAAATTAAAATTTATACCAATTTTATAGATAAGGACTTCATCACATGTCGATTCTTCCAATCCTAAGTAACAATAGGTTTCTCAATATGTCAGTACTCCCAATAAAGAGGAACAAAAACCTTTTGTGTATCCTAATGCTTCCAATATTAATGAAAAACATATTTACGATGCTGAAGTTGAGGGAAAGGTATATGGTTAACATCATATTTCATAGAAAAAAATAGATCTTCACAGTGTGACAGTGTTATAAAAAATAATTAAGGTGAGAAATAAAGGCATTAAATTTGAAGTTGGATGGAATGAACACGACCAACCAGTTAACCCCAACAAGGACATGTTTATTAGTTACATTGGAATCACCACTCATATGCATTTATTGATTGATATATATTCATGGATAAATATTAATACTATTCTCATGAAATTTATATTGGAAGAGGCTAGTGTAACATTATGAAATACGGTCTTCATTTTAGTAAAAAAACAAAGTAATAAAACGTTAACTTACTGTTCATTACCCCTTGAAGAGTGCATTTACAGTAGATGAATCCAATATAAAATTTTTATTAATGGACACTATTAAGGATCATAGAGGCCTTCTCACAATTATTTTAAATTATTATCTCAAATTTCCTAAAGGTAAATAAACATGAACCCATCAAATATGTACTTACACACGATAAACCAACAACCATGGGATGCGTTTATTGGTCATCATGCAGAGATATAATTTCTTGTAAATTGTAACTAGTTATAAATTACTTGAAAAAAAGAGTATTAATAATTCTAATTATGAATTTTTAATTTTTTAATTAGAAACATAGTGCTTAAAATAATAACATGGAGACAAAACCAACGTACCCCTATCAAAAAGAAAGGATGGAGTATACTTTACTTGAAAAAAATTGTACATATTTTAAATATACCACAATAATTTTATGTGACAAGAAACAAAAACATACTTATGTTCAATTATTCATATGAAAATTTATGAATCAAAGTCCAAATCCACTTCCATCCCATTCCTTGTACAATATGAACAACTATTATAAGTGGAATTGTTGTGGCTATAATAGTATAGCCACGTTAGAGGAGTGGGTTTTGGGTTTTAAACATGAAAAATATGTTCATAAAATAAATAAAAAGGGGGATAAATATATGTAAATGGAAGAGTTTCAAGCATGACTATATTATATATAAGAAAACATTAATTAGTAGTTAGATTTTTTAGAAAATTTTATGGGAATTAATCAAAGAGATAAAACAACACAAGGACAAAAACTATGAAAATATAACCCCCACAATCCCCCACCAGCATTGAGGTGATCCATTCTACTCAAAGAGTTTTAATAGAGGAGGTAATAATTATATTCATAATTGTTTCTATGAAATGTAAATTACTTAGACACTGATACCTTTCCTACACTAATATTCTACAGGGTGAAAATGATTGTGATTTACATCTATCAATACCTACCATCACCTTGTTCTGAGGTGTACTATTAAAATATCCAAAGATAGATTCTATAAAAAAAACTTCTACTTGGTCATGTGAGGTTGGGCATTTACATAGATCATGAGATGAACACCAAGCTACCAATTCCTCTTGATGATCTAGGAATTAATACAATCAATCAAGCTATTGTAATTTTGATAGTATGTACATTCGATTTTTTAAGAATACATGTTGATAATGTGGTATTCATTTCATGTTTTTTCATGAAAACCCTTTAATAACTAATGAAAACAATTCCTAATCTGATTAATTTTTTACTATATGGAAACATTTATGGTTTTAAATGAAAGTATGATTCAAAACAATCTAGAGGATGAACCAACCAATACAAAAGATCATCACAAAGTACTTTTACCACGCCCAGTAAACATCTGTATTTACTAACCTTAATGTTTCACATGGGTACAATGTTGAAAGTGGTGATATGAAAAAATTTATTTTGAAGAATATAAGTATAGATAGGTCATTACATACTATATTGTTCTTGAGAATTTAAATGAAATCCTCATAAATGAAGGGCCACGAGGCTTAGTTGTAAAAATATATATATGTGAGGTGGGTTTTCATGATTTTTCTTCTAATAGATGAAGTATTATATTAATTATTACTAAATACTATTCATAATTATTGCATGTCTATATTTCAATTCCAGATGAAGGGAGAGATCTATGAATAAAATTGGGCTCATTAGTCATCACATCACTTCTACACAACCATTTTCATTATAACCAAATAAATATGATCGAATAGTTGGAAAACTAGCCACAATTTTTAAATAAAATATAACAGATGAGAAAATACACTTATTAACCACAATGAAGGTTTAAAAATATACAATTTTATTATATAAAATTCGTTTTATTTCATTCCATTACTTATTCCTTTTTGTTTTTCTAGGCAGTATTTGTCACTCATTACATTCAATTTGGTTATTCCAAATACTTATTTTTTAGATTGAATAAATGGATACCTAAAAAAAAGAGTAAAACTAATGACGTTTATCAATTTTTAATACACTATATGCAGCATTTTACAACTAAACATCACTTTATACATTTTATATTATGTTTTATGGAAAATTTCGTTATGAAAGTGTGGTGTTTAAGTTTTTCCAAATTTATGGAAAGAGGATAGTCCATGACCATAGGAAGCCTATAGACTTCAATAAGTTGATACATATTAGGGTATTTATAATAATACTCCAATATCAAATCATATATAAAAATAAATAAATTATTTTTATCAAGGTTCCTATAGTGTCCAAAACAAACTAATTTCAAATAATTTTTTTATTACGTTTTCAAATATATTACAGATATCATATTCCATAAATAACTAGCATACCCTAAAAGGTATTTCCGAATATAATTAATATTTTATTTAAAATATTTATTAATCCTTCGATTATTTATGTTTTTCTAGTACAACTAGAAATTTAAAAATTCCTCATATTCAAAATAGAAAATAGTTTTTTTTAATTTTAAATACAACAGACCTGGTGTCATATTGTTTATAAAAATCAGGAAGAGGTGACCTCCTACTACTTATTTAGTGAATTATCCCATAATTTTATCTATTTTTATGTTAATTTCTATATCATTTCTATATTATATTTTAGTAAAATAATCTATAATTCGTTTTTCACATATATAAATCAACAACACCTTAATATGATGGATGAAATGTCTAGTATGACTCAAAGTGTGGGGTTTCAATTTAAAATTTTCATTTTAGATCAAAACAAACATCACATTCTCTAAATCAAGAAATAAAAATTATTTTTTTATACATCATCACAATGATTCATAAGTCATTTGTGACATATATAAATTAACATCACCAAAATTTAATATACAGTGTTCCTGGTATGACTAAAAGGGCGTTCTTCCAGTTTCAAATTAAAAAATTAGTTAAAAACGTTTTTCACTCATTGAAAGAAATGCAAAAAACTAGAATTTACATAATATTTTAGAAAAAATATTCATAATTCATTTGACATGTGCAAGAATTAGTCCCACAAAAAACTGACAAATAATGTGACTGTAATGAGTCAATGTGTGTGTTTATATTGTAAATTGAAATTTTAGTAAAAAAAGACATGTGACATACTCAAAAACTCTAAAACATGTTAATATTTTATTGATACATTATGTTAAGAATCTATATGTCATTTTTGATTTGTTTAAATCAACCACATCCAATCCTAAGAATGGTGCTATAGGTTTGACTCAGAGTGCATGTTTTCAGTTTAAAATGACATTTTAGTAATAACCAAAAGATATATTATCATAACTAAGAAAACACATTGGTATTGTTTTGATACTTTATAAACATAATCTACAAGTAATTTTTTATCTATAAGTGTCTACCACACCTCAATATGATGCAAAGTGTGACCTATATGGCTCCAAGTGTGTATTTTTTTATTTAAAATTTACATTTTAGGAAAAAATACATGCGACACATGGAAATATAAGAAAACACATTATAATAGTTTTGATACTATAGTTAAATGATATGTAAGTCATTTTGGACATGTAAGAATCATACACATCTCAATCTGACAAATGGTGCACCTGGTATGACTCAAAATGTATTTTACCATTTTAAAATTGAATTTTTAGTTCAAAACATGTATCACTCCCTAAAAACTAGGAAAACACACTCAGATTGTATTGATAAATTATGAAAATGGTTCATAAGTCATATGTGACATATAGGAATCATCATCACATTAAACTGACACATTATGTGACCTTTATGGCTCAAAGTGAGTGTTTTTAGTTTAAAATGACAATTTAGTAAAAAAAAGTGATATACTCAATATTGATAAAAAAAATTATACTTTAGGAAAATGATTCATAAGTCATTTGGGATGTGTTGGAATCATATGCACCTCAATCTGATTCATGGTGTTACCAGAATAAATCAAAGTGCATGTTTATAGTTCAAAATTTTATTTTAATAAAAACCACAACTAACAAATACAAAACTAAGAAAAGACATTTAGATTGTTTTTATTCTTTATAAAAATAATACATTGGTCATTTTTTGATGTGTAAGAATTATCCACACATAAATATGACACATTTTGTGATTGGTATAACTCCAAGGGTGTCTTTTTATTTAAATTTTACATTTTTATGAAAAAATAAAAGTGATATACTCAAACCAAAGAAAACAGATTAGTATTATTTCGATAATTTTTGTAAAATGACATTTTTGATGCTTAGGATTTATCCACACCACAATATGATAAACGTTGTGCCTGATATGACTCAAAGTTCCCATTCATTGTTTAAAATTGATATTTTTGGTCAAAATGTGTGTCACTCCTAGAAAACCAAGAAAATATGCTCAGATTATATTGTTAAATTAGGAAAATTATTCATAAGACATTTTTGATGTGTAGGAACCTGTCTCACATGAAACCAACACATGATGTTACCTTTATGATAGAAATGTGTGTTTTCTGTTTAAAATTAAATTTTATTAAAAAAAGTGACATATTCAAGACAGAGTAAACACATTCAGATATTTTTGATACCTTAGGAAAATGATCCATAAGTCATTTTTAACACATAGGAATCAACCTCACCTTAATTTGACACACGATGTGACTGGTATGGCTAAAAGTTCATGTTTTTAGATTAAAATGACATATTTGTAAAAAACAGTGACATACTCAAAATCAGGAAAATGCATTAATATTATTTTTATACTTTAGGAAAATGATACATAAGTCATATATGACATATAGGAATCAGACACACCTCAATATGATGTATGTTATGCCCGAAATTTCTCAAAGTGTGTATTTTTTATTTAAAATGGCATTTTTGTAAAAAAAATAGTATTGAAAAAATCAAAACTATTAAATCACATTTGGATTGTTTCTATACTTTAGAAAAATTTCCGTTAGGTCATTTTGGACCTGTAGGAAATCAGAAACACCTTAATATGATGAACAGTGATCTTGATATGACTCAACATGTGTATTTTCATTTAAAATTGATCTTTTAATAAAAAACACAAGTGAGATACACAAAATAAAGAAAATTAATTCAGATTATTCTGATACATTATGAAAATGAACCATAAATCATTTTTAATGTAAATGAATTAAATGAACCCTCATAAAATATATAATTTTTATGGTATTACTAAAAGTGTTTTATTAGTTTAAAATTAACATTTTAGTTTAAACCATGTGTTAATCATTATAAAATGAGAATCAAATACTCAGATTGTCTTGATAATTTAGGAAAATGAACCATAAGTAATTTTTGATGTATAGGAATATATCTCAAATCAAAATGACACACTATGTGACTGGTATGACACAAAGTGCATGTTTTATATTAAAATTAAATTTTAATAAAAATAAATGACATAATGAAAATGAACAAAAATAGAAAATTAACCAACAACCACACTTCTATTACCATGGATTAGAAAAACATTGTTGTAGGTAGCCTATAGCTATTTTTTTTTGTAAATCGTGGCTATATTTCAGTATATAGACACAGTTATTTGAAATTGTGGTTGTATGTTACATGGGAACACTAAAAAATTTAGGAAATTACCAGGAAAGTGCTACTTCCATGGTTTAGTAAACGATACGATAACCTCCTATTTCCATTTTTTAATTCATGACCATAGCCACATATTTCCACAATTTAAAACGTAAAAATAACCATCTATTTCCATAGTTTTAAACTCTAACCATATCAACTAAGTCCACAGTTTAAACAATGGATATAGGTTTTTTATTTCTTAAATGATTAGTAATTATAGTTATATATAATTATATGTATTTATATATATATATATATATAGTAGATGTCAATGTAGTAGTGATGTTTTGGAATGAATATAGAAGAGTTTGGAGGATAAAACATCACGGGAAACATTTTTTAAGACTATGATCATGGATTCAAAATATGTCCATAGGTACATAAGGACATGGTTCAAAACTATGGCCATATACACCTAATGCCACGAGTTGAAACCTTTTCTATAGCCACATATTACCATGGTTTAAAATGAGGACATAACCACTTATTTCCAAGGTTTAAACCATGGATATAGCCACATATTTCCATGGTTTAAACCATGGAAATAACCAACAATTTCCATGGTTTAAATCATGGATATAGACACATATTTCCATATTTTATATCATTTCTATATACACCAATTTCCATGTTTCAAAACGTGCCTATAATTTGGACCCCATTATAATATCTTTTGAGGACACAATTCGAGTAAACAATGGACTTAGGCTATGACTATAGTTTTTGAGCTTATTACCATGGTTATAAACTGTGGTAATAGGAGGATTTTAGAGTCATGAAAAAAATCATTCAGATTATTTGGATACATTGGGAAAATGATCCATAATTTATTTTTGACATATAATAATTATCCAAACATCAATCTGATGTAATGTGTTCTTTTTAATTTAAAATTAAATTTTAGTAAAAACCATAAGGTACATACTCCAAATTGAGAAAAAAATCATATTGTTTTTATAATTTATAAAAATGATCCATAAGTCATTGGTGACATGTAAAAATTTTCCTCCCCAAAATCTAGTGAATGGTGTGACCGGTATGACCCCAAGTCTTCCCTTTTATTTAAAATTGTTATTTTAGTGCAAAAGACAAGTGAAACATTCAAAAAATTGTCAACACATTCCTATTATTTTGATACATTGGGGATAAATTCGATAAGTAATTTATGATGTGTAGGAGTTAGCCACACCACAATCTGATACATAGCGTGGATGGTATGACTAAAAGTGTCTTTTATCATTTCAAAATTTTAATTTTAGTTCAAAACATTTTTCACTCGATGAAAATAAGAAAATAAATTCATATTTCATTGATAATGTTATGAAAATGATTCAGAAGTTTTTATTATCATTTTGAAACTGACATTTTTGTTCAAAACATGTGTCACTCTCTGAAAATAGATCAAACACTCTAGTATTTTACTAGTAATTTAGGAAAAATACTCATAAGTTATTTTTGATTCATAGAAATCGGTGTAATATCAAACAAACACATGATGTCACTGATATGACTCAAATTTTTGTTTTCAGTTTAAAATGACATTTTATTAAAAAGAAGAAGTTATATAATCAAAACCAAGAAAACACATTCATATTTTTTTCATACTTTATAAAAATGATCCACAAGTCATTTGTGATGTGTGTGAATCAACCACACCTTAATCCTATGTACAGTGTGACTGGTATTTCTCAAATTGTCTGGTTTTATTTTAAAAATGACATTTTATTAATGTAATATTTCATATTTATGTTTAATTTTATCTTTACCATATTACTAATGTAAGATTTTTTTTATAAATAGGTGGATTCTTTTTCTCGAGTTGGGGTGGTTTTTTGAAGCCTAATACCATGATCAGGAATTTTTGATATGGGTTCAGGTTCCAAATATAATGAAACCATTTATGGGTTTGAATGTCTGTGATAAATTCTACATGATAATGTAATTATAAAAAGCAAAAATGTTTGAAATTTATATAATAGTTTCATGTTTTTGTGTTTGTGATGAAATTTTTATTTCATTTTAATTAGTAATTTTCCATATCCTTTATTTTCCTATATTTTTTGTTGTAGTGTGCTGTAATTTTAACAACATTATATAATAGTATATTTTTTTAGCAATTTTAAAATAGTAGTTATAAAGGAACACCTTTATCTACACTTTTTATCACTAAAATCCCCCTCTTTATTAGTGCTTTTCTATCACAAATAAAAGGTCCCCTATTAATGGTGCTTTAATGTCCCAGAAATTCTGTATACTTTTTTTAATTATAAGGAATTATTTCAAGACTGAAAAATATAACGGCGCACGATTCCAAGGCCTGGAGTGCCTGGAATGATCTGTCGAAGTTTTGTTAAGATTTAATAAGCGTGCATAAGAAATTTACCTGAAAAAGTTGAATAATTATTAAATGGTTACTCGGAAAAAAATATGAGGGAACTTTTGTGCTCAAGATGGCGGGATTACCCTAGGTGCGACTTATGTTTAGTCGGTTCGGGCCTCCTGTGAGAAAACCCAAAAATGGCCTAAGTGTAAATAAAATAATTAAATTAAGTTATTTTATTTTTCAAATTATTATAACTCACAAACGGTAACTCAGATTTAAAATATGAGACCGCGGATGAACTTGTGAGGGTATACTTTCTTTAAGCATATACTAACATTGGCTGGTGATAGCCACTAATGCAAGTTAGTTTTTAGTCGTAAATAAAATAATTATGTAACAATTTTTTTATTGTAAAATTCATAACTTTTAATGAGTAATTCAAACTATAAATACAAGAGTATCTTTGGGTTTGTTGGTGAATGTTTCACTTAAGAAAATCTTATCCTTGACCGGTACAGGTTGAGGGTGAATGTTAATAATTTTCCAAGCTTTTTTTAGGTATGTTTAGTAAATGCGTGAGTGGTGTTTTCTAACATTTGAACTATTGATCCCATTAAAAGTCAGAGGGCACTGTTTAATCCATAGCGCCGGGATTCGCTTAAGGGAGACATAAATTTGACCGCAGTAGGTTGGGTGAACAGTTATTTTTGTGGAATTTTGAAATATTAATAAAATAACATGTTTTGTTATTTTATTTTATTTCTTTCTTCCAACGGACGAATGGCCTTGGCAGGACCGGCGACGTGTCAAGCCAATATTTATATTGAATCTTCTTTTCCTGTAACCACACTGTTGGGAATTCGGGAAGTTCAATAATTAAATGAACCTCATTAATTACCTGATTGTTGCACACTATTTCTCCTCTCTTATTTATATGGAGCTCAGGGAGGGGTGTTGGCACGACTTCACCAAGAGAAAAAGCCCTGTAAAAGTACCGCAATGCCAACCACATAGAGGAAAAGACTGGTTCCAAGAAGTAGTGATGAGTTCCACCGAGTCACGAACAGACGACAATGATGAAGGAGGTTCTGTCGACCTTCATCAACGGATGAATCTTCCAGGTAGGGGTTTTAATTCATTTATGCATTCAAATGATATTCCTCTTCTCCGTTCTTGAATAACACGAAGAACGCGGGACAACTAACTATAGGGTTGACCTGGGATTCATTCATCTTTGCAGGAGGTTATTGTAGGGAATCCTGTGGGGTTAATATATTGTTCATTACAATTGATTATTTAACTCAATTAATATCATCCATATTACAAGCTAACACAAAGGGTGTGGTCCTAATGAACCTGGCCCAAACCCTTCTTTATCTTGCTTTCCTTGGGCCACCTCGGAATAATATGATCACGTCGACGCATGCCGCAAGAGGATAGTCGCGGCTCATCATCCGTGATGAATAGAGGAGGTGTCCGACACGATGGCCAGCTGTGGGATGGAAGGCAACGCGACTGCCGTGCCGCCGATGAACAGAAGTAGTGACCGAAGCCGCTACGGAGGCCGAACCCACCTCTGGAGGGTTCTGTGGCGCCGCTGCCTCACTAACTGAATGGCCTCCAGGTCGTTCGGGAATCAAGGTGACTGGGGGGGTTACACCCCCCACGTCAGACCGAATCGGGCCGCTACTGTCGGAGTGGGTTGCCTCCCTCGAGTCGGGCCTCCTCCCTCGAGCAGGGTCGCCTCCCTTCGCACCGAGCCAATGCCCTCAAGAATGGCCACCACCCTTGCATCAGGCAGCGTTGGGATCCTCGGATCAAGATGGTCCTTTTGGAATACTCCACTTGAGTTTTGGATAATGTTGGATTATGGCAGGGTTGGATCGAACATGAATATTACTGGGCCCTCGGTGCTAAACCGCTTAGAACTCACAGACCGAGCATCCGATTGACGATCTATCTATTGTGTTGGACCCCATACAACATGGAGGTCCTTTGGGTTACTCTTTTTTGGAGCTTAGTGGTGGTTGAGCTACGATTGATATCTCGAGGGGCAGATTCTACAAAATTCGAGTACACCAGGTGTGAGGAAACCTGTGGCATGCTGTAATGTGATGAAAGAACATTGATCCTATGTGGGTCAGCATCTATCAATCCAATGTGGGTCCGATCTCATATGGGTCAGCGATCAGCGATCCTGTGTGGGTCAGTGCATACCGATCCTGTGTTGGTCAGCAGGGGTTAGTTACCTATCGATTCTGTGTGGGTCAATAGGGTTTAGTTACCTATCTATCATATGTGGTTCAGAAGCAGTTCTTCTTAACAAAATAAGATGATCTAGTTTACGACTAATCATTTTTACTTCTATAATTATGTTATACATGATTTTGAGCTAATTATTTTTCTTGTGTCATACTTCTATCTTCGTGGTGTTACCTGTGTCGTACTTCTAGGTGGTTGGTGTTACCTGTGTGATACTTCTACCTTTGTGGTATCATCTTCATTGTGTTACACATGTGGTAATTCTATCTTTGTGGTGTTTCATGTGTGGTAATTCTAGGTTCATGGTGTTACCTATGTGGTACTTCTACCTTTGTGGTATTGTATTTATGGTGTTACCTGTGTGCTACTTCTATCTTCATGGTTTTACCTATGTGGTACTTCTACCTCCATGGTGTTACCTGTGTTGTAATTCTGCCTTTGTGGTATTGTCTTCGTGGTGTTACCTATGTGGTACTTCTATCTTTTTGGTGTTGCCTATGTGGTACTTCTACCTTCGTGGAGTTACCTTCGCGGTGTTATCTTCACGGTGTTACATGTGTGGTACTTCTACCTTCATGGGGTTACCTATGTGGTTCCCTTCCCCTATGTATGATATGAGTATATCATGATAACTTAGGTATATGTGTGGGCATATGTCTAATTCGAGTTGATGTCTTTCTTGGTGGTTTTTCATTTTTGGGACTCTAGGATACCTACGGCGGTCTTGGGGTCCCTACTGAGTATTGTTATTCTCACCCCTACACGGGATTCGCCCACACGTTGTTGTGTATGGTGAAAATGGCATACAACATTGATCGAGGATGAGGGAGCTAGGACTAGACAGTGCATAGAGGTGGACCATTCGACGTGATGTGACACGAAGGATACTGATAGATGTGGAGTTCTGAGGAGGTGATTTGTACCTACCCTTAAGGTTGGAACCTTAGAGGACGACCTAGTAACTGTTTTACTTTTTCATTAAATTGTATTGTACTTCCATTTGTACTTGTACTTTTATAGATGGGCTTGTATTCTGGACCCTTTTTACTTTCAGCACTCTTTTACTACAACATTTTATTTTGTGGTTGCATCTTATTGTGTTCTAGTATGTGTGGTTGGTTTATGTTGTGTTTTTGCATTGTGTGTCTGTACATGTTAAAAAAGCAATGCCTTCCCATTTAATGGATATGCCTTTCCGGTGCTAGTTGCCAGCCCCTGGCCTATGGAAGGTGGGATTGGTGTAGTCACGGCATGGACCCTGAGAGAAGGGTCATGAAAAAGTGGTATCAGTGGAGTTTGGTTATACCGAAGAACTAGGACTCTGATATTTTCTATGAAGAAATAGTTTTCAATTCAGGGAGTCTAGTGTTGGTGCGGCGGCTGATGTATCCGTACACCAGGACCCTAAATTCTAATTTTTGACTCAGCATAAAAAAATCTAATTGAGTGTGTTTTTGAAATGTTATTCTTTTGATTTATTTGGAGTCAGCTCACCAGGTACAACTTAATGACCATGGAGCACATGTTCCTTATCAGGATTTTCCCACAAAGACAGCCACCCACTTTTTTCGAGAGAGTACACTATGACAACACACTGAGCAATGAGGCTCCAGTGTAGGGTCCGATTATAGTGTTGGAATCTTCAGGTGGTTTACCAGTAGCACCACCACCCATTGGGAAGTAGTTACAACTAGAAATACTGGTAGAGGACACATTTAGACTTAGTTCCTTACGCGTGTTTCATCATCAGATACCCCTCAAGTTCCGAGGCGAGCCCGACTCACAGGCAGTTGAGGACTGGTTTGAGGAGGTCTCTAAGAGTTATCTAGAGCTTCTACAGCTTCGATCGGACGATATGTCGGTATCTGAGTATTCATCGAGTCATACTGACCATTCCTAGTACTAGATGAATATGATACGATTAGTGCTTCGGGGCTCAAACATCTAAGTGTGGTGTGTTTAAGGACTTCTGAGCCAGTACTATTCCTCTATGCATTCGTACCGATGTTAGGGTTCTAGAGAGAACCTTTACAGTTCAATTTTCTTCAGATGATTGGATACAACCAGTGAATTTTAGTAGTGGGAAAGTAGGAAACTGGCACCAGTATCAGAGACTTGGGTGTGCAAAAATGTTTCGCGAAGAAGAATTTTTAGAGACAGATGAATTTACAAAGCTGTAGATGTGGAACCGGATCTATGAGGGTAGCATGAGGTGGTGTACATTTCGACATTTGACAACCACCCCCCTTTGTGGTCCCCACCAGGCTTAAGGGGTTAGAGGAAAAGGGAAGGGAGTAGCTTCATATGGTCAAGGAGTGCGACCCAAGGGCTCTAGGAATTATTTGATGAATAGTCTATGTCTACTACAAGGTGTCGTATTAAAATACATAGATACCAGTAATTCCTTCCTTCCAAAAATCTTTTCAAAAATAAAGAGTTTCAGTTATTACATTGACATGACACTCACATATGGAGATACGTTTGGGAAGTGACTTGATAATCACACATACACCAATAGTGTGATCTGACCTTGAGGATAGAGTTTTGGTTGCAACCTCTTGGTGGCAGCAATGAGGCCTTATGATGATAGTTTGGGTATGGATTGGACATCCACAGTTCATACTCAGATTTACTATATTAAGAAAAAATGATGCAGATTACCTACAACATTGGAATGAGATTTTTTTTGGTCGGAAAAAAAGGAAACACAGGCAGCACGGGATAAACTCAGGCATAGGAGGGTGTAACAAATCACACTTGAGTCATCTAAACTTACCCTTGTGGTAGTGAATGTTATGAGTTTTTAGTTCCAAACAAGAGTGGAAAATTATGGGGAAATATTTTCAAAATATTTTTCCAGTATTAACTCCCCGAAGGGAGAGGGACGTCTGCTTTGGCTAGGTTCTAATATAGATTTTTAACCAACTACTCCAGGGTAGCGACACTGTTATCAGCTTTGAAAAAAAGGGGTAGCTTTCATGTGGATAAAGAAGTGTCACTAGATCAATTAGGAGCTGATACCGAGAATGAAAAGTAGAACTATGCTACCCATGACTTGGAGTTAGTATCAGTGGTCTTTTCACTAGCTATTTCGTGACACTACTTGATGGGAGAACATTTTACAACCTACTCAGATCACAAGAGTCTCAGGTATATCTTCTCTCAGAAGGACCTAAACCTAAGATATCAGCAATGGATAGAGTTCCTCCAGGACTATGACTTTGAGATAGTCTATACTCCTGGGAAGGGGAATGTGGTAGTAGATACACTCAGTAAAAGGTTTGGTATGTAGTTGCTGAGTGAGGCGACAGAGCAGCTAGCCGCATTATAGATATCCTTTGTGGATAGAGATGGAACAACATACCTCTGATCAATGACAGTCACACTCCTACTTCTTTAGAGAGCCAGGGAGGTGCAACATGGGGATACTGACTTCAAGGATCGATGTGCTCAGATGTAATGACCCGAAATACTGAATAAATCTTGTTTCCTAATTTTGTGTGTTATTTTATTTTATACTCAACAAAACTGTTTCATATGAGTATAATTAAAATGAGACCATTGGGTTTCGACTTTTATATGACCATTGGTCAATATGACTATTGGAAAATTAATGTTGCGATTATTTTCCCTATATACAAGTGATATTGGTTAATTTATATTGAAACAAGATTCGATGGCCTCATCCAGTAGTCTCGGGCCAATCGAATCCCATCTAACAGAACTTGGGAAAGAGGTAGCACCACTGGGATTTTCTCTGGATCAAACCCAATCAGAAATTAATCGTGTGAAGCTAGAACAAAATCTCCTTCACGAGAAGTTCAAACTGATAGAAATTACTACCTGTGCAATGTTGGTCGATCCGCCCTCAGATTCTCTCACCTTAACACACCTTACACTTACGTCCTATGCTGGGGTTATAAGGGGCTATGTAAGGAGACCGTAACTGCTTTGTGTAATCCATTGAGATAAATAAAATTGTGTTTTCTTTTTATGGTGAAGTTTGTAAATTTTCAAATGTCCGGATAAATGTAGGATATATATTATTGATGAATTTGAAAAAAAGGGATAATTTAAAATATTTTTTAAAACCTTAAATAAATAATGATGTGTAACGATTTTCAAAAATGGAATTCTACAAATGTGTTCAGTAAGAAATTTGGAGTCTAATAAGATCAACTTAATTTTTGGTGAATAGTAATTTATGAATAGTGATTTTACCCTTAGGATTAGTAATGTGACCAAATGGATTTGTAATCTCAGTTAAAGGAAGTATTAATATAATATAGGCACTTTTATTAAGAAATGTGATTCAATAAAATAAGTAAATAACTGTTTCAGAAATTATTATTCAAGTATTAGTTTTTTCAGGTGAATAATGTTTTTTAATTAAAAATTAAATTAAAAATATTTAGAAAATTATTTTTATAAAATAGACTTTATTTTTGAATTTAGAACATCGATATTATGTTAAGGTAATTTTTGGGGATTTTTCTGAAAAAAATGAATTTTTGGTGAATAGTTTTTTTATTTAAAAATTAAATTAAAAATATTTAGAAAAGTGTTTTTATAAAATGGATTTTATTTTTGAATTTAGAGTATGGATATTATGTTAAGGTAAATTTTTTTGGAGTTTTCTAAAAAGGTTGAATTTTCAGTGAATAGTAAAAATACAGTTTTAGGGTTTTGGTATGTTTAATGACATCATAACTGCATCATGATGATGTCATGAGATATTTTTAGGGATGGTCGACTTATGAATAGTAAGATAAGGTATGATGTGTCCCAAGTGGACAATACCATGAGGAAATACCACTTGTTTTTCCAATACCATCAATGAGGTGTCCATTGGCCCTTAATGCCTTGTCCCCTCACTTCCCCTATTAATACCAAGACATTCTCTCATAATTTCCATTTCAAAATCCTCCTCAACGATGTTCTGGTCTTATTACCTCCCAATGAGTCCTCTCAAGGTTCCCTCAAGCCTCTTTAGGTCCCAAACATCAAGATTTTGAAGTTACTCTTCAAGGTAAGGGATCATACCTCTCTCTTTCTTTCCAAGTACTCTCTTTTATGTCATTTATTTTATGATCCATGTTCTTATGTTGGGGATGTTCTTTTATATTCATCCTACTATGAATTTCAGGTTCATATGATGAGAGCCCCCTCTTTCTCTCATCAATTCGTTTTAAGAATGTTTAAGTGGCGCCGTTAGGCTTCCGAATTTTTAAGGGATTCTTCCACCATTCTCATTTTTCAAGTTCTATTTTCATGTCATTTCTTTCAAGTTACTTTTCTTATGTTGGAGTGTGATATTATATATCTATGATACTTTCCTTTTTATTTTCATATTGTGAGAGACCCTATTTGATCTCATCAATTCATTTTTTGGTGTTTTTAGTGATGTCATTAGGCTACCGAATTTTAATAAGAGAAATCTTATTTTTGTCTTCCTTCCATGTTTTTCATTTCATATGGAATGTATTTCAAATTTCATTACCATGTTCTTACATCCATTATATTCTGTCCCTCAACTGTTATATGGATCATTTATGAGTTGGTGACCCATGTCCCGTCTATTTTCTATATTTTCTAAAACCCTGTAACATAGCTGTTATGCTGCAGAATTTTTGTCTCAAAATGTCTCTCTCTTTTTCTAAAATTATTTTATTTTATTAATTGAATACTCAAAGATATTTCTTATATAAGGGTATTCACATATATATCAAAATTGTCTATTTTAAATTTTGGTATTTACATACATGAGACCCGCTTTCCTTTTTCTGTGGGTTTAAAAAGACATAAAGATCTTGTCTTTAAAGCAATTTTTAAAAAGTTATGATTATGAAATGAAACCCATTTATTTTATTCTAAATTGGTTATTTATGAAATGTTTGATGATTATATATGTGGCTCACATGATAATAAAGTAAAATTAATGGTGCACCCTAATATCTCTCCAATGCATTGGGTAAATACTTAATCTCTAGAGATGACCATTTTTAACGATACCTTGGTGAATAACATTGGTAATTTTTAATGACAACTTGGGGATGGACCTTGGTGAAAAAGAAATGATTGTCTATGTTAAATTTTTTAGCCACATCTTCAAGTTATGAAACATGTTATTTTTATTATGATATGCCTCAGGATCTCTTTCTAATGGCTTAAAGTTATTTTTCATGACTTTTGATATATCTCAAGTTCACATGTAAAATGTTTCCCTTGTTTCCCTTACTTGGCCTTCTGCTCACCCTTTCCTTTGATGTATACTCCCAGGTTATGAGATGCTGCAATGAACTTAGGATGAACCAATGAAGAATCCTTTCAAATGTTTAAGAAGAATGTTTTATGTTTTCATGAATTAAGTTCCTGGTGTCCAAAACACTGAAACTTAAATATCCTCGGTTTGGTATAATGTAATGAATTTTTATGTGATAAAAAGGCGGTATATTATAGTTGGTATCAAAGGATGGTTTAGTTATTTGTGGAAATTAGGATATGAAAACATTATGAATAACCCTATAAAAAAGTTTAAATATAGGAAATATTCCTGGTATTTTGGTGAGTATTGAGTAAGTGAGTTCCAAACAAATAAATCCCTGTCTGGATACGAACATATAGAGGTGGATCTGGCACATAAGTTCCTAGGAGTGAAAAATCTCACAAGGTGTTTTGGGCTTGACCCGGGGTAACCTGGTGCACGACAACAGGCCTTGCTGCACTCTTGGTTTGACACTCCCGGAGTATATGCTTTGGTAAATTCAAAAGCTTTGTATGAACCATTATTGAAGGGACAAAGTTAAAATAAAATAAAGTTTCACATAATAATATATTATCATGGATAACCTAGATTGGAACCTAGGGGATCACAAGTTAGGGTATACTTTTCTTCTACAAGTTTATCCTTCTATGCTTTAAGTTTCCTTTTCATGATTATTGGCTAAGTATTTAAGCCCCCTAATTATAATTTATTTCTTAGTTAATGGCGGGAAATGGAAGAACATGTACCAACAACCAATGTGACAGGAAATGTGACGATTTCCCTATTAATATGACAAATATGATGAATGATCAAGCTGAACATATTGTGAAAATTCCAAACCAGCTATCAAAAATCACAATTAATAATTGGTACCTAGTTGAATGCCCAAATTCATCAATGAAGAAGAAGACGAAGTCTCAAGGATGTTCATCTGATAAAGTTTATAAGGGAAAGAAGAACCAATTTCCTTTGTGCAAAAAGTTTGGAAAGAGTCACCAAGGAGAATTTCACAAAGGAACCGGGAGATGTCTCATGTGTGGGGTGATAAGGAATAAAGTAACCAATTCCTTTAAAAAATGGATAATGTGATGAATAGAGATAAGGTTCGATTTAATGTACCTTATACTTTTCAATGTCGTAAATGTGGAGAAGTTGGAAATTATCCATGAAAATTCTCTCTTGGAAGGGATGAGAAGCATGATGAGCATCAACAATCTTCAAGGACAAGGAAAAAATTCAAGTCCAATGCTGAGATGATTCCTGAGGACTAAAGTACATGTAACTTATTCCCAATAATTGTCTATGTCATGTTGTATTTTAGTTCATTCCCTATGAGAATATCTTTAATGTTTTCTAAGAACATTAAGTCACTACCTAATATGGTTTTATATCATTAAGGAAAAAATCTATTGTTATGTACTACATGTTGATGTTGTGAAGCTGTTCTTCTTGAGAAAAATATGATTAGGGGATTAAAAGAAGATTATTATTTTGGAAGACGTTCACTATTTTGGGAACCCTATATGATCAATGTAAATAGATTACTATGGTATTTTCTTTGAGGAGTAAAGGTTGACTTATATAATGAAGAATCAGTGAATTTAAGGTGAACTTATAGTAATTTAGGTTACTTATGGAAATGATTATCCTATCTTGGGAAAATTATGTTTAGGTTAGTTACTTTTGTAATAAGATTTTTGGAGTGGTTGATTTTGTTTGCAGATGAATGATAAAGTTTATCTTGGAAGACTATGTTATCAAATCCTTATTGTATTTGGGTTTCAATCTTAGTTTGGTTTATTTTGAGGAATTTTAAGGACAATTATTTATGGAATGGTCTATGATGAACTTTGGGAAGTACCGTGGAATTTTGATGATTTAAAAGTAGTTTCCCTTCCTATGGGGTATTTTCTTTTTGAAGAGTTGTTTTATCTTACCCTTTTTGTTTTTGTGATAATGATTAAAGATAGAATAAATAGATAGTTAATATTTTGTGGATTATGAGATTCCCTAGAAGATGATTCTTGTGCTTTTGATGAGACCAAGTGTTTTTGAATGCTCATCGTTTGGAGAAAAGATTTTTTTGGTTGAAACTTACTTAAGGATGAAACTCTACTTGAAGGTAGGTATATTTCCTTATTTTTTTATTCTATGTAGTAAATGAATTCCTCAAAATTATGAAAAGGAACGTAAAAACATTGTCTGTTAACATTTCCTACTGGGAAATCAAATATCGTTTAACTCATCACAAGTTTGTGATTTTCTTTTGGTTAACTTTATCCTAATCGCGTTTTCTATCACTCTCCATCAGAATTTGACCGTTTATTTTCTCTTCCATATCCATGTTTTCCTAAATGGAATCCTAGTATGGGTTAACTCGGGTGACCTTTTTTACTTCCCTTTCTTTCTTTTAAAGTAATTGTTTTACTGAATCCTCTTCCGATGTGGGACATTCAGTGAAATTTGCAAGCCCAATTTTAATAATTACGAGGACACAATTTCTTAAGGGGGGAAGAATGTAACGACCCAAAATTTTGAATAAATCTTGTTTCCTAATTTTGTTTGTTATTTTATTTTATACTCAACAAAACTATTTCATTTGAGTATAATTAAAATGATACCGTTGGGTTTCGATAGTTATATGACCATTGGTCAATATGACCATTGGAAACTAAATGTTGCGATTATTGTCTCTAAATACAAGTGATCTTGGTTAATTAATATAGAAAGAAGATTCATTGGCCTCATCCAATAGTCTCGGGCAAACCGAAGCCCATCTAACAGAACTTGGGAAGGAGGTAGCACCACTGGGCTTTTCTCTGGACCAAACCCAATCTGGACTTCATCGTGTGAAGCTAGAACGGAATCTCCTTTACAAGAAGTTCAAACTGATAGAAATTACTACTCGTGCAATGTTGGCCAAGCCGCCCTCGGATTCTCTCACCTTCGCACACCTTACACTTAGGTCCTATGTAGGGGTTATAAGGGGCTATGGAAGGAGACCGTAACTGCTTTGTGTAATCCTTTGAGATAAATAAAGTTGTGTTTTCTTCTTATGGTGAAGTTTGTAAATTTTCAAATGTCTGGATAAATGTAGGATATATATTATTGATGAATTTGAAAAAAAAGGATATTTTAAAATATTTTTGTAAACCCTAAATAATTAATTATGTGTAATTATTTTCAAAAAATGGTATTCTGGAAATGTGTTCAGCATGAAATTTGGAGTCTAATAAGATCAACTTATTTTTTTGGTAAATAGTAATTTATGAATAGTGATTTTATGCTTAGGATTAGTAATGTGACCAAATGGATTAGTAATCTCACTTAAAGAAAGTATTAATATAATATAGGCACCTTGATTAAGTAACGTGATTCAATAAAATAGGTAAATAACTGTTTCAGAAATTATTAGTCAAGTATTAGTTTCTTCGGGTGAATACTATTTTTAAATTATAAATTAAATTAAAAATATTTAGAAAATTATTTTTGTAAAATGGAATTTATTTTTGAATTCAGAACATCGATATTATGTTAAGGTAATTTTTGGGGATTTTTCTGGAAAAAATGAATTTTCGGTGAATAGTATTTTTATTTAAAATTTAAATTAAAAATATTTCGAAAAATATTTTTATAAAATGGAGTTTATTTTTGAATTCAGAGCATTGATAATATGTTAAGGTAAATTTTTTGGGAGTTTTCTGAAAAAGATGAATTTTCAGTGAATAGTAAAAATACAGTTATATGGTTTCGGTATGTTTAATGACTTCATAACTGCATCATGATGATGTCATGAGATATTTTTAGGGATGGTAGACTAATGAATAGTAATATAAGGTATGAGGTGTCCCAAGTGGCCAATACAATGTGGAAATACCACTTGTTTTTCCAATACCACCAATGTGGTGTCCCTTGGCCGTTAATGCCTTGTCCCCTCACTTCCCCTATAAAAACCAATCCATTATCTTATCCTTTCCATTACAAAATCCTCCTCAATGATGTTATGGTCTCCTTACCTCCCAAGGAGTCCTCCCAAGGTTCCCTCAAGCCTCCTGAGGTCCCAAACTTCAAAGTTTTGAAGTTACTCTTCAAGGTAAGGGATCCAACCCCTCTCTTTCTTTCCAAATACTCTCTTTTATGTAATTTCTTTTATGCTCCATGTTCTCATGTTGTTGATGTTATTTTATATTCATCCTCCTGTAATTTTCATGTTCATATGATGACAGAATCCCTCTTTGTCTCATCAATTAGTTTTAAGAAATTTTAAGTGGCGCCATTATGCTGCCGAATTTTTAAGGGAATCTTCCACCCTTCTCATTTTTCAAGTTCTATTTTCATGTCATTTCATTAAAGTTCCTATTATTATGTTGGGGTCTGATATTATATATCTATCATAATTTTCTTTTTATTTTCATATGATGAGAGACCCTATTTGATAACATCAATTCATTTTTTTAATTTTTAAGTGACGTCGGTAGGCTGCTGAATTTTTATAAGAGAAATCTTATTTTTGTCTTCCTTCAATGTTTTCATTTCAAATGGTATGTATTTAAAATTTCATTACCATGTTCTTATATCCTTTATATTCTATCCCTCTACTGTTTTATGGATCATTTAGGAGTGGGTGACCCATTTCCCCTCTCTTTTCAATATTTTATAAAACCCTGTAACATAGTCGTTATGCTGCAGAATTTTCGACTCAAAATGTCTCTCTTTTTATAAAATTATTTTACTTTATTATGTTAATACTCAAATATTTTTCTTATATAAGGGTATTCACATATATATCAAAGTGTTCTATTTTAAATTTTTGGATTTACATACATGAGACCCGCTTTCCTTTTTCTGTGGGTTTAAAGTGACATAAAGATCATGTCTTTAAAGCAATTTTTAAAACGGTATGATTATGAAATGAAACACATTTCTTTTATGATAAAAGGGTTACTTATGAAATTTTTGATGATGATATATGTGTCTTACATGATAACAAATCCAAATTAAGGGTGCATCCTGATAGCGCTCTAATTCATTGGGTAAAGACTTAATCTCTAGAGATGACCATTTTTAATGATATCTTGGTGAATATCCTTGGTAATTTTTAATGACACCTTGGGGATGGACCTTCGTGAAATGGAAATGATTGTCTATGTTAAATTTTGTAGCCACATCTTCAAGTTATGAAACACTTTTTTTTATTATGGTATTCCTCATGATCTCTTTCTCATGCCTTAAAGTTATTTTTCATGAGTTTTGATGAACCTCATGTTCACATGTAAAATGTTTCCCTTGTTTCCCTTACTGGGCCTTCAGCTCACCCTTTCCTTTGATGTATGCTCCCAGGTTATGAGATGCTGTAATGAACTTAGGATGAACAAATCAATAATCCTTTCAAGTGTTTAAGAATAATTTTTTATGTTGTCATGTATTAAGTTCCAAGTTTCCAAGACACTAAACCTTAAAGATCCTCGGTTTTGTATAATGTAATGAATGTTTATGTGATAAATAGGCAGGATGTTATATCAAATATCCTCAGGGAAGGCACCTGATGGATTTTCTGAAGGTGAGGATCACGTCATCCTCTTTAGAGGACGTACTATGGTACCAGTTGCTCTACAAGAGAAGGTTTTGAGGGAGTTCCATATGTCCCCTCTGGTGGTAAATCCTGGAGTGGCGAAGTTGTACCAGAACCTCTGATGTCAGCACTGATGGCCCGAGATGAAGGAAGTAGTGGCAGAGTTTATATAACTATGCCTCAATTGTTATCAAGTAAAAAATGCTCAGATCCAGTAGAAGTATTATGCCGATAGGAGGAGGGAGACTATGTCATCCCACGGGTCTCTCCTTGATGAGGTTGTCATAGATTTGGCTTGGGGGACAGTTAGATTTGAGGTTCATGAGACCCTTCTAGATTCTTAGCAGAGTGGGTGAGGTGGTGTAACATCTATCTCTTTCCCCACAGATGAAATGGGTGCATAATGTTTTCCATGTATCACAGCTAAGGATATGCGTGCATGATCCATCACACGTTATTAACTAAGGTGAGTTTTACTTTGATGATGGGGTGACTTTTATGGAGTTCTCGATGGAGTTTGAGGAACAACAGAAATGGATCTTTCATGGGTGGTCAATACCTCTGGTGCGCATTCACTGGCAGCACGTGAACCTCCAAGAGAGCACATGGGAGAGGGAGGATCAGATCCGTACTCAGTACCCCCATCTGTTATCCTAGTATTTTTTTGTGGCTTTCAGGGACATAAAGCTCCAATATGGGAAGAATTTAATATCCCGGAAATTACGTATAATTTTTTTAATTAAATGGAATTATTTAGAGACTACTAAATCTGATGGCCTACGATTTCGAGGCCCAGAGTGCTAGGAATGATCCATCAATGTTTGGTTAAGCTTTAATTATCACCTGTAAGAAATTTTCCTAAAAAAGTGGAATAACTCTTAAATGGATACTCAGATCAAAAATATCAGGGAACCGTTGCACTCAGGATGGCGGGTTTACCCTAGGCACGACTTAAGTTTTTTCAGTACATGCCTCCTATAAGAAAACACAAAAATGGAATAACCATAAATAAAATAATAAAATAATGTTATTTTATTTTTAAATTGCTTATAACTCACAAAAGGTAAGTCAGATTCAAAATCCAAGACCATGGATAAATTCTTGAGTGTATTATTTCATTAGGAAGATACTAACATTGGTCAGTGCCAGCCACCTTTGAAAGTTACTTTTTGGCTGTAAATAAAATAATTGACAATTATTTTATTTTAAAATTCATAACTTTTAAACAGTAACTTGAATTGGAAATCCGAGAGTACTTTTGGGTTGGTTGGGGCGTGTTTCACTTAAGTAGAGACTAACCTCGACCGACACAAGTTGAGGGTGAAAATTAATGATTTTACAAACTTTTTTTTGGGTGCGTTCAGTAAATACGCGAGCAGCATTTTCTAACATTTGAACCATTGGTCAGATTAAAATTCCTTGGGAAACGTTGAATATAGAGCACCAGGATTCACTTAAGGGAGGTATAACTTCGATCGTAGTAGGTTGGGTGAAAATTTCATTTTTGTGGTCATTTGAAAGATTAATAAAATAACATGTTTTGTTATTTTATTTTCTTTTTTTCCTCCAACAGGCGAATGGCACTGGCGAGACCGGTGATGTGTCAAGACAAAAAATGTATTGACTCTTCTTTTCCTATAACCGTAGCATTGGGAATCTGAGGGGTTCATTAATTAAATGAACGTCATTAACTCCTAGGGCATTGCACACTCCTTCTCCTCTCTTATTTATATGGAGCTCGGGGAGGGGTGTTGGAACGACTTCACCAAGCGACAAAGCCCTGGAAATGTACCATGACGCAAACCACCTGGAGAATGAGACTGGTTCCAATGAGCAGTGACGAGCGCCACCGAGTCACGAACTGACGACAACGATGAAGGAGGTTCCATCGACCGTCATCAGTGGACGTATCTTCCAGGTAGGGGGTTTAATTCATTTATGCATTCAATTGATTTTCCTCTTCTCTGTTCTTGAATAACACAAATAAAGCAGGTCAATCAACTAATGGTTTGACCCGTGATTCATTCGTCATTTTGGGAGGTAGTTTCAGAGAATCTTGTGGGGTTAATATTGTGTTCAATACAACTATTTATTATAATCCCTTAATATCCACCATATTACGAGCTAACGCGGAGGGTGCAGGCCTAAAAAACCCAGCCCAAACCCTCTACTCTCTTGCTTTCCTTATGCCACCTCGGAAGACCGCGATCACGTCGACGCATGCCATAAGAGGAGGGTCGCATCTCATTAGCCACGATGAACAAAGAAGGAGTCCAGTACTATGGATGACTACGGGAAAGAAGGCAGTGCGACCGTCGTACCACTGATGAATGGAAGCCATGACTCATCAGCCACGATGAATGAAGGAGGAGGCCAGCATGATGGACGAAGAAGGGAAAGTAGGTAGTGAAACTGACGTACCACCGATGAACGGAAGTTGCAACCGATTCCACAGTGGAGGCCAAACCTACCTATGGTGGGTTCCAGGGCGACCGAGCGGTGCCACCGCCTCTCCAACCGAATGGTCTCCAGGCCATTCGGGAATCCGTGTGACCGGGGGGTTAAAGCCCCCACGTCGGACTGAACCGGGCTTCCATCCTCGGAGCTGGACACCACGCTCATGGCGAGCCTACACCCCTGAGCTAGGTCACCGCCCTCCCGCTGGTCCACCGCCCTCAGACCGGGCCGCCGCCCTCGCTCCGGGCCCCCTTCCTCGGAGCAGGTCACTGCCCTCAAGTCGGGCCACAGCCCTCCAGTTGGGCCACCACCCTTGATTCCAGCCACCTCCCTCGAGCCAGGCCGCCGCCCTCGAGCCAGGCCGCCGCCCTCGGACTAGGTCGGCGCCCTCGGACTGGGCCGCCACCCTCGGACTGGGTCGTCGTCCTCGGACCAGGCCGCCTCCCTCGAACTAGGCTCCTGCCCATGTTAGCCGCTGACCCAGCGGGCCACCCTCGGACCAGGCCTCCGCCCTAGTGGGCCACCACCCCACCCGGGCTAGGTCGTCCCCTTGCGGGCCTCCCTATTTTGGACGGGCCACCCCTGCGGGCCACCCCCTTACCGACCGCCCTATTTTAGTCGGGCATCCTATCTTGCGGGCTGGACTAGACATCATCCTAGTGAGCCGCGTCCTCCCCGACCCAGTAGGTCGAGTTCACCCCTACCCAATAGGCCGAGTCTTCCACAACCCCTCCCAGACTGAGTCAGGCTGGGTCGGTCCGACTGGGTCGGACCTAGAAACACTTATAGGGGCATATCTTGAGAACCGAACGTCTGTTTGATGAAACATCTGCAGAATTGGGATCCTTGGATTGATATGGTAATTTTGTTATACTCTACTTGAGTTTTGAAGAATGTTTTAGTATGGTTGGGTTGGATCGAACCCGAATCTAACTGGGACCTCAGAGCTAAAATGCTTGTATCTCACAGACGGGGCGTCCGATTGACGTGACGTCTGTCATGTTGGACCCCTCACTACATGGAGGTCCTTTGGGTTACTCCTTTTTGGAGATTAGTGGTGGTATTTTTATGAATTATATCTCTAGGGTTAGATTCTACGGAACTCGAGTGCACCGGGTTTGAGGAAATTGTGGCAGGCTGCAACGTCAAGAAAGAACATCGATTCTATGTGGGTCAATATCTATCGATCCTATGTGGGTCAAATCCTATGTGGTTCAGTGCTCAGCGATCCTATATGGGTCAGTACATAGCGATCCTGTGTGGGTCAGATCTTGTGTGAGTCATCGGGGGTTAGTTACCTATCGATCATGTGTGGGTCGACGAGGGTTAGTTACCTATCGATCAGTTGTGGGTCAGCAGTAGTGCTTCTTAACATAATATGATAATATATTTTATGACTAACCATTTGTACTTATGTACTTATGTTATACCTGGTTGTGAGATGAGTCTTTCACTTGTGTGGTACTTCTATCTCTGTGGTGTTAACTGTGTGGTACTTCTAGCTTTGTGATGTAACCTATGTGGCACTTCTACCTTTGTGGTATCGTCTTTGTGGCGTTAACAGTGTGGTACTTCTAGCTTTTTGGTGTTACTTGTGTGGTACTTATACCATTATGGTATTGTCTTCATGGTGTTACCTGCGTGGTACTTCTATCTTCGTGGTGTTACATGTGTGGTACTTCTATCTCTGTGGTGCTACCTGTGTGGTGCATCTGCCTTTGTGGTATTGTCTGTGTGCTGTTACTTGTGTGGTAATTTTACCTTCATGGAGTTACCTTCATGGTTTGTGGTGTTACCTATGTGGTAATTCTACCTTCCTGCTGTTACCTATGTGGTGTCCTTCCCTCTTATATGAGATGAGTATATCTTGATAACTTAGGTATATGTATGGGCATATGCATAAGAAGAGTTGTTGTATTACTATGTTGGTTTTTATCTGTGGAATTCTATGAGACCTATGGGGGTCTTGGGGTCCCTACTTAGTATTTTTATACTCACCCCCGCACGGGCTTCTCCTGCACCGTGTGGTGTCTGGTGAAGACGACGTACAACGTTGACCAAGGCTGATAGAGCTAGTACTGGACGATGCACGGAGGTGGACCATTCGGTGTGACGTGACATGGAGGAGACTGATGGATGTGGAGTGCTTAGGAGGCGATCTGTATCTACCATTCAGGTTGCAACCTCAGAGGATGACCTAATATCTGTTTTCCTTTTTCTTTTAGTTGTATTGTACTTCCAGTCATACTTGTACTTTTACATTTGGTCTTGTTTTCCAGCCCCTTTTACTTTCAATACTATTTTACTAAAAAAGTTTGTTTTTTGGTTGCATCTTATTGCATTATAGTCTATTTGGTTTCTTCTCTTTGTGTTATTGGATGGTGTGTCTATACAGGTTAAAAGGAAAATTCTTTCTAGTTTAAGGGATACGTGTTTCCAGTGCTAGTCGCTAGCCCCTAGTCTATGGAAGGTGGGCTTGGGGTAGTCATGACCTGAGCCCCGAGGAATAAGTCATGATAGGTTATTATATGAAAGATTATATTATGCACTAATACATAATTTTGTAGGATTGTTAACTTCATATTATGTAGTAGTGGCGCCATGCGACTTCAATTAGAAATTTTGGTTGAGTGCCCCTGGCAAGGATGGAGGGGTGGGTTCCTAGAGGTTTGTTTACTACTCACCTAGAGAGGAAATATATTTCTATTTGTTTGTATATTGATACCCCCTTTCATGGTGATTTCATTTGGCTAATAAGAATTGATATTGATAACATGTAAAGAACACATATTATTGGGTTTTTTCTAGTTCACGTTTATTTTCCAAATAAGAAGAGAGGAAGAAATTTTTAGAAGTATTTTATTCCATGTGGTGCTTTCCCCTTTATTTTCAAGGGAGGTATGTAGTGGTAGGATTGGCTGGTGGAAAAACCCATATAAACCACTAAAAAAAGGATGGTAGGGGGAGGGGTGTGCCTATACAAGGCATTGGATTCCCCATATTTTTCATCTTCTTGAGAAGCATAATCTCCCATCATTTATGTGTATTATTGTGTTAGGTGGATTCCACACATATTCAATAGAGTGATTGATGAGGGTCTAAACCTTATAAAAGTGAGGGAGTTTGTACATCATTTTACCCATAATGATCCTTATATTTTCTAGAGATGTTTACCCTTTTCATTTTTATAGGTTTCACGCGACATTTGGTGTTTTTATTATTGTATTTTTCACATTATTTTATTTGACTATTATCACCGAACTAGTAGAAAAATCATTTCAGTCCCAAAAAGTTGTTTCAGTGTAAGGTTTGGGTCTGGTTCTATTATCCAATTTAATTATTAATAATTCCCAAAAATATGATTATGACCTATGATTACTATATCATTTGATCATTAATATTAAAAAAAAATTAATTATATTATTAAATATACCATTGTAAAATAATGATGGTTTTATACTAAAGGATTATATATATGGTGGTGAAATTCGAGATCATGAAAATTAATGAAAATAATTTTATGTTATGAATAATCAAGATCCAGGAAGTGTTGTGGAAGGATATTTTTGTATCACAAACATGAAAAAGAACGATAGATATGATGATGGGGAATGGTTTCAATGGGAGCCAGAATCATGACATGGATGAAAATATTCCAAGAAATTCTGGAATTAGTGATGACTTTTTTTAGATGAAAACAACTCAATGATTCATGGATAATAATCTCAAGAGAAACATGGAATAAGATGTCTTGAAATTAATGTTTTGATCAGTATAAAACTATTACGGAAGTACTTTTACACATGGGGAACAATTACACATTGAAAATCATTGGAGTCAGTACCATAAAATTGAATATGCAAGATATAATAGTGTAAACGATCTATGTAGTATGCCATGATAAGGGTATGAAGAAGAACATATTGTCCTTGGGAAAATTTGATGACATCAGATGTAAGAAACGAACTGAGAATGGAGTGATTATAAATTTTAAGGGTGTGATTATGGTAATAAAGGTGGAAATGATCTCAATGAACCTATACATACTTATGGGTGAAATGTACAAGGAGGCAGAGATAGTTGTTTCATCAACTACCCCAATAAAAGCATTGAAGTCTTCATGGAATTAGAAAAATTATCATATGTTTGAATGAGGATTGATGATTCATACTGATCAGAAGTTATTTCCTATTTTTATAAAGGCTTCATTACCATTTTTTAAGAATTATGTTTTGAAAAAGCAACATAAGTTTAAATATAGGATGTTAATAGAAATAATCAAATAGATCTTACAATTGATCAATTGTGACATTTTTCTACAACTAGTAATATCTATGGGAGGGGAAAGGTACTTATTATCATTCATTGATGATTATTACCAGAGCTTTTAGGTGTAACCAATCAATAAAAAAGAGGATGTTTTTTTATTTTTCATAGCATTAAAAGTGTGGAAGGATATTGAATCTGGAAAAAAGATCATGTGTTTGAGTAATGAAAATGGTGAAGAATATACAAATGAGGGATTTGATACTTTTTGTCAATGAATAGGAATAGAGATAAAATTGATTGTTGAGTACACTCTTATGTCTAATAGTGAGGTAGATAAGATGAATCAAATCCTATTGGAAAGAACAAGGTAGATGTTGAATACTACAGGAAATGAAAAAACATTATGGGAAGAATAAGTGAATACCATATATGCATTTTTTAATGGTGATTTATCTAAAGACAACAATGGATATATGGAATGGTAAACCATCAGAATATTCTTGGTTACATACTTTTGGAAGACCTATATATGCATTTTTTAATGATAAGTATAGATCAATGATGGATTAGAGATCTAGGAATTGTATCTTCTTAGCGTATGTTGATGGTGTGAAGGGGAATCATTGGTGAGGATCCCTTTCACATAAACTTACCATCAGGAAATATGCCATTTTTTATGAATACAAGGTTAAAATTATAATTTATTGAGAAATTGAGAAATAGAATATTGAAACTACAACAGTCAAGGTGGAGTATAAATCCAAGGAAGAACCGATTTCCTCTCAAGAATTATCAGAGCATGAAGATCATGTACCGATTGAGTATGGACCACAGAAATAAACCCATGAGAAAAGATCACCAATATGGAACCCAAACTATATCACTTAGAGAAATATTTCATATTACTTATTAATAGAGGATGGATAACCATCTTAATTTTTGTAGGAAACCCAGAGTCCAGATGCATCCACATGGATAGTGGTGATTTAGGATGAATGTGAATCTATATAGAATAACGAGATGTGGTATTTTGTTCCATTAACTCATAGAAGGAAGGGTATCAGAAAACAATGGGTCTTCGATATCAAGTGGGATATAAAGGACTCGGTTTAGTGATATTTTGCATGAATGTTTGTAAAATTATATTCTCAGATATAAGGTATTGATTTTAATGAAATTTTTTTTTTGTTACAATACTGATGACTATCATCTAGTTCTGGTGATGTGTGTTACATACAGTTTATACCTAGAGAAGTTGGATGCGAATACCACTTTTTTCCTTTTTGATCTTGATGAATAAATCTATATGATCCAACTAAAAGGTTTTATAGAACAAGGAAAAATAGGGGTTTAGGTTGAAAAAATATGTGTACGGTCTCAAATAGGTTCTTAGGTTTTGGTAGAAGGGATTCTATTCCTATTTCATGATCCTTAGACACAATTGACTTTATTCATATACTATTTAATGTTTCATGAGTTCATATGGTAATTATTTCATCATTATTTTATTCTGTGTGGGTGAAATGTTGGTTTTAGGCATAAAAATGATCAGATCCAAGATAAGAAGTCATAGTTCGTTAGAGTGTTTGATATAAAGGACATGAGAGTAGAAAACATGATTCATGGGATTCAAATTTACTAAGACATAGATAAGGAGAAGATTTTCCAATCATAGAATAATTACTTATAGAATGTCTTGAAATGATTCAATATGAAAAACTATATGCCAATCTCCATCACTAATTATATTAATTCCATTTTATCACCTATGATTAGTCCTAGTAGTTAAGAATAAATGATGGGGATTTATCGAGTACTATATGCATTTGTAGTGGGAAGTATGATGTTTTCTATGGGTTTTCTAGACCAAACAATACACATGATGTAGGAGTAGTTTGTCGATACATAATCAATCAAGGATAGGAGAAATGGAACACATGTAAGAGGATCCTAAGATGCATCAAGGATACCTTATATGCTACATTATGTTATATAGGATTATATTTCAGTATCTGATGTTATTTTGATTCAGATTTTGTAGGGGAATATGACCAGAGAAAATCCATAAATGGTTATGTATTTAAACTTACTGAAGGAGATGTGAGATATATTTCAACGTTATAGTTAGTTGTGGCTTTATACATTATGGTGAAAGAGTACATGGTATCTACACATGCCAACAATGAGCTTATTCGGATGAGAATGTTTTTGGAGGAACTCTAAACAGACAAGAGAAAATTCCATTATTTAGTGATTGCTAGAGTTCATTGAATATTACAAGAAACTAATATTTTAATTCTATAAGGAATCACGTTGGGGTACAATACCACTTTGTTATAGATATGGTGGATGAAGTGTGGACATGCATAAAATTCACACTAATTAAAATATGTTATATTTCCCAATGAAGGTGATTGACTGTGATAAGTTTATATGGTATAAATCCTCAAGTGGCATTGCAGAGATGTGAGTATCATGGTTTGGAAAATTAAATGGATGTGTGGATATATTATTGGTTATCAATCAATATCTATGTTTGAGATATGTCCATAGTATTTAATTCCTAGTGATGTTTCACCTTTTATTTTTCATGGGAGGTAGGCGGTGGTAGGATTGGTTGGTGCCAAACCCCACCAAACGACCAGTGGATAAAGGAAGTTAGGGGGTGAGGTTTTACTATAAAAAGTATTGGATTCCCTAAGTTTTTATCAGTTTGATCATCATCATCTCTATTGATTCCCTCTAAATAAGTATCAAAAAATAAAAAAAAGAAGTACTTGAATATGGGTATCATTTTCCCCAAAAAAGAAAATGAAGTAGAGGATGGATGAGACTCACAGATAGCATGAGCCTCTAAAGGACTCATGATCATGTGACCAATTCAAGGGTACATGAAGTCTCCACATATAGCACATAACCCATGGAATTTCCCATAGATACCCCTTCAACAAAACCTCCCTCTCTTGAAAAGTCCCTCTAGAGAATTGATGGTCACATGAGGAAAGCCGATTGAGAGGCCCTTGGATAAATGGTTTGTCATTTGAAGGTGCCTGAAAAACTCTCTGAAATCCTTTGAATATAGAGAGAATGACATCCCAATGATGGAGATCCCCAGTGGTCGCAAAGCTCATCCTCTAAATCATCATTTTGAAGAATTAAATCCCATGGTGATATATTGGAAAACTCTAAGGTCCCCTGAACCATTGTGGAATAAAATGAAGGAGATAAAGAGGGGGATGAGAGATTTGTTCATAGTAACTTGACGAAACACAACACACCCTTCAAGACACCATGAGCCTTTGGTGACTCTCTTACATCACCTCGTAAATTCCCTACGGATTGTCACCTTAACTACATAGAAGTACTCGTGTATGTCTATATATCCATTTCAGTTCATGGAGGACAAACATATAGACCTATCCACGGCATGATTACACACACCTCGTATGGCCCATATTGGTCAAGAAAAATATCATCAAAAAATTGAGTAAAATTCCTAAACATTGCGCATGGAAACTCAAAATACCACCAAAGCCTATGTCACATAAAACAGAGGAGGTAAAGGGAGGGGGAGTTGAGAAAGGTTCATAGTCACTGAATGATGTGATACATTATCATGGCTATCCAAGAGACACCGTGAGACATTGGAAACTTGTCTGCCCTATCTCTCAAAAGTCCTTTGTCTTGTCAACATCGATGCATGGGAGTCCCCAAGCATATCCAGATGACTCCATGGTGACCTAAGTATAAACAAAAAGATTTTCCAAAAAAATTCTCACATATCACTAAGAAAACCTTATTGGTCACACGATGCATCATCAAAAAATATAATAAATATCTTCAATAGAACCCATGAAATCCCGCATGACTCCAAACCATTGTCACATAAAATAGTGTAGATAAAGGGGAGGAGGTGAGAAGGGTTCATGGTCATTGAAAGGTATGAAATGTGCCCAGTGCACCTATAGAATAGTCCCATGAGACCCTTGGATAGCCAATCCTTATCTCATGAGACTCCAAGAGAAGTCACTGAGCTTCTCAAGGATTCCTCCCACGATGCACTTGGATCTTGCGAAGGTTCTTTGACATGTCAACGTGACAACATGTAAGTCATTCGATACGCCCACATGATCAAACAAGTCATTAATAATTGTCAATAATCTATTGAAGGAATAGACCCAGGATAGCAGAAAATTAGGTGACACACTTAGAGTGGTCCACAATGGAGACTCACGAAACCACACGACTCCAAGAATGTTCGATGATTCCAACCTGGACTCATGCCAAATACGCTTCACAAACCGAAACTTTTCTGGGGTGGAATCGACTTTAAATCCCCCTCCCCAACAAAAAGAATGGGGTATCTACAATGCAAAGGGAACTACAGAGTGGAAAAGTCACATTCATCAAAGCGTTTTTCTTATAACAACCAATAATGAGATAGACCAACATTCTTTTAGGTAATACACTATCAGGAAGTAGGAGTTTTCATGATCTAGTTATAAAGCACATCACATGATCATTCATGGATCACGTGAATGATCTTTGGTTGGTTATTTGTAGAACATCCCATAATCCTAATAGATCACACAAGACTCATGATAAAATGAAACTAAATAAAACCATGGAATTCACAATACAATGGTTAGAACCAAGATCAAAGGCATAAGGCTTAAGTAAAGGAAATTCTCTCCACCCCTCATGCGATTCATGTTTTTCATTCATACCCACCTAACAACACCCGGAAATGACACCCAGATATCATGAAAATCTTTTGACATGTCATCTGGGACATGAAAAATATTCCAGACATGTCTGGAAAAATCACAAGGTTCCCCCATTGACACCATTTTGATCTTATGTAACCTCTGGGTCCATCACCCAGGATATGTGATGTCCTTCGGACACATATCTTGACTCATATAATGGTATTATCTCATGTCATATGAGTAGTGAAAAAGCATCTGGCCCTAATTACCATGCTCTCACAACACCCACTGGGAAAGTCATCTGTGACTCGCCACACCCTCCAAACTTGAAGACCTCGTCTCATGATGTCTCTTGGAAATGTCTGCCCAGATATGTGATATCCATGAGACTGTGTCTCAATGGATATTTCAACACCCTAGATATGTCTCAATCTAGTTCATGTGATGGATCCAATGTCATGCCAACTAGGTCTTACAACACCCACCAAAGAAGAAGTCCAAATTATTAAGGAATCAAAGGGCTTGATAACATCATCTATCCTTCGACGTGTAAGCCCTGGTCAGTAGGGGAACCTCATTGTGCAAGCTTGAACATAAAGAGAAGTACGACGACTCTGATTCCTTCCATATTCATGATATGTAGAAAACCTCTCTCTATGGTTAAAGATACATATTGATCATCCATAGATGGAGCATCATATGAGTCCCTTTCTCGAAGCAATGACTTTGATTAGTTTCTATCCCTTGATTCCTAAAAAAATAATGGATCACACGGATTTAGGGAGTTGAAATGATCATATAATCTTCCCTATAAACCTCCACAATGGTATAGAGAAACCTTAGTGTGTAAGACTTAACGTAAACCAAACTATGACGTCTCTGATTCTTGTTATACAAAGGATATGTAGGACACATTCTCAAGACCTGAGCTTCATAACAAACACCCTAAGGACTATCCCATCGCACAAGTCCCACACATATACTCCATGGCTATGAACATCTATTCCCCTTTTTTCTTACATAGAGCACAACTCACATGGGCTTAGGGAGATGTGATTGAACACCTCATTCGACCTCACGAATGAATACCCCTCATATAAGGGTATGTTACTTGGGGAAAACCCCAAAAGAATCAACTAACTATGTGGGTTTTGATTCATATAATATCTATGATATGTAGGATGCCTCATAATGGTTTAATCCCCTCCTCAGAATATAAACTTCCTTCTTGCATGGAACCACATTTTGAAGAACTTGGATATATGTTTAAAGAACATAAAGAATCTATTATCCATGAGGGAAATGAATGAAGAACCTTGATACATATATATGGGTCCATTAATGCGACTCCCACTGAGTGAATTAACAGATAAACCATTTTTTATGGGTAACTAGTCCAGTATCGGGATTTGGAAGGGATCTATAAACATATTTTAAATCTATAAGAGAGTGAAATATAAGGCAATAATTCCACCCAAAAGGGTGTTATTAACAGAAACTCTGATCCTCTCGACCAATGTGAGTCCTCAAGATTTGTTTGTCCTGAAAATATATATTGTTGTCGATCATTGGAAGATTTTATACCCTACTATAGTTGGGGGGAACCATTGGGAGTTTCTGGGAAAAGTGACAATGTTAGTCTGATGAGAAAAACCATTTCACACAATGAAATACTAATTAAACAATAATGATGAACACAAAGTGAATCTACCCAATGAAATAATGATCAATGATTAGACGTCGATCCATTTTTTCCTCAATATACAAGAAAAATTATAAAATCAACGTGAATATCTATAATAATAGAACGATAGGTTTATAATACACTAGGACACATTAATTTGATAACCCTACAAAAAAATAAGAAATAAGACCAGCATAACATTATAAACGATCCTCTATAACAATGTTTATCAAAATTGCATCCTCATTTTGGTAAGTCTAAACTAGTGGAATGGATGAATCGAGAATAAAAGAACAAATGAATTAAACATGCATATCTGATTCAACATATTATGGCTACGATATTATACTAATTAATAAAATTATTATTTTTCTTCTGTGTAATTGCAGATACTGCTTCAGCTGCCCGATTCGATATGATTTCATTATCATCCAGCTTTCATTCTGGAAAGTCATCCATGACTAAAACTTTTGAAGATCACAAAACAATTTCACCTACATGAAGACTGTAATGGTAGGTGTCAAATATGATGGTTAAGGAGTACCACTGATATGGTACCATCTCGACTATGGTGGATGCTCTTGAATTTTTCCAAACATGATGACTGTTGAGTTCACATTTCCCTCGTAAGGCTACAGCTACACCTATGGCTCTCATCGTCACAACCAATATATTCAAGATATTATCTCTATAGATTAATAATCTACACCTTCCATGTATAATAATGGTGGAAAAATAATCCAGATACAGATCCATTAAGGTTTGGGGGCCAGCTAAGAGGGATCCTGTTGGCCTCTGTCACTAACACCATCCTGCTGGTACCCCTGCCGATGGTATCATACAACACACATCCTACTCTAACACCCATTAATGAGTTGAAAGGAAGAATCCTAGGAGTATAAAAGCATCATATATCTAGTATATGGCGTATATTCTTACTCCTTCCAATGATGAATGCATGTATACTCAGGAAAGAACCAGCCTACTTGCTCATATCCCTACTCTCTCTAAACACATTGGGAGGAATATTATTGTAGAAATCATAAGGTAGCCACATATTCCTTCCCCCATATACAAACCCCATTACCATAATCCAATGGAACAAGAAGGAAAGAAGTGGGTGCATATCCCCACATCAATAAAAGACATCTTCTAGTTCATCATGGAGATTGAAAATGTGTTGGTTTTTATCCATGAACACACTTTCCTAAAATTTAAATACATTTTAGTAATAGTTGAATAACTCGGTCACCTTATTTTGACACTGTGAATAATCCTATCCCTACAAACAGGATAGTGGAACAATTTGATCATCCAGAACAAGTGGTTGTACCAGAGAAAGTGCAAACTATAGGTCTTTTCTGAGAGGATTATCGACATACTCTAATGAAGGGACAGTCATCAGATCAGACTCATAACCCTATTATAATAGGGGTTCACCAGGTGAGAGTAGAAAACACCTTGAGACATGGGAACATGAATTTCAATGATGTCTGGTGGTATACTCTAAAGGCCCAAGATAAGACATATATCCTCATCCTGGAAGAGGCTGGCCAAGTGAGAATTTCACAATCCTTGGTACATTATCATATTCTTATCAGCGACTCTCCCTGGTATACTCTAGTGGATCATAGAAGCAAAGAAAATATTCCTACTTTTGTTGACTAATGATTTCCCCATAATCATTCCAAGGAAATATTAGAGGAGGTTTATATTCCTTTTCCCATTCTGGAGGTTCGTTGACATATTCCGATGGGGAATACATATGTGGACAAGGTCCATATTCCTCATCATACTGGGGAAAACCACGTGAGAGTGTCACATGCCTCGGGGAAGGCTCATATTTATGCAAGGTAAGATTGGAATCATATTCCCAAGGCTAAAGATCGTGCTCATATTCTAGTCCTGAGGGGGCTCACCAAGTGAGAATGACACATGACAAAGGATTTTCCCACATTCCTGTTAGGAATGAGATAGTTCATCAGAATATTCTAGTTTCTTCTTATTAGTAGGCTCATACCCATGCGACATTAGATGGTTATATACAAGTTTTGGAAACCATCACATAGTAGGCCATACCCATGCACAAATCAAAAATGCAGGGTGACATATTATGACCACAATGTAAAAAATGTCCCATATCCCTAATATACACGATACTAGTATCTATGAGGTTGTTTGAGACATATTTTCAACAACACAAGGTTCCATAGATTCTTTCATCAAAGTAGATGAAAAATTCGTCCATTACAATGATATTTCTCCTCATGGAAGTGTGGAGATGGATCGTAGGGACTCTACTTTTGAAATCCTTCATAGTCAACCACTCCATAGTGATATCTCCCATGGACAAGGTAGTAATACTCTTGAGTAGACACCTCCATATGGGGAAGTGTTCCAAACTATGACACTTATATAAATAGAGGTTCTTGAATCATCAGTGTCAACTATATATGGTTCCCCATCAACATCCATGAACACCCCACTCCTATCAAAAGGAAACCATCAGAACTATCTTCTATGGTCTGAACAAATGGAATTTTGTAGGTCTGACAAGGAGGATTTCTACATCTAAATATGTAGATATTTATCTTGAAACAACTTCCCCATCATGTTCTGGTCCCTCACAACAGCAAACTATGATATCCAATGTGATCTAGAATAATATTGAATGCATTATCGATGCCAAAATATGTGGGACACTCATCAACGACTGAAGGTTTGACATATCATTTATCTAGGATATGGGTGTCACCTTTAGATGATCAATATACTGTATTTTTACTTAGGCATGGCTGCTATCTACATGGTCTGAGATCTGAAACCAGAAAATCACAACTCAAATTTGCAACACACTTTTCTCCATTGCATCACAACTATTTAGAAACAAATATCTAAATCCACATCATGCATATATATTCAAGGATTATGGTAGTATAGATTGTTACACTTTTCCACTCCTTTGGAATAGAATACCTCGTCATGTATGAAATCGTACAATGTTATAGCATCTAGTGAGATCAAGGGATCGAGAAACACTTGGTCCAGTTGGTTTATATAGAAGAATGCCTCTACTCCAACTGTGATGATCCCTTATAGATGGAGAGGAAGGACAGAGAATAGTACTTCAAACTAAAACCCTCAAAACAATAATAAGATTCTTTAAACCTGGATATTGAAGTTGCGATCACCTAGAAAACATCTTGTAGGAAATGGTTCTCATCACGTGTCACCATTTCACCCAGTTTATATGCAAGAACAATTGTGCCACATCAAGGAGGCCACCATTGTAGTTGCATTATCATCCATCCAGGAGCCAACCCAGACTACCAGATTGTGGGAATATCTATAACCACCTCTACCACTCCAAACATCAATTCCCAAGAGTATTTGGGACAAATTTATTTTAGCTGCATGAAAACCCCATCCCACTAGGATAGGGTAATTTATATCTCAACCACCATCCTCAGGTTTTTAAACCTCTGATAGGACCCTAGAGAAATCATCAGTGATCCTAGAACAACCCCACCCCACTTGGATGGGGAAATTTGTACCTATATTTCCTTCTTGGGGGTTTTTAAAGCCTCAAATAGAGCCATTTGAACCTTAACTATGGGACCAATCAATGAAAAATATGACCTCGAATGACTCCCACCCCATAGTGTTTGTGGAATTCTCATCATCATCCTCACCATAGAGGGAATATTTCTTCCACAGGTTGGGAGGAATCAGTCAATGGTTAGAATTCCACCAAACCTCTCCCCAAAACTCAAGCCCCTATTGATCGGGGCTTGTTAGACAACCTCAACCGAATTCTCCCTTAATGTTATTGTTCATAGACCAAAATGGGAGGATCATATGGTGAGGACAGTCGGACACTTTTGGGGTCACAATCCAAAATGGCCAACATGGAAAAGGGTTTTAATAATAACTCAAAATAGGATCATCCAAAATCATATTGTTGTGTCGACAGAAATGGAACAACCACCATTATCCAATATTCCTCTATGAATTTCGTCACTGTCAACATGGAATATATTGACCACGATGAAAATATAGATGTTCATGACATATAAAATGTACATTAGAAGGAGGGTAATTGAATGCCCCAAACGAGGTTGTATGAATCGAGATCCCGACATGGATCCAAAACATGAAAATTCCAAATATTGAGTTTTCACCTCCCTGATGGAATTGTACCAAAGGGAAGGGTATTTCCACATCCATATCACCTCCCATGATAATTTAGGTTCCTTACCTAGAGGAATTATTGTCACAATATAAGGGAGAAATAAAATATCTTCAATAACTTATTGAGGAGCTACTGAGGGGAAATATTCCCACATGGTATCGACTCCTAGAAGAGACAAATGTTCTCCATCCCATAGTTTAACCATTCGAAAGGTTAGTTTCTGAATATCATATTAGCTCCAGGTCTAGGATTCCAACCCACATACATGAGGAATTCAAAAATGATCTTGACTTCCCTCCACTATTGAAATAGCCTCTCCCCCACTTTGATAACCGTTCTGTCCTAGGAAAAATCCAAAATCTGAGGGAGTTGAAAGAGGGAACAACTAATCAACCCCACTGGCTCCCCATGGACAGTAGATAGCTTAGGCAACATTTCCCCCTGAGCTCCTTAACATCATCAAGTCCGTAGTTACATGAATGGAATCCATTGAAGGGTGATGTGTGCCTGTTCAGCTGGAAAGGATGCCATATCTTGAATGGGCCGATGATACACAACCTCCACCCAGCATAAAAAACCCTACCCTCACTACATTTGACGGTGGGGGATACCCCAAAAAACATCTCAAACAATTCTTATCTCAATGCAGAAAGATGGTGGACCCTCAAGATCTATAAGAGGAAACCGATATTAGGTGTTTCGAAAAAACCCTTACTAGGACAACATCATTAGGTAAATAAGTCTTCCATAAGGATCTATGTTAGGATGGGAAGACCTACATCGTTAATTCATTTATCAATTTCATTATACAATGAGGAATTAAATGATCATCAAACTAAAAATCTAAAAAAACTCAAAAATGAGGGGTTTCATTATTTAATAGTAAGGTAAAAGGGATTTACCTACTCACTTAGCATCCCTCTCTATCAACAGAAACTATTGTAACATTGTGATGAAAATATTAGGGATAAGTTACAGATTCCCCAGATTCGAATGAAATATCTAGGTGAATTCTATGATTTTTTTTAGATACTGTAATGTTTGGAAGATGCCATTCAGTGGACCTGATCCAAAGAAAAAATCAATCTCGCAACACCGAGAAAAATTCAAACCAGAATGATAGCTACAATTGTCACACTCAATTCAGCAGTGACACCTTTCGAAATGGTTAGGAAGGTACTAAACTACCCCACACCTTCAATCGAGTAAAGACAATAAAGAAATTTCCATCATCTATACATATAGATAATTCAAGGTTGTCCATGATTTGAATAATGGATGAGTATGGTGTACCTCTTTCGGAAGGATTAGGTCCCCTATTATTTCGTGCCATCCATGTATAATAAACATCCCACACTTTCGTAACCCAGGATGCCAGATGAGGTCAACCTCACCAACCGTCCCAATTACTACCTTTTCTATAGAAGGCTAGGTCATATTATCCAAAACTATTTTTTCATAAAATATTTACTTCAAGGAGGGATTGATTTGGGGCACATTGTGCTAGATAATTCCCTAGAGTATCTGGATTTCATAACCATGGGACAACTAGATGAATAGGGGGATTGGTAGAAGGTCATTTCCAAATGTGTGTGAAGACTTGACAACTATATGGTTCAAAAGATAGTTGATTGATCCCATGATACTCTCAGATAATAGTTTTGAAAATCAGTAGTAGCTCCACCACCCAAGGAAGAGGCTTCAGGTGTACCTCCCAATGGAGGGTGTGGCAACTTGAGGTGGTATGAAAAAGAAGAGGAAGAGTCATATTCTCCTCTATACTAGGCATTAAATCTCACTAATTTCTTCCCCATGACATATGTAGCATAGGAACCGCCCAACCAAATAGAATTCCCTATAGATGAGGAACTAATATTTGGTTCTATCAATGTAAAACACTTTTTAGACCCCTTATCTAATGAAGTGTTTTCCCCAGACATGATTTTCTCGCACATTACTGGGGAATGAGTGGCTTCATGTGACAAGTTCAAGGATATAGAGGACACTGAGGACGGATTGAATTCAATATTCTGTTCACACATCTATGTAAAATACATATAAAATTGAGATGTGTTGTAATGGAATCCAATGAGCCCAACAGGGGAAGGGAGGTGTCTCAAAACCCTCTGACAACTGTCTATACCTGATTTTCTTACATGAATACCTAGAAAAAGTCATCCCAATCAGCTCATAAAAGGGGAAGGACAGGGTGACCTACATCTCTTGTATAGGATACTCTCATGATCCCCACACAAGACCCATATTTATCCACCCCAAGCACCTCGACTCATCATTGGTAAGCCCAGGAGCATCCCCATGTTGGAAAAAACTAACCTTCGGAACAACATTATGATGTTCAAAAATAGCTAGGGTCAGTCTCAGCTAACATCTCAGTCCTCAATGGGATCCAACATTCAAAATAACTCTAGGAGGCAATTATTTAAGCCCTCCATATCCCACATGAGTTTTAGATAGATTTCGTTGTAGTTGAGGCCTATCGGGTGTGGACCATGACACCAAAATGTAATTTTTCCATCTCATTCACTGATCAAGGTTATGAAGAGGACCTGAAAAGGGAAAATTTGGACCTTATATGTATCATGAATACATAATAATGTCAGTGTCTAGATATCCATAATTAATAATGGTTATGGGATCAATATTATCCCAGTATGAACCCTAAGATGTTTGGGATATGGAGAAGAGGATTTGTCTCCCACTAATATAACCATCTAAGGGTATGATAAACACAAGGAAATACCTCTCTAGAAAATTAATCTCACAATTGAGTATGGGGGTATTACATCAGATTTTGAGTTTACGGTAATCCAGATAGAGAAAACAAATAATTTCCTACTCAGAAGGCCTTATCTTCATAGCCACATAGAGATACCTTCAACATTCCATCATTGTCTGAAGTATCCCATTAATGGAAATGTTGGAATACTACATGGTGGTAGTGCTGCCTTTAAGGCATGTGAGGACACATATACTGAAGCGTAGTTTTATAAAAAGGGAGGAAAATAACTAATTGAGGATGATGATATGCATGTTTCCACTCCCAATGTCTTAGGGACCGCCCCTTTGAACCCATGAAACATTCTTAATAGTGATAATGTACTCCCTATAAATATGGTTGAGATCATGAGTATAATCTCAGAGATCCAAAAAATAACTGTCATTAGTGATGGATTTGAAGACCATTATCCTTGAAATATCTCTACACTATATCAGTAAATATTGTATGTTAATGTATCTCCTCATGACCACTCTCATCCTCATAATAATAAAGAAGCCCCTAGATTACTATCTCTATCAGAGAATGACTCCACATAATCAAAGATGGGATAAAATAAGGTTGAACCTAGGAATAATCCTCCAATATTTGAGGAAGGTGTCTCTACTACCATTGATGAACTCATGAATATTAACCTGCGAATAGATGAATATTCATAGCCTACACTAATTAGTGATTCCATTCCCCTCTAAGAGCAATATATTTATATCGTATTTTGGAGGAAAAATCAATATGTGTTTGCATGGAACTACACAAAAATGAAAATACTGAATCTATATGTGTCTATGCACCATCTCAGGCTACCAGAAGAGCATCGAGGCTTCAATCAAGAATCTAAGAGGTCACACTCCTCTCAATACAATAATATAGTGGCCTAAGTTGACAATTTTATTGAATCCATCTTTGTTCGAGAGGTTTAATTCCCAAAATGACTTTCCAACATCACCCCTATCAAGAAGAAGAATGGGAAAATTAGGGTTTTTATTGATTATAGATACCATAATAGAAATTACCCAAAGGATGAATTCCCATTTTCGATAAAGAAACTCCTAATCAATGAAACCGCTAGCTTCTAGACCCTTTAATTCATGGATGGGTACTTGGGGTAAAATCATATAAAGATAGGGCCTGAGGATGAATAATCCACTACCTTTAGAGAACCTCAAGGGATATTTTTTATCAGTTCATTATCCTTGGATTAAATAATGTTTTTTCCACATATCAATATGTGATGCACCATATCTTTAGACCATTTTTGGGAAAGATCACTGAATGTTATGTCAATGACATGGTTGTTTATTCTTGATGGCGATGTGATCACTATTCAGACCTTTAGATAATTTTTGACAATCTACGACAACACAATATGAAGATGAATCCCCTAAAATGAACATTTGGGGTAACATCAGCAATGTTCGTTGTCTTTGTGATATGCTACCGTGGCATTGAGGTCGACCCATAAAATATCAGTTCTATCTAAGTAATTTTACCCCTTAGAAATATCAAATACCTGGGGGGAATCCAAGGTCACCTCACCTACATTTAGAAGTTCATTTCCAACTTGACCAGAAAAGCTATCCCATTTACTAGGCTAATTAAGAAGATATTCACCTACCAATGTGATGAATATAACCAAAAATCCTTCAAAAATCATAAGAAGTACTTATACAACCACCCATCATGATCCCCCGATGGAAGGGATGTCAGTCATATTATATGTGGATTCATTGGAATGCTCATTCGTCACCCTCCTCATGAAAAATAATGATGTGGGAAGTGATAGTAGTCTCTATTACATCATTCAGATGATTCTAGATATTAAGACTCGATACTATGATGTTGACAAGAACTACCTCACAGTCATCTTTATAGTGAAAATTCTAAGGCATTACTTGTTGCACCACAAAGTCCAATTAGTCTCCCTTGTTGATCTTCTCTTGTAAACCCTTGGGCACCTGATGTTGATGGGGTACTTAGACCAATGGACCTTCATTCTTCAGTAATACGACATCTCGTTCATATTACATATGTCAATAAAAGGGAAAGCCCTCGATGATTTCCTCATTGAAAATCCGACCCTGGAATGTACACTGGAAGACATCAAGCTTCTAGATGAAGATGTATTCTATGCCCATGACACTCCCCAGACATGGGATATGTAATTTGATAGAGCCTCACAAAGTTCTATCATTATAATAATGAGGAACTAGACAATCAACTAGGCTGGTCTAGGGATTGTATTCATCTCTCCAGACAAGGAAGGCCTACCATACTCTTTCTCACTATCCAAAGGATGAAAAACTTTGTGGAAGAATACAAGGTTGTCATCACTATCTTGGAACTATACCTAGATATGAAAATATCCTACTTTAACATCAAATGGGATTTAGATTTTGTAATAAAGTAGTTCAATGGTTAATATTCCATTAAAAGAGAGTAATCCCCGCTCACTGGCTATATCAAGGGGATTGATGGAAGAATTACACTTTGATCGTACACTGCATTATGTTCCCCAATCATAGAATGCTCGTGCCAATGCGCTAGCTAATGCAGCCATCATCATAGATGACCCTGCTCAGGAGGAAGAAACATTCATAATACGCATCAAAGAATGGTGTCTTCTATTATCATATGTTATATGAAAGAGATCAATTAGGTCATCATCTCCCTAGTGTATGATGAACCAGTGAACACCTCTGAATGGATGAAGCCTATAATCATCTATGTTTGAGATGTGGCTCTCCCAACAGATCATTCCAGAAGGGAATAGATTTGGTGATGGGTAGAAAACATCACCCTGCAGGCTAGTTCAAATGAGAAAAAAGTTATCTATAAATGTGGATTTGCTGGGATTGCCATTAGGTGCATAACATACGGATAAGTTCTCACCACCATAGAGGAAGTACATGAAGGCTTCTATAGAGACCATTAATCTGGGACAATGCTCTCTCACAAGATTTAAAAGTTGGGGTATTACTGGAAAACCAATATATGGGACTATATTGAATTCACTAAAAAATTTCATGAATTCTTGATCCATGAAAACTTCATCAATCATCCCCCAGAATTATTGCATACAACTACATATTCTTGGCCGTTTTTCATTTGGGGAATGGATGTAGTGGGGACATATCCCCTGAACAGGTCCATATATTTCAACTACATCCTTACTTCTACTAAATTATTTTCCAAATTGAATAATAAAATAACCATAATGGAAGTGAGGATAAAGAATATCATAAACATTGTGAAGTATCGTATCATAACTAGGTTCATAGTCCCTCACACAATATTGACAGACAAAGACACCCAAATCAATTCCAGAGAGTCAAAGAAGCTTTATCATAAGTATAATATCGAGTCCAATCACTCATCCTGCTATCATGTAGAGGAAAATGGGTAGATAGAGGATTTAAATTATCTTATATCAAACATAATCTAGAAGATGGTGAAAAGGGATAACAAGCCTTTTCCAGATGAAATCTTCCACGATTTATCGGCCTACCATACCACAACACGTATGTTTCTGACACTTTTATGCCTAGGCGCGTGTGTGTTCGTCACGCATTGGGAGGATGCGCGGATTTTTGCCCCGCATTCCCGCTTTTCAAAGGCAGGTGGCATCCGTTCCTTTTTCAGGGACGTCTGCTCCTTGATCGAAACTGGGATGATGGGATGTCGGTTTTTCCTTCCGTGGATTCCTCCTTGGATCTCGTCACCTAGTCTGGGTCTCCCTCATAGATTTAATACGGGTTCGTGAAGCTCGTTCCCGGTGCCATATCTGCAAGCACGCAGGTTAATTACCCTGCTTCCATCGAGACGCTCCAAGGGGTCTTGTCGGGGAAGCAACCTTTGGTGAGGATAATGGTAACGTTAGGGTGTCGTTGGAATGTCTTGACGCTGGGGATTGGCATGTATGTCTTCTGTCCCTTATTAGAGGGCTTCTCAAGGGCGCGGAATCCCGGGGCATCCCACATCGAACACAGGGAATGTGTACCATCTGAGGCTTTCCTCAGCTTCCCATGTTTAGCACGGGGTATGTCACGAGTTTAACGTCTTGCGAAGATGGATCAGACTGATCAAAACACCGAGAGTGGATCAGATTGAAGGACCCCCTAGGGGGAACACCGATGTTGGGGCCAGTACGTGGGCGGCTTCCCGGATACCATGGAGTGGGATGGGATAGAATGATCTCACCGGGATGTGGCGGCCCGGGTAAGGATCAGGATGGATGATAGAGTGACGGGATTGAACCTCATGGAGGCTTCTTACGTATTCCCATGGAAGGGAATCAAAGTCCGCGTAGTTCGGTGATACGTTGGGACACCAGGAGAGGTGACCCGTGAGAATGAACGCATGGATTGAAGCCCGGAGGAAGTAAGATCTCCTGGATAGGGAATGAGCTTCCCAAGGAACATGGGATCGAGTGGGAAGTCAGGATGAGACGCGGGTGTGTGACATGGGGCTTACGCTCTGAGGCAGCCCAAGAGAGGGAATACAGTTTAATGTCATGCAGGACAAGATACAGTTTAATGTCATGCGGGATGAGGGCATAAATTTTAACGTCATGCGGGATGAGGTCATACAGTTTTATGTCATTCCGGACAAGGGCATATAGTTTAACGTCATGCGGGATGAGGGCATACAGTTTAACGTCACGCGGTACGAAGAATTTGGGGCTTACGCTCTGGGGCGGCCCATGGTGGATACAGGGCTTACGATCTGAGGCGGCCCATGGTGGATACGGGGCTTACGCTCTGAGGCGGCCCATGGTGGTCAGGGAACTGAAGTGGAGAGGTCGGGATGACCGGGTGGTGGGATTGAACCTCGTGGAGGCTTCCTATATACCATGCATTAGCACGAATCAAAGTCCACATAGTTTGGTGGGATGGGGCTTACGCTTTGAGCGGCCCATGGTGGATGTCATGGTCGATGCGCGCTGTAAGCCCACGTGAGTCGTGCTCGGTGTGAGAAATAAGAGGCAGTAGGGTCCAGACGATCATGTCGCGAAGGGTGCATCCGTGAGAAGCGGAATAGGGCTTACATGTTGAGCGGCTCAAAGAGGAAATAGGGGCTTACGCGTGGTTAGCGGCCCTAGGTGCTAGGGCTTACTACAGGATGGAGGCCCGTGGTGCGACAAAACATAGTGGGAAAGGGACTCCACTGGCCTTGGCAGGGGGGAGGTACAGAGGTGCATGGGTGAAACCTTCCGCAAGAGAGGCTAGGGGCTTACGCTCTGAGGCAGCCCTTCCCCCGTGGACAAATGCCACCCCGACAAGGAGGATCTCATTCCATGTGAGGAAGAGTCCATTCCTGTGGAGAAGAGTGGGCGTAAAGAATGTCTGAGCTGGGGGGACCCTGCGTGCGAAGCACGAGGTCGGTGCACAGTTTAACGCCATGTGTTAAGGATGAGGTGTTTAGCAGTTTAACGTCCAGCAGCTTGGACGAGGTGGGTTCGCTCCACACCCCTAGGGCTTACATGCCCAATTCCCTCTACCACTTGTGGGAGGGAAGGCATCGGCAAGGCCATGGTGAAGGGGGTCGGCAGGGCAAATCATCGAGGGTTTCACGTTAGAATGGCTATGCGAAGAAACAATATCCGTTAGCGTGCCTATGAGGAGAAGCATAAGGCAAAGCAACAAAACGGGAAACACCGCCCAAGGAACCTTGAGGTTACTTCGTATGAGCCTGGAAGGCCGTATGAGAAAACAACGCATGGCGCGCATGCCCGATAGGGAATACATCAGGTGCCACCACAGAGAGGCAGCCAAGGGACGTCATGGTAAAGAGGTCCTGGGTGTTGCACACAAAGAGAAGGTTTTCACGCAAAACACCGGGATGGCGCACAATATGCCCAAAGGATTGTGCGGATAGGCAATTGTATGAAAGGTATTGCGCACACCGAAGGGGATTGCGCGAACGGGGCAAGGATTGTGCTCAAGGGAAGAACCCGGAGGAGGGGGAAAATTCACTTAAGCCAGTGGATTTGCGTGAAAAGGTGAATGTCGGGGAAAGGTTGCGCGAAAAGGGGAATTACCTGAAAGTCATATTGCTCGCGGGGGGAGTCAAATTGCGCGCATGGGAGCCGTTCTGAATTCCTCAACCCAAACCTTTTTGTGTCGCCTTCTATTTATAGGCATCGAGCGGCGCAGAATTTAGGCGGCATCCGAAATCTTCCGTGCGCGGAAACCGTCGGCGCGCAAAACCTCACCGTGAGGAACCAGGGCGTGAAAAATTGCACACCTCACTGGCTCGATTACGCGCATCCCGGGGATTCTTCACACACACAGCTTTATTTCGGGAAAGTCCCCCTTTATTTTGCGCACCACTTCCTGGGCCTCCAGACCGGGCCTCTAAGTCTGAATATGACTTCACTTTGTCATTTCAAAACATCCTTTAGGAGTTACTGACTTTCTTGGCGTCTACAAATACCCCCCTCAGAATTGTATCGGCGAGAGGTCCCAATGGTCGGAATTCGAGGGAAACGCCGAAACACCGAAGTGGTGGATCTCCTGGGCACAATGCGCACAAAACTCCAATGAGGCGAGAAAAACGACGGACCCACGCGGAATTCCTTTTCTGCGCGTCACGGAACCCTGACCTCACCTATAAAAAGGGGCGCTGGGGCCCAAATCCGTACTTCAGCTTTTCTGCGTGATAAGCTTACCGCTCTCTTGTATGAAATTTCTCCCGCGACTGAACGTAAAAATGCTCTGGCAGCACGTAATTCTTTCCGAATTTTGGCCTAACATGCACGCCTACTCGGGACATTCCACGCCTAGTGTGCCGATTGCACACCCATCTCCTGGATTTCGCGCTGCCACTTCATAATTCACGCGACACTCTCCGATTCTGCGCACTGCATCCTGATTTCGTGCAACTCCCGAGATATTCGAGATGGCCGCATACCGAGTTGATGAGGGGGAAGCCGCTGCTCGTAGGACTGAAATGGCAGCGACCGAAGGGGTTTATGGCCTCAAGGTGATCGTCTCCAACAACCTAACCTTGTTCAATCTACTGACTCCGGCCCAGAAGACGTATCCCCTATCTGACAACCTCCCGCTCTGGAACTTTGGCTTCCTGGAGGAGGTTCCTCTGCCAGGCTTCGAGGTGGACACATCGCGGTCATGGGTGACCCGGGAGGACGAGCTTCCTTGCTACAACATCACCAACAACAACCTTCCTCCTAGGGAAACTAGACATATGGACGTATATGTCCTGAACCCAAGGACCAGGACCATTACCGGGGACGATCCTGTCATAGAGAATTCTCCGGCCCTCTACGCGAGCACGTTCCGTCAGAGCGTCACGGATGACACAAAGGGATGGCTGAAGGATTGGGACCTGCAGTCTGGGGGAAACTTCACCAGTGAGTGGGCCTGGGCGTTCTAGGTTCGCCATACTTGCGACCAGTTCGGGGATGAACTGCGGAACACTAGCATGTTCGAGGCGGTATGGACGTCGCAGTTCCACTTCCACCGTCAACCTGAGCTCGGGACAGAGCTATTCACCCCGTGGTCTTCTGATACCAACACATTCCACCTTCATCATGGGGATGTCGGCATCAGTCTCTAGGAAATTCACTGCATCGGAGGTATCCCGCTAGAGGGATACCAATACAACGAGTTTGTTCCTCCAAAGAGCACCTGGGAAGAAAGGTCACGGATGCTTATGATGACGTGGCACCTATTGGAGCTGGCCAAAGAGAGGTTGGGGGTCGAGGACATCCTGAAGAACATTGCCTACAAGGGTTGGTTCAACCAGTTCCTTGAGAAGGATCCGGCCATCAAGATGCTGGGACAGGGTAAATGGTGCCCAACCGCGGCTTAGAGGAGTAGGGATGGGTCATACTGGAGGACCCTGGAGGAGGGGAAATACCAATCATGGGGCTACCGCGTCTTGAGACCCAGGAACCGCATGTCCGGTACGCTGCGTTTCTTGTCGCCTTCCTGAGCGGGTGGCTCCTGCCTGTGCGGGACGTGAGGATGGGAGTCCGTCTAGAAAAACTTGTGATGGCGGGCACCATGGCTTCCAACAAACGGTCCATCATGGGGGGTCCTTGTTCTGTCCAAGATGTATGTCGTCCTGGGATGCATCTCACGAGGGGGGTAACCTCGGAGAGTATGTGGTCCCTTCCAGATCTTCCATGGTTGGGTGGTGGCTCATCTCGGTGGGTACACTTTCCCGAACGCCATCTGTCCTCTGGGCAATGGCCTACGACCGTCCCTGCTAAACATCACCGGGTTGGCGCTGATGACACTCAATGAGGAGGGCGTGTGAATCTACATTGGCAACCACAACAACTTCCACTTCAGCCTGTTCCCCACCCTGGTCGGCCAGATGGTGTACAATGGGCGAGGCTCTCTAGAACAACAGTAGTATTTCCAGAGCATTCGGGGTGGGGTTCTCGTGGCTCAGATCGACGGGAAGGTGATCTGAAAGCCTTACGTGCCATCCCGATTCACCAGGAAATTCGGGTGCCTCCAACAAATGCCGAAGAATGTATTCACGGTTGTCTGGAAGGAGAAGAATCCCCCCGTTCTGCGCCATATGTGGTTGATGTTTACCACTTTCGGCTCTGCCGATGTCATTACTCTTTCTCCCACCGGGGTTGACGCCGGCCTAGCAACCGAGTATGCCGAACACTGTACCATCGCGTACCCCGAGGGGATTTTACGCAAGCGAGTCCGGAAAATCGAGGTTACTCACGCGGAAACTGGTCGACGGGGAAGAAGGCAAGGTGCTGCTGTAAGGGGGGAACTAGGGGTGCGTCAGGTAGCGAGGCCTGCGCAGGCCGGGACTTCAGCAGCGGGAACGTCACACAGTGCCGCCGTGACCTCGTTGCCCATAGGGGGGTCACATGAGGCAGCCAGGGAGCTTCCTAGAAGTAGATAAGATACCTGCTCTATCCTTTCCAAGATGCAATCCTCCCGGCATTGTGGTCAGCCTAGATGACCCTGCGGAAATCGCTGATCGTTGAAGCCATCTGGCAGAAGATAATGCAAAACGGGATCCACATGCCAGAGGTCAGGCTCGTTCGAGTTACCGACAGGGTAAATTTCCATTGGTGGCATGCTTATCTGATGGCCATGGACACATACGCGTGCCAAAGGGGTCGGCGTGCGGAGCCACCTTTCCTAGGGAAAGTGATGCTTGACCAGGAGCATGATCTGGAAGTGATGCCGCCGGGAGAAGGCGACAGTGATGAGGATTCGGTGGGGGAGGAGGAGACTTGAGAAGACGAATGCGAAGGAGAAGATGAAGAATAAGGAGAACCTGAAGGTGAGGGGTTGCAGGGGGCTACCTACCAAGGGAGTCTCCAAGAGAGCGGCGATATTGTCATCTCTGATCTCGACAAAACCAAGATACTTGAGGTTTGACTCTATCTTCATTCATTTTACTTCTTCACCCATTCTCCATTTCAATTTCCCAACCATCTCCCTACCTCGCTCAGAAGCGTCTGAGTGTTGGACGAGCATCCCCACTATAGGAGGGAGGAGAGGAACTAGTGGGACAGGATGAGGATCCGACACCCATCATTGAATTAACAAGCACAGAGTGGTCTCCCATCATGGCGGATCCTGCAGCAGCCGGAACACTGGAGACCGACGCCCTGGATTCCTGTAAGTCTCACACTTCACTACTGGAGCTTGGTATCAAAAGATCCTAGCTGACCAGAGTATGTCTTGCATAGTGATCTCAACATTGTAGACTCGTCAGGCTGCGGAGCCCGGGCCGTCCGTGAGCGGACCAGTGGCAGACATACCAACCCATTCAGAACATGCTCCCTGCACTGAGTCGGCCCTGGAAATTGGTGAGTAGGCAGCAGCGGACATCAGCGGCGTGGTTCTCGAGGTGAGGCCGGAAGCCGAAGGAGGTACCATCGCAGTAGAGGCGAGAGAGGAAGGTCACCCTGATGTCGAGGATCATATTCCTTGCAAAGACATCCTTGGGGAAGATCATGCTGCCGATCTGTTGGCTGCCTTCCCTATGTACCGACCCGCTGACCCTAAGGAGATAGATGACTCAGACTCAGAGGTAGACGAGGAGAGCCAGATGACACGGCGCAAAGGGTGGAAGTGTATCCAGCGCTTTCTCAGGCATCCTCAGTCGGATTGGTTGAGGTGGATGGGATCACTCCAGACCTGGCTGTGTTTCATGTGCGCCGGAGGGGCTGACGCTCAGAAACTTCATCTAACGGTCCATGATTACATGGCCGAGAAGATACGTGAGAGCAACCGGCGCACCGACGTTGCCCAGTGTCGGGAAAGATCAGAAAACGCCCGAGTGTTGTTGAGGGCGGAGCAGGAGGTCTGACACCTTGATGGGTAGGTGGCAGATAAGGAGGCCTTCATTTCAACATGCTCTGAGCTTGTGGAGAAACTGACGGCCCCGCTGGCTGACGCACAGGAACAACTGATGGAGGCGTGTCACCATATGACCGTACTTCGAACCGAGCGGGTGTAGGCACAAGCTAGGGTTGACGAGCTGCACTCTGTGGCGGCTGATGGGGAGAGAGTCTTCAAGGAGCGAGAAGTGGTTCTGGAGCCTACCAGCCAAAGGGTAGGTGCACTGGAAAGATCGATTCAGCACGTTGATCCTTAAGGGCTTTGTTTTGGCCATCCCATGAACTTCTTGCTTGTACTGCTCATCATATCAATCCAATCCATTCATCTGTACCCTTGGTTTAATATGCTCAACCATAATTCCGAAATGAATAACAACTCATCCTTAAGCTCCTCTGGGTTGCACCCAACTCAAGAAGCAAAGGACACTCGTGATATCATTCCATCCAACTGTGGGGCATTAACCAAGCTTTAGGCATCCGAAATTGGGCCTGGATTTATAAGGGGAAGACCTCAGACCGATTGATATATCACCTTATCAATGTGCTCTGACACATGAGTGGGGAAATTCCAGGGGTATTGAAATCCATCCGAACATTGGGAGATGGAAATGAAAGGTGAATCACGCTACCCGAATTCGGAACACTCTGGGGCGCGACGATGGAGGATAACTGTTAACCATGGCGGAAATGCAGCATCCATATCATGTTGGCTGGGAATGGGGACAATAAATGAGGGCAGACTACTGACCATATTCGCAACATGGGGCCTAACTCAAATATCATCAGTCAGTTTTCCGGAACGTTGGCCCAGGACCGCAGGCGGACCATAGGTCTATCATCCATATTTCTACAATAGGAAGACCACAGGTCTATCATCCATATTTTTGTAGCAGGCGGGCCGATGTCTATCATCCATACTATTAGGGGGTCCCATCAAACATGACCAGTCCTCCGGAACGTTGGCCCAGGATAGCAGGCGAACCATAGGTTTATCATCTATATTGCTAAAATAGGCGGACCATAGGTCTATCATCCATATTGTGGCCGTAGGCGGACCAATGTCTATCATCCACACTGTTAGGGGGTCCCATCGAACATTAAAGAGAATGAGGGTCTGAATAAAGGGAACGCAAAGTGTGGAATGTGGAGTGTTGGTTTTTCCGAACATAGTCCAACACTCCTGAAATTGCGCCACCGTGGTAGAGGCGCATTAGGCGGATGTACCAACCTGATCACGGGTCTTCCCAATTTTCAGACAGGACCTCTTTGGTGAGAGAACTTCCTCTTCCCATTATTACTATGGTGCATCCCGAACTTATTTGGGGTAGATGTCATGATTACACCACTTCCCAAGAAGTCAGGACGAGGGGCCGACAATAAGGAGGGACGGGGTTTGGTAATCCCTGGGGCTGGACCCGAGACAAAATGTTCGGGCGATCCTACATATCTCATTAGGATGAGAATCAAGACACACGAAGTTCATGAAGTATAGTTTAACGTCATGTAGGACGAAACACAGTTTAACGTCGTCTGGGATGGGGGACACATCTCATCTTGGGATGGGCACAACACGACGAGTAACCTAACGTGAATGAGGACATAATCCCGCACCACACCGTACAATCCCACAAGAGATACCGAGTTGTTGAAAATTCATAGAAAGGCTCCTAGTTTTAGGTCTTAGAACTCAGACCAAAGGATTGGGGAATGGGAGACACACGGTAAAGTGGTTGCAAAACCCAACATGAATGGGGAAAAGCCCTTCTTAATATGTGTTCCTGGGGACGCGTTTAGGCCGAGTGACCGAACACGAAAAGTTAGGCTGGGCCTGTGGGGAAATTCCCAGGCTCTCCTACGTATCACATAAGGATGAGAATCAAGCCATACATAGTTCTTTAAAGTCATCATGGCGCGATATGGTGCCTGCGCAAATGACGAAGGAGTCGTGCGGGTCTAGCCCGCGCACCAAAAGAAGCGACATTTGATATATCTTGTTTGTTCCTAGAGGTAAATGGTTTTTCTTTTGTGGAGTGACTGGCCTAGGGTAGAAATTCCTGGCGTCTCCATAATAATCAAGCCATAACAGGCATTGACAAGCGATATGGCAATCGACCAATACCTGGCGTGATGTCCCCCATGGGGAGGTCATCGTAATGCGGTGCAGTTTTTCGTCGTGCGTCTAGGATGATATCATCACAATTTAAGGTCGTGTGGTAGGACCAAAATCCCAGTTTAAGGTCTTATGGTTTGGACCATGCAACAGAGTTTAAGGTCGTATGGTTTGGACCTACAGCACAGTTTAAGGTCCTAAGTCTTGGACCATGCAACATAGTTTATGGTCATTTGGTTTGGACCTACAACACAGTTTAAGGTCATATGGTTTGGACCATGCAACACAGTTTAAGGTCGTATGGGTTGGACCTATAGCACAGTTTAAGGTCGTATGGTTTGGACCTACAGAACAGTTTAAGGTCATATGGTTTGGACAATACAGCACAGTTTAAGGTCGTATGGTTTGGACCTAAAACACAGTTTAAGGTCGTATGGTTTGGACCTACAACACAGTTTAAGGTCGTATGGTTTGTACCTATATTACAGTTTAAGGTCGTATGGTTTGGACCTGGGGGAACAAGAGATGCTAGCTCCCAGCTATGCTGGGCCCAAAACGCAATGTCTGGGCGACTCCTCATTCCTCATGGAGATGAGGGTCAAGCTTCACACAACCTGTAAAGAATAAACCCAAGCACATACTTTAGCGCTAAGATCGTGGGAGCCCTGAGAGACACTGTTACGCAGCTTGGTCTGTCTGACGTGTGGGGGTGTACTAATGGTTAGTACAAGGAGTGTCAAGATTCAACCATGACACGGTGGGGCGGAACATAATGTGAATCATTCAACCAACATTCAGGGCCCGAGGAAACCAGCGTGACAACTGAGGATCACTGCTGACCATGTTTGCAACATAGCATCATGTCACATTATCCTGGAAGTAGGGGAAAACAAATGAGCATCAACCGCTGACCACATTTGCAACATGGGATTCGTATCGATTTGCTGGCTGAATCCCTCAGGGGGCGTTGGCCTGTGACAGTAGGAGAGCCCTTGGGAATTGTATCCAGGCCGTTCTTGGGGGTCCCTCCAGATATGAAGGCTGGTGGGGCCTGAATGAAAGAGAATACAATGCTTGACAAGTGGACGAAAAATCGTCTAAGTCGAATCTGACACTCCAGGTCCTAGACTAGAGTACTCTGAACACATTAGCATAACATTGGAAAGGGTCGAAGGGCTTAGTTTGGGAGCGGCCAAAAGTTGGTGGATCCCCGAGGGAAGGGCAAGGAAAATGCCAAAACCCTGTACCACACTTATATATCCCATCCATGAGGAGGGACATGCCAAGAGGCCGAGGCAACCCAGAGATTGTGGGATCTCTTAAGAGATGGGGTTGGACCTGACATCTAGGTGTTTAGGCGGTCCTATGTATCCCATAAAGATGAGAATCAAGACACACATATTTCTAGATGACGCCTTTTAATGTCATGGGGAACATGAAATAGGAGGGCTAATCCCGAGGACAGGGTGCACGTGGTGTAGCTATTGCAAACCCGATGTGAATGAGGACATAATCCCATACCACGCCACGCGATCCTATGGTCAAGGTCCCAAAGGCGAGATAGACACAATTGCATACCTCAAGCTAGACCCAAAGAAGAAAGGTCTGGGTGTTCCTACGTGTCCCATTAAGATGGGAATCAATCCAGACGTAGTTCTAGAAACACAGTTTAACGTCATGTAGGACGAAATACAGATCTTAGTTTTAGGTCTTAGAACTCGGACCAAGGTTCATTTTAGGGTCGTGCGGGACCGTACAGTTTAAGGTCATGCTGGACCAAGGAGCCTAGTTATAGGGAAAAATTTAGTTTAAGGTCATGCTGGACCGGATGCAGTTTAAGGTCATGTGGGACCGGATGAGGATCTTAGATTTAAGTCTTAGAACTCGAACCAAGGTGCAGTTTAGGGTCGTGCATGACCGTACAGTTTAAGGTCATGCCGGACCAAGGAGCCCAGATGTAGGGAAAAATGTTGTTTAAGGTCATGATGGACCGGATGCAGTTTAAGGTCATGCGGGACCGGATGCAGTTTAAGGTCATATGGGACCTGATGAGGATCTTAGTTTTAGGTCTTAGAACTCGGACCAAGGTGCAGTTTAGGGTCTTGTAGGACCGTACAGTTTAAGGTCATGCCGGACCAAGGAGCCCAGATGTAGGGAAAAATGTAGTTTAAGGTCATGCTTGACTGGATGCAGTTTAAGGTCATGCGGGACCGGATGAGGATCTTAGTTTTTGGTCTTAGAACTCGGACCAATGTGCAGTTTAGGGTCATGCAGGACCGTAAATTTTAAGGTCATGCTGGACCAAGGATCCTAGATGAAGGTAAAAATGTAGTTTAAGGTCATGCTGGACCGGATGCAGTTTAAGGTCATTCGAGACCGGATGCAGTTTAAGGTCATGCGGGACCGGAGGAGGCTTAGGCTAAGTACTGCTTGAGGAACCTGGCATTTTTGGGAGGAGTTACACACTCCCCATCTATAGTCACCAGGGAATACACGCCATTTGGATAGACCTTATTGACAATAAAAGGCCCCTCCCATTTGGGCTCCAACTTCGGTGGTTTCTTGCTAGGAATCATTGGTGCTCTGAGATCCAGCACCAGGTCACCTTGTAGGAAGGAGCGGAGGCGAACCTTCTTATTGAAAGCTCAATCCATCCTGCTCTGATGCCTTTCTATGTTATGTAAAGCGAAAAGCCTATTTTCATCCAGCACTTCCAATTCGGCTAGATGGATTTCGGAAACATTATCCGGTGCTTGTTGGTCGTAGACCGCCATGAACAATGAGGGCAACTAGATATATATGGGAAAGAAGGCCTCAACTACGTACACCAGGGAATACGGAGTCACCTGGGTGGAGTTACGAGTCGTCATCCTATAAGACTAGAGGGCGTTGGGAAGCTTGTCCGTCCAACTTTTCTTGTTCTGACCAACCATCTTTTGCAGAATGTTAGAGAGGGTTTTGTTAAACACCTCAATCTGTCCATTCTCGTGCACATGATAGCGGGAGGTTTGGTTAGAGCGAATATTGTACTTGGCGTACAATTTCTTTAGCTCGGCTGCTCGGAAGTTGGTTCCGTTATTCGTGAGGATAGTGTGAGGTACTCCAAACCGATAGATGATATTGGAGCTCAAAAATTCAGCGATAGAACACGTCTTGACTTCCCTGAGTGAGATTTCCTCTGCCCACTTCGAGAAGAAGTCCGTAGTAGTTAAGATGAACCAGCACTGGCGTGCCGTCGCTGGCGGGTAAGGCCCTACGACATCCAACCCCCAGACTGCAAAGGGACAAGAATAATTAGTTGTATGGAGAGGCTCTGGTGGCTGATGCATAAAGTTAGCATGAACTTGGCACGCATGACACCTCTTGTCATACTCGATGCAGTCGCAGATCATGGAGGGCCAGAAATATCCCAGCCTCTGAATCTGGTTGGACAATTTCGACCCGACCTGGTGGGCACCATAGGAACCAGCGTTCACTTCTTTCATGACCTGTGGGATCTCAAATCCATAAAGGAAACAAAGGAGAATACCATCAAATATGTGCCTGTAAAGAAGCTGCTCAAGGCTAGTACTGCTTTGAAGGGTGAACTGCGGTGCGCAGCGTCATATTCTCTCTCGCTCGGCTCGGTCGGGCGGAAGATTTCCATGCTGGAGATATTCAACCAAAGTAATCCTCCAGTCAGGAGCTGTCTCGATTACCGCACCTAAAGCCCCCGAGGATCCTGATGCAGACGCACCAGCGGTGAGATGGTTCACTTGTGGGCCACGATCACCCTTTGGAATAACAGGAGAAATAACTCTCCGGTGTGCCACGTGGATGATTAGTTCATCCTGTTCGGGCTCCGCAAGTGATGCAGCCAGGTTGGCCAAAGCATCTGCTCGACTGTTCTACGACCGGGGAATGTGAACGGCCTCTGGCTGGGAGGGGAACATAGCCATTAGACAGAGGGTGAACTCCAGCAATGGCATGAGTTCTGGCTTTCTGACAGCATAGTCACCATTGACCTGCTTGATGACTAGCTCGGAGTCCCCTTTCACATACAGATGTGGTACGTCAATCTCGAGAACCAACTCGAGGCTAGTGATGAGGGCATGATACTCTGCCTCATTGTTGGTGCAGCCTTCTAACAACAAAAATGAATATGGCATAACGGCTTGCTCTGGGGTGATGAAGACGATACCCAGGCCCACACTATTAAGCCTAGGATTGTTGAGCCTTCTACCAGTGGGGCTCCAGGAGGCAGCGTCAAAGTGCATCTTCCAGCATGGGATGGCGTGATCGACTGAGACGATTGCCTCTTCAGGAAATCCTAGATCCAGTGACTAGTCCATGGTGGTTGGTTGGGCATCTAAAAAGTCTACCAACACATGTCCAATTACGTCCTTTTGAGGTACGAACCTGATGTCGAACTGCTGGAGGATCACCGCCCAGCGCGCCAATCGGCCAGTCAACATAGGTCGGCTCAGAATGTATTTCAACGGGTCTACCCGAGAGACCAGCTGTACCTCGTGGTGCTGCAAGTAGTGCCATAATTTCTTCACGGCAAATACAAGCACCAAGAATCTCTTCTTGATGGGAGAATATTTAATTTCCGCGTCAAGGAGCATGCAGATGAGGTAGTAGAGGCTATTCTTTATTCCCTCATTGTTATTCTGAGCGAGAAGTGTGCCAAGGGATCGCTCCAGGGCGGTCACATAACGGACCAGCGGCTTTCCGAAAATGGGTGGCATAAAGACTAGAGGCTGCAGTAGATACTGCTTGATTTCCTAACAAGCAATCTGACACTCTTCTTCCCATTCATAGGCGGCACCTTTCTTCATGAGTCGAGAAAAGTCTTACAGTTGTCGGCCAGATTCGCAATGAATCGGCGTATATAAGCTAAGTGGCCTTGGAGGCCTTGAAGCTCATGAATATTATTCGAGGGAGGCATCTGAATGACGGCCCTGATCTTCTCTGGGTCGATCTCGATTCCTCGATACCTAATGATGATGCCAAGAAACTTTCCGGAGGTGACCCCAAAGGCAGACTTCAATGGGTTCATCTTCAAGTGGCGAGAACAAAGTAAGTAGAACATTTTATCATTGTCTTTGAGATGGTCTTGGCGCTGATGAGATTTAATCACCAGTTCATCCACATAACACCCCACCAGTTTCCCAAAGATCGGATTGAATATGCGATGCATATCCCATTGATAGGTGGCACCTGCATTCTTCAGGTCGAAGGGCATAACCTGGTAGCAGAATGTATCCTGGGGGGACCTGAAGGCAGTGAACTCTTAATCCTCAGGGGCCATCTGTATCTGGTTGTACCCGGAGTACCTATCCATGAAAGAGAGGGCCTGGAACCCGGCCGTGGCATCGATCAACAACTCTGTCATGGGAAGGGGAAAATAATACTTCGGACAGTGGCGATTGAGATCGCGGAAGTCGATACAGACCCTGATATGCACATTCCTCTTCCTGAATGGCACAATGTTGGATAGCCACCTGGGGTACTGTACTTCCTTGATGAAGTTGGCCTTGATGATCTTATCAAATTTGGCCTCAACCATGGCACCCTGAGAGGAGTGAATCTTTCTGGGTGGCTGCTTGAACCCGCGATGGCTTGCTGGAAGGCCAAGGCGGTGGATGGCTACCCGGGGATCTAGTCTTGGAATCTCTTCATAACTCTAGGAGAACACATCACGGTGCTATCTGAGGAAGTCTATGTACCGTTGTCGCTCCTCGGGGGGCATACCGGCACTGACCAATGTGGGTCTCTGGACCACCTTGCTATCGAGGTTCACCTGCACTAACTCGTCGACCTTGGTGGGGACGCCCTCCTCAAGGACAGGAGGAGAATCTTCCATGTCCTCATCTCCACTTGTGGGGGGATCATCCACGGGGGGATCTATTTCGGGGCTACCGGACCCTGATGGGAAGCTGGTTCCTACTTGGGCGGTAGAGGTCGTTACGTCAGGAGACTCACGCACTACGGAGACCATGGCGACAAAGGTGGTTGATCCAATCCCATCTGGCCTTCGGCCCAAGGGGCCACACTCTATGAAATCAAAGCAGTAGCGACGCGTTGGATTGAGCCGGTCAATTCCTGCCAGGAGAAACAGACACGTATGACGTACTGTCGTTTCCATGAGCCCAACATCCTGATATCGTACACGGGTAGGAGGCTCGGGGATCACCTGATCCTGGTTAGTGTAAGAGTATGAGGTAATTTACCACCGTCTCTTGGACCCGAAAATATGCCTTCCTCTGGTACTCGAAACAACAAAGCACTGCCCCATGTCGGGGGTCGTGGCCTTCAACTGATGGATTGGGAAGACATATGTGTCGTCCAAACCTGCCTAGCGATCACTTTTAACAGTGGTGGGTTCAACCTCGCCTACCAGGATCTGCTTTCCCTTGCTCTTGTAATAGTCAGTGTCTAGATAATGGGCTTCAGAAGAGGCGAAAGGAGACACATCTCCTTGGAGCACGCCCACTCGACCCTTAAGGGAGTATTTGAGGCACTGGTGATACGATGAGGGGACTGCTGCATGAAGGTGGAGCCATGGCCTACCCATCAACGCGTTGTTGGCGGTGTCCTGAGAGACAACCATGAATTCGGTATTGGAAATTAGGCCACCGAACTGGGTCTTCAGACGAATCTTTCTGAGTGGAGTTTGCTCGGTCCTATCATACCCCTGGATCCTAAGGTCGGAGGGAGTTAAATCATCTTCAAAAAACACCAGTTTCTACAGCGTCCGAGTTAGGATTAGGTTAATCCCAGAACCCGTGTCGACAAGATAACGGTGGACTTCCACGTCATTTAACTGGCCGGTGATGTACAGTGGGTGGATGTTCCCCTGTATGGGAAGGTCTTCATCTTCACCAGAAAATGAGATAATTTCGTGACATTCAGCATCCTCAATCGGCTTGGTGTGGAAGGCTTCTGCGGCCGCTACCTCCGTTTCAAACTGGAGGGGGATTCTTAGAGCTTCGAAGAGTGCCTCACGCATTTCAGACGACAGGCAAAGGGCCTCAAGGGTTGAAAGCCTTGCCAGGATGCCATCTAGGTGCTTCATAACATCATACTTTCGATCCAAACATGAGCTTCTATTTACAAGAGGTCGCTCTGCGATTGGGGGCATGACGAGCCCTGCTGGCGGAACCGGTGACTGACTGGTACTAGGCACATCTCGCTGTTCACAATCCGAAGCCTGGGAGGTGGCTTCCGTGCTAGGACTGGAAGGCTGTAGTCGGTCGGTGGTAGGGAAGGGCTGGTTGCGGCAAGGACGAGGTGGTCCCGCATGATCCAGCAACACAAACGGTGATGGTGGAAAACCTGTCGACACCGGGTGAGGGGGCCACGTGTACTGATCTCTGTATCGGGTCTGCTGCCTGGTCTTAGCAGTGTGCACGGCCAGACTGGAGGTGACGACTTCCGTGCCCCTGTGATTCACGTAACCACGGCTCCGCCGACGTTGGCGACGGCTGGGGACATTGGGGAGGTCCACCTGGCGTTCGTCCTCGTCGGGAGTCAAAAATGGATTTACCAACTCTACGGTGTAAACCAAAGCATATCCCGGGCTTTCACTCGAGGATTCATCCACTACCAGACAGAGTCTCGAAGGGATCCCCATTTCTGGGGGCATAAAATCGCCAAGCGTGCGGGAAGATGACGGCACTGGCAGGGCGCGTTCTTTTCTTCTTGCGCCGCCGCTTACACTTCTGGGAAGAGGTAGGCTGGGACGACGATGCCAAAGCGGTGCTCACAGATTTTGAGGGCTCTGGCTATCTCAGGCGAGCACGGAAGATTCCATGGGCATGGGCAACTGTCCTGCGGGCCATCTAGTCATTATACTTCTAGGACCCCCGGTCGGAAACCTATTCCCACTCATCCTCGTTGCCACTACTTCCATTTGATCTCACGAAGACACCTGTCACTAGCACCGGGGATGGGCCCAACCTGACTATGTTTTCGTCAATCTGGCCTTGGAGCCAGTCCCTGAACACATAGAATCACTGTATAGGGCTCTCCAGGGTCCAGTGATAAGGGAAGTAGTTAGGGTGATCAGTGAGACGCACCTCTTCTGGCTTCTGGCACTCAGGAAACCGCACGATCCTCTACTCCAAGGTGCTACAGAAATAACCAGGGACCTGGGCCTTGTTAAATGAGTAAGTCTGATTCCTTCTGTTTGGAAAGGGGGATCTTGGAGGCTGACCATAACCAGGGGCCGGAGGAGCATGCCGAGGAGGCAGAGCCTGATTATCTCACCTGGGTGGTGGCAGTGCGTTACGCGGAGGCACCTACCGGTTTTGAGGCGGTCGCTGCTGGGCCAGAGGCTGTGCCCGTGAGGGTGGAACCCTATGGGGCTGCTGAGATGGCCTTACTGGTAGCAACTCTAGCTGTCTGAGGGCCTGTATCTGGGCTACAGTAGTGGGCTCAGCCCTGGAGTCTCTCCTTGCAGGGTTTACAGGAGGCAGCGGGCGTGCCTGACTGGCCTGTTGCAGGGCTTCTTCGAGGCGCTGAGCCTTGTCCGCGAAGTCTCGGAATCCTCCAGTGTAATTCTTAGTGATCATAGAAGGAACCAGCTCTTCCTTGACGTTCCATACACACATTTTCAGTAATTTCTCTTGAGTTAGTGGCATGTCAAGGGAGTATGTGAGCCCCTTCCACCGGGCGACGAAGTCCGCGACACGCTCATCGGGCCTTTGTTTGCACCTGAAGAGTTCTGCGATGTTCTTCTTCTGAGTTGTGGAACTGAACTGGTAGAGTAATTGCAGGCGAAGGTCCTCCCAGCTAGTCAATGATCCAAAAGGGAGCTGGCTGTACCAGATGAATGCTGTTCCTTCCAGTGTCTGAACGAAGCAACGGAGCTTGGCAGCCTCCTGCTGCGCTGGAGTCCCTAACATAGGCCCAAACCTAGAGTTGAAGTGGTCCAGGTATTGTGGCGTGTCTCTGGTCCCGTTAAAGGGGGAGAAAGTGGGGTACCCAAATCCCGGTGGGGCCGGCATATCATCCACCCATGCGGGGTATGGCTTGCCGTCCGGTGGGATTTCCACCTGCCGAGTTTCCAGGACCTCCAAGCGGCGATGAGTACTTCCATCAGATCGTCTGGACACAGATTCCTATCTTGATGGGGATCTTTAACCACAAGTGAATTTATGGGCTCTTCAATCCAGTAGTCAAGCTCAGCATCTCGCGGGGCTGCCGGTGGAGTGACTCTCGGGGCAGCGGGAGGAAACCGAGCAGGGTCCCCCAAGTGATCCCGCCGCTCGAGAGGGTTTGGAAAAATATATCGCGCCCTCTTGCCATGGGCTCTGGCCTCTCCCCTGTCGGCGAACACAACATGGTCGCGGTTTCCCAGGGGTATCTCGGCAAGGGGTAAGTACTCCTGCCCCTGCTGTCCGGTTCTAGGGTTACCGTAGTCAGGCCGCCGCTCTGCAATGCGTTCATCCAAGAGCTCATCATCCAACCTCTTTTTCTCAGCAAGCTGTTGGTGTAGTGTGGCCATCTTGGGATCTTCCTCTGCCTTCTGTACCGAGGCAGATGGGTCGGCAATCTTGACAGACACGACGTGCCCTTTACCATTGTCGATGTTTCAGCTCAGTGCTAGTGCTTCCGTGGGTACATGGAGACATAGGAGGCTCCTCTGTTGGCGAGTAATCCTCCCAGATGGGTCCAGTACCAGCTTGTACTCAGGGGGCGAGTCCCCGTCGAAGAGCTCCACACCGTTTCTCTCATTTGAAAGGTCATCCATATTGACCGCCACTGCTCTTGACGGCATTCCCGTAGGGCCACCCAGTGAATCGAGATGTCGGCGGATCGCACAGAAAAGAAGGGCCGCGTACTGCCCCCATCCGCGGACGTGCACCTGGGGAGTGGCTTCCTCAATAACTTTACAAAGTACTAGAAAACTATGGACGCATTTTCGCTGGAGGTCCCTATGGTGGCCAAATGACTCGGGGTGCCGAACCGTAGGGAGCACAACCAGGTCGACCCGACGACACTTCTCACCGATATACTTGAGATGTGCTTGACTACCAGGATAAGACGTTAGCTGATGGGGAAGATGGGAGTGAGTCATCTGAAGAGTCTGGCGGAAGCATTCAAACTCTCCCAAGGTGAGTGACTCTGGCATATCAAAATCCGATCCTGTGACCGACCAAAACTTCTTGGGGAAGTGGCCTGCTATGAGGACGGTCCAGAAGCTCCATGACTCCGGTTCGGGGTCCGGACCTTGCTGCCTCTGCTCATCAACTGAGAATGGCAGGGGAGATAGCAACGACACCAAGGCAGGCCACTGGGCTGGTGGGCTGGTCGGCGGGGAATATGTCGAACATGCCGATTGGCCGCCGATCCCTGAGTCATCCTCCAAGGGTTGCAGTGCCCTGGATGCCACATCGCGATAGGATGGGCCAGTGAATGGGCCTCCTATCACAGCGTCTGTGCTTTTCGAGGGCGTGTCACCTCGCGACTCTTCCGTCGGTCCCCAGAAAAGTTCCTCACCCTCCCTGACTGAGGCAGAAGGTGTTTCCGGGGAGGCCAGTGGTAACTGCGGATTTGACCCCTAGGGGTATGCCAAGTCCTCGTCCTCCTGGATATACCTTCGGAGGGAGGAGGGAATCATACGAATCTCGCATTCGGGGAGTACAAGAATGATGCATTGCGTCCCCATCCCTGCCCTCGACTCAAAGGTTTGGGGGGGGGGGGGTTCCATTGTCGAGTCGTACTCCGCCTCAGAGACTGAGAAACAGACTGGTCTAATTTCTATCCGGACTCCCCTGACATTCCTCTTACGACGACGATGCCCCACCTTGCTTCCCCTGGGTTGCTCCTTAGGGTAAGGATTATTTCCTTCATGGAGTCCCCTGGCTGCAATAGCGCTGTGGCAGGGGGGGCTGAAGGCCGGGGTGCGAGAAGCACCGGGACAGATGTTGAAAGGGATATGGGGAGGGCCTCCATGTGAGTGAGCGACTGGATACGCAACAACTACATACTCGCGGCCAGTAGTAGGGGGAGTGACCTCATACCCAGTGTAGTGGGTGCTGGAAAGAGTCATACCCAGATCGTAGTTGTCGCAAAGAAGCCTTTGGCATTCCAGATCAGTGGCACGGAATGAGCCTTCATGGTGGGTGGCACTACCGTGGATTAGTCCGTGGTGGCCATTGCCAGTGCACACGATCGGGAGAGTCGACCCAACTTGCCTGCAGGGCGGTCGGGGCTTCGATCCCAGTCAGTCATTTGACTTCCCCTGCTCAACGTGTGCGGGGATATGGTAGCAGGAGTAAGCAGTGGCTCGGGCCACAGTGGTTTCTGACGCTGGTGCCCCAAGACGGGCATTCTCTTCTGATCATTCCCGATGCTAGCATCGGGTCAGATGGGTTGGATCCGGTGGTGCGGGCACGAAGATTGCATGCTCTTCGGCCCGGGGAGTCGGGCGGTGATGTCGACGGAGACTGGCGGGAGTTCTTGCCGTTAAACCCTGGGACGTGTCTTTGATCGGGCAGACCTGGACATCCCCCACCTCATTGGCATAGGGGACGGATGTGTCAAGCCGCTCCGGGGATAGACTCCTAAAGTGGTTGAACGTCGGAGTGGGGAGCGGCAACTCCTTGCATGTCCCTCGAGTGTGGCGATGGTGGTGAGGCGCCACTACCTCTAGATCCAAATGGGCTATGCCCCTGGTGGGGATGATCCCTTCCTCATCGTACCTGAAAACCAAGTCGTTGATCACCCTTCGCTGGATGATTTCATACGGGGATAGGGGGCGTGAGCGCCCGAAAGCTACGACGGTTGGAGTTGGAGCGACTGCAGAAAAGGCGGGACCGCACGGGGTGGCCGCGTCGGTACTGCCCCTACCACTGCGCCGGTGGGCAGGTGGCGATCGAGCTCCAGGTGCAATGATTCGATTCCTGGAAGCAGGGAGACAAACCCATTAGTACTAACAGGAAATTAAAACGACAACCAATAGCCTAGTGTGGTAGGACCAACAACACAGTTTAAGGTCATATGGTTTGGACCATGCAACATAGTTTAAGGTCGTATGGTTTGGACCTAGAGCACAGTTTAAGGTCATAAGGATTGGACCATGTAGCATAGTTTAAGGTCATATGGTTTGGAACTACAAAATAGTTTAAGGTCATATGGTTTGGACCATGCAGCACAGTTTAAGGTCATATGTTTTGGACCTACAACATAGTTTAAGGTCGTATGGTTTGGACCTACAACACAGTTTAAGATCTTATGGTTTGGACCATGCAGCACAGTTTATCGTCATATGGTTTGGACCTAGAGCACAGTTTACGTTCGTATGGTTTTGACCTAGAGCACAGTTTAAGGTCGTATAGTTTGGACCTACAACACAGTTTAAGGTCATATGGTTTGAACCTATAGCACAGTTTAATGTCGTATGGTTTAGACCTGGGGGAAGAGGAGATGCTAGCTCCCAACTATGATGGGCCCAAAACGCAATGTCTGGGAGACTCCTCGTTCCTCATGGGGATGAGGGTCAAGCTACACGCAACCTGTAAAGAAGAAACCCAAGCACATACTCTAGCGCTCAGATCACGGGAGCCCCGAGAGACACCATTACGTAGCTTGGTCTTTATGACGTGTGGGGGTGTACTGAGGGTTAGTACAAGGAGTGTCAAGATTCCACCTTGACACGGCGGGGCGGAACATAATGTGAATCATGCAACCAACAATCAGGGCCCGAGGAAACCGGTTTGATAACTGAGGATCACTGCTGACCATGTTCGCAACACAGAATCCTCTCGCATTAGCCTAGAAGCGAGGGCAAAAAAAATGAGCATCAACCACTGACCACATTCCCAACACGAGATTCGTATCAATTTTCTTCCTGAAACCCTCGGGGGCATTGGCCCGTGACAGTAGGGGAGCCCTTGGGCATTGTATCCATGCCGTTCTTGGGGGCCCCTCCGGGTGTGAAGCATGGTGGGGCCTGAATGAAGGGGAATACGAAGCTTGAAAAGTGGACGAAAACTCGTCTAAGTCGAATCTGACACTCTAGGTCCTAGACCAGAGTACTCTGAACACATTAGCAGACCATTGGAATAGTTCTAAGGGCTCAATTTGGGAGCGGCCAAAAGATGGCGGATCCCCGAGGGAAGGGCAGGCCAAATTCCAAAAACCCTGTACCACACCTATATATCCCATCCATGAGGAGGGACAGGCCAAGAGGCCGAGGCAACCGGGTGATCGTGGGATCTCCTAAGAGATGGGGCTAGACCTAACATCTAGGTGTTCAGGCAGTCCTATGTATCCCATAAATATGGGAATCAAGCCACAGGTAGTTCTAGACGGCGCCTTTTAATGTCACGGGGAACATGACATAGGAGGTCTAATCCTGAGGATAGGGTGCATGTGGTACAACTATTGCAAACCCGACATGAATGAGGACATAATCCCATACCACGCCACACGATCCTGTGGTCAAGGTCCCAAAAGTGAGACAGAAATGATAGCGGGCCTCAAGCTGGACCCAGAGACGAAAGGTCTGGGCGTTCCTACGTATCCCATTAAGATGGGAATCAAGCCAGACGTAGTTCGAGAAACATAGTTTAACGTCATGTAGGAGTAAATACGAATCTTAGATTTAGGTCTTAGAACTTGGACCAAAGTGCAGTTTAGGGTCGTGCGGAACCGTACAGTTTAAGGTCATGCTGGACCAAGGATCACAGATGTAGGAAAAAATGTAGTTTAAGGTCATGCTGGACCGGATGCAGTTTAATGTCATGCGGGACCGGATGAGGATCTTAGTTTTAGGTCTTAGAACTCGTACCAAGGTGCAGTTTAGGGTCGTGCAGGACCGTAAAGTTTAAGGTAATGCCGGACCAAGGAGCCCAGATGTAGGGAAACATGTAGTTTAAGGTCATGCTGGACTAGATAGAGTTTAAGGTCATGCGAGAACAGATGCAGTTTAAGGTCATGAGGGACCAGATGAGGATCTTACTTTTGGGTCTTAGAACTCGGACCAAGGTGAATTTTAGTGTCGTGTGGGACCATACAGTTTAAGGTAATGTCGGACCAAGGAGCCCAGATATAGGGAAAAATGTAGTTTTAGGTCATGTTGGACCGGATGCAGTTTAAGGTCATGCCGGACTGGATGAGGATCTTAGTTTTAGGTCTTAGAACTTGGACCAAGGTTCAGTTTAGGGTAGTGGGGGACCATACAGTTTATGGTCATGCTGGACCACAGAGCCCAGATGTGGGGTAAAATGTAGCTTAAGGCCATGCTGGACCGGATGCAGTTTAAGGTCATGCGGGACCAGATGCAGTTTAAGGTCATGGGGGACCGGAGGAGGCTTAGGTAAAGTACTTCTTGAGGTAACTAGCATTGGTGGGAGGAGTTACGCGCTCACCATCCATATTCACCAGGGAATACGCTCAATTTGGATAGACCTTATGGACAATGAAAGGCCCCTCCCATTTGGGCTCCAACTTGGGTGGTTTCCTACCGGGAATAATTGGCGCTCTGAGAGCCAGCACCAGGTCACCTTGAAGGAAGGAGTAGAGGCAAACCTTCTTATTGAAAGCTTGAGCCATCCTGCTCTGATGCCTTTCCATGTTATGTAAAGTGCATAGACTATTTTCATCCAGCGCTTCTAATTCGGCTAGACGGATTTTGGAAACTCTATCCGGTGCTTGCTGGTCATAGACCGTTTTGCGCAATGAGGGAAACTAGATCTCGATGGGCAGGACGGCCTCAGCTCCATACACCAGAGAATACGGAGTCACCTGGGTGGAGTTACGAGTCGCCATCCTATAATCCCAGAGGGCATTGGGAAGCTTGTCTGACAAACTTTTCTTGTTCTGACCAACCATCTTTTGCAGAATGTTAGAGAGGGTTTTTTTAAACACCTCAATCTATCCATTCGCCTGTGCATGATAGAGGGATGTGTGTTTAGAGAGAATTTTGTACTTGGCATACAATATTTTTGGCTCAGATGCTCGGAAGTTGGTTTCGTTATCCGTGAGGATAGCGTGAGGTACTCCAAATCGATAGATGATATTGGATCTCATGAAGTCAGTGATAGAACAGTCCTTGACTTTCCTGAGTGGGATTGCCTCTTCCCACATCGAGAAGATGTCTGTAGCGGTTAGGATGAACCGGCACTTGCGGGCCGTCTCTGGCGGGTAAGGCCCTACGACATCCAACCCACAGACTGCAAAGGCCAATAATACATGGTAATATGGAGAGGCTTCGGTGGCCGATGCACAAAGTTAGCATGAACTTGGCACGCATGACACCTCTTGACATACTCGATGCAGTTAGAGATCATGGAGGGCCAGATGTATACCAGCCTCCGAATCGGGTGGGACAATTTCAACCCGGCCTGGTGGGCACCACAGGAACCAGCGTGCACTTCTTGCATGACCTGTGGGATTTTGGCTCCTTGAAGGAAATGAAGGATAATACCATCAAATCCGTGCCTATAAAGGAGCAGCTCAAGGCCGGGACCACTTTGAAGGGTGAACTGCGGCGCATGGTGTCGAATTCGCTCTCGCTCGGCTCGGTCCGGTGGAAGATTTCCGTGCTGGATATATTCAACCAAGGGTGTCCTCCAGTCTGGAGCTGTGTCGATTACCGCACCTGAAGCCCCTAGGGATCCTGACGTAGAGGCACCAGTGGAGAGATAGTTCATTCGCGGGCCACGAACGCCCTCCAGAATAACAGGTGCGATAACTCTCCGGTGTGCCATGTGGATGATTAGGTCATCCTATTCGGGCTCCGCAAGTGATGTGGCCAGGCTAGCCAAAGCATCTGCTCGACTGTTCTGCGACCGGGGAATGTGAACAGCCTCTGGCCGGGAGGTGAACTTAGCCATTAGACGGAGGGTTCACTCCAGTAATGGCACGAGTTATGGCTTTCTAATATCATAGTCACCATTGACCATCTTGATGACAAGCTCGGAGTCCCCTTTCACAAATAGATGGGTTACGTCAATCTCGAGAGCCAACTCGAGGCCAGTGATGAGGGCATGATACTCTGCCTCATTGTTGGTGCAGCCTTCTGACAACAATAATGAATATGGAAGAATGGATTGCTCCGGGGTGATGTAGATGATACCCAGGACCACTCTGTTAAGCCTAGGATCGTTGCGCCTTCTACCAGTGGGGCTCCAGGAGGCACTGTTAAAGTGCATCTGCCAGCATGGGATGGCATGATTGACTGAGAGGATTGGCTCATCCGGAAAGCCTAGATCCAGTGGCTGGTCCGCAGAGGTTGGGTGGGCAGCTAAAAAATCTTCCAACGCCTATCCTTTGACGGCCTTCTGAGGTATTAACCAGATGTCGAACTGCTGGAGGATCACCACCCATCACGCCAATCAGCCGATCAACATAGGTTGGTTCAGAATGTATTTCAACGGGTCAACCCGAGAGACCAGTTGTACCTCGTGGTTCTGGAAGTAGTGCCGCAATTTCTGCACAGAAAATACGAGCGCCAGGCAGCTCTTCTTGATGGGAGAATATTTAATTTCCGTGTTGAGGAGCATGCAGCTGAGGTAGTAGAGGCTATTCTCTGTTCCTTCGTTGTTCTTATGGGAGAGAAGTGTGCCGAGGGATCGCTCTAGGGTGGTCACGTAAAGGACCAGCTGCTTTTCGGAAACGGGTGGCATCATGACCGGAGACTGCAGAAGATACTGCTTGATTTCCTCAAACGCTATCTGAAACTCTTTTTCCCATTCATAGGCAGCGCCTTTCTTCATGAGCCGATAAAAGGGCTTACACTTGCTGGTCAGATTCTCAATGAATCGGCGTATATAGGCTAAGTTTCCTTGGAGGCCTCGAAGATCCCAAATATTATTCGGGGGAGGCATCTGACTTATGGACTTGATATTCTCTGGGTCGATCTCAATGCCTCGATACCTAATGATAAAGCCAAGAAACTTTCCGGAGGTGACCCCGAAGGCACACTTCAACGGGTTCATCTTCAAGTGGTGAGAATGGAGGAAGCCGAACACTTTCTCAAGTTCTTTGAAATAGTTATGGCACTGACGAGATTTAACCACCAGGTCGTCCACGTAACACTCCACGAGTGTCCCAAGGATCGGCTTGAATATGCGATGCATAGCCCGTTGATAGGTGGCACCCACATTCTTCAGGCCGAAGGGCATAACCTGGTAGCAGAAAGTACCCTGGGGAACTCTTCATCCTCGGGGGCCATCCAGATCTGGTTGTACCCGGAGTACCCAACCATGAAGGAGAGGGCCTGGAACCCGGTCGTTCCATCGATCAACAACTATGTCACGGGAAGGGGAAAATCATCCTTCGGACAGTGGGGATTGAGATCGCGGAAGTTGATACAGACCCTGATCTTCCCGTTCTTCTTCCTGACGGGCACAATGTTGGCTAGACACCTAGGGTACTGGACTTCCTTGAAGAATTTGGACTTGATGAGCTTATCAACTTCAGCCTCAACCATGGCACCATGAGAGAGGTGCATCTTTCTGGGAGGCTGCTAAAACCCGCGATGGTTTGCTGGAAGGCCAAGGCGGTGGACGGCTACCTGGGGATCTAGTCCTTTCATCTCGTCATAACTCCAGTTGAACACATCCCGATGCTGTCTGAGGAAGTCTATGTACCGTTTTCGCTCCTCGGGGGGCATAGCGGCGCTGACGAATGTGGGTCTCGGGTCCTCCTTGCTACCGAGGTTCACCTGCACTAACTTGTCGACCATGGTGGGGACGCCCTCCTCAAAGGCAGGAGGAGCATCTTCCATGTCCCCCTCTCCGCTTGTGGAGGGATCATCCACGGGTGGATCCGTTACGGGGCTGCCAGACCCTGATGGGAATATGGTGCCGGCTTGGGCAGTAGAGGTCGTTACGTCAGGAGACCCATGCACTGCAGAGACCATGGCGACAAAGGTGGTTGATCCAATCCCATCTGGCCTTCATCCCAAGGGGCCATGCTTTATGACATCAAAGCAGTAGCAGCGCGTTGGCTTGAGCCGGTCGATTTCGGCCCGACGAAACAGACACGTATGACGTACTGCCGTTTCCATGAGCCCAACGTCCCGATATCGTACAGGGGTAGGAGGCTCGGGGATCACCTGAGCCTAGTTGGTGTAAGAGTACGAGGTAATTTACTCTTGTCGCTTGGACCTGGAAATATGCCTTCCTATGGTACCCAAAACAACAAAGCACTACCCCATGTCGGGGGTCGTGGCCTCCAACCGATGGATTTGGAAGACATATGCATTTTCCAAACCTGCCCAGGGATCACTTGTGACAGTGGTGGGATCAACCTCGCCTGCCAAGATCTGCTTTCCCTTTCTCTTGTAACAGTCAGCGTCCAGATAATGGGCTTCACAAGAGGCGAAAGGAGACACATCTCCTTGGAGCATTCCCACTCGACCCTTAAGAGAGTATTTGAGGCACTGGTGATATGATGAGGGGACAACTGCATGAAGGTGGAGCCATGGCCTACCCATCAACACGTTGTAGGCGATGTCTTGAGAGACAACCACGAATTCGGAATTGGAAATTTGGCCGCCGAACTATGTCTTCAGACGAATCTTGCCGAGTGGAGTTTTCTCAGTCCTATCATACCCCTGGATCCTGAGGAAGAAGGGAGTAAAATCATCCTCAGACAACCCTAGTTTCCGCAGCGTCCGAGTTGGGATTAGGTTAATCCCGAAACCCGTGTCGACAAGACAGTGGCAGACTTCCACGCCATTGAACTAGTTGGTGATGTACAGTGGGTGGATGTTTTCCTATATGGGAAGGTCTTTATCTTCACCAGAAAATGAGATAACTGCCTGACATTAGGCGTCCTCAATCGACTTGGTGTGGAAGGCTTCTGCGGCTGCTACCTCCGTTTCAAACTGAAGGGGGCTCCTTAGACCTTCGGCGAGAACCTCACGCATTTCAGACAACAGGAGAATGGAATCAAGGATAGAAAGCCTTGCCGGGATGCCGACCAGGTGCTTCAAAACATCATACTTTTGAGACAAACGCGAGCTTCTATTTACAGGAGGTTGCTCTGCGATTGGGGGCATGACGGGCCCTGCTGGCGGAACTGGTGACTGACTGGTACTAGGCACATATCGTTGTTCACTAGCCGAATCTCGGGAGGTAGCTGCCGTGCTAGGACCGGAAGGCTGTAGTCGGCCGGTGGCAGTGCAGGGTTGGTTGCGGCACAGACGAGGTGGTCCCGCCTGATCCTGCAACACAAATGGTGGTGGAGGCGAACCTGTCGACACCAGGTGAGGGGGCCATGTGCGCTGATCTCTGTATCGGGCCTGCTGCCTGGTCTCAGTAGCGTGCACGAACTGACTAAAGATGATGACTTCCGTGCCCTGGAGATTCATGTAGCCACATCTCCGCCAACGTTGGCGATGACTGGGGACATTGGGGAGGTCCACCTGGCATTCCTCATCTTTGGGAGTCAAAAAGGGATTTACCAACTCTACGTTGTTAACCGAAGAGTACCCTAAGCTTTCACTCGAGGAGTCACCCCCTACCGGACGAAGTCTCAGAGGGATCCCCATTTCTAGGGGCATAAAATCGCCAAGTGTGCGGGCAGATGACGACATTGGCATGGCATGTTATTTCTTCTTATGCCGCCGCTTACTCTTCTTGGAAGTGGTAGGCTAGGATGACAATGCCAAAGCGGCTCTCACAGATTCTGAGGGCTATGGCTGACTCAGGTGGGCACGGATGATTCCATGGGCACATGTGACTGTCCTGTGGGCCATCCAGTCGTTATACTTCCGGGAACCATGGTCAGAAACCTGTTCCCACTCATCCTCGTTGCCACTGCTGCCATCTGATCTCATGAAGACACCTGCCACTTGCGCCGGGGCTGGGCCCAACCTGACTATGTTTTTGTCAATCTAGTCTTGGAGCCAGTCCTTCAACACATAGCATCGCTCTATAGGGTGCCCCAGGGTCCGGTGATAAGGGCAGTAGTTAGGTTGATCAGTGAGACATGCCTCTTCTGGCTTCCGGTACTCAGGAAGCCGCACGATCCTCTGCTCCAAGGCGCTACGAAAATAACCGGAGACCTGGGCCTCATTAAAGGAGTAAGTCTGATTCCTTCTGTTTGGAATGGGGGCTCTTGGAGGCTGACCTTGACCAGGGGACGGAGGAGCATGCCGAGGAGGCAGAGCCTGATTATCTCGCCTGGGTGGTGGCAGTGCGTTACGCGAAGGCGTCTGCCGGTTTTGAGGCGGTCACTGTTGGGCCGGAGGCTGTGCCCGTGGGGGTGGAACCCTAAGGGTCTGCTGAGCTGGCCTTACTGGTAGCAAATCTAGATATTCGGGGGCCTCTGTCTGGGCTACAACAACAGGCTCGGACCTGGCGGCTCTCCTTGCTGGGATTACTGGAGGCAGTGGTCGTGCCTGACTAGCCCGTTGCAGGGATTCTTCGAGGAGCTGAGCCTTGTCTGAGAAGTCCCGGAACCCTCCAGGGTAATTCTGGGTGATCAGAGAAGGAACCATCTCTACCTTGACGTTCCCTACACACATTGTCTGTAATTTCTCTTGAGTTAATGTCATGTCAAGGGAGTACGTGATCCCCTTACAAAAGGCGAAGAAGTCTGCGACTCACTCATCGGGCCTTTGTTTGCACCTGAAGAGGTCTGCGATGTTCTTCTTCCGAGTGGTGGAACTGAACAGGTAGAGGAATTGTCAGCGAAGGTCCTCTCAGCTAGTCACAGATCCAACAGGGAGCTGGCTGTACCAGACGAATACTGGTCCTTCCAGTGTCTGAATGAAGAAACAGAGCTTGGTAGGCTCTTGATGTGCCGGAGTCCCTAACATAGGCCCGCACCTTGAGTTGAAGTGGGATAGGTGTTGTGGAGGGTCTCCGGTCCCGTTAAAGGGGGGGGAAGTGGGGTTCCCAAATCTCGGCGGGAACGACATATCATCCACCCATGCTGGGTATGGCTTGCTGTCCGGTGGGATTTCCACCTGCCGAGTTTCTAGGGCCTCCAAGCGGGTGATGAGTACTTCCATCAAATCATCCTGACACAGATTCCTGTCCTAACAGGGATCTCTAACCACAAGCGCATTTTCGGGATGTTCAATCTGGTAGTCAAGCTCAGCAACTCGCGGGGCGGCTGGAAAAGCGACTCTTGGGGTAGCGGCAGGAAACTGAGCAGGGTCCCCCAGGTGGTCCCGCCGCTCAAGAGGGTTCGGTGAAACATATCACTCCCTCTTGCCATGGGCTCCGGGCACTCCCCTATTGGAAAATGCAACATGGTCTCCATTGCCCAGGGGAATCTCGGCAAGGGGTAAGTGCTCCTGCTCCTGCTGTCCTGGTCTAGGGTTACTGTAGGCAGGTCGCCACTCTGCAATGCATTCAGCCAAGAGCTCATCAACCAGCCTCTATTGCTCAGCAAGCTGTTGGCGCAGTGTGGCCTTCTTGGGATCTTACTTTGCCTTCTGTACCGAGGCAGATGGGTCGATAAGCTTGATAGACCTGACGGGCTTTTTACCCTTTCTGATGTTTCGGCTCAGTGCTTGTGCTTCCGTGGGTACAGGGAGACCTAGGAGGCTCCTTTGTTGGCGAGTAATCCTCCCAGATGGGTCCAGTATTGGCTTGTCCTCAGGGGGTGATTCCCCGTCGAGGAGATCCACACCGTTTCTCTCATCTGAAAGGTCATCCATGTTGACCGCCACTGCTCTTGACAACATTCCCTCAAGGCCGCCCAGTGAATCGGGCTGTCGGCGGATCACACAAAAAAGAAGGGAAGCGTACTTCCTCCATCCGCGGACGTGCGCGTGGGGGGTGGATTCCTAAATAACTTTGTGGAGTACTTGAAAACAATGGAAGCATTATTTCTGGAGGGCCCTGTGGTGGCCAAATGACTTAGGGTGCCGAACTGTAGGAAGTGCAGCCAGGTCGACCCGACAGCACTGCTCACTAATATCCTCGAGATGTGCTTGACTCTCGGGATAAGGTGTTAGCTGATGGAGAAGACGAGAGTGAGTCACTCGAAGAGTCTACAGGAAGCATTTAAACTCTCCCAGGGTGAGTCACTCTGGCATATCAATATCAGATCTTGCGACCGGCCAAAACATCTCGGGGAAGTTGCCCGCTGCGAGGACGTTCCAAAAGCTCCATGACTCCGATTCGGGGTATGGACCTTGCTGCCCCTACTCATCAACCTAGAATGGTCGGGGATCTAGCAACGACGCCGAGGCAGGCCGCCAGGCCGATGGGCTTGTCGGCGGGGAATACGGCGATCATGCCGATTTGCCGCCGATCCCTGATTCATCCTCCAAGGGTTGCAGTTCCCTAGCTGCCACGTCACGATAGGATGGGCCGACGAATGTGCCTCCTGTCATAACGTTGGATCTTTCTGAGGGTGTGTCACCTCGCGACTCTTCCGTCGGTCCCCAGAAAAGTTCCTCACCCACCTTGACTGAGGAGAAAGGTGCTTCTAGGGGGGCCAGTGGTACTGCAGGTTTGACCCCTGGGGGTATGCCAAGTCCTCGTCCTCCTAGATATACCTTTGGAGGGAGGAGGGAATCATATGAATCTAGAATTCGGGGAGTATGAGACCGATGCTCCGCGTCCCCATCCTTTTCCTCAACTCAAAGGGTTGGGGAGGATGTTCCATCGTCAAGTCATACTCCACCTCAGATTCTGAGAAACGGACTGGTCTAATTTCTGTCCGGACTCCCCAAACATTCCTCTTACGGAGACGATGACCCACCTACCTACCCTTGGGTTGCTTCTCAGGGTAAGGATGATTTCCGTCAAGGATTCCCCTGGCCGTAATAGCGCTGGGGTTGGGGGGACTGAAGGTCAGGTTCAAAGAAGCATCGGGACAGATGTCGAATGGGACATGGGGAGTTTCTCCGTGTGAGTGGGCGACTGGATACGCAACGACTACATACTTGTGGCTAGAAGTAGGGGGAGTGACCTCATACCCAGTGTAGCGGGTGATGGAAAGATTCATACCCGGAGAATAGTCATCGTGAAGAATCCTTCTTCATTCAAGATCAGTGGAACGAAATGAGCCTTCATGGTGGGTGGCACTTCCGCGGATTGGTCTGTGGTGGCCATTGCCAATGCCCACGACCAGGAGAGTCGACCCAACATTCCTGCAGGGCGGTCGGGGCATCGATACCAGTCAGGCATGTGACTGCCCCTGCACAACGTGTGTGGGGATCTGGTAGCAGGAGTCAGCAGTGGCTCGGGCCACAGTGGTTGATGACGTTGGTGCCCCAAGACAGGCATTCTCTTTTGCTCGTGCCCGACGCTGGGGTCAGGTTAGATGGGTTGGAGCCGGTGGTGCGGTTACGAAGATTTCCTACTCTTCGGTCCGGGGAGTCGGGCGGTGACGTCGACACAGCCTGGCGGGGGTTCTTGCCGTTAACCCCTAGGATGGGTCTCCAATCGGGTGGACCCAGACATCCCCCACCTCATTGGCGTAGGGGACGGATGTGTCAAGGCGCTCCGATGATAGACTCCCTAAGTGGTTGAACGTCGGAGTGGGGAGCGGTGGCTCCCTATGCGACCCTCGGGGGTGGAGATGGTGGTGAGGCGCAGCCGCCTCTAGATCCAAACAGGCCATGCCCCTGGTTGGGATGATCCCTTCCTCATCGTACCAGCGAACCAAGTTGTTGATCACACTTTTCTGGATGATTTATGACGGGGAGAGGGGGCGTGAGTGCCTGACAGCTACGACGGTCGAAGTTGGAGCGACTGCGGAAAAGGTAGGACCACACGGGCTTGCCGCGTCGGTACTGCCCCTACCCCTGCGCCAGTGGGCAGGTGGCGATCGAGCTCCAGGTGCAATGATTCGATTCCTGGAAGCAGGGAGACAAACCCATTAGTACTAACAGGAAAAGAAATCAACAACCAATAGCCCAGGGTCATTCCGTCTTTTGTGGTTGGCGAGAGGGATCCACGCTGATGATGTCTCAGAACGGAGTGATCAAAGTCCTGACTGCCTCAACCCCTGGTGGGTTTCACGTCCCGGTGATCCGACACCCCGAATGCTACAATTCTCCATATTGAGGAGAATAGCTTCACGCCGGGTTCACCATTTTCTATTTCTGATGCTTTTATGCCGGGGCGCGCGCGTTTCCATCACGCATTGGGAGGACACGCGGCTTATTGTCCCGCATTCCTTCTTTCCAAAGGTGGGCGACATCCGTTCCTTTTCAGGGACGTCTGCTCCTTGATCGAAACTCAGATGATGGGATGCCGGTTCTTCCTTCCGTGGATTCCTCCTCGGAGGTCGTCATCTAGTCCGGGTCTCCCTAATAGATTTAAGATGGGTTCGTGAAGCTCGTTCCTGGTTCCATATCTGCATGGACTCCAGTTAATTATGCTGCTTCCATCGAGACGCTCCAAGGGGTCTTGTCGGGGCAGCAACCTTCAGTGAGGAGAATGGTCACGTTGGGGTGTCATTGGCATGTCTTGACGCTGGGGATCGACATGTATGTCTTCTATCCCTTATTAGAGGGCTTCTCGAGGGCGCGGAAGCCCGAGGCATCCCACATAGAACGAGGGGAATGTGTACCATTTGAGGATTTCCTCAACTTCCCATGTTTAACATGGGGTATGCCGCGATTTTAACGTCTTGCGGAGACGGATCATACTGATCGAAACATTGAGAGTGGATCAGATTGAAGGACCCCCTAGGGGGAACACCGATGTTGGGGCCAACACGTGGGAGGCTTCCCAGATACCATCGAGTGGGATGGGATGGCATGATCTCACCAGGATGTCGTGTCCCAGGTAAGGATCAGAATGGATGATGGAGTGACGGGCTTGAACATCATAGAGGCTTCCTACGTATCCCCATGGCAGGGAATCAAAGTTCGCATAGTTCGGTGATATAGTGGGACACCTGGAGAGATGACCCATGAGAATGAACGCATGGATTGGAGCCCGAAGGAAGTAAGATCTCCGAGCTAGGGCATGAGCTTCCCAAGGCACGTGGGCTCGAGGGGGAAGTCAGGATGAGACGTGGGTGTGAGACATGGAGCTTATGCTCTAAGGTGGCCCAAGAGGGGGAATACAGTTTAATTTCATGTGGGAAAAGATACAGTTTAACGTCATGCGGGACGAGGGCATACAGTTTAACGTCATGCGGGATGAGGGCATACAGTTTAACGTCATTCGGGATGAGGGCATACAGTTTAACGTCATGAGGGACGAGGAATTTGGGGCTTACGCTTTGGGGTGGCCCATGGTGGATAAAAGGCTTACGCTCTGTGGCGGCCCATGGTGGATATGGGGCTTACGCTCTAAGGCGGCCCATGGTGTTCAGGGAACTGACGCGGAGAGGTTGGGATGACCGGGTGGTGGGCTTGAACCTCGTTGAGGCTTCCTACGTACCATGCGTTAGCACGGATCAAAGTCCACGTAGTACGCTGGGATGGAGCTTATGCTTTGAGCGGCCCATGGTGGATGTCATGGTCGATTCACGCTCTAAGACCATGTGAGTCATGCTCGGTGTGAGAAACAAGAGGTAGCTGGGACCATACGATCACGTCGTGAAGGGTGCGTCCGTGAGAAGCGGAATGGGGCTTACGCGTTGAGTGGCCCAAAGAGAAAACAGGGGCTTACGCGTGGTTAGCGGCCCTGGGTTCCGGGGCTTACTCCAGGATGGAGGCTCGTGGTGTGACAAAGCGTAGGGGGAAAGGGACTCCACTGGCCTTGGCAGGGGGGAAGTACGGAGGTGCATGGGTGAAACCTTCCTCAAGAGAGGCTAGGGGCTTACGCTCTGAGGCAGCCCTTCCCCCGTGGAAAAACGCCACTCCGAAAAGGAGGATCTCATTCCATGCAAGGAAGAGTCCATTCCCATGGAGACGCGTGGGCGTAAATAAAATCCGAGTGGGGGGGGGGGGACCCTGCTTGCGAAGCACGGGGTCGGACCACAGTTTGACGTCATGTGTTAAGGATGAGGTGCTTAGCAGTTTAACATCCTGCAGCATGGATGCGGTGGGTTCACTCCACACCCCTAGGGCTTACATGCTTAATTCCCTCTACTCCTTATGGGAGGGAAGGCATCGACAAGGCCGTGGTGAAGGGGGGCCGCGGTGCGAACCATCGAGGGGTCCACGTTAGCGTGTCTATGTGAAGAAGCAATAGCCGTTAGTGTGCCTATGAAGAGAAGCATAAAGAAAAGCAACACAATGGGAAACACCTCCCAAGGAACATTGAGGTTACTTCGTACGAGCCTAGAAGGCCGTACGAGAATACAACTCATGGCGTGCATGCTCGACAGGGAAGACATCAGGTGCCGGCGTAGAGAGGCAGCCAAGGGGCGTTTAGGTAAAGAGGTCCTGGGTGTTGCGCGTAAAGAGAAGGTTTGCGCGCAAAACACCGGGATGGCGCAAAATAGGGCCAAAGGATTGCGCGGATAGGCGATTCCACACAAGGTATTGCGTGCACCGAAGGGGATTGGGCGCACGGGGCAAGGGTTGCACACAAGGGAAGAACCTAGAGGAGGGGGAAAATTCACTTAAGCCGGTGGAGTTACGTGCAAAGGAGAACCCTGAGGCAAGGTTGCGTGAAAAGGGTAATTACCTGAAAGTCATATTGCACGTGGGGGGAGTCGAATTGCGCGCACGGGAGCCATTCCGAATTCCGCAACACCAAACCATTTGGGGTCGCCTTCAATTTATAGGAATCGAGCGGCACAGAATTCAGGCGGCACGAGAAATCTTCTGTGCGCAGAAACTGTCGGCACGTAAAACCTCACCACGAGGAACCAGGGCACGCAAAATTGCGCGCCTCACCGGCTCGATTACGCGCATCCTGGGGATGCTTCGTGCACACAACTTTATTTTGTGCGAGTCCTCATTTATTTCTCGCACCACTTCCCGGGCCTCCGGACCGGGCCTCTGAGTCCAAATATGACTTCTCTTTGTCATTTCGAAACATCCTTTATGAGTTATGGACTTTTTCGGCATCTACAACGTACTACTACACAATCAATTCCATATTCACTGGTGTATGGGACTGAGGTGATGTTACCCATATAAGTCCTTTTCCCTCACTCCGGATAGAAATTTTTGGATAGATCTCAAATGATGAATAGTCACAACTGCAGTTGGATGAGTTGGATTGTTTGGATGTAAAAAGGTTGCACACACTACACAATACGGAGATTCATCCAAATCATATAACATGAGACTTCAATAAAAAGGTTCACCTCTTGTCATTATTTAAGGGATATTTGGTGATATCTCTCAGAACCCCAATGATATCAAAAAAGAATCCCCCTGATGATAGAGGCCAAGTTGGAAGGAACCTATGTAATATATTAGGTGTATCATAATGAATTATATTTGCAATCCACCATGGGTGGGTAGAATATCACACCTCCAACCAATGTGATATTTCTTAAGAAAAAATTTTCATAGTTGTCAGCAAAATGTCATCCACATCAAATTAAGCCACGTTAATTGTCTTAAATACATGATGTTAAACTATACAGGCTGATTCTTACCTCTAGACGTTAAACTATACGGAGTTTATCCTAGAATTAAGATATTAAACTGTATGGAACCTTTTTTCCTTACTACACGACATAAAACTGCATGGATCCACAATTCCCCATCACATCAGATAATCCACTAGACTCACCACATGATTTCAAACTACATGTTCGGTTATATTTCGGCTTTTTGTTAAACTACACGGTTCGTATAGAACTACGTAAGGCTTTATTTTAATCATATTGAGGTATGTAGGAAAGATTCAATCATATATCATGGTCCATATACTATATCATATAAAATTCCCTTGTTGTACCCACTTTTGTCTTTACATTGTATGGAAACCCATTCCATTCCATATTTCTCACACTAAGCATATCTCACATGATCTTAGGAATCAAGTAAGAGACTCACCCTCACAAGTAAGGTTCATAGGTACACAACTAGTCTATCACAATTCAAAATGAAAGACCATAAAAGTCATACCATGAGTCCTCATCACATGACATTAAACTGCACAGTCAATATCCTTACTTCATGAAATAAAACTTGAGGGATCTATGATACCTATCTACATTCATGTCGAGTAATGTAAATCCTTTCCACATGACCTTAAACTACATGACTCTTCAAATAACTATGTAAAACATGATTATCATTTCCAATGAGATACGTAGGGACACCTCGAACCTATATCTTGGTTCAATCACTACATGATTCAAAATAATCATATCCTGCATAGGTCGTTGTAGTTCTTTATTTCACACACCAAGCATAGATCAGGTGGTCTTAGGATCATGAAAAAAGGTTTCCCACCCAAAAAATTCATATCATCTGCAGTAGGGTTCTATCTTTACTGCTTGACATTAAACTGCTTGGTTTTCCATGAACTATGTGTGGTTTTATTCTCATTTCATCATAAGATACATAGTGATGCCTAGGTTTCTGTCCTTGGGCCTAGCTGCATTGTTCCCACCGATCCATGTCGGGCTGCCTTCATCCTCAATTCATGACATTACACTTCATGGAACTTCAATAAAAATGTGTACCTTGATTCCTAACATATCAAGATACATAGTGAAGCTTAGATCTCAAACCCTTGGCCCAACTGTAATGGTCGATGGAAATAATTCCCAACTGTACATATGGGTCATACCTGTATAGGGTATTTCCTCTTCAAGAACTACATGTGGCTTGATTCTTATTCTCATGAGATACGTAATTATGCGCATTCCCCCCCCCATTGGGCCAAGCCAAAACATCCTCCCACACTCATGTCAGTTATCCCACATCTTTATCACATGAATCTAAACTACATGGGATTACGTCCTTAACACATAACATTAAACTTCATGGGAGTACTCCCTTACATCATGATGTTAAAATGCATTGAAGTATGTCCTTACCTCATGACGTTAAACTGCATGGATTCATGTACATACTGCATGATGTTAAACTGCATGGAATTATGTCTTTACTGCATGACATTAAACAACACGAAGGCACATCCCATCTCACAAAAATATGTTGGGGAAACCATCATTCATCATCTATCGTTATTAAAGGACCATAAGGGACTTAACTCGGTCAACTATAGAACAATTTTCCTCCACCATATTTGGAAGTTACAAAAACTTATAAGTCACACTTCAATCTTTGGGAGTCTCGGATGGAAAAAATCTTAAATGGACGTTGGAAAGGATGTTTGGATTCAGGGACCATTTTCATGACTATGAATACATGCCTATGGTTCATTCATAGGCGCCTATGTCAATAAACCAAATGCACCACTCTAGAAAGGGACATTCCAATCCTAGTGAACCATGTAATAATCATTGTGGAAGAACTCAACACCTTTGTTTGTCTAAAATACTCCTGGTGTGACTATACCATTTTATCATTCACGATCAGATGACCTCGACTCATGATTTACAACATTTCCTCCTCCTGCTCAGAAGGACGTTGGAGTACTCCAGACACTGGATATACTAATGAGGCTCTTTTGTATCATCCTCCATATTACATCCACGTAAATCATGACTAGAACGTGCCTACATTTTGGTAAAATCTATACGACATTAAATTGGTGCACATGATGGTCCAAATAGAAACACTTTAAACTACTAGCCAAAGAGACACAAAACTAGTCTGGTTGAAAACCCGGAATGGGAAGCCTAAGAAAAGTGAAGTCTTCACCCACTAAAATCTTCATCTATAGTTCTTAGGAAAAAATATGAGCACAAACAAATAAGGTATAAAGCTCATAGGGTCTACCTTCTAGCCCTACTAAGAGCCTACCTATGCTCACTAGACCCCCCGAGTCTAGGAAAACATTAGGGAAATGATTTTTCACATCACCTCTCCATGAGAATATGGTCATCAGTTTTGGAACAACATATAGTGTACTTGAACCCTTTTTTTATTTTACACCATCCATAGATCACACTTCATGATTTGGGGTGTCTCAAATCACAATAATCTTCCATTCCCCTTGTAATGGATATTTGGATTCATCGACCCTTTTATTTACTATGGATGCATGTCTATGGCTCCTACCTATGAGCCTATGAACATCAACCAAATGTGTTGCTCTGAAAAGGAAATTTCGATCCTAGGGTACCAGAACCCTTCCCAGATAGTCTTCTTTCGATACAAAACTTAATCATCTTGGTGTTTGAGTCTCCACAAGTCTTCCATATCACTAGGAAAGATGCAGGGATTGTGTTTCACTTGACATGATATTGACCCATAAGGGCCTTAACCCACCAAAAAAATCCATATTATACTTTGAATAAAGGAGAATCAATCATTGTGATCCCTAGCAACACTACAATGGAAAATGGCATCCCAGAATGTCATGGGAAATACTCAGCATGTCTACACCATCTCATATTGATGGGCTCATGATTTGGGGTTACGATTTACATAATCTATACCAAAGAAATTCAGGTCGACCTAGTATCCATAATATTTCATCCCAACCAATACTACCTCCATAAATTATCCATATCCCCTAGAAAAGATACCTATATTCATGAGACCCTTTGATTGACTATGCATACACACCCATAGATCCTACATATGAACCTATGGATATCAACCAAATGTATCACTCTGCTAAAAGGGGAATTCTAATCACCACGAGCCTCAACCACACCACGATATAACCCAAAACCTTAGAGTGTTTTTGGTCATTCTTGGCACATCTAAATCGCATCCTATGATCATACATAAAGATTGAGCTAAAAGATCCTAAACTAACCTGATAGGGGGTCTGAACTAAAAGACCCTAACCTAAAGCGATAGAAGGTATGAGATAAATTTCCCTAAACTAAAGTGATAGAAGGTCCAAGCTAAAAGAACCTAAACTAAAGATACTAAAGGTCCAAGCTAAAAGACCGTAATCTAAAGTGATATCAGTCCATTATTTTGAATCTTGTAATGCTATCTATGTGGATTTAGAAAAATAGATCTATTCTCTCGAAGCCTATTGACCTTGAAAAAGTTATAGCACTCTCCTTTCAAGGAATATATTCTACCCATTGGCCCCTATGCATGTCAGGTGATCCCATGATGGCTTGAACAAATTGAAAATAAAAAATCTATTGTGGGTGAGAATTAATAGGAAATTCTTAAAGAAATCTATTAGAATTTAATCATTTTATTCCAAGTATTCAGGTTCATTCAATATAAATAAAGGGATGGGTATCATTGGTTGTTTTCAAAATATCAAAGCAATGAAAAGTCACACACATTATCAATGGAGGAAAATAAGATTGTTTTATGGAACATTCAAAAAATTACTCCATTCACATTATAAAAAATAGGGAGGACTCTCCACTTTTTGGAGTCTCTACAAAGCATAGTTAATAAAAAATGGGGTGTAGTAAAAAAGTTCTGTCATGAAAAAATATGGTCGATAACACTGGAAAGTTCAACAAGAGTCTTGTAGGAAGTATCGATTGAGCGTTAAATTTCCACTCTTAATGCTTATTACACTTAAAATATGGGATGGAGAACATAGAATAAAGTAGTCAATTATTCAACCCTCCTATGAGAAGTGTCCAATGAGGTTGACAATGTCGATAGATTGGAACTCATATGAGAAATCATCTCACCATGAATCCATATTTTTACGGTACAAGCATCTATCTGGTCATGTAGTTCATATAATAGTTGATAGCATTTCACTAGTGACTATTCTACCTCCCTCCTTTTTTATCAAGGGATGCCTCATTCATGAAGCCACACATATATTTTTCATTTGTGGGAATGTCTTTTAATGTCAAGATGATCTGCTCCATAATCTCGTACAAAGGTTTTGATTGAAATTATATACCCCTAAGTCATGAAATAACTGGGGAAGGCACTCCCCCTAATCATAAAATAATTCTAATGGGGTCCTAGTAATCAAGACAAGAATGTGTCCCTAGATCATCTTATGATGTTATTGAGACTTAGAAGTTGGTGTAGTGGGAATGGTGGAAGGATGGATAACTTGTTGAATCAACACTAAAATAGGGAAGAATCCCCATATGCTTCTATATTAATAGGAATATCTCATGTAGCCTATATTAGAGGAATAATCTCTTAAATAGAGTCTAAACCACTATCCAAATGACCATCATCGGCGTGATGTCTCTTCCTTGACGCCTCACCTAAGTCTTTAATTAACTTCATTGACGCCATAAATAAAGGAATTGGTGATGCAAGGGGCTTGGACACATGATGGACCTACTGGCCTGACACACCATTAGGATAATCTTTAACCCAAGCCTAAACATAGTCATATGTAAGGGAAACCAGAGCAATGGTAGGAATGAATATGATCTCATCTCCGTGGTCTTCATGAGATTGTATCTTTTAGAATTGATGAATGACTCCAGGATGTCATTCCCCTAAAACGATGACTGAAGGGATGGGATAATCCATATGAAAATATCCAAATTGGCAAGAGAATTGATACGGAGGTTATGGTTCATAGACAATCTACTCATCCACACTAGATGCGAGAACCCCATCTCAAATGGAGGTCACATAAGGCCTTTCATTGAGGGAGCCACTACCATCATATATAATCGGACCACATGTTGGATGAAATGTAGAAAAGTAAATCACTATCGAGTTGAAAAAGAACAGCTTTGACATTAGTGGGGCCCAGATAAATAACCCTGACTCTATTAATGTTTAGTAATCTAGGGTGAGATGTGGGGTCTGGGATCCTAGAGGCAATGTAGTTCTCATAACACTGGAATTACTCCCCTATCCATCCAAACATGAATTAGAGATTACCACTAATCTTGTAGGGAGTGTTGCATTTTTAGATATGACCCAACATCAGGTAGAGGTATGAAAGGATAGGTAGTGCTACATTATGTTGACACCCTTCTACAAGTCACAGTATCATCACAATTATGGTGACACAGATTCCCGAGTGTGTATCCCCATCTAGGAAGATCCACTTGTTCATGAACATACAAGGAAACCCGCCAGCCTAAAATTTTAAGAAATATCAAGGTTTAGTCAATACCTCCATGAGTTATAGTCCCCAGCTACCAAAATGTCCCAATATGAGACAACACACTCATAGACATGCTGGGAAGGGCATCTATGGGGAAGAATAACATTTGGTCTAACCCCACTTCCCCGCAGAAAAATATTGATCCACTCTATAAAAGAAATAATAAAACACATTGTCACCTCTCTCGGAATTTTTTTTAATGATGAGAATATCCTTTTATAGAATCAGGGTCTGTAGAGGATCGTCTTAGATGTCCAAAACAAGGATAAATTCATCATACCTTAGTCTAAGGGGAGTAATACTACCCAATTGATGGATATCCCATAAGGTGATACCCACCTCACAGTGAAGAATATGGAATGTGTTGGTCCTAAGAAAAAAATGGATAATCATTTCCCATAGAAGGTCAAGCTGGTGGTAAATGTTTAAGTGATATATCCACATGGATTCTTAGAGATAAACACTATATAGATCATTAGAAAACTCTAAACAACTCTACCTCACCCAAAATGGCCATGCCCATTCATCGGAGAAATTTACGCTTGGATGAAGGTACCACATCTAATACCATCATCCGTCAGAAGTTTCAAGAGAGGATTCAAATAATAAAAAATTTCTAGGAGAAATAGGCTATTGATATAGAACAAAACCATCCAGACATGTGGGAGAATTGGCCAACAGATAAGACAATCCATGAGACTGGGTTGAAACCAGCTGACCATCCTCGATAATTGTTTCCAAAATATTGTTAGTCAAGCCAGATATCCAGTGAAATGGAAGATTAATATTTGGGGGTGGTACAAAATCATCATCTATAAATCCAAAACCATACAATAGAAGTCGATTAGATAATGGATAATTCTGAATTCTGGATTAATGGAACCCCTATAGGACCTTGTTATCAGTACGCACATGGTATCAGAGATCGACATTGTGATTCATGGAAATGATGCACCTCTAGATAGCTATAGATAATTAATTTTGATGAGAATTAGAATCCATATGAAAATAAGTAAGTGTAAGATGTTAGGAGAATAAAATAAACATCATCAATTAATGGTTTAAAACCAGCAACATCAGGCGTATTACACGAACCGAAAAAGATTTCTCTAATCTCTTGAACCCAAAAGGACTCATGAGTTGTATAACACCCGTCAACACATCACGAAAATGAAATAAACCCCTATGTCTCTTGATCACATAACCTAAACGTGTTCATGTGAATCAAAAACACTCGAATGATTTGGATATTGGATCTCACGAAATCCTCAAGGACAACCATATCCCTCATAGTAGAAGTCTGATAAATAACTGAAGTGGAGTGTCAGAAGCATCCTAGTCCAAGAGATTTATCGTAATGACTATGCAGTGGATGCTTACAGACACGGTTCATGATAAGGGTTTATAATAAGGTTCCGCGAAGAAGAAAAAATGGGAGCGTTCTAAAGAGTTGGTGGCTAGTGAAATAAATCATCCTCCACCCCTCTATATAGGGAATTTTTGGGAATACAAAACATCTCCCAATAAAAAAAATGTCACCTAAAGTGCAGGTTCATGACACCATCAAGGATTGTGGAAGGAATTAGTTTTCCATTAAACAAATTCCTTGTCCCCTCTAACATTCCTCCTGGGGGGAATTAGTTGATTCCCACCAAATAAGTATCTGCCACATCAAATAGGAAGAAATGACTTAATATGGATATTATTTTCCTTGAAAAATCCAAGGAAAAGAAGATTGATGAGACTCATGATTTACATGATCCTCTAATGGACTCATGATCGCATGACCATTTCATGGTTACATGAAGTATCCAAGCATAGGGCATAACTCATAGCATGTCCTGTGGATCCACCATTAACAAACCATCCCACTCTTGCGAAGGTCCTATAGACAATAAGTGGCCAATTATTATAGATGATTGAGTTCCTCAAAGATTCATGGTTCATCATTGAAAATTTCTAGAAAAATCCTCTAAAACATTTCATAAATAAATAGAATGACATCCCAAAGATGGAGATCCCAAGTGGCCACAAAGATCATACACCAAATCATTATTGGGAAGATTAAAACCACTTGTTCATATCTATGAAAACTCCCACAACCCCCAATACATTTTGGAATAAAATGAAGAAGATAAATATGGGGAGGAAAGATGTGTTCGCAGTCACTGAAGGGCACACGACGTGTCCTGGAAGACACCATGATCCTTCAGCGACTCGCCCGCGTCACCTCACGTAATCACTCTATATTGTCAACTTCACAACACATAAGTCCTCGAGTATGTCCAAACTGCACCTGCAAAGATCCGAGTATATGTTGATAGTCCTATCCATGACATGCTTACTCACACCCCATATGACCCATATTTGTCAAGAGAGATATAATAGAAAAACTGATTAAAAATCCTAAACATCGCTCTGTAAAATTCACAAGTCCTTCAAAACCATTCTCACATAAAATAGAGTAGTTAAACAAGAATAGGTGAGAAGGGATTGTGGTCAAAAAATAATATGTAATGTTACCTCAGTGGTCCATGAAATACTTCAATACCTCAGTGACAACCCGACCTCGATTTGTAAAAGTCTGTTGAATTGTCAGCCTCATCGCACGAGAGTCCTTTAGCATATCCAGATTACTTTGTGGTGTCATAAGGATAAAAAAATTATTTTTATAATGAAATGATCATGTATCGACCTGATACCCATATTGGTCACACTATGTATCATAAAGAATAGAATAAATATCCTTAATATCACTCATGAAATCCTTCCTAAATCCTAGCCTTTGTCACATAAAACAAAGGAGATAAAGGGGAGGAGGTGAGAAGGGTTCTCATTAATTAATAAGCATCCGGAGTGCCCTAGACACCGATAGTGAGGTCTTGTGATACCCGTTTATAGAATATCCTTGTCCCACAAGACTCCAAGACAAGTCACTGAGAATCTCATTGATGCATCCTAAGAAGAACCTAGATCATTCGAAGGTTCGTCGATATGTCAACATGAACACATGGAAGTCCTTCAACACATCCAAATGATCAAAAAAGAATTCAATACTTTGGAAATATATGATAATGGAAGTGACTCGTGATCACTGAAAATCCGGAGACATGCTCGGAGTGGTCCATGACAGAGACTCATGAAACCACGAGATGCCATTCCCTTTCAACGAATCTAGCCTGGACTCATGCCAAATAAGCCAGATAAACCTGAAGGTATAATGGGTATAATGGACTACAAATCACCCACCCCAAAACAAAAAATGGGGTAGCTACTATGTGAAGGAAACTCTATAAAGGAAAATTACCAAGAATCAAAGAAGATTTCTTGGATAAACTGATCATTCTACAGTCCAAATTTCCATCAGATAATACACTAGTGGGCATCCAGAGTAGTCATGCGCTATACAAAAATCACATCACGTGATCATTCAGGGATCACACAAATAATCTATTATAGCTTATGCAAAGAACACCCCACTAGCCTACTAGATCACATGAGATTCGAGATAAATTGACCCTGAACAAAACCAAGGCATTCATAATAAAATGTTTGGAACCAAGATCAAAGGCAGAAGGTTTAAGAAAAGGACATGCTTGCCACCCCTTATGTGCTTTACATGTGTCATTTGAAGACACACAACAACACAATGACACATTTTCCATATCTAATGGAACTCCTTCTACATATCATTTGGGACATGTGAAATACTACAGACATGTCATAAAAATCACATGGTTCCCCCGAGGATGCCACTTTGATCTTATGGACTCTCTAGGTCCCTCACCCATGCCTTTTGACATACTCTAGACCCATTGCCTAACTCATATAATGATGTTAACTCTTTTTAGATGAGTCTCGTGAAAGCATCTGGACATAATGACCAAGATCGTACGACACCCTTTGGACAAGTCAGTTGAGACTTGCGATGATCTGTGGACACAACGACCTAGTCTCGCAATGTATCCTAGAATAGTCAGCAAAGATATGTGTAATCCTTCAGACTGTGTCACCCTAGATCTTGCAACACCCTACATATCTATTAAGGTAATTCATGAAATGGCTCCTGAGATACTCCAAATATGTCGTGTGACACCCACAAATGAAGAAGGCCAGATTAGCTGGGCATCCTAGGGCTTGATAACATCATTTTTTCTCAGTGTGTAAGCCTCGATCAGTAGGGAAACCTCAGTGTGTAGGCCCTAACATAAAGGTAACTATGTCCTCTTAGATTTCTACAACATTCAAGATATGTTGGGAACCTCTCCATGAGGTTTGAGATCCATATTGATCATCCATATAGGGACCATCATATGAATCCCGTGTTCAATGAAATGAAATTGATTACTTAATATGCCTTATTTACCATGAATGAACATGGATCATGTGGGATTAGGGAGTTGAAATTATCTTACCATTTCCATATAAACCTCCACAATGGTACAAGGTAGCCTCAATGTGTAAGCCACGATATAAATAAAACTATGATGACTCTAATTCCTATAATACTCAGGATACGTAGGATACCTTCTCAAGGCCCATGATTCATACCAAACACCCCAAGTACATTCCCATCGTAGAAGTCCTATACATATTCTTCCTGAGGTTGATTATATATTCCATTTTTTAACACTGATCATAGATCGCCTGGTCTTAGGGAGTTGTGAATGAACACAACATCAGGAATCGTGAATTAATACCCCTCATATATGGGCATATAACATGGGGCTAGACCCAAGATAATCAATAAACTATGTGTGTTTTTATTCCTAAAATATCCAAGATATGTTGGATGCCTCAAAATGGCTCAATACCCTCCTCCAAACATTAAGAGACTCCTTTCATGGATGCAAATTTTGTTTCACTAGGATATATGGATAATGCCTATAAATATGCTATTCTACTCTGGGGAAATAGATGGAGAACCTCAGACAGATATATATGGGTTCATTAATAAGACTCCATTTCCTTGTGTATTGAGACAATTAACTGATAAACCATTTTTTCAAGGTAATCGGTCCCATATCGGGATTAAGAAAGAATCCATGAACATATCTTATATCTATAAGAGAGTACCTAAGTAGACAATAATTTCCCCCATAAGGTTGAGATGAGCCCAACCTCCCATCCTCTTAACCACTTTGAGTCCTTAAGAGTCGATGGGTCTAAAAACCTAGATGACCATTGGCCTTTTGAAAGTAGGTCTGTACCTAGATATCGATGGGGGAACCATTGAGAGTTTATGGGAAAAGTGACATTGGTATCCCAACAATAAAAACCAATTCATACCAAAAAATACTGATGAAACAATATACCAACATTTAAGAATCTCCAAGGGATCGAATAATATCTAAGAGGGGGGGGGGGGTAAATCATTTTTTTTAGTTTTTATAAGTTTCAATACTTTTTAGAACATAACCCCTATAACATTTTAATGTTTATTTCTTTGTCATATTTTATAAAAACTCATGCATGAAAAATTCAGAAAACAAGTCAATCAAAAAAGATTTATAAGGTGCAGCCTCAGTCTGAGAACAAGCATCCTTTCCATAGCCACTCCCATGGTTTTATGGAAATTCACAATTAAGAATAAGTTGTCAAAACCTGTGAAAAATCCCGTTAGACACATTATATATCCCTAGAGGAAAAATAATTTTGACTCCCATCAGTTTGAAATGTTTTATTATAAAACTATTTATCCACATAAAAGAATAAAGTCTTTGTTGAAATAGCTCCACAATTGGTTATTTCAAATAATTAGTCTATTTTAAATGGATATTATTTTCTCAATCATATGAAGTCAATATGATTCTTCATTACTCAATATGATCTTATCAAACTCTATTCACAAACATAATATGATATTTCTCAGTCTGATTGAATCAATACGATCTTCTCAATATGATGAACCCATTCTCAAACTGCAGAACTTAAACTCTGCTAAAATTCTCAATAAGATCTTATTCAGTAGGATCAAAACAGTAAAATCTTCTCAATATGAGGAACCCATTCTCAAATTTTAAAACTTAAAATCTTCTAAAATTATCAATACGATATTCTTTAGTATGATTAATTAAATCTGATTGACTCAATATGATCTAGATGAATACGGTAAACAAACTATCTGCTGTCTAATCCACCACACAAGATCTCTATCTAGAAATAACTTTTACTTGATTTCTTCAGCACTATTCCTTTTATTCTTTTGTTAAAATATAAAAGTGAAGGAACGATCTGATAAAGGACTTATAGGAGGCTCAAAAAACAAAAGTAGGAAACATGAAAACATTCCCCACTTCCTAAAATTTCAAAACTCTTAAATCCTCTCTCATATTAACATTAAATTTTAATTCTTCAATCCTCCTTATATTTATCCAAGATTTATGAAAAAATAGATTCCATGTTTTACCTCTTCTACTCTTCATAAAACATTTGGAATCTTCTTTTTGAGTATTCTTCACAATATTCTCATTACAGTATACCTCTCGTTCTTAGTTCATTATGATTTGTTTCATTTTCAGCTCATTGTGAATCAGTTTCCTTCTTAACTAATTATGAATCTAGATCATTCTATGCAAATTATGAATATGTTTTCTTCCAATCACATTACGAATCTATTTCCTTTTTATCTAATTACGAATCTATTCCCTTCTCAACTCGTTATGATGGAATTTTAATTACAATTCATTTTCCCATTATGATGAAAATAAAATTATGATTATTTTCCCAAATGATGGAATGTATTCAATTATGACTCTGCATAAAAACTTTGAACTTCTTCAAACTTCATTAGTTTCACAAATTTTAACTTCTTTATCTGATCTTTTGAATATGGATTTCTTGAATCCGATGAAGAATCCGTCTTGATCATTGTAACAACATCAATAATTATAATTCCTCCATTTAATAAAACGATTTTATCATGAGTATGATTCAGGAATTTTCAGAACCTCATGATTAAAATGAATTTTATGAATTGTTTTAGAAGGTATGAAATGTTTCTAACTTCTGAATTCACAATATTCTTTCAATACTCTTCATCCACAATATGAATTCTTCAAACAACAACATCTGACTTTCTAAAAAACACCAAGTCTGATAAATCTCCATTATGATGGATCTAAATCTGATAAATAATATTATAAACAACATCATCTTTATGACATATTATACTATCAGTAATGCTCATTATAGAACCATGAGTCTGGAAGAAATATTTCTTAAAAAAACCTTTATCCCCCTTTAGGTTGGGATTTGAACATTCAGAAACATTAAAAATTCTTACAGAACTCATTATGATGGTTTGGATACGATTCTTTAACAACAAAAACAGTATTATACACAATTTTTAGTTGTAATAAAATACAAAAAGTTTGTTAAAATAATTTATCACAAAGCTACATCAATTTATTTATGGTATTGTGTGAGGTGTATTCCCTATATATTCAAGAGAGTGAATTATGAGGGTTTTCATCTCATAATAGTGAGGGAGTGTGTACCCAATTTTTCAAATAGAGGTCCTTATATTTTCTCATGATTTTTTACCCATTTTATTTTTTTTGGATTTTCCATGTAACATAAAGTTTCATTTATTTCTACATTCTTCACTCGATTTTATCTCTCTATTATCGCTATAACAGTGGGATAATCGCTTCTGGTCCCAAAAGTAATACTCCTGGTTCAAATTTATATTCTCAAAGGGAGATGAATGTGTAGATATTGGATAATTGATCATGATTCACCAATGAGGATGTTGGAGGACATATTTGTGTCATGATCAGTTTGTGTTCTTAGTGTCCCCTTGATGCAGCGCATGATGGTTGAAAATGTGGAAGTTGTTTGTTCTAGTTATTAAACCAAGGTATGCAAAATTTTGACGATGACGAGCATAGTTACTATGAAAACTGACCTAGTATATAGTGGAATCAAATATTGGTGGACTCGAATGGCATCACTGAACTTTGATAGCGACATTAGGCCAAGTTAGTAGTGTACAATTTGGATTATTCTAGATTTGTGATGATGAAGTTTGTTCACAATTGTCCGAGGAAAATAAATCAGGGTTCCCCTTTTACTACATTATGTTCATCATTTCTTTGACCTAGTCAATGCTGAATTCCACTTTCATGAAATAAATAAACACTGGGTTAAAATTAAATTTTCATAAAATGTTTTTTTGGGTGTTTTTTTCTTCTCATTTTCATTTATTTTTTTAATTATATGTGTTTTAGAGGGTATGGTTTTTTATTATATAAATACATTACTCTAAATATTGATTTTATATTCTCATATTGTGATTCTAGTTTTATTGATTTTCCATGTTTTTGTATTTCAAGAATATTGTAAGTAGTAAGAATTATTGTTTATTATTGTAATTTCCAATTCTACGTGATTTTCATGGTTTTTAAATCATTTTTACAATCTGTTTTTGAAATATACTTGTTAGAATTGTGTTTCATTTATTTATTTCATTTTTATGGAATAAGAAAATGGACAGCATGGTTGATTTCATATTTAGATATTTTGTGAACCAATTTAATATAAAATTAGATATTCACCAATGAAATATAGTCCACAACATCAAAATTTCCCATAAAAATTAGAATCATATCTAAATAGTGAATAATATTAGGTCATCAAAATTCCAAATCAAATTATTCGTTGCTTTAAGTGAGTAGTATGTGGGTTTTACATTATAACATGCTTTGATTTTTGTTCTGATCGACCATTTTCTTCCTTTAGGATGCAATTATAAAAAATTATATGATTATTTTTTCCTCACTAGTTTCCCCTATTAGTATTTTTTTTTGAGATAGTTGGGACCTTTGGTAGGGGCTCCCATGTTGTTTCTGGGTTCTGGTGTAGGAAGGGGAAAGTGTAATGTTAGCATGTGTGAGAGTTTCTTTCTTAATTATCAAGACCACCTACCTTAAAAGATACTTCATTGTTTAAAGGGAGATAATGACCCATGACTCCCTAATCCAGTAAGCCTTGGGTTTCTAAATAGCACAAATATTATAAAAAATCTCATGAATGGGAGGAATTACACTTTATAAATAAAATAAGATCAAGAGATGGTATGAATCAAACACAAGTAACACTATGCAATAATATAAAATAAAATCAAAATCATCCTAAAATGAATTCATAATGCAAGTTGACACTACAAAAAAATATTGACTCATGGTGGGGTTTTTTATACATAGTGTTTAAAACTGCTGCTACATGGTTTAACGGCAGTTAAAAAAATTAAAGCATACTTCTTGGTTGGCAATCATTTATTGAAGGTGTTTAATTTTTAGCATAATTTTATATACGTTTCCTTTTTCGGGTAACTAGAGGTGGTTTTTATTTCATTTGGAATTTTTTTATATAAAATACATCCCAGAGAATATTAATAATAAATTATTACTGCATTTAATTACAGTGGTTAGGTTTAGAGGCGGTTATCTAAAACCCCCATTAAATACTTAAATTAAATTCTATTTACCCGAATATATCATTTAACACTTCTAAATATATTTAACTAATTATTTTATTTAAAAAATAGTTAATAAAAAAATTATACATATAAAAAACTCTACCATAAAAAAAATAACCTATAAAATGAATAATAAACTCATCATACATAGAAAATAATACATCCATAGACATATATATACAAACTCAGTCAACCCATAACCCCATTAATCAATATATACATATAAAATACATCAAAAAACAACTGTTGATCTAGGGAAAATATATATTTAATTTATAACAAAAAAGAAGATAGAAATTAGAATTGAATATAATAAATCAGAATTAATGTAGAATTATTGATAATATTTAACCATAAGGCAAAACATAAGAACCATAATGACTACCTTATGAATAATTTCATTGGTCAAAATGGTCAACCTCTTTCCTACTTCCAGTATCTATCACCTTTAATACAATGCATTAAATTTACAAAAAATAATGGGAAATATAATAGACATAGAATATATTAATAATGTTGTACATAACATTTTATATTTTTTAATCAAAAAGAAAAAAATTCACAAAAGAAAAATAATATATACTACAGAACAATTTTTAAAGATGAATATACCTATTTAATATATTATTCAAAATTTGGAATTGAAAACAGATTAGTATATAACAATCTAATACATTTTTAAATCGGTGTATGGTGTGATTGAAATTACATAATAGAAATATTTCTTACAAATTTTATATGAAAAAGAGTATTATATTTTAAAAATAATTCAATAGTTATGGTCCCATGATTTAAATTAAATATAAGGCCCCTTTCTATTTTTTTGATAGTTACATGGGTGTTTTAGTGTTTTAAAACAATAAAAATGTGACTACATGTATTCTAAGAAAACTATAACTCATAATGGCATGTCATGAGTTCCTAAATTTAAAAAATAAATATTTAGTAATTTTCTTATAATTTCATGATCATCTGATGTCATTTTGATGGTTTTAAAACCCAACACACGTTTTTGAAGGCTTCGGTATATTTTATAGTTGTTTATTTAGTCATTACACAACACATGATATGGACATGTTGTCTATGTTTAAACATAAAAAATAAGTCAATGATGGGTTTTTCATGATTTCACATCAATATGAGGTAATTTTTTATTGTTTTGACCATTATATGAACATTTTAGTGTTTTAAAACTCTAAAAATGAATTTATGGAATTTAGGGGAAAATGTAACTTGAAATGAAAAATTATCAGAAAATACATTTCATAAATCATTCAACATCTATTTTTCTATGTTTTCATGACTATATGACCTCGTTTTCGTGGTTTTGACCCCATGAAGTTAATTTTTAAAGACATTGGTGTATTTTAAAGCTATTTATTGAGTCATTCCAAGAAAACCACTTGTCCGAAGGACGTGTGGTCTATACGTACACATAAAAAATATTTCAATAGTGGTGTACCAATAATTTCACTTCAATATGAGGAATTTTTCTATTGTTTTTACCATTACACACATATTTTAGTATTTTAAAACAATAAAAACGAATTCATAGGAATCCCAAGAAAAATGAAACTTAGATTATTGTGAATCTAGTTCCTATAATTCAAAAATCAATATTTTTTCTTTTTCTTATTATTTCACATTCACAAGATGTGGTTTTCTTTGTTATGTCCCCCAAAACATGTTTTTAATGACTTTGACATCTTTTAAAATATTTTATGAGTCATTCTAAGAACAACACATGTCATATATTCATGTTTTCTATGCATAAACAAAAATAATAATTTATCAATGGGTTTCCCGTGATACAGATCAATTTGAAGTTATTTTCTACAGGTTAGACAATTACACACACATTTTGTGATTTTAAAACACTAAAAACATGTTTATAGTCATCCTATGAAAACCATAACTTGGAATGATGTGCCATCACTTAATACAAGTCCAAAAATCAACATACTATTGTTTTAAAATGATTTCACGACCATTCAACATTGTTTTCATGTTTTGACCCCCTAACACTTGTTTTAAATACTTTGGTGTATTTTAAAACTATTTATTGAGTCATTCAGAGAAAGTTTTTGGTTGGATGGCTGTTTCTTCTATGATCACAGATAAAAAATAATTCAATGGTGGTTTCCCAATGATTTCACATAAATATGACATTGTTTTTATGACTTTTACTATTAGATGCACGTTTTAGTGTTTTAGAACACTAAAAACGAGTCGACATGCATAAAAAAAACATAACTTAGAAGGACATGCGTTCAGTTAAATGATTGCAAAAATAAATCTTTGGTCATTTTTCATTGATTTCACGATCACCTAACACTGTTTTTTTGGCTTCGAAACCAGAACGCAATTTTTTAGACACATTGGTATTTTAGAGCACAATTCATCTTATATGGGTGTGTTGTCTATGGGTACTTATAAAAATTAATTCAATATTGGTTTTCCCATGTTTCCACATTAATTTTAGAATTTTTTTCTATAATTTGGACAATTAAATCCATGTTCTAGTGTTTTAAAATATGAATAATGCATTTAAAATAACTTGGGTAAACTGTAAATCAAAATTACTTCATTTATGTTCATACATCTCACAAGTCAATATCAAATCAATGACTTATGATTTCACATCCATACAACACTTTTTTCATAGTTTTGATCCCATGATACATATTTTTATAGAATTTAATATCTTTTAACACTATTTATTAAGTCATTTGGAAGAAACTAAACATCATATGTTAATATTGTCTCAGTATAAATGTTACCAATAATCCAACATCCATTTTACAATTATTTCACATTAATTTAAAGTAAATTTCTATGGTTTTGATCATTAAATGGACATTTAAGTGGTTTTGAATACTAAAACTCATTTACTAGAATCCTACGAAAAGAGTAACTTAGAATGAAATTTATTTACGTCCTATATTTCAAAAATATTTATACAATCATTTCCCTATGATTTCATGGCCACCCACCACCTTTTTATTGGTTTTGAACCCACAAAACACATTTTTAATGAATTTGGTATCTTTAAAACTATTTATTGAGCCATTATGAGTACACTGCATGTCATATTGACATAAGATCTATGTACATACATCCAAAATAATTTAATGGTGGGTTTCCCTGGATTTCATGTCAATCTAAGGTTGTTTTCAATAGTTTTGACTATTTCATTCACTTTTATTATTTAAAAAATAATAATAGAGTGTTTACAGGAATCTAAATAAAACTGTAACTCCAAATTATGTTCTTTTGGTTTATATATTTCATAAATAATTCTTCGGTATTTTACCTTGTATTTATTGGTCATCCAAAAATATTTTATTGGTTTTGACCCCCCAAACCATGTTTTTAAAGACTTTAGTATCTTTTAAACAGGTTTATTGAGTCATTATAAGCACACCTCCTGTCATATGGACATATCTGTTAGATCGTAATGTATATAGTGATGGATAAATACAAGGGGTGAATTTTAGGATCAGAAATTTGGTTTTCAAACTTAAAGGGAGATTAGTTTAAAAGTGTTAAAGAAATCATATTAAAACAATATTTAGTATTTAAATGGTAACAGGATTTAGAACATTGATAGGATAAAATGAATATCATAATAAAGTATATTTCTATATATAAGTAACAGGTTGTAAAGATAAATTGAGTATATCTTAACAATGTGGGGAATGTATTCAGTAAGTAGTGGAAATGTAGACAGAGTTTAATCGTATTCATGAATACAAAAAGAATCGTAATCTCAAAGGCCACGATATAAAAGAGTAATTAATAAGTAATTATTCTATTTCAAAAATTATAGAATAATAATTAGGATAATATATTATTCACATGATTATACTATTTAAAACAATTTTATCATAATTAAGGATGTTACGATAAACAATATACTAATAGAAAGATGGATTTAAAACTGTGAATTTTTTATTATAATTATAGTAGAAATGAAAGAATTGTATTAAAAAAAGAAAAAAAATGAATACACTCCTTTTAACCCAAATAATAGGGTATCCAATTATTTAGGATAAATGTCCATTATTTTATACTTACATGAATGTCTGTGTTTCCCTTACTAGGGAATTCCCTCAATATGATGATCAATCTATCTCAACAACCCCACGAGCCTTTGATATGATGAATTGATTCTATTTATACCTATCCCCAGCATCCCTCAATTAAATGGATTCGATTCTTTATTTCTATCCATTCAATCCCTTGATCAAGTAGATCATATCTCAATCTTCTTAGCCTCATAATCCTTTGATCGTATTAACAGAATCGAATGCACTATGAAATTACCAAACAATTTATTAAGGAAAAAACATTTTTTTAATAATAATGACTCTCTGTAAAAAAATAAAAGAGGCTAATAACCATATTCTCATGCTTTTTATACTTTTGAAATTTTGAGAGAAAAATCAAATTAGTAGAGCTCTCATATAGTACCACCTAAAATCGTCATGTCTTCCAATGATCAGGTATTTATAGGAAATATTGCAATGGACTTCTTAATCCTCCAACGATCATATTTTTATATAATATTTTTTCATGGACTTGGACAGCAAGATCTTCAACATTTATATCATAACGGAATGTATGAAATCATTTTATTTAACCTCATTTTAGTGTAAAAGGTATTACAATATAGTAGAATATAGTTTTTTATATTTATATTTTAACCTTTTTTCAATCCTTTTGATTTCCTTACATATTTCATTATAATAATTTCTATGACTTTTAATCTTATGTTTATCAATTATGATGTCAAGTCCGATTATAAGAAATTTTTTCAGTGTGAAAAAAAGATAGAAAGTCTTAAATTTTATTTGATAAGGTGAATCTGATTACAATTGTATCTTTTCTCTTTATGAAAATTGTAAAGAATAACATAGGTTTGTATCTGTAAATACTTTAAAACTATTATTAGTTATTGTTAAAGAATTTTTTTTCTCCAAAAACATTCTCAAAAAAATTGGTACATGAAAGAGTTAGTAATTAAGTATTTAAGAAAGAATTTGTAATTTCCAAAACAAAAGTAATGGAAATTTCAAAAAGATAATTTTGACTCAACAATATTCCCTTTTTTTGCAAATCACGAACCACAAGACATAAATAAGAAATAAAATTCATGAACTTAAGTCTATTATATTTAAATTATATCGTATTTATAATTTGGATAGAAATACTTATCTCCCCCTATGAATATAACTCTTTGGAATAAAATCATGAATTTGACTACCACCCCCTTAGGATATGATATCCCCATAAGGATCATATTCAATTTTTTAAGATATATTTCTCTTCCCATTACATAAAAAACTCCACTATTTATAAAATTATACTACTTTTTATAAAATTCTCCCCCTTTTTTATTTTCAAAATGGAATGGGTAAGAGTATTATAGTAGCTAAAAAGGGCTAGAGAAACAAATATATGATGGAATATAACGAAGTACATGATTATCTTAAAATGAAGGAACATTCAAAAAATCAGAATTAGGATACATTTATAAAATTCATTATGAGATGAAAAAAATATATATTGATAATTTTTTTTTACAAAAATAGTAATTTCACCAAGAGTTTGAAAAAAAATTAATCATTTTTTGGAATCAAAGATATCAATGTTTTCTTCTAATTTGTGGGTTTCTTCATATCCACTTCTAGATTTGCAATGAACTATTCCTAATAATGAATTTTCTTCTCAATATCTTTTAATATTTCCTCTTGAATTTTTTGATTTTAATCTTGTACATGAATCTTTTAGTCTTGGTTCTAATTTTTTTAGGAAAACTAACTGTTCAGATTACAGAATTCCTTATTACAATTTTTTAGTCTCCGTATTTTATCCATGAAATAACTCATCTATCCATTCTTTTCATTTACAATATTAATATGGTTTCCAGATGTGTTTTTGAAGTCTTCCACAAACTTCACCCTTTCTATGATTTTTTCAGATAAGTCATTGAAATCTTCTACATATTCATCCATGTTATTCATTAATTATTCAATGTATTGATCCAACTCCTTTATATCAACATCAATATTATGTGACCATTTAACTCATTTGTTATAATCTTTCTTGTGATCTTGAAATCTTTCCTAAAATATTTTTAACTCATCTTAATTATGGCTAACTCTATTAGTTAAAACTTTTACTATCATTGATTTTGGAATTCAAGTTTCATGCACTAAATCAATATTTTATTCTAGTCTGGGAATGTAAGAATTTTTTTTCAAGTATCTATAAATCTTGATCAATATAATTAACTCCTTGAATTATGATAGTATCCACTAAATATGAAATTTCAATCTCAAGAAAATTTGGATGAGCTGTTCTGACTTCTACTTGAACACTTTTCTCTTTGTCCTTCTTTTACACTAATTTTTCAATAATTTTTCTAGCCTGATTGATATTATCATTGACATAAAAACCTCTAATACCTTACTATATAGTATTTTTATCTGTTTCATCATTCTTGGATAAATATTAGACTACTTGAATTCTGGAGTTTTTTCCTCGGGACTTACATATTTCTCTTTATGATTTGTTGAGGAAATTATTTTTTTTTCCGAAGAATCTTGTGATGTCCTTAATGTAATATTTTTTGAAGGGATATATTATTTATCTATATTTTTATTTTCATCATCTTATACTAGTTATTCTTCTTCTTCGTATTATTCAACTTCTTCCTCATCTTCAATACCTTCACTTTATTTTTCTATAATATCAATATATGGAACTCCTGCATCCAATTTTTTTTAATAAAGTCTTCATGAAGATGTTTTATTGATCATAAATCACCTTACCCAACTGAATCTAAATATTTAAACACCACAACAGCCTTTCCCTTATCCAAAAAAGTAGTTCAGGTAAAAATTGTTTTTGGAAAGACAATCCAACATCAGGATTGTTTAAAACAACATTTGTAGAAATGGCTTATACTACATTCATTAAAGAAACAACTAAATTACCAACTTGATGTTTTTTTATTTTCACTCACTTGTTTTTTAGATATTCAAATTTTTAAATATTTCAAGTTAAATCATCATTTAAATTTTTTCCAAACTAAGGAACTCATTTGTTTCTATCATCTTAATTCCTCCTCCATTCCATGGCTACATCATGAGAAAAATTATATTATTTATTTTATTTTGCAGGAAGAGATTAATACTTTATCTTTTACACAATCATCTCATATTTCTATGATTTTTTGGAATGTTCTTCTTCCGCTGAAGAAGTATGATTTTTTTTAATAACATCTTTGATTCGATATCAAAGACATAAGTCATATGTTTTATTGTCTAATCACTTATAAATGTAATATTTTCTCTAATGTCCTTGTATTGTTTTGAATTGTTGAAATGATTCATACTAGCTTCAATAAACTTTCTTAAGAAAGATGGAAACATTATAATAACAAACATTATTGAATGGGATTTTATATTTTTGATTGGAAAGAGAACAAAACCTTCAAAAAAAATTTTTTCTCATGTTGTCCAAGTAATCTAAAATGAGGAATCAAATACCTTCAAATTATCTCTATCTCCCTTTCTCAGGATAAGAAATCCTTGCATACAAATCAATAAAACCCTTTGAAATAGAATGAGACATGTAACCTTTTTTTGGTTCATAATCTTATATATTTATAAACAATGTCATTCCAGCTTCTACTTTGTTAAATGTTCCCAGGGTGTCAATTAGTTTGTGAGATCAAAGAAATGCACATCCTTTGTCTAAAATACCTAAAAAACCATAAGATTCCCTATATGTCATCTTGTATCTTTTATCATAGATTCGGAATGAAAAAATAACTTTTCTATTTTTATAATAGGACATTATAGAATCATAAAATCATTACATAAATCCAAGTAAAACAAATCAGAATCTAGATTTACTTGTTCAACACATAATGTTTTATTACCTTGGAAATCTATTAATATCCTTATAGATAAATCATACTTATCATAAAAATATTTCACTACTAACATTTCATGGAAAGAAAAGTTGAGATGGTATGTGAGTATGATATACTCAATAATACCAAATGTAGGATCGAAATAACAGAGATACTATATAGAGTATCTAATAATGCTAAAAATACAAGAAGGCGGGGGGGGGGGGTGAATTATATACTTTAAAAAAATTGTAAATTTTAATGATGGTTATGTTTAACAAGGCTAAACAAGGTAATTCACAAAACCTCTAATTATACACACTTTCTTGATTCAGGAAATATGAATATGAGAATGTGAATCCAGAAATATGGTTTCGAAAAAAGAAACTTAATGGATGTTTACAATGATAAATATTCTACCATAAAGCGTATAGAATCTTTCAAAATCAGAGTACAAGTATAAGGAAATATAAGATATTTATACCTTCCTCAACAATACAAATGCAGTGGAAAACGTTTACCAAAACAAGTAACAAGTAGTAAATCGTTTACCCCAAAGAGAAGGGTATCCAAAAACCTTGGATAAAGGTCCCATGATTTATACTTTCAAGAAAGTCTGTCTTACCCACACCAGGGTAAGCCCTCGATATGAAGATCAGAGTCTGTCTTGGTGTCACCGCATACCCTCAACTTTCAGGTAGTCGGCACCTCTGTCTTCCTTAGCAAGGAATCCCTCAACTTCAAGATAGTCATCACCTCTTTCTTTCTATCCCCAGAAGTACTCGATTATACACAACAACAATCAAAGTCACCCAAAGAAAATCTGAACCAATAGTTCAGTATGCACTAAGCATGAGAGTCTATCTCTAGAAACCACTTCAATAGAATGTAATCTATAGAGACATCGACCAATTCATCAAAGATGTGAGCTCTTTCAAATGAGCTCTTATTTATAGGCCTAGCTTTAATGGTCAGCTCCCTCTTCCAACTGTCATATTTTCCCTTGAATTTTGGAGGGACCTGTACACGCGTCACTCAAACAATAGTTAGTTAGTAGCTGAAAGCATGACATTTGTTTATAAGAAAACATGTGAAAGAAAAAATATGTTTACATAACTAAAATCTAATATTTAGAATGTAAGAAAATGAATTTTCAGAGTCTAGCCAAAAATTAATTCGGAGTCTATAATACAAGGACATTCGGATTCTGTTTTCTAGGGATTCGGAACCTGAACTTCATACAATTTTTTAGTCTGAATTTCAAGAAAATTCGGAATCTAGATTCACCAGAATTCGGAACCTAAACTTACAATTTTCGGAGTCATAGTTCATCGGAATTTGGTGTTAGAACTCAGAAGAGTTCATAATGAGAATTCAGATTCAGAACTCAGAAATTTTCATAATCAGAATTCTGAGAATTTGGAGTTAGAACTTAGAAGAGTTCATAACCAGAATATGTATTCAGAATTCAGAGTCATAAATCAGAAGAGTCTGTAACCTGAATTCATATTCATAATTCAGAGTCAAAACTCAAAAGAGTTCGTAACTATAATTATGAAAATTCGGATCCTAAAAAAAATGCTTCATATCTTGGTAATTATAGGATTTCAAGGTTTTGGTTACAAAAAAAAATTTACACTTAGAAAAATTATGATGTGAACAATAAAAACATGGTAAGGATAACTTTCCATGGGGACGGAAATTTTTCCTTATAGAAGTAAATCACAGGGTAAAATGAGATTTTCCTTGAGATATGGTGTTTGGGATTTTCAAAACAAGAAGGAATGATAAAGTCATAAGGAAACCTTAATGACTCAATAATCTCCCCCAAGTATGAAGGAATGGAAAAGTCATAAGGAAAACCTTATTGAATCAACAATCTCCCCCTTTTAGAAAGAACAATCATCCATAAAATACAGAATATAAGGGCTTAGAAAATATTTTATTAGAAATTGAAAATAAAACTTATCTGCCTTTTCACATTAGCAAATATGAATACGACTAACTCCCCCTTAGGATTTGGAACATTAAGGATCATATTCTAGATTTACGGAATGATATATTTCATTATCTGGAGTATGGAAATCTCTGTAATGAGAACTCCCCCTTAGATAAACTCTCCCTTTATTAGGGATATCTGTTCTTTACTTAGCATTATTTTTTCCTTTCTCCCCCTTTGTTATTTTCAAAAAGAATATGAGGGAATAGAAAAGAAATTAGAGTACCTGAAATATTAGTACAAAGCATGCAAACAGAAATGAGAAACCAAAATTTCATTTAAGGTCGGAATAATTTGTACAAGGAAAATAAATACAACAAAAGATCAGATTGGATCTATGTTCCTTCCTTCTTCTTGGGTATTAATTTCTTCACAATGGTTTTCAACATCTTTAGCTTATTGTGTTATTTCTCTAGTTGCTTCTCTAAGGCCTTCATCCTATCATCTTTAACCTTCAAGTTCTCTGCCTGAACCTTTAACAGGTCATATTGATTCACTAGCATCTCTTCAATCTCGATCCATAGATCCCTTTCTATTTTCCAAACTTGGACAACATAATTCAACTTCCCATTCAGATCTTTGACCTCCGGAATCTGAGTATTCTGCTCAAAATTTATCTTTATGTCAAATAAATTTGTGAGATCCTTGATTTTTCTATCTTCAGAATCAAAAGCTTCCTTAACATCATCTTGAGACTTATCAAGATCTCTCAAATCTTCAACTATATTCTTTGACCATCTAACCACTTTCTTACAATATTTTCTATGGGCATCGTAGTTGATAAGGAAGTTCTTATAATAAACCTCAATCATTACACACCTATCCATGACCATAGATACAGAATCCGATTTTTGATTTATAATATGTTGGAGCATCTGGTATCTAGATTCAATGGTTGGAAAGATCGGAATGGTGTGAACAAGCGTCTTCAGTGATTGAATGACAAAATCATGTCCCAGAGCTGATGATTCTAAAATTGACACTTTTCATAGTGATGGTTCTTCCTCTATATCAACAAGATTCCTATTAGAAGATCCACCAGCTTCCTTCCTCCTTAAAAAAACTTTGGTAGGTGTATCAAAAACCTCATGTTTCTCCTTATTGGATCTCGAAACAGCTTCTTCATCTGGAGACTCATGTTCATTTTCAGACAGCAAAACAATTCTATCTTCATCAACCTTCTCCTTCTTGAATCTAGCCTCAACATCCTCAGAATGTATAAAGTTATGATTATAGCTTTCATACTCAGATAGCTTGTTATATTCTTCTCTAGATTTCTCATCTACACCTTCCTCATCCTTCCTATGAGTTGGGAGATTTGAATACTCTGCCTCTAAAGTTCAGATAGATAGTTTCTCGGATGGGGTTTCCTTTTCATGATAATCTTCAACATTCTTTATAATGTATTTAGGGCCACAACTACTTTATTGTTTTTCCACTTCTTCGAAAACATCATTTTCTTCAACAACCTTCTCTTGGGATTTTTCCGGAGTCATAAACTTCTTCCCCGGAGTCTCAGGAAAAGTCTCAACCAAGAACAATTTTGGTACTGGGATATTCTCAGATTCTATTTCAGTATCCCTTAGAAGGGATTGAAAAATTTCAGCCTCAGACATTTTCTTCTTCTACTTCTTTTCAATGGATTGCTTCTCAAGCTCATCAGCTGCCTTCTCTTTCAAAGATTTGGACTCTGTAGGATCCAAGCCAAACTGTGGGTCTCCTTGATTCTGATTCTTTTGGTCTTCCATCCACTTGGAAACCCCCTCATCTAGATATGATTTCTACTTTTTGGGTTTTGGATGAGTGGATTGAGTTTTTTTAGGTTATGGTATTTTTATTTCTTATACCACTTCCTTCAACTTACTCTTCTTTCCTCCTTTTTTTGATGGTTCCAAAACTTATTATTCCTTCAGAACAGCTTTAACTTCCTCATTTGGTAAGTCATAGAATTCTCCTGTCTCCTTAGAGAATCCAACGTTCATCCTCTTGAGAGTATCATCACCGATCAAAATTACTTTTAAATTCCTCGACTTGGAGCTGCAAGGGATTTTGAAGGAATCAATGAACCGAAAAATAAGCTTGGAAAGAATGGCTGGGTACATATGAATCTGAGTTTTCAAATTCCCATTATTAATATTCTCTATCTCAATGAGAATATACTTCATCAGATTGATCTTCATTAGATTAACCAAAAAATCCAAGATATAGATATCACTCTTCTTCAGCGTATCTTTTTCACCCTTCCTCGAAATGATAATCCCTTGAACCCATAACTCAAGGATCAAATTATTTGTAGACAAATGAGAAAGCTTTACAGTCTAGACATCTGAAATTCCAAGACACTCCACGACCTTCACCTTTTCAAAACTTCCTTGAACATCTGGAATCTTATGGGAATAGAACTCTGCTTCCCCTTCATAAGACATCCCCTCCATTCTAGTTGCCTTGGTGTATTAACAGGTATAGGTTTTCCACAACTCTTGAATGAAAAATTATCTCTCCCTTATTCCTTAAAGAAACAAACTGACTCATAAAACTCAATAAGTAGATCAGAATACACCAAGTCTGGAGCCCCTGGCTTCAAAATGGAAACACTTTCCCATCCATTATGCTTGATGTTCTTGGAGATAATAGAGTCATACTTGTTGAATAAATTTGGATGCACCATCCTTTCTTTGTATACTTTACACTCTTAAATAATCTTCAAAGAAGACATCCCTTAAGAAGAAACTTCACCAGACATTCGGAATTAAGAAACCTTTGAAAATACAGAACATGCATTAAAAATAGGGGCATAGCATCGACATAAAAAATCTTGAAAACTGATGTGGGACAACCCTTCAGGGGTCATTTATATAGGCATTGATGCGACAGTTCAACTTTTCATCCCAATCCATTGGATGAGAATTCTTTTGATCAGATCTGACGGTTGAAATGATAACTGCAAGGAAAAATTTGGTAGGTTCCAATCATTTGATGTTTTTAAAGGAAAACACTTGGATTTAAGGAAACTAGAATCTGAAAAATTTAAAAAATACAAAAGAAAATACCAGCAAAGAAAAGGTGATTATGAAAACTAAAGAAATAATCATACCTTTTAGATTACTAGGAAGATTATTCGTAATAGGTAATATTCTTTTTGATGAAATTTAGATTCCAAAAAAACATGACTATGAATAAAACTTTCTTCCAAAATTAAAATGGGAACGAAAATTTTCATTAAGAAAATATTCATTATGAGAATCTTCATTATGAAAATCTTCATTAATAAATTCTTCATTATGAAAATCTTCATTACGAATATTTTCATGATGAGAATTTTAAGTACAAAAATTTTCATTACGATAATTTTTAGTACGAAAAACTTCATTATGAAAAACATGAACAACTTCATTATGAAAAACATGAAAAACTTCATTACGAAAAATATGAAAAACTTCATTACGAAAAATATGAAAAACGTCATTATGAAAAATATGAAAAACTTCATCATGAAAAATATGAAAAACTTCATTATGGAAAATATGAAAAAATTATGAACAAATGTACTCCCCCTATGAAAAAGAGTTTATTATTGTAAGGCGATTTATTCAATAGGAAATTAATCAGGAGGATTACCTTACAGTTATCATTCCTAACTTCTGTTTAATGTATTCAAATCTATCGGAGGGTAAAGAGTTTGTGAAAATATCAGCAAGTTGATCTTGTGTTCCGATAAATTGAAGAATGATATCTCCTTTTTTTGTGTGATCCCTAAGAAAGTGATGCCTAATATCTATGTTCATTGAACGAGAGTGATGTGAAAGTGTTTTACTAATGTAAATGGAACTTGTATTATCACACAAAATTTGTGTTTTGTTAAAACTCATACCATAGGCTGTGAGTGTGTGTTGCATCCACAACACTTGAGCACAACAACTTCTAGTTGCCACATATTCAGCTTCAGTAGTGGAAAGTGCTACTGAGTGTTGATTTTTGTGTGACCATAAAACTAATGAATCTCCTAAGAAATGACAAGTTCTAGATGTACTCTTTCTATCCATTCTACATCCACCAAAGTCATTATCCAAAAAACATTTTAAAAACATCATTTATAGATGTATAAAAGAGTCATAAATCCATGGTTCCCTTAAAGTAGAAAAAAATTCTTTTCACTGCCTTTAAATGAGATTCCATAGGATTGGATTGATATCTTGTGCATAAGAATACTGAGAATATTAATTCTGGATGGCTATAAGTCAAGTAAATTAAACTTCCTATCATACCTCTAAATGATGTTTGATCTACTGTTTTTCCTACTTTATCAGGTTCAAGTGTATTTGAGGTACCATTGGGAGTGCTTATAATTTTAGTGTTGTCATATCCATACTTTTTAAGAATATCTCAAATATACTTATGTTGGGATATATAGATTCCTTCTGGTTTTTGAGAGATTTGAAAACCAAGGAAAAATGTTAACTCACCCATCATACTCATTTCAATCTCAGATTTCATTAGATCTACAAAAAAATAATTTCAGGATTGCTAAGTTGAACCAAATATAATGTTATCAACATAATTTTGAACAATGAAAACATTTTTATTATCTTTCTTTATAAAAATGTTTGGATCTTCATTTCCTTTAACATAATTATTTTGAATAAAAAATCATGTAAGTCTATCATACCAAGCTCGAGGGGATTTCTTAAGTCCATACAAATCTTCAGTAAGTCTAAAAACATGATCAGGATGTTTTGTATCTTCAAATCCAGGAGGTTGTTTAACAAAAACTTCCTCTTGAAGATAACCGTTAAGGAAAGCACATTTCACATCCATTTGAAAAAGTTTGAAATTTAAGAATGCTACAAAGGCAAGTAAGATACGAATAGATTCAAGTCTTGATACTTGAGCATAGGTTTCTTCCTAGTCTATTCCCTCTTGTTGATTATATCCTTTAGAAACTAATATAGATTTATTTCTAACAATGATTCCATTTTCATCACACAGATTTCTGAAGACCCATTTTACTCCAATAACCGAAGTTTCCTTAGGTCTTTCAACCAAGGTCTAGACTTTATTCATTTCGAATTCATTTAGTTCATCTTGCATGTCTTTAATCCAATCATCATCACCCAAAGATTCATCAATTATTTTTGGTTATAATTGGGAAAGTAATGCTAGATGTTCTAATTCATTTCTTAAGGAACTTCTATTCCTTACAGGTCGATTAACATCACCAATGATGCTATCACTGGGAAAATTCTTTAGAAACAACTGATTTGGGTTTTGTAAAACCTGTTCAACAACCTAAGGTAGGAAATCTTATGGGGTAAATGTTTCAGAAGTACCTTCTTGGACATTTTCCTTATCAGAAGGATATTCTACCAAATGTTGATAATCGGTTTTTGATAACACATCCAAATATGTAGGTTGGGGTTGTGTAAAAATAAAGGGATCAGTTTCACCAAATTTGACATGTACTGTCTCTTCAACAGTACAAGTGTTTTTATTGAAAAATCTATAAGCCTTAGAAGTTTTTGAGTAGCCTAAGAAAATTCCTTCATCAGATTTTGGTGCTAATTTGTGTAGATTATCATTAGTATTCAGAATGAATACCTTGAAATTGAAAACCTTGAAGTAGGAAAGTCTAGTTTGTCTACCATTCCATAAATCATAAAGAGTTTTATTAAGAAAAGGTCTAATCAAAACTCGATATATAGTATAACAAGTAGTACTTACATCTTCAGCCCAAAAATGTTTGCCTTCAAAATACTCCCTCAACATGGTTCTAGTTATCTCATTAATAATTCAATTTCTTTTTTCAGAAGCACCATTTTGTTTAGGTGTTCTCGGTGCTGAGAAATTATGAGTAATGACTTTTCTACTAAAAAAGTTTTCAAAATCAGAATATCAAAATTCCCCACCATGATCAATAATAATAGTTTTCAATGGAAGTATTTTCTCATTTTCAACTTGGTCTCTAAAACTTTTAAAATATGGGAGGGATTCAGACTTCTTTGCTAGAAAATAGACCCACGTAAATCAAGTGTAATAATCAACTGAAACAAATACATAATACTTGCCTCCAATGCTTCCAGTTTGTGTTGGACCAAAGAGATCCATATGCACTAACTATAATGAATCGGTAGTTGAGACTTCACCGATGAATTTAAAACTTGATTTAGGTTGATTTTTCATTTTGACAAGGGTCACAAACTTTATAAGAATCAAATCTAATCTTTGGTATATCCTTAACTAATATTTTCTTATAATTTATGCATAAGTTCCTATGATTACAGTGACCGAACCTTCTATACTATAACTACGAATGATCTTCCATTGCACTGAGCCAAGGTAGATCTTGGATCCTAAGGAATTATATGTTTAGTGTGTAAAAATTATCTTTCTAATGGGAAGAAAGAAGAAACTCTTCCCTAGAATTGTGTACTAAGCACTTTTCATTCCTAAAATTCACAAGGTAAACTTCATCACACAATTGGCTTATACTAATGAGGTTGTTCTTAAGACCCTTAAAAAATAAAACATTTGAAACCAATGTTTTTCCAAGAAGAACGATGTTACCTATACCAATAATTTCTCCCTGGGAATTATCTCTAAAAGTTACTTTCCCTCCTTTCTTCTTGATAATCTTTTCAAAATAGTTTTTGTTACCAGTCATATGTTGGGAACATCCACTATCAATGTACCATGTATTGTTGTTGGTACCTTCTATATTTTTCTGAAATTAAGAAAAAGTTAGGTTTTCGGAATCTAAACTATCTTATATCCGGAAATCTCAGAAAGAAGAATTTTAGGCACCGACATATTTTTAGAAAAATAAGCTTTATGAAATCCTAAAGACTGTCTTTTTTAATGAACAATTTTTTTTCCAATGCACACCACACTGACACTTAGTGAAAAATGGATAACTTTGAGGAACAAAATAATTGTTACTAAAAATCAGTTTAGAACCAATATAACCAAAACCAGAATTATTCCTTAGTTTTCGGATTTGAGAATACATTTTATCAAAATTTTCGTTACCTAAGGTAAAGTTTGACAAGAACCTCCTCAAGGAAAATATTTCAGATTTTAGTTTTATAACCAACTTCTTCTCTTCTAAAACATTTGATTTTTAACTAGATTTATGCTCGAAAACATTTTTCTTAGAAATTAAATTTTCTAGATCCTTAGAAAGTTTATTCTTCTCAGAATTTACATCCTCAAGATTTTTTGAAGTATTTTAAAAATCAAAATTTTTCTTATCAAGATTTTTGGAAAGATATGATATTTCCTTTGTAATAATAGTATTCCTTGATTTTTCCTTATCAATATTTTTCATGAGTTTTAAATTCTCAGTTTCAAGAAGTTTGGAAAACCTAGAAACTTCTTCATAGGAAGTTATATTTTTATCTTCATCAAAAGAAGATTCTTCATCAGAAGAGTTATAATATTTATAATTACTATAATTTTCAGTTAAAGAAACATTGGTCATTGATTCATCATTGTGTACCTTAGCCATTAATCAATGATTTCAATAGGTTCCAGAAGATTCATAATCTGAAGATTCATCTGAAGAGCCTCCACCACTGGCACTCCAAGTGTTATTAGAATTCAAGACATTCTTAGATTTATCCTTGTATTACTTCTTTCTCTTTCTCTTAGAATGATTTTCCATTCTTTCTTTTCTCTTAAGCATAGGACGATAAGGTCTTATATATCCATCTCTCTTGCATTCATAACATGTAACTTCTGAATCTTTCTTATCTTTCCTTTCTTTCTTCTTGTATTTGGATTGAAAGTTACTCTATCTAGCTATCTTGTTCATCCTCTGAGAATGATTTGTTAACTCATTCTATGAGGATTCACTTCCACTAGATTCAGATTGGATAAAAACCTTATTATACTTAGATCTAGTAACTCTCTCAAGAGTCTTAACATTCATATGATTTGAAGTTGTATTAAAATAAACACTGCCATTCCCATTCTTCTTTTTTACATTATCAGCATCTATCTTCTTTCTAGTCTCATGATGAAGAATATTTCCACACAACTCATCAAGATTAATCTGAGTAACCTTTCTGTTTTCATCAATAGCAGTCCTCTTGGATTCCCACTCATTTGGCATGATGTCTATGATCTTTTCAACCAGAGCTTCATCATCTAATCCTTTCTCACCCTTGGATTGTAAACTATTCATAATAGTCATCAATATTTTCTTCACTTTACATATGGATTCTCCATAAGGAAAGAAGAAACCATGATATTTAGCTCTGAGCATGGCTCTTCTAGTTTCAATAACTTTTGATGTCCCAAAGTGTGTAACTTCATGTTTCTTCCATTTACAATGTGATGCTTCACAAGATGAAATTTTACTATATATATTTCAAGTCATGGAGCACAACAAAGTATTGAATACCTTAAAATTCAGTTGATATTCATGCTTTTATTGATTGGTAAAGGTACTTACTTCCTTGTCAGGGATTTTATATACTTCAGTAAGCATAACAAAGTTATCAACACAAGTATTGATAATAAATGTCTTCATACGATATCTTCAATATTCATAATCATTTCCATCAAAAATAGGTGGTATTGTTGGATTGATATTGTCTATGGAACCTACATTGATTCCTACCATCTTTAAGAAAAATCATTCCACAAAAACATGTTAATAGAAAAAGTTTTGTAAACAAGGAATATATTCCTAATCAAGGAAAATATAGAACAAGAATATCTCTTAGAAAAATGAATCTGAACTATACGAGTCCGAAAAACTATTTCCGGAAAAGAATAAGATGAATTCTCTTCTGAATCTAATCGTGAGATTAATTCAAATTGAACCAAGCCTCTGATACCAATTGTTAAGATGGTATATGAGTATGATATACTCTATAATACCAAATGTAAGATCAAAATAACAGAGATACTATATGGAGTATCTAATGATGATCAAAATACAAGAGTGCGGGGGGGGGGGGTGAATTGTATACTTTATAAAATTATTTTGGAACTTTTAAAGATGGTGGTGTTTAACAGGGTTAAATAAGGTAATTCACAAAACGTCTAGTTCTAACACATCCTTGATTCGGGAAATATGAATATGAGAATGTGAATCTGGAATGATGGTTCTAGAAAAAAAACTTAATGAACGTTTACAAAGATGAAGATTCCACTTCAAAGCGAATAGAATCTAACTAAATCAGGGTACAAGTATAAGGAAGCATAAGATAGTTTTACTTTCCTCAATAATACAAATGAAGCGGAAAACATGTAAAAAAACATGTAACAAGTAGTAAATATTTTAACCCAAATAGAAGGGTATCCAACAACCTTGGATAAAGGTCCCTTGATTTATACTTTCAAGAAAGTATGTCTTACCCACACCAGGGTAAGCCCTCAATACAAAGATTGGAGTCTGTCTTGGTATCACCACAAGCCCCCAACTTTTAGGTAGTCGGAACCTCTGTCTTCCTCAGCAAGGAAGCCCTCAACTTCACGGTAGTCGGCACCTCTGTCTTCCTATCCCCGGAATCCCTCGATTGTACAGAACAACAATTGGATTTGAACAAAGAAAATCTGAACAAGTAGTTTAGTAAGTACTAAGCATGAGAGTCTCTCTCTAGAAACCACATCAACAACAAGTAATCTATAGAGTCATCAAACAGTTCATCAAAGTTGTGAGCTCTTTCAAATGAGCTCCTATTTATAGGCATAGCTTCAACAGTCTACTCCCTCTTCTAACGGTCATATTTTCCCTTAAATTTTGGAGGAACCTGTATATGTGTCACTCAAACAACTATTAGTTAGTAACTGAAAGCATGACATCATTTTATGACAAAATATGTGAAAAAAAATATGGTTACATAACTAAAATCCAATATTTGGAATGTAAAAAAATGAAAGTTTAGAGTCTATCCAAAAATGACTTTGGATTCTATAATACAAGGATATTCGGATTCTATTTTCTAGTAATTCAGAACCAGAACTCTATAGAATTCCAGAGTCTGAATTTCAAAGAAATTAAGAATCTGGATTCACAAGAATTCAGAACCTAATCTTAAAAAGTTCAGAGTCAAAGTTCATGAGAATTCGGAGTCAGAACTAAGAAGAGTTCGTTACCAGAATTTGTATTCAGAATTCAGAGTCAAAACTCAGAAGATTTCGTAACCTAAATTCGTATTCAGAATTCGATGTTAGAACTCAAAAGAGTTCGTAACCAAAATTCAGAGAATTCGGATCCAAAAACAGAATTCTTAATATCTAAATAATTATAGGTTTCTAAGGTTTTGGTTACAAACTGAATTTTACATTTATAAAAATTATGATGTGAACAATAAAAAAATGGTAAGGATAAATTTCCTCGGGGAAGGAAATTTTTCCTTATAGAAGTAAAACATAGGGTAAAAATAGATTTTCCTTGAGATTAGGTGTTTGTGATTTTCAAAACAACAAGGAGTGGTAAAGTCATAAGGAAACCTTAATGACTCAACAATCTCCACCAAGTATGAAGGAATGGAAAAGTTATAAGGAAAACCTTATTGACTCAACAAGAAACCCACTTGTTGTAATCCTTCACAGGTTCCATCTTATTGGGACATGAAACTGAGGATTTAGACATGAAGAATAAATTAGACTGGGAGTCATAAATAAGGCAACACATTAAGGAAAAATAATTGAGATAACGTATGTGGGAAACCCAAGGGGTCTCCCATTATATAAGAGTTTGAGGTGATTTTTGTTCTTAAAATAATTTCTAGCAACTGATATTTTATCCAACTGATCTCACAGTTGTAAAATTATCTGAATAAGGATATTGAAAAAAATTAAAAATCTTGAGGGTTTATAAAATAGTTTTTATTATATTGGTTGAATATGATTGAAAAAAAAGAAACATGGATAAAACTAATCATAATATAATATTATTAAAGTAGAAAATAAAGAAGAATTCATTTCAGAGTGAAATATTCATTATTATAATTTTTTTATTTGGTTTTATAAAATAAAATATTATAAAAGTTTTATAATTAATATAGTATTTTAATAAAAGTGGTATGCAAAAAAATTGAAATGAAAAGCCAAATATGGAAAATTTCAAATCTGATTTAAAGAAAACTTGAATTTAAAAACTTTTATACAATTCCATTGGTTGAAAATTTTGTGTCTAGAAAAAAAATTGGTTTCAAGTAATTCTAAAAGGAATTATGTATCAGGATATTCCATTATGAAGGAATTTTATGGAAACTATTTTTTTTGAAATTTAAATGTTTGGAAAAATAAAAATCATATGTACTCCCCCTATGAAAAAGTGTAGCATAATGTAAGGATATGGTTTAAAAAATAAGCATATGTGAATGATTAATTTACATTGATCATTCCGAGATTTTTTTTAATTTATTCAAATATATCGGAAGGTAAGGGTATTGTGAAAATATCAGCATGTTATTCTTTCATTCATATGAATTGTAAAATGATATCTTCTTTTAGTGTGTGATCCATAAGAAAGTGATGCCTAATATATATCTATTTTTCATGGGAGTGATGTGTATGGTTCTTACTTAATGAAATAGAACTATTGTTATGACATACTATTTTTTTTAGTAAAACTCATTCCATTATTAGTGATTGTGTGTGGAATCCACAACACATGAGCACAATAACATCCAACTACCACATATTTAGATTTAGAAATGTAAAGTGATACAAAGTATTTTTTTCTTACAAGAAAAATAAACTAATGAATCTATTAATACATGAACTGTTCCTAATATACATATCCTATCTATTCTACAACCACCAAATTCATCATCCGAAAAAACATTTTAAATCGAAGTCATTTCCAAAAGAATAAAAAAGTACAAAATCCATAGTTCCCTTTAGATAACGAAATTTTAATTTTATAGATTTTATATAGTTTTCCTTTCGATTAACTTGATACCCTACAAATAAGAATACAAAAAACATTATGTCTAGTCAACCAAATTATAAATATATTAAACTTTCTATCACACCTCTAAACGTTTATTAATTGACGGGTTTCCCAGTATCATCAAAATAAAGTGTATTTGAGCTAGAAATGGGAGTAATAATACTTTTAGTATTATCATATCCATAGTTTTTAATAAAATCTTTGATATAATTATATTTATTTATATAAGTTCCTTCTTGTTTTTGATAACTTTTAAAACCAAGAAAAAATGTTAACACCCTCATCATTCTCATCTCAAATGATGATTTCATAAGATTCACAATGGAATCTGTTAGATATTTCTCAGTTTATTCAAAAATAATTTTATCAAAATATATATGAAAATTAATAATATTATTATTAACGTTCTTTCAAAAAATAGTTTGATTATCAGTTCCATTAACACAATTGTTTTTTAACAAAAATCATGTTAATGTATCATAACAAGATATAGGGGATTGTTTTAGTCCATATAAATATTGGGTAAGTATAAAAACATAATCAGGATGTTTAGTATCTTCAAAACTAGGGGGTTTTAACAAAAACAAATCATATGTACTTATCCATTAAGGAATGCACACATCACATACATTTGAAAAAGTTTAAAATTACATATTTTTGTGAAGGCTAATAGAATAAAAATTGATTCAAGTCTAGCTACCAGTGAATATGTTTCTTCATAATATATTCCATCTTTTTTATTGTAACCTTTAGCAACAATTTATTATTTCTTTCTAATGATTATTCAATTTGTTTCTTAAAACCAATTTTACTCTAATTATTGAAATTTATTGAGGCCTTTCAACCAAGGTCCATACCTTGTTCCTTTAGAATTTATTTATCTCATCTTTCATGGACTCAATCCAATCTTCATCACCTAAATCCTCATCAATAATCGTAGGTTCCAATTTAGAAAGAAAAGAAATATTTTCTACCTAATTTCTTAAAAAACTTTTAGTCCTAACTAGTTGATTCACATAACCAATGATACTATCACTGGGATTATTCCCAAGAAACAATTTAATTTAATTTTTTAAAACATGTTCATCAACATAAGGTATAAAATATTTCTGTTTAAATACATGATACACAATTTCATGATTATTTTCTTTATTAGAAGATTCTTCGAATAAATGTTGAAAATGGGTTTTGTAAAAGGAATCTCAGGATGTTGGTTGGAATTTTTAAAAAACAAAAGGGACCATTTCCTCAAATTTAACATGTATTATTTACTCAACAGTACAATAATTTTTATTAAAAAATATATATATTCCTTCAAAAAATTGGAATAACCTAAAAATATACTATAATGGGATTTGGGTTCAAATTTGTTCAAATTATCTTTCATATTCAAGATAGGGACTTTTTTACCATATACTCTGAAGTAATAAAATTTGGTTTTCAATCAAGTTCAAAATTCATAAGGATTATTATTAATAAAAGTTTAAATTAAAACTTAATTTGTAGTATTAAAATTAGTAATAACTTATTCATCCCAAAAATGTTTAGAAATTGTGTATTCACTCAACATGATTCTTGTTATTTCTTTAAGAATACGATTCCATATATCAATAACACAATTTTTTTGAGGATTTCTGTGATATGGAATTCTATTTGAAATGCCTTTAATACTACAAAGAAGATTCAAAATTAGAATTATGAAATTCTCCATCATGATCAATATTAATACATATAAAGGGATTTTTTTATAATTTTTAACATTGGCTACAAAATATTTTAAATAGAAAAATGTTTCATATTTATTTTTTAGAAAATAGAACCATGTGTGTCTAGAGTAATTATTAACTAAACAATACATAGTACTTTTCACCAATATTTCCATTTTTTTTAGGATGGAAAAGATCTATGTGAACTGACTATAAATCATCAAAAGATTAGACTTCACTAATCTATTTAAAACTATACATATGTTTATTTCTATAATGACAAGAATCATAAACTTTTAAAGAATCAAATCAATGTTATGGTATATCATTAATAAGACTTTTATTAGCCAATTTATATAATTTTTTATGTTTATATTGCCCAAAAATTTTATTCCATAATGATGATTGAACCTCTATAGCACTAAGACAAGTTAAGACTTGGAATTGTGTACTACACATTTATCATTACTAAAACCCATAATGTAAAATTCATCACATAATTGTCTTATGCTTATAAGGTTGTGCTTTCAAACTTTAACAAATAAAACATTTGATACAAAATCTTTTCCATGAATAAAAATATTACATATACCGATAATCACTCCATGAGCATTATCTATGAAAGTAAACTTTTCACCTATCATATTTAAAATACTTTTGAAGAAATATTTATTCCTAGTCTTATTTCTAGAAAACCCACTATATATGTTCCAAGTAATATTGTTTTTGGTACTACCTTTTATATCCTAAAATAAAACAATTAGACTTTTACAACCAAACCTTCTTGGGTCTAGAAATTTTAGAACATAAAATTTTTTGAATGCACATTTGTTTGGAAAAAAATACATTGTAGATACCTAAAGATTAAATTTTATTTAAGGAAATATTTTTATTCTAGTGGCCACCAATAGAACATTGTAAAAATGGGTGTATTTTTTTAAAAAAGTAATAGTTACTGAAATCAGGTTTTCAATAATTATATTCCATTCTAGTACTATATTTATATGGTTTTAGTTGTTTATACATTTTATCAAAAAAAAATTACCCACTGTAATGTTTGATAAATGTTTATTTAAAGAAGACATTTTAGATTTTTGTTTTATAACTAATTCCTTATCCTTAGTATAAATTGTTTTGGAACTACATTTTTCTAAACTATTTTGTAAAATATTCTTTTTAGAAATTACTTTTTTCAAAATATTTAAAAATTAGATTTTTTCAATAATTGGAATTATCAACATCTTTTGATAGATTCGATATTTAATTTATTAAAATATAAATTCTTGAATAATTTTTTCCATGTTTTTCATTATCCTTATCACTTTTTTTACAAACTTTACAGTTTTAATTTTCTAAAAGATTTTCATAAATATAAACTTCTTCATAAGATGGTTAAGTATTATCATCACTAGATGAGGTGGATTTTCATCTGAAGATATAGAATTATTATTTTTTGGATAATTTTTATTTAATGATATTCTAGTTAAGGGAATGGTTGTGTGTACCTTTTAAGTAAAATAATGATTTGTAATAGGTGCTCTAGCAAGAACACCAATATTCCTCTGATATGAAATTTCATTATCACAGGATTTTTTTAATGAATCACCTCCACTGGAACTCCACTTTTTAGAGTATATAATAACTTTTCTACTTTTTGGATTCAAAAATTTATTTTGATTCTTATCATAATTTATATCATTTATGTCTTTTATTTTTAACTTGGGGTAGTTAGGTCCAATATGTCCAGCTCTTTTTCACTTATAACAGGTCACTTCTGGATCATTATTCTCTTTCTTTCCCTTGATAATTTTTTTAATGATACTGAAAATATTTTTACCAATAATCTTATTCATTTTTCGAGCATGATTATCCAAATTCATTATCAGAATGTTCAGAATCACATTAATTGGATTGAACTGGAAATTTATTGTTCTTTTTCGACATAACAATTTTATCAGGAGTTTGCTATTTTATCTTGTTTTAAGTAATAGTAAATTATACTACACCATTAATTTTCATTACTTTTTTTAATATCATTTAAAACTACCTTAATATTGAAAAATGGATCCAAATAAATCATCATGAATTAGATTTTTTATTTCCCATGATTCATCAACATATGTTCTATTAGATTCGCACTCATTTGGAATGAAATCAATTATCATTTCAATAAGGATTTCATCTTCATATCATTTTTCTCCCATTTATTGCTGACTATTAACTATTTTCATAAATCATTGTTGTACCTTTGCAATAGGCTCAACAAAAGGGAATTAAAATTCTTGATATTAAGCTCTATGAATTGATCTTCTGGTTTCAACCACCATTGAAGTTTCAAAATAAGTAATCTTTGATTTCTTCTATATACTGTTAAAATCTTTAAAATAAGAAATATGATTGTAAATGATTCTGGTAACATAATATAATAAATTATTCCTATCTCAATAATTTAATTGATACTATTTCTTTTCTTGTTTTTTAAAATTAGTCACCACCTTTTCAGGGATCTTGTTATATTCGGTTAACATGATGTAATTTTCAACTCTGCTATTTATAATGAATGTCTTCATTCTATCTCTCTGATACTCATATTTGGCTCCATAAAAACTTAGGGGGACTATTTTGATTGATTTTATATAGTGAACTGACTTTGATTCCTTCCATATTTAAAATAAATCCATAAAATACTATTACACAATACACATTAGCGTAGCAAGAATTTATAACTGAAATGTTTATAAAAAAATTTAACTAACTTGAAAAAAATAAAGAGAAGATAATAATTTTTCGAAAGTATTTGAGCAATGGAAACCTGATCTGATATGAATTTTTGGATCATAATGTATGTTAGGTTGGATAAATACAAGGGGGGAATTATAGGTTTTAAAACATTCATTTTTAACCATAATGGAAAATTATTTTAATAGGGTTAAAAAATGTATTCACAAAACCACCTAAGTATTTAAAAGACAATCATATTTGGACCTTCAATCAAATAAAATAAATATCGTAATCAATTATATTTTGATATGTAAGTGATAGGTCATAATTATAAATTGATTCTATATTAATGGAATACAGAGTCATATTTAGTAAGTATTTGTAATGAAAACATAGTTTAATAATATTCATGAATGCAAAAAAATCGTTATAAAAAAGGTTACGATATATCAGCATAATAAGAAAGTAATGATTCTATCTTAAAGTGTATAGAATCATAATCAGGGTAATATGATATTCATATAATAATACATATTAAAATAATTGTAGTTTAATTAAATATATTATTATTAACAAGATATAAATGGAAAGACAAATTTTAAAGTATCACGTTCTATTATTATTACGGCAGAAATAAAATTCTTGTAATAAAACTAGTAAAAAAATTAATTCACTTATTTTAACCCATTGAATAGGGTATCCAATAACCTAGGATAAAGGTACCTTGTTTTATATTTAAAATAAATTATGCTTTTCCATTACTACAGAAATACCATGATATGATGATTGGTCTGTCTCGTTATCCCTGTGAGCCCTCGATATGATGATTGTCTTCTCTATCTACATATCCTCAACATCCCTTTATTTGATGCCTCATATTATATATTAATATCACCATAATCCCTCGATCAGTTAAATAATATCTCTACCATCCTTGCCTCAGAATCCCTCGATCATATTAACAATATCAAATGCACAAAAAAATTAGAAAAAACTGCCTTGAGGAGACAACCAAACAAGGTTTCCTTAATAATTAATCTCTATAAAAAATTTAAGAGACTAAGAAAAATATATTCATGCTTTTTATACTTTTGAAAATTTGAGAGAATAATAAAATCATTAACTCTCTCATACAGTGTCACTTCATATCACCAACTCTTTGAATGATCAGGCATTTCTAGAAAAGCTTCCAATGGTCATATTTATCCTCCAACTATAATATTTTCTCTGAGTTTCTTTCAAGTACATGGAGAACTGACACTTTAACTATCATTTCATAAAAGGATATAGGACATAGTTTTATTTTATATAATCTTAGTGTAAAAGGTAATCCAATATAACATCATATTGTTTTTAATATTGATATTTTAAACTTTAGTCAATCTGATGGATGTCTTTAAATATTTCAGTAATATAATTTCTATGAGTATTAATCTGGTGTTCATCCATTCTAATGTTAATTCCAATTATAATAAATGTTTTTAGTATGATGACAAGACCTAATGTCTTCAACTAAATTTGAAAATGGTGAATCAAATCACTATCAGATCTATTCTCATTGTGATAATTGTAATGAATAACATAGGTTTGGAATCATAAATACATTAAAATAATTTCTAAATATGGTAAAAGAATTTTTTTTTCAAAATAATTCTTAAAACACTTTTTACTTAAAAGAGTTAGAAATTATTTTTTTAAGAAAGAATCTGTGTCTACAAAAATAAAAGGAATGGAAAGGTCAAAAATATGTTTTTGACTAAAAAATGTTTTCTATGGGTACATATCACAAATAATTGAATGGTAGTTATATCCTTATCTCACATAAATAAGAGGTTTTTTTCAATTTTTTACTATTACATACACATTTTTTGGTACTAAAACACTAAAAATGAATTAGCATGTCTACCAAACAAAACAAAACTTATAATGATGTTCCATCAGTTCCTAAATTTCATAAATCAATCTTTGGTCACTTTCCTATGATTTCATGAGTATCTGATAATTTTTCTTAATTTTGAACCCCCCCATCGACACACATTTTTAAAGACCGTGGTATCTTTTAAAATTTTTATTAAGTCATTCTGTGAACAATGAATGTCATATGTATGTGTTTTCTATTCATACACATAAAAAATAATTCAACAATGGGTTTCTATGATTTCACAACAATCAACGGTCATTTTATTTGTTTTTTACCATTACATGCACATTTTAGTGTCATTTTAGTTTAAAACTTATGTCATATTTTCAAAACCAGGAAAATGATATTGGATTGTTTTTCAAAATTTAAAAAAATTATCTATAATTCATTATTTATTTTTTGGAATGAAACGCATGTCAATTAAACACATGAAGTGGGACGTGTGACTCAAAGAGTGTGTTTTAAATATAAAATCCATTTTAATTTATAACGCAAGTCACATTTCCAAAACCAAGAAAATAATCTCAAATTGTTTAAAAACTTTATGAAAATGATCTATAATTCATTTTTCCCATGTAGGAATTGAATATACGTCAATATGACACATGATGTTGTCAGTATGAATTGATGTTCATGTTTTTAATATAATAGTATCATTTTAGTTTTATTCTTGGTAGTTGTATGTGTTCATTTTAAATGTGTTAATGCCATATGAAGTTTCGCATTTACCATGGTATGATTTTCTATAAGGTTAGAAATTTCATTAGGGATCATTTCTGTCATCCACTGAAAAAAAAACTAAAACTTTTTCCATTTTTAATCTCTACTAATCCTATGTTTTCCTATAATAGTCTTCTCCTAGAACTTTTTTTAACCTTAGAATTTCACTATGTGTTTATTGAAAAACATCCTTTCTCGATCCCCCACTAAGTGTAACAGTAAATGATGATGATACCCAACCAATGTTAGTTGATGGAGAAAATCCATAAACCATCCCCCATACAAACCCAGGATGATCGTTCCCTAAAACGATTACAACTGAATTATTTTGGGAAATTGGTAATTATTGTTAAGGATTCACATCCCAATCTTCTTGAATTTTAACATGTTAATAGAACAATATTTATAATTTTTTAAAATTATCTAAACTTCACAATACTATCTAATTCATAAATATTTTATTAGTATTTAATTTTATTTCATTACTATAAAAACACAGTAATGAAAAATAAAACCTAATAACAAACAATATGCAAAATCACTTAATTGGGGATTTTCACATGATCAAATGGTGAATGTAGAGATAAGTATCACCGTTTTATCAATGTATTAGACCCTATTTAAGTGGATTTAATGTGTCTTTATTGTTATAATTTATTTTTCATTTTTATATTTTTATAGTAATGAAATAATATAAAATAGTAATGAAAATTACTTACCCCAATGTCTCTGGTTGGTTCATTTACAAAACTATCGGTAGGTTTTTCTGAACATTAAGACACATATCTTTCTATCCAATTGGGTGACATAATTTATTATCCTTTATAATAAAATATATACAAGTTAGAAAAAAACATGACTTATAATAAAATAATATAAATAATCCTAGATAAAATACAACAAAGTTTTTTATTTTTCTTAAAAAACTTTTAGATCCAGTGAAGCAAGGAATGACTCATTTCTCAAGAATAACAACATTATTTTAGACAATACCTATAAAAATAGTAAAATTAATAAAAAAATAATTTTATTATGTTGATGTTTATGACACCCCATTCTTGGTTCACTTCTGAGTAACCAAACCTGGTCAGCCACATAGCCTCATCCCCCCCCTCCATACTCCATAGGCTACCGACTAGCAGTGAGGGCCTATAGTTTGTGTGGGGGGAGACTATTCTCTTAGGTTATAATATATCACAATGGTGAAAAATATAATTAAACTACATAAATTTAGTAATAATGAATATGGATGTGGAAACAATCATAATCATTAAATCATTAAATAATCACCAAAATCTATAAATCTAATGATATTCAAAATATGATGGAATTCATATAAAAAATGAAAAGAAGAAATACTTGGAAGTATAGAGACTATGCAATACATGATATAAAAAAGAATAAAAATTGATAAAAATTTTCCATGTGTCTCAAGAACTAGCTCAGTCATCTGCTCTAAAGATCCCATCCTAAAGTAAGATGTCAAGGTCCCAAATTGGTAAACATACCTTTATCCACACCCATGATCGTATAATCTACATAAGTTCCAACAGAAAATTAGATATGGTGAGAGATAAACTTAATATTCCAAAACTAATGACATCTATTGAAATGTAGTCTATGAGTATAAACTGTAACAATGTGAATCTATATAAAAGTAAAACATTGATAAATTAAACAACCCATACCTTGTTTATCCTCTGCTAGAAATGGCTCCGAACATGTGATCATTTTATTATTAGGAATGTATTTTTATAATTAAACTCTTATATTCAATAGTTTTAGTAGTATTGTAAAATATACTGATAATAAAAAAGGATCTAAGGTGAAACCAATGCATCCTTGACCTCAATGGTCTAACCAACTCATAATAGTAACTCATGTAGTCAGGATATAAGGTTATAAAGGTAATCCAAGGGTTAAACCAAAGTAATTACACTATAAAATAGTCAAACTGAGTCTATGTATCTCATCCATGTTAATATCTGGCTAAGCATGGATTGACCCAATGGGGTTAATCCATGGAACCACATGTTAGTAGACATCAAGTTGAATTCAAGGAGTGTATCCAAGGCATTATAATATCTATAAAAATAATACGTGGATCATCAGTACAACATTGATGAATTCATGTAATATGATAAGGACCAGATTCCATGGTGAGTATCTCCCATTGTAATCGACTCAATGAATTGGAATGAAATCCTTTTAATTATCAAGAAATTACATCAAGAAACCAATTGGGCTCAATTTTTACCATTCTTATAATATTGAAAAAGGTCCATACCCAATATTCGTAGTTGATTCATTTAATGGACATAAATATTTCATCATAGTCCTTGTAATACTCATTCAAATTAAAAATTCATTTGGTTCATTCCATTCCCTTTCATCACACGTGACATGGAAAAATAAGAACATGAAACCATTTATCAAATTAATTAATAATGATAATGTACAAGTGATATCTATAGAGATATTTTTCATAATATACATGTAATTACTTATTTACTATGAGGAAACACTTACCCTAATAATGGTCAAGTCAATCGTTCCCAAATGATGTCTCAATTAATCCCAACATGGGTCACTAAAGGAATAAAAAAGAACACACCCCAATTAGGGTGGTTAAAATTTATGAACCATAATCCAATTATGTAATGTGATGTTATTAGGGTCTTAAAACACAACCTAGAAAACATAAATTAATGCAGGTGAATTTTTTGGAGCAATGTCCATTGAAACTGAAGTGTACACAATGATAGGAATTTATAAATGGTGAGACTTTGAGGGGAAACAAAAATACCACCTACCTTATTCCTATAGTAGTATAATCATCTAGTATCTAACTATTATTTTTCTTAGATATAATGAAAATATAATAATTGATGAACACCATAAAAATTGGTCATACAATCTTGAACCAAAATATCTTTGTTGACAACATGTCAAATGAAAAATAAGCTAAAGGAAAGAAGTGATTACTAGAGAACTTAAAATGTGGTGAAAGTCGGTCCAATAATAGGTACAATGGAATAATGGAATCAAATAATTTCTTTATTCTAAAAAAGATAGATTCATTGGGAAGAGATTTTGTGTGAGAGAATGAGATGAAAGATGTGTGGAAAAATTAATTGGGTTCTACCCCTTTATTAAAAAACCACAAAATATACATGATGTGTAAATAATACATGTTATGAATTCATCATGCTAATGTTGTTTTCCATAAAATGTTATGACATTAATTTAAAATAAACGTCATGAATTTAATTTATGACTTGGGTTTCCTTCACAGTGTATATTTTGGCTGCAGCCATCTGTGGAACACCTTCCACCCATCTTCCAAAAAACAAATAACACGACCATCCCAAAGGCATGGTCACCAGGGAAAATAGTTAAATAAAAAATTAGAAGGGTTTTACAACATTTTAAATATCCAAATATCATATAAATAACATGATCTTACAGTTTTCCCCCTTAAAGAAACTCATCCAAGAGTTTCCCTTCGATGGGCGGTAAAACATCATCTGAGAACAACTCCAACCACATATCACATACATCACCCTTTGTCCCCCAATTCTCACCATGTACACGGTCATGCTACCATAACACCCATTCCATAGTAACAAACATACCTAAATGATATTTCATTCTCTGATAAATTATCTTAATGGGATACTCCTAAAAAACACGACATATAATTCATGACTCTCATGATAAAATGTATAAGATAGTTCAATACGGTAACAGTGAAGCTCTGAAATGTGGAAGACATTTTGAATGTAATAGTACCTCTAAGGTAGAAGAAACTAATAGGCTAGAATACTCACTCTACCATGGATCTCAGAAGGCCCAAAAAAATCAGGTTACAACTTACCTTGACTTTTTATCGATCTATTATTAATAATGGGTGTTACTCACAAGAAAACAAAATCCCTAACTTCAAACTCTGAAGGTATTCAATGGTGATCTACATACAATTTTTTTCTTGAATGAGAAATATCCATGCTATTTATTATCAAATTTACATTCTATGAAGTATCCTATTTTATATGAGGACCTAGCATCACTTCCTCCCCTATCTATAGCTTTCACAAAGGTGAACGACATGGCCTTCCATAAAAGATATCATAGGGATCCATCTAAATTGTTTCCTAAAAGATTTTATTACTAGTAAAATTGATGAGAGGTATATGTTTCTCATAATAAAATATAAAATCAAGGATAAATTCTCAATAAAATTCCTCTAACACCAATATAGTTGATTCTAACTACCCATCAGTCTAAGGGTGGAAAGTATTGGTTAGAAGCACTTGTGTACCCAAAATCTTCTATAAACCTTTCCAGAACATTGATGTGTAATGGGTGCCCCTACATGAAATTATTGAATGATGGAACCAATGTAGCAGTATAATATCATGTATATAAAATATTCCCAAATCACCAACAAAGAATTTCTATTGAATAGTAAGGAAGCAGGACACCTTCTCCAGTCGATCAATGACTACCCAAACCTAGTCACTACCTTGAGGAAACCTCAAAAACTAGTTGCAAAATCAATTGTGACATCATCAAATTTACATTATGAGATTAGAAGTGATTATTAAAATCTAGTAGGCCACTAGTTATCAACCTCACATGCTAAATGTTGTAAATCCTTTTGACGAAACACAAGATTTGACGGTTTATCCAAGGACAACAATATTGCTGGAACATATCATGATGCATATTAGAGATACCCGAGTTCGCTTGCCACTGGGAAACATGGGATTCTCAATTCAGTTTCACTCACATGTATTTAGAACCCATATAAACCCATATATTCACAAGATATCATCTCTATTGATAGAAAAATCTGAAGCCCAATCCTCCCATGAAATAATATCTTGTATGAGAAAAACTTCCTGGTATAGAAACAATATTCTCATCACCCTATCATGAAGTGAAGAGGTAATTTATTAGAATGAAAGAAAATGGTGATAATTAATCTATTTAAACTCCATATGCATCTTAAAAAATAGGTCCATCAACCTCCATTCCTCAATAGCTTCCATAATTTCTTGTTCTGGGGTTTTATAGCTCAGCGCATCAACTACTTCATTGCCCATGACATATAGGCAATCTCTATGTCAATAGAATAAATGTATTTGACCAATAATCACTGTTTGAGATTCAATACACTCTAAGTAAAAATATAGTTTAGTCCCTTATGGTTTATAAACACTAAAATTCACTCCCCCATAAGATAATGTCTCTATCAGCACAAGGCATGAACGACCCACACTATATCAATGTCATGTGTTAGGTAAATACTTTTTTGAGGTCTCAACTAGAGAGACCCATATGAAATTACTCAATCCTCATACATCATTATTGCACCTATCCCAATTCTTATTGCATCATAGAACACTGTATCACCCCTACCATGATTTGTAAGAATCATGATTAGTGATGAAGTCAGTATTCTATTTAGCTCTTTAAAGGACATCTCACACGTTTTATACCACAAAAACTACATTCCCTTATTAGTAATACTAGAATGAGGTATCACAAGTCATGATAATTTTTTAATAAATCATCAGTAACATTAGGCTAGCTGCAGAAAACTATATATATCAAACACATTCTTGGGATGCTCCTAATATACAAAAACACTCACCTTATTTGAGTAAATTAATACAACTTATTTGAAGATAAAATGAACCCATAAGTGAACCTTGTCAATCCATAAATGGAACTTTCTGATCTTAGTATATAACCAATTCTCTCTTAGTATAATCAATATGAAATCATGATTTTTGGCATGACCACTAAGAGTATATGAATACACCAAGATGTCATCCACAAAAACCATGAAAACATAATCCAATTAGGGGTGGAAAACCATATTCATCAAGGCCATGAAAACATCAAGCACATTTGAAAGACTGAATGAAATTACAAAATACTCATATAAACCTTAGATACATCAAAAAGTACTACATTGTATGTCTGAAGGCCTTAATCAAACATGATGATAGCCAGATCTGATTTCAATATTTGAGAAAACTCTAGACCATTTAATCTCATCAATGAGATCATTTATTTGAGTAAAATGATAAATATTATTAATAGTAATTCAGTTCAAACATTGGTAATCCACATATATAATAAGGTTTCTATCTACCTTCATCAAAAGAAGGACTTGTGAACCCCATGGAGAAGTACTGGGTCAGATAAAACTCTTAGATTCCATGCCTTTCAACTATTAATTGATCTTCTATAGCTTAGTACATTCCATCATGTATGAAAGAATATATACTAATGTTTTTTTAATGATAATGATTATAAAATCTACCTTTATCTCATGAGGTATCCAATAGAATACACCCAGGAAAACATCAATAAAATGATCCACTGCTAAAGGAAAACCAGCTCAACATATTCCCTACTCCTCTATATGAAGTCTAGAAGTCTGGGCTATAACTCCACCCATTACACTTTTCTCTGGTCCATCTATAATTTCATGGAAATTCCACTCACCCTTGTGGAGATAATTATCACCCTATGTTGATGTAAATGATACCCTATAGCTTTAGAAGTCAAAATGGGCATGAAAGGGGACTAACCAGTCCATCCCGTAAATTACATAGTAGCCTGTCATCTTGAGGAAGAAGAGGTCCAATAAGAGGTGATAACTTCCTACCTCAAGGTTATTATCGTTTCATTGGTGTATACCTTCTGTTCGTACACCCAATTGTGTTTCCATGGACATACACCACAAAAGTACAAAACATTAATCCTGAGTCATTCCATGATTGAAATAGAAACAGAGTGTCAAGAACACATATACAACAAATTAGATATGATAGTAGAGGCTATTAGAATAATACCACATACAGTAGACAATTATGCACTCTGAACCTCAGGTATTTTCTACAATCCATGGAATTGTCATGATCCATGGACTGTAGGTTCAACAAGACTACCCTTAGATGGTCCACTATACTGGTGCAGAAAATTTCATGTTTTAATACCTCGGCCATGACCTTCTCTTTATTCTATTATTCTAGTGCTACTCTAGATTCCAAACTGACACAAAGTCACTGATACAATATAATCACTTGGATCCACTGAAGCTAACGATAGTATAAGTTTTCTCTGAGATGTTGATTGGCTAGGGTCTCAAAAAGATGTCATGGAATTCCATTAATTCAAATGGTTCTAAATATATTAAATTTATAATGAAATATAGAATTGAAATAATTTTACAAAAATTGAAAAATAGATCAAAGTATATATGTATAAAACTCATATAAATAAGAAATTTTAATATAGTTTCATTAATAATTTATACGTACAATTTTATTCATCTTCATTGTTTTCACTATTATTAACCTCCATTTTGATGAGTACTTCATTTTCACCTCTCATGAATGTTTTATTGATTCAATATTTCAAAGAAAATATTAGTCATTGTTTTGGGGTTGATGAGGTTCACTGTCAGAAAGTATCAATTGATCTTCAACAGCCATATCATACAAGTCTCTTTGATTTATGTGTATAAAAACACTCCAACTTTAATTTATGTCATCATCCACAAAATAATCCATATTCACCTATGAGTCATAGATAAATAGAACCTGATATACGTACACACTAGTATAGATCAAGTGAGATAACTTAAAAGAATTAAAATGTAAAAAATATTTAATTATAACCATATAAATGTTAACCGATTTACATTTGAATTATACATTTCTAAATTGACCCTAATAGTTTAATTTCGTTATATAAATCAACATTCCATATTATCCCACCAATGTAAGTCTAAATACACCACTATTTTTAGTTTTCATGTCTAATTCATGACAAAAAATACAAAACTTGAATCCATTAATACTATACACGTCGAATCTCTTAGCCTACCTTAGAGTACATAAATCCAAAACCTTCAAATCAAGTGATATTTTAGATCTATTGTCAACATTAATTATCTATACTTTAAGATATAAGTTTTTACTTTTAATTTATACAAAATAACTACATGTTAAAAATATTAATATGATTATATACTTACATGATGATAGAACTATTTGACAATATTCTTATTAGAAAGTTTATTTAATTCCATGTTATTTCAAGTTTTACCCCTATTTTATTCTTTGTTTTCCTTCACAGTTCTTTAATAAATAGATCCAAAATATGACCATTGAGCATTCCATATCTATTCTCTTGAAGAAACTCAAATAAATGAAGTCTTAAAATTTTACCTCTTTTCAATTGGTAGTCCAATAGTTGGAAATACATATGATTAGTTTTTAGAAAGTGAATTAGTGGAGTTGTCGTCAAAAAACAAACATGACTGAATCTAGTATCAATACCATCCAAATACTATGAACATAAGGTCAATCACTCTTTGGCTATGTAACATTCAACAATCGAGCCTTTTGGTTGAACATTAATCCTCACATATGATTTCAAATGACCTAATTACCTAATGAAAAAAATAAGGAACATATTGAAAAAATTAAAAAATTATTTGATAATATTGAGATCAGCAATGAAAATTAAAATATGAATAATATACGTATCATTAGGATACATCCATCGATAGTGTACCAGTCCATCAAATGTAGCTTCTTCAACCAAATGAATAGTCAAGTGAATCAAGAATGTGAATAATGATGGGAGAAATAATACATCCAAATGAAGAAGTTCCAAAAAATAGTTCTTTATGTTTATCAAGCTCGATTGGATTTAATTTTTTTCCCTAAATCTATCTATAAAAGGTACAAAAAATCAAGTAAAAAAATTAATTGCTCAGGTGAAAAATTATAAAATGATAATGGAAGAAACTGATGGATTAGAATATTTTTTTCGTTTCATTTAAGTCCTTCAAAATTTCTATGTTTTGAGTCAGTGAACATTGAAATATTACTTGAATATCCATCTAAATTTTTTACATTCTATAAAGTTCAAAGGAAAAAATATTTCTGATTATTTTTCATTGTAAAAATTTCCAATGTATACTTTCTATTATCATTTTACTCTAACTATCCTTTATATTCATTGGATCCAAAACATTATGAGTATTATGGTAATCCTTAAATTTACCCTACTCATTAGGTAATGTAAAAATTAAATTATCACAGACGTTCTTCTCAATATACATTACATCAACATTATGACATATCAAATTAATCGTTAAAAAAGTTATATTGAAAAATATATTCATTTTAATCCAATATTATGTTCCAACTTCTTGAGATATTATACCTCATATCCTTTCCCCACATTCATTAAACTGATTTCATTTTCCAAATTCAATTATACCATTCATTAATTGGACCAAGATTTCTGAACTAGATAACACCTTAAGTGGATTTCTTAGTTCAATATCTCTATTTAATTTTTTCTTGTTAATCCTGAATTTATGAGAAGAATAAATAAATCTATTATGAAAAAATAAAACCAATTTCTAAATTGAGGTAATCATTGAGGTTCAAAATAAAAATTATAAGAAGAATAAGGAAGACAAGCATGATTTTTCCAACCAGATACGTCTCATTTTCCTTGAATGTCACTAATTGTATTAATTAAAGAAGAATGAATTTTAAATGGTTTTCTTGTCAAAGCATGATATGTTTTTGAACCATCATACCATAATTCTTGGAATGATTTTATCATAGGATGATGGTTTACATAAATTACATTTCTAGGAATTTAATTTCAATGAAAAACCATCAAGATAGTGGAAGAATTATTCCTCATACAAATATATGGAGGTAGATTTTATGGTATCAAAACAACTATACATATTCTAAAATTAGTAATTAAAGTACCAAAATAGTAAAAACCATCAAAATCCAATCCCGAATGTACAATACTAGGATATAATAAAAAATAAAGATATAATGATTAAAACACCTTCAATGATATTGAATCTTTTGGATGCCTCATCAGGACATCATTTTTACTATCCAAATTATTCCATTTCATGTCTTATGCAATCTTTAGTGGAATGAATAATCATTAAAAGAATAATTTTAGAGTAAATTAATGCAATAAATTTTAGGTATTTTTCTTCATCTACTTATTCTTATTGTTTAATTTATTTTTAATATAATTATATATCATTGAATCTCATATTCTTGTATTATATCATATTCTTTCTTCTTTTGCATATTATTATCCCATGTAAAGAATGAAATCCTTATGGCATGCATGTATCTTTGTATAATGAAGTCCAAGTTTATTGATGATTTTACTCTTCTCATAGAATGATGTGGGGATCATAGCTTCACTAAATTCATTGTGAGGAAACTCTAAAGTCCAATAAAATGATTTTTCAAAAATTCTATAGATACAATTTATATAATTCAACTTAATTATAAAAGAGAACTATAAATAATTAGAACACCCTTTATATAGTTTGTGTTTTCCTTATTCAACTAAGTTATAAAAATCCTATTTTTTCACTGAAATTTTGAGAAATATTAACCATCTCAAGATCATCCTGACATTATTTTATCTATCAAAATATTTTACATTGTATCTTGAAAATACAGATGTTTCATTTATCAAGTTTTCAATTGAATTATCCTCTCTCATTCACTTTTTATTTCATTTACTGGATAAACATTATTTTAACTTTCCATAAAATTTGATTCTCCAGAAAAAATCAAACATAAATATAGAGAATGAAACTATTTGAACATAAAGTAATATTATATTTAGTTTCTATTTCACTATCAGTTGAATTTTAAATTAGGACATAAATATTTTATTCTAAAATCCACTGATCAATTTTCAATTTTATAATCTAAAAAATATTTCAAACCCTTCACCTATCAGGTTGTGTTTCAAGGAAAATTAATCCAAATTTTATCCATATGTATTGGATTTTGACTCTTCTACTCATACATTATGATATAAAGATATAAATGTTTAATAGAACAATTAAACAAAATTTATAACATAAACCAATTTCATCATTAACCATTGTAGGGTCTTGATTTGATAGAACAAAAATATAACATGAAAATGATTCAATTTGATATGAGAATTATAAACAATATAAATGAATAAATATTAACCCTTGCAATAAATTTTTTTAATTCATTTATGAAGGTAGATGAGGTATGGATAGGGAAATAGACAACATGGAGGTCTTAGATAGGAGCCAAAAAATGTCAATAACTAGAGGAAATGGAAGAGGTGGGTAGGGGTATAGGGCGGTGGGGGAGGGGTTAGGGCTCGTCATCCCTTGGGTATTTGGGCCCCTAGTAAATAAGTAATAGGGGTTTCTTTCTCTAAATAATCCCTTCAGGGGGTGTCACCACAGTCGGCAATGGGGGAGGGTGGTCGGGGGTCAATGGTTTTTGTTGGGGCAGGGGGTCAGCATTCAGGAGTCATCAACAAGGTAGGGGGTCAGTGTTCATCATTTAGGGATGGGAGGGGGGGGGGTCAAAAAATGGTGGTCCTTTTTGAGGATGGGGTGCTTGGGGGAGGTTAATTAGATTTTTTAAGGATTTGTTGGAAGTTTAATTAATATTAGTGGTATTTCTAACTATTATAAGAGGTTTTATATAACAACCACTTATTTAGAAAAATATTCATGATATTTTAATTAGAATTGGTTATAGAAACCACCACAAATAAACCTCCACTAAAGCATCCATTTTTTAAGTGATATAAAGATAATACATCCCAATGTAAATACCCAAAATTAATGTTAATTGAGTGACACACAAATTATCCAATGGTCCTAGCTAGTAATGTCCGCCACAATCTACATAGTCTTTTTGGAAACATGTATATCAGTATATATATCTACGGTCAGCATACATTTATACTATGTAGGAAACCCAAAGTCTCTTAGGAAAATGTGAATGGAGAATACTCATGAATATGTGAGAAAACAACAGAACCAAAAGCACCTAAACATGTCAACTATCAAACCCTAGTCTCACCAAGGCCTCCTCACCAAATAATGAAATCCATGTATAATAACATAATATTGATCATATCAATAAAGAGTACCCCACACCATTTCCCCATTGATTTTCCACTCTCACATCCCTACCCATATATCTTGGTGCTCCAATATACTTTTTATAACACATCATAAGCCACCACCCCACAACACATTCTGATAAAATCTCACTCACAAGTACCTAGGACATCACACCACATCCACTCTCATTATTAGAGTATTAGGTTATCATGAACATAAAATAAATCAACCTAATACCCTCCTTTTACCATGCATGATCCCTACCATAATCTAACCCAAAAAGAAGTCACAACACATCTCACTACCCCACAACACAATCATACCACATCTCACATTCACACACCATTACCATAACCTAGTTCACTATCTAACCCTTGTACATCACAAACTACACATATCTACTAATTTGGAATAGAGTGTGGGAGTTAGAAGATATCCATACATCAATCCTCACAAACAGGATCTTGGAAAAACACCACTATATATATATATGTGTGAGTTTTGGTATGTGGTTCTCAATGTGGGTTGGTTGTGTGTAGAAATTATAATGAATATATATTCATAGACCCACATAATATCAACCTATTACTTTAAAACAAAAATGATACTAAATTAATCTAAAAACTCCACTTTCACTACTACATCTAAATTTACAACACCACACAAGCCACAAGCCATGATCCATATTTCACATTACACAAAATTTTCTATTTAAACGCCATGTTCATTTAATATTTTAAATCCATTTAATTCAATATTCATGTACCATTTCCAAATTTGACAACACGTCACCTTTTAATTCATCAATAATTAACCATTTCATCTAATTCCATTACAATTCAAACATTATCGTTTAATTCCAAACCCACCCAAAAAACTATCACAACACAACATAATGAAAAAACATAGTCCATAATCCATACCAAGCCAACCAACCCTGCATCAAACCCATATATAAACTGCATCACAACAACACCTCCCCACCCCCCTATTTCATGGTCACACCTCATCATACATCATTACCCCACAATAGGGTGGAACCAACCAATTACATCATCTCCCTAAAGCATATCTACTCAAACCTATCACATCACCACCCCAAAGAATTACCGATCAAACCTATCACAACACTACCCCATATAACGACCACTCAATCCTATCACATCACTTCCACATAACATGGATGAAAAATATATCACATTTATCATTACATTATTATATTTATAAAGGAGGATTTTCATTAATTTTAGTTAATTGTATAAGGGTATTCTCACACAATCCACAAATCCTAGGGAATCAATTTTATTTTCCAAATATATGTGGTTGGCCAATTTTCATTTTAGGGTGATGCAAAACAATAAATAAAATAATTTTCCATAACAAATGTCAAATATATGAAAATAAAGCATCTAATAGCTATGATTTTTAGTGGGGCATTTAGACCATGCAATCACAATATAACAAATAATATCAAGGATGTAGAAATATGTAAAAAATTTCCCATTTCCCCTTTGGTTTCTATAAAACTGGTTCATTATCTTTATCATGCTGGTGTAAACTATCTTCCCATAGTTAGAAAAGTGTAATCATCTCTTTCATGATACATAAAATGATAAACGATGGATCCCCTGCCTCAAAGAATCTTTTTCATCTCACAAGGCACCATAGGGAAAGGAAAAAGCACCCGAAAACCAAAAACCACACAAGGGAATAATGGATCAACCTAAATAACACATGTTATTCATCTAAACACTACCAAAACACACCCCAAACCAATGAAAAATCATGTATAAAATACACTACAGAAGATTGCGGAAATAACAAATGAAAAGAAGAAAAACCTACCTCTTATCACAAAAAACCAAATACCATAAGCCAAGGATCAAAGTAGGAGAAGGGGGTGGGAGGATCCTCTTAAATTTCATTGGTTTTTCCATAAATGAGAGAGGGGAGAATTCGTTTAATAAATGATAATAGGCCTGTAAAAATAATTAAATAATTAATATTTACCACTTTTACATCTTGAATTCTATTTTCATAATTTGAATTCTATGGGGGTCATGTTTTACTAGTCTTTAATCCCTTATATTCTATGAAACCCCAATGTTTCCAACTTTCACTAAAAATCACATCACCTTGGACTAATTTAGTTACACTTCTTGAATTACACTTTCATGATGTGAATCAATTTCATATACCCCCATAATCTTACATACAAGTTGGGAAACTAATGAACTAAAAAATATGTAAACCACCTACTAAAAATCTGAATCTAGTTCACATTATGAACGCCATTATTTAGTAACCATATAGGCCCAACCCCACAAAACACTGTGAAACCTCCTCACACCTCCTCTAAATACTCTACAACCACTAAAATAAACAAAGTAATATGACAACAAGGAATGAAATCATACATCAGATGAATCTAAAATTATTCTCATCCACAAGAATCCAAAAAATGTTTGGAAAAAAGAATGATGTCCAAACAATAACCCCATGATATACCTCTCAAGGATCTCATTACATCTCAAATACTACCACCAACTAAAGTCACCAAACCAAAACACCCATATGATTACTTGTAAAACCACATTATCACAAAACAACTATAAACCCACCTCAACCTCTACACATTCTAATAAAAAAACCACAATAAAAAGAGGAAACACTACCCCCCGGCACAAAAAATCATGGAATTTCATCGTCCTTGTTATGATACTATCAAATTTGGGCAGCACTAAATCGTTCTCACAATTTCAATCACATAAATGTATAATGTTTATAAATTAGGAATCATTTATTCTTTTTTTATATAATATAAGCTTTATCACACATCACATATCAAGTAAAATAACACATATGATAAAACAGAATGGTCCGACATCATATCATAAAGAAAAATAGTGAAAGGAAAAAAATGAAACAACTCTTGGTACTGGGAATGGATCCACATCTGTAAGAACCTGGGTTTTGAGCCTGTAAGACATTGAATTTTCCTTGATGTTATTCCAGAGTAGGGCGTTCAAACGGCGTGTGATTCCGAGCCCTGGTGTGGCAAGAATTAAATTTTAAGTGTGTTCACACTAGACACTCGAAATAAACAGAATAAAAACTAAACGGTAATTCAGATGGGAAAATTGAGGGCACCGTTGAGTCCGGAGTGTGTCGTTTACCCTAGGAGTGTAACTTTCGCGGGCGCAGCCCTTCTGTGGAAAACACCACTAGGGGTGTTTTCATAATTTAGCGGCCTCTGGTGTGAACTTTGTAACAACTGAACGGAAACTCTGATTAAAATTTTGAAACCACTATTGCGCTAAAAACATGCATTTTACCCTAGGGACGGCTTACCCCCGACACCATCGAGAGTTCGGTTACGGGCCTACTGGTGGGTGCTTAAGAATTAATTAATTTTAATTAATTATTTTCCCTACTTAAACACATCCACCACTCCCTTCTTCCAAAATGGAATATCCCTGGAAAAATATCTCCAAACAAAGGATCCAACTCATCATGCTCCTCCCCCCCACCTTTCCAAGGTGGTTGCGGCTACGGCGGATCATTCGTGAAGCGAGGGGCTGTGCCCTACGAGGTAGGTTCGTTGCGTTTCATTTTTATATTTCTGCAACTTATTTGAACTCAAATTATAGTTTTAAATTGTTTTTTATTTTTCAAGCGAATTCCATAGATGCGTAGGGTTTAATCAGAGTTTTCCAACTCTCTTTTCAGATCGAATATCTGAGTCCTGGGGCGTTCGGGGTGGCCCCGAAAAGTTTTCCGGCCAAACATATTGTTTATTGTTGGTTCAGAGGGTGATGACGGTGACGCGATCTCCCCAGGCAGTGGCAAGGCAGGCTCCCCAGATGGTAGTGGTCGACACTGGTCAGCCGGCTCTGCCGGTCGGCGTGCAACGTGTGACCGGTGTTGATGCTACCCTGGGAGTGAACTGAGACCCGCAAAACGCGGGTCTTGTGGGGAAAAACCGGGCTCGCTCATGCCAACCCCGGTAAGGTGCACGACGCCCATGATGAACCATGGTCCGTGGTGGAATGGGTGGTCTAGGAGGTCAGGCCACGGACAACCGGTCTAATGGGGCGGACCGGCCGAACCGGTCTGGCCCACCCCGTCTCTGTCTGTTGGCGTTAAAACGCCCCTAACTAGCAAACCGAGTGTCGGATTCACATGCCGTCTATGGATACATGATCCTCAGATCGAGACGTATATTCTTAGATGGTCTTGGGGATTTTTAATTCCTAATATGGGGGCTCGGTGGTGCGACATTCCCATTAAGTGTTGTTTAGCGCCTCTCCAGGATTCTTGTTTCAGATGGCGCAAGCACATCCGGAGTCCGTTTTAGGCATCTTCAGAAGAATTGTGACCCTGGAATAGAGAATAAGTTCAAAAGGTTGGTTTTTGGCATTGAAGCTAGAGTTGATGTGTTGGCCCACAGGCCGTCATTCAAGATGTGTGCAATGTTTTTGCGACTTTTTCACAAGATGCTCGTTCGGGGCGTATGAATTATCGATTTGTCTTGTTTTTCTAAGATCATCACAATGGCGCAGTTTGCATGACCTTTATTAGGACTGATGTATGGTACCCACGAGTCTCTGTATGGGAATAAAGTGTTGTTGAATAAATTTTCATCGGGAGTTTGTTTCCAGCGAGTAAATAGTCTATCTCGCGTGTTTTTTCCGTGAGGATTGCAATGGTGAAATATCTTTTTGTCCGTGAGAAGCCTCATTCGAGATCTCATTTAATGTAAAAACATGAAATTTCATTGTTCAATGGTTCCTTTGACGCATAATGAACCAACACACGGTAGCGATGTTAGTGACACCCAGTGATGATACGGGCAATGTGGAGTTATCAGAGCAGTTATGGGTTTACCTTCCAGTAGGGCTGGGTGGTGGGTTACCCATCAGAGTATAAGGGTATACCCTCTAGCGAGGTTGGGTATTGGGATACCCATTGACCCTAGGGTTTACCCTCTAATGGGGCCGTGCAGTGGGTTACCAGTTGACCTTTGGGTTTACCCTCCAGTGGGGCTCGGCAGTGGGTTACCCGATGACCACTTAGGGTTTACCCTCCAGCTCGGCTGGGCAGTGGGTTACCCGTCGACTTCTTTCAGGCTATACCATTTCAATGAGGCTGGTCAGTGACTTTATGTTTTTGATTACTGGAGTGGGACCCTTCGTTTTACTGTTTAGAAATGAGACATCTTTGATGTGCTGGACTTTTGGGCATCAGTGATGGACTTCCTTAGAACTGCTGGCGGCTTTTCCCGGGCTAAGCTTGGAGATGGAGATCCCCTTACACACTCGTTCAGGTTTCTTATTGAGAATATATATATATATACATTACATATTTTACGACTCCTTGGGGTTAGTTACTTTACTTCTAAGAGGGGAGAAGAATGTGGGGTATTCCATGTGCTTTCCACATCTAGCTCCTATTGGTTGGACAAGTCTACTTTCTTTTGTTGAGTTGAGATGAACTCTATCAATTATACTCTTACACTGTTCTTTTTTTTGTCTGCTGATCAGTATTTTAGTACCTCATTTGTTGCTCCCTAGAGCTTTCGGGACATCCTACTGAGTATCTTTATACTCACACCTACTTGGGCTTTTCCCGCACTTCGTGTTCCCTTACAGACGACGGACAGGTTAATCTAGACTATGGAGGAGAGTAGAGGACATAGGATCTTGGGCTGCATTCAGTGGTCATAGTGGGACTTTTAGGTGTGAGACTCACCATATGGTTACTTTTGTTTACCTGTTGTTAGGTTGTGGCACCTTTCGGGTTGGGCGCGTGTTATGGCCTTTTTCTTTTTAGCTATCTTGTTAGTACTTCTCAGCACTTTACATGTTCTATATAGAAGTTGATGCATGAATATGGTTGGGTTATAGTTGTTTGTACTTTGGGATCCTTGTTACTCTACACTTCAACATTGAGATGGATGTGTGTGTGTATAGTTACATAGGCAATGGCCTCTCTGAGATTGTTACGCCTTCGGGGCTTGTCACCAGCCCCTAGCCTATGGAGGCAGGCTTGGGGTAGTTGTGGCTCAAGATCGGTAGGGTTGGGTCATGACAATGTGGTCTCATAGGATGGTTCATTCCATGGGGCATTTTTCGGGCTTCCCGAAAAAGGAATTGGTTGGGATTTAGGGAAATAATATCGATGTGTCTCGAGAGCGGCTCTCAGGCTAGGGAGTCCAGTGATGGTATGGGTGACTGACGTATCCATTCACCAAAACCCTGATAACTCGCTTGTCGACTCGGTACACTGAGACACTTGTTACAGGGAATTTGGAACATGCATCTAGTAGGATTGAGTCTTTGAATATACTTTTTGAGTCAGCTACCCTTTGTGATTACTGTTATATATATATATATATATATATATATATATATATATGCTCATCTGATCGCCGTAATCCTTGATAATTTTCAGGATGCCCCCATGATAGTAGCCATCCAGGTTACCCTCTCCAGTTCGCGACGACGACCTGGTGAGTGAAGAGGCGACAGTTTAGGGACCCTCACGTGATCCCCTTCCACCCAGTGGTTCAGTAGTTGCCCCTCCATCTAGAGAGAGGTAGTTAGTATCGGCAGTATAGGCTGAGTATGAGCACAGGCTGAGTGTGCTCTGAGACTTCCAGCATCAGCGGCCGCAGAAGTACCATGGGGACACGGATCCCCAAGCAGCGGATGATTCGCTAGTGTCCATGAATCATATTTTCAGGCTGGTACGGACACCAGCGGACCAGATGGTATCCCTAGATACCATCCTTTTCCTTGGGATGGTCGGGCGTTGGTGGGGTTTAGTTACGCAGACCCACAATAAGTCGTCTCTCGCGTGGGATAGCTTCCAGCAGCTTTTTCGGAAGAGTACACCCCCTCTTATTTACACTCTATTTGGATTCCAGAGCTTCTAGAGCTGAAGCAAGGGGGGATGACCATGGAACAGTACTCGGCCTGGTTTACCGATATGACACACTACTCACAGGATATGGTCCGTGATAGTCACTTTCGGGCATGGAAGTTTGAGCAGGGTCTTCACAGGGAGATCCATGCTATTGTAATGCCCCTTTGAATCCCTACATATGTCGGGGTACTAGATCGGGTGCTCAGGATAGATAGATTCTTGGATGAGGGATGCTAGATAATAGGGCCTAGCAGTGGCTGCGTCAGAGCAGAGTCTTCGGTAGCAGGTAGGTCGCAGGGAGAAAAGCCTCAGTCGAGGAGACCCTTCCGTGAGCAGACTCAGGGGAAGGTTCGTACGCCGCAGTGGCTCCATAGAGCACCGGGGTAGTCAGGAGAGATCCAGTTCAATTCCTGTGACGGACGAGGTCACCTAGCATGGGACTACGCGACCAGGCATACCGAGTAGCCATGGCAAGCAGTGGGCGCACCGCAGTGGCAGAGGCAGCGCTATGACTAGGTATCTACTAGGAGAGTATAGGGTGGTCCTCAGGGAGGCGGTGTAGGAGGAGTGGTAGGTTCTGGAGGTGGGGTATGGCATTTTGAGGTCCTTCCATCGCCACCGCTGGGTGGCCCACGCCAAGCTCAGGGAGCAGGCGGTAGGGGCCGCAGTCACCTTTAGTCTATGGGTGTTTGTGACCCCCCAGCACATCAGATGGTCTGAGGTACTCTTTTTGTTTACTCTACAGTTTCTTCGGTACTAGTAGACACAGGCACCAGCCACTCTTTTATATCGTTATTTTTGGTATGGGAGTTGGAGCTCCCAGTAGAGGCATTGACACACCTGCTTAGCCTCAAGGTTCCTATAGGGAGTGCCTCTTTATTGAAATTTGTTTACAGATAGTGTGAGTTGTCATTCTGAGGAGGGAGTTTCCCATGCGACCTACTGGTCATCACGACGGAACCTTACAATGTTATCCTGGGCATGGATTGGATTTCTATGGTTCACTCCCAGATTAATTGTCGTCGCAGACGAGTCAGATGCGTGCATTATGATGGGAAGAGATTCACCAACCTTGGTGAACGAGACCTCATGGCAGAGCAGACGGGTACGCTAAGTAGGAGACCACAACCTTTTTTTCATCAGGTGGAAAGAATGGCTCTCGTAGCAGCAGACAATATAGGCACATGGATCCCTACCGTTGTAGAGTAATACATGGATGTCGTTCTCAATGATGTCCCAGGACTACCTCTGATGCGAGAGATGGAGTTCTACATTAACTTTTAGCTGGGGACTTCCCCGATATCATTTGCAGCATATCGTATGGAACCTGCAGAGCTTTGGGAGCTACGACTTCAGTTGGAGAACCTTTGGGAGAAGGGATTCATCAGACCCAGTGTGTCCCCTAGGGAAGCTTCAGTTTTGTTTGTGAAACGGAAAATGGGATTCTACGGCTCTGTGTGGGTTATCGTCTTCTGAATCAGGCCATGATAAAGAAAAAGTACCCTTTTCCGAGGATTGAAGACCTCTTAGACCATTTGAGAGGTGCGAAGTGGTTGTCCAGGATTGATCTTCGATTCGGCTACACCATTATTAGGTTCGTGAGGTTGACATCCCGAATATGTATTTCAATTTTCGTTATGGGAATTACGAGTTTCTATTTATACACTTTGGCGTGATGAATGACCCCACCGTTTTCATGGATTTGATGAACTAGATCTTTCAGTTGTACTTGGACCAGTTTGTGGTTGTCTTTATTGACAACATACTCATCAACTCTACGACAGAGGAGGAGCACACGAAGCATTTTAGGATGGTCCTAGACTTACTCCAAGAGCACCAGCTGTATGGGAAGCTCTCAAAGTGTCAGTTCTGGATTCAAGAGGTTCACTTTCTAGGGAATGTCATTTCAGAACAGGGTTTGGCCATAGATCACGCAAATATAGAGGCAATTCTTGCTTGGGAACCACCCAAGAATGTGTCAGAGGTGCGGAGCTTCCTTGGATTACAGGGTACTACACGAGGTTCAAGGAAGATTCCATGGTTTTTTCCCCTTTGACCACATTGACGCGGAAGGGAAAACCATTCACCTAGACTGATCAGTGCTAGAAAGCCTTCAATGAGTTGAGGAAGAGGCTGACAAGTGCTCCAGTGTTGAGGCTTCCAGAAGAGGGCGTTGAGTTTGTGGTATACTGTGACGCTTCAGGAGCTAGGATCAGGTGCGTGCTGATGCAGTAGTGGGCAGTGATTGCCTATGGATCGACGTTGTTGAGGCCCCATGAGTAGAATTATACGAATCACGATTTGGAGCTGGCAGTGGTGGTCTTTGACTTGATGTTATGGAGACACTACCTTCTGGGTGAGCATTTGGTGGTCTACTCAGACCACCAGAGCCTCAAGTACATCTTTACTCAGAGGGATCTGAATATGAGGTAGAGGTGATGGATGAAGTTTCTGCAGGACTATGATTTCGAGATATTCTACACTACAGGTAATCGAAACATAGTAGCAGATTCCCTTAGCATGAATTCCTAGGGTCATCTAGTGTGGGAAGCTTCAGAGATGTTGGCTTCCCTACATCTGACCTTGGTGTAGCAGGAGGGTATGACTTTTCTGAAGTTTATGATGCTGACTCCTTCACTCCTTGAGCGTGTCAGAGAGTCTAAGCTAGGGAATATCGACAGTGAAGTACTGCATGATCAGATATCCATTGGAGATGCACCCGATGGGTATTCTGAAGGAGGGAATCACGAGATCCTGTTCCAGGGGCGAGCTGTAGTGCTAGGGGAGATGAGGGAGGAGGTGATGCGGGAATTCCACACTTCTCCATTGGTTGTACATCCTGGGGTGGGGAAGTTGTACATAGATATTAAGTAATAGTTTTGGTGGTCTGGCTTGAAGCAGATCATAGCTGAGTTCGTTTCTCGATGTCTTACCTGTCAGCAGGTGAAGGCAGAGCATCAGGTTCTGGAAGGGTTGTTACAGCCCCTTGATATCCCGGAGTGGAAGTGGGATGGAATATTTATGGACTTCATCACAGGGCTTCCCCACACAGCGAAGGGCCATGATTCCATTTGGGTGAAAGTGGACTGACTCACGAAGTCAGGGCACTTCCCTGCAATCAAAGAGTAGAGCTTGGTGGAGAGTCTAGGGAAGCTGTACGTTTGAGAGATCATCCACCTTCATGGAGTACCCTCGATGATCATTTCTGACCATGACGTGTGGTTTATGTCGTGATTGTGGTGAGGCATGCATGAGGGATTCAAGACTTAGCTGTAGATGAGTACAGCTTTTCACCCCCCGACGAATGGGCAGACCGAGCACACTATCCAAGTGTTGGAGGATATGCTCAGGGCGTGCGTGTTAGACGGTGGTGGCACGAGATGTTTTCTAACCAAACATATTGTTTTTCGGCGGTTCTAGGGCAGTCCGGTGGGTGAGGGTGGTGGCACGGGATCCCTATGTGGCGGCGAGGCGGGCTCCCCAGTCGGCGGCGGGGCGGGCTCCCCAAGCGGCGGCGCAGCGGGCTCCCTAGGTGGCGGCGTGGCGGGATCCCCAGGAGGCGGCACGACGAGCTCCCCAGGCGGCGGCGCGGCGGGCTCCCCATGCGGCGGCACGGCGGGCTCCCCAGGAGGCGGCACGGATGGCTCACCAACCGGCGGTGCGGCGGGCTCCCCAGCTGAGCTACCCAGGCGATGGCGCGGCGGGAACCCCAGGTGATGGTGCGGCGGGCTCCCCAGGCGGTAGCGCGGCGGGCTCCCCAGGCGACGGTGCGACAGGCTCCCCAGGCGGCGGCGCGGTGGGCTCTCCAGGCGGCGGCGCGGCGGGCTACCTAGGCGGCGGCACGGCGGGCTCCTGAGGCAGCGGCGTGGCGGGCCCCCAGGCGGCGGCACAGAAGGATCTCTAGGCGGCGGTGTGGAGGGATCCCCAGGTGTCGGTGGTCGGCGCGCGTTGGCCGGCTTTTCCGGTCGGCGTGCAGCGGGAGACCAGGGTCGACACGACCCTAGGAGCGAACCCTGACCCGCAAAATGCGGGTCTCATGGGGGAAAAGCTGGACCGGCTCATGCTGGTCTGGGTAAATCCGCTCAGCCCACATGGTGAACCATGAGCCGCATTGGACCGGGCGGTCCGGACGATCGAGCCGCGGACCGCCGGACTAAAGGGGTGGACTGGCCGAACCGGTCCATCCCACCCAGTCTCCGTCTGTTGGCATTAAAATGCCCCTAACATGCAAACCGAGTGTCAGATTCGCATGTTGTCTATAACAATGTGATCCTCAGATCGAGATGGAGATTTGGGGGTGGTCTCAAGGATTTTTAATTCCTAATATGGGGGCTCGGTGAAACGACACGTCCGTTAAGTGTTTTTTAGCGCCTCGCCGGGATTCTTGTATCAGATGGCGCAGGCACATCCGTACTCCGTTTTAGGTACCATCAGCGGTGTTGTGACCTTGGTGTCAAGAATAAGATGACCATGGGGGTTTCAGGCATTGAATTTAGAGTTGTTCTGTGGGCCCACGAGCCATCATTCAAGCTACGTGCATCATTTTTGTGACTTTTTCACTAGACGTCCGTTCGGTATGAATAGTTGATTTGGCGTGTTTTACGAGAGCATCATGATGGACCAGTTCGCCCGACCTTTTTCGGGATGGAGTTGTTGGCGCCACAAGACGACTTATGGGCATAAAGCGGTGCTGAATAACCTTTTCATAGGGAGTCCGTTTCAGCGAGTAAATAGTCTATCTCGCGTGTTTTTCTGCGAGGACTGCAATGGTAAAATCTGTTTGGGCGTGAAAATATTATTTAGAGATCTTATTAAATTTGGATTCATGAAAGGGATTTGGTAGGAGGTTCCTTTGATGCACTCCAATCCAACGCATGGTAGTGATGTTAGTGACACCCAGTGATGGTACGGGCAGTGCAGAGTAATCTGACCAGTTCCGAGATTACCCTCCAGTGGGGCTGGAAAGTGGGTTACCCACTGGCATATCATGTTTTACCATCAAGTGAGGCTGGGCAGTGGGTTACCCGTTAACCATAGGGTTTACCCTCCTGTGAGGCTATATAGTGGGTTAACTGTTGACCTTAGGGTTTACCCTCAAGCGGGGTAGGGCAGTGGGTTACCTGACGACCTCTTAGGGTTTACCCTCCAGCTGGGTAGGTCAGGGGGTTACCCGTCGACTTCTTTTAGGCTCAACCCTTTCTATGAGGAAAGTCTGTGAATTTTTCTCTGTTATTATCTGATTGGGACCCTTGGTTGTACTGTTTGGCGATGAGACAACATTGACGTGCATGACTTTTGGGCATCAGAGATGGAAATCCTTAGAACTATTGGAGAATTTTCTTAGGCTGACCTTGGAGATAGAGATTCCCTTACAAACTTGTTTGTGTTTCTTATTGAGAATATATATATATACACCCTAATTTTGTTCCCACTCCTTGGGGGTTCAATTACTTTCCTTCTAGGAGGGGCGAAGACGCGCGGGGTATGCCACATGATTTCCACGTCTAGATCCTCTTGGTTGGATGAGTCTACTTTATTTTGATGGGTTGAGCTGCACTCTATCTATTGTACTCATACACTATTCTTTGTTCTGTCTACTGCTCACCATTTTATTATCTCATTTGTTCCTCCCTCAAGCTTTCATGGAATCCTACTGAGTATCTTTATACTCACCCCTGCTTGGGCTTTTCCCGCATTGGGTGTGCCCTTGTAGACAACAGACCGATCAATTGAGACTATGGAAGAGCGTAGAGGACATAGGAGATTAGTCTACATTCAGTGGTCATAGTAGGACTTTCAGGTGTGAGACTCACAAGTTTTTTACTTTTGTTTACCTGTTTCCAGGTTGTGGCACCTTTCGGGTTGGGCACGTGTTTTTCCCTTTTTTTTATTCAATTATCTTGTCAGTAATTTTCAGCACATTACATGTTCTATTTAGAAGATGATGCATGACAATGGATGGGTTATAGTTGTTTTTACTTTGGGTTCCTTATTACTCTGCACTTCTTAATTTAGTGGGTTGTGTGTGTGTGTATAGGTACTTAGGAAAAGACCTCGTCGAGATTGTTATGCCTTCGGCGCTTGTCGCCAGCCTCTTGCCTATTGAGGCAGGCATGGGGTAGTTGGGGCTCAAGACTGGTAGGGTCAGGTCAGGACAACATCTCTCACTCCCAATTACTCTCCTCTATGACATCATGCCTCCATAACACAAGAACCATATGAATGATTTTTCCATGTAACACCTCTCACAAAGATCCTACATATCCATTGGATACTCCATGAATTTCATGTCACCCTTAATATCTAAATATCCCCTATCAAGGAAGTGGGAGTTATCATGAAGATACCAACAATGTTGGGAGATGTGGAATATTTTCTTGATCTATTCTAGCTATTGAAAAAGTGAGACCTTATTAGCCACCTCATAAAGAACAAACAAAAAATTGAAACTTCTAAGAAACTCACGTGTGATATTACTCCCCCTACAAAATCTCAATGACCCACATCGAGGGTAAACCTTCAAGAACACATTGTGTCCAACCAAAAAAACTAAGGGACTCCTCCTATGATCGGTATAAGACTTATTCCAGCCATTTTTGACTTTTATCCTCCCTTGAACAAGATTAAACTTTTTATATCATGCTATACACCATATAAGGACTATGAACTGATGAATCTATAACCCCATTATTACTTACTGGAGAATGATGCAGCCTCCCATAGAAAGCCTCAAATGGATCCATTCCAATGGATTAGTGATAGGTGTCAATTTAATAAAACAAAACCATTGGAAATATCCATGAAAAAGATCTTTTTTATTAAATAATGCAAGCCTACAACTTATCCTTCAGTGTCGGTATATGCCACCCTATCTTTTTATCCATCTAAGGGTTGAAGGAAGTGCTAAGGAATAAATGAGTACCACATGTTTGTTTTCATCCCCTTATAACTATTTCAGTAAAATGTGAAATATTGATCTGAGAAAATGTATCATGGGACTCCATGAAACTACACCACCTCATACACATAACATCTCACCAAAACATCCACCACACTCAACTCATGGATCATTATAAAGTGATCCATTTTCATCAGTCACTTTACTACAACCAAAAATGTATCAGGACCCCCCCCCCAATATTGAGGTAACCCTATGATGAAATCAAATTTAATTTAATCACACATTCATTTAGTAGTATCCTAGGGCTATAAAAACCTACTAGGAACATGATTCTCATCTTTTACAGACTTGAAAACCAATCACCTTTCCACAAAATATGCCATCACCCATTTCATCCCAAACCACCAGAACTACGTCTTCATGCTATGATACATCTTTGATACCCCCAAGTGTATCACCAAATGTAAGATTTGAAACTCATGAAGGAAACACTAATTAATCACTACTAGAACAAATATCCTCCCCTAAAACAACTTCTGGGTCCAACCATCCTCTGACCACCACTTCATAGCACCTCCACAGCCAACACAATCACACATCACCTCTACCCCCAAGTCTCCCCACTAATACTCTTCCACCTAATACATCAGATAATATTGCATTGTCATAAAAACCATTAAACCACTATTATCCACCACCATTTCATCTATGTTTATGGATTTCAACTCCTCCATCACTCTCCAACCATCTTATGATTCCTGAACAACATCCTTCCATGATGTCCTACTCCAAGAATTGGAAAAAACATTCCCCTTTCCCATGGTATAGGAAATAAAAAAAATAATAATTATGATGAAACTCAATACATCAATATTTACCCAGATTTAGATTCAACTGAGAAAATATAAAACATAATTTCTTGTGATTAGTGAAGAAAACAAAATTCTCTCTAAGGAGGTTATGTCACCACAAATTCAGCACAAAACAACCACTACTAACTCCAGATCATGGGTGGCATAGTTACCCTCATGGAGACATAGATTCCTAGACCCATAAACAATCACTACATCTTTATTCTTACACAAGCATATCAATCCTTGATGATATGAATCATAATAAACCTCAAACAACACACCCTCATCTAGGAGTCAAAGAATTGGACCATTGATAAATTAATATTTTAGATAACTGAACATTGCTTAACATTGAATAGTCTATATGAAAATCTAGTACTTCTTAGTAAATTATATTTGTGGGGATACAAATTGATTTAAATAATGTACAAACCATTGATAATAGCCCATGATACTAAGGAAGATGTGATCCTCTTCCATGTTATTGAGTGTTTCCCTAGAAACAAATCGTTCGACCGTTGATGGGTCTACTATCACACCCTTCTGACACACGAAATGTACTAGGAAATACACCTCTCGCATCCTTAACTCAAAATTAAAAAAAAAATTCAATATTGTCACTAGTTTCAAAGAACATAGAATATATCTTTGTGAAGATCTAAATTCCCCATTTCTTACTTTTAGTAGATTGATATGTCGTTAATGAACATGGACATCAATTGTTACATGAATTCCTATAACACAGAGTTTGTAAGCCCCATTAATTCATTTAGTGCATTTTTTTTGACATTGAATGACATGACCATGAACTCAATGTTTCCATGACTACATTTTAAGGTAGTCTTCATAACATCACTATCGTTCACCATTAAATGATGATATACAAACTGTAGGTTAATTTTAGAAAAATAATATTCCCCTCTTAGATAATCAATAAGTCAATATATCCTCAAAATATGGTAAATATTCTTGATATTCAACTAATTGAACCACCCATAGTCTATACATAACCTCATACTACCGTCTAATTCGTTGGAAGATAACATAGGGAAAACCCACAGTGATAGACTAGTCCAGATAAAACCCTTTTGAATTCCACTGGATCCATAAAAAACATAGCCATCATTAAAAAAAGGGGCTTCACATGCCTACTTCCCAAATAACAACTTCATCTTCCCTAAAAAATGCACAATGGCCATCCATATTTTGGAACATGACTCTCCTCATGATGTATTTGATAATATCACACATAAAAAAATTAAATGTAAAGGATGACATCTTACGACTACATAATTATAATGAAAAAATACCCAGGGGAATGATGTAGCCCCCTCATCTATCTACACCCTCAAAACACATCAAACAATCTAGTCTAGTCTCCGACTAGTGTAGTCAACACAAGGGGAATAGGAAGACATTCTATGTATAGACAGAGATCATTGACTAGAGTGGGTAAAAAAAAGGTGTTAAAATATCCTGAATAAAAAAAGGCATAAAAAGGTGTAAAAGATATGTTAAGCATACCCAAAACAATCTCTGGGCCCACTAGAGTTTATACCCCGACTACCTCCAATTAAACATGACCAAATCATCAGTATTTCTGTTAATAGATACCACTATGAAAATGGTGGGTTAAATTTTTATGAACACAAGGCACATCCTGAGGTTATCCCCTACTTGCTCTATCTCCCCTTGGTGGAGCACATTCCTATTTCCCTTTCCATTGAAATGGTCTCACTAACAACTACTATTGAGGATGATGTTGAACTTAACTAACTCCACTAAATTGGTCTTAGAGAACCACTAGGAAATATTTCTATAGATGGACACAAACCCACAAGAAAAAAATGTTGGTTCAATGTCATCGGGAAAAGCATTGGAACAACTGTCCTAGAAGACCAAAAACATAAGTTGATGATGTTTACTCCCCACTATTTGAACCTTAGAAGACACTAGAACCTATGACCTTCCACTAAAACATGTTGTCCTCAATAAAACGTTTTGGATTATCTCTCATGGTAAACCTCCTCATAAGGGAATCCACTTGATCACACCCATATTCTTGTAGACCTCCAAAAACGTTGGCAACATAAATATTTTAATTACATATTGTATTCAAGGATGTAGTGTCTCCTTAAGAAGTATCATACAAGAATCCACATTAAAAAAAGGATCAAGGAAAAATACAATAGGTCATTGAACTTGATCCATAACTCTCACATTGAAATACCCCTACAGAAGGCAGAGAAGCTATTTCCACCTCACTTACATCATGGATGATGAAAGAAACTCTTCTCAAAACTCTTTCTGAAATTTGAACCAAAAAACATCTTCCTAATTCTCCTCACCAAGATAAATCATCCATCACTGATGTGAAAATCCCCAGATATGACTAACTTCCAAAGTGACCTAGTACTCCATTAAGGACTAGATAATTCTAAATACAATATCTATATCCTATAGCCAACTCTTTTTCTCTACCTTAGAAATAATTCCCTCACACATTACCAAATCATAATATTGAGAATCACAGAACACCCTCTACAACTGTTCATCCTCCCAAGTTGGATCAACACTCTGGTGAGCAACCGGGTTAGCCTTTTTAACCTTTATTACACAATCCACATTTATATAAATACCATGAGCCAAAGAAAAATAGATTACAATGATTTCCTAATCCCTTGTAGTATGGAATTCCATCAGGATGAATTTAATTGACCAAAATTATTTTTAACCTTCCCAAAATAGCCTAATTCAAAAATTAACACAAGACATCATGATTCATTTACCTATCCTAGGCATATACCCTAAAAACAGGTCCACCTTATATAGTCATTCAACAATCATAGAATATGTTCCCTCAATCATGGAGGTGGGGATTAAAATTCTTTGTATGAGCTAGTCTCCCTAGCCTATGTCACACAGCAAGGTTAACTAGAATAATTTCTACACCAACCATTGCAATTTTCATATTACCTAACTCAAAAATCCATCCTATCTCTCATACATTGGTTCTCATGCCACTATGTCATGACCCACTCCCTCTAAAGATACCATAATGAAGGAATAGGGATAATGAACCTCAAGTCCTACCTCCAGTTGGCCCTGGGATATAAAATATCATCGAAGCTATAAAGAACTCATGCACGGGAGGTATTTCCCTCTATAAATAAATTAATATTGGGATATATGATGAATCAATCACGAGAAACACCCTATCATAATATAAAATATATCCAAAATTATCCCATGATTCATGCATAAATTGAATAGATACAGATAAAAGTATCCAAAGAAAATACCCAAAAGAAAGGATAAATAATTGATGAAACAATTTTCCAAAGGATAGAGAATGTAACTTTCATCACTGTCTATATAGTCCCCCTAGAAACCAAAAAAATCATTTTATATAAATAAGGTGAGAATACAAGTATACTTAGTAGGAAAAAAAAAGTCTCTGATTCACACGTGGAAAGAGCATACTAATGAACCCATGATCAAATAGTAGATCCGACTACACCTAAAAAGGTGAAATATCCTACCCCAATCTCAACAAGTAAAGATCACCAAATAACACCACCCATATATAATAACATAATATGAATCATATCGATATAGGTCACCTGACACAACTTTCCCCCTACTTTTTTCTCCCACACCCTAACATCATACATCTTGGTGCTCCCATATCTCTTGTATAACTTATCACAAGCCACCCCCATACATCACAGTCATATCACATATCACCCATAAACACATCAAACATCACACGACATAAACCCCCATAATCAGTGAAATCAGGTATTGAAAACAAGAAATAATTCAACGTCATTCCCTCCTCTTACCAAGCCTATCCCCACCAAAATATTCCCCACAACATGGTCACATCACATCTCACCACCCCACAACATGGTCATATCACATCTTTCCTATATACCCTTGGGATATCACCTAGTGCACTAAATGACCTTTGGAAATCACAACCTGTTCATATCTACTCACCTAGAGGATGGAGCTTGAAGGAGTTGGTATCCATCCATCCATCCTCACCACCAGGATGTTGGGAAAACCCATGCAAACACACACACACACATAAATATATGATTGTTATCACATTGTGATAAATGAACGTAAAGTACATATTGAAATACTAAATAATATATATATATCCACATAGAATCTAAAAAAATAGGTTCACAAGTAAAAGGATACCAACCAACTCACAAAACCCCCCACTTTATCTATCACCTCAAAATGAGCAACACTATAGAATCTATAAGCCACATTTCACATTAACAATAAATATCTATTTAAAAATTCTATTCATCTCATATTTATTGTCCATTTAATTCTACATTCATTTACAATTTCCACATTTAATCACATTTACCATTTAAATTTAACATTCATTAACCATTTAAATGTTGATAAAGACTACACATTATCAGTGCTAAAAATATATTAAAGGTTATATTTGATTATAAATTATATCATTGAAAATAATATAGTAATATATAAATATATTTATATTGATAAAAATATTAATCATTTTATTAAATATGATTTATATATGACTAAATGTACATTTTATCTTTATATATAAGAAATTTAGTTTAAAATGTCATAATATAATATATATATATATATCTTAAATATTATTTATATGATAAAAAATATGCATTATAAATCAAATAAATTAATAATTCTTATGTTTAGTAAAAAAAGATTATTAATTTAATGAAATGTATTTAATATTAATTAAAAATATTTACTAATTAAGACATTTTGTTTTATCAACAACATTTTTTTTAATTTCCCATGTATACATATACAAAATTAATAGAATCATACTCAAATAATATAAAATATTAAAATTATAATATTATATAATTATTTATTAATATTTAATATTTAATATTTAATATAATATATTATTAATTATTACATTTTATTCATTTTATATATTTCTATTTAATTTATACTATTTAATAATAATAATTAATATATATATCCATATTTATTTATTTATTTTAATCATTATTCTTAATAATTATTAAATTAACATATTTTTAAATATTTTCATAATCTATTCAATTTTAGTATTTATTTTTTTAATAAATATTTAATTTTATTCTTTTTAAATATTTACATATAAATATTGATTAAAATTAATTTTTTTAATATTGCACAAGTTTAGATATAATTAATATATATTCAGTTTCATTTAAACATATATTATATATAATTTTAAAAAAACTATATAATTAATCAATTATTCATTTTTGTAATAGTTTTCATTATATTTATCTTTTAATTAAATATCACTAATTTTTAACATGAATTAATTTAGTTTTATTTATTCATTAAAAATTTTAAGTGTTTTTTACATTTTTATAATTGATAGATTCTAAATATTTATTCTTCTATTTTTTTTAAATTTATTCATTTTTAATGTTTTTTATGCATAATTATTCATTAATATATTTGATATTTTGATATAGAAATATAATCCCATATATATATAATATTTCTTTAAATATGATGATATAATAAAAAATATGTATATTTATATTAAATAATTCATATATTTAATGAAAAATGTATTATAATTAAAAATTAAAATTAGGTAAAAATATTGACTAATGGTATCGAGTAATGGTTGTTTAATTAAATGTCAATATTTTCAATTTAACAAATATCAAATGTGTGATATGTTAATTCCACACATACATATACATAATTAATGCATTTTTTGTAGAACCCACACACACAAAATATTTCAGTAATTTATTGAATTTTAATTTTCAAATCAAGGGATAAAATTCCATCCATTATTGTAACTCATCAAACGATGTAATTTATATACATTAAGGGGAAATTAATTTTACAAAAAATTGAATGCTAAACCTAACACTGCACATTTTGAAACTGAATTCATGTCTATAGAAAAATTGGATTATAAAATTTATTTTCAAAGAGAATTGAAAACATACTTCTTAACACTAGAATGCATGTCTCTATGAATTCCACATGTAAGCACATCTTGTTTCCGGAATATATGAAAATATTATTATCCACTGGTTTCCTCAGGTTTTTTCATACCCTAGAAGACATTCACAATATGTATTTTATAACTACAATCAATCCACCATGTGTTATATATTGTATTAACCATATCTGATTCATAATAAACCAATGAGATAGAAATATTTTTATATGTAATGTCTGAAATATATGATTACTTTTCATTAAATGTCATTTTCCATTGCAGAATAAATAAACTAGTTCCTTTTTAATATTAGTTTGAGGTATAAATTTCCATTTCTTAATCCTATTGGATTGGTATTTATGATTCGTATGTTTATGGATAATTGTTAGTATATTGGATTCTACCATTTATACCATAATCCTTTTACCCTCTTGGACACATATAGTAAGTAATTCATAAATTGACCATTTATATTTATATGTGTTATGAAGGATTATAAAAGGCTCATATTGATGCAGTAGTGTGCTGAGAAAGTAATGCTCTAAAAATGGCTGAAAAATATCAACTCTAGGATTATTTAGTTAATCCTCAATATCCCTCACCCACTCAGTGTTCTTGTACACAACATCCATGGTTTTAAGTGTCATAGATGAGAGTTTCATGATTAATGTTCCCTCTAATTCATTACCTAATGAGATGAATTGGTCATCTATATATTTTATCAACTCACAATCATTATTATACCCATCGACTGAACCGTGAATGATAGAACCTAATTTGATTATCATGAACATCGTACAAATATTGTTTGACAGCTACCTTGTTCAAGAAATGTTATATGATCCGGTGTGTTATCATTATTAACTACATGTAGTTCGTCATTCTGAATGGCATAATCAATGTTCATCCATCATAGATGAAGATTAATTCTCTCCATCCAAATTTTATAGTTGTCACCCTATAATTGAAGAATTTATCATTAAATATCATAATGGCATTATGGTATAACTGAAAATTAAATAACTTATTATTTTGTCCAAATCACATAATTTACATATTAAATACTATTAATGAGTCCAAAAAAATATAAAATTTCTTATGGGTGAATATTTTAAATTTAATATATTTATGAAAATAATTAAGAATCATAAATTAATATTTTAACTCATATTTCATGAATTAATATTTGATAACACATCAAATCATATAGAAAAAATTTAATTTTAGAATATTTATAATACATATTGGAAAGTTATGAAGAGTAAATTTAATATTTCATTTAAAGAATAAATAAAAAATCCACATGGTATAATATTTATTATATTTTTCATATATTATTAAAATTTATTTATCGAATATCTAAACTCTATATTATGTACAATGTTATGAAAAATAAAAAATTTTAAAAACAATGAAAAAATACCAATTAAACAATAATTTTATAGAACAAAAATTAAAGATATATAAATTTATTTTAATTACTAAAATTGCAACAAGTGTGTGTATATTTTAATGTGATTTTATTGAATATCTAAAATTTATTTAATAAGTAATTTTATAAAAAAACTATTTTTAATAACATTAACAAAAAATCACAACTAAAGAATTAAATTTTTTTTGTAAACAACTTTAATAGCTGAAGATGATGAAATGATGGGGATGATGGTAGATATGAAAACATCATCACCAAACATGAAAATGAGAAATGGTTTTATTAACAGAGAGTTTATCAATTTTTATTACAAGGTATAGGTATAATGTCCCTCAGACACCAATTGTTAGAAATTTTATAAAATATTTAATTCTAGAACTGTTAAATTTATTTTATGAAAATTAATTGGTCCTTACCTCTAGTCATTGAAAAACACATAATTTTGAGGTATCAAATCCTGAATGTCTTCTACACTCTTTTGGGGGATGTAGATTGTGTCTGTTTTCAATTCTCTACTAAGTGGTGGGGAATTAATATATATAGTGGGTTCTACCATCAAGAACCAAACCCATTTTACTTTTTCGAAAAAGAATATTAACCCATAGATATTGATGTCCACCAAATAATCAAAAAAAATATTATGGATCAAGTTCAATAAATTAAATTCATAGAGGATTATTTATTATATTTAAGATAATTTACAATATTAATTTAATGTTATATAAATTATTTTCCCATAATTAATTCCATTATTAATTAATTGATGGGTCATTTATTATATGCACTCATTTTTCTTGTAGTTATATGGGTGAGTTGTAGCATCACATGAGTTAGTCATTGAGGTTCTGAGCTTAAATGCTCTTATCTATGCTTTTAGTTAACTCTATTAAAAGTGTGTATTTTATCAAAGTTTTATACAATATACCACTAAATTTACTTTAATTTTTATTAGAGTGTGTCATAAATCTTCTAAAAATTTTACAAACAAATATTGAAAAAATTATTATCGACTCCTCTTGTAACTCTCATCTTCCCACAGAAAACCAAGTCTCCATGGCCTTCAATAGAAACATATCCCTTCCCATAAAGTAATATGAGGTTGGGGAAAGGGACATGTTGCAGTACTGATCATATGGGTGATGTTTGGAATATTCTAGGAAGCTATCATACCTATAACTAGTAATAAATTCCTTAAAAACAACATACTTCCACATGCATGACACCTTCCATGTTTATGCATTCATCCAAGTTGGGGCCTCAATTCCCTCCACAATCAGCAATCACTAAGTAAAATATTTGGCATGAGCGCTCGCTATCCATTGGATTCCTTTGTTTTTTCATACCCTGCAAGGTATTAACAATAATGATTTTAGAACTTAAATCAAAACATCATGTGTGAAAAATTTTCTTAACCATATTTGATTCATAATAAAGAAATGAGATTGAGATACATTTTTTTCAAGAAAATTATGATATTTAGGAAAACCATTATTTATATGTCATCTTCATTTATAGAAGAAACAAATGAGTTACTTATTAATAATATTTTTATGTAGAAATTTTTCTGTCCACTACATATTTGATTAAAATTTATGTTTCTTTTTTGGGGGCATTGTCAGCATATTTTTTTCTCCCATTTATACCATAATCCTTTCTTCCTCATGATCACACATATTCATTAATTCATTAATTTTGAATTTATCAGTATGTGTGTTATAAGGGGTTATAAATGGACTACATTGATGTAGTGAAGTGTTTAGAAAATAATTCACTAGAAATGGATCAGATATATCAACCTTAGGATTCTTATGTTGTGGATTAATATCCATCAAAATAAAAATGGGATCACCAAAATTTCATAGGGTTCACCACCAATGATAGTGGCGGACATAGACAAATGAAGGAGAATACACTGGATAAAATAATTAAAAACCTATAATTCACATATTTAATTATAGTTTCATGATTTTAATTTCATGGGGGGAATGTTTTACTAGTCATGAGTCCCTTAAATGTCATGAAACCATCGTATTTCCATTAATTTAAATTCATATCATCTCAGATCGATTTAATAAAAATCATAAAATACAATTTCACGATGTGAATTAATTTCAGAGAATCTTCCTTAACCTACACACAAGTCATGAAACCAACCAACTACATAATCTCAGAATATAAGGACCCGACCTTATTACATAGATAATCTTGAATTTAGTAAAAGAAAACTTCCTTTTACATTGAGTATCTTTTCATGTTTATAACTTTAGAAAATTTGGACATAATACATTTATAACACTACACATTGTTACAGAGTGGATTCCATAAAAACCATTTCAATTTTTTTCAAAATATAAAACATTTAAACTAAAAAAGTGATTCCTTGAAAATTATTCAACATTTAACATGGCTTCCTTATTTGTGTTAAACATCCATTAACCAGTGGAAATCATTTAAAACATGGTATGATCACAAAAATCTCAGTAAGGGATAAAAAAAATTAATCTAAGAATACTTGTAACATATGAAATCACATTCAAAAGAAATGCGTGTCACCCATATATACTTAATTTGTAAAACATGAGATTTCCACAATATTTCCACAAACCTAAGAACATTAATATAACCATAAAGTTATATTGGGGCATTACTTACATAATATTGTAACCATTAGGTCTACCTTATAATTTGTAACCCTTACGACTACCTTACAATTTGTGTAACCATCGCAGTTACACATTGAGTAACCATAAGGCCGACCTCCAAATTACACAAACCTAATGAATTGGAGGGAAATACAGGTCCTACCATTCATCATGAACAATTACCAAGATATAAAACATAATCATACAACATGAATATTAGCATAAAAACATTGCTTTTGAATTTTGTAAAACAGAATTTAAAAATGGATTTTAAATGAAAAGTCCCTTATAAATATCATATAATTGAAGTGAGACATAATAGAGTGGATTTTATATGTATATACTCTATAAATATACATAATTAAAAATAGTATAATAATAATTCATCACTTAAAAAATTTAAATACCACATAAATATTGAAGAATAAGGTTAACCCAAAGGATGGAAATCTGGTTAAGAATTCCCTTATCTCTTGTTTGTCTTACATCAAAACTGTTTAAAATTACTGTATAATGGTTAAAAGAGTGTTATTAGTATTTTAAAGAATTTTTTATCACATCTTATATGATAATTTCATAACAACACTTCACCCTTTAAATTTTAGTATTTTTCTCTTTGCACTGTTTTTGGGTGAGTTCTTTACATGATTTTCAAGATTCGTTCATGATGGACGTTCATGTCGATTGGAAGTGAAACTCCAGAACTGGAAGGGAGTAGTATTTAAAAATTTCTAGCCCCATAAATTATACCAATTATAATTTTTAATTCTTACCTGAGGATGATTCATAAGTTAAAACATTAATGATGTTCGTTTAGATAATTTTAGTGGTTCTTTAATATTAACAACCTCATTTTGTTTAATAAATTAAAACCATGTTTACAAAAGAATTATAGAAACATGGATGAGAAATAATAAATATATTATAACCTATTTCAACCATAATAATTTTTTCAAGCCCATACTTGAAGGATTTAAAAGAGAAATAAAATCGCATCATCCACGATGTCGGTAATTCGACACATCATGGACAATGTTTTTAATTCCTTGAATAAGTGGGAGAGGAGAAGAAGAAAGATGTTGAATTTTACATGAACATGATAACATCTTGAATATAAAATATTATGGATCTTAAATTCCTCTTGTTTAAGTGGAGTTTAGGAATGAAGAAGAAAAGAAAACAATTTTTAAATAAAAGAAAACATGAGAAATTTCTCACGAAAATTCGACAGCCTAACGGTGTCTCTTAAAATTTCATAAATATAGTGTGATGAGAGAAAGGGGATATCTCATCACTATTACATAATATGGACATTAAGGGGTATATGGAATAAAATATATCAACATAATCCAAATTGAAAAGACGATAGTAACATAAAATGAAATAAAATAAAGAAAATAAAAGTTGAGGTTTACCTCTTGATCTTTTCTCCTTGCGATCCTTCTTAAGGGATTTGGTTTTTGTATTTTGGTTAGACCAGAAGCTCTAAGACGTGGGGAAGATACTTGGGAGGATTATTGGGTAGAACATAGGCATGGCTCAAGGATTGAGAGGTGTGAGGAGAATATGGGAGTGAAGGTGGTATTTGTAGTGGAGGAGATGAGGTATTTTTCATTATTTTAATCATTATTATAATTTTTTTTGCCCATGATTATGAATATGCCAAGTTCATGTGACCTAAAATAGTAATAATGGCATGTGAGTTCGACCCAATTGGCCTTACATCACTTATGATGTCCTAAATAGTGTATTTTACTAATAATTTAATTATACGGTATTTTATCGTATTTCACTATTCATCGAAAATTGAACTATTTCAGAAAAATCCCCAAAATTCACCCTCACCGTTTATCGAGGTGTAAAATTAAAAAATGAAGTCCATTTTTTGAAAATAATTTTTTGAATATTATTAATTTTGTTTTTAAATAAAACCATACTTAATTCAAAATTTAAAAATTCTAATTACATAACTACTTCTATATCAGGATGAAAAATTAAACACAATGTTATTATCTTAAATCATTAAGAAAATAAGATAATGATAAAATTTACTATTCATTAGGGTAATATTACTATTCATAAGGGTATGTTACTATTCACCAAAAAACAAGTTGGTTTCATCAGACTCAAAATAACTTACTGAACACAATCGTAGATGACAGTTTCTTGAAATTCAAAACATAGAAGTGGAAAAATTATGTTTAAAGTCTAGTTATAAATATCTACTTAAAAAAAATTTCCATGCATTTCTATTTATTTTTAGAAAAACTTGGGTTGTTACATTATCCCCACCTTCTGGAAATTACGTCCACACAATTTTATTTTCTTATTAAACAACTGAGGGTACTTTTACCTTATAGCATTTTCAGACTCCCATGTTGCTTCTTCACCCAGGTGGTTTCTCCACAAAACATTTACCTATTGGATTACCTTATTCCGCAATACCTGTTCCCTTCAATCAAGAATATGAACTAGTTTCTCTTCATAACAGAACTGCTTCTGGGTTCAAGACATGTGATTAATCTGGCACATACTTTCTCAAAATCTAAACATGAAAAAAGTTATGTACCTGAGATAAACTTAGAGGTAGAGCAACTCGATATGCAACTATTATAACTTTTTCCATGATTTAAAAAGGACTGATGAAGCACAGAATTATATTTCCATGCTTACCAAAACATATCAATCTTTTCTAAGGAGCGATTTTAAGGAAAACATGGTCACCTACCTCAAAAGAGAATTATTTCCTTCTGTTATCTACATACATTTTTTGCCTGCTCTGAGCTGTCCTCATGTGCTACTGGGTCATCTTCATTTTTTGATCCACTTATTCTACTAATCCTAGCCCCATCAACTTTCTATCACCAACTTTATCCCAAAATGCTGGAGTCCGGCACAACTTCCCATACAAAGCCTCGAAAGGTTCCATCTGTATACTAGAATGAAAACTATTACTATAAGAAAACACCACTAAAGAAATATGTTGATCCCAACTTCCCTAATAGTCCATTGAATAAGCTTGAAGAATATCCTCCAATGTCTGAATCATTCATTTTGACTGCCCATCTAATTGAGGATGAAAAGCTGTACTGAAATTTAATTTTGTTCTCAACGACTTCTGAAGTCCCTTCAAAAAGTTATAAGTGAACCTGGGATCTCAGTCCGATATAATGGAAAGAAAAACTCCATGTAACCTAAAAATCTTCTTGAGATACAATCATGAATTTTGATCCAAAGACATTGTATCTCAAATAGAAAGAAAATGTTCAGATTTGGTCAGCCAATCAACAATAAACCAAATTGCATTGTTACCTCGAGAAGTATTTAGTAGTCCCAACACAATGTCCATGGATACATTCTATCATTTCCACTCTGACACAAGAAAAGGCTAAATCATCCCCTTCAGTAACTTCTGCTCTACTTTAACCTGCTGACATGTTAAGCATTTCACAATAAATTAACAATATCCCTTTTCATTCAATCCCACCAATAATACTCCCAAAGGTCTCTGTACATCTTACTACTTCCTGGATGAACTTAAAATGGAGAACTATGAGCTTCACACAACAAATATTTTTTCAACTGAGAATCACTAGGCACACACAACCTTTTTCTAAATCTTAAAACACAATGTTTATCAAGGTTAAATTCTGGAAACTTACCTATTTTAAACAATTATACCTTTTTTTATAGCTCACGGTCTTCCTTCTGCGCTCTCTTAATTATTTCTGACAACGATGACTGCACTAAAATGTAAAAAAACAGAGATATTTCCTACACCAACAATATCTAATCCAAAATTCCTCAAATCATTAATCAAGGGATCATGTTCCAAATGTATCATGGTTAATGATGCCTGATGTTTCTGACTAAAGGCATCTGCCACTTTGTTTGCTTTTCCAGGATGGTAATTGATCCTACAATCATATTATTTTATTAGTTCAAGCCATTTCTTCTACATCAAGTTTAATTCCTTCTAATTGAATATTTACTTCAGACTTTTATGGTCAGTATATATTTGAAATTTGGTTCTGTATAAATGATGCCTCTAAATTTTCAAAGAAAAAATCACAGCTGCCAATTCCAAATCAAGTTTGGGATAATTTAACTCATGAGTTTTTAGTTTCCTTAAAGCATAATAAATTACCATACCATTATGCATAAAAACACAACCAAGTACCTTCAAGGAAGCATCCATGTAGATGAAAAACTCACCATTTTAGGACGATAAGGCCAATATCGGAGCATTCACTAATCTCTTCTTCAATACCTGAAAAAAAAATCACATTATTTTATCCAAACAAATTTAAACCCTATCCGTGTTAACATAGTTATTGGGCTAGATAACCAAGAAACTTTATTAACAAAATGTCGGAAATAACCTGCAAATCCAAGAAAACTACAAATCTCTATAACATTTGTCGGACTTGGCCATTCATCAACCACTTTTGTTTTTGTAGGATCAACTGTTATTCCATACTTATTTACAATTTTCCCAAGAAAAGAAATATGTTTCAAAAAAAAACAAACTTTCTGAATTTTCCATATAGTTTCATTTCTTTTAAGGTTTGTAAAACAACCCATAGATGTTTTTCATGCTCCTCTTTTGTTTTTAGAAAATTTAAAAATGTCATCAATAAACAAAACCACAAACTTATCCAAAAACTCATGAAATAATATCTTCATAAGATTCATGAATACAACAGGTTAATTATTTAATCAAAATCGCATAACAAAATATCTATAATGCCCATATCTTGTATGAAAGGCTGTTTTCCGGATTTCATCCTCCTTCACCTTTAGCTGATGGTATCCATATCTCAAGTCAATCTTGAAAAAGTGATGAGCTCCCTGGAGATAATTAAACAAGTCATAAACATGAGGCAATGGATACATGTTTTTAATAGTGATGTTATTCAATGCTCGGTAATCAATGAAAAGTCTCATAGAACTATCTTTCTTTTTAACACACAAAATAGGAGCACCACATGGTGATGTTCTAGGATGAATGATGCCTTTGTCAAGAAAATCCTGCAACTGATTTTTCAATTCAAGAAGTTCTATTTGATCCATACAATATCAGGGTTTTGAAATTGGATTAGCATCAGGAACTAAGTCAACTGTGAATTTGACTTCTCAATCAGGTATGAAACCAGGTAACTGATCATGCAAAATATCATGGTATTAAATTACCACTAGCACATAATTAATCTGAATAGTTCTATTGTATTCAACAATATGATAAAGATAAATTTCATTTTCATCTTTCAATAGTTTCTCAGCTTCCAGATATGTTATCATTTGTATTGCTTCGTTCTTCTATACGAACTGAAACTCTTTTTGAAAAAAAAAAATTTAGCTCTACATTCAATCTTATCATGATGAACAGAAAGCCAATCCATTCCCAGAATCACATCAAACACGACTAAGGGAAAAACAACAAGGTTCATAGGTAAAGTCTTTCCAAAGACCACAATAGAAAGATTCCTATAATTTCTCTTTCCTATAATATTTCATATGAGTGTTTTAACAACAAGTTTCGGTATCATTTGTGGAGGTGATATTTCGAATTTAACCAAAACATTCACAAGGATGAAGGAATGTGTAGACCCCATATCAAACAAAACATTAGAAAAATCTGAGTAAACAAACAATGTACCTGATAAAACATAATTGGATTGTCTGACTTCTGCTGACATGGTCACAAAGGATCTCACTACACCTTTCGGCTTGTAGTCTGGATTCCTTGCATCATTTGGATCGCTCTTTGGGCAGGAATTTTCATAATGACACATCTCACCATATTTAAAACACTTTACATTTTACTTATCAGTATTAGTCTCTAGATCATTTTCATTACAATCTCAGGCCATAAGTCCAAATTTACCACATTTTAAATACTTCCCAGATTTTCTATGACATTCTCCAGGGTGCTTCTTTCCTCACTTTTCACAAACTAGAAACTGGATTTTCATACCATCATATTTATTTGGTTGATTCCTACCCATCACATTCCATATGGACCTATTCTTCTCCTTGTTTTCAAAATTCATGTCATCATCAGCAAACTCCATCTCTACCCTCTCAGCACATCAGACAGGTTTCTCATAACATTTGAATTCATGGGAGGCCTACTCCCTTTGATACCTTGGCATCAGTCCTGTGTAAAAGTAGTAGATTTTTCTATCAATATCCAGAATATGTTTTGGAGCATACCTCTCTAGTTGAGTGAAGTTCACTTCATACACGACCACTTAATCTTCCTCCTTCTATTTCAATTCAAGTAATTGTTTCTCTGTCCTATGTCGCACCACCGTAGAAAAATATTTTTCAAGGAAAAGACTTTTAAATTCATCCAACTCTAAGGAATAATAATCCACTCTATCCCTGATATTATTTACCATTGACAACCAATGATCAGCTTCAACTTCAAAACAATAAATTCCAAGACATACCTTTTGATAGTCTAAACATTCCATAACATCGAATATATTTTCAAGGACTCTAATCCATCCTTCAACCACTACTGGGTTAGAAGATCCATTGAAAGCATGAGGGTGTTGTCTCATAAAATGTTACACTATTGTCATGTTCTATTGTAGTACCTCTAGTTGTTCTCTTTCCTGAAAGCCACCACCATTTATTTCCTGCGTTGGCTGAGCCATTACTGTCACAAACTGCTCAGTTCCAATCCCTACCATTTCAGGCTGCAGATTCAGAAGGATGTCATTCTGTCGGTGCCTCTCCTCTTCAGCTTCCCTATTTCTTATATGGACAAAAATAATGAACAAAAATACCTTATACAAAGAAACATTGTGATTATTAAATGCAATATCATTTCAAATTAATAATATTGTAAAAATCATTTATGGTATTCTATTAACATCACCCTAACCCCTAAAGTTATATAAACCATCCTCTGATACCAACTATAAGGACCCAGCCTTAGTACATACATAATCTTGAATTTATTCAAGAAAAAACTTCCTTTTACATTGAGTGTCTTCTTATTTTTAGATATTTAGTGAATTTGGACGTAATACGTTCATAACATCACACATTGTTATAGAGTGGATAGCCTAAAAATACTTTCCATTTTTTTTCAAAATATAATACATTTAAACTAAAAACAGGATTCCTTGACAATTATTAATCATTTAAAATGGCTTACTTCTGTGTCTTACAAATCAATTTACCTGTTAAAACCATCTAAAACATGGGATGAGCTCTAAAATCTCAGTAAGTAATAAAAAAACATTAGTCCAAGAATACTTGTAACTTATGAAATCACTTTCGAAGGAAATGTTTGTCACCCATATATACTTACATTGTAAAACATGAGATTTCCACAAGATTCCAACAAACATAAGAACATAAATATAACCATAAAGGTATATTGGGTAATTACTTACATAATATTATAACCCTCATGGCTACCTTATAATTTCTAACCCTCACGGCTACCTTACAATTTGTGTAACGATCGCAGTTACACAAGGAGTAACCATATGAACGACCTCCAACATACACATATCCAATGCATTGGAGGGAAATATAATCCCCAAACTTCATCATAAACATTTCCCAAGATCCAAAAAATAATCATACATCATTAATATTAGCATAAAAACACTGCTTTTGAATTTTGTAAAACGGAATTAAAAAAAAGGATTTTAAAAGATAAATCTCTTATAAATATCATATAATTAATGTGAGACTTAATAGAGTGGATGTAATATGTATATACTCTGCAAATATACATAATTAAACATATTATAATCAGAATTAATCACTCAAAAAATTTAAATACCACATAAATAATGAAGAATAAGGTTAACCCAAAGGATGGAAATCGTGTTAAGAATTCCCTTACCTCGGGTTTAGCTTACATAAAACTCGTTTAAAAATCCTGTATAATGGTTAAAAGGGTGTTATTAGAATTTTAAAGTAAACTTTTCACATTTATAAAATCTTATATGATCTTTAATTACATCATTTTACCCTTTGATTTTTAGTATTTTTCTCCATGCACTGTTTTTGGGTGAGTTCTTCACATGATTTCCAAGATTGGTTCATGATGGATGTTCTTGTCGATGGGAAGTAAAAAATACAGAATTGGGATGGATTTGTATTTAAATATTTATAGTACCATAAATTATACCATTTATCATTTTTAATTATTAAATGAGGATGATTCATAAGTTAAAACATTAATGATGTTTGTTTAGATCATTTTAGTGGTTCATTAATAATAACAACGTCATTTGGTTTTATAAATTAATAAAAAATGTAAAAAAGAATTCCAAAACCCGGTATGAGACATAATACATATATTATAACCTCGTTCAATCATAAAAATGAATTCATGATCAAACTTATGGATTTAATGAAAAATTAAATCACATCATCCACGATGTCGGTAATTCGACACATCAAGGACAATGTTTTTAACTCCTTGAATAAGTGGTAGAGGAGAAGAATAATGATGATGAATTTTCCATGAACATGAGAAAATCTAGAATATAAAATATTATAGAGTTTTAATTACTCTTGGTTAATAGGAGTTGAAGGAAGAAGAAGAAAATAAAGGAATATTTAAATAAAAGTAAACTTGAGAAATTTCTCATGAAAATTGGAAGCTTAACAACATCTCTTAAAAATTCATAAAAATAGTTTGATGAGAGAAAGGGGATATCTCATCACTCTTACATAATATGTATAGTAAGGGGGGATATGGAATGAAATATCCCAACATAATCCAAAGTTAAAGGAAGAGAATAACATAAAATTGAAGAAAAGAATGAAAATAAAAGAGGATGTTTACCTCTTGATCTCTTCTCCTTGAGATCCTTCTTAAGGGATTTAGTTTTGGTCTTTTAGTGAGACAAGAATATCTAGGACGTGGGGAAGGTCCTTGGGAGGTGTATTGGGCAACACTTAGGCATGGATCAAGGCTTGAGATGTGTGGGGGGAAGAGGGGAGTGAAGGTGGTATTTGTAGTGGAGGAGAGGGGGTATTTGTCATTATTTTATTCATTATTATAATATGTTTGCCCAAGATTATGAATAGTCATAGTTCATGTGACCTAAAATAGTAATAATGGAATTCGAGTTCAAACCAAGTGGCCTTATATCACTTATGATGTCATAAAATAGTGTATTTTACTGATAATTTGATTATACGGTATTTTATCATATTTCACTATTCATCGAAAATTCAACTGTTTCAAAAAAATCCCTAAAATTCACCCTAACCATTTATCGACGTGTAAAATTCAAAAATGACATCCATTTTTTGAAAATAAATTTCTAAATATTTTTAATTTAATTTCGAAATAAAATCATACTTGATTAAAAAATAAACAATTCTAATTTTATAACTACTTTTATATCACGATGAAAAATTAAACAAGTTTTTATTATCTTAAAGCCATATGAAAATAAAATAATAACAAAATTTACTATTAATTAGGTTCATATTACTATGCAATTTACTATTCATAAGGTTATGTTACTATTCAGCAAAGAAACAAGTTGGGTTCATCAAACTCCAAATAACTTACTGAACACAATTATAGATGATAGTTTCTTGAAATTCAAAACATAGAAGTGGAAAAATTATGTTTAAAGGCTTGTTATAAATATCTACTTAAAATAAAGTTCCTTGTATTTCTATTTATTTTTAAAAAAACATGGGGTGTTACACATATTTACCAACTCACAATGTGAATTCCCTTCACATCTTAAACCACCTGTGACAACAATCCTCCTACTACAACCCCAATGAACAATCTAAAACCTCCCCAAGACTCCTATAAACACTATATAACCTCCTAAATTGACAAATTAGTCATCCATGAAAGTTGAAACTACTACATAAGATACCTATAAAATGATTCAAAACCTCGATAATCAAAACCATGATTGATGAAAATAATGGGGACTGAAAAACCACCCCACAAGATAGAACTCAGTGTTCTCATTACGCATCAAATGCTACCACCATCCAAACTCTACAAACAGAAACACCCACAAAACAACTCACAAAACCACATCATTACAAAACCATCGTACGACCAACTCAAATTCCATACATCATACAATAACAACTTCTATAACAAAAAACACTCCCTAAAGCATACACATCAGTGAACCTCATATTCCATGTCAAGATACTATCATCCATAGGTATCAATAACTCATCCACATGGTTTCAATCACATAAGTGTGTAAAGTGACTTGACTAGGAATCAATTTCTCCACTTTTCATATTCTAAAGGCTTTATCACACATTTTATATCAAGGGAAATATATAATATGATAATACAAAAAGGTTAAAACATCATTTAATAAAACCAAAAAAAGAAAGAAAAATCTAAAAAAAACATTTGTTATTAGGAATTCATACACATCCCTTACTCCAATGTAATCTCCTCCAGAAAATCATTTCTTCAAAATAGATGGACCATAGAAATGGTATATCCTCAAAGAAACTTCTCTCTATGATCCCAGACCTCAACTGACCACTATACCATCATCATTTCACCCTCAATATCCAGCTCTCCCTTATCAAAGACATGGGAGTCATTATAAATCTACCAATGAAGATGTGATATGAAAAATATGGCATGGATCTAGTCAATCAATGAAAAAAGTGAGAATAGTTAATCTAACTAATAAATATGTCCCAAAACCTTAAAAGGTCCAACATTGTAGGGTGAGTTCTTACTGCCCCTACGTAACCTCTTCTACCCACATTGTGGAGAATCCATGCAGAACACATTGTCTGTGACCATAAACATTGAGGCACTCTTCCTATGATTGAAATATGATTTATTCCTATATTATTTCACGTTCATACTCTCATGAACATTATAGAACTTCTCTATCATTCCCCACAACACATAAAAACTATTAATTGATGAATCTCCAACCTCATTTCTACAAAATAGATTAAAAAATCCACCCCTATAAATCCATAAATGGGCCCATATCGATGGATGAGTGATAAATGATATTATAAGTAAAAAAACAAAGATAATGTGTTATTCCCAATATCCAAAATAGTATAATATTCATACCCTCAACGTATCCTCTAACTTCTTGATGGTCGTATCTTTTTATCTATCCAAATAGTGTTGGAATGTAGTTCTAAGGCATAACCAAGTTCCAAATGTGTGATATAATTCCCTATATACAAATGAAGTAAAATTAATAACTTGATATGAGACAATAGACCTCAGGACTACATGAAACTATACCACCTCATGAAAATAACATCTCACCAAACCATCCATGGTACCTAAGTCAATGATCATCAGAATGATAGATAGTTTTATCACCCAGTCTACTACCATAAAATTTCTATCACAAACTCTCTAGACCATGGGTAATCCTATGGTAAAATGAATTTATATGTCATCCCACTTCCATTTAGTCACATGAAAAGGCTAAAAATCACTAAGAACCTGATTTTCAACCTTTACCTTTTATAAATAAAAACCCCTTTCCAAAAACACTACTACCACCCATTTCTTCTCGAGCCACCAGAACTGCATCCTCAAGATAGGATACATCTGAGATACCCTCTTGTGTACTGCCAAAGGTGATTTATTAATCTCATGAAGTACTCCCTCACAAATCCTGATTGGAATAAATAGCCTCATCTAAAACAACTTCTTGTTATAAACATTCTATGACCACACATTTAGTGCAACTCCAAAGACAACATGATCCTGCATCACCTCTACCTATATGTATCACCACTGAGACTCTTCTACATATTTTATTAGAGAAGGATACAAAGTCTTCTAAAATATGAAACCTCCACCATCAACTACCCTTGTATCTATGTGAAGACTAAAGAAATCCTCCATCAATATCCAAGAATCCTTATATTCCTGAACAACATCATTTTTTGAATTCATTCTTGAATCATCAGCCCCAAAATTCCCCTTTATTAAGGTTTAGAAGATATAAAAATCATAATCATAAAGAAACTCCATCCATATCTACTTACTATAATTCATATCATTATGATAAAATATATATGTCACGATCTTATGATCAGTGAAAACTATTAAGCACTCCTCAATGAGGTAATGTGACTACAACTTGAGCACAATCATAACCATCACTAACTCTAGATCATGGGTGGAATAGTTATGCTCATGGAGATAGAAATTTATATACCCATAAATTATCACTACCAACTACTGTATCAACACACATCCAAAGAAAATATGGGATTCATCACATAAATTGTTGAAAATCACACCATCCTATAGAAGAAAAATAATTTGAGCAGTAATAAACATCTCTTTTAGATAACAAAACACTACATGACATTGATCAGTCTGCAAAAAAATCATTTTCCTTCTTATTCAACCTTATTAGTGGAGCTTACGCTTGAGGGAAATCGAGTAAAACCATTCTATATTATCCTATGAGACTAAGGAGGCTATAAAACACTTTTATGTTCTTATGTGATTCCCATGAAGAAACAACCTAGACATTGGATGGATCTACCACAACACCATTCTAAGAGACCAAATGTCTGAGGAAACATGGCTCTCGGAACTATAACTCACACTTCGGAAAATTTACATGGATTAAATGGTGTCAAAGAACCTGTACGAAAACTATGAGATGATCTACATGCCCCCCTTATGACTTCGAGTAGATCAATTTATCATAAATGAACATGAGTGTTAATGGGTATAAGAATTCCTAAAATAATGGTTTCCATGATCCTCATGAATAAAACTATTTTTTTATTAAATTTAATGAAATTAACACAAACTCAATGCTATCATACCTTCGTCTGAAGGTATTAGTCAGAACATCACTCTCCTTCAACCTCAACTGGTGATATCCAGACCATAGGATGATTTTGGAAAACTAACTCACCCCTCATAGATAGTCGAAAAGATAATATATCCTCATATGAGGGTAACTATTAATTATGATCACCTTGTTAAACCTCTTATATTCATTACACAACCTTATACTACCCTCTTCCTTCTTGATGAATAACATAGCAGAAACCCACGATGACACCCTAGGCTTGATAAAACACTTCTATATTAGATCATATATTTGAATCCTAAAATCCAATAACATAAAAGGCCTTATATTCTAGGGATACATTGATATAGTATAATCCAAGGTTTGTAATTATAACTAAAAATCAACTTCATGTCAATGAGGTAGCATTACATTACCCTTATAAAAAAGATACAAAACTCCCCAAACAAATTTGGGAAGATCCACCATTCTAGAATCCACTGGTTCGATAGACAACTCGGCCATCAAAAAAAGTGGGTCTTTGCATGCCTACTTACCAACTGAAAACTTCACCCACCAACAAAAACTAAATGATGTCAATCTACATCTAAAAACAACCGTCTCATCCAGAAGTAGTCATTAACCGCATGCATAGAAAATAGCCATTAAATTCCAAGGATGACATCATATAGGTACATATATATTAAAAAAATATCCTACTATAAATGATGTGTCCCCATCATCAATCTACACCCTCATAACATATTAATCAAGTTTGTCTAGCCTTCGACCGGTGTAAACATCATTAAATGAATGTGAATCCTCACTATGACATTCCCTAGAAAAAAAACTATAGTTGCTGCAACCAAGGATTGTGAATATCCTAAATCCAACAAGGAATAAACAAAAGTATATTACAATATGAGCATACCTCATATGATCTATGAACCCTCTAACACTACTACCATGACTAATTGCAACTGACGATGAACATATCCTCTCCCTCTATAGTAACAGCCATCACTATGACCATGATTGGGTAGAGGTCCTTAAACATGATGAACATCCTAAGGACAGACCCTATATACTCTATCTCCCCTCAGTGAAGCATATTCCTAACACTCATACTATTGAAACAGTCTTTCTTGAAACTGCTACTAAGGTTGAAGTGGGACCTATCTTCACCCACCAAACTGATCTTTGATAACCACTTGGAATCTGTTCTAGAAAGGTCCGTGAACCCCATACAAAAAACATGATTTATTAAATTCCTCATGAAAAGAATAAAAAACAATATTCATAGAAGGACATAAAATAATTTTCTAAGGCCGAATCCCTATTTTTCAATACCATGAAGGCCATATCACTTGGGACCTTCCATTGACAAATCTTCTCTTCAAATAACATTGTCAGATCCTCTCTCATGGTAAACCTCCTTGTGTGTGAATCATCTCTGTCACCTTATCCTTATTTTAATCCTTGTAATATTTTAGTATCATAAAGAGAGTAAATACATAATATATTAAAGGATTTATTTTATCTTAAAGATGTATTGTATGAGATTCCTTAGCGAGAAAATGGTTTAGGGAAAATTCAATAGTTCCTTGAACCTGATTCCCATCCCTCGCATTTAAATACTCTTCTACTAAAGGTACAATAGCTCCTTCTACTTCACTTCCATCATGGTCGATGAAAGAAACACTACTTAGAACTCTTTTAAAAATTAAAACCCCAAAACATCTATGACATTCCGATTGCTAATATACAACATACACCATTAATATTCTTCTCCACACATCAAGCTAACTGCCAAAGGGACCCAGTACTCCATCGGTGCTTAGATCAAACTAAAGGAGTTCTCGATCTCCTCTAGATAATGTTCTATCCACACCTCAGAAACACTTCCCTCATACACTCACAAATCTTGATGCTAAAAATCACACAACATTATCTACCATGGGTAATCATCCCCTCTTAAATCAACCCACTTCTTATCATCCATGTTATGCTACTAAACCTCAAATACCTGAACCAAAAGTGGACTATGGACATGAGCCATAAAAAAATGAAGAAAAATATTTCCAAAGTCAAGGTATTATAAAACTCCATCATTAATTATTTAATTTATTTTAACAATTCTTAACGTTTTCAAAACATCCCAATTTAGATAGGATAACATTTCTCCATGATGCATGTACCTCTCTTATGTCTCTACCCTTCAAATAGGTCTAACTCCCTTGGTTGTTTAACTAGATTAGAGTCTATGCAGTAGATCATAGGGGGTACTAAAATTGTATGTCTCTACTATTCTCCCTAGAATATACCACTCACTAAGATCAATGTTTATAGTTTGTACACGAACCCTTGTAATCCTCATAGTGACTAACTACAAAATTTATCCTATATCTCAACAATCAGCAGTAATACTACTATTTCATGTATCCTCCCCCAAAGATACCACAATGAAGTAAGTGATAGAATGACCCTAAGTCCTGCCTCTAATAGGCCCTGAGTTTGTGACTAGCGTCGGTGGTATAAAAAACACAAAATTGGGAGGTGTCACCCTCTATAAATAAAACATGATCAATATATAAGGGGAATAACACACAACAAACTCCATGACATAATATAAAAGAAAACCAAAAATCATCCACAATGAATGAAAAAAGTTAATAGATATATATAAAATTCACTAAAGTAAAAACCCAAAAGGAAAGTCGAATCAGTGATGAGGAAACTTTCTAGAGGTCTGAGAAAATAATGTCTAACATGGTCTATGTAGGCCACTTAGAAACCTGAAATATAGTTTATTTACATTGGCTGATCGTACAAGTATACTTTGTAAGAAAACCAAACTCTATCATCTATCTATGAAAAGATAATACTAATGAACCCGTGAGAATACAGAAGAACCATTAGCACCTAAAATGGTGAAATGTCCAACCCCAATCTCACCAAGTCATGCTAACCATATAACACAAGCCAAATAAAATAAAATAATATGAATCCTATCAATAAAGGGTACCTCACACAAGTTTTCCACAAATTTTCTTCTCTTAGACCTTAACATTGTACATCCTAGTACTCCCATATCTATGGTATAACACATCACAAGCCATTACCACACATCATGGTCATATCACATCTCACATGAAGACACATTGGCCATCATACCACATCCACATCCATAACCAGAGTATTTGGATATCATGAACATGAATGGTATCAACATCACGACCTCCTCCTACAATGGACTACCCCCGATATAAGCCATGACACTACACAGTTATATCACATCTCACCAACCCACATCATTGTCATATCAAATCTAACCCCTAGACACTTGGGTCATTACCTGGTGCACTGTCTTCTTTCTAGCAATTAGAGGATGTTCGCATCTACTTTCCTGGATGAGAAAGTGGGAATGAGCGTGTAGTGAGACATCTATCCTCACCACTAATAAATTGGAAAAATATCCCCCAACAATGATATATATAGACACACACACACACACATGCATAAGTTCTAGAACTTTGTGCTCATTTCATGTGGGGTATGTATGGAAATAAAGATTAACATATATATATATATATATAGCTGTATAGAGGCCCAAATTATGGGTTCACATGTAAAATGATATCATCCAACTTTCAACAAATCCCACTTTCACCGTCACCTCTAAATACACAAAACCAAACAATCTTTAAGACACAAGACACATTTCACATTACCAATTGATTTCCATTTAAACATATAGATTGTTTCCTATTTCCAGCCCATCTGATTCCATATTCATGTACCATTTCTACATTTAATCACACTTCTCATTTTTAATTCAATATTGGTTTACCATTAAAACATCGATAAAGAAAATATATAAATATATTTATATTGACAAAAATATAACATATTTTATTAAATTTGATTTATATGTGACTAAATATACATTTTCACTTGATATATAAGATATTTAGTTAAATGCGTGATATAAAATAATATATATATATAAATATATATAATTTTCTTAAATATTAGTAATATAATAAATAATATGTATTATAAATCATATTAATTTATATTTCATATATTTAGTACATATATTTAATTAAGTTAATTGTATATATTTGATATAAATTAAAATATATTTACAAATTAATACATTTTCTTATATCAATGTCATTTTATTAATTTTAACACTTATACATATATGCAATTACCTAAATTTTATTACTACAAACTTAAAAAAATAATATAAATTATTAATATTATAAGTTTATATTTTTATTTTTTAATATTTAATACTTATAATTTAATATAATATATTTTCAATTAATATATTTTATTCATTTTATAAATTTATATTTTATAAAAATAATTTATTACTATTTATAATTGATATATATATTTTTTAAATTTATTCATTTTTATTGTTTTTTTAAAGGTAGGGTCAAAGTCGTTTTATTAAAAAGAATAAAATTGAGAGAATGAGAGATGGTTTTAAAAATAGAAAAACTGACATCATTGAGAAAACAGTCAAGGACCGAACTTTTTTCCAATCTCTACCCCCAATTCAGGATTCCTTATCATACATTTCATTCAAATTAGTCTATTTGTGCCCATAGACATATCATATAATATGAAAAACTCTCCTACGGCATTTTAATTGTTCCTAGAGGCCTTCAATTTCACTTCCCTCCAAATCTACTCTCCCATCTTCATATTGGACCTCCACCTTTTAGATGGGTAATCATGAAAAGTGTCTCTATTTCCTTTCATTGTGGGGTCCTAAACCACATTTACCTGAAATATTTCTTCTTATGAATCCTTATTAGAAACCACCTTCAAACCCACTTTCATGTTCCCCAGAGATCGAGACTGGACCTCTTCCTATTGAGATTCATCTTTTCATTCATTGAGCTGAAAAATCACTCCAAAGAGGTTAGAATATCACACATGAACCTTTTTTGGGATCCCTATTTCCTACACATTTTTAATGTAGTTTCACGTGAAGTTTATAGCAGGATAGAATCAACCTACCTACATGTGGGGTTGCATGATAGAGGCTCCATCAGAAGATGTAGCACAATAGGGTCCAAGGTCATATCAATTGAAGTGTAATAAGGATAATCCTGCACAAGCATAGAAAGATGAGGTATAGACTACCTACAAGGGTCTAATTCGAATCCCTATTGATCAACTAAAATAAATTTGGAAGAAGACATTTTCTAGCATTATGAACCACTAGCCCAGAGGGCCTCCACACTACTATAGGACTAAATGGGAATGTCATTGACTTTGTGATGATGTAACATTGGAATACAATCCCATACATTGGTAGGAGACCATACCCCTGATAAGGAGATATTTCCTTCAGGACCATCAATACCTATACCCATAGACAAAACCTCATTGGGAACTAGTTCATTTTCAAGAAATCCATGTCCTTCAAAAAAATATAGACTTAGTTTCATTATATACCTCATCATCTACTATTTATAATCATTTGTAGATCATGAAGCAATCATCTACTCATGGAAGAGCTATTTATCAACAAGATCGTGTTCCAATCTTCATCAGCTTCACCCACTATCCCCTCTTACACAAATTCCACCATTGACTTGGAATTCTACTTCCCAATATGAACCATTTCTTAAATAGCTGTTGGGGCATGAGGAATAAAGGTGGTAAAATCACCAGTACCATCCTTTTGATAAGGTACAGTCTCCACTAGCATAGACATTTCCCTATAGCATTTATAATCATTTTCATTCATGAAATTAGCAATATCAGAAAATAAAATCTCATCCTACCCATTATTAGGCCACCCCCTATCCCTTTGAGGCCACATTTCCTCCAGTTTGAAGCTTAACATGACCAATAATTTCAGAAACACATTTTTCATTAGATTTGGAGAATTTAATATTAAAAAAAGAATTCACATCAAGTACAAGGGCATAGAATAAGTCACAAATAATCTATCTTCAATAGTTAAAAGTGTTATGTCATATGACCTTATATTACATATAAAATCAGGGAACCTTATCATATTTAATTCTTAAATTGATCTGAATATCATCATAATAAATAAAAAGTCTATCAACTAAATTATAATACAAATCCACATCCTCTAAAAAAATGCACAAAGTGACCAAATCTATCTACATCAGTTTCCTCATCTTTTTTAATGGGAACACCAATTTACAATGCAATTTCATAAAGGGTATTATGGTTCCAAAATAATCCATTTTAAACAATATACCTTGACCCACATAGGAGTAGAGAAATTTCCATCCTTCAGAGGATTAAATTTCTTTTACCATTGTTGGATGTTCAAAAAACCATGATTGAGAGAAATTGAACCAAAGCCCCATGTATATATCCTCAATTCCATATGAGGGAAAAGAAAGTGGGAAAACAAGATCCATCGATAGACATTTCCAGTTTTTAAATCCCATATATTCATGTGACGCTTGACCATATCCCAAATTTTCCATAGTTGACACTCCCTTGACAAAATTATACAAGAAAATATAGAATGCTCACCAATTTACAGGTTTTCTGAGAACATAACTAGTTCTTCCTTGACAAGAGGAATGTTTCCCTTCTAATGAATACAATCCAAAACTTAATTCCTAAAGAGATATAAGGAACTCTTGGCCTCACTCTCATCTATCGCAACATCCCCTCCTGGACCAATTTTTCGTTTATCCAATTTAGCATATGCATTCTTATGGGAGTTGAACAGTCTGAGTCCATGGAAGATATCAGCCATCAATTGAAGAGATGAAGAATCCATTTAGTTAGATCCCAAATTTCAATTAGAAACTAGATATAGATGCTCCTTGGAAAGACCTATAATTAGTTGTAGTCCTACTCATTTTAATTAAAAAAATTTCATTAATAATTTTACTAAATTTCTTCATTTTTTAATTTTATTTACTTAATAATTATTTAATTTTATTAATTATTAATATTTATTTTTTCACATATAATTATTTTTAATATTGTATTAATTTACATAAAACAAACATCTATAAATTTTTATTTAAACATCTATAGCTTTTTACTTTCAAAAAATTATCTAATTAAAATTTTATTCATTTTTGAAACATTTTTTCTATATATTAAACTTTTAATTAAATTTCACATATTTTTAACATGAATTCATTTAATATTATTTATTCATTAACAATGTTATGTGTTTTTTTTATAATTTATAGATTTTAAATATTTATTCATCTAATATTTTCGTAATTTTTTCATTTTTAGTTTTATATGCATAATCATTCATTAATATATTTTATATTTTTAATATTTAAATATATTCACAAATATATATATGTATAATAATTCATTAAATATTATTTATATAATACAAAATATGTATTAGTACATTAAATAAGTCTTATATTTAGTGAAAAAAATATTATAATTTAAAAAATATATATTAATTAAAAATATTGACTTATCGTATTGAGTAATAGATTTTTAATTAAATTTCATTTTCTCAATTTATAATATATCAAATGTGTGTTCCATTAATTCTACACATACATATACGTAATTAAGGCATTTATATATAGAACACATACACACAAAATATTTATGTAATTTATTCAATTTTTAATATTCATTTGTGGATTATATTTGTTAACATAATATACATAATATATATTATATTACTAATGAAACAAATTATTCATTTTTTATATTTTTCTCCAATATATACTATTTATTACATTTTAATATTTTTTTGTAATGACTCATTTTTAATTTTATATATTCATTAATAATCCTAATTTTTTTATCTTTGTAATTTATTCATTTTCATTTTTCCTTGCTTAATATTTGTGAAATTTTGACAATTTTTTATATTTATTTTAAAAAAATCATTAACATTTAATGGTTTTTAATTGTTGGTAATTTATATGATTAATATGTTTTTATTGATACTGGATGAAGTTGGTGGTCAGGGTGGAGATCTTGTTGTGGCCCCATGGAATTCCATAGGTCTAGTGCTTCGAAGCCTCCATAGCCTTCCCTCAAGACCTTGAGATTGAGTTGATGACTGGGGGAATCCTCTGTGGATTGGATTTGGTGGTGGATTCCTTGAGGGAGTTGAAGGTCACTACTTCATCTTGGAAGGAGGCAGTTTTTAATGGAATTGGAAATCAAGGATTTCCATCACTTGAATAAGGGGTCTCAAAACATTTCATAAAAAGAGGTTCAATGTATCACATCCTTTATAATTAGGATGAAATTGTCGACGACTAAGGATTTATAGGTATTAAATCATTTATAGGTCTATTTATCCCTCAGGATCTATACCCTAGAGAGTTGATGAACTTTTCTAGTAACTTCAAAAATATGTGGGGTTTTGATGATTGGAAAATTATTCCACTCAGAAAATGATTCATTCATGTTATCTTCCTATATAATTATTTGAAGAGGTAATGTTGCGGTTTTTTCTTTATAGATTTATGGAAATGTATGATCTGTATTCAAGAGTGGGATGCCAAATTCAATTCCTTTCATACCAGAAATTTTAAATATCATGTCTTTATTTTCAAATTGTACATGAACTATGTTCTATAGCTTCCATGGATCTTGTTAGACATTGTATCAACGATTGGTGTTCCCATCAATATGGAAAAATAAATTGAGGAATCTCGGTTCTTTCACATTACGAGAATCCTTATTGAGGTTAATTTTTCTTCCATTCCTATGGAAATGGTCATCCTCTCGACCCAAAAGTGTGATATTTATCTCAAGGTCATTTATGAGAAGCCATGTGAATATTGCGTTGGAAGAAATATGGTCTATAATTCAATGGATTGGTGCCACCTTGATCTTCTCGGATCGTTATGCTCTCTGAGGGGGCATACTGTGGATAGTCACAGGAAGTATGAAAAGGGAAAAGGACCCATTGAGGAGCTTGTTTACAGGAACTGTGGTAATTGAATTATGATAGACAATATTTATTGTGTTTATCCCTCCCTTTACAATGTTATGGAACTATAAGGGACAAAATATGTCCCTCATATGGGATATTTGAATCATCATGGATATACATCTTAGCCTAATCAGTAGGATGGTTGTTCTGGTTAGAGATTCAGCCAATGTACTTGATAGGATGGGAAGAACATGGTTGAGGCTTTATAGTCTACAAATGAGGTTTTTTAAATGTGTTGTGTCAGTGTACACTCCTTCACAAATTCATGATAACGGTTTTATTATGTAGCCACTGGTTACAGACTTATTATGGCATGTTCCATAGGAATAATGGTTTATAAAATATGTTGGTCAAAAGAGAGTGGACTATTATTAGGAGATTTTGAATTATTCAGTTCTCAAGCCCCTCTAATAAATATGGTAAGGTCTCAAATAATTGAAATGAAAAAGGGTAGCGAATGGTTTTATTGGTCCCCACTCATCTAAAATCTTCGGGCAGCAGTGACCCTGTTTCTTTTAAGGATGTTGTTTTAAATGGAAAGGGAAAGATGTTAAGCAATAAAGGGTTGACATCGACACATCCAAAAATATGTTCATGGAAAGAGTATTCTAATCTTCCATAGAATGTGTCTACTAGATCATCTTCCAAGGAATCAAAGACAATATCACATAGAATCAAGAAAGGATTAAGTAAATGATCCTTGAGATCCTTAATCAAGGAAATTCACATAGGAGTTGGAAACTACTGATATTTTAGATGAATTTGACTATTATTATAGAAATGATCCTTTTATTTTATCAGTAATATTTTTTTCTTGGATGAGTTAATGTCTCTTTATATCACCTCATCTCCTTTCTTTATTACATGTTTTCATTTTTTTATTTCACCTTTAACTAATGTTTAGGAGCATTGGCTTCAAGCTAGTCCTTTTTCAAATATATATTCATTTTCATTTTAACATATATTAATTTTTACTTTTGTCTAATAATCTATATAATTAATAAAACTTGTTCATTTTTGTAATATTTTTGAAATGTACTATTTTTTTAATTATGAAATTTCACTTTTTTTAACATTCATTCATTTAATATTATTTATTATTATTTATTAACTAAAAATACCACTTATTTTTTACTTTTCTCTAAAATATATTAATTTTTTATATTTATAATCTTAATATTTTTTTTAATTTATTAATTTTTATATTTATTTATTAATTAGAATTTAAGGTTTTTAATTTGGTTGTAATGTACATATTTAATATGTATTAATTTCATTTTAATATATATATTCATTTTTTATTTTTTAACTAATTTGTAAAAACAATTAAACACATTCATTTTTGAAATATTTTTGATGTCTATTAATTTCAATCATTAAATATCAATTAAAATAACATTTAGTAATTTAATGTTATCTATTCCTTAATAATTTATATTAGTTTTTACCTTTTTATTATTTATTCATTTTCAGTATATATTCAATTTCATAATTTTTTAATTATTTTTATACACTTTTTATCAGTGCTTTACAAAGAGAACTGATAAATAAACGTTTTTTTAGAAACTAAAATTAAAAGGGTTGATAAATATCTATATTTATCATTTCTAAGAGGCAGCGCTGCTAAATACCAATATTTATTAGAACTAATAGGTAGCACTGATAAATAGTGGCCTTTATCAGCACTTTGTGTTTTGACATTGGAAAATATGGGTCTTTATCAATGCTCTATATTTCATAGCTGGATTTGCTACTATAAGGTGGTCCGAGAATACACACATGCGTGAACTATCAAACCATCACACACATGTGATCGTTGATTATAATGAGGAAAATCAAATTATTGGTGAAATAGGGAGAGAATGCCGACGTTTTATGGAGATTCTTTCCAAATAATCTGACATCATTCCCAAAAAGATACTATCCTAAAGACACCATAAAAATCATGTAAAGGATAATTATTGGGATGAAATATGGGTAATAAAATTTATTTGAATTAATTTAATGTTATTGTTGTATTTATATAAATTAACTTCTTTTGTAGAATCATCATTATAATTTTCATGATGGTGTGGCTATGAGGACAACACGACTAATGAAATTAGGTCAGATATAGGGGGAATATAGGAATGTGTTGTTTAATGGTTGGGTTTATAGAGTTGGAATGTATTTAGAGGCCATACCTACCATGACTGAGTGTCCAGAAACTCATTACCAGGAAATTATATCTCATTGGAAGAGTACTGAGTGTAAGGTATTAATAAATTTTTAGGATTTTGATTAAAAAATTTAACGATTTTCATTATTAATTTATTTATTATTATTAAATATTTTTTTATTAATGATTACAAATAAATAAAAAAATGTTACTACAATGTTAATCCACACTTTGAGGTGGGAAAAATCCAAAACATGGGATGAAGTAGGTATTTTTATTCAAAACATGCATTTAATTAGGTATAAATTATGAAAATATATAATACCTATCATATGAAGTTTTGGTTAATTAATTAGGGTGTGTTAATTATACATATATTCCACATTTTCTATTTTTAGTAGTGTTAATTCAGTTTCACTAGAGAAAACATTAACTTGATCATAGACCAAATGTAATACTTCTTCTCTATTGGATGATAATTTCTTTAACATCATAGCCTATATGTTTTTTTTGTATTTATCATTTTCATTCTAAACATGGACTCCAAATTCTTGTTAAAATAATTTCAACCTTTTGTTACTGAGTGATCAAAAAAATTTAGCCTTGTTTTTTAATTGAAGCATATTTAATCTCAAAACACTAATATATATCATTAATATAAAAGATAAATCTAAATATATATATATATATATTATCAATAAATTTTAATTAAACATAAAATCATTATTTGAAACTAGAGGTTGAATTTAGTTCATCATTGAGTAGGGTTAATCTAAAAGTAAGATAGAATAATTCATGACTAGTACAAATGAATATAAGAAGTTATTGATCTATATAAAGAAAAAATGAAGATCTTATAGATCTGAAACCCAAAGTTGTTATCTCTGATTTAATTTAGGAATGAATCAAATTAAAAATCAATGATAGGATTATGGGATTAATCTAGTATTTTATAAAAAATTTAGGTCCCTATTAACTATATTTCAACCATTGATAGGGGATGAATCAATGGTTTCAGTATAATTAAAAAAATTCTCCCACTGTTAACTAAGGCTATTTTTTATTAGATCTTGGATTAAAACTCCCCCTGTTGTGATTATAATGTTTCAAAATAGAAAATAACACAAAAAATATTTTTTAATACCCATAAGATTCGTTAATAGATACCCTTTCTTCATATATGTATGTTTATATCCCTTATATCATTATCTCTCCCTATTTTAGTTGTTCTATACTACCACTAAAATCTGTAGAAAAAAATAATTTTTAAAGAAACTGGAATAACATGTCATGTAAAATGCAGACATTGAATTTTTTTTCATATAAAAAATAATATAAAAAACACAATTTACCTCCCTATATCATAAAAAACAACTGTTTATACATATTTATGAAGTAACTACAACAAGAAATCATAAATACCATTGTCACGAGGCTTGTTTTAAACCATTGACATACCTTTTGATCTTGCACCTAAATGATCACTATTATAATGTAGAAATACTTTAGGTGTCTCCATGAAAACATCCTCAACTATATTACTATTCAAAAATAAACTTCTCATATCCATTTTTTTGTAATTCAAAGTCAAAATTAGCTACTAATGAAAATATAATTCGTTTGGAATCTTTTTTGGATACAAGAGAAATTGTATTTGTATAATCGATGCCTTCCTCTTTAGAGAACTCTTTAGCATATAGTTAGACCATGTATCTCTCAATGTTTCCTAATTATTTTTTATTTTTTTTAAAAACCCCTTTACATAAACTAATTGTAACCTCAACAATGTACCGAACATCATTACTCTCCATGGAATCCAACTCTTCCATCATGGAATCATACATCATATTTAACTCTATACTACTCATGGATTGTCAAAAAAATTAGTATCATTTTTTTCTATAATATAGTAAACAAATTATTATAAGTACACAATAAAATCACTAAAAATTTATATCTTTCCCATCCTTGTGGATCTTCTCAAAATTTCAAAATTATTTTTCTAAGAAATTTTTTGTTCAACTGGTAATTCAATAGTTCCTAATTATTGAACTATTTGATCCAAAGGATTATTTTCTATTGTTTGTTTAATGATATTTGTTAAAAGATGAGTTATTATATAAAAAACAATCAATTTATCTTCTATGATAGTGGATTGAGCTTCTGAAATCTATTTATTGTATTTTTTTATGAGATCACTCCCACTAACCATTTCATTTTGAAGAAATTTTTTATTTATAGGTTATACAATTCTAGAGTTCAATTATGGAAAATAAAAATGTAACCCTTTATATCTTTTTTAATATCCAATTAATTATCTACTAATAGACCTATGATCCAAAATAATTTCATATGGATTATAAAAATTCACTTCTGAATGACATCCCCAAATGCACACATGTCACAAACTGAGTTTCCAACCCATAAAAAATCCAATTTTTTTTAAAAATACCTTTGTTGGAACCTGATTCAAAATGTATGATTCCTTTTTAAGTGATTAAATCCACTATAATATAGGAAACATAGCATTACTAATCATACTTCTTACCATATCAATTAATTTCTGGTTTTTTTCTTTCAGCTACACCATTTTGGTCTGGTAAAAATGACATAGTGTATTGTGAAACGATTCCATTTTATTGATGAAACTTGGAAAATGGACCATGTAATTATCCATCCTCAGTTTATATCCCTTAATATTCTCCACCTTGATCTAACCTCATGAACATACTTTTTTTACAACATTGTTTCCCTAATTCGACCTTGGTAACCATAAAGGTTCCAAGTGTGACATTTTTATTATAAAGAAAACTGAGATAAATTTATCTTGAGCATTCCTCAATGAATGAAGTTGAGAATTTATGATTATATAAATCAACATATGAAAGATATATATATATATATATACATGAATTATTTATAATATGGATGAACTTTTATTATCACCTTTCATAGATTTATTGGTTTTCAGTCCCTTTATTTAATCCATATGGGTTTCAAAATCAATGAAATCAATATTATTAAATAACCAATCCTAAACTAATCTTTGACAGCTTCCTTTTGAGATATGACCTAATGTCTAGTTCCGTAGAATAGAATAGTTTTCATTGATAACAGTTCTTTCAATACCAGTATGAACTTGCATGTTATCATTATCAATTTTACATTTAAAATTATGAGGGAAAATACCATCCTTTAATATACCACACCCAATTATGTCATTTCCATATATCAAGGGAAAATTAACTATACAAAAAATCAATGTGAAACATTTGGGTACATGTTTTGAAGCTAAATTCATGTTTATGTAGATACTTGGAATATAAAATTTCTTTTCTAAAAACAAATTAAACTTGATTCTTAACACCAGAACACATGTCACCATGACTTCCACATGTGAGAACAACTTGTATCTTGAATATACACCAAGCTCACTATCCACTATTTTCCTTCCTTTTTACATATCATGAAAGGTATTAAAAATATTATTTTTAGAATGAGAATCAATCTACCATGTGTTATAATTTTATTAACCATATTTGGTTCATAACAAACAAATGATATTGAAAAAAATCATGAAATTATGAGATTTGGGACAACTTCTCTTTACATGTCTTCTCCTTTGTAGAAGAAACAAATGAGTTTATTATTAATATTAGTTTTATGTATCAATTTCTCTTTCAGATTCGTATTGGATTGAAATTTGTGATCCATTTGTTTTGGGTGCATTTTCAGAATATTGGTATCTCCCATTTCTACCATAAGACATTCCTCCTCTTGAACACACGTAGTCATTAATTCATCAATTGAACATTTATCTTTATGTGAGTTATAATAGATTATAAATGGCTCATATTTATGTATTGAAGTTTTATGAAAATAATTCACTAGAAATGGATTAGATATATCAACCTTAGGATTATTAAGTTGATATGCAATATCACTCAACGACATGATGTTCTCGTGCACACCTTCAATGGTGGTGATTCTCATATACTAACACTTAATGATTAACGTACTTGATAATAATTTATCTAAAGAGATGAACTCATCATCTATAACTAGTAATCTAATGTACTGTAATATTTTTATGTTCCATAATTTATTTACCTATAATTTATTAGATTCTTAAATAATTGATCGATCATTTATTAGATCACTCCTTTTGTTGGTGGTCATATGGTCGAGTGGCATTGGAACATGAGTCACCGAATGAGGTTCCGAGTTTAAATCCTCTTATCAACACTTTTAGTTAACTCTTATAAATGTGTGTTTTTTATCATCTTTTATAGAAGATAAAATAAATAACTTTTTGAATCCCGTTGTCACTCTCATCATCCCATGGATGACCAAGACCCCACGAAAATCAAAGAAACATGGTCCTTCCCTTAATGTAATCTGAGGTTGGGGAAAGGTACATGTTGCGGCACAGATCATAAGGGTGATGTTGAGAATAATTTAGGCAGCTATCATAACCTAAACTAGTAAGGCATTCCATAAAAAATCTGCTTCCCCATGCTTGACATTGTCCCAATGCATGCATGTGTGTGGGGTGGGCCTCTATTCTCTCTACAATCACCAATAACTAGTTAAAACATTTTTCCCACCCGCTACATCCTTCATTGATTGGAAACTGTATTCTGAGTTTTGTTAATGTCCTATAAAAACCCAATAAATACTATATAATCCCTCCCTTATCCATCTCCTCCCATGTCTAAATATTTGTCCCAATACATAAAAGTAGTGACTAAAATGAAACAACTTGTATATTCTTCTCCATCTATTCTTCTTTCCCTTATATGCACCACTTTCTTTCTTCATCTCTGTTCAGGTCCACCCATGGAAATGGATGCCACTTACAATGTGGTTGCATTGGGTGCTTGGCCGAATGGTACGGAAGACTCTTCCAGGTCCTTCATTTCTGCATGGGTGGTGGCTTTCATCTCCTCATCATCCTCCCATATTACCGGTGTTATCAACATCCTCCCAAAGCCTAATAAATACTTCATAACACCTACCCTATCCATCGCCTCCCACCTATACATCTCTATCCCAATACATCAAAGAAGTTCCCAAAATGACACACCCCCAAAATATTCTTATCCATCTCTGGTATTTCTCCTTCTACTCACCACCATCTTTCTTCATCCTTTTTTATGTCCTCCCATGGTAGTGGTGGCCACTTAAAATGTGGTTGCATTGGGTGCTTGTTCAGACGGTAGGTCCGACTCCCCCAAGAGTTTCCTATCTTCTAGGGTGGCGGCATGCACCTCCTCCTCACCCACCCCCCAGAGCCTCCCCACTCATGTTCACTGGAGGAAGCTGTTGGGACCGTAAATGATTGGCCCACTAGTGTAGCAATAATCACAAGGTAACATGAAGTAAAAAATGTTGAAATAAAAGGACACCAGATGTAACATGGAAAAAACCCAAAATGGAAAGGGTAAAAAACCATGGGCAAATAGAAGGATCTCAATATGGGTAAAATTGGCTACACAGACCCCCAATCTAACAAGGAGAAAACCCTTGTAAAACCTCTATTAAATAAGTGGGTAAACCACATAACAAATACCAAAAATAAAAGATAAACTTCTGATGAGAAGATAATCTAATGATACTGATGATCTCTAATAGAGGTGAGAGCCTCCTTTTATAGGGCTCCTCAACCCTACATTATTTCTTCTCCTACTGGTGGGTTTGGTGGGTTGGCCACCGAACACCTACAACAACCTTCCCCTCTTTGAAAAATGTGGGAGGCGGTGCTAGCCTGGAAAAAAATATTCAAACACATCTAACACTTGGAGATTTGATTGAGAACCAATAATATCTCCACTCATCTTTTCTATTACCAAACTTTATGATCATGTATCTGTGAGGATACTTGAGGATATTCAATATATGAACTTATTAGAGTCAACTACTTTCATCATTAAATCTTTTAGATCTTTTTTACTGTGAAATTTCTACATGTCCACACTTCCTTCATCCACCGCAGCTTAGAAAAAGTGGTATTGTACCGCATTGTGCTTTGTCCTGTAATGAAAATATGGATTCCTTACAATGTGAAAGGCACTAAAACTGTCACAAAACAATGTAATATACTTTTTTCTATGCACGAGATCCTCCAACAACCTTTTTATACAAATAACCTCTTTGGAAGCCTGTGTAGCTACCATGTACTCCAACTCTACCGTGGATAATTCCACAACTGATTGTAACATTGAAATCCAGCTCACATATCCTCCTGAAAGGGAAAACAATTAACCTGTAGTGGATTTTCTCTAGTTATAATCACTAAAAAATATTAATAAATATACCCTATGATAGTGAAATCTGATCCTCTATAACATAATTCAGCATTTGAGGTCTCCTTGGTGTATCTCATGATCCTCTTCATTGTGATCTAATTATCCCGTTCTAGATTTTCCTTGCACTGATTAACTTCTCCCACTTCATGTACAATGTTAGTTCTTGTACAAATCATATAGAACATCATATTTCCCAATTCTGATGCATATGGTACTGAAGACATTTCCATCCTTTATGCTTCGCTGTTATGATTCATCGTTGAGTATAAAATGAAACTAATGGGATGAGAGGTAGGTATTGTCTTAATGTATTTCATGTTGAATTGTTTTAATACTATATTTATGTAAATATTTTATGAAATCCAATTTTTCCTATTATTTTTGTCTCGATAAATCTGCATACCAAAAAACATGGTTTCTGGTCCCAATTCATTCATATCAAACTCCCTAGCCAACTGTGCCTTTGTCTCCTATATCTTCTCATTGTTGGGGCCTACAAACAACATGTCATCCACATACAAAAGTATAATGATGGAATAATTACAATATGAACCACTAAAATATGAAAAAGGATATTAATGAAGTATACTATATCAAAGGCTCGTGAATAGGAATCAAAATTATTGCACCAACACCTCGATGCCTGCTTGATACTGTACAAAGAATTGTTCAACCTGCATACCATGTTCTCTTTTCTTCTTCTGAAAAACCCTCCAATTGGAGAATATATATCTCTTCATCAAGATCACCATTGAGAAAATTAGCCTTCACATACAACTTCTATAGATGTAAGCTGTATGTATCACACATCACCAAAAATATCTGAATATTCATTATTCTAATAACAGGAGAAAATATTTCATTGAAATCAATGCCTCCCTTCTGAGTATATCCTTTGACCACATGTCTTGTATGATATCTTTCTACTTGGTCCTTCTCATCATACTTGATATTAAGGACCCATGTTTTTCAATAGACTTACTTCCATGAGGTAATGGAACAAGATACCAAGTCGTGTTAATTTGTAGGGATTCAAGTTCCTCATAAATTTATGCCATCCATGAGGATACATCTATACTCTGGATTACAACCATAATAGAAGATGGATCTCTATTCCCCATCAATAATAAGTATGAAATATTGATCTAATTCACATAGTCTGAGTTCCATATTGGTGCTCTTTTCTCCCGATTTGACCTTTTTGGTCCAAACACAACTGGTAATTGATCTTAATTTTTGGGTAATGCATCAATGTAAAATCATTCTTCCTTTAATTTTTCCTCTACTTAGAATATTTTAGTTCTTGTATTATCCTTCACCATGTCTTAATCATTTGACATTTTTATCTAATCTTCTACAAAAATGAAATCTCTACTAATGATATGTTTGGGGGTAGGGGGGTTCCATAAATGATACCCCTTCACACCATCATCGTACCCCAAGAAGATACATTTATTGGATCACGAATACAACTTCAATATTTCCTAATCATGAAACATTTCATATATAAGACTTCCAAAAGTATGTAACTAAGAATATTCAATGGGTTTACCATTCCAAATCTCCATAGGTGTCTTCTGATCAATTTCTAATGAAGGAGATCAGTTGATCACATAAAAGGATGTATTCACTACCTCTACCCATTTTTTTTCCAATTCCTGCAGTCTTCAACTGTACCCTTGTTCTATCCAACAAGGTTATGTTCATGCACTCTACCACTCTATTTTGCTAAGGAGACTACATGACCATGAACTATCTCTTGATTCCTTCATGTTGACAAAAAAGTATCAAACTCCTTGCTTATACATTCTCCATAATTACCAGTCCTCAGAAAATTGATCTCTTTTCTAGATTCAATCACCATCTGCGCTTTGAATGTTTGGAAGACATAAAAAACATCAGCATTCATCTTAACTGGATACACCCAACATATCCAAGAAAAATCATCAATGAATGATACAAAGTACATTGATCCACTGAGGTATATAATCGGTGCATGGAAAAAATCATAATGGATCAAATATAAGATCTCCATTATTAATGTTATTGACATCCCAAACATTAACATGTGTTTATTTCTCAAAACACAATGGTCACAAAATTTTAAGGATTACTTTATTACACCATACCACAACTTGTGATCTGTAAAAATCTTCAGGCCTAATTCAGACATATGTCCAAGCTTCTGATGCCATAACGTAGGCGATGCTTCTATCGAGGATGTTGATGTGATAAATATCTCCACCTACTTGTATGTTTCACCCATAGGAATGTACAGGTTCTTTGATATCATCTATACCTTCATCACCACAAGTGATCCCTTCACAATTCTAATCACTCAATTCTTAATGTGAGTCTTGAATCTTATTTCATTAAATTTTCCCAAAGACAATATGTTCTTCATCAGGCCCTTCACATGGAGTACACCTTGAATGGTTCAAACTATACCATCATGAATCTTCAATTTGGTGGCATTGACTCCATTTAACTTCAATTTGTGATCGTCCCACATATAAAAAAGTCCTTATGGGATAGTTTCATATTATTAAAACCATTCCCCTCGAGACGTCATGTGTTAGGTTGCTCCTAAGTCGATAATTTTTTCATCTTTCAGATGCTTCCTACTTCCAGCAGTCATCACCGCTTCACTGACTAGTATAATTCCACTTTTATAAGTAATATCCATATTTTTTTCATGCCATAATTCTAGCTCCCACTGGAACCACGCTCCATCACCACATTTATTGGTCTTTAACTAATTTTCAGTCGATAATTATCCTTCCATATCACTTCTGACTTATTCATTTTCCCCAAAAAAATATTCCTGTGCAATTTCTTGATCTCTAATTTCACTGATATATGGACACATTGTCAGTCTAGAATCTCCTCTGTTTCACAAAGCTGCATTTAATAATCTCAATAAATTTTTTTGATACGAAGGATTAATTAGAGTCCCAATCATAGAGCATACTAAAATTTATGAGAATTATTAATACCAAAAAACATGAACATCACTAGGCTACAAGATTCCTCTAATACCACTTTTTGGGAACATAAGTTATTGTCTCACAAGTACAGTGAAAATAAAAAGATAAAATAAAGTGAAAAAATCATAAATAAAATGACACCATATGTACCATGGAAATCCCCCCAAATGGATGGGGTTAAAAATGACAGGAGAATAGAAGTATATCACTATTGGTAAATGTGGGTATATACTCCCTCATTATAAAGTGAGAAAAACCTTATAAAACCTCTCTTAAATAAGTGGGGAATCCAAATAAAAAATACATCAAATAAAATATGAACTAATGATGAGAGGTGAAGATGATGAGATTGATATCTCTGCTAGGGGAGAGAGCCTCCATTTATAGAACTCCTCACCCATGCCTCTTCCTTATCCCACAAGTGGTTTTGGTTGGTTGGCCACAAACCACATACCACTGCCTTCCCCTCTTTGACAAAGGAGGGGGGTGGTGCCATCCTAGAAAAAAAACATCCACAAACAGAAGCTTCAAGAGAATCCCCACCACCGTATGGATTAACGACACCATGGTCACACCCTCAGAATACCATGCCCTTAGGGGTGCTGCCAATTATATCATTTTCCATCACATGTTCAGAGTCTCCATACTAGGTGGCACGCTTGATGAGAGGGGAGGATGTCTTTGGTCATGTAAGGATTCTAGGGGTAGCTTCCAATTTGGATCCACAACCAATCAATAAAACCTAATACACAATAAGTATTATAATTATTTTTACTCTTTGGTATGTGTTTAAGATGTTGATGGTCATTGATCTAGTCACTAGAGTTCATGAATTCCACCAAAATCTATATAAATAGGCCAACATCAGCGAAAAACCAGCATTTCCACATCATAATCGACGGGTGCTGGTGTTGGAATCCCAAATATATATATTTCAGCCCTACAAGTCAATGTTGTTGGGTGTAGGGACCCTGGTAGGCAGTGAGGCCTACTAATGAGGGTCGACAGTGAGCCAACCTAGTGGGAATTGAACCATACTAAAGAACAAACCTTGGAGGTAGTGAACAAAAGCAGACAATATTGTGATTTAGGGTCCAATAGCACTGATTTAAGCCCTAAAATTAGTATCATAGGTGGGTAGGAAATCCTCTGATCATCAATAAAACACTAGGGGAGATATTTTTTGGAACCCAAATGAAAGCAGTGCAACCCTGCAGTTCAAGATTATAGGGTGCAGGGACCTTGTCCCATATCAGATTCTGGAGGGAACTAGGCATCATATATAAGCCCCAACCATCCCCCATCCCATCACATGGAACCTTCATCTTGTTCCCTACCTCCACCTCCACTATAACCTGAAATAACTTTGTTTTCATCAGATCCTAGTCCTTGCATCTGAATATAGTAAACTACATGTAGTATCTCATTTCATCCATGAGTAGAATAAATTATTGTATCCCTATTGGAGTCATCGACATGATAGACCTGAAGAGTTCACTATGGCCAATTTTGAGAACTTTCTCCACATTGTGATTTTCTTGTTTAGTAAAAGAAAATCATCACTTATTCCCAATGAGGAAACTATTGTAGACTTGATCCAACTAATAAATATTTGGAATCCCTCACACCATATCAAATTGAGTGATCTTACATAGATCTTGGAAATTAATGTGGTTTTACCTCACATTCTAGTGCCATGCCTTCTTAGATCCCCTTTGAAAAAATAATACTAGTTGTGCAATGTTGAGTTTGAGCTTGTAAATATTTATGAGGAATCACTTCACCTTGGTCAATAGGCTCCACTACTGGTCACAAATACAGAGGTTCCCCTCTTCGATCGGTGTCTAGGAACAATTATCATCATGTTTTCTTATGCCAATGATGTTTTTTTGTGAGCCTTAGTATGTAGTACACCCCTGTGAGGAGGATATTCCCACAATTTTTTCTAGATAAAGAGATGGTCTAGTACCCCTCAATGTTGAAAATATATCTATCTCCCAACATCATGGTGTCTTATATCCTATATTCAAACTCAAAATGTAAAATGTAGGACCCATTCATGTGTTTTGTGGCATCAGTTTTGAGGTACCAAAATCTATCATTGTGCGCCTCCTCCTGATCTAGTTGTAGAAATACGTCCACCTCAACCAGCCATAAAGGGATGAATTATGGTTGAAGAATATTGGTGGTGGTGGATTGCGGTGGTGGGGAATCAGGAACTACAGTGAAAAACCAATACATAAGTAGGGTGAGATCATCAACGTCACCTAGGTTTAGAAGGGCTTTGAAAGTTTTCTACCTACTATGACAATCTTGGGCCCAGTGGACCAATTTTCTACAGTTGTGGAATTTATCCCTAGGGACTTCACGACACTACCATATCTCGATCCATTCTTCCCATTTTTAATTTTAACACTTACAATATTTTATCGTGTTCCTTGATGATTCATGTTGTCGAACTTGGAGTCGTTGAAGGATTCCTCCCTCGTCATCCACTTCTTCATCAATGTAACCCACTCCTCCTCAGTGAGGAGAATATTCCCTCCAGCATTGGCAGTGGGTGTTGGCATAAAAAAACCATCTATCTCTTTGAGTAACCTAGTTAACTCCTCCACAGAGAGCATCAATATATTAAGAAGTGTCTCAATTGAAAGATAAATTTGAGAGATCCTAGAGGGGACGATGTTCAGGTACATCCCAAAAAACATGTCTTCTATCCCTAGATCATTGAGGATTGTGAGTAAGTTTACCAAACCAGTGGGCCACATAGAGAATTCGTCCACTAATTCACCATTTAAAAAAGCATTTCCTTCGTAGTAATTATGTAGATTTAGAGAATTTTCCATGAGAAAAAGATCAATTCTGATGCATATGGTATACATAGTGTTTGACGCTTCCTTATAAGTTTCCTTGATGGCGAGTATGGAGATAATATCCAGTGGGATAGTGTGGAGGCTGGCCTCTAGTGTCATCTAATCTACCATGGTGTTCGACACTACTTGCATCGACAGCATACCAAAGTCTATGTGATATAATAATAACAGAAGGAAGAGGTCCTTCCAAAGATGTTTTGGGGTGAGGTTGTCTCCACTACCAACTTCATCCTCAACCAAACACAGACACTCAACCTTTATAGGATTAATAGGTAAAAGGAATATCATAGAAAATGATCAATTGGGAACTTTATTCATACCATTGGCTTCATCATGCATGTCATGAACATGGAGCATCACTTGATGATGTGGGATGACCATAGTACACCGATGATCTTTTTCAGGTATGAGTTCAGGTCCACGACATATCGTGTGTATGATCCCATCAGAAATTGAAAGCATATAACATGTGATGTCATCATAGATGAGGTGGAGCAGTGGGATTAGAGTGATCATGATGAACACGATGTTTTGAGTAGTGAGGAGACATTCACCATCGAGTGCACAATAGAATGTATGCCAGGGATAATAGAGACTGAAAACATTGTTGAAGAAAATATATTTTCACTCACACCAACTAGTGCACACTCTGCAGACATTGAAATACCAAAAATAGTCCAGGTGGTGCATGTACCCTCCATCATTGTAGATTTCATTTCTCCACCTTCAATCATGGAAGAAGCACTATAATTTGATCATGATGATGCCCCGCATTGATTCCACACTATTGACAACATAATTGGGTCCACAACACCACATGTGTTTTCATTACGTGAGATCAAACCTGAGGATTTACATTTCACTATGGTTGATAATCCAAACTCCATTGGTGAAGTATAACAACACTATTTTTGGTGCAAGGTGATTATTTAAGAAATGTAGTCGATCAAGGAAAATGAAACATGTGATCTCATCGATCTCCCCATTGGCCATCTTCCAATTGGGCTCAAGTGGGTCATGAAGGTGAAGCGTGATGAGAATGGTGTGGTATAAATGATCAAGGTGATACACTTTGTAAAAGGATACATCTAGTAGTAAGGGGTCTACTTTGAGGATGACTTCTCCCCTATCACACACATGGAATCGGTGCGGCTCCTCATCGTGGTAGCGGAATAAGAAGGGTGAGAGGTCCATCACATGGATGTCAATCAGCATTCCTAGAAGGAGACCTCCAAGAGGCATATATTGAGAAACAATATGGATTTTTAATCGAAAACCATGAGAACAATGTTCTCCCTCTCTAGAAATCACTCTATGGCCTCCGCCAAGCACGAAGTGCAGGGAATTCCATGTTCGATGTCAGGATCCTTATGCTTGGGTTTCAAAAGAGAAACTTTGAGAATTCTATGTACACTTAGGAAAATGAAATTTCTTATCTAATCATCACGATGTACATTAAAGACTTGATCGTCATCGTTTCAGAAGTCACCAAAATTATCTTGTTCAAGGATGAGATGTAGATGCTATTTTGGATGACTGATGGAAGATTTCTCTAATACTACCTCAGCATCAATGTGAACCAAGGTAAGAGGGTAATTTCAAAATTTTAATCTACCTATGCAACTAAATTGTTAGGAAAGAGATGAATGGGATATTGAAACCCCTATCTAGATCCAATAGAGGTCCACATGAAGCTGATAAAGTCTTGAATCATCCCGTTGTCGATGTCACTCAGAACCAGAGCATCATCTGTAGCCTCTGATTCCCAGGGAATAACCGACTAGACATTACCTAAGTGGTAAGTTATGTAATATAGTTCATGGAGGATCTACATGGATATCACTTGTTCATAGTCAAGAATGTATTTTTCTGTATCATAGGAACATAAAACTATGGTGTCCACAATGTAAGGAATGTAAATAGTTTGTCAATACTATTGTGATTTAGTGACAGTGAAATGGATGGGGATGTTGATGACCGTAGGAGCAAAAACATGGTGTTCTCATCCCTTGGATGTAATCCCATCAATTAGAAATCACAGAAGAAAAAGGTGTTGTTATTGTCTTCATGTGAAGAAAAGTACATTTTTGCAACAACTATGGTGTGCCAGGGAATCCTTTTGCCTTGACTATTCGGAGAATTTTTCTACTCAGAACCTAGTGTTTCGGTGCTCAAAGTGGAAAATAAGTCCACCATTTCCTTAAGAAAGAATCTCATATTCCATGACAAGAGGAAGAAAATTGACACTTGGTTCCATTATATTCACGAGTACACTGATGGAGAAAAAATCATTCTTGAGAATACTCATTCTGAGGAGTAGCTTCAGAGATTCTCACCAAGTCACTTGGGTGTTTCAGGTTTCTAGAAATGTGTGAGAAAATAGGTGTTGTTTGGATCCAGTAAATGAGATCCAAATTAGGGGTGATTGTTTAATAATTTTTTTAATGTGGTTTATTTAACAATTATTTTCCATTCCCCTCATTCTTCTCCTTCATTGATGGGTCAACATTGTTTGACATCATTAAGTCTTCCATGTGATTTTAATTACATTGTAAGTACAAAATGTTTTTGTGTGTGTGTATATAATGTAATGTAAACCTCTATAAAAAAGCATCCCGATTTTTTGGTGCACAAAACATTTTTTTGTTCAATTATTTTCTTGTGTCATTATATATATTTTCGAGTGGGTTTTCATGTGGAATGGTCAGACATTTACAACAGTCAGAATGAGAAGCTATAGTAGGTGAAGTGTGCAGCCGTAGGTAGTAGCCCCAACACCGATGGGATTCACATCTATATTTCCACTAGCATGACCATCCTAGGTTCCACTATCCAGACCAAGGATGACTGCGTTTCAATCAGCCCAGGCACCACAAGATATTGGATCATGATGGTCTGTTGCAGACCCTACCATGAGATCATCATCAAAATATTGGGGAAGGATGCGTAGGAGGCAGGAGTGGAGAACATGATAGTAAAATTGGTTATGTTTACTGGGACTCAGAATGGGATGAGAAACAAATCTTGGGACAATCCAAACATAGGTTTCTTGAGGTACATCTTTTTCTAGAATATGAGGATGATTAATGTTGAGAAACCCATCATCATCGACTAGATATACATCCCCGAGGATGTTAATTGCCATGGGCTGGTGTTGGGGTGGAGATCAGTGACATGATGTACAAATACATATAGGGAATATTGGTGATGGCGGTGGGGGTGAAGATGGATTGTAGCCCGGCTAACCCCTGCATTAGAATCCGAAGGGAAAACTTTAATCTCTCTTATGATAACTCACCGGCAGAATCGGCATGTTTTCATGCCATTGGAACCCCCTCAAGAATATTGATGTCCTACGACTGCCTCTAAAAGCATGACTCTCCTCAAGTACCACACCTCATGAGTTCATTTGGATTTATATATATTTTTGGTTTATGATACATATCCATTGTTTTAATTAAAAATATTGCAACAAAACCATAACTTTGATTCTTGTGCCTCACACCAAGATATAAAAATAAAGGAAAACAAGTACTCAATGTTGCCTAATTCTGTTTTAAAGGATATAATTTTTATCATATCATACTTAAACATGATCCATATACATTCTATGTTTTTATCCACTCTTTGTACCTTTTTATTTCCATGAGGCAACTTGAATAGTTTTGGGATTTCAATTAAAATAGATGTTTGAAATTTAATGATGGGACTCATTATTTGTGAAATTTAATTAATAGAGGGCCATGTTAAATGGAATGATGAATATTTTGACCTCATTAATGGGAGATTATTACACCACTTCTATAAATTAGTAGTCAAAGGCTTCACCATGGGCTGTATATCACCCCTTTGTTTGGCCCACTCATTGTTGATCTAGATTGAGAAACATCATATTCCCTATTGTTGGATGTCATATATTTTGTGTTCTGTTACACATCTAGTATTTATGGTGAAAATAACTTTCTATATAATCATCAATTGAAACCCCCTTTTTGTTGTGTGTAAGAACTTTCTCAAGAATTCACACAAAATCATTGAAATCAAAATACAAAGGGACACAAAAATTTAAATGATTTGGTTTGGTGACCTATATCGATAAGGAAGACAATGGATAATCTTATTAAATCAAAAATACATATATTAAAAATTCCCCTTGATTTTTCCCACACTGAAGCACCCATATTTAGAGTAGTAGTGGAGAAAGAGAATCAAATGGTCACTGCAATGTCTCTCTGGGTGATCACTAACCTACTGCAATTTCTTCGAACAACAACAATTATTTTTTCTAGTTATATTTAGATGACACCTACCCTTGTTGTTGGTCCATATTGTAAGTAACCCACAAATTTGGGTGGTTTTATTTTTCATCAACAATCAACACATTCATTCGATATTTCGTTAAGCTGGGAGAGGCTAATGTCTAGAAAGAGTAGAGAGACCCTACTTTAGGGGGTTTTCTAGTTTTCTTCTATTCACTGAATAATAAGAGAAGAGGTCTTGATCCTATTTTTTATATCTCTTATCTGAGTGAGATAAATGTGTGGATACCGAAAATTCGATTATGCCTTACTGATGAATATGTTGGAGGACATATTTTCATTATACTCTATTGGGGTTAGTGTCACCTTGATACAATGGGTGAAGGTAGATCACGACGAAGTTTATGGTTATAGTTCTCAAACCTAGGTGTGACAAATATAGATAACGATGAGATTGGATTCAACAATGACTAATTTGGGAAACAATAGCAATGAACTCAGACAATGTCACCGGACGTTGAAAACTACGTTGGGTCTGGATAGTAGCACACAATTTTGATGATTCTTGATTTGGACAACATGTTGTGATTTTATGATAATTAAGAGAGATCAATGGATGGGGAGACTATATTTCCCCATGAACAAAGGTTTACAAGTGACCCCTATACACCCATTTTTTCTCACACAAGAATCATTCCAGGTTCTCTCCCAACAATAAGAGATCTTCTGTCTTAGAACTAATGATCCCTAAAGGACCCCCAGGCCCTCCTTTTATAGGCATGGTGGGAGGTGTAATGTTTGACACCACTCCCAATAATACCCCACCAATCGCAAAATATCTTAAATTACTGTAGCCTACACATTAAACATATCTATTGTAAAATATTTAGAGAACTAAGGAGATGGTGGGTTGGTGCCCCAGCCACCAACCATGGTAGCTAGAAAAATTAATCAATTCTCCCCCTCTAGCTATAATCCACTTGAACATATACAAAGGTATATCTTATACCAAGAAACCACCTATTACAATATATTTTATGGGTTCTCCTTCACATCGATCATTATAGGTCTGAAGAGCCTTTTGATCCATCAGTTCACATATTCAATGATATAGAATGTCATTGTTTTTCATCCAGGAAAGGTACATGGTGTTATTTCTCATGTCCAAAACACTTTAAATATTTTAATGAAACATACAATAATTCTAGATGAATATTATTACATAGAGAAAACAATTTAACAACAACATATAATTTCTAGCTTTTGAACAAATAATGCACTCTGCTTCCATTGTGGATAATGCAACCCACTTCAGTAACCATGACTGCCATGATACAAATCCATCTAAAAATGTATAGATGTAACTTGACTTGGAATTCCTGAAAACTGAATCTCCAACCATATATATATTTTTATATCCATACAAAAGTAAGTTATCTCCCCCATAGTACAAACATAGCTTTGATTCCCCTTTAAGATACCTCATAATCCCATTGACTACATCCTGGTACTGATTCACATGATTAGAGATAAATTTACTCATGATTGCCACTACATGGAAAATTTCTAGTCTCATACTCACAATTTAGGTCAAGAGATAATGGGAATGGGGTTCTACTTTTTTTGATTTCAAGTATCAAAAGCCTTCCAAATAGAGAGATCATATGGAATTTTGTGGTTATGAAGATCGACGGTACACGTGAAGGGTGCTAATCATGGGAAAAAATTATTCTTGGAGGCATCCCCCTTTGACTGAAAATTAAATTTTTAGTTTTTCAATCAATTTAATGTAAAAGTGTGAAACAATATTTTTGACCAAAAAAGGATAAAACAGATTCGTTGAAGTTCAATTTAAGCCTACTGAAAGGACCATCCAAGTCATGTCCCAACCTATTAAAGACATTAAAGACCTTAGGGTTATCTGAAGACACCATGTCCTATTTCTCCATAGAAGCATATGACATACTGAAACCAATATCCTTAAGTAGGCCATCCAATAGAACCACATCATTCTCTTGTCTGTTTTTATTTTACTATTTATGTGTGTGAGTATGATCCTGAGAATATGATTGTAATAAAGTGTGAGAAGAACATGGATATCATGAACTAAAATCCATATATAATTAAATGTGGTTAATATAAATGAATTATATGCCCCATGTTCAATCATTATTGTTGTTCTTTTTCTAGTATTTATCCTATGAATTTTTAATCCCCATAATTTCTAATTAAATTCATATTTGAAACGCTGGATTTTATTCACCCTAGGGCTTTTACATGGGCCATGTATATCAGATCATTGTGTAGCCCACCCTTTCTTGATCTAACTTGATACACGACATTTATTGATTCCCTATTGTTGAATGTCATATTTTCTTTATTTTTTATATAAGTATCATATGTGAACTTTCCAAGTGAACTCCACTTTCTATGTGTTTCACTACTATAGATTGTGCATTATAAAGTATTGACCTTTAATAGTGCTAGACAAAAAGAACTGATATAGAGGAAAAATTTATCATCTCTCTAAAAAATCACTGATAAATTTACCTTTTATTAGAACTAAAAATAATCCTAATAAAATGATGCCATTTATCACCACTTTTTTCTAGTACTGATAAATGTATCCAATTATTCACCTATTTTTCATAGTGTTGAAAAAAGTGACGCCTATATCAATAATTTTTTCTATAACTAATAAAGGTTGTAGTGAGTTATTAAATTTATATATAAATAATTATAAATATTTAAATAAGTTATATATTTTTTGTGTCAATTGGAGGAAAGTTCAATTAACAGATTGAATATCTGAAATTACACTGAAAATTAACCATGAAGGGAAATTATCACCCCAAAAATGAGAATCACCAATGAGACCATGGGTTTCCAGAATGTGGGATTCTCTGTTTCCCTCTCTTAGAACCAATGAGAAAGATCAAATAGAAAAATAGTGGAGCTTGATTTGCTATTTCTGAATTAGTGGGAAGATTGATTGAAGTCCCCTCTCTATGGCGTAGATAATGTCAATAACAAAAAGGAAATCTGACTCCCTAATAATAAATTTTCCAACCCTCCTAAAATGAAACAAACATACCCAAATCTATTTCATAAGCTTCAACAATTGGTGGATCCTAGAAAGTTTTATGTGAAGCCTATCTAGCTATGATAATTTGAATATAATAATTACGGGACAAGAATCTGGTGCTAAAAATGCAATTATTTGAAAGAGAGGCATCAACATTAATCTTTATCACAACATATGGAGGATGATTCCCAGTGTATGAATGATGATGGGAACATGGGACGCTAATATAATCCATCTTCCTATTCTAGGAATCAAACCACGAGGGAGCTTGATGGACCCAATAAATTTCTGAACCTAAAAATTGGTTGAATATGAATTAATTCATACTAACAAAACTGATTTTTCCTATAAAACAAATGGAAATCATCATTTCAGTTGGAAGGGAGGATTTCCAACTTCTTATAAGATATGGGAATTCATTAAACAATGAGAAAATATGATTTTCATTTGAGTACCAGTAGTTTAAAAATTCTATTCTCAAGGATAGTAAACGATCCCATGCATGGGGTATCATGCAAGACCAAGAAAAGAGGACAAGAAGGATCCTTGGTAGCATGATGGAAGGAGAGAATATATTTTGAGGGGAGAATATTGAAGATAATTTTCCACTAGAAACAAAAAACATTATGGGGAAATACCACTACAAAATAATAAGCTTTTTTCAACACATGTATATCTGTTGGAAAAAGTGAATTTTCTGTTGGTAAAACATTTTAACAACAAAAAATGTCCTGTCACTAAACTATTAGTAAAAACTTCGTCGCTAAATGTTATTGTGACAGATAAAATAGTTCTGTTACAAATATAATAATAACAATAGATAAAATATATGTTGGTCAAAAAAATTAAAAATAGATTCATATAACAAATATTTATATTGGTAACAATATTATCAATAAATTATATCTATTTATAAATTATATTTAAATAAAAATTATAAATGTTTATTGCTAATAAAATTTCATATTATATTTATTCATTTAAAATATATAAGAGCTCTTTAAATTATCAAACTGAAGATGACTTCAACAAATGAAAACATAGAAAAAAAAATAAATTATATTAATAATTGAATTTAATAAAAAATGAATTATATTGTTGAAGTTTATTGATACATAAAAAGATCCTAAATACACAAAAACTCAAGATCCATCTACACACCCGCCAACAATTGCCCCCCCTCCTTTCAAATGAAAATAATGCATGTTATCTCTTGAATGAAATCCTCTAAAACCCATCTTGGTCAAATAGTAGAATAATTGATACTTCTTACAAATGAAAAAAGGGAATGCTTTTTCATTAATTCAATCCTCTGGCACCAATCATGGTAGAACAGTAGAATAATAGTTACTTCTGGCAAATTAAAAAAGGGCATGTCATCTTTTGAATGCAATCCTTAAACCCTCATAATTGTAGAATAATAGTTACTTTCGCCAAATGAAAAATGGAACGCCGTCTCTTGAACCTAAAGTTGTTGTTATGTCAAACTCTTCAGCTCCATGATCTACACCACAAACAACCAAAGAGAATACCCACAAATCAGTGAAAAATATCTGCATGAATTAAAAAAAATGAAAGTATAAACTAATGATCTGGCATAAAATGAACAATTTTTCAATACCAATGTGGAACCTCAAGGCATTACTATGACACACCCTTCAACTCCAATATCTACACAACACAACTAAGGAATATTCCAAAAAATCATCCCAAAATATCTATATGATTTGAAACCAAAATAGAATTCAATGAAAATATAAAAAACTAATCTGTATAGAATGGATATTTTTCATTCATCATCTCTGTTGACATCTCAACAAATCAAGTCATTTCTAGTACTAGAGAGTAATGTCACATCTCTGCTACGCCACAACCTTTAACTCCAAGATCCACATCACAGATAACCAAATAGCATATCCACAAATTTGTGCAAAATATATGCATGAATTGAAACCATAATAGAAATAATGGAAAGGATAAAAAATAATGTGATGGTGAATGATACAATAACTATGCAAACATTATACAATATTTTGAGTTTCATAATTTAATTTCTTTTTCAAGATAGTGGATAGATGTTATGGGAATGAAAATTAAATTTTAAAATAAATATAGTTAGCCTTTTCAGTCTTTATTTTATCATTCATCCCATTTCTCCACGGATTTGTGTTGAGGTTTACATTTTGAAGGCATCGATGGAAGATATTTGGTTGAGATTAAAGGGGAGCATCGATTTAAGAAATATGTGTGCTATGAATCCAAGGGAGACTTATATTTTTCATTTAATCAATTTGTTCATACCCAAACTGCATGTCTGCAAGCTCCTAGGAATGGTACTTCCCATGACGTTTGCATTGCCAGAAATTCGGAGAAGATGTTCATGCTAAAGATCAGTTTCATTTCGACCCCTCCAGTGATGTTATGGATAGTTCTAGTTCACCCAATACTCTCAAAAAAGAAGCAATTTTGGATCCATAGGAAGGTGATGTCATCACTAATAACAATTCAATATTCAACCCAAGATGGTCTGGTCATGTTCCATTGGCTCGCTCTTACCCTTCAGATGCTTTGAAGTAGGGGATCTCAGCTGCTGGGAGGATGACGAGTGTTTAGTGGTAGGATCCACTTATCTATGTAATATTTTGTAGTCTAAGGCATGATATCAAAGGACCTACAGTATATGCATAGTTATAAATCCTCTGGAAAAGGAAAGCATGTGTTTTTAGAATGGATCAATTGAATAGTAACCTTTAGTCCTAATAATTGAGCACCCTTCCTATGCAGAAGTAGTGAATTTATTCCTAATTCATGAGATAAACTCCAAGTAACAGTTGTTGGAGAGTTTTCTATATCACCTTTAGTGACCTAAATTAATGACTAGGCTGAGCCTATTAGTCAGGTCTTGGGTAGACGTAGAAAAATCGGTGAGTGGGCTCTTGAGGGGTAGGTACGCAACAAGTATCCAATGTAGGAAATACAACTAAGAATGGAGCTCAGAAACTAGTTTTAGAAGTTACAGGAGGCCAAGATAGATAATGAGGTGTGGAAAATGGTGCAGCCTTGGAAGAAAAGGGAACATGTCTTCCAAGACTAGGTGGTGGAAGAGGATATAACTTTGGATTCGTTGGAAAATGAGGAAGTAATAGTGAAAAGGGGCACTTTCACACATGATTGAAAAAAGGGGGGAAAGCTTTAATCGAAGAAGGGGGTTATCCATTGACTTCGGGTAAGATGTAAAGGCATTGAAAAGATTACTCCAGCTTTCCTATTACCCTGAGGACCAGATCAGCAAGCAAATATGGTGAGGTCTTAATAGCTAAACATCATACTCATCAGGAATCTAGGGACCTAGTGGAAGACACAAAAGTAGTTGGTGAGGCTTAGAATGACCCTGTTGGGTCTGGGGAGAATCTGTGGCCTAATGACCAAGGGACATAAGTATTCATAGGAGGTCAGGACTCCAATGACCTTTTCCCTGCTCATTTAATTGAAAAAATGATAGAAATGTGTGATTGTTTTGGAAAAGTCACAAAAGACGAAATTTGGGAGGCTCAAAGTTCTGACCTGGATGCAACTATGGAGGAGTAGGGAGAGATGTCTATTCGATCATGCCCTCATGGCCTTGAGATGGACTTGTGTACATGACTTGACTTCCAGCTGGACATTAGTTTCAAAAACTTGAACAAGGTTAACTTCTCTTTAGAAGAATATATTAAGGTCTTGATTTTATTAACCTGCAATAACCAAGGATTTCTTCGACTTCATTCCGATCAAGGAATTAAAAACTTGTCGTGGGAATACTGTATCATCTTCTTAGATCCTTAAGCTATTTTTTTTCATTTTGGTCTTGTTTGATTCTTGGTTTCATGGTTTCTGTTGTTTGTGTTTTAGGGGTTCCCACCTAACCTAGAACGTTTATTTTCATAAAATAAAAATATATGTTTATACAATGAATGATAATTTTTGAAGGTCACAAAACCTTAAAGATTCCGCTTAACCATCAAAATAAAAAGAGAAATAATACATGAGACCAAGATTCCAAAGCATAAAACCCAACCAAGAATGATAATCACATATCAAGATTATGATACGAATTTACTTCTGATGAACAAAAATATTCAATCAAGCATATGCAAGTAGATAGTACCTGAAATTGTACATTTCAAAAGATATTGAATCCCCCTTACAATTAAAATTTTCAATATAATAATGCATAGTAAAACATTATAGTTATATGTAGCCATATTGAAACTATACATTACAAAGGCTACTGAATTCATAATATATCATAGTAGTTGGATACTACATATTAAACCTACATGTTATAGTGTTATTGAAATTTAATAGTGGTACTGGAAACTATACATGACAAATACTGCTAAAACCAACTTATAGAAACTTTTTTGAATGTATGTTATACAGAATCATGCAGATTGAATGCATTCTAAAACTGGATATAAATTCAAAGTGACATAATATGAATTATGTGTTGAAACTACACAATTATATGCATATTTTGTATTACAGACACTTAACCAGATCATCAAGCATTAGATACAATAAAAACATAATATTTTTTAATCATTTAATGTTTACCCTATTGAATATATATATGCAATGAAACATGATTGAAAAAATAAATAAAGAAGATGGTTTAATGGATTACCATAAAAAGGGAAAGAATTATTACATGACTTGGTGAAGGTTCTGGAGAAGATAGTACATGTTGAAGTCCATGGTGGGGTCAAACTAGAGCTCCATCCTTTGCTCTCAGTTCCCTTCTCCATTAAAATACACATTCGTCTGAACCAAAAAGGCTCCTCACTGGAGCTTCCCAGAAACTTGAGTCTGATGACATCTACCGCATTGAATGCACTACAAATTAGCCACTAATGAATATATAAAAGGAACTCAAGCTGGAGTTATCTTCAACCATTGTACAACTAAAAAGAAAGTGACATCAAACCATTAAAATCTATGCATGATAGAGACATGAAGGTGATGCCAACAGAGACACAAGACTCTAATGGCCCAGGAGTTGAAATAAAGGAAAACATGATTTTGCCTTCACCCAATAATGAAAAGAATACATTAAGATGAGGAGAATGGGCCCATCAATGAATTCACACAACTAAGTAGAGAGCCATACCACTTGAACAAACATGAAAAACATGCTTGAATCAATCACAAAGAGATGAAAATATCAAACAAATTATCAGTCTGTCATATTGAATGAGCTTACATAGAAATCATTGGTAGTCCCTAGTGGAATCCCCAAGTACCAACTTCATTTGAACCAACACCTTCCTATACAAATATTTATTCTTTGATGTGAACCCAACTCCTGAAAGCAAAAGAATCCACACATTAAAAACCATACAAAGGAAGGAATCCAGGTAAATCCCCATCTAAGAACAAAAAAATTGAAAATTCCAGCATGCACTGACACATAGAACCAGGAACAAGGTGAAGAGAGGGAAATTTAATCTCAAAGCTGAATGGGGCGTGAGTGAAATTTCCCAGGCTTCGTGCTTGGGATTTGGTCGTTCGAGCTTAGTGGACGGAGTTGTGAAGTACGGCGGTTTTGCGATGCTCTTTTCAAGGTCCCCAGTCATTCTGGAGGTCAACATGTGAGGGCTCTTTGGTGTATTTTCATTCGAGGTTCGGGTAGGGAAAGATTCGTTCAAGGTTAGGGTAGGGTGAGACACTGGTTCGAGATTTCAATATTCGTTTTATAATGGATAACGATGAAGGTATTGTATTCGAGTTTGTTTGAAGTATTTTTTTCTTGGTTTTCTTATAAATCTGTTGAATGATGTTTGGTGATGTTTGAGGTGGTCTTTTTACTGGATGTAATATATAGTTTTGTTCCATTGTGGCCCTTCCAGTGATGCTTTTTGCACTGGATTTTTCATTGAATCTTCCACTTCATGTCTATGTTCTTTTAGATATCCACTAGAGGTTCTACTGAAATTTTCCATAATTTATATTTTTATTGCACTGCGGTGCTTCCAGTGGTGGGTTTTTCCCTATTTTTTGCAGTGAAACTTCAACTTGATGTCCATGTTCATCTCGATGTCCACTGGAGGTTCCACTAGAAGTTCCACTGGATGTTCCACTGGAAGTTCCACTGGATGTTCCACATGAAGTTCCACTGGATGATCCTTTTCTATATAGTTTTGTTGCATTACGGAACATTCATTGGTTTTTGCCCTGATTTTTGTAGTGAAACATCCACTTGATGTCCATGTTCCTCTCGATGTCAACTAGAAGTTCCACTAGTATTTCCACTCAAAAATACACTCTAACATCCACTGGAAGTTATCTTGAAATATAGTTTTGTTGAATTGAAGCATTTACAGTGGTTTTTGGCTAGGTTTTTGCAGTGAAACTTCTACTTTATGTCCAATTTCGTCCCCATGTGCACTGGAAGTTCCACTAGAACTTCCACTGGAACTTCCACTGGAACTTCCCCTGGAACATCAACTCGAACTTCTACTCGAAAATATATTTTATAATTTTTTTATTTATAATTTTAGAAAAATAATTATATTATATATATATGTGTGTAATAATTTTTATTTAGTTACATTTATATTATGTATATATATATGTAACTTACAGTGGAACTTCCAGTGGAACTTCCACTGGGACATCCACCTAAAGTTCCATTGGAAGTTCCAGTGGAAGTTACACTAGAAGTTCAACTTGAAGTTCAACTGGAAAATATATTTTATAATTTTTTTATTTATAATTTCAGAAAATAATTTTTTATTATATATATATATATATATATTTGTAATAATTTTTATTTAGTTATAGTTATGTTCATATAGTTTATACATTTTCAATTGGATTAAATCCTATTATAATGTTACTTGAACTATTGTTTTTTGTTGCTGGGTGTTGCAATGTTGTTGATGGCGATGTCGATGTTTTAGCAACTTTTACTAAACCAGTTGTAGGGATGAAGTTCAAGTCACTTGATGAAACACAATGTTTTTATGTCCTGTATGGGGGAGTAAATGGATTTAGTGTATTCCGACAATACTCTAATAATAGAAGAAAGGGTAAATCAATTGTCACATCATGACTTTATTCATGTAGCAAAGACGGTCATAGGAAGATTGTCAAATGTGATAGCATGGTGAAATTTCCTCGGGCTGAGACATATACAAGTTTCCTTTCTAGAGTGGGGGTTAGTTTATTGTCTTTTGGGAAATATGCATGTACTATATTTGTTGAAGAGCATAATCATCCTTTGCACAGGCCCAAATCAATTCATATGACGAGGTCTGAAAGAAAAATAACAGAAGCACAAGCAGTTGAGTTAGATGTGAATGATTTTGTAAGTATTAAACCAAATGTCTCTTTCTCATTAGAAATATCTATTTCAGGCGGGCGAGATGTTATTGGGTACACATGTGTTGATCAGTAGAATTTTTTGAAGTCTAAACGGGAAAGAGATTTGATTCATGGTGATTCATGTTTCTTGTTAAAATACCTAGAAAGAAAAAGTCAAGAAAATACCTCATTTGTTTATACTATGCAGTTTGACATGAATGGTAAAATTAGTAATATTTTCTGGGGTGATACAAAAATGAGAATAGATTATGAGTTGTTTAGTGATGTTGTTGTGTTTGACACCACTTTTAGAACTAATAAAGAGTACATGCCATTAAGTGTTTTGTGGGGTTCAATCATCATTGGTATATTGTTGTTTTTTGGGTAGCTTTGTTATATGATGAAATAGTGAAGACTAAAAAAAATTTAAAAAAATTAAAAAAGATCCAAAATATGTTGAAAATGCAACTCGAACTTCAAATGGCCATAACTTTTGATCCGTGTCTCCATTTGAGCTCTACATCATATCAAATCAAAGCCAGTGATGAGATCTACATGCTAATAATTAAGACAACGCCTCTGTCACATTTTTCTAGGTTTGAAAACGCCTAGAAGGCCTCCAAAACTGAGAGTTTAGTCAGGATACACCAATATTTTTAACATTTTGTGGATTTTCAGCCTCGTTTAAGGGGGTATTATTGGCTTTTTTGGTGGGGACTAAATTTATTCCAATGTATTACATTCATATTGATATTATGTATTCAAAATTTTATCGTTTTTATAATACAATACATTTTATAATCAAATATATAATAATATATACATATTTTTTTATATATTCACACATAAAAATATAATTATAAATATAAATAATAAAATATATTTACATATAAAATATATTAGCTTTATCTAAATAATAACTAATATCCATTTTATTTAAAATACCAACATATAAATATTTATATACCTATATTTTAATCTAACTATATATATATATATTAATCTAACTACATATATATATATTAATATAACAACATATATATATTAATATTACTATAAATATAAATATAAATATCACAATAAATATATATATTAATATCACTATAAATATATATATTAATATAACTATATATATATATTAATATAACTATATAAATATATATATTAATATAATTATATATTACTATACAAATAAATATAACTAAATATATATATATAAATAGAGATATGTATTAATATATATATATATATATATATTAATATTACTATATATATATTAATATAAATATATATATTATTATAAATATATATTACTATACGAATAAATATAACTAAATATATATATATATGTATATAGAGATATCATGAAATGGAAAACAAATCCAAATAGAGGAGTGGTAAGGGCTTAGGCACGCAGGTGGGAGGTCTCGAGTTCAAAACCTTGTGGAGGCAAGGGCACACGCACTTGGGGAATATGGGGGGAGCTAGTGCTGATAAAGGGTGGAGGGGGGGGGGCATGGGGGCACTGGAGGGGGGGGCTCAAGCTCTATAAATGCCCCCCGATTGGCAGGATTTTTTTAATTTTTTTAATTTTTTTAGTTTTTTTTAATTTTTTAACTTTTATCAGCGATAAAACAAATCATTGATAAAGGACCCTTTTATCAACACTTTGTTTTAGAACTGATAAAAGACCCCTTTGATTAGCACTGATAAAATGTGTCTTTATCAGTGCATTTTGGAGCGCTGATAAAGGGGACCCCCTTTATCTTCGCCGACTTTAACAGTGCTTTTATAGCACTGATAAAAGGGGGGGTTTTAGCGCTGATAAAAGGGGTATTTGTAGTAGTGATTCCCATAGAGTGGAATATGGGGGTGGGAAATCGCAGTGGCTAGATGATGTTTTTGTAATGCGAGAAAAGTGGGTGCATTACTTTTTTAAAGATTCTTTTAACATTGGGTATTCACACCACTCAATTAAGTAAAAGTTTTAATGGATTGCTTCATGATTATTTTCATCGAAATTTAATTGTTGTTGATTTCATTAAGTAGTTTGAGAACTTATTGGAAAAAAAATTGGTGTCATGAAACAAAGGCAGAATTTGAGATGCGGGAGAATATGTCTCGTAATATTTACCCTTAACATGCATTGATGTGTCAGGTTTCTACTAGATATACAAAAAAATTATATGATTTATTTCAGCATGAATATCAATTGATTGGTGCTTTTTTTGATATCTTATTTTGAAAATAGAGTTCAATTCAGTTATGTTATTGGAATGGTTCATTGTGAAGATCAATTCTGTGTATCATATGATGCTTCAAATGAAGTTGTTGAATGTTCTTGTCAAAATTATGAGTCTGTTGGGTATCATTTCTGTCATGTTTTATAAATTTTTTATCAGATTAATGTGATAGTAATAACTGAAAAATATATTTTTGGGGAGATGGACCTGATTGGCTAGAAATATTGTGAGGTTCAAAGAATCTTCTATTGAGGTACTTGCTGTGAAAAAATCAGTTGTAGAAAAATGTTACAAATATTTTGCACGAATGAGAATGAAGTTAATTACTGTATCTTGTGAGACTGATGCGGGTTATGACATCGCCATCTCAAATTTCAGTAATTTTGCAAAAGAGTTGTCTATCATAAATACACCATCGGATAAAGTTATTGGTTGTTCTAGTTCAGAAAAAAATTTAGAAAGGCTTCATTTAAAAAGAAACCAAATAGGAAAGGGGGTGATAGACTGAAATGTTTTTACACAATGGCTTCTGAAAGGGGAAATAGTATAATAAAAAAGTTAAGCATACAGCTATGATGACTGTATGATTTCATTTTATGAGGCATTTCATTTATAAGAGTAGATATTTGTTGTTAATATTTTATCTGATATCATTATTGTTTGCATGAAGGGAGTCATGGAGAAAGCAAGATCAGATCTTTGTGTTTGAGCTAGAAAAACAGTTTCACATGTAATTTTTTATGAGCATTCTTTTCCATAACCATTTGTAATTATGTACTTTTTTTTCCAGGAAAACTTGTCCACCAATTTGGAACTTCATATTGGGAGGTAGATTGCTGGGATAGCATTGGAAGAGGCTGAGTAGTGTAGAAAACATTTTATGGGAGTAGTATTTTAAATTGTAATGACTCAATTGAAAAATCAATAGCCTGTATCCAGTTTCGGTTATAATGGATTGGAAGTGGGATTGAGATACTTCACGAAATTGTAAATGAGTTGTATGAATTTTTTCTATATGGAACTATAAAGATGCAATAAATCCAGGTTCTATAATTCTATATGCATATGTTCTGTGAGGATGTGGTAGTATTTGACAATCCAATTTTGGTTGTAATGGATTGGTATTGGGATACTTCACGAAATTGTAAATGCGTTGTTTGCATGTGTTCTATTTGGAAATATAAAGATGTCATAAATCTAGGTTCTATAATTCTGCATGCATTTGCTCTGTGAAGATGTGGTAGTATTTCACAGTCCACTTTTGGTTGTAATGAATTGGGATTGGGATACTTCACAAAATTTTAAATGTGTTGTTTTCATGTGTTCTATATGGAAGTATAAAAATGTTATAAATTCAGGTTCTTCAATTCTGCATGCATTTTTTCTGTGAGGATGTGGTAGTATTTGACAGTCCAGTTTTCAGTTGTAATAGATTGGCAGTGGGATTGGGATAATTCATGAAATTGTAAATGTGTTGTATGAATGTGTTCTATATGGAAGTATAAAGATGTGATAAATCCAGGTTCTAAAATTTTGTATGCATTTGTTTTGTGAGAATGTGATAAATCCAAGTTCTTGAATTTTGGTGAAGAAATCTAGATGACTGATTAAGAGTTATTGGATCTTTGGGAGAATTCATTCCATATGAAGACTCTCCATCTTCTGATGAAATCTAGATGTTGAAAAAACTTAACACTAAAAAACAGTAAAGATAATTTGCTTAAATAGTGAACTATCCACTTACCAGTAGCAATTAGCATCTTTAAATCTAAAAACACAACCAAATTTAAATTCCTTAATAGAAAATGGTTCCCATCAAATGGACATAATATTCCCAGTGCAGTGAAAATGCTAATAGAACTATTCATCCATTGTCCCCAAATATTTTACTTGTTCTTCATTCTGGTTGTACTGTTTCCACAAGACAACTCCTGCTTCTATACGATGTTTCATTTCAACTGTATGCAGGGTCTGTAAGGAAACAGTGTGCCATATACATGTTCATGTCATCAAATTATTCTATTGATAAGGTCTTTTTATACCCTTGATCCTTTTCCAGCTTCTCAATTAGATAACAAACAATTACCCTGCAATTTAATGTTTCATCCTCCTGTTGTGGACTATCTTCGACTATAAATGGAAGCGTTTCAGGAGTAATCTCTAGGTATTTAGGATTCCATTGTCTGATGGATTGTTCAATAAATATTTTCTTCCAGTGTTGTATAAATTCTAATTAGTAAGTAGATGTATATAAAAATGCATTGGATGTCGAAGAGGATAGAATTTACCATTTGGAGAGCATCTTGTTGGTAACATTCAATTGTAGCAGGACCCATGTGAGGCTTCATGGAGTTATAGTAGATGAAATGTTTTTTCTTCAATATTAAAGACAAGAAAATTCCAATCATGATTGTCTGTGTTGATGGGGATGAATACCTTTCCATTCAACTTCATCACTTCTTTTATGGGATTTTGAACCAAACACCCTTTCAAATTGTTGTTCTTCCTAGATACAATGCTCTGTAAACATGTGTACAGCGAGACAAAATATTAATTAATATCTTTAAAACATCATGAACCTAGATAATATAAGTCTTACCAATGCGACACTAGTAATCATTGTTGATTTATTATCGAAAATTTCATCCGTCTTCCCTATATGACACTTGTTTATGATAAGATGATTATAGGCATCTATAACCTAATATCAATAAAAAAAATGGAGGATGTGCGACTAATTGAATATTACTCTACAGTAAGCTTGTTAAAATTAGGCTCACCCAACTACTTGTCATGAGTTTCATGAAAAGATGGAAAATTTCATCTATTCCATGTGAATACAAGATGTTTTCAACTTCCAATACATATTTAATACATTATAATCACAATAATGTATAAGAAAACAAATAATGTTCAATGAAATTGAATTGATATCCTTGAAATGAAGGGCAGACATACTAGCCTAGTTCCATCTGGAGATTCTTTTGCAATTGCTCACAGTTTTTTTCTATAGCCGTGTACTCTGCCTAACCCATTTAGGTATTCCTAACACAAATTTTTCTGCCTTTTTTGGTTTTATTTTCATTGAAACACTGCCTACCTCAATTGGTTTTTCTAGCTGACTTGGTTGTTCTACTGATTTTTTATCCAACTGTTCTTCTTCTTCTTATATATCGGGTTTGATACTAAGTACCTCAATCCAGTTTCTTCTTCTTCTTATATCTAAACATCACATTTTTAATCATTGATCTTGTTTGGAAACTCTTGGTTTCTGTCTATCTAGTTTTTCTTCTTTGATGTACATGTGTGGTTTGTTCAGTATCTTCTTGCAGTTGATCTACAAGCTCCTCAATCCCAGTTTCCTAGGCTCCTAGTTGCTGGTTTTCCTTCTGATGTTCTCCTTTAGGGGGATATATGGGGTTTTCAGGAGGATCTTGCTTCATTCTAGCTTCAATTGTACCCTATGTCAGAGTTTCCTCCTTGATTGAATGACTCTTTTCAGCACTACCTTCTCTTATTCTTTTCTCTATTCTCGCATTCTCACTTACTAACTGCTTCAATATTTTTATTTTTTGGACTGTTTTTTTACAATTCCTTCCATTTTATGATGTTTTAATTTCAGGGCTGAATTTTCTTTTAAAAAACTTTCATTTTTTCATCCTCTAGTTCCCCCTTTTTCTGTTGTCCAACAAAATCTTCCATAACCGTTAATGGCTCATTAATTTCTACTTATATTTTATCCATCTCTGAATTATCCTTTTTCTATCATCCAACAGAATCTTACATAAAAATTTCTTGCTCCTCTGCAGTTGGAACTTGATGAATCTTTAGTTTCATTAAAGCAACATCAAAATCAAAGAAGCTCCACTTTGTGAAAGGTGGATTGTCTTCTGGTTCATTCCCTTTCAATAGTCCACTTTCTTCACAGTACCAATACTACAATAACAAGAACATATGAAGAGTATATAATACATTTAATTGATAATAAATATTAATCCTTACCAATAAAGTGATAATTTCATCCATAATCCTTGCATGGTGTGTGTGAAATTCTTTAATTGATATCATCAGTTGTTGATGTATTGCACGAGACCAATTTAGTGTTCTCATGTCTCTTGAAGTATTCACAAAATTCATAAAACCCCAACATAGGTAAGAACCTGTGGTAGAAAAAAAACAATTTCACATTTTTATAAACATAGCAGTGCTGCTGTGTCAAGATGATCGGGTTCTCCATATCCCTTTATTGCTTCCAAAAGGGCCAATTTTATTGCCTTTTGTGTCAACAACCTGACACCAGATTGAAATCTCCTTAAATATAATGATGCCTTTGTTCATTTGAACGAGTAGGGGTCCTCCATTTCTATTTCACCATCTGTTATTGAAAAGAACCTTTGGATATAAGCTTCAGAGAAATGTATTTCCCCTCCATCGAATCAGAAAGCAGTTTTTGAAGGATTGTAGTTATCCAATACATACATAACAGAAATATCGTATTTTTTTCAATCTAATGTTGTTACTAAATTGGATATGAATGCTTCAAACATATTCCAAAATAAATTAGTTCGCAAATAATTTCTATGAACATCTTTTAGTTGATCTTTTATTTCTTGTAAAAGTCTTTATAAGGAAGCCTAAGTTCTTATCGATGTCCACTTGAGGTTCTACTGAAATTTTCCATGATATATAGTTTTGTTTCATTACAGCGCTTCCAGTGGTGGGTTTTTCCTGGGTTTTTGCAGTGAAACTTCCACTTGATGTCCATGTTCGTCTCGTTTTCTACTAGAGGATCCACTGGAAGTTCCACTAGAAGTTCGTGTGCTATATAGTTTGGTTGCATTGCGGCACATTCAGTGGGTTTTGCCTTGAATTTTGCAGTGAAACTTCCACTTGAATTCCAAGTTCCTCTTGATGTCCACTGGAAGTTACACTGGCTGTTCCACTCGAACATGCACTCTAACTTCCACTGGACATTCATGTGATATATAGTTTTGTTTCATTGAAGCATTTCTAGTGGTTTTTCCTCGGGTTTTTGCAGTGAAACTTCCACTTGATGTCCAAGTTCATCTCCATGTCCATTGAAAGTTCCACTGGATCATCCACTCAAACTTCCACTGGAACATCCACTCGAACTTCTACCGGAAAATATATTTTATAAAATACAATTATTTAAAATTTCAGAAAAATAATTATATATTTATATATATATAATAATTTTTATTTAGTTACATTTATATTATATATATATATCTATAACTTCCAATGGAACTTCCTGTGGAACTTCCACTAGGACATCCACCAGAAGTTCCACTGGAATTTCAACTTGAAGTTCTAATGGAAGTTCCACTAGCAGTTCAACTAGATGTTCCACTGGAAGATCTACTGGAAGTTCCACTGGAAGTTCAACTGGAAAATATATTTCATAATTTATTTATTTATAATTTCAAAAAAAAAGATTTTTTTATTATATATATATATATATATATTTGTAATAATTTTTATTTAGTTACAGTTCATTTCATGTAGTTTATACATTTTAAAATGGATTAAATCCTATTATAAAGTTACTTGAACTATTGTTTTCTGTTTCAGGGTGTTGCAATGTTGTCGATGGTTATGCGGATGTTGTAGTAGCTTCTACTAAACCAGTTGTAGGGATGACGTTCAAGTCACTTGATGAAACACAATTTTTTTATGTCACATATGGGGGAGTAAATTGCTTTAGTGTATTCTGACAATACTATAATAAAATTAGAAAGGATAAATCAATTTTCACATCAAGCCTTTATTCATGTAACAAATAAGTTCATTTGAAGATTGACAAACATGATGGCATGGTGAAATTTTCTCGATCTAAGACACGTATAGGTTGCCTCTCTAGAATGCGGGTTAGTTTTGTATCTTCTGGGCAATATACATGTACTATATATATTGAAGAGCATAATAATACCTTTCACAGGCTCGAATCAATTCATATGATGAGGTCCCAAAAGAAAAATAACAGAAGCAAAAGTAGATGAGATAGATGTGAATTCTTCTGCTGGTATTAAACCAAATGATTCTTTCTCATTGGGAATAACTATTGTAGGGGGGGAGATGTTATTGGGTACACACGTGTTGATCAGCTAAATTTTTTAAGGTCTAAACAAGAAAGAGATTTTCTTCATGGTGATGCATGTTTCATGTTAGAATACCTAGAAATACAATGTCAAGACAATCCATCATTTATTAATACTATGCAGTTTGACATGAATGGTAAAATTAGTAATATTTTCTGGGATGATCCAAAAATGAGAACATATTATGAGTTGTTTTGAGATGTTCTTGGGTTTGACACCACTTTTAGCACTATTAAAGTGTACATGCCGTTAGGTGTTTTTGTGGGGTTTAATCATCATTAGGAGATTTTTGTTTTTGGGGAATCTTTGTTATAATATGAAACAGTTGCTTCGTTTTCTTGGTTGTTTCAAAAAACTTTACAGGTGGATCACATGAAGAGTCCTCAAGCTATTTTTCCTGGTCAGGATGCGGCAATGGGAAAATCCATTTTTGTAGTTTTAGTGAGAACTCAAAATTGCCTTTCTTCATGGAATTTGATGCAAAATGGCATTAAGCATTTAGGTAACTAGATGAAATATGGATCTAGTTTTCTAACTATATTTAAGAAGTGTATGTTCGAATACCATGATGAAATTCAATTTGATAAGGAGTGGTCTTCTCTTAAAGAAAAATATGGGGATGGGAAATCACAGTGGCTAGATGATGTTTTTGTATTGCGAGAAAAGTGGGCACATTGATTTTTGAAAGATGATTTAACATTCTATATTCAATGCACTCAATTAAGTGAATGTTTTAATGGATTGATTAAAGATTCTGTTCATCGAAAGTTAAGTGTTGTTGATTTCATTAAGCAGTTTGAGAACTTGTTGGAAAAAAATAAATATCGTGAAACAAAGGTAGAATTTGAGATGAGGGAGAAGTTTCTTCATAATATTTACCCTTACCATACATTGATATTCCATGATTCTACTAGATATACACTGAAACTATTTGATTTATTTCAGCATGAATATCAATTGATTGGTGCTTGTTTTTTGATATCATGTTTTGAAATTGGAGTTCTATTCATTTATGTTATTGAAATGGTTCGTTGTGAAGATCAATTCTTTGTATTATATGAATCTTCAAATGAAGTTTTTGAATGTTCTTGTCCAATGTTTGAGTCTGTTAGGTATCATTGTTGTCATGTTTTAAAAAAAATTTATCTGCTTGATGTTAGAGAAATACCTGAAAAATATATTTTGGGGAGATGGACCCGATTGGATATAAATATTGTGATGTTCAAAGGATCTTCATATTGAGGTACTTGCTGATAGAAAATCAGTTGTATAAAAATGTTACAAATATTTGTCATGAATGGGAATGAAGTTAATTACCGTAGCTTGTGAGACAAATGTGGGTTATGATATATCCTTCTCATATTTTAGTAAATTTTCAAACGAGTTTTCTATCATAAATACATCAGAAGATAAAGTTAATTATTGTTCTAGTTCATACATAATTTTTTGATTGGATTATTTTAAAAAGAAACCAAACAGGAAAGTGGGAGACAGATTGAAAATCTTTTTAGACAATGGCTGCCTAAAGGGGAAACAGTTGAATAAAAAAATTAAGCTTACTTCAATGATGAATGTATGATTTCATTTTATGGTGGATTTCATTTATAAGAGTAGTTATTTTTTGTTAATATTTTATATGACATCATTATTGTTTTCACGCAGGGAGCCAAGGAGCAAGCAAGGTCACATTTTTGTGTTTGAGCTAGAAAAAAATTTTAACATGTAATTTTTTTTATGATCATTCTTTTCCATAACCGTTTGTAATTCTATACATTTTTTGTGGTAGGATGTCTTTTCCACCAATTTGGAACTTCATCTTGTGAGGTATATTCCTATGATAGCATGGAAGAGGCTGAGCAGTGTAGACAACATTGGATGGGAGTAGTTTTTTAAATTATAATGATTGAATTGAAAATACTATAACCTGTATCCAGTTTCAGTTGTAATGGATTGGTAGTGGGATTTAGATACATCATGAAATTGTAAATGTGATATATTCATTTGTTCTATATGAAATAATAAAGATGTGATAAAACCAGGTTCAACAATTCTGTATGCATTTTTTCTGTTAGGATGTGGTAGTATTTGACAGTCCACTTTTGGTTGTAATGGATTGGGATTTGGATACTTCACGAAATTGTAAATGTGTTGTTTTGATGTGTTATATATGGAACTATAAAGATGTCATGAATCCAGGTTCAACAATTCCCCATGCATTTGTTATGTGAGGATGTGGTAGCATTTCACAATCCACTTTTGGTTGTAATGGATTGGGATTGGGGTACTACACAAAATTGTAAATGAGCTATTTTCATGTGTTCTATATATAACTATAAATATTTCATAAATCCAGGTTCTACAATTATGCATGCATTTTTCTGTGAGGATGTGTTAGTATTTGACAGGCTAGTTTTGGATGTAATGGATTGGCAGTGGGATTGGGATACTTCACGAAATTGTAAATGTGCTATATGAATGTGTTCTATATAGAACTATAAAGATGTGATAAATCTATGTTATACATGTATGTCTTCATTTGTTTTGTGACGATGAGATAAATCTAGGATCTTGGATTTTGATGAAGAAACCCAGAAGACTGAGTAAGAGTTATTGGATCTTTTGGAGAAGTCATTCCATATAGAGACTCTCCATCTTCTGATAAAATCCAGATGTTGGCCAAACATAACACTTACAAATATTAAAGATAATATCATTAAAGTGAGAATAATCCAATTACTAGTATCAATTAGCACCATTAAATCTAAAAACAAAACTAAATAAAATCCTACAAAAGAAAATTGTTCCCCTCATAAGGAAATAATATTCCTAGTGCTATGAAAATGCTAACAGAACTATTCATCCATTATCCCCGACTATTTTACTTGTTCTTCATTTTGGTTGTATTTTTTCCACAAGACAGCTCATGCTTTTATACGATGTTTTGTTCCAATTGTATGCGGGGTCTGTAAGGAAAAAGTGTGCCAGATATAGGTTCATTTCATCAAATTTTTCTTGCGATAGGGTCTTGATATACCCTTGATCCTTTGCTATCTTCTAAATTAGATAACAAACAATTACCCCACAATATAATGTTCCATCCCCCTATTGGGGACTATCTTCCACTATAAATGGAAGCATTGTAGCATTCATATCTAGGTATTTGGGATTCCATTATCTGATGACTTGTTCAATAAATATTTTCTGCCAGTGTTGTATAAATTATATTTAGTAAGTTGGTGTATATGAAAATTCATTAGATATCGAAGAGGATAGAATTTACCATTTAGAGAGCATCTTTTTGGTAACATTCAATTGCAGTAGGACCCATTCGAGGATGCATGGAGTTATAGCAGCTGAAATGCTTTTTTTCAATATCAAAGACAAGAAAAGTCCAATGAAGATTGTCTGTGTTGATGGGGATGAAGACTTTTCCATTCAACTTCATTTCTTTTTTAAGGGATTCTAAACCAAAAAAACCTTCAAATTTTTGTTCTTCCCAGATATAATGCTCTGTAAAAATTATTTTAGTGAGAAAAAATATTAATTAATATATTTAAAACATCAAGAAAATATATAATATTAGACTTTCAAATGTGACACTAGTAATCATAGTTGATTTATTATAAAAAATTCTATTCGTCTTCCCTATTTGATACCTTTTTAAGATAAGATGAGTATAGGAATCTATAACCTGATATCAATAAAAAACAATGGTGGATGTGACACTAGTTGAATATTACTTTACAATAATCTTTTTAAATTAGGATCACCTGAGTACTTGTAATGATTTTTATGAAAAGTTGGAAAATGTCATCTATTCCAACTGAATAAAAGATATTCTCAGATTCCCATACATATTGAAAACATTATAATCACTATAATATATAAGAAAACAAATAATGTTTAGGGGAATTGAATTGAAATCCGTGAAATTAAGGTCAGACATACCATCCGGGTTCCATCTAGAGAATTTTTTGCAACTGCTCATAGTCTTTTTTCTACAACCATGTACTCTGCCTAACCCATTTAGGTATTCCTGATAGACCTATAATATCCTTTTTTGGTTCTGTTTTCATTGAAATCATGCCTACCTCAATTGTTTTTTCCAGCTGACTCGATTGTTCTACTAGTTTTTTTGTCCTGCTGAGGTTCTTCTTCTTGTGTATCGAGTTTGATACTGAAAAGAAGAATACAGTTTATTCAACTTCCTATCTATGGACATCACATTTATAATCATTTATCTTGTTTTAAAACTCATGGTTTTTGTCTATCCAATTTGGATACTTTGATGTACAGGTGTGGTTTGTTCAGTATCTTCTTGCAGTTGATCTACAAGCTCCTCAATCCCAATTTCCTTGGCTCCTTGTTGTTGGTTTTCCAACTGATGTTCTGCTTTAGGGGGAGATGTGGTTTTTTCAAGAGGATATTTCTACATTTTAGCTTCATTTATACCCACTGTCTGGGTTTCCTCCTTGATTGAATGAATCTTTTCAACACTACCTTATCTAATTCTTTTATATATGCTAGCATTCTCACTTACTAACTGCTTCAGTCTTTTAATTTTTTCAGTCTGTTTTTTAACAATTGCATCCATTTTATGAATTTTTCGTTTCAGGGCCAAATTGTCTTCTGTAAGAGCTTTTATTCTGTCGTCCTTTGGTTCCCCCTTTTCCTGCTATCTAATAGAATCATCCATAACCATTGTTGTCTCATTAATTTATACTTTTATTATGTCCTTCTCTGGATTATCCTATTTCTGTCATCCAACAGAAGCTTCCATAATCATTTCTAACTCCTCTATAGTTGGAACTTGATGAATATTTCGTTTCTTTAAAGAAACATCAAAATTAGAGAGGCTCCACTTTGTGAAAGGTGGATTGGCTACTTGTTCATTCCCTTTCACTAGTCCACCTTCTTTATAATACCAATACTATAATAACAAGAAGCATATGAAGAGTATATTATACATTGAATTGAAAATAAATATTAATACTTACCAATAAAGCGATAATTGCCCATGTAATCCATTCACGGTGTGTGTGAAATTCTTTAATTGATCTCATCAATTATTGGTGATTGCACGAGACCACTTTAGGGTGATCATTTATCTTGAAGTATTCACAAAATTGATAAAACCCCAACCTAGGTAAGAACCTATAGTAGGGAAAAAAATAGTTTCACATTTGTATAAAAATAGAAGTGATGCTATGTCAAGATGACTAGGTACTTCATCTCCCTTTATTGCTTCCAAGAGGACTGATTTTGTTGAATTTTGTGTCAAAAACATAAAACTAGTTTCGAATATCTTTAAATATAATGATACCTTCAATGGTTTGAATGAGTAAGAGTCCTATATTTCTATTTCACCTTCATTTATTGCAAAGATCCTTTGGATATTAGCTTTATAGAAATGTCTTTCCCCTCCACTGAATCAGAAAGCAGTTGTTGAAGGATTGTAGTTATCCAATACATACATAACAAAAATATCATATTTTTTTCAATTAGATTATGTTACTGTATTGGATTTGAATGCTTCAAACATATTCCAAAATGGAGTAGTGCACAAATCATTTCTATGACCATCATTCTGTTGAACATTTATTTCTTGTAAATGTCTTTGTAAGGAGGTCAAATTAAACCTAAAATTCACACCTTAAAATAGAAATTAAGGAAATATTGTCGTCATCCACAAAATTACTGTATAGTAGGTAGGAAAAGTCTATGTTCTATTGTGAATTCAGTGGAGGTTTCGCTGGAACTTCAAGTGGGAGTTCCATGGGATGTTCCACTAGTCCCACTGGAAGTCCCCTTGGAAGTGCCACAAGGAGTGCCACTAGAGTGCCATTGGAAGTCCCACAGGGAGTGCAACTAGAAGTCCCACTGGATGTCCCACTGAAAGTACCATTGGAAGTCCCACTGGAAGTGCCAAGTCTCATAGTAATTCCCACTCTAATTCCCACTATAAGTCCCACTAGAACTTCCACTGGAAGTCCCACTTGAATTCCCACAGCCATTGGAAGTTCCAGTAGTCCCAGAGGAAGTTCCACTAGATGTGCCACTGGAAGTCCCACTAAAACTTCCAGTGGAAGTTCCAATGGGAGTTCTAGTGGCACTTCCTATGGAACAATAAAATAAATACTCATTCTAGTTTTGAAACTCATTTATTGTAAAAATTATTTAATTTATCATTTGAAAATTCTACTAGAAGTCTCGCTGGGAGGGTCACTGGAAGTCCCACTGTAAGTCCCACAGCCACTGAAAGTTCCACTAGTCCCATAAGAGGTTCTACAATAAGTGACATTGGAACTACCACTGGAACATTCACTTGAAGTTCCAGTGGAACTTCCTATGGAAAAATAAAAGAAATACTCATTCTAGTTATGACACACATTTATTGTAAAAATGATGGAATTTATCATTTGAAAATTCCACTTGAAGTCCCACTGGGAGGGCCACTGGAACTTCCACTAGAAGTCCCACTAAATGTCACACAAGAATTCTCACATCCCCAGGAAGTTCCGGTAGTCTCATAGGAATTTCCACTGGAACTGCCACCGGAACTTCCACTAGAAGTTCCAGTGTATGTTCCAGTGGCACTTCTAGTGGAAGTTCGAGTGGGTCTTCCTGTGGAAATTTAAATGAAATATGCATTGCAATTGGGACACTTATTTATAATAAAAATTATTTAATTTATTATTTGAAAATTCAATTGTAAGTCCCACTGAGAGGTCCACTGAAAGTCATACTAGAAGTCACATTGGAAGTCCCACATGAAGTCCCACAGCCACTGGAAGTTCCACCAGTCCCACAGGAAGTGCCACTAGAACTTCCACTGGAAGTCCCACTGGAAATGCGACTAGAATTCCCCCTGGAAGTTCCAGTGGAAGTTCCAGTGCCACTTTCAATGGAAAATTAAAATAAGTACACATTGAAATTGTCACACATATTTATTGTAAAAATGATTTAATGTATATTTGAAAATTCCAACAAAGTCCCCCTGGAACTTCCAATGGAATTCCCACTGGGACCTCTAGTGGAAATTCGAGTGGTGCACTTCCAGTGGGAGTTCCACTGGGAGTTCCATTCGAAGTACAACTTGAACTTCCACACTACAAAATGATTTCAAGTAGAACCAGCAGTGGAAACATTGTGCATGGTAAAGTGGAACCTGCCGAAAACTCTATGGGACATTGAATTAGAACCTCTAATGAGGAATGATAAACCAGCAAAAAAATGTAATTCTAAATTAATTGAGACAGATAACATTTACAGAAAAAAACTCATAACAAAAAAGTTCTAAATAATAAATCGTAACAATAGAAATGAAATAAAAATACATATTTTAGAAAATATAATTATGTTACACCACCTTTGTTAGGAATTTTTTTTGTTTTGTACAAAAATTTCTATCGGAAAGTGAGATGAAACAATGCCAGAGTGAAGTCGTTGTCATAGAAAAAACACACACCTCTGCATTGGTCAAAACTTGCGGACAACATGATAATGCCTTTTTTTCATTGCAGTCGCTGCCACTGTAGTCTTCAGATGCCCATTTGTTGTTCCCATAATCGCTCAATTCGTTTTGGTTGCCGTACTATTGGATTTTTGGGTGGAATCTCAAGGTTTTATCGCCGTCATCGAAGACGAGGAGCTGTCGAACCTGAATCACAAAAGGCAAAGGAAAATCCGTGTACACATTCGAATTAGATGAATCACCATGAAAGATGATCTAACGACTCAAAATACAAATGGACACATGTTCTGATCTGAAGGGTGTACTGGATATTCCAGTTAAAAACATAACCGGAGATGATTCTAGTCATACTGGGGGGGTGTTTCCCACTTTAGTGGTTTTTTATATGAGTACATATATAACAAAAAAAGTTATAAATAAATATATAATTTATATAAAAGAATATTATATAGGTATAATGATTATATATATAAATATTATCAATAAATATTATTAGATTATGAATTTTTAATTAAGAATATATTTTTATTGCCAAAATTATATGTTTTTAATGAGTAATATATATATATCTATATATTATGTTTTTGGAAAAATATTAAAAATTATTGATTTTTTATTTCAATAGATTTTTATAATAGTGAATGATTTGTTGGTAATAATAATTTATAATAACAAAATCATTTATCAATAAATCAACTATTGGTATTATTATAATATGAAAAAAATATAAATGTTAGTAAAATATTTTTCGGTATTAAAATACTAATATAAACAGATATATCTGTTGGTAAAACAAATGTTGGTACCACCAGTTAATATCTATTGGAATTAATCATTTTTACCAACAAATATATTATTTTTTGATAATTTTTTGTTGGTAAAGGTCAATTTATTTGTAGTGTACCAACTTCCAAACGGTCTTCCAAACCTTATCTCCCTAGTTATTTACAACACATGCCAAAGCATGTCTATATTTAATAAAATACAATCTCAAGAGTTATTTACACCAGTAGATAACGTTTTTCCCTCTGTCTTTCAGGAAGGGTAGACTCATTATAGTTTCTCGTCCCAAGGGTCAAACTATTTTTCTAGTTTCTCATAACACCAACCATCACATTTTTAATTAAAAATATAATTAACTATTTAATTTTCTAGATTGAGGATAGTTGGGTAGGATGTATTCAATCCTTCCCTATCCAAAATCCATAGATATTTCCAAATCCTTACAATGATACCATTATTCATCCCCAATATTATCCTACTATTTAACAACATGTGTGATCCCCAAATGGATCTCCAAAGGAATCTAGGGTGGGGGCCGAGAGCCGAGTCATGAAAATAAAAATGTTTGAAATACTTTTCTTTAATAATTATATCATAAAGGGAATTTGAATGATCCATCATCCACCATCCTTGTTCATCCAAAAGGGCTTAATTGATGAGACTAAGGTCTCTAAATCCCACACCCCTATATGATTTATAATTGCATAGTTTCTCCCATGAGATCCATTGAGTTGTGTTTCCCCCATTATTATTCCCCCACTAGAAGTTGGCTATATATGAGTGAATTTTACTGATAACAAAAACGGTAATTTGAATAAGGACATAGAAATACATGGGATAGATTGCAACATTGATTTAATGAGAAAATATTTCCATGTTTTGGAGATTTTATTGATCATCCATCCCAGAATATTTTTAGATTCTCTATCAAGATTTCAAGAAAACATTTAATTTTTGGATAAGCCAATGATCATGGGAAGTACAAGAAATTTTTTCTGCTTGTCAACTACCCAAAAACAGAATAGTTCTTTGAGATCATTCTCCCTCCCCTACTATACTTAGGTGCTAAATGAGATTTCATATTTTCTAAAGTTGACCACTTTCCCATAATCCCTCTCATATTGGTGGATAGTATGGATAATTGACCTGAATTATTCAATAATTACTCTTGAAAAAAGAGGCAATCATCGGTGAATAAGAGATGAGAAAAAAGAGTCTATGATAGTACACCTTCTCCCCATCAATGGTGTAATTTCTTACTACCACAAAAATAATGTTAGAGAAAACATCATCCACACAAATAAATAGAAAGGGAGTCCCCTTGTTGGAGACTAATGGAAGGTGTAAATACCTGAGTGAGACACACGTTGATCTTGATTTTGAAGGACACATCAGTGACACAATTCATAATGTTCATGATACATTTGGAGAATAATACCATTCTCGGCATGAAAAATAGAATAAAATACTATTACAATCTATCATAATCCTTATTCTTTTCAGGTTTCCATGACATAATACATCTTTTGGAAAAATATAATGTTTTTATTATGTGAAAAACCTCATGTGAAACAATTTCATTGTTTTTGGAGAACCGTTAACAAAAAAATGTGCTTTGATTATTAGTGATAATGGATGGCAGCCAAGAGATAAAATTAATAACCAGGATGTTCAGAAAGATCTTGTACAACACATTTCATAAAATGATAATCCTGAAATATTATGCTTGAAGGGATTTTTTAATTTTCATAATGAGTGTGATAATAGTTTCATTAAAATAAATGACGTAATTCTTCCCATCCCAAAGGTCCTTCATGAGCCTTGAAATGCCTAGACCAATAAGGTGAAATAATTTCTAAAAAATAGGGTGTTGAAACCATTTGTATAATGATATTTAATGGACTGAATTTGGTTGAGATACCTTTTTATTTCTTCCCTAGATAATTTGGTTGTGAGAAGACAATTCATATTCTCGGTGATAACCAGTTACATATAGGAGGATATTTCATAATAAATGAAATCCACCCCCACCTTATATTGTTTCTTGAAAAGATATAGGTAGTTTCATGAAAATATATTTCCTTCATAACAATTATTCCTTTTAAGTTGTTGGGATAAGTAATCTAGTTCTTAAAACGCCGAGAAGAATCTTTTTGAGGGAAATATGTTATGTTAGCATCACCCTACTTGATATGGTTATCATGGGGTCACATTTCCAAAAATCTTTCATTGATCCAAATTTTGATTTCAAGGTTATATTAAAGTTATCTTATCCTTGAAAAGGTGGTTTCAAATTGGTGATGGGAATAGAGGGAATTAAGTATCTTTTGGATAATATCATAGTGGGTATTAGGTTGATGGTGGTTGATTTCACTCCACGTTTCCAAATTTTAAGCCACCTTGAAGAGATTATTTCCAATGATAGATGCACTAATATACCAACTAGAGTGCACTACCACCACACAATTCATACGATTAACCTAGAATCTTTCAAATATGAACCATTTTTTGTTGAAATGTTTCCCATTTTCGTGCGAGATAATAATCATAATCAGGTAGTGATTAGACGTAGTGGGTCCTAAATGAGAGATGTGGATATTTCTTGAAAGGATGGTCCAATCATCCAAACCCAAGAACATATAAAGACATTTGGATAATTGAATATTTTCATAATTTCCTCTAAACCATGTGAAATGACTACCCGAGTATCCAAGGTCTACATTTTTTTCACTATATATTCTTGATGGAATTCAAACATTTGGGATGAAGGACTACTAGAACCCCGTTTTTTCAATCTTGAAATAATCTCATTAAAATCACATCCTACAAGGAGAGGACCAGGTTACCTATTGTGTAATTATTTTAGGAGATTATATGATTTCTATTTCTCCATGTGTGAGGGACAACCATAAAAACCAATGAAAGCCTAAGGATGAGTGTCTTGAATGTGGATAGAAGCTAATATGTGGTTTGGTGAAAAGGATGTGAACTTAGCCTCTAATTAATCCTTATAAAGGAGGATGAGGATTACCAAGTTCCCATGGTGATAGATTGCTATGAATCCATGAAAACTATTTTTTTTTGCAATTCTATCAGTGTCATTTCTTTACAACATGGATTCAGATATAAAAACCATATCGGGGTGTCTTTTAGCATAGTGGCACTAGAGAATCCAATATAATCGTGGTTTTCTAATCCCATCAATGTTCCATAAAATGATTATCATTAGAATAGGTATTCCTGGTTCACTCTAGCCTCTACCATTGAAATTTCAAGGAAAGAGGAATCTTATATAACTTTCCATCTTCTGGGGTACTTCTCAAATTTCATTGGTTCCCCCATGAATCTATTGGACCCACTGTAATACCCCATATTCAAATCAAATCGAAGAATAATTCTTGATTTCCTATTCCACATCCGCGTTTTATTATTTTCTGACACTGAGGGTGTAGTGAACTCTATGCAAGAATATAACAGAGAGGAGGTATCCTTAGGTGGAAGAAATAGAGTAGGGTCTGGGGGTCTACGAAAATCTTTTTTGGGATTTTGGTGGTTTTAAAATTGTCAATATGAAGGGGTGACTAGTGACTATGTATAGTCAATATCATCCGAGGCATGGTGGTATGAGGGATCTGTAGCTCCCCATGGATGATGAAGGAGCCCCGATTATCCAGGATTACATCTTATGGTTGTCGGGGGTGGTCCTATTGATAGATTTTTACTTTCAAGTTTCCTTGTTGGGGGCTGGTGTACCAAATCTAGCTACCATGGTTGGTGGAATCTGTGGGAGAAGTCCATTGGTGGGGGGATTAGTGGGCGTCATGTCAAACTTTACACCTCCCACCATGGCTATTTAATAAGGGCCCATGGATAATTCTAGGAATCATCATCCGAGATAAAGAGAGCACATAGTATCCAAATAGATCTAGGAGAGGACAATGTGTGAGAAATAAAGGGAGGTGTGTGGGAGGGGTCCTGTGTAACATTTATTCCTATTGAAATAAATATTTATTTTTTATCTATTAATATCTCTTATTAGTCAGCAAAACACAACACCCTTTTATTTGTAGGAAACATAGGTGGTCCTGTCACGATGAAATTTCTTTGGTTTACTAATAGTTGGGTGTTAAAGTCATTGAAAGTTTATCTCTTTCCAAAAAAAATCAGCTTTCGGGATAAATGATCCACCCTAGTTTTTAGTGATCATCCAAGGGACATACTAGAGAACAGTATTCCCAATATATTCAATGGCCTTTTAGTACAGTCATTCACTGTGTTCCCCAAGTGACCACAGAAAGAGAAAAGACTGGAAACTTCTCATATTCAGATGAAATCTACCAACTTTCACCCTCCAATGAAAAGAATATCCCACATATGAGGGGCTAACCTATGTTAACTAGGACCCTGATTTGAACCTTTTTCCCCCAAATATTGGTATTATATTGATCCCATTTCTAATATTTTCCAATTTTCCGGCCAATATCCAAAAAAGCGTGATTCTTTCTCCTTACAATAGAAATTATTTTGAGTAGTATCCAGAAATGGGATTTAAAAAAGATGAAATTTTGGATTCCCATCACATAGGTTAGATCATCCATTAGATTTAATTTTTTATAAAAAATACCAAGGTCTCCCTTTTTAAGATCGTCTAATTATATCTACCATTGAAAAATTCAATGATAAGGCTATTCTCTCCAACTCATCAAATGGAAAGGCCTTCATATAATCAACATTGATCCTACAAGGTATTTTTAAGGGAACTAAAATTGAATTTTTGATTCGAGATGATTTTACCAATCATAAGAATGGACATCTGTTGTTGTAAGAATGAATCCACATTCTTCTTAGCAGATGCATTTTTTTCCTTTTATCTATCAAGGATAACTTTTGGTGGTGGTTAAATAGGTCAGCCTACATCTCACCAGAATTAGATGAGAGTTAGGTAGGCCTCCTCGGGTGGGAAAAGAACTGATAGATCAACCCATGAATTGCCGATGTCGGCCAAAATACCTTCGAACCGAGGAGGACATACGAATTATAATCCCTAGGAGAATTCAAGGAACACTCTCAAATGAAAGAGATATTTTTTATTATAAATAATATTTATATTAAAATTAGTATAGATATGTAAATATAATATATAAATATTATTTATACTTCTTTTAATAAAATATGAATATTATTTTTATAATTATATATATATATATAATAAAGAAATTTATATTAGTCAAAATGTTTAATAGTTTATATATATATATTAATAACAAAATATAAATATAAATAAAATAAATATATTATTTTATTAGTTTATTTAAATAATTATATAATACATAAATAAATATATTGATTTCAATATATATTTATGTTGATATTAAATAATTTAAAATATATGAACATGTATAACTATGTGTATGTGTGTGTATTTATGTGTTTTTTTGGATGTGTATGTGTACATATATATATGTTTGCCATGTGTACATGTATTTTTGTGTGAAAGTCTGTTTATTGATTTAATATTATATATTCTTTTTTAATATCTCTCTATTTTTATTATTTTATGTCTTTATTTATTCTTAATATAAATTTATTTTAACATATTGATCATGAATATGTGTGTGTGTGTGTGTTTAATGTAATTTCATTTTATTTAATTATTAATATTTTTGAATATTTAATATAATTCTTTTTAATAATTTTTCTATTTATATAATTAATATAATCTATTTATTCATTTTTCTTCATTTTTTTCTGTCTTTAATTCACAAAAATGTTACAAATTCACTTTTTAATAAATTTATTAATTTATTTAATTTCATTTATTCATTTATTATTATATATTCATTAGTAATGTTAAAAATGTATTTAATCATTTTCAATTTTTATTTGCACATATATTTATTGACTATACATGTAATATTTTCAATTTTTTGTAATTTTTATTAATAATATTTATTCATTTATTTATTATGTTGTAAAATTTAAAATACTTTTGAAATTTATATAATTAATCTATTTAAATTATTTTATTAATAATTTATTATTTAAATATTTAAATATAAAATTATAAATACAAATATTTTTGGAAAAAGTAATTATAAAATTATTAATAAATAAATAAACAAATAAATATATATGTATTTAATAAATACATTATATTAAAAAATGCATATATTATATTTATAATTATAGATTTTTATATATTAATAAATATATTTATTTACAATTATATTTATAAATAAATATTTTTAATTCTATAAATACATGTCTATAATTATATAAATTTCAAAATTTTAATTATATTTATTATGATTTTAAAATTAGGTCGTCATTAGTACTAAAATTTTATCTTGGAAAAATATAGGTATTATAGTGCTTACTATTATAATGCAGATAAAATCACTCTTTTTTATCACTAATTTGAAAGTGCTAATAAAACCCTTCTCGATATTTCAAGTCGAACCCTAAGACAGTCCTCCCCACTCATGCCATTCAATCTCTCATAGAACCAAATCACCGACGCTACTTTCTATCGATATTCTTAACAAATCAATCCACTCAAAAACTACGGTATGTGATTATTTCTACTCATCTTTAATAACAGTCCAAACTACACAATTGATCTAAATCCTATCCCATCATATCTCAGCATAACAAAAACAACTGATCTATCCTCTATTGGCTAACCCCTTCAAAAACACTCTCTATCCACCAATTACATGCAAAAAAGTTACTCAAACCAGATTCCTTCACTCTTGGAGGCACCACAAGATCATTATGGAATATCCACCGAAGTCTCAACCTGAATTTCAGGATTTGTTTGGTATAGGTGATTTGGATGTAAAAAAACCACATAAAATATGTAATTTTACTTTCCATTGTTTTTTCAGTCATGTGGCAGGGATGAAATGAGATTTGAGGATAAATGGAGAGAAATAAATTTCTTTTCTTCTGGGAGAATTTTCTATTATAAAAAATTACTTTTGGAACTTTTTCTGTTGAACCGAGGAGGGTGTTTCTATGTTGTCATAATATATCACAAGCCTTTTAAGGCTAGTTGGTTTCAAAGATTTTCATTATTAATTATTTTCCTATATGACTCTCCGTGAAGATAAAATAGTTTCTTTCAAATTCATTCAATCCTTTTTCATGGAATGGAATGCCATAACATGTTTTTTAAAAAATGCATGAGTTTTTTTATAAAATATTTTGAGTATTTTTAATGAATCTTTTAATGGAATCTTGTATTTATAATTGTAAATTTTGTATCAATTGATTTTCGACCAAAATGATTGTAAAAATTCTATAATGGCTCATAAAGTATGTATGTTATTTTAAAATATGTGTATAGCACATGCTTAAGGTTTTTAAATGTGTTTATTACACAAATTTATTTTCAAACTATGCGTATGATTGTTTTATAGTGTTTAATATAACTGACATGGGTTTTTGACATTACCCATTGTGAATATTTAATTGATTTTTTATTAGATTTATTTTTATGTAAATGATCGTCATTATGATTATAAATAATAGAAAACAAAATTTTCATGTATATATAAATATATTGTTATCCATAATCTATAAATCATTATTTTTATAACTTCAAAATAATTTATAAATAGTAATTTAAAAAATTATTTATAATCTCTATTACGTGTATATAAATAATTATAAATAATTTATAAATAATTTTTATTATATTATATTAAAAATATATATAGATAATTTTAAATTGGTATTTGTGAATTAACATTTATTTGGAATTAATAATTATTAATTAATAATAATTTTGAATTAATCATTTTGAATTAATAATTATTTTGAATTAATCATTTTGAATTAATAATTATTTTGAATTAATAATTTCTAATTAATATTTTTGATTATCTGGAATTAATAATTTTGAATTAATAAATATATATACATTATATAAATATTTTTTATTTCCTTGAATTGATAATTTTGATTATGTGTTTATAAATAATTTGGATTGTGTGTGTATAAAAAAACATTGATTAAAATAATTATGTGTATATTAATAAATTTTATTATGTGTATATAAGTAATTTTTATTTTGTTTAAATAAATATTTTGTTCAACTTATTTTATTAATAAATTTAGCCCATGTGTAGTGGTTGGTAACTGTTTTGGGTGTTTCTGTTTTCATGTCATAGTGGTGCGTGATTCCACATTATGTATTCGTTTTACTCTAACTTTTTAATAAATTTTTAGGCTTGAGTTCACTAGGTGACTGAACTTTCTTGTATAATAATATAAACTTATTTTACAAATATCTATATTTATAAACACCTATTTATATAATTATATATAAATAAATATATTTAAAAATAAATGTATTTATAAATAATTTTATTTATAAATAATTATATGTATAAATTAATATATATAATTATATAAAGATATTAATAAAAAATATTTTTAATTATATTATTTTTAATATATATATATATATATATATTTATAATAAAGATATATATATTTATAATAAAGATATATATATTTAAAAATCATAGATATAATTTAATGTTATAATTTTTTTATTTAAAATAATATAGTATTGGAGAACTATATTTTTAATAAGGGTTATTTTTTTCATAATTCAAAGGCTTTTAATTTCTTTCCTTTTAAAAATTATCACCAAACAAGATTGAGATAAATTAAAATCATTCCATTTCTTTTACTAAATTTCACATCAAAAAACATAAAGTGAATATCTCTCTAAAACCCAATGGTGCTTAGAGTTCCTTTCTCCTGGAGACTTCTTCTAATGCTTCTATGGTTGGAATTTTCCTTTATCTAGGGAATTTTTACTCATACATGAATTCCTCTCTTTGATTGGGATTCCTATGGATGATTCGTGGTAGATATGAACTGGTTGATTCACTTTCAAAAAGCCTCAAAGAATGCCTTTTCTCTCTCAATAAGGAATTGTTTTCTACGGTGATTTGTCCCAACAGTAGTGTTTCCCATGTAAAGGTAGACTCATAGGTGATTTCCAAAGTGATGAAAATAAGTAAGCACTCAATTATTTCTCATATTATGTTTCTAATGGTCTCTAAGTCGTGGAATATTTTGGATTTAGTGGTGAGGGTTTTAGAGGTATGTGGCTTTCTTAATTGGAAATGGTTATCAATTGGTAGATTATTTTTATATCCTCTTACCCAATGAAGATATGAAAATTGAGGCATGGGGTCTTGAATCAATCTCCCTCAAGTTATACATTACTCATATATGTGAGTGGGACTAGAATATTAATCAATTTTAACTAAGAAATTCCCCTTTGAAATTATGGGTCAAAGTGGTTGGATTGAATTGGATTTTGTGGCACCCAAGGATCCTAAATGACATTACATTATAAATTGGATTACCTATTAAAATGGACTAAGATACTAAGCTATTTAGATTTGTGCATTATGCCCATTTTATGGTGGATGTGGACATATTCATCACTCTTGTTGATACAGTTCTCCTCTCCACTGACATTGAATTTTTTTTCAAAATATTGAATATGAGAAAGTATGATTTTTTTGGAATTCAGGTTTATTGGTCATGACATATCTAACTAAAAAAGGTCTTTGGTTTTTTCTTTTTGTTCAGCTTGCGGGAAAGAGGAAAATCATGAAATAAGAAGGCTTGGTATGAGAAACATAATCATGCAATGAATCCAGGACATGTTTAGATGTAAGGTGGTATGGGGATGTTGATAGACAGGGTGCGAGGAAGCCCTTCTCATGAGGAACTACCGCAACATGTGACTGGAATGCAGCATGCTGATGCATCCTTATTGTGCCTATGGTGGATAGGGGAGCTAATCTATGTCTTATTGGGTTGATTAATGAGGATCAAGTGGATATGATGAAACAAGGGGGTGGCATGGAATACTTTGAGTACATGTTCACTATTTTTATGAGGTTATTGAGTCGTATCACCCCTCTTTTAATCTTTAAAAGGCACCTCCCTCTGTGAAAAAAAAAATTATTTAGTTGATTTTTTCCAGGTTGTAGGTGACAAGAATTGTCATGCCAACTCAAGGACTCGAATCAGAAGAACATGGGTGGACATTTAGATAGAGGATGAGGAAAATGGGTCAACATTATATGAATATTCTTCTCATATTTATAATGATAATGAAAATTATGTCTTTGAGAATTCTATCTAAAGGGAAGTGGATAGATAACTGTTGTATTAACAATATCTAGAATCTTCCAATAGGAATGTTAAAACAAATCTTGTGATGTTTTCATCCTAGAAAGCCAAGAAGACTCTTGTTAGTTATTATGGTCCTCCAATTGTTTCTCAACACACCTCTTCATTAGAAGTTCAAGGAGATTCAACCCCGGAATGAAATAAATGGCTTTCAACCAATCAATTTGATGAAGAGGGTTTCCAACTAGTTCTGTTTATGTGTTCAATGCCTCTTTCCTATTTTACTATATAATATTCACTCAATGAAAGTACAAATGATATTTATTTGGCTCCATTAGTGATTCCTCTTCAGATAAAACCACCTTTGATCTCTTCCAATTCTAACTCGATTGTGATTATCCCATATAAATAAATTTGTGATCCTGAAATCAATTTAAAAAATGTGAAGAACATGGAAATGATAGGTTGTTTTCAAGTTCTAACATCCATAATTTTTGGACTACCTGGTGATCTCAAAGAAGATAAAGATAAACCACACGATTAAGAGTACGAGGTGGTCCCATAAAAGAGGGGGGATAATGGGTTGTCTTTACTGCATAGTAAAAGCTCCGCCTCTACTAATGCATTGGGATCTAATGTGAATGTATCACACAAAATGTCATGTAATGTTTATGTTTCTTTTCCTAACCCTCTTTACGGTACTTATTTTGTTAATAATTTCCTAAAAGGTGGAGTTCATTTAAATTTGGATCAGACCCCTGTAGATGAATCCTCCATTTTTTGACCCTTTTAAGAGGGTGGAATCTCAATTAGATGTTTGGAAAAAGGATTAGGAGGTCAGTGACACTGATGGTCTCCTGTAATAGGTGATGACTTGTAGGAGATGTCATCACCCCATAAGTCAAGGTTGGGGATACAGAAATTTTAATTGGAATGAAATGTGTGATGAAGAGAAAATTATTGGTGTTAAGATCATAGAAAAGTTAGGTTATTGAATATTTCTTATGAGGGAGTTTTTTTCATGTCCAACCACATATATTTTATTATCTATTTTATATATCTTTGAATAAAGAGTTTTTTTCCTTACTTTTTTTTAAAAATGTATTTGATCAGTTGTGAATTGTTTCTCCACCTTAAACATATTTTTTTGTTTTTAATTATCCCAAATAGTTTAAAAACCACGGGTGCAAGAAATTTTTCCCTCTTTCTACTTTAATAATTCTCCACCCAATATCTCTTTCCTTACTCAATTGTTGCTTTAACCTCTTCCTAACACTCATGTTCATTTTCACCCATTCATCATTATTTCTCACTCTGATTTCATAGAGATCCTAGTTGTGGACCACAAAATCCATTCCAACTTATCATGTAAGTTGGTGAGTGCAAATGACAAGTAGAAAATGTTTTTGTGGTGTATATATGGTAATATACTCAAATTTTCAAGTATCCCTCCTACTTTGATGGATTAAAATCATACAATTCTTCCCACTTTCTTCAAAGTATCCCCCAAATCCCACAGATTAAAACAAAAATGTCCTTGGAAGAGAATTCATTACCTTCTATATTTTATTTTTATTTACCATTAGAGAATCATATTTAAATATTTATTTCCTTTTAGGAAACCAAAATATGGAAATTATTTTGTTCCAAACCTTGAGAGAGAAAATTTTAAATCATATTAATTATATTTGTTTTATAAAAATAATTATCAAGCATTTATATGGATAGATATTTTTGAATATTTGTATTAAAGGCCATATCTTTGTCACATCTATTTTGTGTTTTCATAGGGGATTAGTCACTCTTGGGACTCAAATTAGTGAAATAGATGGTATTTTAGGTTTATATAATTTAGAAAATATTAATGATAACCCACGTTAGTAAAATCCTAACCATTAATAATCCAATTTATTTCATTAAATTCATAAACATTAATAATTTTACCTTACTCTAATATTTAAATCATAAGATGGTCATTTTCAGTGAAATGATTTTTATCCTTTATTTATTTTGTTAATTATTAATATTACCAAATCAAATAGGATGGATATGAATAAGAAATTTATGGATTCGAATCTTATGAGAAAAGTGTATGAGGATGGGGTGAAATAGTTCATCCAGTTTGTAAAATATCATGCATATGACCCATATCAAATCCTTTTTATGTGATCAATCTATTAAAATTCATGGATAATAATTCTAGAGATGTTAAATGAACCCTTGATCTATCAAAAAATATATTTATGTTATAATTGATGGAATATCATAGGGAAAAACTGGATATAGCTATTGACTAGGATAAGACTACATTTTATGAATAATTTAATATGATTAGATGTATGGTCAATGTTGAATACCATGTCAAGGATTTCATTAATAGTATGAACAATTTTGGAGACCATATCAAGGAAATAACAATGATATTTGAAGATGAACTTTGTGATTGTTCAAAAAAATTTAGAAAGCTAAAGAGTTGTGAAAAGATTACATTGTATATTGGTTTTACTAAATATACATCATTGTCATCCATACTGAATCTATATAATTTAAAAGATTTAGATAGATAGAGTTACAATAATTTTAACAAACTACTTGATCTCTGGAATGATTTTTTATTAGAATATAATTTTCTTCCTTTCCAAACATATAACAATAGAAAAATTCTACATTCAGTGGTTCTGATCTCAAAAAGAACATGTGCCCCTCCAAAAGACTATATATCATATTTTAACGACCTCAAGTCACTTAAAAATTACCAAAGTGTGGTAATTATAGAAGTAATAATGTAAAATGAGGTTCTATAAAAGTTTTATCATAATTTATAATCCATTATAATGTTTATAGTGATATATAGAAGTGCAGAGTCTATAAGATAATTGGCATGGAATGTAGATAAAATAAATATAGACAAGAAACATCATCACCTAGAAGACTCTCCTCAATGGAAGTGAATTGATCACTTGAATCCTATATTTGGAAAGGATCTGAGAAACCTTCATCTTATTCTATCTATAAATGGAGTGAATACGTATTGTTTTTAAATAAGAACTCACTGTTCATGTGTGGTTATTTGGGTAAATTGTAACTTACCACTGTAGGTATGCATAAAATGAAAATTAATTTGTCTATCTCTTCTTATATCAAAAAAAATAGGTAATGAACCGGATATTTATTTGAATCCATTTATCAATTATTTGTAATTATTGTGGGATTTTGGTGTTACATTGTATGATTCTTACAGAAATTAAGATGTTATGTTGAGATACATGTTGCACGGGGCAATAAATGACTTTCTTGCTTGTGGAAATTTTTCAGGATATAACATTAAAGGAACTCAACTGTATCCCAATTTTGAATAAAAGGTACACAATCAATTAGGTTAAAACCTTCGCTGAAGACTATGTTTCTAGGAAATTTTAGACATATACCCTAGTGACATAAGTACCTATCTTAGATTTCATAATTCAAGGGGAGTTTAGAAGGACATAAAACACTATCTCCAATAAAATGTTATCAACTGTTTGATACATTAAAATATATGGACATTATGTTTGGTAAATAAAATTCAATAAAAACATTCAAAAACCATTTGGAAAGAGAGATGTTTTTTTAAAGAAAAATTACAATGATAGAATTTTTAAAAATTTAGGTATTTTCTAGATGTTATTCATGTTGAAAAAATTTATGTGTTATTCTCATTAAAACATTACAAATTCACCTAAAAAACAAAGGATATAATTAAGTCTAGGTAGTTGGGTTCCAAAACTAGTGGTTAAAGCTACCCAATAATCCTACACTAACCAGGGTTCAATCCCTAGCATCCTAAAATTTAATAATTTTGGCACCAGGACATAGGTCGTGTTATGTGTGTAGTGTGGGTGGTTTTGATGGACATGAAACTTCAGGAAGATAGTGATGTTGGTCGATGATGTTTAACGGTGGGTGGCAATGATAACAAGGACATCCGGTCGTTAGTGTAGGAAGGTGACAGAAGCATCCACAGTGAGGATCATGGAGGTGTTGACCTCAAAGGTTGACCTCTTCAGAGGTTCAATAGTGGGGGGTTGGGTGTCCATTTTTCTTGATGGTGAGGGGGAAACGAGGTTGAGAAGATCTTTTCTACATGTGATCAACTTAGGGGTGGTGAATTCTGGTGAGCAGTTCCATATACATTCATCTGGGATGTGGCAGGTCAGAGGGGTAGCACTGCATATTTCAGGCAATGGAGGAGTATTGAGAGGGTGGGTGATGCTTTAGTATCGGATGTAAAGAATAGATTGAAGCAAAAACAATTGCTCATATATCAAGGTTTAGTCCCAAATGAGGTCAAAGTAATGATCAACCACCAAAAATGCTCTTACATTAGGATTAATGAAAGGGTATGTCTTTTCCATCGATACTAGGCCCCATAATACCATTCATGGTGATTTCTTGCTGAGTTTCATTGCTGGTTTTCCACATGGAGTATGAGAAAAATTAATTATATAGGGTAGGGTTATATGTTGGGTGTCTAATCTCTGGGCCTTCAATGATCGTGTATTAGACCCAATGTCTTGGGCCTATGGGCCATGTAAGGTACACCAAAAACCCAATTAATATGGGGATTATCCAAAAATTAACAAAACAAAATCCCCTTTTTGATTTCAGGTAAATTGAATGTTCTAGGTTCGATATGATTGAAATGGGAATGTGGGAAGGTTTGGTTCCAATGAAGAGTGTAAAATGAAATTTTCCTCCTCTAAGTACATACAATCATTCCATGAAAGATAGATATCAGTTTTCAACTTCATTAATGATTTAAATGTTCCATTGAGGTATTCATCAAATATCATGAATATCATGTCAATGATTAATTTATAATTAAAGGCTTTGAAATCACATGAATTCCATATTTTGATGCAATATCTAATGCATGTGGATTTAGTATTCGTTTTTACAAAGAATTTCCATCATACATTAACCAAGACGTATTTATTTTTCAAACCTATATGCAATAAATTCAATGAACTAATGAAAATTCATATCTATAGAAAAGGAAATTGTTGTCATATTATATTAATTGGCGATGTTTTTCCCATAGAAATTATTTGATATGATGGTTCAATTGATGGGTCACTTGGTAAGGGTGATATGACTTTGTGGTCTTATACATTATAGATGGATGTACCCCATTGAATGGTATATGAATATTTTGTAAGGGTATGTCAAAAATATAAGTTGTCTATAAAGTTATATTGCAGAATAATAGGTTGTTGAGGAATCCATTGATTTTTGTAACAACTACCTATCTGATGTGGAAAGAATTGGTTTAAAAAAATATCGTCACATTGAGTGGATTATCAGTGAAGAATTTATAGAATAATTGTTGTCCTAATTAATATTACAGTGTGAGAACATGACCAACTTTCTGTTTTTCATAATAGTTTAATAGTTTACACATATATTTAAACTCACAAATTTATTCTTTGGAATTTTAATCCATCATGGTAAGAACAGTGGATATTTAATACACATAATCAACAGTTTATAAGATGGTTTCTAAGGAGTAAAATGAAAATCCGAATTCAATATTAGAACAACATTGATGGCTATCTAGATGACCAAGTGTGCATGTATTATCTTATAATTTTAAAATAATTAATGGTTATATGTTCTATAAAAATGTACAAGATGAACATGGTACCATAAAAATAGTGGAGCTACACTTGTGACTAAAGCGATGCATGTATCTAGTTTCAAGGACATAAATCCAATTTATGGGAATATGTCATACTTTTATATCACCAAAAGAATATTAGAGTTGGATTATTAAACATTACAAGTGATGATTTTTCAATTAAAGATGGTTGATTAGAGGAGTGCTATTAAAATACATGAATTGGGATTCATGAAGTTTGAATTCAGTATGGAAGGGTACAAAGAAAAACCATTTATATTGGAATAGTAGGCAGTAAAAGTATTTTATATTCTTAACACCACAAACAAAAAGTGGTAAAATATTCAATTATCAGCCAAAACCACTGGAGGGCTATATATCAATTAAACCGAAGATAAAAATTTCATTGGGATGTTTCAATCATTTCACAGTGGCCCCAATGTATATGAGGACTTGTTTGTTATAGGAATCCATGATGATGGGATTTTGAAACTCAATAGAGGGGTCAGATCCCTTTAACATTAAAAAATGAGTTCAATAATCATGTTATATATTTTTTTAATATACATTATGTTACCTCATACTATTATCTATTCACTATTTCATTTATATCATATAAATTAAATTTCCAACCACTTATTTAGATAATGACATCTTCACATGCTGATACTCCTAATCTAGAGGAACAAAATGTTTCTCAACATGTTGGTGCTCCCAAAACAAAGAAAAAAATATTGTTTTTATTCCAATGATACAAATATTTAGGAACAACATACTAGTGATGTTGATGCTAATGAATTGGTAGAAAGTGAACAACCTCTATCCCAAAAAATAGAAGCTTGTAGAATTATAGTATTATAAAAAGTTATTAAAGAGAGAAATAAAGGGATAAAATTCAAAGATGGATGGAATGCACGTGATCAGCCTATTAACCCCAAAAATTCCATGTTTAGTATTTACAATGGGCTCACCACTTGTATGTGTGTGCCAATTTAAATAGATTCATGGAACAATGTTGTTAACATACTTAAGAAACTGATTTTGGAAGAAATTAGTGCAGCATTATGATATAGTTTCATTATTTTATAAAAAAACAAAATAATGAAACATTTAACTACTCTTCATTATCCATTGTATATTGCATATATAGTAGATTAATCCTGAATGGAGTTTGTTTTGATTCTCATCAGAAAGTCTCATAAAGTCTTTTTCACAATTTTAAAAATTATTAACCCAACGATGTTGAAGGGAAATAAATATGCACCCACCACATATGTACTCACACATGATAAAATAACAAGTGTGGGATGCGTTTATTATCCATCATGAGGAGACATCCTTTCTGGTGTATTGTAACTAGAAATACATTACTTGAAAATATGTGTATTAATTACTTTAATTAATAATTTTTAATTTATGAAATAGAAACATAGTACTGAAAATAATCAAAGGGAAACAAAACCAAAATATCTCTAAAGTAATGTAAGGATGGGGTATGCATCCCTTGATAAAAATTGTTTGTATTTTAAATCTGAAAAAATAATTAAATGTTACATGAAACAAAAACATAATTATGTTCCAATGTTTATATGAAAATTTATGAATAAAAATACAAATCCACTTCAATCCCTTATAATGTTCTATGGAAGGAAGAATATGTAAATAAATAAGCGATATAAACAAATGAAAACACAAAAAAGTGTAGGAAGTATGTGTAAGTATGTAATAATAAAAATTTGTTTTTATTTTAAAAAGTTATGATATAATAATGATTACTTATTTTCCTATTTTTTAACCATATTAGAGATAATAATCATCATTAGTTGTACAAGGTGAATAGCTACTACCAGTGGACTCGAAGTGGCTAGAATAGCATGACCACATCAGAGGAGCTAGTTTTGGGTTGTCACCTTGAACATATGATGAAAAAATATAAAAAATAAGGGGATAAAGATAATTAAAGGGAATAGTTTAAGGAATGAATAGATTCTCTGGAAGAAAAAATTAATTGGTAGTCATAATTGTTAGAAATTTTTATACAAAGGAATCAAAAAGAATAAATAACACAATAACAACCATTGTATGAAGATCCCCCACCCCCACCATCCTTGATGTGATCCATTCCCCTTAATGAGATATATTTGAATAGGTAATTAATATTTTCATAACGGTTTCTGTGAAATGTGAATCTGGTGGATACTAAAACTATTCATTTAGTAATATTCTACAGGGTGAAAATGATTTTTATTTACATCTATCATCAACCACCCATCACCTTATTATGATGGGTATCACATAAAATATCAATGTATATATTCTATAGAAAACAATTTTTTTTACAATAGGTCATGTGAGAGTGTATATTCATGAATCAAATGATCCAACCACAATGCTACTTGTTTAACCTGATGATGTGGGTATTCATACAGTCAAGAAAGATACTGGAACTTTCATAGTATAGATGTTAGATCTTTTAAAAATACATGTTAATAAGGAGGCATTCATTTTCAATTTTTGTCATGAATAACCTTTAATAATTAATGAAAAAGGGAATGAACTGATGGGTGTTATAATACAGGGAAAAGGGAAAGGGGTGAAATGAAAGGATAAATGAAAACGATTTGAAGGATCAACCAACAAATCAAAATGATCATAAAAAAGTTCTTTTAGAATACGTGGTCAACATCCGCATTTACAACCATTAAATTTTCAAGTGCATACAATGTTATCAATTGGTGATATGACCAAAATTGGTTTTGAAGAATAGATGTATTGATATTCCATCACATACTATATTGGTCTTTAGAATTTAAATAGAATCCTCACAAATGAAGGTCTAAGAGTCTCATTTTTAAATTTATATATGAGTATTTTTCAATTATTTTTTTTTCAAATACATGGATTAATATGTCAATTATGACTAAATACTATTCATATTTTTGCAGGCATATATTTCAATTCTTTTTTAAGGGAAATCCCTGTGAACAATGATTTGGACTCATTAGTCCTCACATCACATCTACAGAGATATCCTCATTAGAACCAAATAAATATGAAGAAATAATAGAAAAATTATACAAAATATTTTAACGGAAACTTATAAATGACAATATATTCTTAATACCCACAATAGAGGTCTAAAAATATATAATATAGTCATATAAAATATACTTTCATTCATTTCATTACTTATTCCTATTTGTTTTTAGGTTGTTTTAATTTCTCATTATAGTAAATTTGGTTACTCCAAATATTTACTTTCTTAATTCAATGAATGGATACCTAATAAACTGACCACATGTGATGAAGTTTATAAATTTTTAATACACTACATGCATCATTTTACAACCAAACATCATGGTTTAACATTTTATATCATGTTTTAATAAAATTATTTTATAATAGTTTGGGGTTTAAATTTTACAAAAATCATGTCATGAGGACAGTCTATGAGCACTAGAAGCATATAGCTGGATACATATTAAATTATATATAATAAAATTCCACTATCAAAACATATATCTAAATAAATTAATCATTTTTATCATAGTTCCTATTATTACAGAAATAAACTAATTTTATTGATTGCGGTTATTATGCTTTCAAATTTGTTAAAGACATTATATTTCATAAAAAAATGGCATAATTGAATAGGTATTTTTGAAGGTAATTATAATTTAATTTAAAATATTTATTAATCACTTATTTAATTATAATTTTCTAGTACTTCTATGACTTCCAATATTCAAAGTATTCAAAATAACTAATAGAATGTTTAAAAAATTAATAGAAAACATATATGGTGTCAAATTGAATATAGAAATCATGAAGAGGTGGCATCCTACTACTTATTTAGTTAATTTTATATTAATTTTATCTAATTTTTAAAGTCAATATCCATATAATATATATCTTATATTTTAGGAAAAGAATCCATAAGTCTTTTTTGATATGTATGAATCAACCACACATCAATATGATCTAATACATGTCGGGTATGACTAAATGTGCATGTTTTTAATTTAAAATTAAAATTTTAGATAAAAAACATCCCATACTCAAAATAATAATAAAAAATTGATTTTTTGATATGTTAGGACAATTACCCACTATTCATTTGTGAATCATAGGAATAAACCTCACCTTAATCAGATACAAAGTGTTCCTGGTTTGACTCAAAGTACGTGTTTTCAATTTAAAATTATCAGTTTAGTTAAAAACAACTACCACTCATTAAAAACCAACCAAATAAGCTCAGAATGTCTTGATAGATTATTAAAATGATTCATAATTCATTTTCGATTTTTAGGAATTAGTCACACATCCAACTGACACATGATTTGACCATTATAACTCAATGTGTTTGTTTTCAGTTTAAATTGAAATTTTAGTAAAAGAAGGCATGCAACATACTCAAAAACTATCAAACACAATACGATTGAATTAATATATTATGTTAACAATCTATATGTTATTTGTTATGTTTAGGAATCATCCACACAACAATCATAGTAATGGTGTGACTGGTATGACTCAAAGTCTTTATGTTCCGTTTAAAATGACAGTTTAGTAAGAACCACAAGTGAAATAATAAAAAATAATAAAAGACATTTTAATTTTTTTAATACATTATAAAAACAATCCATAAGTCATTTATGATTTGTGGGAATCTATCACACCTCAATATGATGCACAATGTGACTAGTATGATTCTATGTGTGCCTCTTTATTTAAAATTTACATTTTAGTAAAAAAAGAAAAGTGACACATGGAAGAATAAGAAAATAAATTCAAATTGTTTCAATAATTTAGGAAAACAATCAAAAATACATTTTTTGACATGTAGGAATAAAACATATCTCAATCTGATACACGGTCTGCCTGTTGTGACTCAAAGTGTCTGTTATCTATTTAAAATTGAAATTTTAGTTCAAAACATGTTTCACCCCCCCAAAACTAGGAAAAATAGTCTTATTGTCTTGATAAACTTTGAAAACTATTCATAAGTAATTTTTGACATGTATGAATTAGTCTCACATTAATCCGACACATGATATGACCAGTATGACTCAAAGTACATCTTTTTAGTTTAAAATGACATTTTAGTAAAAAAAGAAGTGAGAAACTCAAAATAGAGAAAACACGTTTGTATTTTTTTGATACTTCTATAAAATGGTTCCTATGTAATGTTTTTATGTATAGGGACATACACACATCAAATGGATTCACAATGTTACCGGTATGGCTCAAAGTGCGTTTTTTATGTTCAGAATGTAATATTAATAAAAACTACAAGTTAAATACTCAAAACTGATAAAACACATTCATATTGTTTTGATACATTATAAAAATGATCTATAGGTCATTTTTTATGTGTACAAATTATATATAACCCATTACGATGTGCAGTGTGACCAATATATCTTCTAGTGTGTCTTTTTATTTAAAATTGACATTTCAATAAAAAAGACAAGTGACAAACTCAAAACTAATAAAATGAAATCAAACTTCATTGATTTTTTTAGTTAAATTATACTTAATTAATTTTTAATGTTTAGGGATAATCCTCACCTGAAAATGACACACAGTGTTCCCGGTATGACTCTAAGAGTCCATTAATAGTTTAAAACTAATTTTTTTTTTCAAAATGTGTGTCACTCACTATAAACCAGGAAACATTTCTCAGATTGTCTTGATAATTGAGGAAAAATATTCATAAGTCATTTTTATGTATAGGAATATGTCTCATATCAAACCAACAGGTGAAGTGACCAGTATGACACAAATGTGTGTTTTCAGTTTAAAATGATATTTTAGTAAAAAAAGTGACATACTGAAAATAGAGAAATCATGTACACATTATTTTTATACATTAAGAAGATTAATCATAATAAATTTTTGAAACATTGTAATCACCCTCATCTCAATTTGATGCATGACATCAAATGTATGGATCAAAGTGTGTGTTTTTAACTTAAAATCAGATTTTTTTTAATAAAAATGTAACAAACTCAAAACCAAGAAAATGAATTCATATTATTTATATACTTTATTAAAATGATAAATAATTAATTTATTACATTTAGGAACCATAAAAACTTCAATAAAACACATGGTGTCCCTAGTATTACTCCAAGTGTTTCTTTTGATTTATAAATGAAATTTTAGTAAAACATATAAGTGGAAAACTCAAAAATACGCAAACATATTTGGATTTTTTGAAACTTTAAGAAAATTTTCTGTAAGTTATTTTTGAATTGCAGGAAATTATTCATACCTCGTACTAATAAACAGCGTTCCCTGTATGACTCAAAGTGTGTATTTTTATTTAAAAATGAAATTTTGTTAAAAAAACAAGTGACACTCTCAAAACTAAGAAAAATAATTCATATAGTTTTTAAACTTTATAAAAATGATCCATAAATCATTTTTGATGTATAATAATAAGAATATCCTAAATCTAATACACATTGTGCCCAATATTAATCAATATGTCTATTATTAGTTTAAAATTTATATTTTAGTTAAATAAAATGTGTCACTCATTGAAAACTAATAAAACACTATTATATTGTCTTTTCAATTTAAGAAAAAGAATCATTATGTAATTTTTGACTTTTAGTAATTAGTATCACATTACAATGACACACTATATGACTGGTATGGCTCAAAGTGCTTATTTTCAGTTTGAAATAGAATTTTAGAAAAAACACGTGACATACTCGAAACCAAGAGAATGAATTCTGATTATTTTGTACATTGGGAAAATAATCCATAGTCATTTATGAAATATGAGAATTAATAACACATTAATATGAAACATAGTGTCACCAATATGACTCAAAGTGCATGTTTTCAATTTAAACTGATATTTTAGTAAAAACCATGATTGATATACTCAACAATAGAGAAAAATATTGAGATAGATTTGATACCTTATAAAAATTTCCCATAAGTATTTTTTGACATGTACGAATTAGTCTCACCTCAATCCAACACACAATGGGACAAGTATAACACCAAGTGTATATTTTTATCTAAAATTGAAATTTTAGTACAAAAGGTAAGTGAATTACTCAAAATATAGAAAACACATTCATATTATTTCGATATATTATGAAAATAATCCATAATTTACTTATGATGGTAGGAATTAGCCACACCATAATCCAATACATGGTGTGGACGGTATGACTAAAAGTTTCCCTTATCAGTTAAAAATTTAAATTTTAGTTTGAAACATATTTCACTCACTGAAAACCAATAAAACACACCCATATGGTTTTATTAATTTATGTAAATTATTCATAAGTAAATTTTGATGCGTAAGAATCAGAATCACATTAAACCACACATAATGTGACTAGTATGACTCAATGCACATGTTTTATGTTTAAAATGATATTTTCGTAAAAAAGAACATACTGAAAACCAAGAAAACAAATTTTGATTATTCTGCTACATTAGGAAGATGATCCATATGTCATTTTTCATGTCTAAGAATCATCCACAACTCAATCTGATGAATCGTGTGATCAATATGACTCAAAGGGTGAATTTTTATTTTAAATTAACATTTTAGTAAAAAAAATTAAATTGAGATAGTCAAAACTGATAAAACAAAATTTAATTGTTTTTTTTAATTTAAGAAAATTATCTACAAGTAATTTTTTACATGTGGGAATTAGTCAAACATCAATCTTATATACATGGTTCCTGATATGAGTTAATGTTCCCATTATTGGTTTAAAAATAACATTTTAGTTCAAAACATATTTCACTTTCTGAAAATTGAGAAAACATGTTTAGATATTTTAATAATTTAAAAAAATGTTTCATAAGTCAATTTTGTTCTATATAAATTATTCTCATGTAAAGCTGACACAAGATGTGACTGGTATGATTCAAATTCTTGTTTTTAATTTAAAATAACATTTTGGTTAAAAAACGTTACATACACAAAACCAAAAAAAAATTTCATATAATTTTTATACTATTGGAAAATGATACATAAGACTCTAATGATGTGTATGAATCAACCACACCTCAATTCGATGCAGAATGTGACCAGTATTTCTCAAATTTTGTGGGTTCACTTTAAAAATGGAATTTTATTAATTTATGGTTTCATATTATGTTCAATTTTTTCTTTATAGTATTACTTGTGTAAGAATACTTTTATTATATATGTGGATTCCTTTTCTCAACTTGAGGTGGTTTTTTTGAAAAATTATACCATGATTGGGCTTTTTTTAAAGGGTTTCGGGAGCTAAAAACAATAAAACCATTGATGTTTTTGAATGTTTGTGATAAATTCTACCTGCTAATGTAATTACCAAGAAACAATGTTTAAATTTCTATAATAGTTTATTTTTTCTTGTATTTATGATGTTATTTTTATTTTAATTAAATTATGAATTTTCCAAATTCATTATTTTCCTTTATTTTTTCTATAGTGTGTTGTAATATTAATAACTCATTATAGCGGTATATCTTTTATCAATTCTAAAATAGTAGTGATAAAGGCCCACCTATTTCAATGATTTTTTAGAACTTATAAAGGCCCCCTTTATCATTTCTTTTCTACAATAGAAAAAATGGCACCTATTAATGGAGATTATATCAATATATCTCTTTTATTGCTAATGAAGACATTTTTTATCAATGTTAAAAGCCTATTATATAGTAGTGGTCCCACATGACATCAATTAGGGATTCTGTTTGAGTTCACCAGGCAGAGAAGGAAGGGAGATTTTATGGAAGTTGGTTCCCTAATTTAATAGAGAGTTCATATTTTTTCTCATCAATTGAGAAACCCATTCTTCATGATTTCCTTTAACTAATAAAGACTAATTCCGATAAGGAGTAGAGAGCCCCTATTTTTTTGTTTTTTCAATTTCATTTATATTTTCTAAATAAAAATATAGAAGGTAATTTTTGGAAGTTTTTTATTTCATATGGTTATTCCCCAATAATGTTTCAAGGAAGGTGGGTGGTGGTAGGATTGGCAGGTGGGAAAATTCCACTAAATCCCTGAAAGGGAAAAAAAGTTATGGGGGATAATATTTCTTATAAAAGGCATTGGATTCCCTTAGTTTTTAATCAACTTGATATGATTCATATCCCATAATTTATGTGTGGTATTTGTGAGTAGGATTCCCCACATTTTCAAGTGAGTGATTTAGGAGGGTTATCACCTTATAATAGTAAGGGTGTGTATGCACTTTTACCTATAGTGATCCTTCTATTTTCTGGTGATTTTTTACCCCTATCATTTTTAGAGGTTTTCCATGATACAAAGAGTTTAATTTATTTTATCATTTTTCACTTTATTTTATCTCACTATTATCCACTCACTAGTTGGACAATCATTTCTGATCCCAAAAAGTGGTATTAAATTAAGGATTGTCTTGAGTGCTATTATGTTTTTCAAGTATTAATAATTCTGATAGTTTGGAGTACACTATTTTACTGTGTAAACATGCGATAATTAACATAAAAAAATTATTTTTGAGAATATTAAATATACAATTGTAAAAAAATTAAGGTTCAATTATGAAGTTTTGTTTATATGGAGGCTAAATTTGAGGTCAAGAAAATTAATGAGAATAATTTTCCATTATGAAAAATTTAGATGAAAGTATTATTGTGGAAGGATAATTGTCTACTGAAAATTTGAGAATAACTGACATATGTGAAAATGGAGCATGCTTCCAATGGTTTTTGAAATCATGAATTAGATTAAAATAGGGTGATTACTTCTAGAATTGGATATATACAAGTCAGTGAAGCAGTGATGACTTCTTGAAGCATACAACATCACAACAACACATTGATAATTGAATCAAGAGAAACACGAAACATGACATCTTAACAAGAGTGGTTTGATCAATATAAAACTATTTTTGGAGGACTTTTGTACATGGGTAATGATCACACCTTGATGATAATTGGAGTTGGTACCATCAAATTGAAGGTTCATGATGTCATAGCTCTAACTTTCTTAGGAGTGTGCAATAGGAAGGGTATAAAGATGAACATGTTGTCTTTAGGACAATTTTATGACATCTGATACAAGAATCACATTGATAATGGAGTGATTGTAATTTTTAAGGGAACAATTGTGGTGATAAATGTGGAAAAGATCTCCAAGAACCTATATGTTCTTATGGGTGAAATGTTCAAGGTGGAAAATTTGGTTGTTGCATCAGCTGCCCCAATAGATGCACTGACGTCGTCATGGAATCAAGAGCTTTTCCATATGTCAAAATAAGGCCTAAATATTTTTTCGGATCAAAACTTTCTTCTGAGGATTATAAAGGTATCCATAAATTTTTTAATAATTGTGTTTTGAGAAAGAAATATAGGGTAAAATTCAGGATTTCATCAACAAGAATAAAATATATATTAGAGTTGATTCATTCAAAAATTTTCCATGCACCAGTTATATACCAAATAGGGGTAATTTACTTAGTATCATTTACTGATGATTATTCAAGAAGCTGTTTGGTGTGCCCAATCAAGAGGAAAGAGGATATTTTTGAACTCTTCATAATATTATAAATGAGGAAGGAAACTGAATATGGAAAAAAATAAAGTGTTTTAGTACAAAAATGGTGGAGAATATACAACTGAAGAGTTTTATACTTTTTGTTAGTGATAATTAATCTTGTTATAATTCAAGGTAGTGTACACTCCTTAGTATAATTAACTGTCAAAGAATATGATTTGAACCCTATTGGATAGAATAAGGGATATGTTGAATAGTATAGGAATTTCCAAAACATTATGGGTAGAAGTAGTGAATACCACATGTTATGTGATCAACCAATCTCCATTAACGGTGATTGATCTAAAGACATCAATGGAGATGTGAACTAGTAAACTAGAAGACTAATCCTGGTTATATTCTTTTTAAAATAGTTTATATACATTTGTTAATGACCAGAATAGATCAATGTTGGATTTGAGATCTATGAAATGTATCTTCTTAGGGTGTGTTGATGGTGAAAAGGGGATACATTTTTTGGGATCCACTTTACATAAACATATCATCTGCAAATAGGTTTTTTAATAAACTTTTTCAATTATAATTTATTTAGACATAGAGAAATAGAATATAGAGACTAGAAAACCATGTTGGAGGAATAATCCAAGGAAGAACTAGTTTCCTCTGAAGCATTATGAGAGCATGAAGATCAAATACTGATTGAGTCAGGATCACATCTGTCAAACCAAGAGAAAATATCACCATAATGAAACTCAAATTATATCAAATAGATCAATATTTCTTACTTCTTGTTTATGGATGATGGATAAATAAATTATTTTTCATAGGAAACCCAGATCTGTAATGTATTCACATGCATAACAGTGATTTAGGAAGAACATGATGCCCTATATAAGAAAAAGATATTGGATTTTGTTATATTACCTCACGGAAAGAATTATATCAACAATAAATGGGTCTTCAAGAACATGTGGGGTGGAGAGGATCTGGTGAAAAGATATTGTGCATGAATGTGGTAAAAGGATATGCTCAGAGTGAAGGTCTTTATTTCAATGAAATATTTTCTCCATTTTTTAGACTAATGATTGTTTGGATAGTTCTGGGGATGTTTGCTACATAAATTTTTCATCGTGGGAAGTTGGATGCGAAGAATTATTTATTACATTGTGATCTTGATGAATAAATCTATACAATCCAATTGGAATGTTTTTCAGAAGAATGAAAATAAAACATGGCTTATTGGTTGAAAAGATCAATGTATGGTCACAAATAGGTGCCGAGGTTTTTGTACAAGATATTTGGTTCCTATATCATGAGGCTTGGATAAAATAAGCTTCATTTAGATACTTGTGTATATTTTAGGGTTTCAGATGTTAAGTGTTACAACATCTTTATTCTCTATGAGCGTGGGATATTGGTTTTACACCCCAAAAATGATATGTTATAGGAGATGAATGCATATCTAGTTACAGAGTTTGATAAGAAGGGCATGAGACTAGAAAATCTGATTCTTGGGGTGCAGATTTACTGAGACATAAATAATGGGGAGAATTTTCTATCACATAATAATTGCATACAGAAAGTCTTGAAGCACTTCAATATTAAATACTGTAATCCATTCACCAACATACTTCATATTAATTTCATTTTATCCTCTACCAGGAGTACAAATAGTTTATAAGAGGTGATGGTAATGTCTCGAGTATTATATGTGTTAGTAGTGGGGAGTGTAATGTATGTTATGGTTTGTACTATACCAAAAAATTAACATGTAGTGGGATTGGTTATTTGGTACACAACGAATCTATGATGGGATAATTGGAGCATAGGGGAGATAACCCTTAGATACATCGAGGACAACTTAGATGTTGTAATATGTTATGGAGGATTATATTGTTGTACATCTCGTTCCCCTCGTTGTTTGATTTTCATAATCACAATCACCTTCCTTTTTATCTAATATTGTGTTTTAAAGTGTTGTGGACGATAGGCAAGAGATTGCCAAAGGAATGGCCCAAGAAAGCATCTCAAGTGGACTGAAATTCAGTCCACCGGCCAACCGGTGTGATAGCACCGGCCAGCCGGTGGACCTGGCAGAGGCATTGCCCACTGCCAGGCTCCACCGGTCAGCCGGTGGCTCTGTCACCGGCTAGCCGGTGGCACCCAGACTCAAGGGGTAGCTTCTGCCTCCCCACCGGCCAACCGGTGGCCTCAGCACCGGCCAGCCGGTGGCATCCAGCCCCAACAGTGATGGCTACTGCCTCACCACCGGCCAGCCGGTGGCTCCTCCACCGGTCAGCCGGTAGAGCCTGGATCAATATGCTTCTCCTCTGCCAAGGCACCGGCCAGCCGGTGGAGCTGTACCGGCCAGCCGGTAGCCCAGTCAAACTAGCCGTTGGGTTTGACCAGTCAACCCTCTTTTGGCCTCCAACGGCTTCGAGGCCTTCTCCAACGGCTCCGAAGGCCCCCAATGGGTTCCATGCCTATAAATGAAGGCCAAGGAAGCCCCGGACACCAATCGGATCATAAACCAAGCCACCAGACACATTGTTGATCATTTTGGCGAACCTCCGGCGGATTTCCTCAAGGAACCCAACGTGCTCCAATCCAATTCCACATCCAAGAGCACCTTCAAAGAAGCTTGGAAGCGGCCTTCAACATCTCCAATCAATCAAAGGCGCCCAAGACTTCCTCCAATTACGGTTTTTCTTGTTTATTTATTTTGAGCTTTAAAATTGGGTTTGTGCCTACAAACCCCAAACCTTTTCTCATCCCCATTTCTTTTGGGTTCTCACACCACCATTAAGGTGTGAAGAGGTTTCTTCAAGCCTTTCCATTTAAAAGGCTTGAGTTTTCGGTGAGCTAGCCTTCACCCGTTAAAAAGGCTAGTGGGTTCTTGCTATTCCATTGAAAGCAAGTGGGTTCTTGCTAAACCAATAAAAGCAAGCTGTAATAGGTCCTAGTGCTACCTCAAAGCCTAGTGGGTTTCTTGCTAAAACCATTGAAAAGCAAGCGGTAGGAATCTCTCAACGGTTGAGTTGGGAGCGGAGACGTAGGCCGGGTTTTGGCCGAACTCCGTTAACAATTTCTTGTGTGATTGCCTCTTTTTATTTCCGCTGCATTCTTTACTTTGATTTTAAATTGTTAATCATTTTTTAAAAGGCAATTCACCCCCCCTCTTTCCATCCTTCCCGTTTGTTCCAACCCAACAATTGGTATCAGAGGACGTATTTGAATAATTCCTTAACCGGTTTCAAATTAAAGATCCTATTTTTTTGATGGCTTCTACCGCTTCTTCCTCTCAATCCCCCAAAGGACATTCTTTGGATCGTGCTCCATTCTTTGATGGAGCCGATTATAGTTTTTGGAAAACCCGCATGACCACATTTCTTAAAAGTATTGGATATCCTATTTTTAAAATTGTCATGCATGGTTATACTCTCTCTTGTAAAGATGAATCTCAATGGACCCCCGTAGACATTGCAAATTTCGAGCTTGATGGCAAAGCCATGAATGCTCTACATTGTGGGTTAGATCGTAATGTTTTTGATCATATTTCTTCTTACTCTACTTCACATGATATTTGGAAATATTTAGAGCTAACCCATGAAGGCACTAAGAAGGCTCAAAAGCAAGAACCCGACAACAAGCAAGAACCCGACGAAAAGATCAAGCCCGTTTGCCCACTTCACAAGAAAAGGGCCAAGAAGAAGAAAAAGAAGAAGGCTTCAAAGGCAACATGGAGTGATAGCTCCACCTCTTCATTCTCCTCCTTCTCCTCGAGCGACCAAGGTAAAAAATGCCTAATGGAAAATCATGAGGTAACATCTTCTGACTCCTCCTCCTCTTGTTCTTCAAATTCAAATTCTTTAAATCATCTATCTTTTGAAGAACTCTCACATGCTAGAGACCAATTAGAAAAAGGTTTTCATGCTTTATCGTCAAAATTCGTTGCTTTAAAAAAGAATTTCAAAAAACTCTCTTCCGAAAAAGAACAACTTCTCAAAGAGAAGGAGGAGATGTCCCTAAAAATCCAAAATTTTCCAAATGTTGATTCCATGGAATCAACCATCAAAGACCTAAGGGAGACCCTAGCTAAGTTCACCCAAGGGGAACAAAATTTGAACAATTTGCTTGGTTCTCAATGGGTTTCTAGGACCACTCAAGGACTTGGCTATACCAACCAAACCTCCTCCTCCCATGCACCTACTATTTTTGTAAGGGGGAGCTCCCAATTCAAATTTTGCAATTATTGTAAAAAACCCGGGCACCTAATTTATGAATGTAATTGCAAAAACGCCCGGTATGGTAGGCCCAAATCAATTTTTTATTCGGATGAATTCTATAGGAGAAGACCCGCTACAAGGCAAGTGTGGATTGAAAAATCCCTCTTAGCGAGTCTCTCCGAGCCTAAAATTGTCTCTTTTCAAAATCCCTCTCCCCGGTGACTTTTTGTTTTTATTTAGGGGGAGTTAGGATTTTTGTTTCAATTCAAACTTTCAATTTCAAATTAAACCCTTTTAATTTCAATTTCAAAATTTTCGATTCAAACTTTCAATTTCAACACTTGGTTTTAAATTTTCAATTACTCTCAATTTCAAAAATTTCATTTGGTTTCAAAATTCAAATTTCAATTGGTTTTTGATTCAAAACTTTCAATTCAAACTATTATTCAAATTTTCATTTCAATTTCAGAAATCTCAATTGATTTTTTAATTCTCAAATCTTGTTTTTCAAATCATTTTCCCTCAATCAAGTTTTATGCCCCATTCTATTTTGATAATCACCAAGGGGGAGAAATTTCTTGATTGATTGGGGGAGAATCTTTTCTCTCATGCTTAGTATTTATTTTAAATTTATCATTTAAAGCATGCCTTTCATTTAAAGTTTTTACATTGCTTAGATAAGTGATTGTGATCATCAAAATAGGGGGAGATTGTTGTACATCTCGTTCCCCTCGTTGTTTGATTTTCATAATCACAATCACCTTCCTTTTTATCTAATATTGTGTTTTAAAGTGTTGTGGATGATAGGCAAGAGATTGCCAAAGGAATGGCCCAAGAAAGCATCTCAAGTGGACTGAAATTCAGTCCACCGGCCAACCGGTGTGATAGCACCGGCCCGCCGGTGGACCTGGCAGAGGCATTGCCCACTGCCAGGCTCCACCGGTCAGCCGGTGGCTCTGTCACCGGCTAGCCGGTGGCACCCAGACTCAAGGGGTAGCTTCTGCCTCCCCACCGGCCAACCGGTGGCCTCAGCACCGGCCAGCCGGTGGCATCCAGCCCCAACAGTGATGGCTACTGCCTCACCACCGGCCAGCCGGTGGCTCCTCCACCGGTCAGCCGGTAGAGCCTGGATCAATATGCTTCTCCTCTGCCAAGGCACCGGCCAGCCGGTGGAGCTGTACCGGCCAGCCGGTAGCCCTGTCAAACTAGCCGTTGGGTTTGACCAGTCAACCCTCTTTTGGCCTCCAACGGCTCCGAGGCCTTCTCCAACGGCTCCGAAGGCCCCCAATGGGTTCCATGCCTATAAATAAAGGCCAAGGAAGCCCCGGACACCAATCGGATCATAAACCAAGCCACCGGACACATTGTTGATCATTTTGGCGAACCTCCGGCGGATTTCCTCAAGGAACCCAACGTGCTCCAATCCAATTCCACATCCAAGAGCACCTTCAAAGAAGCTTGGAAGCGGCCTTCAACATCTCCAATCAATCAAAGGCGCCCAAGACTTCCTCCAATTACGGTTTTTCTTGTTTATTTATTTTGAGCTTTAAAATTGGGTTTGTGCCTACAAACCCCAAACCTTTTCTCATCCCCCTTTCTTTTGGGTTCTCACACCACCATTAAGGTGTGAAGAGGTTTCTTCAAGCCTTTCCTTTTAAAAGGCTTGAGTTTTCGGTGAGCTAGCCTTCACCCGTTAAAAAGGCTAGTGGGTTCTTGCTATTCCATTGAAAGCAAGTGGGTTCTTGCTAAACCAATAAAAGCAAGCTGTAATAGGTCCTAGTGCTACCTCAAAGCCTAGTGGGTTTCTTGCTAAAACCATTGAAAAGCAAGCGGTAGGAATCTCTCAACGGTTGAGTTGGGAGCGGAGACGTAGGCCGGGTTTTGGCCGAACTCCGTTAACAATTTCTTGTGTGATTGCCTCTTTTTATTTCCGCTGCATTCTTTACTTTGATTTTAAATTGTTAATCATTTTTTAAAAGGCAATTCACCCCCCCTCTTGCCATCCTTCTCGTTTGTTCCGACCCAACAATTGGTATCAGAGGACGTATTTGAATAATTCCTTAACCGGTTTCAAATTAAAGATCCTATTTTTTTGATGGCTTCTACCGCTTCTTCCTCTCAATCCCCCAAAGGACATTCTTTGGATCGTGCTCCATTCTTTGATGGAGCCGATTATAGTTTTTGGAAAACCCGCATGACCACATTTCTTAAAAGTATTGGATATCCTATTTTTAAAATTGTCATGCATGGTTATACTCTCTCTTGTAAAGATGAATCTCAATGGACCCCCGTAGACATTGCAAATTTTGAGCTTGATGGCAAAGCCATGAATGCTCTACATTGTGGGTTAGATCGTAATGTTTTTTATCATATTTCTTCTTACTCTACTTCACATGATATTTGGAAATATTTAGAGCTAACCCATGAAGGCACTAAGAAGGCTCAAAAGCAAGAACCCGACAACAAGCAAGAACCCGACGAAAAGATCAAGCTCGTTTGCCCACTTCACAAGAAAAGGGCCAAGAAGAAGAAAAAGAAGAAGGCTTCAAAGGAAACATGGAGTGATAGCTCCACCTCTTCATTCTCCTCCTTCTCCTCGAGCGACCAAGGTAAAAAATGCCTAATGGAAAATCATGAGGTAACATCTTCCGACTCCTCCTCCTCTTGTTCTTCAAATTCAAATTCTTTAAATCATCTATCTTATGAAGAACTCTCACATGCTAGAGACCAATTAGAAAAAGGTTTTCATGCTTTATCGTCAAAATTCGTTGCTTTAAAAAATAATTTCAAAAAACTCTCTTCCGAAAAAGAACAACTTCTCAAAGAGAAGGAGGAGATGTCCCTAAAAATCCAAAATTTTTCAAATGTTGATTCCATGGAATCAACCATCAAAGACCTAAGGGAGACCCTAGCTAAGTTCACCCAAGGGGAACAAAATTTGAACAATTTGCTTGGTTCTCAAAGGGTTTCTAGGACCACTCAAGGACTTGGCTATACCAACCAAACCTCCTCCTCCCATGCACCTACTATTTTTGTAAGGGGGAGCTCCCAATTCAAATTTTGCAATTATTGTAAAAAACCCGGGCACCTAATTTATGAATGTAATTGCAAAAACGCCCGGTATGGTAGGCCCAAATCGATTTTTTATTCGGATGAATTCTATAGGAGAAGACCCGCTACAAGGCAAGTGTGGATTGAAAAATCCCTCTTAGCGAGTCTCTCCGGGCCTAAAATTGTCTCTTTTCAAAATCCCTCTCCCCGGTGACTTTTTGTTTTTATTTAGGGGGAGTTAGGCTTTTTGTTTCAATTCAAACTTTCAATTTCAAATTAAACCCTTTTAATTTCAATTTCAAAATTTTCGATTCAAACTTTCAATTTCAACACTTGGTTTTAAATTTTCAATTACTCTCAATTTAAAAAATTTCATTTGGTTTCAAAATTCAAATTTCAATTGGTTTTTGATTCAAAACTTTCAATTCAAACTGTTATTCAAATTTTCATTTCAATTTCAGAAATCTCAATTGATTTTTTAATTCTCAAATCTTGTTTTTCAAATCATTTTCCCTCAATCAAGTTTTATGCCCCATTCTATTTTGATAATCACAAAGGGGGAGAAATTTTTTGATTGATTGGGGGAGAATCTTTTCTCTCATGCTTAGTATTTATTTTCAATTTATCATTTAAAGCATGCCTTTCATTTAAAGTTTTTACATTGCTTAGATAAGTGATTGTGATCATCAAAATAGGGGGAGATTGTTGTACATCTCGTTCCCCTCGTTGTTTGATTTTCATAATCACAATCACCTTCCTTTTTATCTAATATTGTGTTTTAAAGTGTTGTGGATGATAGGCAAGAGATTGCCAAAGGAATGGCCCAAGAAAGCATCTCAAGTGGACTGAAATTCAGTCCACCGGCCAACCGGTGTGATAGCATCGGCCGGCCGGTGGACCTGGCAGAGGCATTGCCCACTGCCAGGCTCCACCGGTCAGCCGGTGGCTCTGTCACCGGCTAGTCGGTGGCACCCAGACAAAAGGGGTAGCTTCTGCCTCCCCACCGGCCAACCGGTGGCCTCAGCACCGGCCAGCCGGTGGTATCCAGCCCCAACAGTGATGGCTACTGCCTCACCACTGGCCAGCCGGTGGCTCCTCCACCGGTCAGCCGGTAGAGCCTGGATCAATATGCTTCTCCTCTGCCAAGGCACCGGCCAGCCGGTGGAGCTGTACCGGCCAGCCGGTAGCCCAGTCAAACTAGCAGTTGGGTTTGACCAGTCAACCCTCTTTTGGCCTCCAACGGCTCCGAGGCCTTCTCCAACGGCTCCGAAGGCCCCCAATGGGTTCCATGCCTATAAATAAAGGCCAAGGAAGCCCCGGACACCAATCGGATCATAAACCAAGCCACCGGACACATTGTTGATCATTTTGGCAAACCTCCGGCGGATTTCCTCAAGGAACCCAACGTGCTCCAATCCAATTCCACATCCAAGAGCACCTTCAAAGAAGCTTGTAAGCGGCCTTCAACATCTCCAATCAATCAAAGGCGCCCAAGACTTCCTCCAATTACGGTTTTTCTTGTTTATTTATTTTGAGCTTTAAAATTGGGTTTGTGCCTACAAAACCCAAACCTTTTCTCATCCCCCTTTCTTTTGGGTTCTCACACCACCATTAAGGTGTGAAGAGGTTTCTTCAAGCCTTTCCTTTTAAAAGGCTTGAGTTTTCGGTGAGCTAGCCTTCACCCGTTAAAAAGGCTAGTGGGTTCTTGCTATTCCATTGAAAGCAAGTGGGTTCTTGCTAAACCAATAAAAGCAAGCTGTAATAGGTCCTAGTGCTACCTCAAAGCCTAGTGGGTTTCTTGCTAAAACCATTGAAAAGCAAGCGGTAGGAATCTCTCAACGGTTGAGTTGGGAGCGGAGACGTAGGCCGAGTTTTGGCCGAACTCCGTTAACAATTTCTTGTGTGATTGCCTCTTTTTATTTCCGCTGCATTCTTTACTTTGATTTTAAATTGTTAATCATTTTTTAAAAGGCAATTCACCCCCCCCCCTCTTTCCATCCTTCTCGTTTGTTCCGACCCAACATATATTTCATTATCAGAGGCTACATTGATTCAGATTTTGTAGGTTATCCTAACTAGATAAAATCCACTACTGGTTATGTGTTTACTCTTACTGAAGGAGTTGTGATATATATTTCAAATTTATAGTCAATTTTGTAGTAGAGTACATAGTATCTACACAATCCTATAATGATCCAATTTAGATGATATGATTTTTAGAGGATCTCAGCCACATACATAAGAAAATTCCAGTATTTTGTGATAGTCATAGTGCCTTGAACATTGAATGGAATCCATATGTTCATTCTATAATGCAGCACATTGGGGTACATTATCACTTTTCACAATATGTGGCAGAGGAAGTTTGGAAATTCATGAAATTCACACTAAATAAATTCTAGAAGATTTCCTAATAAATGTGATGGACTCTGATAAGTTCAAATGGTATAGATCCTCAAGTGGACTTGCAGTGATGAGGGAAACATGGTTCTGATTATTTAAAGTATTTGTGGGCATATATTTGGTTATAAATAAAATTTCAAGTGGTAGATACTGTGGATGTATTTAATTCCTTGTGGTGTTGGACACTTTATTTGTCAAGGGAGGTAGGCAGTGGTTGGATTGTTTAGTGGCCAAACACAACCAAACCACCAATTGAAAAAGGATGTTAGGGGGTGATGTTTTCCTATAGAAGTTAGGGGCTAACCCTAGTTTTTCATTAGTTTTATTAGTATAATCTCACATTATTTATTTGTTGTATTGTGTGAGGTGGATTCTCTGTATACCGAAGAGAGTGATTAAGGATGGGTTTATCCTTTAAATAGTGAGATAGTGTTTAACCACTTTTACCCATTATGATACTTATATTTTCCCATGACTTTTACACCATTTATTTTTGGAGGGTTTTCCACTTTACCAGTGGTTTGATTGATTTCTACATTTTCACTTTATTTTATCTCACTATTAACACGACTCAACTAGGATAATCATTTTTTGTCCCAATAGTCCTACTCCTACTTCAAATCTCTCTTATATTAGGGAGATGAATGTGTAGATATCAAATATTTGATCATGATTCACTAATGAGGATTTTGGCGAACCTATTTGTTTAATGATATGTTTTTTTCTTAGTGTCACCTTAAAGCAGCACATGAAGGTTGATCATGAAGATGTTGTTGGATCTAGTTCTTAAACCAAGGCATGAAAAGATGGATGTTAATGTGTTTGGATATGATAAAATCTAACCAAATTAATAGTGGAATCAGATAGAAGTAGAAAGAGAAAATGTCAATTTACTTTGATGGTGGAATTAAGCCTAGAGAGTTGGGAACAAATATAGAAGATTCTATATTTTGGATAAATAAATTGGTTTATAATTGTTCAAATCATATAAATATTTGTTCCCCATTTACAAAATTATGTTTTTCTTTTATTAAACCAAGTTAATGCTTAATTCCAATTTCTTGAATTAAATCAAGTCTGATTTTGACTTAATTTTTCATAAAATGTTGTTTTGGGTTCTCTTTTCTCATTTTCATCATATTTCTAATTCTGTATGTGTGATAATATGTTCTTTTTTATTCTAGAATTACATTTTGAAGAATATAGATTTTATATTCTTATATTGTGATTCTATTTTTGTTGGAGTGTCATGTTTTTGTTTTTGGAGAATTTTTTAAGATGCTAGAATTTTATTTTTTTCTTGTAATTTCCAATTCTATGTATTTTTTATGACTCTTAAATCATTTTTTCATTCTATTTTGGAATTATACTTATAGGAATTATGTTTTATTTTTTTATGTTTATTGAACTATTAAATGGATACCATGGTTGATTTCATATTTTGATATTTTGTGAACAAATTTGATATCTAATTGGATATTCACCAATGACATGCGTACCTCTACATCAAAATTTCCCAAAAAATTTGTAATAGACCCAAATTTTGAATAATATTGGGTCGTAAAATTTTAAATTTAAATTATTCATTTATTTAAGTGATTAGTATTTGTATTTTACATTGAAATATGCTTTGATGGTTGTTCAAATAGGATATTCTATCTGTTTTGGATATAATTTAACAATATTATATGATTATTGTTTCCCACAAGTTTTCACCTGTTTGTGTGTCTTTTTGAGCTAGTTGAGATATTTGGTAGGTGATTCCTGGTTGTTTCTTGGGTTCCTGTGTAGAATGGGGTTAGTGTGCGGTTGGACTGGGTGAGAGTGTCTTATTTAATTTTCACAACCACATCCGTCCAAAGATATTCTGAAATGAAGAAAGGGAGATAATGATACTAGAGTCTCATGTCCAGTAATCCCAAGGTTGGTGACTAGAACCAAGAGTATAAATATATCACATATGGGAGGCATTATCCACTATAAATAAAACAAGACTGGGATATAGTATGAATCAACCACAAGTATCACTTTGAAATAATATAAAGAAGAAAATAAAAATCTTCCCATAGTTAAGGTATAAAGTAAGTAGAAATAATAAAAAAGGATAAATTCATGATGGGTTTTTCTTATAAGCAGTGGCTAAAACCATTGATACATGGTTTAGTGGAAGTTATGGAAATTTAATCATATTTCATGCAAGAAAATCATTTGTAGACAGTTCTTCATTTTTTGCAGTGATTCTTATATGTATCATTTTTTGGGTACCTATCATCGGTTTTTAGTTCAATTGTAATTGGTTTATTTTAAATGATTCAAAAAGATATTAATAATAAATTTACACTAAATTTGTTAAAAGTGGTTATGTTTAGTAGTAGTTATCCGAAACTTCTATTAAATAGATAACTTAAAATCTATTTACCTGATTTTTTTAGTAAGAAACACTAAATATATTACAAAAAATTATTATAAAATAAAATTATATAAAAATATTATACGTATAGAAAAATCAATCATATAAAAAACTATACCATAAAATTCACAATAAACTCATTATATATACACAAACATACATCCACATTTATATATATACAATCTCAGTAAACTCATAACCCCAGTAATCAATATATACATATAAAATATTTCCACCAATAACTATTGACCAATGGAGAATATTTTTCCATCCTAAGACCTTCACTGTATCCATCTACCTCCATAACATATCATCAACTGGAAATGATCGTATCATGTCATCAACTGGAATAAAAAAGAAGATAGAAATTATAAATGAACAAAATAAATCATAATTAAAGTATAATCATTGATAATATTTATCCATACCACCAAAACTAAGAATAATCATGACTACCTTCTGAATAATGTAATGGTTCAAAATGGTCATCTGTGTGCCTACTTCTGGTAGCTATCACCTATAATAAAAATCATTACATTTATGAAAAGAAATGTGAAATAGAATAGAAAAATAATATATTCAAAATCATGTCCATAAAATTTGATATTTGTTTAATAAAACTGAAAAATATATAAAAAAATGAAATAATATTTGATTCAGAACACTTTGAAAACCTAATCTTAACTATTTATGTTATTATTCAACACATGCAACTGAAAAAAGATAAGTATATAACAATAAAATAAAATTTTAAAATGATGTGTGGTCTTCTTGGAATTACTTAATTAAAAAAATTCAATGTCTTTAATATGAAATCATGTTTTATATTTCAAAAACAATTCAACGGTGGTGTTCACATGATTTCAAATCAATACAACATTGTTTTCTATGGTTTCGATAGTTACATGACTGTTTAAGTCTTTTAAAAAACAAAAAACATGTTTAAATGCATCCCAATAAATATATAAGTTAGATTGACATGTCATTGGTTTCTACATTTCTAATATATATCTTTGGTTATTTTCCTATGATTTCACAATCAACTAATATCATTTTCACGGTTGTGACCCTCGACCCACATTTTCAAAACTTTGGTGTCTTTTAAATATATTTTTGAGTTATTCTAATTAAACGAAACCATAGATGGACATGTTTTTAATGAATACATATAAAAATAATTAAATGTGGGGTTTTCCTTGATTTGACATCAATTTGATCTCATTTTATTTTGTTTTGACAATTACATGAATATTTTAGTGTTTTAAAACTCTAAAAATGCATTTATGGTTATTAATTAAAAATGTACCTTGGAATGAAATTTCATCAGAACCTACAGTTAAAAATCAGTCTACAACTATTTTTTTATTGTCCATTTGACATCAGTTTCTTTTTTTACCCCATGAATCATGTTTTTAAAGACATTAGTATCTTTTAAAACTCTTTATTTTTCCATTCTAAGCACACCACAAGTTATATGGATGTGTTTTCTACATGAACACATCAAATATAATTCAAAATTAGAGGTCCCATGATTTAAAATCAATATAAGGAATTTTTCAATCGGTTTTACCATTAGAATCATGTTTTAGTTTTTTAAAACACTAAAAAATTTATTGAAATCTTGGAAAAAATGTAACTCATATTGTTGTTTCTCCAGTTCCTAAAATTAAAAAATTGATTTATGGTACTCTTCATAGGATTTCCCACCCATTGGATTCTTTTTTCTTTGTTATGTCCCCCCGACACATTTTTTTTAAAGAGTTTGGAATCTTTTTAAATTTTTTATTGAGTCATTCATGCACACCGTACATTAGTTGGTCATGTTTTTCTATTCATACACATCATATAAAATTAACTGGTGGGTTTACCATGGCTTCACATCAATTTGAGGCCTTCTTATATGGTTATGACCATTTCACAGACATTTTAATGTTTTGAAACACTAAAAACATGTTTACGAGCATCCTGAGAAAAATGTAACCCGAAATGACGTGTCATTAGTTCCTATATTTTAAAAACTCAATATACTATAATTTTTTTATGATTTTACAACCATAAAGTTTAATTTTCATGGTTTTTACTTCTTCACACAATTTTTTAAAGTCTTTTTTATCATTTAAAATTGTTCATTGTGTTATTGAGATCACATCACATGTTGGATGGATATGTTGTATGTGCTTACACATAAAAAATAGTCCAGTGGTGGTTTTCCAATAATTTCACATCAATTTGAGTTTGTTATGTTTTTTTAACTTTAAATGGGCATTTTATTTTTTCAAAAAACTAAAAACCTTTTTATGGGAATCATGAGTGAACTGTAACTTGGAATGATATTTTTTTCCCAAAAATAACATACCTATATTGGGACATTGTTCTATGATTTTCTGATAGTCTGACACCATTTTCTTGGGTTTGACACCTCAATGTGTGTTTTTAATGACTTCGGTATCTTCGAGAACCCTCCACGTCAGATGGATGTCTTATCTACATGTACACATAAAAAATTCAATATTGATTTTCCCATGATTTCACATTAATTTTAGGTCATTTTCTATGCTTTTATACCTTAAAAGTATGTTTCAGTGTTCTAAAACACTAAATAGGCATTTACCAACATCTCGAAAAAACCTAAAATCGGTATGATGTCCCTTAAGTTCCTACATTTCAAAATTCAGTTTTTATTCATATTTTTATGATTTCATAACCATCCAACATCATTTTCATAGTTTTGATCCACTAACAAATATTTTTATAGAATTTGATATATTTTATAGAGTTTACTGAGTCATTCTGTGGAAAACCCACATCATATAGGTGTGTTGTCTCTATGAAAATGTTAAAAATAACTAAATAGTGGTTTTCTAATGATTTCACATTAATCGGAGGTCTTTTTCTACGGTTTTGGTCTTACATGCACGTTTTAGTGTTTTAAAACACTTAAACCCCATTTATGGGAATCCTGGGAAAACCCCAACTCATAATGATATGTAGTTAGTTCATACATTTTGATAATTAATCTATCATCATTTACCTATTAATTTAGGGCAATATGACACCTTTTTTTGGTTTTTATCTCCCAGCACACATTTTTAATGATTTTGGTATCTTTTAAAAATATTAATTCAATCATTCTGAGCACACCGCACATCATATGGACATGAGGTCTATGTTTATTGATTAAAAATAATTTAACATTGGGTTTCCCTATATTTTATGTCAATATGAGGTCTTTTTCAATGGTTATGACCATTACAAGCGTGTTATAGTGTTTTAAAACAATAAGAATTCATTTTTGGGAATCCTAATAAACTGTAACTCCGAATGACATTATTTTAGTTTCTACATTTAAAAAATCAATATTTGGTCATTTTTCTATGATTTTGTGGTCATCTAAAATCATTTTCTTGGTTTTGAACCTCCAGAACAACGTTTTTAATGACTATGGTATATTATAAAATGGTTTATTGAGAAATTCTGAGAACACCACACATTTAGTGGAAATTCTTTGTATGGTTATAGGTAAAAATAATATAATGGAGGTTATATCAGGATTTCACATCAATTTGATGTTATTTTATATGGTTTTGACCGTTACGTGCACGTTTTAGTAATTTAAGACACTATAAATTCATTTATATGAATCCAAGATATATTTTACCTCAGAATGATGTGTCTTTAGTTTGTAAATTTCAATGTAAATATTTGGTAATTTTATTCTAATTACACAACCATCCAACACCAATATCAAAGTTTTGAACCCAAGATAGATGTTTTTAATGACATTTTTATCATTTAAATATTTTTATTGAGTCATTCTAAGAATAAAAACAAGTCATATTAATGTGTTCTTTATGCGTGCACATCAAAAATAAGTCAACAATGGAATCCAAATTATTTCACATCAATATAAATATTTTAGTGTCATTTTAGTTTAAAAATTCTTTTCATTTTCAAAAAAAGAAAAAAATCATGGATTATTTTGAAAAATTAAGAAAATGATTCACAATTCATTTATGGTGTGTTAGAATTGATCTCATGTCAATCATACCCATGAAGTGGGAAGTATGACTTAGAGTGTTTATTTTCAATAGATGTTTCATTTATCTTTGAAACGCCTTTCAGATAGCCAAAACCATAAAAAAAATTTATTTTTTTAGAAATATATATCAATGATCCATATTTCATTTTTGACATTTAGGAATTGACCACATCTCAATCTAACACACGATGCTGTTGGCATGACTCTTATTTTGTGTTTTTAATATAATATTGTGAGTTTACATTTATTCATGGATGTTTTATATGTTCTTTGAAAAATATTGAATGATCTAAGAATTTTAGAATCTACATTGATATAAAAGTGCTATAAGGCTGGAAATTTCCCTAGGTATTATTCCTATCATCCTATGAGATACAAAAACTAAGTCATTTTCCATTACCAAACTCTATAGATCTAGTGTTTTCTAATTATATTTTTTTCGATCCCTTTTTATTCCAATCTTAACATTTCTTTTAATGCTTCCTGATAAACAACATTACTTGATCCCCCACTATGTGTAATAGTAAATGAGGACGATTCCCTACCAATGATAGTTGATGGAGCAAGCCCATATCATATCCCCCATATGCACCTAGGATTATCATTCCCCAAAACTAATGCAATTTCATTATTCTGGGAAAACAATGATGATTTTGAAGGGTTCACATCTGATGATAACATGTTAATACAATAATATTACAAATGTTTTTTAAATTATTTGAACTTCGTAATATTATCTAATTCATAAATATTTCAATACCATTAAATTATATTTCATTAATATAAAAACATAATAAATAAAAATAAGTTATAACATAAAATAAGTTGTGAAATCCATTAATAGGGGAAGGCTACGTGATCAAATACTGCTAATAGAGCTAATTGTCTCCCTTTTATCCATGCAGCTGACCCAATTTAATTGGTTTTAAGGCTTGTTAATTGTTATAATTTATTTTTCATTATTATGTCTTAAAAGTAATTAAATAACATTAAAAAGTAATGAAAAGTACTTTTTCCAATATATCTAGTCAGTTCATTGAAAAAAACTATCATCGAGTTAGCTATTAACTTTACGAAACATCTCAATCTGGCAAACAGAGTGACCTAATTTATTATCCTTTATAAACGAAATACACACAAGTTGTAAAAAACCATGGATTTTAATAAAATAATATATAAAATAATAGATAAAATACACCCACAATTTTTTTCTTAGAAAACTCTTCATCCCAATGATATAAAGAAGGACATGTTTCTAAATATTCACAATAGGTTTTCAGATAATTCCTAAATAAATTTGAAAATTAATAAAAATTATAATTTTATTATGTTGTTATTTTTTTCACCCAATATGATTCCAAATATAAGTGGGGTAATATAGTGTGTCTATGGGGATATTGTTCCCTATGGTTAGAGTGGAACATAATAGTGAAGAAAATAATTAAACAAAAGAAGCATAATAATACTAATGAATATGGCTGTGGAAACAAGCATAAGCATTAAATAATTAAATAATCACCAAAATATATAAACTGTAGAATATACAAAAGATGATTTCATGTCTCTATAAAAAGGAAAACAAGCATACATTATATTAGTTAGACTACACAATACCTTATATACAAAATAATAAAAAATGATAAAAATTATTGAAGCATCCTGAGAAATAGCCTGGTCATATGCAACCAAGATCCCATTATAAAGTAAGAAGTCATGTTCCCAATGTGGTAAACTTACCTTTTTTCAACACTTGAAATCATATAAACTGCCTAATTTCTATTGAAGACTCAGATATGGTGTGTGATAAACTCAATAGGCCATTTCAAATGGCATATATACAAATCTAGTCTAAGAGTATGAACTGTAACAATGTTTAGGTGTATAAAATTAATGTAGTACTATAGTAAAAAACACATACCTACTTCATCATTATTTGGAATGGTATTTTAATGTGTGATCATTTAATTATTAGCCATATCAGTTTATAATAACATCATATGGAAATGTGTCAGTAGTAATATAAAAGATACTGATAATAACAAAGGATCCAAGGTGAAACAAGGCATCCTTGACCTAAGGGGTCAATCCAACTCATATTAGTAACTCATGCAGTCAGGATATAAGGGTCTTATTATAATCCAATAGGTACACATACAAAAATCAATTATAAAATAGTGAAACATATTCTATGGAGCTCATCCATATTAATAATGGGCTAAGCATTTAATGGCCTAATGGGGTGAATATGTGGAACAACATATATATAGTCATCAAGTTGAATCCAAGTAGTGTATCCAAGGCATTCTAATATATAGAAAATAGTTAGATGAATCATCATTACATCACAAAGTCATTCTCATTATAAACCAGGACAGGATTCTATGGTGGGTATCTCCCATGGTAGTCTACTCAATGAATCAGAATGGATTCCTCTATGCTATCATGGATTTCCCTTGGGAATCTAAGTAGGCTTAAGTATGATCGTTCATATAATGATAGAAATGGTTCATACGCAATATACACCATCTACTCATTTAATATACATAAATTAGTCATCAAATGTAATGTAATACTGATGCCAATTAAAAATTCAACCTTTTCATTCCATTACGTTGCATCACACACGACAGGGTAAAATAAAGACGTGAAACCAATTATCAAATTAATTAATAAGGATAAGGACCATGTGATATATATGAATTTATATTCCATAATATATATTTAAATATTTATCTATTATAAATAAATAGTTACCCTATTAATGGTCAATTCATGTTCACCCAAATGATCTACATTCAACTGATCATCATTCTACAGGGATAGCATCTCCGAGAGCTGGAATAGCTTCGTTCGAAAATCTCAATGATAAGGAATCATTTTTCTAATTCTACAGTGAAATAATGGATGCACTCGATCTAGAATGGGATAGATCCTTCAAGTCGAGTACAAAGTATATTTGTTAAAAAGAAGGTACCATTAAAGTGGCTTTGAATCAAATGTGGGAAACATGGATCTACCAACAAATAACCAAATACTAAGGGACATTATTTTTCAGATGATTTCTTGAATTAAAATTTATCACAAGATATTTGACATGGTGATTCAAACACCAGAAGATCATAATATGGTAGATTCACTATCAAAGATGATCATGATACCTTAAAACAATTTGTAGACATTTTGAAATTCTTTATCATATGGTGTATATTTTATCTCAAAGGGGAAAAACCTTGGACTTACATGGATATTAGTTCCTGTATTTTTTACTCTTGGAAATTTTCTCCTCAGATATTGATCCTATTTTTTAAAGGCTAATTTCATTTCAATTTTGACAATAAGGATGACATGAATAGCGTTTGGAAAATGGGAAATCATAACTTGAAACCTAAGATTCACCTACTCTCTATGTGGTATATGAACATCAACACTTTTAATTAGAAACACACCATGACTTAGATTTTTTTAGGGTAAATGGACTAACTTGGTTTTTTTGGAATCCAAATATCCCCAATAACATATCCTCTTTCATTTTAAATCCCCGAAAAGATGACCAGCGCACCCTGATAGAGGATATTGTATTGTATGCTAGTGTCTATATCAAATTTAATCTGGAATAAAATCCACCTAAATCCATTTCTCTCATTGTCAATGGGAATAAAATTTATGTATAAGTAGAATGTGAAATTATTTATCTATTTTGTAAAGTGTGAAAAATTGTTGGGTATGCTATCTGCAGTTGTAGTGTGATTAAAAATAAAACCAAACCTATGCAAGAGGACCAAGAATTGAAATACTGTTGTAAAATTGGTAAAGGTAACGCACCCATCTTACAGATGGACTAACAAACAAATAGGAATGAAAATATGAAATGGGACATGGTTTAGGATAAAACCACAGCCTCTGGAAAATCTTGGGTTAGAATTTTTGAGGAGTATTGACTGGATAAAGGGCCCAAATACCTCATTTTTTTCATTTTTAATATTCCCCCATTTAAGGGTTGAGGGGGAACCCAATGGTGATGATATTTATTACCCAAAAGTATTATAATAATTCATCCAAGATTATAACTACTTGAAACTGCCCCTCCCTAGTGTCAATAATGTGATGTCAGCTCTCAACCTTTGTATAGATATTCTTCTAGTTGTCTTGGTAAGAGATGCATAGGCCTGGTACCTATATAAATTTACATACCCTCTCATTCTTCCAAATCTTGTTTAGTTCTACTCTAGTGAATGCTACTACTCTTAACCCTCATCTGAAGCATGTTCCTAGTTGATTCTTTCTAATTACATCAACACATCATGTGGCCCGAAGTCCTTGATATAGACTTAAGACCATATCAACTCTCAGTATGAAACATACTCAATCACCACACCAACATGAACACTAAGAAAAAAATATCTAGCTACTACAAAACACTTCAAACAACATTGGATAAGGCCACCTTCGAGGATGATCCTTTAACATAAAAAATCCAAAATTACATAAAACATATATAGAAAAAAAACTAACGCATGACAAAACCATAAAAATAAACCATTTATAGGGAGGGAGGGAGATAAAAATGGAACTAGAGTCGTTATAAGTGAAACACATAGGCAGATAGAGAAATAAAGACCCACATCATAGAGGAAATTGGGGCAACTGTTAATCACATCATAGAAGAAGTTCGAGCAACATAGAAATGAGTCATAGAGTCTTATTGAGCATCAAAAATGTGCATTATAGAGCCCAAAACCTCTACGACCATTGTATTTTTACCCCCACTGGAGCAACAGATACTAAATGAAACAAAGATATTCCACCTTTAGGTTTGTAATATGAGTCGGTAGAAGTGAAACCTGCAACACTGCTCAAAGATAATTCAACTCATCTAACAATGACGCCATGAAATTAATACTCGATGCCACTAAATGAAGTTGAAATTCAACACCATGTGAAGCGTCGTAGCCCATCTAGAACCCCCACATTAATTTTTGCACAAATCCTAGCTAAACCCTCACTGCCAATGATTGAAACTGAAGGCTACCAATTCGAATCACCATACCCATTCGAAATGTCGATACCCCTGAATTGAAAACTGACCAAGATCACCACTATCACATTATTCACGCCGCCATTTTACATCAGAGCTACACCAATTTCATGCCTTACTGCTAGAGATAGGGTCACCTATGATGCACCGAGGTCACGCAAAATACATAGGGCCGCCGAGGAGAAACCTAACAAAACCAGAGAGCCCTCGGTTAATGCCAAGACCCACCCTGACTCAATTGTGTTATTTAATGGGATTAAAATGATATTAGGTCTCATGATGTTCTTCATGATCCTGGTGAACCAAGTATTTTTGAGAAATATTAAAAAGATAACTTGAATTTAAAATATGATGATGATATTATCCGAGTTGGAGAACTGACCAAGATGATTTTCGATATGGAGGAGGACCTGTACTCCATGGAAATATAGATTTATAAATATGATCTTACTGGAAGATAAAAAATAGTATCCAATTGAGGACATTGATATTGATCTGATGGAGGGGCTCATCAAAGGAGTGTCAGACCTGGTGTTATCATTCCATGAGAAGTAATTATTAATAGGGTAAACCAAAGTAAATGACTAGCCTACTTCAGGGATATTTTCTCCTAAGAAGAGTAGGGACAACAATGATAATCTGATAAGGAAGAAGAGGAACCACACAATAGGTGACCCAGTGGATATGATTCCTCTAATAACACCCTTGAAGTGCACAAACAAATGTTTATCTAGGGATAATGTACCAAATTTCAATTGTCTTGACTCCATATTGGTAATCGTAGTAATGGATAAATACTTATAAGATTTGATAGGTTGGTGAAATTATATGAACAAAATAGCTCGGTGTCTAACCCTATATCCTTCTCAAAATGAAGGTTTTATTTTGGTATTTTAAGGGTCTGGACAAACCTGACACCCTCTCTTCTATGATTATTTTCATCAATAACCACAATCCTTTCCTAATTGGGTTGTCTTAACCCAAATATCCTTGATTTAAAAGCATTACTATTTTAAAAAAATTGGGATATCATTTTCTAGGCATGAATCACTCAATCATGGAAATCAGGGGGCTCTTTGTTCTAGCTTATTATAATGTTAAAGACCTAGTGGATTTCAGCATTTGCGAGAAGATAATTTCTTATATATTTAAATGGGATGGTAAAGTTCACATTTGATCCTTTACATATTTTTAAAAAATGTTTCTAGATTGAATATATATATGGAAGTAAATTTTCTCTCTTTATGAAATAATAATTGATTTCTGGATCTTAATTTGTGATTTAAACTACATCATGAACTTAAATGAGAAGTTGGGATCAATGAATTCTAGAAAAACATAAAAATAATTCAAAGTTTTCATAGAGAGTAGAATCATCTTTGAATCTGATATAGTTGGAGCTAAACACACATGGTATAGAAGTCCCCTAAACATAATGGTTGGTATAAAAATTGATAGAGCTTCCTCTAATGAATCTTCCTTTACCAATTGGAATTCCATTTCATGTGAAACATTATATAGGATGAACTATAAACATCACCATATCCGCATGAATCTTAAAGGGAAATAAATGATACCATCCTTTCTATTTAGGTTAAAAAATTCATAGTCCCTCCTTCTAGATTGTATTGAAATTGTACAAGTGGTTTGAAACTCTTCTAATTTAATGGGTGATCTAGTGGCGTGTATTTACATGTTAAAAGTTCTAAAAAATATTCTCAAGTAATGGAGTAGGCATGATTTTTTTGATTTAGACCTATGGATTAGATCTCTTGAAGCTCAACTTTGGCTTATTCAAGAATGTAGCATCAGATATGGCCTTGAAAGCAACCTATAACATAAAAAAAGAGTGGAAAAAAATATGTATTACCTTTTAAATATCAAGTAAAACATTAAGAATGTGTCCATCAATAGTAAATGGTTAAATGATTGGGTTAGAAATGAAGAATTCTTCAACTCCCTACAAATGGATAGAAAGGCTCATAGAATTCAATCTCCGCTCATGGATGGAGACTGGGTGATGATTGAGAGGAGAGACATATGTGAACTTGTTACATAATTCTATATGAACCTATTAAATTGTCCCTGTTATAATTTGTATCTAATAGAATGAATTATATATATATATAAGGTGCTTATAGGTATAATTACATTCACACACACAATACACACAAAGGCCAGAAAGGTAGGTCATACCCCCCCCCCCACCACCATTGGATATGCCACCCATAAATGCTTATTTGTTTAACACATGAACTATAGGTTTTGGGGGAATTAATTTCATTACATGGAAAAAAATCCCTTTGTAGCATCGTTCTTGAATTATCTTGCCTGTGTCAACTAGCATGCATCCTGCTTGTGTAACCTAGCCTGATGGCTTCACTAATATTTTTATCAAAGCTTCTCGGATATCATTCAAGCTGATGTTTCTATATTGATCTATCATTTTTTCAGAGGTGGTCCTCTTACAAGTGAGATCAATTAACAATTTCTAGTTCTCATTCCAAATATAGAAAATGCAAGTGACATCAGTGCTTTCTGGTCGATGGCCCTCGTAATCACATTAAAAAAAAATAATTGGTATGATTCTTTCTAATAGGATGGAAATAATAACCAAAAAAATGGTGACTTGGAATCATTTTGGATTTAGTAAAAGAATGAATGTTTTGGAATATACTATCATATCCTTATAATGTATGAATCTCCAATGATATCCTAGAAGGGGGAAACATTGCTTTGAAGATTGATATTAAAAAAGATTTTGATATGAAATAGTGGAGTTTTATATTAAAAGTTCTCAAAAACATTTACTTTGATGATAAATTCATCATTTGGATCAAAAATATTCTTTCAATAGTAAAATATACATACATGTTAGTGGATCTTACAAGAGTTACATCAAATTCACAAGCAGGGTTAGATGAGTAGACCCTCTCTCATATATCATATTTTCCATAGTGGAGGACTATCATAGCAAGATTTTTTTCTCTATAGAATGTCACTATGAAGACCATGAGTGCATCAAGAAATCTAATTTACCCTTATCATCTACTATATGATGATGATGTTATATTATTCACTAATAGTGACATAAAAAATATCAATAACATAAAAATGACCTTCTACATGATGAGAGTGTCTTAGGGAAGGTTATGAAATGAAGTAAATCATTTATCTTCTGTGGATGTTTTTATACAAACCGGAATGTGGATATGATAAATAAATTAGGAATAAAAGAAGGGTATCTTCCTTTTATCTACCCTGGTGTCCCTTTATTTTAGGGTAGACCAAGATCCTCCTTTTTTAACAACATATTATGATAGGTTACAAAGATGTTGGCCTCTAGGAAAGCTAAATATATCTCAATTGATGTAGATTTTTCCTTATAAAACATTCCATTATGTCCAAGATTGTTTACTCTTTCATTGTCTACAAATGGGCCACCTCCCTACTAAGGAATATATATTCCAGTATCAAAAATATTATTTTGAGTGGTTAACTTCTCATTGACAATTTAGCACAGTTCCCAAGAAACAATGTTGTAAACCACATCTTTAGGTGGTCATGGAATCAGAAATTTCCCAAAATTCAACCAATCAATACAAGATCAAATTATGTGCAGATTATTCAATGAAAATTATGTTTATCTTTTCTTCATCAGTTCCAAGTTCTGGAATAAATTAAAATTGAGGAACATAAACTTGTTGACATCATTGGTGTGTACCTCTTTTAAAAAATTATGTAGTATTGCTGCTAACTCTCATTGGCTTGTTAATGTTAATTACTAATTGAAATATTTGTTTGATAAATGAATATGGACTACTTTGGTGGATCTTCTCAATTAAGCTGAATTGGATATTAATATTAACACCTCCATCAATGACCATATGATTAATCTATAAATTTTACCAAATAAGGTCAAGAAAGTTAGGATGAAATTTAATTTTCTTAATGAGGAGGATACATTGATTTGGGAGTTAGTGAAAAATGGTATGATCACGTAAAATTTGTTTTATAATTAATAAAATAATGGAAAATCCCACACTTGGCTCAATAAATTCAATAATAAATGGGTAAATACATCCATATTTACATTGATTTGGAAGATCTCCATTCATACGATTCCTATGTATTACTACCTTCAATCATTGGTAATAAATTTATGTCCAATATAAAGCCTTTTCTCAGCATAGATATGAAATAAACCATATTTTAATTAGACTCAAGATATCCTCAGTACTCTAGAGGTTAATATATGGCCTTATTGATTTCTACATGATGCATATAGACACAATTCAGAATTGTATTCTCTTCTACTACAACCAAATTCTCTCCACGCAAATAAAAATTATTCTCTCTATTTCCATTAGTGATATTTTCATTTTATCTATTCAAGGAAGAAAAACCATAGACATGAAAAAAAAATCAATTTCATGATTGAAAAATCTCAAATTATGGTGTCTATCCTGGAGGAAAATTCTACCCAAAATAGTCATTGTAATAATTCAATATATGATTTTTCTATTCTAATTTTTTTTGGTGTTGTAGGTAACTTTTTTCCTCTAAATAGAACTTTATAAGTTGTTTTAGAACTCTTTTTTCCATGGATTGATCAACTTCCATATTGATGAAACTTCTATAGGTATTCCTAGACCATCAGGATTTGGTGTATTCTTTATAGATCATAAGGGTATGATCATGGATTTCTTGTTTGGCCCATGTGAATTGGATTCATCACATGAATCTAAAATGCTGGGGATCATCCATATAGATGATGTGGAAAAGAAAATAATAGGGAAAAACTTATAGTTCGAATGTCAATCAATAAAAATTTCTCAAGTAGTCAAAACTAGTAATGCCCATTTATCATGGAACCTAACATCCCAATTGATAATATGCTTAGACTCTATCAAGAATGAACTACATCATCACTCATGTTTATCGGAAAGCAAACTACCTCACTGATGTTCTTGAAAATAAAGGGGTAAATTTTGAGACCATAACCCACTATCATTATATAATTGAGGAATTTCATTCTTTATTTCAAAGTAATTGTTTTTAAAATTCCATCCATCATACAAATGTAACCTTAATTTTTCATTCAATTAATGTAGTCTACTAGTAAAAAACTCACCCAAACAACATCCCAGGTAATCCCAACTTGGTTCACTAGAAGAATAACAATGAACACACACTACATGGGGTGGTTAACATTAATGTATCACCCTATGATGATATAAATTGATGATATTAGGGTCTTATAATAAAACCAATACACCTTAAACTAATGAAGATGAATTTATAGGACCACAGTTGGTGAAACTGACTTCCGCACAATGACATCAATTTATATATACTTAGATTTCACGGTTAAATTCATTTAACACCTACCTTATTACTATATTAATATATTCATCCAGTATCTTCCATTTCTTTTTATGGGATAAAAAGAAAACAAATAAAAGGAAAAACCCTTAAAACAGGGAAAATGAGCATGCATCAAAATAACTCAGTCAACTACAACACAAATGATGAAATGAGATAATGTAATGAAGAGCTTAGTGGAGCACATACAATGTGATGAATAGATGTCCATTAAAATATCATCTAGATGAATGGGATCCAGGCCTAGATTGAGTCCCATAAGTTGGGATTTATTTAGAGGATCTCATATGTGAGATAAATAAAAGATATATTAATGGAAAATTAAATGGGATTCTACCCCTTTTTTTAAAAACCCCACAACATATACAAAACTTGTAAATATTACATGTTATGTATTCCTTAGGTTAGGGTGATTTCCTAGAACAATTCACAATTTTGATTGTAAATAAATGTCAGGAATTCAATTTATGATGTGTGTTGCCTTTACACCATATATTTTGGCTATATCTAGCTACAGGCCACCTTCCACCCTTCTTCCCAAAAAAATAACCTGACCAACCCAAAGGCAGAGTTACTAGGGATATTCTTAAATGAAAAAAAATCAAAAGGGTTTTCCAAAAATTTAAATATCCACACATCGTATAAAAACTATGATATTAACCCCCCTAAAGCAACCCCTCCCCAATTTTCTCTTCCAAGGGTTATAAAGCTTCATTTGAGAACAACATCAGCCCCATAAAACATAAGTTAGATTGTCTCTCCCATGTGTCATCCTGTAAATGGTCATACTGCCATAGCACCCATACTAGAGAAACATTCCAACCTCCAAGATCCTTCATTCTCCGATCAAAGATGAAAAAGGGATCCTCATAAAAAGAAGCATCAACAGCCAATTCAACATCCTCGGGATAAAAAGTATGAGATGGGTTTCTATGGTAATGGTGGAGCTACAAAACCCTGAAGACATATTTAATGGAACAGTTCTTATAAGGTAACAGTAATTGATTAAATACCTTTCATAATCTATCCATAATATCAAATTGCCCAAAAAAATGTGGTGAAGCTTCCCTTGCCTTTGTATCCATTAGAAAACACAATCCCCGACCTTCAACTCAAAATTTATTCAACAATGATTAATATCTAATGTTTATCTTGAATGTGATGTATCCATCCTCTTTCTGATCAAATAAACCTTCTTGGAAGTCTATTACACGAGATATGTAACTATCAGTACTTCCTCCCCTACCTATAGCTAGTAGAAAGATGAACGACATGACCTACCATAAAATCACTCACATTGATCCATAAATTTTTTTCTAAATGATTTTATTATAGGGAAACTCAATGTGAGGTATATGTTTCTCCAAATAATCCCTATAATCAAGGATACATTATTTAAAAATTTCCTCTAAAACATATATAGTTTTTACTAATTGGCCATCTATCTGAGGGTGAATAGATGTGGTCAAAAGAAAATATGAACCCAAAGCCTTCAGTAACCAATTCTATAACCTTGATGTGAAACAAGTATCCCGATTTAAAATGATATAAATATGAAAACCATATTGGAATATAACCTCATAGAAATACAATCTTACCTTATCATTATCTAATAAATTATTTTGAATAGGAAGGGAGTGGGAGTCGATCCATGACTACCCAAACCACATCACTGCCTCAAGGAAACCTTGGTAAACTAGTCACATAATCTATCATGTATTCATCCCATATGAATTTCGAGATCGGAAACATCTTTAATAGGCCAGTAGGCCGCTGATTCTCCACATTCACCTGCTAAAAGGTAGAACACCAAGTGATAAAACCCATGATTTTATGCTTCATCGAAAGGCCTCCAATACTAATGGAACATATCATGGTACTTATTAGAGATACAAGGGAGAAAATCCCATTTAGAATCATGGGATTCTCATATCGGTTCCTCTCACATATAATTATGAACAAAGATACACCCATGTATTCACAGTATGTCATCTCCATTGACAGACCTATCCAATGGTCAGTCCTCACCTGAAATAATCACTCATAAGACAAAACCTTTAGGGTTTTCAATCTATATTTTATTCATCCCATTAGGGTGTGAAGATGTTACTACTAAGGATATAATAAAAAGATGATTTCCACTCTCATGAAACTCTAGATTCAACTAAAAAAATAGGGCCATATACTTAAATCTCACACTAGATTTTTGAATGGTTTATGCATGAGTTTTCTAGCTCAACGCATCAAGGACCACATTTCCCTTATCACATTAGCAAGCTCAAACTCAAAAGAATGAATGTATTTGACCCAACATAAATATATAATAATAAAGAGACACTCTGAAAAGATATATTTAAGGCTCTTATCATTCATTAACACCAAAATTCACTCCCCCATAAGATAATGTCCCCATCAGTGCAAGGAATGAATGACCGCCACATGATCGGGGTCATGAGTCAGGTAATTACTTTTGTGAGGTCTCAAATTGCGAGACCCGTATTTAATGATTCGATACTCCTACCTCATTATTGAACCTATGTTGATGCATGATTCATCATAGAACACTATATAAACCCTTCCAAGATCTAGAGGAATCAGTATTAGTGCTGAAGTATGTCTTCCATTCAGATCCTGAAGGGCCTTCTCACATGATTTAGAACATAAGAACTCCACGCCCTTCTTAGTCAGATCAGTAAGAGGTGATGCAAGGAACGATACGTCTTGAGTGACACAACAATAATATTCAGCCTAATCGAAGAAAATCCGTATATCAAACACCTTCTTGTGATTCTCAAAGGATTCAACAACATTCACCATCTTTGGGTCAGCTGATACTTCGGGTTCTGAGATAAGATGACCCATGAAGAGAAACATTTGAATCATGAGGTGACACATTTTGAGATTAGCATATAAATGATTCTCTCTAATTTTACGCAACATGAAACCATGTTCTTGGGCATGATCACTTTGAGAATGAGAATACCCCAATATTTCAGTAACAAAAACCATGATAAAAGAATCCAAGTAGGGGAGGAAAACCCTATTCATCAAGGTCATCCAAACATCAAGTGCATTTCTAAGCCTAAAAAGAATTACCAGATACTTTTATAAATTAAACCGACTTCATAAATTTATATTTTTTAGATCTAAAGGTTTGAATCACACTTGATGATAGCCTAATCTCATGTCAGTCTTCAAGAACAGTCTAGATCCTTCGATCTCGTTAATGAGATCTTCTATTTGAGGAAAAGGATTAAATTTATAATCCATAAGCTAATTTATCCATTTTTAATCCATGTATTTCCTAATGCTTCTATCCTTCTTCATGGAATAAAGAACAATAAAACCACAAGGATAAGTATTGGGTCAGATAAAAAACTTGGATTCCAAATCCTCTAACTATCACTTGAGATCTTGGATCTCAGTAGGTGAAATCCTATATAATGGAATAGATACTAGAGCTATTTCTGGAATTATAAGAATTATATAATATACCTAAATATCATGAGTTATCCTAGATAATTAATCTAGGAAAAAACCCTAAAATGATCCACCACTAAAGGAAAATTAGTCTAACATATTCTCAACTCTTCCCAATTAAGTCTATAAATCAGTTCTATCACCCCACCCAGCCCATGATTCTCACATCCATATATACATTCCTATATGTCCCACTCAACCTTGTAAAGATAAATATGACCCTCTGGTGATGTAAAAGATAACCAGAAGTGATATCAGTAAACATAATAATGATAGGGGACCAACCAATATATCCCAATAAATACATCATAATAAATAATCCCGAAGAAGAATTGGTCCCATAAGAAGTGATAAATGACTACCTCTAGGGTATTGTCCTTTAATTTATGTACACCCTCTATTCTCACACCCAAAAGTGTGTCTAGAGACATCACCACACAAAATTTCAAAACCTCAAGCCCAATAATTGCAATGATTGATAAATAAATAATGGAATGTAAATAACATATAACGAAAAAATTAGACATAATAGTGGAGGATATATGAATAAAACCTCATATTGGATGGTTCTACACTCTGATCCTCGGGTATATTCTGTAATGAACACAATTTGCATGATCCACATCCCAGAGCAACATCAAGACTACCCTGAGTAGGTAGACTCTTTTGGTGCTAATAATTCAATGTTTGGATACCTGGGCCATGACCTCCTCCTCGCCCTATTCTTATGGAAAAAATATAGATTCCAAAGTGGTTCAGATCACTTATCCTAATAAAAAAGGTGGATCTAGAATAGGTCCCCTTCTACTTGAATCAAGATAATGTTTTGTAAAAACCTTTTGATGATGACCCATCTAGCCACAAGCATTTCACTCCAGGGGGTCTCTATCACACTATGTCTTCACAGGTCCCTACCATCCACACCAATAGAATATAACAAAGCTTCTAGCGTCGATACTCTGTCGACCACTTATCTGAAAAGAATCCTCAAAGAAATGTTTCCTTCTACTAAAAGAACTACTACACTATCTCAACATCGACCCTTTGAGAACGTTTATATTAGTTTCCCTTATGTTGCGCTCATTGATCATATCTTGTTTCATCATATAAAAAATGGTTGATAGGAGGAAATAATTCACCTGATTTTTCATCTCTATTAATATAAAAATAAATCTTCCACGGATCATGAAAAACACCTTCCAACACATTATCATATGTTTTTAATGAGCCCAAAGATGTTTTATTAAACACTTTCAATAATCTCTATTTCCATTATATTTATTTCTAGCATACATTTTATAGATATCATGGGAATGGAATGGAGTCTCAATCATCAAAATGAAAAAATATAAAGAAATAAAAAAAACTTCACACATTATAAATATTTTAATAAATTTACACATTTATTTTAAAATTTTTATCAATGAATATAAAATTATTATTTACTTTACATGGTTAAAAAGATTTAATTTTTCCATTATATGGGAATATTACTCCAATCATTATAATTAAATGGAATTATCACCCTCTCATAATTAAACTTCAAAAGAATCTGTCCATGGATTATGGAAGCATCACCAGAAAGAACCCTAAACTAATCAAATGGAGTGATAATCCTAAATTCATTCATGTCTCTTTCATATGCTCTATTAATATCTATATATATTTAGTTTTTATCATTTTTTTATAAAAAATAACTAAAAAACTAATAAAATTTATAGTTTTTTGTACAATGACATACATTCCAGTAATATTAACGTGCCAATATATCCTTGATAGAGGGGTGGCCAACTGCTCCATCAATAGAGGTGCATTATATGGTGGGATACTAACATCTGGGAAAACCTTCAGCTCACTAAAAGTATCTATTATAATGTAATCACTCAGATCCACTAAATATAATTTTAGTGGTGGTGTTCTCTAACATGCTGCTCGGTTAGGATCTCAAAAAAAATTGTTTTTGGAAGTCACATAATTGAAAAAGTATAGAATATATTAAATGTAAAAAAATATAGAATAAAAATATTTTTACTAAAAAATAAAATATATAAAAATTTATATATGTATGAGAAACATATAAATGAGAAATTGTAGTATTGTTTCATAACCTATTTATACATTCAATTTTATTCATCTTCATTTTCTTCACTATTATCAAACTCTATTGTGATGAGTACTTCAGTTCCACATTCTTTTGCATGTTTTATAACTTCAATATTGCCAGAAAAAATTCAATGTTTTGTGGTTGATGAGGTTCACTGTCACAAATTACCAATTGATATTCACCACACATATCATACAATTCTCTCTTATTTAAGTGTAAACAAATAGTCCAACCTTCATTTATTTCATCATCCACATAATAAAACGTCTTCTCTTATGAATCCAAGATAAATGAATCTTTCTATACACGCTCACCATTATGGATCAAGAGAGAGAATTTGAAGGAAGTAAAATGTAATAAATATTTCATTATAGCCTTATAAATATTAACCTATTTAAATTTTAATTACATAATTAAAAATTTACCATGATAGTTTAATTCAATTATATCAATCAACTTTCCATATTATCACAACTTTGTAAGTGTAAAAACACCACTATTTGGAGATTTCAAGTCTTCTTCATGATAAATAGTATAAAACTTCAAGCCATGCATATTTCAGGAATTTAATCTCTTAGCCTGCCACAGATTACATCAAGACAAAAACATCAAATCACTTGATATTTCTTCTCTATTTTCAATATTCATTTTCTATAAAAGAATATATAAGATATTATTTTTATCCCATAGAAAATAATGATATGTTAATGATATGAGTATGAGTATATACTTACATAATGGGATAACCATTATAAAATCTTATTATTATAAATTTTATTTAATTCCATCTCATTTCAATATTGACGGCTTATTTTTATAAATACCCCAAACATGGAATACAAATTATTACATTACATTTGCTGAAAACATAAAACATTATAAAATCAAATTCCCAAAGACCGTACTAGTCTAGTGACTTTGAAAACAATGTAAACACAAAACCTAGTATGTAAGTGAGCTACATTATCCCCCACTAGGTTCTTCTCAACTTCAAACCTTCTTAGACATATCAAAAATAATATGTATCATCATAACCTGGGGGGAAAATAATCATTAAGAGGGATGATATAAAATTCTCTGTATGGGTAAACAATCTAATTATGTAAATATAAAGGAGATCATAGGGGTATGAGAAATTCATCATTAAATTAAAATATTATAAATTGGATATAAAAGATAATAAAAATAAATCATGGCATAAATTATGACATTTAATTAGACATAAATCATATGGAAATAAAGAACATAATCCCTGAAACCATAACATATAAATAAAACATGGAATTGTGGGAAAAACATAAGAATATAATATGATTTCCAGAGTAGCCAAGTCATTTCTTCAAAGACCATCTTAGTATTATGGGATCACTCCTCATACCATCTTGGTATTAATGGATCACTCCCATGGCCATCTATGTAGCATGAGTTTTCTCCACATACCATCTTGGTAGTCATGGTTCACTCCCAAGACCATATTAGTCTATCTCAGGAGATATAAATCTCTACCCAATACACTGGAAGGAGATATAGGTCCCACCAATATCACAATGAAACCAAATATATATGTTTCAAGAAACTATAAACAATCATATCATAACCCATGAACTGAAATGGGTATCATAAACATATAATCATATCATAACCTCTGGAAGATGATATAATGTCATAATCATTTCATCATAGCATAATTCTAGGGATAAAATGGGTTTATCAAACATCCATCCATTATAACATAATCTAGGTTAAAAAATTGTATTTCATAAATATGATAAACATAATCAAAACATAATAATAATAGGGATATTACTAAGTAATGTCATCTTATGTGGAAAATAATTTTGATAAAACACATGAAATGGATTAATTAGGAAAATATACTTTCTTCCTTGAAAAAATTTTATTTTCTTTAAAAACCACACAATTTAAAATTAAATGATATTTTTGAATATAACCAGGATAATTTTTAAGGTAATCCTCATCAAAATAAGGCTTCATGAATGTGTAAAATTCCATTCATTGTGTAAAAGTTAAAATAAATCATTCTTATCATACTTTTTCCAGAAAAGTAAAATAGTACCTCATCTGGAAAATGAATGAAATACTCATTTAAAAAAAATTATTCCAAATTAAAAAATATGTAAAAATGAATTCAAACATCCAAATGATAATATTAAAACATTTTATGATAGCATTTTTAAAAATCATGAACATGGATTGAAAATGTATAAAAAATCTTGGATTATAATGAGATTTTAAAATTATCCCTTACCTAAAATCCTAAAAATATTTTTTTTTAAATTTTTTAATGAACATATAGTTTCATTTATAATATCTTTATATCCATATAATATCAATAATATTGAAATGGATAAAGGATTAATATTGTAGACATTCAAAACATCCCATAACACTTTGAAATTTTAATCCATAAACTCAATATCTTAAAATGAATCATTAAGTACCATGAAGATAAATTTATTCATGATATGAAACATAATAGGGGAATTACATACACCACACACAATAAATAGGTGGTGAAAATGTCTTATATGTCACAAAAATTTAAAGTGATATGGAATTCCATTACCTTGAGTCTTGAGTCTCGTCTTAATCATTCCAAAAATAAATATAATAAACATAAATTTATTATAAATATTTTATAGAAAATTATAATTATATATAATACCACATATGATTTTATTATTACCTGATATCACCCACTTGTTAACCATCAAATTTTAAGGTTTCACTTAGGATAATATTCACTTTGTTCTTTGCATGTGTATTAATTTTTTATATCATTGGCCCTTATACTTATATGATTATTATGAAATTTAAAACATGATATAATTATTATTTATATCCATTATATTTGTATTATAATAATCCTTATAATATAGATGTATTAAATGGAATATATCGTTCATGGAGACGGCATGCCATACGTACCCATGTATGTTATTTCCGTTTAATTATTGGGTTGAAGGGATAAAAGTAAAATACATATATATGTATATATATAATTGTTAAATTATCTTTATTACATCATATATATATCATATATATTTATTAAATCCATCATTAATAAATTCCATGTATATTATAAATTAATTACATCTCTTTGAGGGGACAGTAGTCCACACTTCCTCAAAATGAAATTATTGTATTAACATAACATGGAAAGAATGATGATATGATTAATAAAACATTAAAATGATATTAAATAGAAAATATTATACATTTTTAAATATTATTTAAGAATAAAATAGTTTTAATATCATCCATGACTGTGGTAATGGAAAAAACAAAATATTTATTTACAGAGTCAATTAATAGAGATAATGTGGAGAAGCATTTCTTTTATTTGAATAAGAGGAGGTGATAAATGACATGGATATGAGATATTACACTAGAAACAGAAAACTAATATATATACATGATTATGGAGTCATCAATCATTGATGGGTGAATGCGTATAGGAGAAATTATGGAAACAAAATAAATTAAGAGAGGTTCTTTTAGAAAATTTCCTCTTGAATAACACCTCCACGAAAGACCCTTGAGGACCTTGGATTTGGTATTTTCGTGAGACCATAAATACTTGGAAGTAGTTATAGTAAATATTAGAGGTTTTTTAGAACTATTTTTAGCAACAAGGAATTTTGGGTCGAAATGGGAAGGTGATGAGTTGTATTTATTCTTGAGGAGAGGTGGGTTCAAGTAATTAATTAATTGATTATTTTATATGAAATATTAACAACATTGAGGTGGAGATAATTTCCAAGAATTATAAATTAATTTAATTTTTAAGTCTGGTTAGGGTCTAGAAGAACCTAAAAATCCATTAAGAATTTCAATTTTTAGGTATGTTTAGCTTTTACCTTTTATCTTTAAACCCTGGAACAATTTTACCTATACAACAGTAAATAATTTTTTACCATGGTAAATTTTTTATACCTGAAAATGAAATTAACCTTAAAAACTAATTTGCATCTTTTGATTCCAAATAATTAATCAATTATACCTAATTTAATTGATATAATTTGGAAAATTAGATTTAATATTAATTCTATAGACAAAACTAAAAAGGGGGTTTTTAAAGTGAAACGTTCAAAAGTTAGAAATATTTTTATATCTAATATCAATGTGAAAATTACCTAAATTGGATTGATTTAAAATAATATTATATAATTATAATTTTAAACTAGATAAAAATATAAATTAACCATATAAAAAAATTATATGAGAATGTAGTTTTAAATTAAAATCGAGTATTTTTAACTATTCATTAAAAATGAAACCTTATAAAAAATACCAAAACATTATCATAACCTATTTTTAGGTTTATATTTCAATTATGAAGTTTATTTTTACATTTAAACTCTGTAAATGTTCCAAATTTTGTATTTAAAAAGTGTTATCCATAAAAAGGTGGTAAAACTACCTTAATAAAAATATTGGGTTTTATGTGTTAAATTGGTTTTATTCTTATGTTATTCCTATATAAACTATTGAATGAATATCAAAAATATTTACTTGGATATATAAAATATATATTAAATTAAAATTAATTACTACTTTTTGTTAATTTAATTTATAATGATTAAAACAACTTGTGAGCATAATAATAGTTTTCTATAAAAATAATCCCTTTATATTCATATGATTCTTATATTCATTGTAAAAAAATTTAACTACTTAATTCATTATATATTTTTTAAAACATATATTTATATATTTTATTTAATAAAATTCATAGAATATAATTTAAATGCTAGGAAATATCATATTTTAATAATTTATTATTGTTCACTAAGCCACGATCATCTGCGTTACGCTAGCCATCAAAGAATGGATTTGGTGAATGTAATTTAAGATAAACTCAATATTCCGGGTAGATAAAAATAAAATATAGGTTTTTTAGTAAATGTAAGCCAAACAATGTTCTTTAATATAAAATAAACAATTTTCAGTGTTACATGAAATGAGAAATATCAAAAAGATTAAATTAATTTGAAAAAAAAATCACTAAATCATAGGGTGTTACATTATACCCCCCCATAAAATTAATTTCTCCCTCAAAATTTATTTGCATTATTAAAGGTTTACTACTTTAAAGTTTCATTTATAGAAACACACATCTTAAAAATGAACACTAAAAATTACTTTTAAAAAGGAATAGCTAGAAAATAACAATTTCCCAAAGTAAATAATGATTAGGTATCTATGTAAGAGAAAATAAGTGAATATTTGGGTATGGGGGAAAAGTGTAAATAATAATAAAGATTTATAAAGATCACTAATAAAAATAATGTGGGTGATCGATAGAAAGTTAACAATTAAAAAACCATAACTGAAGGAAAAAAGAAAGACTTTATTGATGTCATAGAAAATGATGATAATAAGACAACTTTTTACATCATGATTCCTTTTCCAAATGTTGAAGAATTTTCATGAGAAGATATACTTACTCTTTTTCAGTACAATCTCACCATTTTTCATGCCTTGAACAATTTCCCCATTAGATATTATACAAATAAATGATGTTGAATTTTTCATTCCTAAAGTGTTAGCAGATCATGTGATCCATAAATATAAATATAGGTCATTCCATCTATCTTTATCAAAACAAAAAGGTTAGCACACATTATTGAAAATGAATAAGTCCACCTATGGTGAGATAATAATTTAATATAAAAAACATAATCTAGAGTTTAACTTAGATTATCCATAAACCAAAAACTGAAAATACAAAATTTTAGAAAGAGGTGCACCAAATATTCTAAACATTTATCTCTCATAAATCATATGGTACTACTTATTGGTCACATTCTAAACACACGAACAAATTCATCAGGTATTCTCGTGATTCATAGTAATAACCTGAATTACCATATATCTTTTTTGAAAACATGCATGTTTCCTAATTCTTATGTCCAAAAAGTTTTAAACTCCATCCATGATAGAATATCCCACATATCAATAAACCCTTAATTTTTACCAGGGTAAATAGTATCAACTAATTTACTTATTCATATCTGACATATATTTTTCCAAATAACATTATCTCAACATCATTCTCATATTAAGGGTTATCCTTCCCTTAATCATGTTTTATCCAAAAAATATATCACATTGTTATCTCTATCACCTTTAAGGGTTATTAGTACCATTAAACATATTCTATTAAACACTTAAGTAAAAACTATAGTGGACCAATACATTGTTGATTCTTTATTCCATATTTTTATAATGGTAGTTCTTCAGCATTATTCATGTATTATATTATATAAATAGTCAATCATTCTACAACATCATTTTTGTACTCAACATCACTGATAGTGATCGCACGAGAGTTTTCATTATCCATAAGAGGTTTCTGACATCGATCATCATCGATAACACATGGATTAAGGCACTCATTAGCATAATGTACTTTTTACCTACACTTGTAGCATTGAAATCAGAGAGGTTCATTCTATAAGGAATTTTCTCTATTCACATTATAACTTAACATATTCCCATCACCCCAGAACTCAAATATCTTACGACCTTATTTTACACACTTAGTACATTTATTAAACCCCTTATGATAATATCCTCCATGATTTTTCCCACACTTAGAGCGTAAAGGAAGGATCCCCTTTTTTCCTTCTAGGTTTTCAGATTTCCATTTGCACTCCATATTCCTCTTCTTGTCAAAACCAGGTGATTGGTATGTGACTACAACCTCTATTTCATCCTTGATTTCAAAATGCACAATCTCTTCATAAAAACTAATGTCACTTATTTCTAATTACAATCTAAGAAATGACATTAATCTACTGAAGAACTTATCAACATTAATTTTAGGCTAGATGAAAATTCTAGTAGCATACCTCACAAGTCTTGTGAAATTGGCATCATAGGTACCAGTGGATTCATTATTTCTATTCTTTAACTCGAGAAAATACTTCTAAATTTTCAAACATAGAATATGATAAAACTACTTATTTTAGAATAAGGTCTTAACCTCATCCCAATCAATGGATTCAATTTCACCCTGTCACCTTGTATTCGTTATTAGAGTCCACCACTAGTTTGCTTCACCTTATTATCGTTAAATATCCAGAATAAATTTCTCATGTTTTGAACACTTGAGAACAAATAATATATTATCAATGGTGCTGATCCTTTGTTTAGAAAAAAGTGGATTAGAAGACCCGCTGAAATATGGTGTATGTTTCCTCATGAAGGACTCAATAGAATGTAGTTCCCTACATGGCTCATTTGGAATTCAATCATGATTAATATCTTGAGAAAGGTGGGTGGTCATAGCGACATGATTTTTCATTCCCACCCCCATAGCATTTGGTTGCTCTGAATAATAGTCATTGCATTGTCCATCACAATTACCATTAACATGATTCCTTATGGTTTCATCCATTGACTAAAATCAAAAGCATAGAGTAATAAATATTTTTCATAATGAGGGACCACATAATAATGAAAAATTACTTACAGGATACCTAAATATTGACACCTAATTTTAAATCTATGCAATCTTAGGCTTATCCTTTGAGACACCCCTTGAAATATCCTTAAATTATCACTAGGGATCTCACTAAATTTTTCTCATCCTAGTTTCCAAATATTAACTAAACCTTCACTCTGATACCAACTATAATGACCCAAATCATGGTGTACATAATCATTAAATATATTTTGTATAATACTTAAAACAAAATACAATCAAACTCCCAATGAACGTACTAGTCTTGTTCTTTTTGATACATGGAAACACAAAACCTGATACATAAGTGAGCTTGATTAGCTACCACTAGGTTATTCATGACTAGCACACTTCTTAGAAACATCAAACATAATAAATAAATTCATATCGTGGGGTAAAGGAAACATAAAAATGGGTGATCTCAAATTATCATTAAGGGTAAACAACAAAAACATGTAAATATAAACATGAGCATAGGGGTATGATAAAGTGATCATAACATTAAAATCTTATACCTTGGATATTAAGGATCATAAAAATAAATCATGGCACAAATCTTGACAGTTCATTAGACATGAATCATAGGGAAATAAAGAACATAATCCATGAAAGCATAACATGGGAATAAAACATAGAAATTTAGAAAACACATAAGTATATAATATGATTTCCATAGTGGCCAATACATTGGTGCCAAGGCCATATTGGTAGTATGGGTTCACTCCCAATACCACATTATCAGTCATGGTTCACCCCCATTTACATTTTTTAGAATTATTTAAATCTTTATACCATCCTGTTAGTCACAGTTCACTCCCAGAACCATCTTAGTCTATCTCATGAGACATATATCTTTACCCAATGCATTGGAGAGAGATATAGGTCTAAACCATCTCATAATGAAATAATAAATACATGTTCCACACAATCATAAACAATCATATCATAACCCACGAAATGAAATGTCTCACATAAACATGTAATCATATCATAACTTCTAGAAAATTATACAATCTCATAATTATTTCATCATAGCACAACCCAATGGATAAAATAGTTTTCTCAAAAAACATTCCATCATAACATATTCTTTGGTAAACAAAATGATTTCATAAATATCATAAACATAATAAAAACATTGTAATAATAAGGATATTTCTATAGATTATCATCATATATGGAAAATAATTTTTATAAAACACCTGAAAGTGATTCATGAGGGAAATATCATTTCTTATTTGAAAAAATTATATTTTATTGAAACACTAGACAATTATAAAATAAAATTAATTCTTTTAATATAACCATAAAAAATATTCAGGTAATCTTTATGTAAATAAGGAATCATGAACGTGTAAAAATCCATTCATGATGTGTAAGTTAAAATAAAACATTCTTCTCGTAATTTTGTCAAAAAAGTCAAAAGGTACCTCACTTTAAAAATAAAATATATATTCTTTTAAAAAAATGTATTAAAAATAAAAATATGTAAAAATTACATCAAAAACCCATATGATAATAGTAAAAAAATTTAATAATTCATTTCTAAAAAACATGGACATGAATGAGAAATAAACGTATAAACAACCTCAGAAAATAATGGATTTCAAAATAATCCATTAAATAACACCTTAAAAATATTCTATTTTGAAAAAATTTGAATGTAATTAAAAATATACATATAATTTATTTTATAATCCCTTTATATCCAAAAAGTATCATGAATATTGAAATAGAGAAAGGATTAATTTTTTAAAAATTCAAAGAGACCCATATCACATAGAACATCTGAATCATGATCCTGATATCTTCAAATTAATAATTAAGTTCCATTAAGATAAATTTATTCATGATATCAAAAATAATAGGTGAATTACATACATCACAAAAAATAAATTGGTGGTGAAATTGTCTAATACATCATGAAAATTAAAAGTGAGACGAAATTCCCTTACCTTGAGTCTTGAGTTTCTTCGCACTCATTAAAACAACCTATATAATAAATATAAATTTAATATAAATATTTTAAAGAAATATATCCTTACATATAATACCATATATGGTTTGATTACGACCTTATATTACCCACCATTTAACCTTTCTATGTTAAGGTTTCACTTCAGATAATATTCTCTTTGTTCTTCCCATTTTTCATAATTTGTTATATTGTTGGAACTTATACATATATAATGATTCTAGAATTTAAAAAATGATGAAAATTTAATTTATATTCATTATTTTTTTATTATAAAAACCTTCATAATATTGAAATATGAAACTTAATACACCGTTCATGGAGGTGGCAATCCATACGTACTCATGAACGCTATTTCTATTTAATAGTCTTGTTGAAGACATGAAAGTAAACTAAATTTAGGTGTGTGTGTATATATATCATCATTAAAGTATATTTATTATAACATATATACCATATATATTTATTACATCAATCATTAATACTATCCATGTATTGTATAAATGAATCACATCGCCTTGAGGGGGCTGTAGTTTGCACTTCCTCAAACAAAATTATCATATTAAGACAACATAGAAATCATAGAGATATTTTTAATATAACATTTTCAGATTATGTAATATGTTATAATATAAATATTTAAATATTATTTAACAAAAAAATAGTTTTAAAATCATCCATGAAGGAGGTAATCGAAAATGGACAAAACCTTTATTTATGGAGTCGATTAACAGGGATAACATGGAGAAAAATTTTGTTTCTTTGAATAAGAGGGGGTGAGAAAAAACATGGATATGATATATTCCATTAGAAAAGTAAAACTCAATTATATAAATTATTCTGTAGTTATAATGAATTTATGTATGAACGAGTATAAGAGAATGTAGAAAAAGAAAATAAATTAAAAGAGGTATTTTGATAAAATTACCTCTTGAATAAAACCTCCTTGAAACACCCTTGATGTCCCGGGATATGGTATTTTTGTGATCCTATACGCACTTAGATGTGGGTATAGTGATTTAGAGAGGTTTGTGAAGATATTATACGATCTATATGGATTTTTGTGTTGAAATGGGAAGGTAAGGGTGGTATTTATACCTGAGGAGAGTGGGTTAATGTAAATAATTTATTGATTATTTTATATTAAAAGCTAACCACATTGAGGTGGAATTAATTTAAAATAACTATAAATTAATTTAATATTTTTAGGATGGATAGGGTCCATAAACACCTCAAAAAACTATTAAATGTTGCAATTTTTAGGTATGTTAATCTTTTACCATTTAACTTTAACCCATGTCACAATTATACATATACGACGGTAAAAAAATTTACCATAGTAAATTTTTTATACCTAAAAATGAAATTAAACATAAAACCTATTTTGGAAGTTATTATTCCAAATATGGAATCTATTTAACATAATTATATTTAATTTTTTTTAAAATTAGATTTAAAATTAATTCTACAGACAAAACTAAAAATTGGGTTTTTAAACGAAATCATTCAAATGATTAAAATGTTTTTATATCTAATTTCAATGTAAAATTGACTATAACGACATATATTGTATTTATTGAAAAACTATTATATAATTAAAATTTTAAACAAATTAAAAATAAAAATTTTCATTAAAACTAAATTAGATGAAAAGGTAGTTTTGAATTAAAATCTAGTATTTTTAACTATTCATTAAAAATGAAACCTTACAGAAAAATAAAAAAAAATTATCCTAACAAATTTTTTATTTTTCTATTTGAAATATGAATTTTATTTTGACATATTAAATTTTTAAATGTTTACAAATTTGGATTTTAAAATTATTATCCATAAAAAGGTGGTAATACTACCAAAATAAAAGTATTGGGTTTTGTGTGTTAAATTGGTTTTATTCTTATCCTATGCTTATATAAACTATTGATTGAATATCAAAAATATTTACTTTGAAATGTAAAATAAATATTAAATTAAAATTATTTATTAATTACAATTAATTTAATTTAATAGGATTGAAACTACTTGTGATTATAATAATAGTTTTCTATAAAAATACTCTATTTACATCCATTTGGTTATTATATTATTTTTTAAATAATTTATAACTAATTAATTAATTTAATATTTTTTCAAAAACCATATATTTATATATTTTATTTAATAATATTCTTAAAATCTAATTTAATGGATATGTTACATCATATTTTAATAATATATTATTGTAAGTAAAGCCATGATCATGTTTTCTACGCATGCAATAGTGGAATGTATTTGTTGTGTGTAACGCAAGCTAACCACAATGTTCTAGGAAGATAGAGTTAACTTTTTTTGTTTTTTATAGTTAATTTATTCTAATAATAGTTCTTTAGTATAAAAAAACTATTTTAAAGGTTACATCTAATGGGAAATATAAAAAAGATTAAATTAATTCAAAACAAATTCATAAAATCTCAGGGTGTTACAAGTTTTTTCCTTGTTTTCAATACCAATTATTAAATAAATAGATATGAAATATGACTATTTAGTATCCCATATCTATTATGTTTTACTAAATACAATTTATTAAGTGTAAAATTTGATCCATTTTTAATTGATCATCTAATATTTCTTAATACTAACGGCTAGTTTCTAGAATGAGAATTTGTGGAGATGCCATCAACACATCCACCTTTATTGAATATAGTCTCAACCCCATCCAAATAGATAGAATGCAAGTTCAAACACTCTTCATTTTTATAACATTGAATAATAGGGAATTCTGGTTTAAATTTATTTCTCATGTACGATTTCAAATAACCTAATTACCTGATGAAGAAAAGTAAAAGACATATTAAATAAATGACACAATGATTAGATAAAATTTAATTTATAAATGAACATAAAAATAATATTAACATACCTATCAATTGGATACATCCATCAATAGTTTACCAGTACATCATATTTATCATCTTCAACAAAATTAATAATCAAATGAATCACGACTATGAAAAATTAAGGGGGAAATAACATAACCAAATGATAAATTGTCAAAAAAAATATTTCTTGAAGTTTATAAAGATCCATTAGATATATTTTTTTTCCAAAAATGTATCTGAAAAAGGTACGCATCTCCACTAGAACTACAATTACTTTTTTCGGTAATGTATTATATAACACCAATGGAACCAACTATTCTATTATAATATGTGAGTCATTAATTTTCAATCCATGTAAATCATGATGTTTTAAGTCAATGAACCAATAAATGTTACATGAATATCCATATGGAACTTTTTCATTATTTAATTTTAGAAGTAATAACTATTTTTGATGATTTTTCATTGTAAAAATTTTCAAATGATACTTTATATTATAATATTCTCTATAGCCAGGCTATATATTTACTGAATCCAAATCTTTATAAGTATTAAGGCGATCCTTATGTTTGCCCTGCACATTAAGAAATTTAAAAAATACATTATCATATATGTTCTTCTAAATATTCATTACATCAAGATTATTATATATAAAATTTATCACTAAATAATTAATTTTGAAAAACATACTCATTTTCTTCTACTGATGTGTTCCAACTTCTTCAGATACTATACCACATAGCCTTTTCCCTACATTATTAAATTGATTTCATTTTCCAAATTCTATAGTGGTATTTTTCAATTGTGCCAATATTTATAAACTATATAACACCTTAGGTGGATTTATCAATTCAATATCTCTATTTAATTATTTACTGTTATACCTAAATTTATGAGAAGCATCAATAAATCTATGATGAAACGTAAAACCCATTTTATAGTATTAATTAATCATTGAGGTTCAAAATAAAAATCAAAAGTTGGACAAGAAATACTAGTATGAGTCTTCCAACGAGATAATTTTCCTAGTAAAGGGATGTCGCTAATTATCGACATTAAAGGAGCCTGAATTTTAAATAGTTTTCTTATTTAAGCATCATATATTTCCCCACCATTAACCCATAATTCATGGAATTATTTGATTATAGGATGAAGGTATACATCAATTCCATTTCAAGTAATTTTCATTCTATGAATAATAATTGAAATAATGATAGATTTTTTATTCATAAACATTTATGGAGGTTGATTTTAGGGGATCAAAAACAACTTTCCATATGACGTAATTTGTAATTAATGTTGAATAATGGTTAAAACTATCAGATGACTTTCCCAAACATACATTCATATGATAAAAATAAAAATATAGATATAATGAATCAAATAATTTCCATGATGATGAATCTTTTGGATGTATCATTAGTCCATCATTATTCCCATCCTTATTATGCCATTTCATGTCATATATTGTCTTAAATGACATGAATAATCTTTGTAAGCATAGTTTTAGAGGAATATAATGAAATACCTTTCCAAGAAATTTCTTCTTCTTATTCCTAGTGTTGTAATGATTTGTACTCCCATTATAGATCACTGAATTCCATATGATTATATTACATCTTTTTATTTTTTTTCTTTATCAAAATATTCTCCCTATTAATGAATGCAATCATTAGGGAATGATTGTATCTTTGTAAGATAATGTCCAGTTTTTATGATTTTATTTATCTCATAGAATGATGAAAATATATTAACTTCACTAAATTCATCATGAAGAAACAATAAATTCATGGAAATTTATTTTTCAATAATTCCATATAGAAAATTTAAATAATTCAACTTAAATAGAAAATAAAAATCTGAATACATGGAACAACCTTCATACAGTTCATGTTGTTGGTATTCAACTAATTTATAAATCTCAATTTTTGTCACTAAATCTTGGAGCAAGATTAACCATTTCACGATCAAGTAAAGGTTTTTTGATATATTTAAATATTGTACATTATATAATATAATTTAAAACGTTTCATAAATCATGATACGAAACAAATTATTCTCAATCAGGTCACTTTTCTTTACATTGATAGGATAATCATTGTTTTGACTTTCCATAAAATAAGACTCACCATACCAAATCCCAATAATATAGAGAAGGAAAATATTTCTTCATTAAGTGGTCATATAATTTGTTTCTTTTAAATTTTCACATGAATTTTAAATCAGGATATAAAAATTTTATTCTACCATCCACTAATCTCTTTTCAATTTCATAATCTGATAAATCGTGCCAACCCCTGACAAATAATGGTGTGTTTTGAGGTAAATTAATCTAAATTTTATACATAGGTATTGTATTGTGACTCTTATCTATGTATATTAATATATAAGTGTATAAATATGTAATAAATCCATTAAAACCAATTTTTAACATCATCTAATTTCATCATTGACCATGGTAGTGTCTTGATTCGACAAAACATAGATTTGACAAGAAAATGATTCAGTTTGAAATAAAAAATGTAATCATATAAAATGAATAAATATTAAACCTCTATATCACAATTTTAATTTCATGGAAGAATGTCATTGAAGCAATGAGAGGAAAACGAATAATGTGGTGGTCTGGGATATGAGCCCAACAATGTCTAGAATTATGGTAAATAGTGGAGGTAAGAATTATTAAAGGGTGGTGTGGAAGGGGTTAGTGCTCAGTATCCATTTGGGGTGGTGGTAACTAGGAAATAGGGATGAGGGTTCCATGTATCTAAATAATAACCATCATGGGTGTAACCGCGGTCACCGTTGAGGGAGGGGGTGAGGGCTTCGTTTTCGGTGGTGAGGGAGGGGGGTCTGCGGTCGGCGGTTATAAAAAAGGTAGGGGGAATGGTGGTCGGTGTTTAGGTAGGGGTGCTCGTGGGTGTGGTTAGCTTTAGATTTTTAGGATTTATTAGTGGTTTAAGTAATACTACTACTAATTATAACTATTATAAAACCTTTTATATAACCACTGCTATATTTAAAATAATATTCATGAAATAGTAATTAAAAGTGGTTATAGGAACCAATTATAATAAGCCTCCACTAACGCCTTCATATTTTTGTAGGAGGATAAAGATAACATCTCAAAAGTAAATAACCAAAATTAAATTTAAAGTAATTACACAACAATTGTCTAATAGTCCATGCTAGTAATGTTCAACATAGTCAACATACTAATCATGGAAACCTAAAAATAAGTTTATATATCTTTAGTGAGCATGAAAGTATACTCAGTAGGAAAATAAATGTCTCTCATGCACATGTGAAAAGATCATACTAATGAATCTATATGAAAACATCAGAACCAACAGGGCCTAAACTGGTCCACTATCAAACTCGAATTTCACAAAGGCATTCTCACCAAATAATGAATGAAAATTTATGAAAACATAATATGAATCATATCGATAAAGGGTACCCATAAAACATTCCTCTAATGATTTCCAAATCTAACATCCCAATATCGTATGTCCTAGAAGATGCATATACTTCATATTACACAACACAAGCCACTTCCCCACAACACGGTCATATCACATCTCTCCCGCATATTTCTGGGCCATCACACCACAACAACTTTCATAACCATAGTAGTATGTTATCATGAAAATTTAGTAAATAAGCCTCGTACCCTCCTACTACCAGGAGAGAACCCCACATTACGCTTCCACGCAACATGATCACATCACATCTCCCTGCCCCCCAACACAATCATATCACATCCCACCCACGAACACCTGGGCCAACACCTCGTGCACTATTTAACCATTGTCTATCACAACCTATGCATATCTACTCACCTAGTAGTGAGTTTGGGAAAATAAGGTATCCGGTCATCTATCCTCACCATCCAGATATTAGAAAAAACACCCCCATATATATATATATATGATTGTTAGTATGTGGTGATCGATGTTGGTGGGATGTGTGTAGAAATTATAAGGAATATATATATAGACACAAATAATCCCAACCATTGGCTTCACAATAAAATGGATAGTAACTAACTCCCAATAATCCCCACTTTCGTTTCCACATCTAAATGCACAACACTAGTGAAGCCAAAATCCATATTTTACATTACAAACTAATTTCCATTTAAAAAACCCGTTAATTTCATATTTTCAACCCATTTAATTCTATATTCATATACCATTTTGGTATTTAACTCCACATCCAATTTTCATTCAACGTTAATTAAACATTTCAACGCATTCCATTTCAATTCCAACGTTATCATTAAATTCAAACACCACCAGTGAAACTATCACAACACAACACCATACAAACAAATAGTCCATCATCTTTACCAAGAAAACCAACCCCACATTGACCCCACATATCAACTACATCACAAAAACACCTCCCTACCTTATAGTATAGTATCACGTCAACACACATCACCACCCCACATCAGGGTTTGAAAAACCAATCATATCTTTGCCCTAAAACATAGCCACTCAAACCTATCACATAGCCACCCCATTGTATGACCTAGAAAACCAATCCCAACATCTCCCCATAGCACAACCACTCAAACCTATCACATCACTACCCCATATGATGGATGAACAAACCTATCACATTCAATATATCTTTTTTTTTTGATTTAGTAAGGGGTATTTTCATCAATTTCCCAACATTATATAATAGTATTATCATAAAAAACACAAATCCTAGGGAATCCATTTTATTTTACAAATATAACTGGTTGGAAAATATTTATTTCAGTATGATTTCATGCAATGAAAAAAATAAGGTTCCATAACACATTTCGTATAAGTGAAAATAAACCCTCCAATAGCCCTAATTTTTAGCAGCATGTTAATAATTGGAAATAAAAATATGAAAAATAATATAAAGTCTTTTGAAACATTTAAATATTTATCCTTTACCCATATATTTCCATAAAAATGGTTCATTATCTCTATTAGGATTATGTGATATATATTCCCATGGAAAAAAAGTGTGAACCCCTCCTGCATGATACATAAAAGGTTAAAAAAGTTATTACCTACCTCAGAGATGCTTTTTTATCTCACTACACAACACAGGGAAAAATAAGAAGCACCCAAAAACCACAACCACACAAGGAAATTATGGATCAACCTAAACTACACAAAATATCCATCAAAATTCTACCCAAACTCACCCTAAACCAATGAAACATATTTCCAAAACCATCTAGATAATAATGGGAGGAAATAACTTAGGAAAAGGAGAACAACCTACCTCAGATCACTAAAACCTGACAACTGAAACCCAAGGATTGAAGTAGGATTAGGAGGATGGGAAGATCCTTTAGATTTCCATGGATTTTCCATAGATGATAGTGAGGGGAACATGACAGAATAAAGGATAATTGTATGAAAAAATAATTAATGACATGGAATTCAACCCATTCACATTGTGAATTCCATGGGGGGTCACAGTTTACAAGATGTGAATACCATATAAGATATAAAACCTCAATGTTTTTTACTTTAACCAAAATCATAATTGCCTTGGATCAATTTAATTACACATAGTCAATTGTAAATTCATGATGAGAATCTATATCATGAAATCCCATTAGTCTGTATGCATGTTTTAAACCTTGCCAACAACCAAAGTCATGATCCACCTAGTCACAATGTTAATATATTTAACATCGTGAATCACCTATTGCAGTACCCCTATATCTCTAACCCCACCAAACACTCTGAAACCTCCTTATGCATCCTCTGAATGTTATCAAACCAATAAAATGGAAAAAGTAACAGGTTAAGAAGGAACAAAATATTACATTAGATTCCACTCAAATGATTCTATTCCCCAAGAATCAAAACCATTTCTAACAAAAATAATGATCTTTTAACAACCACCCCATCAGATACCTCTCAAGGATCTAGTTACATATCAAATTCTACCACTATCTAAAGTCACCAAACCAAAACACCCAAAAAACATCTCATACAACCAAATTATCACACAACCACTAAAAAAACACCTATACCTCCACATAGACCAATAAAAAAACCAATATAACCTATAAAAAACACTACATTGAGCACAAAAATTAGTGAGTCTCATCTTCTATGTCAAGGTACTATCCACTTTGGTAGTGCTAGCACAACCGCACAATTTCAATCACATCAATCTATAATGTGTCTTAATTAGGAAGAAGGTACAACACTTTTCATATACCAAAAACATTATCACACATCACATATCAAGTAAAATAGATCATATGATAAAACTAAAAGCTCCAAACATCATATCAAAAACAAATCCAAATAAAATAAAAAATCAAAACAACTCTGGGTACTGGGAATGCATCTGCATCTCTCCCACACAAGTACTCTCCTCTAGGACATCATGTTTCCACAAAATATGAACCATAGGAATTTTATATCCATGTATCACCATCTCCAAAAAATCCTAGATCTCCATTGTCCACTCCATGAACATTGTGTCAGCTGTAATATCTTAATCTCCCCTATTAATGACCTAGGATTCATCCTTAAGATACATATGATGTTAAGAGATGTGAAATATTTCATAGATCTGGTCTTTATATGAAAAAAGTGACACCTAATAATCCACCTCATAAATGTGACCTAATAATGTGAATGTTCCAAAAAACTGGGGTGAGAGATTACTCCCCCTACCAAACCACTAATACTAGCATTGAGGAAAAACCTTCAAGAACACTTGGTCTCCTATCAAAAACTTCAAGGGCCTCTTCCAATGATTTGAAGAAGACTTATTCAGATCCTTTTATACTATCATTCTCTAACAAAAATTCTAAAACATCTCTATTATAATCAACACCATATTTGGACTATGAACTAATGATTCTCCAACCTCATTCCTGCATAATGGAGAATGATGCAACCACACATATAAAGCCTCAAATGAGGTCATTCTAATGGATGAGTGATAGAAATTATTATAAGAAAAATTAACAAAGGAAAAGTCCCATGCCAGAGGTCTACCAAATTCTAAGATGCATGCTGAAAACATATCCTCCAATGTAAAAATAGTCTTCTCTTTCTTTCTATCCATTTATGGGTGGAAATCAGTGCAAATAAAAAATTAAGTACAAAAAGTGTGTCATAATACCCTCTAGGCTCATAAAGTTAAATGTACATCTCGGTCTAAGATAATTCACCCTGAGACTCCATGAAACTTCACCACCTCATCCATATACCATCTCTCCAAAACATCCATGACACTCGACTCATGGATCATTTGAAAGTCATTTGGTTTCATCGGCTGATCTAATACCACCCAAAATTTATCAAAACCTCCCTAATCATCAGGTAACCCTATGATGAAATACATAAAAATTGAATCCCACATGCACTTATTAATAAAAAAGTCTTAAAAATCAACCATGAACATTATTATCCTCTTTAACCTACTATAAATCCAAACACCTTTACAAATACCCACCTATCACCCATTTCATCCAAGACCGCTAGAACTACATCTTCAAGCTATGATACATATTAGGTACCCTTGGGTGTTCTAGAAATGGTGATGTATGATACTCAGGAAGGAATCCCTCATTAATCATTACTAGAACAAATAGCCTCCCCTAAAACAATATCTAGTTCTTACCATCCTCTGACTAACACTTCAAAGAAACTCCCTATCCAACATGATTGTGCATCACCTCTACCCCCGAGTCTCCCCACTGAGACACCTCCACCTAATGCATTACATAATAATATATTTTCATCTAATACAGGGAACATATACCATCAACTACCCTTTCATCTATGTATAGGGCTTCCAACTACTCCATAAATCTCTAACCATCTTCGAATTATTGAATAACATGCATCCATGATTTCATACTCAATGTTTAAGCCACAAAATTCCATTTTACCAAGGTGTATCCAATCATAAAATAAAAAACATAAGAAAAATACATCCATATCTATATCCAATAATTCGGATCACACTAATAAAATACATAACTCAATATCTTATGATCGATAAAGAAATCATAGTTCTCCCTAAGTAGGTAATCTTACCACAACATCACACAAACACAACCATTATTGACTCTAGATTATGGTTGGTATAGTTACTCTCATGGAGAAATAACTTCATAGACCCATAAAATATCAATACCCTCTTCTTCATCATCACACATCTCATTCTTAGATGGTAAGCATCATAAAAGAACCTAAAAAACACACCCTCCTCTAGCATTCAAAGAACTAGACCGTTGATAAACTTCTCTTTAGGATAATCGATCACTACTTAACATTGAAGAGTCTACAAAAAAGGGAAGATGTGAACCAATTCCATGTTTTTTGTGTGTTTCCCAAGAAACAACTACATCTAACTTCATTGGGTATACATCAACAACATTTTGATACACCACATGTACGTGTAAATACACCTATCAAAACCATAACTCAATATTAAAAAAAATTCTATATAGCCAATGGTGTTGAAGACCCATCAAGACAACTATAAGATAATATACATGTTCCTCTTATGACATTGAGGAGACCAATATGTCCTCAATGAACCTGACTAAGAACTATTCCTTGAATTCTTGGAACAGAGAATTCATGAACCCCATGAACATAGCTGGTCTGTTTTTCACACCAAATGAAATGAACATTAACTCAAAGTTTCTATACCTTCATATGGAGTTAGTCTTTAGAATATCTCTCCTCTTCAACCTCAACTGGTGATATAAAAATATTAGGTTGATGTTGTAAAACTAACTCACCCATCATAGCAACAAAAAAAGTGCATCTATCCTCAAAAGAGGGTAAATTTTTTTGATCTTCACCGAATTTGACATCTAATAGTATATACACAACCATAGAAAACTATCCTCTTTCTTGGAATGTAACATTAGAGAAACCCATGGTGACACACTGGTCCAGATAAAACCCTTTTGCATTGAATTATCTATTTTAATCCTAACCTCTAGTAACTCAATTTTTTTCATCTGATAGGGATCCAATGATATTTCAGAAGCAACGATCTACATATATATCCTATATTCAACATTACATCAAGGGTTAGCGTCACAATATCTTCTGAAAAAATAAAAAAAAACATCCCCAAAAACCATGGGAAGTTCAACCATTAAAAATTATAGTGGTTCCAAAGAAAATGTATCTATTAATAAAAGTAGGGGATTCACATACCAACTACCCAACTGAAAACGTCGTCTGCAACAAAAAACTACATTCTGGCCATCTATATCAGAGAACATGACTCTCATACAGAAGTATTAAATGTAATGTATCATAATTTCCATGTATTTTTTTTAAATTATAGGGAATTATTTAGAGACTCCCTGATCTGACTCAACATGATTCCAAGGCCTAGTGATCCCAGAATATAATTTTGAACTTTTTGAAGGTACATTCAGTAAATGTGTGAGTGGGGTTCTCTCACTTTTAGACCAATGATTGGATCGAAAATTTGAGGGAACCATTAAACTCAGAATGTTGGGATTCACCAATAAAGGACACAAATTTTTCTAGCAAGAGCCGAACAAAAAATGTGATTTTAAGAATTTTTTCGAAAAACAATAAAATAACATAAAAAATTATTATATTTTTTTCTCACCAATGTGTGAAAACATGGAGATGTTGTGGTGAAGCGAAGAGGTAGCGATGAGACACATTGATGGAGCTCATTAATGTATCATTAAAATGTAGCGTAATGATTATTTAATGATGCATAACAGTGACATTGTTTCATAAATGAAACAATGTAATGATGTGACATTATAGTGTAACAAAAAACCTGCGATATGTTTTCTTTTTAATAGTTTGACACGTTGTTGGAATGATGATAAAACTGGGCGGATTTTCTGATGAACCTCTGATGGATTTACTATCCAATGGGGAATCAAAATTCCAACGGACGTCATCGACTATGACGTACATCGAAGAATGATGAATGTCGTCGACCTCTTGGACCCTCATGGACAAAGAGCTATGGCAACGAATGTCAACAAGGTAGTTGTTTGATTTTGGTTATATGATTTCCTTATTATTTTTCTAAATGAATAATGCGTATTAATCCACGAACAAGTTAATCTTTTGATCTTGAGTTCTTACGTGATGGTGTCGTTCTTGGGTTTTCTTTTCAGGATTAATTTTCTTGTTGATTGAATGGTAATCCTCATACCATCCCCTATTTTAAACCTCTAATGCGGAGGGTACATGCCAACATGAACAAGGAATGGGTCCTACCTCACATGTGTTATTCATTTTTGTATCCTCAAATTAGTGGCAATATGAATATATGGCCAAGTTAGGGGTGGAGATGACTCGAGAGTCTCATAGGTTCTTGGAGACTGAGAAATGAAAAATTGGAGCAATTCTGGTGGCCTGCAGAAGGATCTTTCAGCGCACCAGCGCCGGTGGCCGTGGACAAAGAGAGGGGGAATTCCACAGAAAATCGGAGGAGCTGTATCGACTGGTGCTACATGGTGGTGGTGGACCACATCTGGGCTACCCAGAAGACCTGTCAAGCCACCGTCGCTCGACCGCGGCTGGGGGGAGAATGCGGCCCACCGTTCACGGTTGGCGTGGGATACTGTTCCAGGTGAGCACCATGTGGTAGGAGAGGCCCACTCCATGCGGGCCACAAGGGGATATGGCAGGGGATTCTGTATCATCGGTTCACACCATCTGTTCCCCCCTGGCGGACTGAGCACCAACATATGGGTTTTTCCCCCAGCCAGCGGGCGGCACCCCATCCCAGCGTGCTGGGACGAACCCGTGCTGGTGGGCCAAACCAGCAAGGCCCATTAGGGAATTTCCCACTCGCTTGGCTAGACAGGACCTTCCCTAACCTAAACAAGGTAAGGTTGGGTCAGTTTAATTAAAACGGGTTATGTGGGACCCCCAGACAAGGTTGGTCAAGTCAGTCCGATCGAGTCAGACAGGGCCTAGATGCAACCAGACCCTTTTTTCTAAAATCCCAAATATCTTACAGATCGTGCCTCCATTCGACGCACCATCTATTTTTTTGGATCCCTTATGATGATATATAAATTTTAGTTATTCTATTTGGGACTTCATGGTGGGGTAGGTGTGAAGGATGGCTTGAGCAGCAGCTGTGTGGATTCTTAGTGGCCCGACAGACAAGCATCATCTGTGTGGATCCTTAGTGGCCCGACAGACAAGAAAGATCCTTGTGGATCTTTAGTGGACCACCAGACAAGCAGTGGTCATGTGGATCCCTTGGGGCCCGAAATAGGAGCAGTATCCGTGTGGATCCCTAGTGGCCCAGTAGAGATCCTTGATTTATCAGGGATAAGTCCCTCAACAATACGAAACATTCATCACTATAGCCGATGGACCTTCTTCCTATGCTTTAGATTGTATATAATGTGAGCTATCCTTATATTCTGTATTTTCTTTGTGGTTTATTTTTGGTATTTAACATTAGTATACTGGGTCCCCTACTAATTATTGTGTTACTCACCCCTTCACCGAATTCACCCGCATGTGTTGTGTCTTGTGTAGATGACATATATTTGGACAGAGGATGTGGTGGCCTAGGAGCAGGCGGTCCCCAGTAGGATCAGGTGACCATGACGTACTAATTCAGCTTCCAGTAGCTACACTAATCTTTCAATCATGTGGGGTTTTATGTGGATGGAAACCCTAAATTAGTTGTATATTCCTATATTTATTCTTTTTGTTGGGTTTGTATTCTGGCCCACTTGTTTTAAGCTATACTTTTAATCAGCACTTGTTTCAATATACTTGATTTTCCATTTCATTTTTTGGGATGTGGTTGGGTGTGTGCGTGTGTATAGGTGTTCAGGATAATTCCTCCCACTTGTAGGTTGACACTATTGGCACTAGTCGACAACCCTTGGCCTTTGGGAGGTGGGATTTAGGTATGTCAAGGCATGAGCCTCGGGGGATGGCTGGTGAAAATGTCATATCAAAGGTGGTCAGTTCTACCTCAGATACCGAGAGTCTATTGTTTTTTTGGGGAAACAGTGTTAAATGCTTAAATTCTGACTTTTAGATTTGTGGAGTCCAGTGTTGGTGTGGTGGCTGACGTATCCACACACCAGGACCTAGAATTCTGTTTTTAAGATCAATGCATATAAACACTTGCTACAAAAGTGTATCCTTATGATATTTTGTATAATATTCATCTCAGCAGGTATAATCTATTGACCATGGACCACCATGATCTATTTCATTATGCCTCCATGAGGAAGACCAGCCAGAATTCCAATATGTGGTCAGGAGTATAGTCTGCCTAGTTACGAGGCATCCATTTGAAGAATAGTTCTTGAGATGGACCCACTGGGAGGTGCACCAGTGCAACCACCACCCATTGGTCAGAATCTACTGCCAACGGCATCAGGAGAGGACTTACACGGGCTCAGACCCTTGCATGAGTTTCCAAGACAGAGACCTCCCAGGTTCTATGGAGAGACTGATCCACAGGTCGCTGAGGATTGGATGGAGGTGGTAACGTGGGTCTTCTACTTAGTGGGGAAACCTCTTCAAAAGATGGAGATCTTATCTTCGATCATTATTCAAGGCTCGAAAAAGATATGGTAGAGTCTGGAAATTTAGACTCATGATGAGGTGACACTCACCTGGATGGACTTCGAGTGTCTTTTCCGGGAGGAGTTCTTCCCTGTTACTTTATGATTTGTTCACATTAAAGAGATTATTCTTCTTCAGTAGGGTAGTATGATGGTAGCTGAGTACTCAGCGAGGTTTACTGTGCTTTCCTAATACTCTACAAACACAGTTCGAGACCCTTTTCTCAAGTCTTGAGCATTTGATCAAGGACTCATGTAGGAGATCAGGACATTGATGGTGTCTCTAAGCATACCCATGCAAGATGGAGTGCATTAGAGAGATATACTAGTATATTGATTCCTTGAAGAGAAGGTATCGATAGTGGGTTTCACCACCGGGTGACAGGTAGCCAAGCCATCTATTATACGCATCCAAAACATGGCATAATGGTCTAAACGAGCCATATCATCTACTGGACGACCATTGGACTTATGATCAGTGGTGTGAGGCCCTTAGGATTGTTGGATATAGGAGATGATTAGGGTTTTTTTACTCATGTGTCATGCAAGAAAACATGGATGGTGACTGCCTAACCCACCGTGCAGATGATCAGCAGATTGTCAAGGGACTGCCAAGACAAAGTAAAAGGTTTGAGTGAGGAGGGATGCAAGGAGGAGGAGATGGTAGGGGATCAGGATGAGCAGCAGGTGTTGGGTGATGGTTATAGGTACTACTTCCATCACCTCCAAGTGGTTCACCCCAACTTCAAGGAGTAGGCAGATATGGGAAAGCTCGGAATTAGGTAGTGGAGTCTTATGACAACGGTGCTCCAGATTAGATTTAGGGAAAAATATGTGTTGTCTCAACCCTAGCTACAGTTCTTATAAACACAGGTGCTAATAACTCTTTCCTTTCCATAGATCGTGTTTGGAGCTCATATATTTCTGTGGATCCATTAGCTCGATACATAAGTCTAGATACTTCTATGAGAGGGGATTCAACGATTACACACTCATGTTGGTAGTGTGAGATTACTCAAGAAGGTGAGGGATTTAGCTGGCATCTCCAAGTAGAATCGTTGAGGCCTTATGATGGAATCTAGGGTATGGACTGATTGCCTATAGTCTGTGCTCATATTGATTGTTTTAGGCACAAATTGAAGGGTGTACAGGAGGATGGGACCAGTTTTCCTTCACTAGTGAGAAGGGGGCCTTTGCAGCATAGGATGAACATTATCAGAGGAGGGACTAACTGATCACTCATCTGTTGGCTAGCCTCACCATCGGTGTAGTGGATGAGACGAAAAAAAGCTTTCCTATAGAGGAGGATGAGTGTGTAGATGTTTTTCTTGAGGATGTTCATGGACTTCCTCCTCTTAGACAGGTAGAATTTTTCATCCACCTATACCCTGGGACAACACCGATATCCAAACCAGAATATCGGATGGACCCCACAGAGCTTTGAGAGTTGAGAGAACAACTAGAGGACTTGCAGGAGAAGGGGTTCGTAAGGCACAACATTTCCCCATGGGTATCCCCGATGATGTTTACCATGAAGACATACAGAATCTTGAGGCTATGTGTGGACTTCTGGTGGCTGAACCTAGTGACTGTGAAGATCATGTATCCACTACCACGTATTGATGACCTCTTCGAATAGATAAATGGAGAGACGTGGTTCTTGAATATTGAACTCAGATCTGGATATCATCAGCTTTGGGTATGGGATGAGGATGTATAGAATACAACCTTTAGGTGTTGGTATGGCCCCTATGAGTTCATGGTGATGCCTTTTGGCATGACCAACTATCCAGCAGTGTTCATGGGCCTCATGGACCGGATTTTCCACCCTCAAAATTGACTGTTTTGTCATGGTCTTTATTGATGACATCTTGGTGTACTCATCATCAAAGGAGGACCATGCTACACACCTACGGATAGTCCTAGATACACTCTGGGAGCACCAACTTAAAGTAACCTCACAAAGTTCTAGTTCTGTATTCATGATGTCCAATTTCTAGGATCTGTCATCTCATAGGCTCGAGTTTTAGTGTATTTGGTGAGGATAGAGGCATTTCTCACTTGGGAGCCACCCGGGAGCGTGACTGAGGTGCGAAGCTTCTTGGGGTAGGATGGTTACTATCGAAGGTTCCTTCCTTACTTTTTCATAGTGGAATAACCCTTATAAGCTTTGAAACATAAAGGAAAACCCTTTGTATGGATAGAGAAATTCCATTAGAGTTTCCAAGGGATGAGGCAAAGACTAACTTGTTCCCAATATTGAACGTAGTTTTCTGTGACACATTAGGGAAAGATCTAGTTTTTTTTGGATGCAAGAGTATGTGGGGATATCTTACAGCTCATGGAAGTTGAGGTAGCATGAGCATAACTAGATGATCCATGACCTAGATTAATCAGCAGGGGTCTTTTTCTTAAAGATATGGCTACACTACTTGATGGGAAAACAATTTATAGTTTACTCTGACCAAAATAGTCTTAAGTATATCTTCTCTCAGAAGGACCTAAACCTAAGACAATGACAATGGCTAGAGTGTCTCCAGGACTATGAATTTGTGAAATATTATACTCATGGGAAGGGGGATGTGGTATCATACACTCTTAGCAAGAGGACCAGTTTTCATATTCTGAGTAAGGTGACAAAGTATCAAGCTATGATGCAGATTTACTTCGTTGATGGTGATAGAGAATATTACCTTCAGTCAAGGACTATTACTCCCCCACTCTTACAGTGAGTCAGAGAGGCCAAGTATATGGATGTTGACTCTGAGGTCCGACCTGCTTAGTTATCCTCAGGACATGCTCCTGATGAATTTTATATAGTTGGGGAGCACATCAACCTTTTCAGAGGGTGCACCATAGTACTAGTGGCGTTGCAGGAGGAGTTGTTCAGGGAGTTCCATACATCCGCATTAACAGAACATCCTAGTGTGTAAAAGATGGTCCAATACCTCCGACGTCAGTACTGGTGGACAATAATGAAGAAAGTAGCATCCAAGTTCATCTCATAATGCCTCAATTGTCAGCAAGTGAAGGGCGAGTAGCAAGTTCCAGCAAGCATGGCTCAGCCACTTGATATACCAGATTGGATATGGGATTTTATCTCGATGAGCTTCATGATGGGGTTACCATGTACATCTGGATGATATGATTTTATCTGGGTTATAGTTGACTGACTTACCAAGTAAGCTCACTTCCTACCCATTCGGGAGTTGGGTCTGATAGAGTTATCAAGACGCCTCTTCATCTAAAAGATATTACGGAATCACGGGGTGCCTCTGAAGATTGTCTCAGACCATGATGAATGCTTTACATCTTGGTTTTGGAAGGGATTACAGGAGACAGTTGGGGCTTAGTTGTTCTTGAGCACAATTTTTCGTCTCCATACAGATGGTTATACAGAGCGGATCATAGAGGATGTGGAGGACATGCTTCGTGCTTGTTTTATAGAATTTGGTCATAGTTTGGAGGACCGACTTCCACTGGTGGAGTCTGAATACACTAAAAGACAACACTCCACCATTAGCATGGAATCATTCTAGGCCTTTTACAAGAGGCCTTGCAAATCACCTCTATTCTGGAGAGACCCAGAGGAGTCGGCAATCATGGGTCTAGAGTTGGTATGGGCTACCACTGAGAGGGTGAAGGTCATCCAGGAGTGGTTGAGGACTAAACAGATAAAAAATAATTCTTATGTTGATAGGATATGGATACCTTTGGAGTTCAATGAGGGGGATAATGTGTCACTTTGGGTCTCACCCTGATGGTGATTATAGAGATTTGACAGGGGTGGAAATCTTTCTCTGAGGTTCATCAAACCTTTACAGATCTTGAGTAGGGATGGTGAGGTGGCGTACCACCTAACTCATACCCCACAAATGCACTGAGTGCACGATGATTTCCATGTGTCATAGCGGAGGAGATATGTGCAAGATCCATCACACGTCATCGACTAGGATGAGATGGACATTGATGATGGGGTGACATTTTTGTAGTTCCCGATAGAGATAGAGGATCTTAAAGAGTGGGTCCTACACGGGTGGTCGATTCCTCTATTTCACGTTCGGTGGAAGCACAAGAATCTCTAAGGGAGAACATGGGAAAGGGATGCTCATATTCATGCGTAGTACACCCATGTGATTGATTTTCCTTTATTTGGATTTCAGGTACATAAAGCCCAAGGGTGGGGAGAATTTAATGTCATAGAATTTATGTGTAATTTTTTTTAAATTACATGGGATTATTTAGTGACGAAAAACTCTGACTGTTTGTGATTCTGAGGCCCAGTTAGCCCGAAAAAAAAATTTGAACTTTTTTTAATGTACGTTTAGTAAACGTGCAAGTGGGTTTCTATAACATTTGAAATAGTGCTCAGATTAAAATTATGAGGGCACCGTTGAACTTATAATGCCTGGATTCATCTAGAAAATCATAAGTTTTTCCGGAAGGGGCTGAATGGGAAAGTTAATTTTAGGACTTTTTGGGAAAAATAATAAAATAACACAAAATTTTATTTTATTTCTTTTCTCACTGACGAGTGCCAACATAGTGATGTAGTGGTGCAGTGATGAGGAAGAGATGAGATTCATTTATGGAGCTCATTATCGAATCCTTAACACATAGCTTAATGATGCTTTAGTGACACGTAACTACAATGTTGTATCATAAATGAAACAACGTAATGATGCGGAATCGCAGTGTAACTAAAATGTTGCAACATGTTTTTATTTTTAATAGTTTGACACGTTTGTGGAATGAGAATTAAACCTGAGTATTCTCTGAAGAACCTCTTCCATATTTCTTCCCCAACAAATAACGATGAACCTTGTTGGAAGTCATCAGCATCGACTTACCTTGAATAATGAAAAATTTCATTGACCTCTTGGACCCTCGATGAAGAAGTGCTACGACAACGAATGTCAATGAGATAGGGCTTTGATTTTGGTTTTATAATTTCCCCATTCATTTTCTAAAAGACAAATGTGGATTAACCCATGAATAGGTTAATATGAAGATCGTGTGTTCTTGTGGGAGGGTTCCATTCTTGATTTTTCATTTTAGGATTAATTTTATTGTTGATAAAATAGTAATACCTGGACCTTCACCCATATTAAGCATCTAACGCGGAGGTCATGAGCAGATACAAACATGTCCCAGGTCCCAATGCATGTGCGTTATTTGTGGATGTATCATTAAATTGGTGGAAACATGATTCTGGGGGCAAGGCAGGGATGATGGCGACCCAAGAGGCCCGTTGGAACATAATGGACCACAAGAGCAAATCCGGCGGCCCGCAGAATGAACCGTCAGCAAAACTTCGCTGATGGCGGCCGTAGGCGGCTATATGCGGAGGTAGGTGGCACGCTATGGTGGTACAGAGAAGATGTGCCAACCAGAGCCGCATGGAGGTGGGGACCCGCATCCGGGCCGCTCGGGCGACTTGGCAAGCCGTGGTTCCTTGAACGCGGTGGAGGGGAGGTCATTTTCCATCAGTCGCGGTAGGCGCCTAATGCGGCGCTATGCAGCCGCCACATGGAAGGCAAGAATTTATCCTTACGAGCCACGAGGGGATGAAACGGTGGCTACCACATCCTGGGAGCACACCATAGGTCTGCCCTTGGCAGACCGGGCTCTAGGTGGCAGGTCGCGCCCCAATCCCGATGACAGATCCCCCAGCTAGCAGGCCAGAACCATGTCTATGGCCTGAACCCCCACCTAGCAGGCTAGACCCACGATGGTAGACCAGACCCATGACCTATGGGCCGGGCTAGAAGAGACTAGGTTTCCAGGCCACCCGGTGGGCTGGACCCCTGGCAAAACTAGGCTGAGCCCAACGAACCCCAATGCGCCTGGCCCACTGGTCAGGCCGGACATGACCTACCCTGACCCGAAACAAGTCATGTAGGGCCTATCGAATTAAACTAGGTTATGTTCCCCCCCCCCCCCCCCCGTGTTGGGCTGGATGTGTCGGTCTAACTAGGTTGGATCGGGCCAAGACGTAATCAGCCCCTTTTTACTAGAATTAACATATCTTACAGATTGTGCGTCCGTTTAACGCGTTGTCCATTGTTTTGGAACCCTTACGATGAGACAATACATTTTTTTTATTCTATGTGGGACTTTATGGAAGTTGAGTTATGACCGATGGCTCGAGCAGTAGATGTGTGGATCCTTAGTGGCCCAACAGACGAGCCGTAGCCATGTGGATCCTCAGTGGCCCGAGAGACGATTAGAGGCCCAGTAGATCCATAGTGTCCTAGTAGACAAGTAGCAGCCACGTAGATCCTTAGTGGCTTGGCAGAAAAGTAGCAACCATGTGGATCCTTAGTGTCCTGACATAAGAGCAATGATTCATCAGGGATGAGTCCCTCAATAGTATGAAACATTCTTCAACATAGCCAAAGTACCTCCTTCTTATGATTTAGATTGTACCTGGTGGGAGATGTATTTACTTTGTTGCTTAGCATTCTGGTTTCTTTGTGGTATTTATCCTTAGTGTACTGTGGTCCCCTACTGATTACTATGTTACTCACCCCTACACGAGTTTTTCCCTCACATGTTGTGTCTTGTGCAGACGACAGACATTTCAACGAAGGACTTGGTGGCCTAGGAGAAGGCGGGTCCCATTAGGATCAAGCATTTAGGACGTACTACATAAGTTTCTAGTAGCTACACTAATCTTACCATTAGGTGGGGTTTTCAGCAGATGGCTACCCCCGTCCATTTGTACTATACAATTTTTTGTATTTTTGTTGGGTTTGTATTCTGGTAAACTTCTTTTCAGATGTGCTTGTACTCATCCCTTGTTTCAGTATAATTGTTTTCCCATTTCAGTTTGTGGGACGTGGTTGGTCATGTGTGTGTGTACAGGCAGACATGCTAATGCTTCCTACTTATAGGTATATGACTTCGACGCTAGTCACCATCCCCTATCCTTAGGGAGGCAAGCTTAGGGTATGTCATGGCATGGGCCCCGGGTGACGGGTCTTGAATGTCGATAACAACATTCATAAAAAATAACAATTCAATATCATGGATGACATTAGAATACTACATCATTATAATGAAAATATCTCCAATGAAATAATTTAGCCCCATCATCAATCTATACCCTTTATAAATCCAATAATATAGTTTGATTTCAAACTGGAATAGTCAATTCCTGAGGAATGGGAAGCCTCTGTACATATAGCCATATAGCATGGGATAGAGTTGTTGAAAAAAAGAAGTGAAAATCTCTCAAATCAAACAAGGCATAAACACAAGTATTTGAAAATAAAAAAATACTTCAAACTATCTCCGACCCCTCAAGAACTTCTACCTCCACTGGCTACAACTAAACATGACAAGATCCTCTATATTTCTATTAATATATATATATATATATATAACCATGATTGGGTAAAGGTACCTGAACATGACTTACATTCGGAGGGTAGACCCTACCAACTCCATCTCCCCTCAGTATAGCATAGTCGTGTTGCCCCTAATGTTGAAATGGTCATTCATTAAACTACCGCTCAAGATGTTTTTGAACCTAATCGCCTCCACCAAAATGATCTTATTGAACCAATAGGAATTGGTCATAGAAATGGACATTGAAACCCACAGAAAACACATTGTCCCAAACCCATCAGGAACATCATTTTAAACACTAGCCCTAGAAAGATGAAAAGGAAGCTACTGATGTCAAATCCCCACTCGTTGAATCATCGAAGACCCTAGAACCTAAGATCTTCCACTAATAACTCTTCTCCTCAAAGATACTTTTTGGATCCTCTCTCATAGTAATCCTCCTTGTGATTGCATTGTCTCATTCCCCACCACATTACTGTAAATATACAAAAACATTGGAAACATAAAAAATTTTAATTACATCCTACATTGAATGATTTAATGCCTCCTCTATATGTATCATGTGAGAATACTCATTTGAAAAAATGTATAGGGAAAATACAAAGGGTCTTTAAACCTGATCCCTAACTCTCACATTTAAATAATCCTCTAATGAAAGGAGAGCATCTCTTTCCACTTCACAACCTTCATGGTCGATAAAAGAAACACTTCCTGAAACTATTTCTGAAATTCATGCCCCCAAAAAATATCCTTTCCTCTTATCCCCAAGATACATCATCCACCACTGAAGTGTAGCTCCCCACATCATACTAACTTCCAATTGGACACAGTACTCCACTGGGGATCAGATCAAACTAAGTACAATCTCGAGCTCCTCCATCTAAGTATTTATCTCCACCTAATAAGCACATAACTTGACTTTTACCAAAGAAAGATGTTGAAAACCATTGAACATCATGAACCCCTGGTCATCCTCACTTGTCGGATCAACCCTTATATGATTAACTAGGTTAGCCTATAAAACATCTACTACATGAACCACACATGGATGAACAACATGATTCGTAGAAAAAAAAAGAAAATGATTTACTAATCCCAGGTAGTATAGAACTCCATCATGATTTGTTAAATTGATTTAAATTATTTTTAACCTTCAAAAGACAACCTAATTCAAATAGGAACACAATTCATCATGATGCATATATGTAACACCCCAGGTAAATAAAGAATATGAAATTTTTATATTTATCCCTATTTGTGAAAAAAATATTAATATTACTTTAAAGGGAACTCTATGCTCGATGGCGTACCCAATACGCGACAACGAGTTCCCTTGAAATCTTACATTGCACTCTAGTAATAAAATAATATTATTTTAAATTATAGTTAACGCCTAGCTGTTGTAATGGCTGGAATGACCAGAACTAACTAAAAAATGATTATCTATGTTTGTCAAATATTTTTACTTTTTCAATAAATGTTAGAGGAATAAAAATGCGAATGAATCCAATTTTAAGCGTAAACATTCTATAATTCATTAAAAGGTCGATTAACCGCCTTTTGATGACGAACCACTTTTAAATCCACTTTTTGAAAATTTTATGTGTTATATTTGTCAAAATAAAATTCTTCTTTAGGATCGGGACATCAAAATTTACATTGTGTAACTTTTTGGTATTTTTCCGATAAATATCATTTTTTAATGAATAGTGAAAATTGTTGTATTTTAATTCAAACCCTCTTTTTAATTTAATTTATTTATATGATTAGATTATCTTTTGAATTTTTTTCAAAGTTAAATTAAAATATACATTTACCATTTAATCCAATAGTGATTGTTGGAATTAATTTCATCTAGAAATTGGACTTAAACTAGTGTCAATCTTTTGATACTTATTGTTTCATAAAAACACTATATTTGCTCTGACAGCGGGAATTAATTATTAAATTAAATAATGTAACTTATATGTTTTTAATTTTTTAAAATAGACATTATTTTTGAATTAGGAATATCAAATATAGCCTACGGTAATTTTTTTGTAATTTTCTGAAAAACATCAATTTTTGATGAAGAGTGAAACCACTAAGTGGTAGTTAAAGAAACCGATTTTTCGTTTAAATGAAACTTTACCATTTTTTTGATTTGAATTTCAAAAATCCGACATACATGCTTGTCATTAAGAAGTTAAATGTGGTTCAATGGGATTAAAATAATTTTTTGGTGAATAGTAACTTTTAAGTTTATTATTCACGATTAGAGGTAATTAGTGTAATTTAAGGTAAAAATAATGTTTTAATAATATTAAATGACCTAGACACATGTCCTACGCTCATTGGATGTTTCATAGATGTTCAATAAATATCCATGGGCCAAATTGGGGACCCCATGGATCCACTTTGGTAGGAAAATGACATTAATACCTTTTTATTTAATGTTAAAATTAAAATGTCACAAACATGTGTTGTTTTACTAAAATAATTTTTATATGGGGTTATACAAGTCATCATTTTGACTATAAATATTCATTGGAAATATAAAAATATTTCCTACATCATAGTATTTGTTTTATATTTTTTATACATTAAATAAATTAAATTATTTATGACACCATGATGATGCAGTGATTACCTCATTATTTAACGATTTAAATAAAATAGAAAAATAATGTAAATTCTAAGACCTAAACATGCCCAAAACCTATTGTATAAGTGGATTTAGAAACCTTAACACCTTATCCTCGAAACACATCAATTTGGTCCCTTTAAAATCTGAAAATCATTCTAAAATAAAGTAACATTTCCTTACTTTCCAAGAGTGCCCCTCCTCTGCTCTTATAAAAGGCCCCCACCTCTACCACCTTACCCACACCTCTCAAGCCTTTGGCTCGGCCAAACCCTGCCCATATCATCTCTCCAAATCCCTATATTCATCTTTGAAGCCTCACGTTTGGCATAATCCTTTCCAAGGAAGCCTTTGAGCTCAAATCAAAGAGAGTTACCCGATTTAAAGGTTGTGTCCTCTCTTGTGTTATTTTGTTTTATTTTGCTTCTCCAACCCCCTAAACTCATTTTATTATTTTCTTTTGTAACAACTATAGTATATTCAATATACTAGGATGTTTTTATAAGAATAATTATAGCTACACTTACACACACCTACACCTAATGGTTAAAGAACATACTGTTTCTGTGGATGGCGAATTTCTGCCTCACGAAATGATGATTGTTCAACACTCATATAACACCTTCAAAGGTGGCCATCAAGTTGTAATTATATTTATATATGATATATAATATTTTTATGTTTTAATTAAGCTTTTTTTTCATACCTTTATGGTTTCCATTGTGGGTAAACACTATAATTTCATTTTAGGAAGTGCGGACTACCGCCCCCTCAAAGTGATTTGATTCGTTAATGCCATATGTGGGATGTATAAAGGATGTATTTAAAGTTATTATATATTATGTATGTTACATATAAATGATGAATATAATTATGGAATTAAAATATGCATACCTCTCATTTGGTTTTAATTCCATTAATATGACATAGAAATGAAAGTAGCATTCATGCGTACGTACGAATTACTGTCTCCATGTACGGTGTATTTCATTTCTTACCTCTAAATGATTATGTAATATTATAAATACATGTATATTCTGGAAATATTTGATATATATGTTATCCAAATCATGAATATAATTCTGGATATAATGAACCTTTGACCACACAAACAACATGTAATTGTAAGAATTCCACTTTTGACTTAAGAACCAAATATCGACAAAACAAACACTATTAACTTAAATGATTACATAATGTTTATAACATGGAAATAAGTGATATAAAAAGAATAATGAACTTGTAAAAGGTTATTAAGAAACTATAAATTAACTCAATTTTATTATTCAGGACATTAAAGAACGATCGAGTCAAGTCGGACCCGAGGTAACGGATCCTACTCCTCTCTTTCTTTTTAAGTACACTCTTTTATGTCATTCCTTTTAAGCTCATATTTCTTATGATTGGGTTGTTATTCTATATTACTCCTACTTTACATTTTATGTTAATATGATTAGAGACCCTATTTTCTCTCATCAATCCATTTTGGAAGTCTTGATTGGCGCCGTTAGGCTACCGAATTTTTGTATGGGATCCAACCTCTCTCTTTATTTTTAAGTACTCTCTTTTATGTCATTTATTTTAATCTCATCTTTCTTATGTTTGGAGATGTTATTTTATCTTCCTCATACTTTAATTTTTTATGGTCATATTATGATAGACCCTATTTGATCTCATAAATCCATTTTTGGAAGTTTTAAGTGGCGCCTTTAGGCTGTCGAGTTTTCGTAAGGGATTTTTCATCTCACTTTTTTTCCCGTGACATTTATGCTTCGTTTGCCACTATTTCCTTTGAGTGGTGTATGTACATCCCATTATTATACTCTTTGTGTAATATAATTTCATTTATGGGTACTTACATATTCATTGTATGACCCTTCTACAATGGGGTGTACATTTCGAAAGTTACCCAAGTCGGTAAGGGAACCTTTCACCCTCCACTTTTTAAAAGACTTCTTTTGTTATGTCTTTTAATTCACATAATATTATGTTTGGATATGTTCTTATATATCCTTATTAATGTAAATTTTATGTCCAAGTGATGAGATACCCTTTTTATCTCTCATCAACTCATTTTATGAATTTTTAAGTGACGTCGTTAGGCTGTCGAATTTCTGTAAGGGAACTTCTTAACCCACTTTCAATTCTTTGGGTTAAACCTCTAATTATTGATTTTATTATGCCAAGATTATGTGTGCAATCTCTATGTTGTATTTTCCACAAAACATTGTGTTGATATACTATTTCTACACATAATCATCTCATTGATAAATTCTAATGTCATTTAGACAGACTTTTATCGGAAATCATAACTCAATCTCATTTCATTGAGTTAAATATCTACATCATTGGTGTTGTTTTTACATGATTATCTGTGAATGACCTCTGATTGTTTTACACTTAATATCCACTTATATTTTGTGTATTCGTATTTTTCACACATAATCATGTAATTGATTTATCCTCAATCTAAGGATACCGACTTTGTAATGGACTTCGTCTCAATCTCCTTTCATTGAGACATATTTGATGTTACACACAACATTCTTTTATATGGTGTATAAACCCCTTTGACTTTTAATTTTATTCAAAATGAATCCTTATATACGAATCATTTTACTAAACGACAAAAAGGAATGTTTCTTTTAACGTACGCAGTGACAACGACCTTTTTCGCCGCCACGAGTATTATTTGGTCTTTGGCTTCCTCAGCAAGCCGTAATGTTTTTAAAATGAAATAAATACCACATACTCTTTTATGTATGTTGGTATTGAAAATGGTTTTTATGAGGGATTTTTTATGTCGATATACATAAGTGATATATTGTGATCGAAATGTGGAAATGTTTTCTTTCCATTATATTATTTAATGTCTTATGATTTTATAATGGTACTTGGACATTATGACGGGTGGTGCCATGAATAACAGGATGGGTGGTTACATTATAACCTCCAATTCATTGGGTATGGAAGTCAGCCGTATGGCTATTCCAGTAAGTATGTGTGGAAGTTGACCGTATGGTTATTCCTTTTAAGTATGGTTTTGTCCCAAGTTACCTTTATATGTTATGTGTTCTTTATATGGGTTTTATGGTAATATTTTGGTTACAAAAGGGTAAGTGATGATATTTTATTTAGTGAAGAGTTTTTACTACTTCTTAAAGGTGAAAGGTATTACTTTGATAAAGTATACATGGTTTACTTGTTTCTTTGAAAAACTAACAGTTTTCATTCTTTGTGTATCCCTTGCTGAGCTTTTTATACTCATCGAAAGTTTTTTTGAAATGTTTGTCACAGGACATAATGTCGAATAGGGCCAAGTATGGGATCAAGGAAATGTCAGGCTGTCTAAAACATGGAACTAGACATGTTTCTTTTTAAGAGTTTTTATTTTATGGAAACTTAGTAGAAGTGTCTACTTTGTAATCTTTGGAGATGTAATAGTTATGATCTAATTCTCTAAAACTCTAAACCTGAAAAGATCCTCAATGTGAATTATTCATTTAATTCAATATTAAGTATGCTTTAATGTCAGGGACTTATAGTTGGTATCAAAGGTCAGTTTAGATAACATTAGAGGTTAGGGTATTCTCTACGCATAAGTGACATTACCATAATGGTTAGGATTTCAGAAAGAGTCCATGTTTTAGATAATTTCAATGAGTAAGTATATCTTAGTGTTTATCTTCTTCATTAGTACATGATGGTTTTTTTGATATACTCACACTATCCTTTTTGGTTTTAGTAAATGGCTGGATCTAGAAGGCACCAAAGTAACAGTGGATGTGAAGGAAACTGTGACAGTTTTCTGAGCGAGCAACTGAATTATATGGGAGCTGCAATGAGAACTCTTGTGTTTATCCTCAACCAACTATATGGAGTCATGATTGACCACCTAATCCTTGGTGATTTCTCTAAGGCATCATATATACAAGAAACAAATCCCTACGGAACTAAAGTTAATAATCATAAAGGTATGTTTGTTCAAAAACCTATATGTCAATGATTTGGAAAGAAACACCTAGGAAAATTTTTCAAAGGGATAGAAATATTCTATAGATGTGGAAATGAAGGTCATAAAGCAAGAACCTGCCATGGAAAAAGGAAGCATCCAGTTGACTTGAGGAAAGGGAAAGAAGTTCTTTCTGAGTGATCAATTGAATGTTTTAAATGTGGTGTGCATGGTCATTATGCAAACACATATCCTATGAAGATGTTTCGGGAATGGGATCACCAATATCGTAAAAATATTCATTTACCAATACCTAATGCCATTCCGATTGAGGATGAAGAAACTGACAATGACCAGTCAAAGGTATGGATTATTTCATAACATTTGTTTTCCTATTTTGGAATCTTAGGATATGATTCATGATTTTGTTTGTACAAAAGAAGTATTTCAGAATAAGTTGGAAAGGAATGGTTAATGGATCATGAAGAATGTTGAATGAGTAAGAAGTCAACATATAAGGGATTCAAGAGTTATGGTGAAATTATTAAGAGTATTAAGTCTCTTTTGATGATGGGGTTACATTAGAAGACTTTTTATAGTATGTGTAACCCTGATGTTTGATATATGAAAATTTTAATCAAGGAATAGTTATCTATTCTTTTGTGGAAATAGTTATAAATAAGCATTTGGGTTTATATGATCCTTACTTTTGAGGTAATTATGGGTTACTATATGTTATGATGGAAAGTGAAAGGCATGAGATAAAATTGAGGTTAAATTATGTTATGGTTATTTTTTATGATTTTATCTCTTTTTGGGGAATGATTTGAGAATTATATAGTTTGGAAAAAAGACAACACGCAGACCGTGTGACAACCCGTCGCGTTGGACAAAGCTGCCGGAATCGAACCCACAACCAAAGTGCGATTGATATTTATCGCCTACCACTGGACTACATGAAGTCCCTGGTTAGTTTGACTACTTATTTTTAGTTAGATGATTTTATGAATTAATAGTAAGTTGATTTTGGGTTATCTATGGAAATTATTAACCTATCATGGAGGATATGTGATTAGGTTAATTACTTTTCAATAAGAGACATTAAGAGAAACTGATGTTGTTTGGAGATAAATGATACGATTTAACTTGGAAGACCATGTGATTAAATCCTCCAAATATTTGGGTTTAAATCTTAGTTTGGTTTACTTATGGTCTTCGTTGAAATTTGGGTTTTGCTGAACAAATTTTGGAGATTAAGAATAGATTTTTTTTTATAAAGGGTTATCCTTTTCTAGATTATCTAATCTTGTACTAAACTTTTTGGTTTTGGTTTTAGTTAATGTCTAAAGACATGGGAAGTATATAGTTCTTTTTGTGGATTAGGTGATTCTCTAGAAGTTGATTATAGTACTCTTAATTTGAACAAGTCGTCCTAAATACTCTTCTTTTGGAGAAAATATGAGTTTGTGTAAGAAATGTAATAAAATTTGAAAGTCAACATGATATGTAATTATGTTTCCTTATGAATAAATTCCTCACTAAAAAGTAACTTAAAACAAAAATGTTGTCTATTAACTTTTCCTACTGGGGAATCGAATACCGTTTAACCCATCACAAGTTTGTTAATTTCTTGTTGTTAACTTTTTCCTAAACATGTTTTCTATCACTCTCCATCAGAACATGACCCTATGTTTTCTCCTCCATGTCCATGATTTCCTACATGGAATCCTAGTGTGGGTTAACTCAGGTGACCTCTGTACTTCTCTTTCTTTCTTTTAAAGTGATTGTTTTACCAACTCTTGTTCTGATGTGGGATGTTCAATGATGTTTCCAAGCCAAATTTTGAAATTGCGAGGACGCAATTTCCAAAAAGGGGGGAAGGATGTAATACCCCAGGTAAATAAAGAATATGACATTTTTATATTTATCCCAATTTTTGAAAAAAAATATTAATATTACTTTAAAGAGAACTCTATGCTCGATGGCGTACCCAATACACAACAACGAGTTCCCTTGAAATCTTACGTTGCACTCTAATAATAAAATAATATTATTTTAAATTGTAGTTAATGCCTAGCCGTTGTAATGGCGGGAATGAACAGAACTAACTAAAAAATGGTTATATATGTTTTTCAAATATTTTTACTTTTCAATAAATGTTAGTGGATTAAAAATGAGAATGAATCCAATTTTATGCGTAAAAATTCTAATATTCTTTAAAAGGTCGATTAACCGCCTTTTGATGACGAACCACTTTTAAATCCACTTTTTGACAATTTTATGTGTTATATTTGATAAAATAACATTCTTTTTTAGGATGAGGACATCAAAATTTACTTTGTGTAACTTTTTTGGTATTTTTACGATAAAGAACATTTTTTAATGAATAGTGAAAAATGTTGTATTTTAATTCAAAACCACTTTTTAATCTAATTTATTTAGATTATTAGATTATCTTTTGAATTGGTTTCAAAGTGAAATTAGAATATATTTCTACCATTTAATCCAATAGTTTTTTTTGGAATTAATTTCATCTTGAAATTGGACTTAAACTAGTGTCAATCTTTTGATACTTATTGTTTCATAAAAACACGCTATTTGCTCTGAAAACGGGAATTAATTATCAAATTAATTAATGTAACATATATTTTTTGAATTTTGTAAAATATACATTATTTTTGAATTTAGAATATCAAATATAGCCTATGGTAAATTTTTGGTAATTTTCTGAAAAACATCAATTTTTGATGAATAGTGAAACCACTAAGTGGTAGTTAAAGAAACTGATTTTTCGTTTAAATGAAACTTTACCACTTTTGTGATTTGAATTTAAAAAATCCAACATACATGGTTTTCATTAATAAGTAAAATGCGGTTCAATGGGAATAAAAAAAATTTTGGTGAATAGTAACTTTTAAGTTTATTAATCACGATTAGAGGTAATTAGTGTAATTTAAGGTAAAAATAATATTTTAATAATATGAAATGACCTAGAAAAATGTCATACCCTCATTTTATGTGTCATGGCCGACCAAGAAAATCTATGGGTCAACTTGGGGACCCCATGGATCCACTTTGGTAGGAAAATGACATTAATACCTTTTTATTTAATGTTAAAATTAAAATGTCACAAACATGTGTTGTTTTACTAAAACAATTTTTATATGGGGTTATACAAGTAATATTTTTTACTATAAATATTCATTGGAAAGATAAAATGATTTCCTACACCATAGTATTTTTTTATATTTTTTAGACATTAACTAAATTAAATTATTTATGACACCATGATGATGCAGCGATTACCTCATTATTTAACGATTTAAATAAAATGGAAATATAATGTAAAATGAAAGACCTAAACATGACCAAAAGCTATTGGATAAGTTTATTTAGAAACTTTATCACCTTATCCTCGAATCACATAAATGTGGGACCTTCAAAATCCGAAACTCATTCTAAAATAAAGTAACATTTCCTTACTTTTCAAGAGTGCCCCTCCTCTCCTCTTAGAAAAGGCCCACACCTCTACCACCTTACCCACACCTCTCATGCCTTTGTCTCAGCCAACCCCTGCCCATTTATTCTCTCACATACCTCTATTCATCTTTGAATCCTCACTTTGGGCAGAAGCCTTTCCAAGGAAGCCTTTGAGCTCAAATCAAAGAGAGTTACACGATTTAAAGGTAGTGTCCTCTCTTGTGTTCTTTTATGTTATTTTGCTTCTCCAACCCCATAAACTCATTTTATTATTTTCTTTTGTAACAAATACAGTATATTCAATATACTAGGATGTTCTTATAAGAATAATTCGAGCTAAACTTACACACACCTACGTCTAATGGTTAAAGAACATACTGTTTCTGTGGATGGTGAATTTCTGCCTCACGAAACGATGATTGTTCAAAACTCATATAACACCTTCAAAGGTGGCCATTAATATTTCACTATATTTATATATGATATATAATATGTTTATGTTTTACTTAAGCTTCTTTATATTTCTTTTTTGGCATACCTTTGTGGATTCCATTGTGGGTAAACACGATAATTTCATTTTAGGAAGTGTGGACTACCACCCCCTCAAAGTGATTTGATTCCTTAATTCCATATGTGGGATGTATAAAGGATGGATTTAAAGTTATTATATATTATGTATGTTACATATAAATTATGAATATAATTCTGGAATTAATATATACATACCTATCATTTGTTTTTAATTCCATTAATATGACATAGAAATGAAAGTAGCGTTCATGCGTGCGTACAGCTTACCGTCTCCATGTACGGTGCATTTCATTTCTTACCTCTAAATGATTATGTAAAATTATAAATACATGTATATTATGGAAATATTTGATATATATGATATCCAAATCATGAATATAATTCTGGATATAATGAACCTTTGACCACACGAACAACATGTAATTGTAAGAAGTCCACTTTCGACTTAAGAACCAAATATTGACAAAACAAACATTATTAACATAAATGATTACATAATGTTTATAAAATAAAAATAAGTGATATAAAATTAATAGTGAACATGTAAAATGTTCTTAAGAAAGTATAAACTAACTCAATTTTATTATTCAGGATGTTAAAGAATGATCGAGTCAAGTCGGACCCGAGGTAAGGGATCTTACTCCTCTCTTTCTTTTTAAGTACACTCTTTTATGTAATTCCTTTTAAGATCATCTTTCTTATGATTGGGATGTTATTTTATATTACTCCTAATGTAGTTTTTATGTTCATATGATGAGGGACCCTATTTTCTCTCATCAATCCATTTTGGATGTTTTGATTGGCGCCATTAGGCTACCAAATTTTCATAAGGGATCCAACCTCTCTCTTTCTTTTTAAGTACTCTCTTTTATGTAATTTCTTTTAAGATCATATTTATTATGTTTGGGGATGTTCTTTTATATTTCTAATACTGTAATTTTTTATGGTCATATTATGAGAGACCCTATTTTATCTCATAAATCCATTTTTGGAAGTTTTAAGTGGCGTCGTTAGGCTGTCGAGTTTTCGTAAGGGATTTTTCATCTCACTTTTATTACCGTGACATTTATGCTATGTTTGCCACTATTTCCTTTAAGTGGTGTATGTAATTCCCATTATTATACTCTTTGTGTAATATAATTTCATTTATTTGTACTTACATATTCATTGTATGACCCTTCTTCAATGGGGTGTACGTTTCGAAAGTTACCCAAGTCAGTAAGGGAACCTTTCACCCTCCTCTTTTTAAAATACTTCTTTTGTTATATCTTTTAATTCACAAACTATTATGTTGGGATATGTTATTCTATATCCTTATTAATGTAAATTTTATTTCCAAGTAATGAGATACCCTTTTTATCTCTCATCAACTCATTTTATGAAATTTGAAGTGACACCGTTAGGCAGTCGAATTTCTGTAATGGAACTTCTTAACCCACTTTCAATTCTTTGGGTTAAACCTCTAATTCTTGATTTTATTATGCCAAGATTATGTGTGGAATATCTATGTTTTATTTTCCACAAACCTTTTTGTGGATATACTATTTCTACACATAATCATCACATTGATAAATTCTTATTTCATTTAGACGGACTTGTATCGGAAATCATAACTCAATCTCATTTCATTGAGTTAAATATCTATGTCATTGGTTTTGTTTTTCCATGATTATGTGTGAATGACCTCTGATTGTTTTACACTTAATATCCACTTATATTTTGTGTATTTGTATTTGTCGCACATAATCATGTAATTGATTTATCCTTAATATAAGGATACAAAATTTGTAAGGGACTTCGTCTCAATCTCCTTTCATTGAGGCATATTTAGTTTTACACACAACTTTCTTCTATACAGTGCATAAAACCCTTTTACTTTTAATTTTATTCAAAAGGAATATTTTTATAATAAGCATTTTACTAAACCACAAAAAGGAATGTTTCTTTTAACGTACGCAGTGACAACGACCTTTTTCGCCGCCACGAGTATTATTTGGTCTTTGGCTTCCTCAACAAGCCGTAATGTTTTTAAAATGAAATAAATACCACATAATCTTTTATGTATGTTGGTATTGAAAATGGTTTTTATAAAGGATTTGTTATGTCGATATACTTAAGTGATATATTATGATCGAAATGTGGAAATGTTTTCTTTATATTATATTTGTTTAATGTCTTATGATTTTATAATGGTACCTGGACATTATGACGGGTGGTGCCGTGAATACCAGGACGGGTGGTTACGTTATAACCTCCAATGCATTGGGTATGGAAGTCGGCCATATGAATATTCCATTAAGTATGTGTGGAAGTCAACCGTATGGTTATTCCATTTAAGTATGTTTATGTCCCAAGTTACCTTTATATGTTATGTGTTCTTTATATGGGTTTTATGGTAATATTTTGGATACAAAAGGGTAAGTAATGATATTTTATTCAGTCAAGAGTTTTTACTACTTCCTAAAGGTGAAAGGTATTACTTTGATAAAGTATCCATGGTTTACTTGTTGCTTTGAAAAACTAACAGTTTTCATTCTTTGTGTATCCCTTGCTGAGCTTTTTATGCTCATCCCAAGTTTTTTTGAAATGTTTTTCACAGGACATAATGTTGAATAGGGCCAAGGATGGGATCATGGAAATGTCAGGCTGTCTAAAAAATGAAACTAGACATGTTTCTTTTTAAGTGTTTTTATTTTATGGAAACTTAGTAGAAGTGTCTACTTTGTAATCTTTGGAGATGTAATAGTTAAGACTTAATTATCTAAAACTCTAAACCTGAAAAGATCCTCAATGTGAATTATTCCTTTAATTCAATATTAAGTAAGATTTAAGGTCGGGGCCTTATAATATACCTCTCCTAGGCCTCTATACTAAAAACATTTCCACATCACATGGTCATTCAATAAGCTCAAATTTTGTGCACTAGATCACAGGGGGACTAAAATAATGTGTACGAGCCAGTATCTCTGGCCTATGTCACACACAAAGATTAACAATCACAATTTCTATAACAACTATTGAAATATTCGTATTTCCAAATGGAAAAATATGTCCTATCTCTCAACCATCAGCTCTGATGCCCCTATTTCTTGACCCCCTCCCTCCAAAGATAATGCGATTAAGGAAGGGAAATAATGACCCTAGAGTCTTACCTACAGTAGGCCTCAGGTTTCCATCTATCATCAAGGGTATAAACATTTCACATATGGGAGGCATTACCATATATAAATAAAATAATATTGGGAGATAGGATGAATTAATTTCAATATGCTTCATGATATAGTATAAAAGAAATTCAAAACCCTCCAGCAATTCATAAATAAAGTGAGTAGATACAGAAAAATTTTCCAAAGTAAATACCCAAAATAATGTCTAATGTAGTGACAAAACAATTGTCCATAGGTAAAAGAATGTAATGTCCATAACTCCCAACATAGTCCTCCTGGAAACATAAAAATTTGTTTATCTACATTGTGTGACCATACAAGTAGACTTATTTAGAATACCAAAGTCTCTTATGCACACATGAAAGGGTCATGGTAATACATCCATTAGAAAATAAATGGTCCAAAAACACCCAAATAGGTGAATTATCTGACTGAGATCTCACTAAGGAAATATCACCAAATAACACAACCCAAGAATAATAACATAATACAAATCATATCGATTAAGGGTACCCACAACACTTTCCCACAAGTTTTCTTCTCTCACTCCCAATCAACTTACCTCCTAGTGCTTCCATATCTTCTATATAACACATCAAAAAAACCACCATATAACACAATCCTATCACATCTCACCCAAAGACAAATCAGCCATCCCACCACATCCTCCACCATAACCAGAGTAGTTGAGTATTTTAAACATGAAGGAAATAAACCTCATTCCCTCATCCTACTAAGAACGACCCCCACAACAAGATTCCCCAACAATATGGTCACATCACATTTCACCACCCTGTGGCATGGTAATTTTACCTCTTGACCACAGACACCTGGGCTATCACCTAGTGCAGTATATGACCTTTGGCTATCACAACCTGTACATATGTACTCACCTGGAGGAGAGAGCAGGATGGTGTGGGTGTCCATCCAACCATCCTCACCCCCAGTATGTTGAAACACACACACACACACACACCCAGATATATATATATATATATATATGAGTGTCGGCTTGTGGTGCTCAACATGGGTGGAGTCCGTATAAAAATCACAAAGAATAGACACACACACACACACACACACATATATATATATATATCTACATAGAATCCCAAACAATGGATTCAGAAGAAAAAGGATACAAACCAACTCACAGAGAACCCCACATTCACCATCGCCTCTAAATGAACTACACCACACAAGCCACAAGCCACATGCCATATTTCACATTACCAATAAATTTCCATTTAAATTTCCTATTGATTTCATATTTATAGAAAATTTAATTTCATATTTTTTTACCATTTCAATTTTTCCACACACTTCCCATTTATATTCAATATCCTTTAACCATTTAAGTGTTAATAAACACCACTCATTATCAGTGCTAAAAAATATCTTAATGGTTATATTTTAGTAAAAAAATATTTTTATTTAAAATAAAATACTAACATATAAATATATTTATATAGATAAAAATATAACACATTTTATTAAATATGATTTATATATGACTAAATATACATTTCCAATTGATATATAAAATATTTAGTTAATGATATCATATAAAATTGTGTATATTTATATATATCATAAATATTATTTATATTATACGAAATAGATATTATAAATCATATAAATTAATATTTCATATATTTAGTGAAAATATTTTATTAATTTAATTAAATATATTGAAAAATAATTGAAAACTATTTACTAATTATGTAATTTTGTTTTATCAGACTTTTTTTTATTTCACACACATATATATATGAAATTAATACAATTTTGTAGAGACAAACAAAAAAAATAATAGAAATTTTTAATATTATCATTTTATATTTTTCTTTATTAATTTATAATATTTAATATTTATTGTAGTATATTATTAATTATTACATTTTATTAATTTTTTGAATTTAAATTTAATATATATTATTCATTACTATTAATAATTTTATATATATTTAATTTAATCATTTTTCTAAATAACTATTTCATTAATAAATTTTTAATATTTTTTTTATTTATTCACTTTAATTTTTATTTTTTTAATAATTATTTGATTTTTTTTTCAGTTTTATTATTTATTTATAATTATTGATTAACATTTAATTTTTTTTATATAGTTTTCATTTAATTATAATTAAAATATATTCATCTTCATTTAAACATATATTGTTTTTTATTTTTACAAAGTATGTATAATTAATATATTATTAATTTTTATAATTTTTTTATATATTCATTTTTTCATTAAATTTCACTCATTTTTATCTTTCATTAATTAAATATTATTTATTCACTAATTATGGTACATGTTTTTTAATTTATTATAGTTTATATATTAAATATATTTATTCATCAAATATTTTTGAAATTTATTCATTTTGTAATATTTTTTATGCATAATTATTCATTCAAATATTTGATATTTTTAATATAGATATATATTCACACATATATATATGTATCATTTAATATAATTTCTATAATACAAAATATGTATATTTATATTAAATAAGTCATATATTTAGTGAAAATGTATTATAATTAAAAATTACAATAAATTAAAAATATTGACTAATGGTATCGAGTAATGGACATTTAATTAAATGTCATTTTTTCAATTTAATATATATCAAATGTCTGTTCCATTAATTCCACACATATATTTACGTAATTGATTCATTCTTATATAGAGCCCACACACAAATAAAATTTATATAATTTATTCAATTTTACATTTCAAATACAAGGAGAAAAGACCATCCTTTAATTTACCATTTCTAATGATCTCATTTCCATATGTTAAGGGAAAATTAGTTTTACTAAAACTGATTGTAAGGACTAACAATACACATTTGGAAACTGATTCCATGTTTATGGAGAAACATGGAATATAAAATGTATTTTCTAAAAGAAAAGTAAACTCAATTCATAATAGTAGAACACATTTCTCTACAGCTTCCAAATGTGACCATATCATGTTCCCTAAATAGATTCCAAGCTCACTATCAATTAGTTTCAATAGGTATTTCATGCCTTGTAAGGAATTCCAAATATGAATTATAGAACTCAAATAAATCCACCATGTGTTATAAATTGTATTAACCATATTTGATTCATAACAAACAAGTGTGATAGAAATAGTTTTTTTCAGGTAAATTTTGAATTTTATGATAACTTTTCTTTACATTTCCTTTTCTTTTGTAGAAGAATCAAATGATTTCATTCTTACCATTAGTTTGATGTAGCTATTTTTCTTTCCACTTCCTATTGGATTAACATTTATGATCCTTTTTCTCTAGTGATTTATCAGCAAATTGGTTTCTCTCAAATCTACCATAAGTCATTTATTCTCATGAAAATACTTTTTCATTAATTCATAAATTGACCATTTATATTTATGTGTGTTATAAGAGATTATAAATGGTCCATATTTATGTAGTGGAGCATTTAGAAAATAATTCAAAATAAATGGCTAAAAATATAAACCATATAGTTTTTTAGTTGAGCCACAATATCCATCACTTACACAATGTGCTCATTCACACCATCTAGGTTGTTGAGTCACATAGATGAGAGAAACATGGTTAATGTTCTTTACAATTATTTATCTAAAGAGTTTAACTTCCAATTTATATCATTTAGAAACTCACAACCACTATCATTCTCATCTCCTAAATCATGAATGCTAGCACAAAATCTATTTTCCATGAACATAGTATTAAGATGGCTTGAGTACTCCCTAATTCATATAATGTTATATCATCTAGTGTGATATCATTATTAACTGGATGAATTTTATCTTTCTTAATGTAATAATAAATTCCCTTCTATCCCAAACTAAGATTAATTCTCTAATTCCAAATTTTATAGTTTTCACTCTTTATTAAGGAATGTTACTTTTAATATCATAAATACTTGATAGTATAACTAAAATTTAATTACATTCTTATTAGTCTAAATCACATAATTTATATATTAAATACTATTAATGAATCTAAAGAATATAAAAATGCATATGGGTGAAGCTTTTAAATTTAATATATTTTTCAAATTAATTAAGAATCATGAATTTATATTTTAATTCAAAAACTCATTAATTATATTTATATAATTCAGAAAACCATATACAAAAATCCATATTATAAAATTCAAAAAAACTAAATTAAGCATTTAATTGAATTAAAATATAATAAAAACCATCTGGGATAAAATTTATTAAAATTTTTTTATATTATTTAAATATTTAATGAATAGGTAAATTTAATAATATTTGGGATGTTATAGAAAAACCCTATTTTTAATAACATTGAAAAATATCCCTCTTAAAAAATTATATAATCTATTAAAAATTAAAGATATATAAATATCTTATAATTACTGAAATTTAAACAAGTATGTGTATCATTTAATATGATTTTATTTAATATGTAAATTTTATTGAAATATGAATATTGTCAAAAAATATTAATTTTATTAAAATTAAAAAAACACTACTAAATTATTAAAGGTTTCTGATAAACATTTTTAATAACTGGAGACAAAGAAATAATGAGGATGATGGTAGAAAAAACATCATCTCTAAACCAAAAATGAGAAAGGGTTTTATTAAAATATAGTGTATGAATTTTTTTAATAAGGAAGAGTTATATGATTTCTCGGGCACAAAATGATACAAATTTTATAAAATATTTAATTCCTATGCAGGTAAATTTCATTACTGAGAATAAATTCTAACTTAACTCTAGCCATTGAAAAATGAATCAACCTGATGTATAAAAACCTAATTGTATTCTACACTCTACATAGGGGATGTAGATGGTGTTTGTTTTCATGTCTCTACCCAGTGGAGGGGCCATAATATTTATAGTGGGTTCTTCCATTAATAACTCAACCAATTTTACTTCGTCAAAAAATAATATTAATGCATGTATATTTATAATATTCAAATAAAAATTAAATATTATGGATCAAATTAAGTACATTAAATTCATAGATAATGATTTTTTATATTTAAGATAATGTAAAATATTAATTTTGTGTGATATAATTTATTGTCCAACAATTTATCAAATTTTAAATTAAATGATGGGTCATTTATTACATGGACTTCTTTTTCCAGTGGTCATATGGTCATGTGGAAGCATCACAAGAGTTTCCCACTATGGTTTTGAGTTTAAATACTCTTATCTACACTTTTAGTTAACTCTGATAAAAGTGTGTCTTTTATCAACATTTTATAAAATATACCACTGAATTGACTTGAATTTTCAGTAGATGATTCATTAAATCCTGTCAAAAAATTATAAAAAAACATAGAAAATTAAATTACCAAAACTTCTTATCACTAAAATCTTCTCATGGAAAACTAAGTCCCCATGGACATCAATAAAACTTATTCCTTCCCTTAAAGTAATCTGAGGTTAGGGGAAGGGACATGTTGTTGCACCAACCCTAAGGATGAAGTTTAGAATAATTTAGGCAACGATCATAACCAAACCTGGTAATTCATTCCTTAAAAACAACCTACATCCCCATGCATGACACATTATAATTTCATGAATGTGTGTGGGGTGGGGTCTCTATTCCCTCCACAATCACAAATCATTTGGTAAAAATTATGGCCCACCCTCTCTCTATCAACTGTGTTCCTTCTGTTTTTCATACCCTGTAAGGTGTTCACAATATGGATTATAGTACTTAAATCACTACACCATATGATAGAAATTTTATGGACCCTATTTTATTCATAATAACACAATTTTATTGAAATAATTTTTTTCAAGAACATTCAAAAATTTAGGACAACTTTTTATTTACATGTCCTCTTCCTTTTCATAAAAAACAAATGAGTTCCTTCTTAAAATTACTTTGAGGTAGGAGTTTCTATTTCCTCTTCATTATAGATTAACATTTATGATCCTTATTTTATGGTTCTTTTTCAGAATAATGTTTTCTCTCATTCATAACATAATTCGTTCATCCTATTGAACAAATATAGTCATTAATTCATTAGTTTACCATTTATCATTATGTGGGTTACAATATAATGTAAATGGACCATATATATGAAGTGAAGTTTTTATAAAATAATTCACTAGAAATGCACTAGATATATCAACCTTATTATTCTTATGTTGAGTTTCGGTATCCATAAAAATCATAGAGGGTTCACCAAAATTTCCAAGGGTTATCCATAGATGATAGGGGGGACAGTCGAATGAAGAAGAATATACTGAAAAAATGAATTAAAAACCTAAAACTCACCACATTCACATCATTATTTACTATTATTTGATTTGAATTTCATGGTATCCAATGTTTATTATCCATGATTCCCTTACCATTCGTGAAACCCCCATATTCACGATATTCATTGAAATTCATATTACCTCAGCCCAATTTAATACACATCATATATTACACTTTAATGATGTGAAAATATTTCATGGAATCCCACTTAGCCTATATATAAGTCATGAAACTAGAAAAATATATAATATGTGAACCACCAACTCAGAATTTGAATCTAGTTCACATCATGAACCACCTGATGTATTACTCCTACTACGCCAACCCCACTAAGCACTCTAAAACCTTCTCAAGCCACGTGTAAACACACTTTAACCATAATAATTGATTAAGTAATAGTCCAGGAAGGCCTAAAATATTACATAAGATACCACTAAAACGATTTATGACCCCCAAGAATCAAAACCATGTCTGATGAAAAGATTGGCGTATGAATGACCACCCCAAAAGATACATCTCAAGGTTCATCTTACCCCTAAAACACCACCACCAACCAGACTCATGAAATGAAAACACCCAGAAAACAACCCAAAAAACCACATCATCAAACAATCATTGAAAAAACAAATCAACTTCCACATATCGCTCGAAAATAATTGGTGTAATAATAAAATAGTACCTCGTGCAAACAAATTAGAAAATTCGATCTTCCATGGCCAGATACTATTATATTTAGGTAGAACTGACTCACCTACACATTTTCAATCACATCAATGAATAAATTTTCTAGATTAGGAATAATTTCCTCCCCTTTTCTTATTCCATAAGATTTATCACACATCACATATTATGGAAAATATATTATCTAATAAAATAAAAAGGTCCAAACAACATATAATAAAGAAAAATAGAGCAAGGAAAAATAACAATAACATTCGGTATTGGGAATGAATCTGCATCTCTTACTCCCAAGTACTCTCCTCCAAGACACCATGCCTCCACTACACATGAACTATAGTAATGGTGTGTCCTCACAAATACTTCTCCTAATAATCCTAACCCTCCACTAACCACTCTTTTAACATCTCTTCACTCATAATATCCAGCTCTCCACATTCAATGACATGGGAGTCATTATGAAGATACTAAAGATATTGAGATATGTGTAAGATTTTGTGGATCGTGGCTAGTTGTGGAAAATGTGAAAACCAATAATCTTCCTAACAAATGTTTCCTAACACCTTGGAATATCCAAAAAAATAGGTTGACAACATTCTTTCCCTACTAATCTTCCATTACCCACATTGATGGGAAACTAGTAGGAACACATAAAATCTAACCAAAAACATTGACGACCTCCTCCTACGATCGAAATAAGTCTTTTATCTATCTATTTTTGCTTTCATACTCTCACAAACATGATAAAACCTCTCTTCCATTCTCTACACCACATTAGGACTACTTATAGATGACTCCCCAGCCCTGGTCCTGCAAAATGGATAATGACACAACTACCCTTATAAATCAATAATTGGTTCCATGTCAATGCATGAGTGATAGATGTTACTATAAGTAAAAAAACCAAGGGAAAGTGTTATTACAAAGATCCAACAATGTATAAGATTCATTCCCTCACTTTATCCTCTAGAATTTGTATATTCATCTATTTATTTTTGTCAGTATAATGGTGGAATCTAGTGATAAAGCATAACTTTGTCCCAAAAGTTTGATATAATACCTTCAGAATCATGAAGTAAAACATGTATCAATATTTAATACAATTGAACCTAGGACTACATGAAACCTCACCACCTCATAAACATACCATCTCATTATAGAATCCATGGTACTTAACTTATAGATCATCAAAATGTGAGTCAGTTTCGTAAGTCTATCTATTACCACACAAACTGTATCACAAACTCCATACGATCTAGGTAACACTATGATAAAAACCATTTATATTTCAACAAAATTCCATTTAGTAACATCCATATTCTGAAAAAAACCTCTCATAATGCAATATTGATCCTTTACCTGCTAGTAAACAGAACACCTTTCCATACACGTTTCTACCACCTATTTCATCCTCGGCCACCAGAAATGAATCCTCAAGATATGATACATCATAGATACCCTCAAGGGTGCTACTAAATGTGATCTATGAAACTCATTAAGGACTCCCTCATACATCCCATCCTAAAAAATATCCCCCCAAAAACAAAATCTGGTTCCGACAATCCTCCGACCACACCTTATGAGCACCTCCATGGTCAATATGATCACGCATCACCTCTACCTATGAGTCTCCCCATTGATACTCCTCCACCTAATATATCATAGAGTAAAACACCATCATCTGAAATAATAATAATCCACTATCAACCACAATTTTATATATGTGTACGGTTGTCAACTCCTCCATTTCTCTCCATGAATCTTTGGATTCCTGAATAACATTCTTTCATGACTTCGTGCTCAATGAATCCGCCATAGCATTCCCCTTCCTCAAGGTGTATGAAATATAAAAATCATAATAATAAAAAAATAATCCATATCTATTTATTCTAATTCATATCTTTATGAGAAAATATATACCTCAATCTCTTTTGATTGGTGAAAAACATAAAGCGCTCCCCAGTGAGGTAATGTCACAAAAACATATGCCCAAACACAACAGTCGCTAACTATAGAACATGGGGGAATATTTATTATAATGGGGTTTTTACTTTTTAGAACCATAAAATAACACTATTTATGACTACATCAACATGCATTCCAATACCATATGGGATGCATCACAGAAAACATTGAACAACATTACCTCCTATTGAAGGTGAAAAATTGGAGCACAGATAAACTTCTCTTTCAGATAACTAAACTCTACCTAACATTGTAAATTCCACATTAAATCATAGTTTTCTTGATCAAAACTATTAGTGGAGCTTCAAATTTAGATAAATTTGGTTCAAATCTTCTATAATATCTTGTGATTCCAAGGAAGCTATGAAACTATTTTACATTCTTATGTATTTCCCAAGAAACAACTTCCTTAAAAATTTATGGGTCTACCACCACACCCTTCTGAGACACCACATGTCCATGGAAACAAGACTCTCTTATCCATAAGTAACACATGGAAAAAAATTCATAGGGTCGATGGTGTTGAAGAACTTTAAAGACAGCTATTTGATGATCTACATGCTCCCCTTCTGACATTGAGTAGATCGATATATCATCAATGAATAATACTACGAAGTGGTCTTGGAATTCTGAGAAAATTTGATTTCATGAACCCCATGAATAAAACTATTGTGTTTGTAATATTGAACAACATGACCGTGAACATAATGTTCCCATACCTACATCAGAAGGCTGTCCTTATAACATCAATCTCCTTCACCCTCAACTGGTGATATCCCAACTATACGTCGATTTTGGAATACAAACTCACCCCTATTAGGTAGTAAAAAGATCATATATACTTATAAGAGTGTAAGTAATCCTTATTGTCAATTTATTAAACCTCCAATAGTCTATATACAACCTCATACTACCATCTTCCTTCTTGACCAATAACACTGGAGAAACCCATAGTGAAACATAGGACCAATGAAACCCTTATATATTAGATCATCTATCTAAATCCTCTAATCCCATAACTCAGAAGTTGTCATCTAATATAGATCATTTTATATAAGAGAACCATAGGTCTACAAGTCTATCTTGAACTCAAAATAAAAACAAGGGGGTTGCTTCACAGTACCTTGAGAAAAAACATTCAAAAACTCCCCCCAACAACCTTTGGAAGCTCTAACATCCTAGAATTAACGACTTGAAAAAACAACTCTATAATCAACCAAAGTAGGTGATCTAAATTCCTACTTCCCAACTAAAAACATCATCTTACAAAAAAAATTACATGTTGTACATCCACGTCCGATAAAAAGACTCTCCTTGAGGAGTATTCTTCAACCAAAAACATAGAATACAACCATTCTATGAAAAAATATGACACCATAAGAGTATATGTGTTACAAGAAAAAATCACAATGGGACTGATGTGTCCCCATTATCTATCTAAACCCCTATCAAACATCAGCAAGCTGGTCTATCCTCTAACTAGTGTAGTCAATGTGAGGGGCATGGAAAGCCTCTCTATGTCTAACCCCTTATCATGGACTAGAGTGGGAGAAACAAATGATTTTGAAGCTAGTATATCAAACAAGGAATAAACAAGATTATATTACAATCTTAGCATACCTTGAACAATATATAGACCCTCTAGCATAGCTAACTCCACTACTTTCAATTTACCACACCAATCACATTTTATTATTTTGTAACAACCACCTCTATGCCCATGGTTTAGTTGAGGTCCCTAAAAATGAGGAAAATCCTAATCTGAGACCCTACCTACTCTATCCCACCATAGTGAAGTGTATGCCTACTACCTCTGTTGTTTATATTCACTCCCTAGACTCTACTACTAATGCTCATGTTGAACCTATATTCCTCTACCCAACCAAGCATACCGATCCACTAGGAATTTATTTTTTAAATGTCCATGAACCCTATAAAAACATGTTGGTCCAAATCCCTCAAAGAAATAATTGAAACCACTATCCCAAGAAGGACATAAAAGAAGTTGATAAGTTTTACTACCCACTAGTTTAATCTATGAAGGACCTGGCACCTTGGAACTTCTACTAAAAACTCTTCTCTTAGAAGAACAATGTTAGACCATCTATCATGGTAAAACTCCTCATGAGGGACTAATCTCTAGCTCATATAACTTCTTCTAATAATCCAAATATATCTACAACATAAAGAGAGTAACTACATAGTGGATTAAAGGAAGGATTGTCTCCTCAAGATGTCTCATATGAGATTCATCATTGGTAAAAATTTTATGGAAAAATTCAATAGGTCATTTAACCTAATCCCTTGCTCCCACTTAGAATTTCTCCCTTATTGAAGGGAGAGTATCTCATTCCACTTAACAACCTACATGGTAAAAAAATAAATACTACATGAATCTATTTTTGAAATTCAACCCCCAAAAAATATTCATCATTCTAATTACTAAGATACATCATCCACCACCAATGTGAACCTCCCCACATCTGACTAAATGGAAAAGGGATCCAATATTTCATTAGGGATTGGATAAAACTGAACGAGAACATGAGATCCTATAGAAAACTTTATATCTACATCTTAGAAACATATCCATCATACTTTCCTATAGACTGATGCTAAAAAACGCACTATATTCATTAACATTGGTCATCACCCCTAGCTGAATCATCCCTCCACTGATCATCCAGGCCTACCTATTAAACCTCCATGTTTGAATCACTTGTGAATGACAACAAGGATCCATGGTAGAAAGGAAGAAAAATATTTCCCAAGCTGAATTATTTTAAAAAATCATCATGAATAATTTAATTTATTTTAATTCTTCTTAACCTTACCAAAACATACCAATTCAAATAGGAGAACATGTCATCCTGATGAATGTACCTATCCTATGTCTCTTCCCTATAAACAGATCCACCTCACTTGGATATTTAACAAGATTAGAGACCCTACACTAGATCAATAAGGGGAAAAAATATTGTGTACCAACTGGTCTCCCTAGTATATGTCACACACCAAGATCAATTAACATAGTTTCTATACCAAGCCTTGTTATAATCAGAATTCCTAACTCTAAACACCTTCCAATCTCTTAAAATAATGTATAATAAAACTATTTCATAACCCACTACCTTTAACAATACTACAATGATGGAAGAGAGTTAATGACCCCAAAGATCTTTCTCCAGTAGGCACTAAGTTAGCGACTGGCACCGTGGGTAAAAAAATATTAGGTAAAGGAGGAATTCACCTCTATAAATAAAACTAGATCGATAGATTGGATAAATCAATAACAAGGAATTCTATGAAATTGTATAAAATAAAACCAAAATCATCCCTCAATGCATTAATAAAATGAATAGATATTATTAAAATTATCCAAATTAAATACCCAAAGGCAAGGCTAAATCAGTGATGAAACAATAGTCCAAATATTCGAGAATGTAATGTCCAGTATGGTCCATGTAGACCTCCTAGAAATCTGAATGGGATTTCTGGACACTGGGCCTTCGGGCCATCAAGGGGTGATGACGTAGGTAAGACGTGCAGGTGGTGTAGTAGAAATGATGCAAGAAGGGAATTTGGGCCCTCCAATAGTGGGAATATGGGCCATGTAATAAGTTCTATTCCCACTGCGCCTTCTGAAAAAAATAATAATATAATTAAGTGGCTGGTTGGGTGGGTTATCCCTTGGGAGGATAAGACCTATCTTTTAGTCCTATGTGTGTGTGGTGTGTTTGTTTGAATTTAATTTACCCCAAGAACCTAATATAATATGTAAGAGTGTGTTCATTTTCGTTTTACTCCATCTGCGATTTTATTCCACCGATTTACATTCCTATTGATTGGATGGTGTTGTAGCTATTGGGGGTTTCCCTATTTTGGTTGTTCATTATCTATTTTATATATATATATATATGAAATTTTATACATTTATGTATATTTATTTATAATTTATATATATTAATAATTATCTATTTAAACTTATAAATAAGTATATCCATGGATGGATATTTATATATATTTAAAAATATTTTCCTATATTTATATACATTTTTAAATATTTATAAGAATTTAGAAGTTCCCAGTCAATATCCAAGTATCAATGAGTGGGGGATGGGGTGAATCCGTGATATCTTTATCTTTTTTTTGTTTCCTTCTTTTTGAAATAACAATTTCCTTCTTTTAAAGAGTTTTTTCCCTGCTGAACACACACAATCACGAGAACACAAGATTTACAAGGATCGCTATTCAATAATAGTATATATGTCTTTGGTATGGTACAGAGACAATATAGTACCACAAAATCCACTAGAAAACAATCCTTTTATGTGAAATACAATGAGTAAGATATTCCATAATACCCATGAAGCACTTTGAAAACAATCCAATAGTGCAAGTACTCCCTATTAGCACTAATAGGGTTAAAAAATGTTTCTGTGCTTCTTGAAGAACTTTCAAAAATGAAATCATTCAAAAAAATTATTCACTTTCCTACCCAGAAGCTCATAAGAACCTCCTAGTGTAAACAACTTATGCACCACAATCTGCTTGCGTGCCTCCTTGCTTGCGCGCCACCTACTTACACACCACTCAGGTTGTGCGCCTACTGCATGCACGCCACCTACTTTCAACCCACTCAGCTTGTGCGCCTACCTATTTGTGTGCCACCGGCTTGCGTGCCACTCAGTTTTCATACATACCTATATGGTTCCACTAACTACATGCACACCACTATTGTGCATATCTCACAACTTGCATTCCACCTTTTCCTTATATAGATCACACTTCTTGAACACACATCCCTACTTGCGCGCCTCATACAACTTTCATACCACTTCTTCTTGCAGGCCACTCAGCTTGTGCGCCACTCATCTTGCACACCTTATAAATAACACCTGACTTGCGCAACACTTCATATTGTGCACCACTTTCTAATACTTGTGCTATCAGAGCTCAAATTTTCTCTTAAGTGTTGAGCTGCAATAAATGAGGAGGCTAGTCGTCTATTTATAGGAATTTTGGTGACCTGCGTGTCACACACACTTGCATTTCATTCCAACTTGCACACCACTCCATCACATTTGTGCCACTCCATCACTTGTGCACCACTTTCTTTCCTTTTCATATTTGGATGTGTTGATGTTGAAATATTACTTGCACACAACATACACTTTCACACTGCTGATACATGCACACGACTTCATACTAGCACGCCACTCTTGAACTTATGTGCCACTTTCTTTCCTTTGTCATATTTTGATGTATTGATCATGAAATATTATGCGCATGCAACATAAAACTGCACACCACATATACATGCATTCCACACTTTTGAACCACTTATACTTGCACGCCACATTCTTTCCTTTTCCAAAAAAACATATTTACTCCCCCAATCCATCATAAGAATTTCTTCAAAAGTTCTCTAAACTTATTATATTTTTGAAATACAAATCAGAAAATCATCATCATGGTTTTCAAGTCTTTTACGAAGTGAATTCATTTATACTCTTTCGAAACAAAATGAAACATTCTAAAAAAACTATACTCTTCAAATTTCTTTATCCATCCAAATGGTCTCAACATTTTTATGTATTTATATATAATATATATGGCTATATAAATACATATTTATATTTACTTAGGTTTATATGTATATTTATATATAGTTATATGTGTGTCAGTGTGTTTATATAAATTTACATAACATAAATATGTGTTTGTATATATTAATGTAAATTTCGTTATATGAATATTTATTTAGAGATATTTATTTCCATTTATTATTTATTGTTAATTGTTAATTATTTTTCATTTTTCATTTATTATTAATTAATTTTTCATTTATTAATTTTTCTATTTATTATTTAATACTTTTTATATATTATTTATTCAATTATTATTTATTCATTTATTACTTATTCATCAAAAATTGATTTATTATTTATAATTAATTTATTGATAAATTATTATTTAATATGTTGTTTCTTATTTATAATATATTATTACATAATATTTATTATTAATTATTTATTTATTGTTATTTATTATTAATTATTTATTTATTTACATGATATTTATTATAATTTTTAGTTATTATTTATTTATTAATTTACAATTTATTATTGCTAAAATTATTTATTATTACTTATTTATTATTTCTTTATTACTATTATCAATATATTATTTATTATTTATTTATTTATTATTATTAATTTATTATTTACTATTAATATATTTATTTTCTATTTATTTTTAATTTTTTACCAATAAGGTGTAGGTTAGCTAGTGACATGTGCATGTCTGCGACATTTAAAAAGAGTGGATTCCAGTGTTCGACTTCCACCCACTATAGGTATTTGCCCCCAATTTAGGGGTGGGTGGTGTTATCCACACGATGATGATGGGTAGAGCGGTGGGTGTGGTAGGATTTCTACTTCGATCAGGGATGTCTGGCGTCTATGTATGGTGGATGGTAGCGTAGATGGTGTAATGACCATAAAAAGATGATGGGATGGCCAGTGCATCAGACCTTCTACAGTGGAGCGGTGGTCATGACAATGTCACTATGTGGATTGGGGATGGCTGACGAAGATCTTCTCTATGAAATGGATAGTGGAGCAGCGGGTGGTGAAACCACAGTCAAGATTCCCTAAATGCAGATACTGATGGGATTGATGCGGCGATAACACTAGGGAGTGGCAGTTCTGGGCACGATGACCTTTAATGGTGGAGCAGTGAGAGAAGGGACTGTACTGGATGATCGACGGTTGGATGCAGTACAGCGGAGACCTAATTCCAGTGGAGTGGCGGATCATGAGACGCATGTGATTCAAGCCGCATGATGAGTGGTTGGGGGTCTTTGGGAATGTAAAAAAATGGATCTCATGACCACATGGCTTACAATTCATATATATATATATATATATATATATATAAGGCTTGATGGGTGGGGTATCCCCTTAGAGAGGGCTATGGTTTTCCATTCCAGACTGTTTTTGAGGTGTGTGTCTTTGTTTGATGTAATTCTACCCCCAAGCATTTAATATATATTTATTTTTTATTATTCATCTATTTTTTTACTTATTTATTATTTTTTATATATTGAATTAAAATTTATTTACTACTTATTTATTAAATATTAATTTATTTCTAATTATTAATTTATTATTTTTCATTACTTATTTATTATTTTCTAATTGTTTATATATTACTTATTAATTAATTATTATGTTATTAAAAATTAATTATTTATGAATTATTTATTGTTTATTTATTATATAGCCATTATTTGTTTTTATTTTTTTTAAATTTACTATTAATTTATCATTAATTTATCATTTATTATTTCTTATTTATTTTTTCTTATTTCCTATTTCTTATCTCTTATTTCTTATTTCTTATTTCTTATTTGTTAGTAGTACCTCACCTGTGCATACGCACGATGCTATAATTCAAATCTAATTTTCAAAAGTGTTTTAATAGTTTGAGTAGTTAAAAATGAAAATTACTTAAAATATGATAAAGTTATTACTTTAGTGATAGAAAGTAAAAAAAAGAAATGAAAAATAAGATCATGTATTCAAAAATATATATGAAAATGAATGCAAAGGAAATAAAATGATGTAAAAAGATAAAGAAAAACATGACGTATCATTAAGAATGTGTTGTGGTGTCATTAAAAGGTATTGTAGTATGGAGTTCATATTTATAATCTGTGATCATCATACATAAATATCACTTTATAATTCGAGAAGATGATGAAATTGGAAGGAAAAAAAGAAAAAAATAAATGAGTGAAAGATATAAATGAATTGTTGAATAGTGTCCTCAGAAATATATTGGAGGAGCGGTAGAGACATAGGTAGAGGTGTAAGAGGAGGAAGAGGTGGAGGTAGAGGCCGAGTCGAAGGCCAATATAAAGGAGGAGGTGGAGGCCGATGAGGAGGATGCACATGGGGTGGTGGATTATCAGTATAACATTAAATTCTTAAATGGTTTACAAACCTCTCAACAAACATCTATTTTTGTACAGAAGACATCTCAAGATAGAATTAAGATTTCATAAAGTAAAGGGAATCATCTAAAAAATAATTTAAATAAACTAATCTATCTCTATTTAAAAGGAAAACACCATCCGGACTACTTATTATGAATCTACATTCTATGGAATAAACCAAAACTGGAATAAACTACAACACTAACATAAGAAATTACTACATTAAAGACTCTATTACACCAACAGTATTCAACTTGTTACCTTATAGTAAGATAAATCCACTGTAATGTATTTTTCAAATCTATTTAAATGAATACTTCAATGCTTAGCTACTGAGTTTTGTCCCTTTCACAAATCATCCAAAGAATAAAAAAAATGTAATACAAAGTGTTAAATGAGCAAAAAATGGAATCATCATCATGGTGGTTGCTTCAATACACTTCAGTCTTCTATTTTAATCCCTGGCTCTTTGTATTAGCCTTCATGACCATCTCCCAATTCAAGACCTTCATTACACGACTGTTGTAATCTAAAAATGGAAACAATGAAATTTTTTAATGAAATGAAGTTAATGATGTGTTCAATGAAGATTAAAATAAAGATTCATTGGATAATGACTTTTTAACAGATGAACGGTTCAATGGAAATATAGATTCCAAAGAATGTTTGGTTCATTTCATTGGATTAATTTTCACCTGGAAGATTGCCATAATTTCATTGAATCCAAGGGAAGGTTATTCAAAGAGAAGAAAAATTATCAACATTCAGAAATTTATTTTAATGGAATCAAATCTGAAAACTCATAAATTGGGATTTTTTACAGAAAAAAAATGACAAATCCTATAATGGTAGATCTGTTCAACTGGAAAAAATTTGAGAGATCATAAAGTGTGAAAACTAAACTACTATAATATGTCATTACATCGGAACATGGATTATCTCTTTTAATGTATATAATTTTCCCTATTAATAATATTGATATTAATATTTTATTATTTCATTATAGTGTATTGGTAAACTATATTATACATAGACCTAACAGTGGAGAAATATTTTGTAACAGGCCATTTGAAACATCCAGATTGCAGAAAATGTGTTTCCAAAATGCATAAGTACTACAAGACAATCCTTTTGTCAACATGGTCTGTTTTTTTATTTAAGTTATCCTTTTTCCGAATATGATGATCATTGGAATCAGTTGTTGGTGGTGTGGAGTCACCAGTCAGTGAAACATTTTTTTGACAACATCCTCATTATCGAAGTCAGTAAACATATTTCTCTACATGTGAAAGAAACTATTAACTAAAACAAAATAAAATGACCCACTGCTAAATTGATAACCTTTATAATGATAAATCAAATTCCTAAACATAATGTATGCAAGATAAAATATATTTAATTGATCTTTTCGTAAAACTGAAGATGATGTTACAAATCCTGATTCAATCTTTGCACTGATTTCAAAATATTCAACACTCTAATGATCCTATGATGGAATGATAAAATAAATTGTCCAATACATTATTATTTACTACCATGAAAAAATAATTAAGAGAATTGAAAATATTTTACCTGATTCTATTCAATCTCACTACAAAATCTTGTAAAGTAAATGCACTGATGATCCTCTATTAAATTTACAATAGGATTAATGCTTTGTAGGGTATAAAAATAAATGAATTTTGGAATATATATTATCTAGTACTTGATTGTCTACAAAGAATTCAATGAAATTTATGATGTATTTTTCATTATCTCTAATGAAAAATACCTTGTATGTGTTTTGTTCTATTGAATGGTGATGATTTTGAATATCGAAATTTGATACTTCAATTGATAAGAGAACATTAATTGATTTGAAAATTTCTAGTTCTAAATGAAAACCATATTCTTCATCATCTTGATTGTCAAACAATAACCATAATTAGGAATAATAAATTTAAAATCTATTGAAATGATAAAAAAAAAGTTGGGTTTCCCTATATCAAAGAAGATCTCAACTCTGTAGCTATCTTGTGTATGAATTTCATGTCTTGTTTGCCAAATAAAAGTACTGAAAATGAGTCTCTTTTATCAGTAACCTTCGGTTACGCTCTAAATATGTCTAATTTAAAATGATGGCCGCACTGTGAGTGATAATAAGTATTTTTATTTATTAGTTGGAAAGTAAGAAAGTGATAAAAAGAACTTTAAAAATCCTAAATAAGGTAACCCGGGAGTAGTGCAATTAGGAGATAATTTACAATTCTGGAACCATATTCTTTCATCTAAAATGACTACTTTCTTCATGCAATAACTGCATGACTCATAAAAACAATTGTGAGTGCTTTATTTTTTTGTGTTTTTGCTGCAATTAAGCACCACGTGGGCTACAATAGATTGAGTACATAATATTATAGTCATTATTTCAATACATAATTGAACAATTCATAATACTGAATAATGATTTTCCAAAATTTTAGATATATTAGTTACCTCTATAAAACTTTTGACATCTGAAATTGTTTTCTTGTTGTTACAATATAGTACATCTATAGAAGGGTTTCGAGTTGTTGGTGGTGGACTGTTGAACCATGATGCAATTCCCAACCGAAACATAGATAATATAGAATAAGAGACTAGTAAAAATATATTAACAACATATGGGTATAATATTTGAGATGTAAAGAGAATTTTATGTAAAAATACAGAATCTTGAATAGTTCAAATGTCACCTACTTCTGAAGTTGTTTACTTCTAGAATATCATGGTGGTATAGAATTTTTGTAGCATTAATAGTAGTATTCACAATAACAATGGATAAAAGATGTTTGAAACCTTACAAATCATTTCTAGAAATTATATTTTTAAAGAAACATATTCGTAGAACATTTATTTACAAAGATCACAAAAGGAACAATGTAGATAGAAACCATACTACTCATTCTCTTCACACAGACAAGATATAGTATGATAATGTTTGACGTGTCTTTGTTATTTTCCAAATAACTCGTCATTTCATTCACAAAGTCACCCTATAAACTACAGGTATGTTCCATATCTATATATGGAAATAAAGTAATAGTATGGCTTAATTATTTTTGCTGAGTGAAATAAAGTAAGAGCACAAAATTTATAACATGTCATCCTCTAGAACAATCTGCATATTGTGGTTGGAATGACCCATATACTGTACTAGATGTGTGTAATTTAGACATAAAATTATTTCTAAATAATAGATAACCAAAATAAACTTACTTTGATAAAATTAGGGACGATACATAAAAGTGACATAAAATTGATAATGAAATATAACTATTAAATGTTCCTATGGAATCATACGTTGAATAATGGCATCATATGAAGTAAATTCGAAACTAAAAAAATGGAATTTCTACATCCCATGGATTAATAAATGTCATGGATTTGTACATGATTATGTAGGAATGTCCACTTGCCAAGTAGGTTCCTCAGTTTGAATCTATTTGGATGTTTTGTATGATATAGAACATTACTTCACACAAAAGATGTTTTTGTTTCAAGATATGATGACGGTTAGTTATCATACACTAAATCTTGGTTCCAAAAATAATGAATGGTGAAATTTAGGATAATATGTATAGAAAAATGTTGACAGAGTGCATGGAGATTTAATATATGTATATATTTAATGATGTACAACACTTAACAGATCAATATGGAAATAAAACAAAATTTATTCATGTAACATAAACATACCTTTTTATCGCAATGTATTAGATCAACTACAAATACATCATGAGAATATTTGGGTGATGAATTGCACCACATGTTTAGCACATGAACTACAATCCATAGTGTCTCATCCTCTTATGGTGTAATCTCATTCAATAGAGTTATTGATCGTGACATTTGTTTTACTCGGTATAGTTACATTTAATATTTAAAATATAAACATAGTAAAAACATAAAGAAGTCATGGAAGTACACATAATTCATAGCCAAACCATAGTAAAATATAAATAGTTTAATATAAATGATTCCTAAGAAGGGTTATCAAATATTTCTTTGTAGACAATATTTTTTGTGTACTTAGAAGACATGTTAGTGTTACCATGAACCACTATTTTAAAACCATTTAGCGATGTAACCCTAGAAATAACAACATATAATTGACCATGAGAGAACATAGGATTTTAATGATATAACCCTACAGAAGACAATTGTAACACCCCAGGTAAATAAAGAATATGACATTTTCATATTTATCCATATTTGTGAATAAAATATTAATATGACTTTAAAGGGGACACTATGCTTGATGGCATACCCAACACGCAACAACGAGTTTCTTGGGAATCTTACGTTGCACTATAATAATAAAATAATATTATTTTAAATGGTAGTTAACATGTAGCCGTTGTATTGGTGGGAAAGGATAGAAATAATTAAAATATGATTATATATGTTTTTAAATGTTTTTATATTTATCCAATAAATGATAAAGGCATAAAATACAGAGAGAATTCAATTTTAGGCGTATATGCCCTAGTTTTCACTAAAGGTTCACTTATCGCCTTTTGATGGAGAACCATCATTAAATATAGTTTTTTTCACTCTTATACATCCTTTTGGACGAAATAAAACCCTTCTTAAGAATTGGGACCTCAAAATTTACTTTGTGTAAATTTTTGGTATCTTTCTGATAATGTTCATTTTTTAATGAATAGTGTAAAATGTTGTATTTTAATTCAAAACCTCTTTTTTATCTAATTTATTTATATGAATAGATTATCTTTTTAATTGTTTTTAAAGTTAAATTAGAATATATTTTTACCATTAAATCCAATAGTGGTCATTGGAATTAATTTCACTTTGAAATCAGACTTAAATTAGTGTCAATCTTTTGATACTTATTGTTTCATAAAAACACGCTATTTTCTATGACAGCGGGAATTAATTATTAACTTATTTAATGTGACTTATATTTTTTGAATTTTGTTAAATAGACGTCATTTTTGAATTTGGAATAACAAATATAGCTTAGGGTGAATTTTTGGGATTTTTCTGAAAAACTTCAATTTTTGATGAATAGTGAAACCACTAAGTGGTACTTATAAAAACTGATTTTTCCGTTTAAATGAAATTTTTCCATCTTTGTGTTTTGAATTTCAAAAATCTGACATACATGGTTGTCATTAAGAAGTAAAATGTGGTTCAATGGGATACAAATAATTTTTTGGTGAATAGTAACTTATTAAGTTTTTAATCGTGATTAGAGGTAATTAGTGTTGTTTAAGGTAAAAATAATGTTTTAATAATATTAAATGAACTTGAGACATGACCTAACCTCATTCGATGTGTCATGGCCGACCAAGAAAACCCATGGGTCAACTTGGGGACCCCATGAAGCCACTTTGGTTTGAAAATGACATTAATATCTTTTTATTCAAAGTTAAAGTAAAAATGAGACAAACATGAAATGTTTTACTAAAACAATTTTTACATGGGGTTATACAAATAATATTTTTGACTATAAATATTAATTGGAAATATTTAAATATTTACTAAATCATAGTATTTTTTTTATAATTTTTAGACATTAAATAAATTATATTATTTATGACATCATGATGATGCAACGATGACCTCATTATTTAACACTTTAAATAAAATGGAAAGATAATGTAATATATAAGACCTAAACATGTCAAAAACCTATTGGATGAGTGGATTTCGAACCCTTATCACCTTATCCTCGAAATAAATCAATGTGGGACCTTTAAAATCCGAAACTCTTTTGAAAATAAAGTAACATTTTGTAACTTTACAAGAGTGCCCCTACTCTCCTCTTATAAAAGGCCCCCACCTCTACCTCCTTACCCACACTACCAAAGCCTTTGGCTCGACCAACCTCTGCCCATTGTGTCTCTCCCCTTCCCTCTATTACTCATTGAAACCTCACTTTGGGCAGAAGTCTTCCCAAGGAAGCCTTTGAGCTCAAACCAAAGGGAGTTACCCGATTTTAAGGTAATGTCTTCACTTGTGTCCCTTTGTTTTATTTTGTTTCTCCAACCCACTCAACTCTTTTTAGTCATTTATTTTTTAAAAAATCCAGTATCTCCAATATAATAGGATGTTTTTATAAGAAGGATTCGAGCTACACTTTCACACACCTACATCTAATGGTTAAAGAACATATTGTTTCCGTGGCTGGCGAATTTCTGCCTCCCGAAACGATGATTGTTCAACATTCTTCTAACACCTTCAAAGGTGGCCATTAAGATTACACTATATTTATATATGATATATAATATTTTTATGTTTTCCTTAAGCTTCCTTATTTTAAATTTTGTGAATACCTTTATGGTTTCCATTATGGGTAAACACGATATCTTCATTTAAGGAAGTGCGGACTACCTCCCCCTCAAAGTGATGTGATTCGTTAATGCCATATGTGGGACATATAGAGGATGGATTTAAAGTTATTAAATATTATGTTATACTGGAATTATAATATACCTCTATATAATTATTATTTCTTTCCATTAATGTATGAGATAGAAATGAAAGTAGCGTTCATGCGTACATACGACTTACCATCTCCATGAACGGTGCATTTCATTTCTTATCCCCAAACATAATGTACTATTATAAGTAAATGTATATAATGGATATATATGATGAATTATACATCTAAATGATGAATATAATTCTGGAATTAAAATATACATACCTCTCATTTAGTTCTAATTCCATTAATATGACATTGAAATGAAAGTAGCGTTCATGCGTACGTACGGCTTACCGTCTCCATGAACGGTGCATTTCATTTCTTACCTCTAAATGATTATGTAATATTATAAATACATGTATATTCTGGATATATATGATATATACGATTTCAAAATAATGAATATAATTCTGGATATAATGAACATTTGACCACACGAACAACATGTAATTATAAGAAGTCCACTTTCGACTTAATAACCAAATATAGACAAAACAAACATTATTAACTTAAATGATTACATAATGTTTATAACATGGAAATAAGTTATCTAAAAGGAATAATGAACTAGAAAAAGGTTCTTAATAAAGTGTAAATTAACTCAAGTTTCTTATTCAGGACGTTAAGGAACGATCAAGTCAAGTCGGACCTGAGGTAAGGGATCTTACTCCTCTATTTCTTTTTAAGTACACTCTTTTAGGTCATTCATTTTAAGCTCATATTTCTTGTGATTGGGATGTTCTTTTATATTACTCTTAATGTAATTTTTTTGTTCATATGATGAGAGACCCTATTTCCTCCCATCAATCCATTTTGGAAGTTTTAAGTGGCGTTGTTAGGCTGCCGAGTTTTCTTAAGGGATTTTTCATCTCACTTTTATTCCCGTGAGATTTATGCTACATTTGCCACAATTTCCTTTAAGTGGTGTATGTACTGAACATTATTTTACTCATAGTGTAATATTATTTCATTTATGATTATTTACATCAATTTTGTATTGTCCTTCTTTCATGGGGCGTATGTTTCGAAAGATACCCATGTCGGTAAGGGAACCTTTCACACTCCTCTTTTTAAAAGACTTATTTTGTTATGTCTTTTAATTCACATAATATTATTTTGGGATATGTTATTCAATATCCTTATTGATGTAAATTTTATGTCCAAGTTATGAGATACCCTTTTTATCTCTCATCAACTCTTTTTCTGAATTTTGAAGTGACGTCGTTAGGCTGTCTAATTATTGTAAGGGAACTTCTTAACCCAATTTTGATTCTTTGGGAAAAACTTGTACACCTTGAATATGTCGTTCTATGATTATGTGTGAATGTCCTCTGATTTTTTTACACTTAATACCCACTTATATTTCGGGTATTCGTTTGTCACACATAGTTATGTAACTGATTTATCCTTAATCCAAGGATATCGTCTTTGTATGGGACTTTGTCTCAATCTCCTTTCATTGAGGCATATTTTGTTTTATACAGAAATTTATTTTATACGGTGTATAAACCCCTTTGACTTTTATGTTTATCCAAAACGAATCTTTTTATACGAAGCGTTTTACTAAATGACAAAAGGGAATGTTTTTGTCGTACGTATGCGGCGACAACGACTTCTCCGCCGCCGTGACCATTATTTGAGTTTTGGCTTCCTCTATAAGCCATACCTTCTTTTTAAAAGAAAAATAAATACCATGTTTTACTTTTATTTTATTTTGGTATTGAAAATGGTTTTCATAAATGTATTTATATCAATGTGTTGTATTGATATCTTGTTATTGAAAGGTGGAAATGTTATGTTTCCTTTATGCATGTTTTATGTGATAAGATTATGTTATGGTTCTTGGGAATTGTTATGAAGATGGGTGGTTCCATGATAAACTAAGGGCGGGTGAGCCCGATATAGCTCTCCAATTCATTGGGTAATGCGAAGGAGTGAAACGTTAAGGTTTCTCCGAAGAGATTTAGGGAATATACTGTGATGGGTATTCCAAACGTAACCAAGAGGGTTACTCCCTACGTAAGAATGTTATGAATGCCTCAAGTTACCTTTATGTATTATGATTTCTAAAATTTATTCATGGTTTGATGAGGTATGTTAAAGTGCCTATGTTTTATGGGTAAAGTATGATTTCATTCTTATGTACATATGAACTCATGTTTCCTTTCCATATTATTATAACCTTTACTGAGCTTTTTATGTTAATCCTAAGTTTTTGAAATGTTTTTCATAGGTCAAGGGAAAGGCACATGATGTGATGATAGTGTCAAGGATGTGTCAAGAAAGAATCCATGTTTTATTTTAAATATGTTTATGTTGATAGGAAGAATGAATATTGTCTTTATATAACCCCTTTGTTTAAATGTGGAATGTAATGCAAGATTCATGATCTAATTCTCTAAAACACTAAACCTAAAAAGATCCTCAATGTGTAATCTTGTAATAATTCAATATTAAGTAAGGTTTTAAGGTCGGGGCCTTATAGTTGGTATCAGAGGTCGGTTTAGATAACTTTAGAGGTTAGGGTATTCATTAAACATAAGTGACATTACCATAATGGTTAGGATTTCAGAAAGAGTCCTAGTTTTAGATAAATTGAATGAGTAAGTATATCTTAGTGTTTACCTTCCTCATTAGTACATGATGGTTTTGTTGATATACTCACACTGACATTTCTGTTTTTAGTGAATCGATGGATCTAGAAGGCACCAAAGAGACAACAGGTTTGAAGGAAACTGTGGTGGTTCTCTGATTAAGATACTAGATAAAATGAAGGATTCAATGAGGAAACTCGTGGTTGTTCTAAACCAAATATCAAGGAGTCATGATCAACCACTTGAACCTTGGTATGTTCTGTAATGCATCATATACGAGATGACCAATCGATGTGGAAGTTCAGGTAATAATTATAAAGGTAACCATTAGAGTTTATATGATCATGACTTTTGAGGTAATTATGGGTTATTATATGATATGCTGGAAAATGAAAGGCATGAGATAAACTTGACGTTAAAATATGTTATGATCATTTTTTATTATTTTATCTCTTTTTGGGGAATGATTTAAGAATTATATAATTTTTGAAAAAGGACAACATGCAGAACGTGTGACTACCTGTCGCGTTCGAAAAAGCTGCGGGAATCGAACCCACAACCAAAGTGTGACTGGTATTTATCGACTACCACTGGACTACGTGAAGTCCCTGGTTATTTTTACTGATTCTTTTTAGATATATGATTTTATGAATTAAGAGTAAGTTGATTTTGGGTTATTTATGAAAATGATTAACCTATCATGGAGGATATGTGATTAGGTTAATTACTTTTAAATACGATACTTTAGGAGCAACTGATGTTGTTTGGGGATAAATATTACGATTTAACTTGGAAGACTATGTGACTAAATCCTTCAAATATTTGGGTTTAAATCTTATATTGGTTTACATTGAAGAATTTTATGGACAAATTGTTTATCGGATGGTCCTCGTTGAACTTTGTGTTTTGTTGGACAAATTTTGGAGATTAAGCATAGATTTTCTTTTTAATGGGTTATCCTTTTCTGGATTATCTTACCTTGTAATAACCTTTTTGGTTTTGGTTTTGGTTAAATCCTAAAGACATGGGATGTATATAGTTCGCTTTGGTGGATTAGGTGATTCTCTAGAAGTTGATTATAGTACTCTTAATGCGAACAAGTCTCCCTAAATACTCGTCTTTTGGGAAAAAAATATGAGTTTGATTAAGGAATCTAGTAAAAGATGAAAGACAACATGATAAGTGATTATGTTTCCTTATGAATAAATTACTCAATTAAAAGTAACTTAAAAAAAATGTTGTCTATTAACTTTTCCTACTGGGGAATCGAATACTGTTAAACCCATCACAAGTTTGTGATTTTCTTATGGTTAACTTTCTCCTAAACATGTTTTCTATCACTCTCCATCAGAACACGACCCTTTATTTTTTCCTCCATGTCCATATATTCTTACTTGGAATCCTAGTATGGGTTAACTCGGGTGACATTTGTACTTCTCTCCCATTCTTTTAAAGTGATTGTTTTACTGACTCTTATTCCGATGTGGGACTTTCAAGGATGTTTCCAAGCTCAATATTAAAAATTGTGAGGACGCAATTCCCAAAAGGGGGGAAGGATGTAACACCCCAGGTAAATAAAGAATATGAAATTTTCATATTTCTCCATATTTGTGAATAAAATATTAATATGACTTTAAAGGGGACGCTATGCTTGATGGCGTACCCAACACGCAACAACGAGTTTCTTGGGAATCTTACGTTGCACTCTAATAATAAAATAATATTATTTTAAATGGTAGTTAACATGTAGACGTTGTATTGGCGAGAATGGATAGAAATAAATAAAATATGATTATATATGTTTTTAAATGTTTTTACATTTATCCAATAAAATATAAAGGCATAAAATACGGAAAGAATTCAATTTTAGGCGTATATGCCCTAGTTTTCACTAAAGGTTCACTTGTCGCCTTTTGAGGGAGAACCTTCATTAAATATAGTTTTGTTCACTCTTATACATCCTTTTGGACGAAATTAAACTCTTCTTAACAATTGGGACATCCAAATTTACTTTGTGTAAATTTTTGGTATCTTTCTGATAAAGTTCATTTTTTAATGAATAGTGTAAAATGTTGTATTTTAATTCAAAACCTCTTTTTTATCTAATTTATTTATATGATTAGATTATCTTTTGAATTGTTTTTAAAGTGAAATTAGAATATATTTTTACCATTAAATCCAATATTGGTCTTTGAAATTAATTTCACTTTGAAATCAGACTTAAACTAGTGTCAATCTTTTGATACTTATTGTTTCATAAAAACACGCTATTTTCTCTGACAGTGGGAATTAATTATTAAATTAATTAATGTGACTTATATGTTTTGAATTTTGTAAAATAGACTTCATTTTTGAATTTGGAATATCAAATATATCTTAGGGTGAATTTTTGGGATTTTTCTGAAAAACTTCAATTTTTGATGAATAGTGAAACCACTAAGTGGTACTTATAAAAACTGATTTTTCGGTTTAAATGAAATTTTTACATCTTTGTGTTTTGAATTTAAAAAATCCGTCATATATGGTTGTCATTAAGAAGTAAAATGTGGTTCAATGGGATAAAAATAATTTTTTTGTGAATAGTAACTTATTAAGTTTTTAATCGCGATTAGAGGTAATTAGTGTTGTTTAAGGTAAAAATAATGTTTTAATAATATGAAATGAACTTGACACATGTCCTAACATAATTGGATGTGTCATGGCCGACCAAGAAAACCCATGGGTCAACTTGGGGACCCCATGAAACCACTTTGGTTGGAAAATGACATTAATATCTTTTTATTTAAAGTTAAAGTAAAAATGAGACAGACATGAAATGTTTTACTAGAACAATTTTTACATGGGGTTATACAAATCAGATTTATGACTATAAATACTCATTGGAAAGATAAAAATATTTCCTACATCATAGTATTTGTTTTATAATTTTTAGACATTAAATAAATTAAATTATTTATGACATAATGATGATGAAGCGATGACCTCATTATTTAACAATTTAAATAAAATGGAAAGATAATGTAATATCTAAGACCTAAACATGTCCAAAACCTATTGGATGAGTGGATTGAGAACCCTTATCACCGTATCCTCGAAATAAATCAATGTGGGACCTTTAAAATCCGAAACTCTTTTGAAAATAAAGTAACATTTTGTAACTTTACAAGAGTGTCCCTCCTCTCCTCTTATAAAAGGCCCCCACCTCTACCTCCTTACCCACACTACCAAAGCCTTTGGCTCGGCCAAACTCTGCCCATTTTGTCTCTACCCTTCCCTATATTACTCCTTGAAACCTATCTTTGGGCAGAAGTATTCCCAAGGAAGCCTTTGAGCTCAAACCAAAGGGAGTTACCCGATTTTAAGGTAATGTCTTCCCTTGTGTCCTTTTGTTTTATTTTTCTTATCCAACCCCCTAAACTCTTTTTATTCATTTATTTTGTAACCAATACAGTATCTAAAATATACTAGGATGTTGTTATAAGAAGGATTCGAGCTACACTTTCACACACCTACATCTAATGGTTAAAGAACATATTGTTTCCGTGGATGGCGAATTTCTGTCTCCCGAAACGATGATTGTTCAACATTCTTCTAACACCTTCAAAGGTGGCCATTAAGATGACACTATATTTATATATGATATATAATATGTTTATGTTTTCCTTAAGCTTCTGTATTTCTCATTTTGGGCATACCTTTATGGTTTCCATTATGGGTAAACACGATATCTTCATTTAAGGAAGTGCGGACTACTGCCCCCTCAAAGTGATGTAATTCGTTAATGCCATATGTGGGACGTATAAAGGATGGATTTAAAGTTATTATATATTATGTTTTACTGGAATTATAATATATCTCTATATCATTATTATTTCTTTCCATTAAAGTATTAGATATAAATGAAAGTAGCGTTCATGCGTACGTACGGCTTACCGTCTCCATGAACGGTGCATTTCATTTCTTATCCCCAAATGTAATGTACTACTATAAGTACATGTATATAATGGATATATATGATGAATTATACATATAAATGATTAATATAATTCTGGAATTAAAATATACATAATTATTATTTATTTTTAATTCCATTAATATGACATAGAAATGAAAGTAGCGTTCATGCGTACGTACGGCTTACCGTCTCCATGAACGGTGCATTTAATTTCTTACCTCTAAATGATTATGTAATATTATAAATACATGTATATTATGGATATATATGATATATATTATATCCAAATAATGATTATAATTCTGGATATAATGAACATTTGACCACACTAACAACATGTAATTATAAGAAGTCCACTTTCGACTTAATAACCAAATATCGACAAAACAAGCATTATTAACTTAAATGATTACATAATGTTTATAAAATGGAAATAAGTGATATAAAAGGAATAATGAACTAGAAAAAGGTTCTTAATAAATTTTAAATTAACTCATGTTTATTATTCAGGACGTTAAAGAACGATCAAGTCAAGTCGGACCCGAGGTAAGGGATCTTACTCCTCTATTTCTTTTTAAGTACACCCTTTTATTTCATTCCTTTTAAGCTCATATTTCTTGTGATTGGGATGTTATTTTATATTACTCTTACTGTAATTTTTATGTTCATATGATGAGAGACCTTATTTCCTCTCATCAATTCATTTTGGAAGTTTTAAGTGGCATCGTTAGGCTGCCGAGTTTTCGTAAGGGATTTTTCATCTCACTTCTATTCCCGTGAGATTTATGCTACATTTGCCACAATTTACATTAAGTGGTGTATGTACTGACCATTATTTTACTCATTGTGTAATATTCTTTCATTTATGAGTATTTACATCAATTTTGTATTGTTCTTCTTTTACGGGGCTTATGTTTCGAAAGATACCCATGTCGGTAAGGGAACCTTTCACCCTCCTCTTTTTAATAGACGTATTTTGTTATGTCTTTTAATTCAAATAATATTATTTTGGGATATGTTCTTCTATATCCTTATTGATGTAAATTTTAGGTCCAAGTGATGAGATACCCTTTTTATCTCTCATCAATTATTTTTCTGATTTTTGAAGTGACGCTGTTAGGCTGTCTAATTATTGCAAGGGAACTTCTTAACCCAATTTCGATTATTTGGGATAAACTTGTACACCTTGAATATGTCGTTATATGATTATGTGTGAATGTCCTCTGATTTTTTTACACTTAATACCCACTTATATTTCGTGTATTATTTTGTCACACATAGTTATGTAATTGATTTATCCTTAATCCAAGGATATCGTCTTTGTATGGGACTTCGTCTCAATCTCCTTTCATTGAGGCATATTTTGTTTTATACACAACGTTCTTTTATACGGTGTATAAACCCCTTTGACTTTTATGTTTATCCAAAAGGAATATTTTAATACAAAGCGTTTTACAAAATGACAAAAGGGAATGTTTTTGTCGTACGTATGCGGCGACAACGACTTCTCCACCGCCGTGACCATTATTTGAGTTTCATCTTCCTCTACAAGCCATACCGTCTTTTTAAAAGAAAAATAAATACCATGTTTTACTTTTCTTTTATTTTGGTATTGAAAATGGTTTTCATAAATGTATTTATATCAATGTGTTGTATTGATATCTTGTTATTGAAAGGAGAAAATGTTATGTTTCCTTTATGCATGTTTTATGTGATAAGATTATGTTATGGTTCTTAGGAATTTTTATGAAGATGGGTGGTTCCGTGATAAACTAAGGGTGGGTGAGCCCGATATAGCTCTCCAATGCATTGGGTAACGTGAAGGAGTGAAACTTTAAGGTTTCTCCGAAGAGATTTAGGGAATATACTGTGATGGGTATTCCAAATGTAACCAAGAGGGTTACTCCCTACATAAGAATGTTATGAATGCCTCAAGTTACCTTTATGTCTCATGATTTCTATGATTTATTCATGGTTTGATGAGGTATGTTAAAGTGCCTATGTTTTATGGGTAAAGTATGATTTCAATCTTATGTACATATGAACTCATGTTTCCTTTCCATATTTTTATAACCCTTACCGAGCTTTTTATGCTCATCCTAAGTTTTTGAAATGTTTTTCACAGGTCAAGGGAAAGGCACATGATGTGATGATAGTGTCAAAGATGTGTCAATAAAGAATCCATGTTTTATTTTAAATATGTTTCTGTTGATGGGATGAATGAATATTGTCTTTTATGTAACCCCTTTGTTTAAATGTGGAATGTAATGCAAGTTTCATGATCTAATTCTCTAAAACTCTAAACCTAAAAAGATCCTCAATGTGTAATCTTGTAATAATTCAATATTAAGTAAGGTTTTAAGGTCGGGGGCTTATAACAATGATTTACCTTGACTTTTATTAATAGTTATTGTATAAGAAATTGTCAAAGGATATTTTCTTCTTTGTAATTTGAAAGGCCCACTAACAAAAATGTCTGTCATAGTTAGTCTTGGAATGAATGAAGAATACCCAAATTACACCCACTAAAATATTTTCTCCAATCACATGATCACCTAAATTTGTAACAATTATATGGGTGTCGTTTCAAAAACCAAATGATTGATCTTCATTTCTCAGCAACATAATGGGGACACCAATCTGTAGCATAATTTTGTGGGAAAAAATCCTAGAGATATTGAATCCATTTAAATGTTCAAAGGTGTATATGTTGTCTACCCTATCAGTTTCAAAATTGGTATTGCAAACTGAATCAGAGCTGAAGTAACTTCTCTTCTCAGAGTTTGTGAGAGAAAACATGTAATCATTTACTTGTTAAACAACATCATGGGTTGGAGATAAAATTTCACACTCTTTCAGATAATAGACATCACCATTTAGGTCACTGAAAATAGGATATGTATGGTCATCAATTTCCACCATATAATTTTTAGACTTGATGAGAAGATATATAGAAAGGACATGAATGAGTGATTCAACATCCTTGGGTTCTCCAACACTACCTTTGACAATATCCAAGGTCCATTTTTCCAACACATAGACCACATTTGAGTTATTAGTGGGAGTATTCGATTGAAATCTCATGTTCCTTGTTATAGTTAAGACATGATAGTGTTTTCATAGAAAAGATGGATTAATACATGAAAAGACAATGTAATTTCTATTACCACCGGGCAATACTGATAGTATTTTCTTGAAATAACCCCCCAATAAAACAATCAGACCAACAAAAGGTAAATTTGAAGCATTAGCATTTTTTAATGACATTATATATCATAGAGTACAGTCTAGATATTAAAAGAAATACTTATGAACCATAGACCCCTCATCCCAAATAATAATCTTTTTCAAGTGTAGAAGTTCTACAAGATCACTTCCTTACTGAATATTGAAAACTGACTACTCCATAATAGAGATTGGAATACGAAATTTAGAATGTGCAGTTCGTCCCCCCATAAGTAGTAATTATGTTATTCTACTCGAAACAACAACAAGAACAACAGATCCCTCTGACCTCCGCAAATCTGTTATCATTTTCATTATGAATTTTTTACCTATGCCTCCATATCCATGTATGAAGAAGAAAACTCTAGAATATGAAGACAATGAAGACCAAATGACATCCATCACATGTTTATATTCATCAATAAGCATACATTGTAATGTTCTATATTCATTTTTAAGTATTTATCTATTGTAATGAGGTTATTCTACTACTATACGATTCAGATGACTATCAATTGCAGAATCTAGAACCAGCACAGGAGGATAAAACATAAGAGAACTGCCATCGCTCTATATAATTTGTTTAATTTCAAGGAGAGAATAAATATGTCTCTGATGATATATGAGTGTAAAATCTAGAAAAATGAGGAATATAGTTTCATAGAAATGTAAAATAAACAAAAAAATTTCATTATAGTAAAGAAGTGTAATTAAGATATTGCATCTATGATGGATAATGAACTGGTCAGAGAGAATACAATTACCAATATGTAATTTAGCAGTTCAAATGTGACTCTATAAATTGTTCACACATGTATTGTAGTATGTCTAAATAATAACAACTTAAATGAAGAATTAACTAACTTGGTTGAATCCTCTACGAAATATATAATGCAGTAGTAATGTAAACTGTCAATAACCAGATGACAATAATAGTGTATAGTACTAAAATGAGGTGAGTGGATTATACAAAAAAAATACTCTTAAATGTAGAAATTATAAAAAATAGTAGTCAAATGTAGAGTAATTTTTTGTTACGTGATAATTTGGAATAATTTAGTAGATTTTTTTGAATCATTAGATAATATAAATAAACTGAAGTATCTTTTTTATATAAAATTACCTGAGAAACATACAGAATTACCTTACATTTCTAGCGTCTGCCTTTGGGCATATAAAATATCTTCAGCAAGAATGTCATAGGATTGATTCCATACAATTTCTAGGAGATATATGTTATTTGAAAATAACATGCTTGAGAACAACCTACATAAACAATGTCCCATTCCCCGACATGAAACCTCCTTTGTAGATTTAATAAATTTTTGGTCATCCTTTAGTAGTCCTAATGCATAACATGCCTCTCTAAATGTTCCACAAATAATACCATCCACTGTTTTTAGATCATCATATGAATTTAACCTTTAATTTTTCTATGAAGTAACCGCAATTAAAACAGCTCTCTAGTTTTTGGTGGGACATAGTAGAGTCTACCAACACAAAACCCATGTTTTTGAGGATTCCATGTTTTTTCATTAGAGTGGAAGACAAATATAGTTTCTAATTCTGCATAACTGAGACCTCTACCATCTGGGTAAGTCTGATTTTATTGAAACCAAGAGGTGGAAATTGTTTCAAAAATATTTTTGGGAGTCAGGACATCTTCAATATTTTCATTTTCACTGCAAGTCACCGAATTTTTTCCTGGTAAATGGAAACATAACCTCTCAACTAGTGGATATCTGTAATGGATATCATAAGAAAATAACATCCCGAAATCCTTATAAGGATTTATGTACCGTCATTGAAGGTACATCTTTATCTCATCTACATTGTTATCTGGGCAGTCAATGTTGTTTCTCTCATAAAGTGGTGTTGTAACACGATCATTCCATTTGTTAATAAACTTGATGAGGTATTTGATAGAATATTACTGATTTCAAACCTAAATATTCAGATTAGATTGATACTTTAAATGAAAAATATGACTATATGGTACCACAAAATAGTTATCCAAAAGGACACCATTTCTATCAATTGTTCATCCATCATCCCTTATTCAATTGACAACAAACCCATTTTCATTAACATTAGTATTTCTGTAAAAATTTTGGATAAAATTTTGTACATTTTCCATCTCTCATACATGGAGAAGAATGGTTGGCATCACCATATGGGTTGTGCATCATGAATTTTTTTACAGAATCATGTAGTTTTGGGTATACACAGTGATTTGGAATTTCAGTGCAAACTATGCTGTTAACATTTGTAGGAGTGATAACATTATTTTCTTGATAGAGAAATAATAGTATATGGACATGAGGAAATCCACATTATTGAAACATTATGGTTCGAACAACTACATTGAAAAAATAGGGTTATAGATAGTTAATAGAGGATGATATAATATAAAAGAGGAATACAAAACATTGAATAGTAAATATAGATATCGTTACTTACCCGTGACTTTCCAAATAAAAAAACAACTTAAATATTTAATAATATGATCAACCTTATTTTGAAAAATTATAGATAATATCTGGGGGCAGTCAGTGGGACGAAGGTGGTTATTTCTAAAAAATCAAGTAATTTCATGCCACATTGGATTACATTTGAATATTAGAAAAAGATATGGATACCCTTCCCAATTATAAATAGACATTACATCTTGGTAATTCTGAATCATATACCTTAATCCCCCAATAAAGTATGATGGTAAAATGATACACTTCTCACAGGATGACCCTTCACGGTCACCTCGTAGAAATGCATCTTGCAACCCATGTTATAATTTGACCCTCAAACGATTTTGATTGAATGGAATGAAATATGTTATTTGAGAATAAATCATTGTACATGAATTGAAAATAAACTATTGTAATAATATTCAAGAATGTAGTAAGGTTCAGGAATCATTTCATGAAATTTCAAGTGAAAGGATAAGTAATCCCTCCTTGTTACCTTCCCGAGTGTAGTAATTGTTGTGAAAGGAGTAGCTTGATGCAATACATTGTCAACATATCCATATTGTCAACCTATTAAAATCAAGGGGTATTATAATGGAAGATATAATGAGTGAGGCTCATCTCTTCATTGTAAATCACCACTTTTCCTTGGAATTATGATATCCTGTTTTTGGTTGAGATATTCAATATCACTGACAATCTGCATTCATTTTTAGAAGTCTTTGGTAGGTTATATGAGGATGCCTTTGTATGTACTATTTTAAGTAGTTGTAACATTAATGTTGGTACTTGATCTTGATTAAGAACAACCCTTTCACTTATGAATTCTTGAGCCAAAGCATTGTTCTCATGTTGCATTTGTTATAGTCTATGTACAATATTGTAGTCAACAATTGGATATTGATTACTAGCATCAAAGATGCCTCAATCACAATAGTAGTTAATATTAAATGATGAATGGTTTGAAAATTTAGTACATACTGTATAATTAGACCGATACCTAATTCCATGAATCCTATTCTAACATTCATGTGCAGTATCATACAAGTATAATTGTGAGAAGTGTGGTGGTTCTCTATCATGTGGACATAAACTACAAATGAGATGGTAGTTGTTTCCATGTAATCTGAATATACATGGAGCTTGACCATTTTTGAATAACCTATCTACCATTTCACCCATGGATTTGAATGAAAACATTGAGTTTTAAATATGCATGTGGTCATGGAATGATCGGGCCTTGGCGCTAGTTTGATTGAATAAAAAAATCCATAGCTATTCATGACATGAAAATAGTAAGTCCAAATATATTTTTCCCATTGAGCAGTATAGTGATAAATGTGGGTTTTGTCGGTTGTTGTTGTTCTTATTACTCTCATCCAACCATAAAAAAGAGTTACAACATTGAAAGATGTTAGAAGGGTCTCCAATATCCGAATAACCTAATTGAAAAATAAAAGATTGTATAATATATTAATCAAAAAGTGTTGTGACAATCTGCAAAGATGATGGTTGATTAAAGAACTAGTAATTCAGTTCTACAAATCACCCTAACCCATGCTCTCATCATTTTTTTGTTGTAGTGGGTTTTATGTAACAACAAATTTTAGGTTAACATGGATTGTTAGAAATAAACCTAAGTTGAATTATAATTAAAGTGAATCGTGTAAATCAACATACCTATATTGTTTTCATAATGAATAGAATCGGTAATATAAAAACTATTAGTTTAGGGAACTGGTAGAAAAAAATTATCTAATAAGGATAAATTTTTTAGAGACAATTGTGGTGCTTACTGTGTTGAGGGGATAGTTGAAATATCTAAAAGAATATTTTCATCAGTCATTATTGCTATGAAAAATATTGATCAAAATGTTATACGATGAATGAAGAGGTTATACGACAGGAATTTTGTTTATAAAACATCCTTGAAATCACACTTAATGAATGGGAGTAGAGATAGTGTCAAGTACTTTGGTCTTTGTTTTCGTTTGTTTGTTCATGAACACATTGTTGACCAACGTGCAGATGGTTCAGGCACAGTGTTTAAATAATAATTTTAATATTAGTAATTTATGTAATTCTTAAATGAACCGTAGAGATTATTGATTAAAACTGGTAAATTTAAAAACTACTAACCATCTATACATAATGGAGATAATGGTACACATGTCACTCCATCTATATAGAAAATTGATGGTAGAGGTTCATTTATTAAAGTAGAAGACTGATTGGTACACATCAATGAAGAATTTCAAGTAGGATTTAGCACTGATTTTGTGGAAACTACAATAATTAGAAAAACATATGGAATGTTAATAATGTCAATATTTAATAGTGAATAATGTAGAGAACTTAAAAACTATTTGTCCGTCATTTATAAGGAGTTTGAGTTGTAACCTTTATTCTGTAGAGTATCCCGTGAAATTCATGTTTGTATTTGGACATGGAGCTAACCGTTCAGTTGCTGTTATAAAATAAATAGTTCATTAGAACCACTATAAGTTTTCTATCTCTGTAATGTGGTCTGTATTGTACCGGTATATAGTTTTAAATTGAAACATAAATAATAATTGAGAAACTAAGATGATAAAGGAATGCCTTTTACTCAATGTGTGATGTCATAGGTTGATACTAGTTTATTTATTTGAGTAGAAGACTCATCAGTAGATGTAATTAAAGCATTTCTAATTGATATAAACACTATTAATGTGTCATTTGTAATGAAATAAATTATTTAAATAGTCATAATAAGTGGGAAAATTTATAGTGAACAAAAAATCACTACTTACTAAATTTATATCGTTACTTCATAAGATTCTTCATTAGAAACCTTGAATCTCTCAATGTTGATGTGCCAAATATATTATTATTTGGTTGATGAGTTGTTTTTTCAGGGACTATCATCAAATAACAATTTACATATCAGTCAGTTGTGTTAGTCTAGAAATAAATTTCATGTGTTGTTCTTTATTTTGTTAAAGCTAATCAGAACTAACCATTGACACAGATAATTGACAATGTCATTTTTTGAGTCCAGGTCTGAGGCCATAAGTGGATACTAGTCCAGTTAATGCATTGGAAGACATATTGGTAGATGTCATTGAAGAGCATGCATTAGTTTTTGGCACTGTTATGTTTCCAGTTGTACTGAAGACTACTATTGAGACAACGACATTATGTAGGATAGTTGAAAACATACATAATAGTGGAGTGAATTCTTTTTGTTGTTTTCTCTTAATTATTAGAACAATTTAATGTGAACATAACAGACTACTTAAAAACATTATTCCGTTCCTTCAGAAGTTTCCTCCACTGTATCCTTGCATCTATTGATCTTGATGGGCCATACATGTTTTTATATAGTTGAGGAATAGATATTTCATGCACTTTCATCAACGAATATGTTACATATCAGTCATTTGTGATTGGATGAAAATCAGTTGGTACTGTAGTGTATTATTATTTGAAATATAGTCAGCACTAACAATTGACACACAAATAGGATAATGGAATTCTTTTTGCTGCATGTGTGATACCATCAGTTGACAATGGTTCAGTTTTTGTAGCACCTTCCATTTTAGTAGATGTCATTAAAGAATTTCCAATTGATGTCAACACTATTATTGGGTCAATTGTAATGAATACATATATTGAAAAAATGATATTAATTAGAACATTCTATAGTGAAAAAAATCGATAACTTCCAAACTTTATATCATTTTTTCATTAGTTAACCGTACTATATCAATAAAACTTCTTTGTTTGAAGGGAAAGACATGTTTTTATTTGGTGGAGGAACCGAATATATAGTCATTGTGGTCAAAGAAAAAGTTAAATACTTATAATTTTTGTTAGTATGGAAACTGGTTTTTAGTGTAGTGTTTCATTCTACTAAATAAAATCAGAACGAATTGTTGGCAACCAGAGATGATAATGGAATATGTGTGACTCCATTTGTGATGCCATCAGTTGATACTGGTTCAGCTAATGAGGTACTATATATAACGGCAGAAGAACTTGAAGAATTTCAAGTAGATATCAACACTGTTATATTTCATGTAATAATGAATACTACAACTAAAACAATGGTAGTAAGTTGGACTTTTTAAAATGAACATAACAGAGAACTCCCAAACGTTTTCTTGTTCGTTCATAAATTCCCTCTGCTGTAACATTGCATCTCTAGTGCTTGACGGGGAAGACATGTTTGTAATTTTTTTCTACATATATAACTGTCAAGGCATGAAATCAAAGAAAAATATGCATAGTTGAATGTACTATTAATGTAATGTACATTGAATAGGAAAATAGAAAATTGCATAAATGATTAATTGCAGAAGAGTACAATGTTAGTAATGACAGATACATGAACTGTGGAAAAATAATATAGTGAAAAATATTTACGAAAATTAAAAAGATAAGAATACATTTGGTAGACGATATTATGAGATGTAAAAGAAAGATGTAATTCTTGCTATTTATGGAGTTTTTAGAAACTCTGTAGCAGTAATTTAATGGTGTTTTCTTAGCAACTTTACTACAAATATAGTAGCAGGTCAGATAATAATTTGAAGTTAATGTAATATACATAACTTTGGAAGACACCAAAATGTGTAAAGAGGTAATTGTAGTTATGTAACTGAAGATGATTAAATTATAAATAACAAAAGAGACATGAGGTCATTAAAATTTAAGAAATGACTTATTTATAGTTAATAAAATAGTGTCATATTATGTTTGTTACACCATATGAGTTATACATTGATAAGGTAATCGATAACCGATGTGAATATTAGGTGAATCCCAAGAAATAGCCGAGGTACTGTGACGTAACCACGATAGGAAGGTAGTGGAAAAGATAATTAGTGGGAGATTTCGATTGACGTATGCATGAAATGGAGGATGTGAGGGTTGGTAGTCGAGCGTGATTAGACGACGCATGGGGTGTATTGGAACCGTAGGTATGGAAGAGATGAAGTGCGAGTTGGGGATCAATCAGAAAGGAACGTCATGCAGAAGATAGATAGATGGACAGACATAAATTGAAGGATATGATGCTAGATAATTAATGTATGCACTGAGAACCATTGTTCGATAGCGTGAGATTGAGAGGAAACCTATGGTATAGTTGCGTGGAAGGAGGGAGCGAAATTTTTTCTGAATGCAAAGGGGTGACGATAATTAAGTGCACTGCTAATTATAGTTGGGCATCGCGAGACGGAGAGGAATCGTAGGGTATTGTCGCGGCGAAGAGGGATGGAGCGTAGGGAGTTTTACAGGTTGACAGCGCGAGAAGGAGAGGTAAGATAGGGTTTTTTTGCATCGCAGATGGATGGAGCGGGGGGAGCCGCTGAAAAAAGAGGGAGCAACTGATCGTGGAGGGAGGACGTGGAAGGAGGGTAGTAATGGAGCATGGAGTGTGGAGGGGAGGACATGTGGGTAGAAGGAAAACTTATGATTAGTATATTTAGTTGATTTCTTATTTAACTAGAATTTACTATTGTTTATTATTTATTATTTGCTATTTATTTATCATTTATATAATATTTATTAATTATTAATTATTTTTTATTTATTATTTTTTATCATTTATTTCTTATTTCTTATTATTTTTTATTTTTTATTTTTTATTTATTATTTAATTATTTTTATTATTTAATTTTTAATTTTTTTAATAATTAAGTATTGATATTTATTTAATATTCAATATTTATTTATTATTTACTATCCATTATTCATTATTAATTATTTATTACTTACAATTTATTATTATTTATTATTTATTATTTATGTATTGTTTATTATTTATTATCTATTATCTATTATCTATTACCTATTATTTAATTAGTTATTATCTATTATACATTTAATAATATTTATTATCATTTATAATGATTTGTTATTATTTATAATTCAATATTATTTATTATTATTTATTATTAATTTTAATTTTAATTTAATGACAATTTATTTATTATTAATTATTTATTATATATTATTTTCTATTTAGTAAGTATTATATATTATATATTATCTATTTATTAATTATCTATTATTTAATAATTTTATTTATAATCATTTATTATTATTTATTATTATTTATAATTTAATATTATATATTATTATTCATTATTTATTATTATTATTATTAATATGTTATAGTTTGTTTATTTAATATTTATTTAATATTTATCTATTATTAACGATTTATTTATTATTTAATACTTATAGTTTATTTTTTATTATCATTTATTTTTTTTAATTTTTTTATTTATTTCTTATTTATTTATTTCATATTAAATAATTATTTATTTATCACATCTTTATTCTTTATTTACTTATTATTTATTATTTATTTATTTTCTATTATACATTTATATTTATATTTATTTTTTATTTATTTACTATTTAATTATTATTTAATATTGATTATTTATATATTATTTATTTATAAGTTATTTATTATTTATTCATTCTTTTTTATCATTTATCATTTAATATTTATTATCATTATTTATTATTGTTTATTTAATATTTATTTATTTATTATTTATTTATTATTTATTTATTACGTAATTATTATTTATTTAAAAATAATTTATAATCTATATATTGTTTATATATTCTCTATTATTTATTAATTTATTATTAATTTATTTTGTTATTATTATATATTCATCATATATTCCTTATTTAATATTATTTAATATCATTATTAGTTTTTTATCTGTATATTTATATGTATATTACATATTGGTTTACTCACTAGATGAAAAGCATTTTGGAGTCATAATATTTTGCCATATATCCAAGAGGTAAGGGGTTCAAATCTCTCCCAACACACACACATATATATATATATGCCAAATTTAAGCCTGGCATACGTGGAATATGCATGCACAGTAGTGTAAACAAATAATCGAATAACAATAAATAAATAAATAAATAAATACGAATAAAAAACTAATAAAAAATTTATTAATTACATAAATAAATAATAATAAATTAATTAATTATGTAAACAAAAATCATAAAAAACAAAAAAACATAAACACCACTAAATATTTAGCGGTGGTTTGAATCGTTGCCAAACACAACGTTGTAAAATAAGAAAACACCACCCAAAAATCACTTTGAAATTATTCCAAAAACACATATACAAGACTCTTTTAGAAAGAATCGTGAATCATTCAGTGGCAGTTTAGACCACCAGAAAATTCCATTTCATGTAGTGAAAGGGTACCCCACACCACTTTCCCACTGATTTTCCACTCTCACACCCAAAAGTCGCACATCCTAGTTCTCCCATTTCTTCTGTAAAACACATCACCAGCCACCACGACACATCATGGTCATATCACATCTAGCCAATAGACACATGGTCCATCACATGACAACCTCGGTCATAACCAGAGTAGTTGGGAATCATGAACATGAAGGATATCAACCTCATGCCCTCCTCATACCATGTTTGACACTCACCATAAGCCACCCCACAACATGGTCATCTCACATATAACTACCCCACATCATGGTCATATCACATCATTCACGCAGATACCTAGGCCATCACCTAATGCTCTATCTGACCTATAGTCATTAGAGTATGTGAACATCTACTCGCATGGAGGAGAAAGTGGGAAAGAGAAATATATATATATATATATATATATATATATATATATATATATATGAGTGTCTATACATGGTTCTAGATGAAGGTGTGGTGTGTATTGAAATCAGCAGTAATATATATTTTTCCACATTAATGCCAAAACTATGGGTTCACAACCAAAATAATACAAACCAACTTGAAAATACCCAACTTTCATTATCACATCTAAATACAAAACACCACATAAGACATAATCCATAAGGCACATTTCACCTTATGAACCGATTTCCATTTAAAAATCTAGTTCATTTTATATTTTCATCCTATTTAATTCTACATTCATATACCATTTCCACATTTAACCACACATCCCATTTTTATTTCAAAATTGGTTAACCATGTAAGCTCTAATAAAGACCACCCTTTATTATCGCAAAAAAATATGTCAAAGGTTATATTTTATTTAAAAATTAAATCATTAAAAATAATATACTAATAAAAAAATATATTTATATTGATAATAATATAACATATTTTATTTAATTTGACTTTTATATGACTAAATATACCTTTTCACTTGACATATTTATGTTTTGTTAATATTTTCATATATATATATATATATATATATATATATATATATATCTTAAATATTATTTATATATTACAAAATATGTATTATAAATCATATCAATTTATATTTTATATATTTAGTGTAAACAAGTTATTAATTTAAATATATATTTATTTAATATTAATTAAAAAATATTTTCTAATTAAGACCTTTTGTTATATCAATGTATTTTTTTTTAAATCCACACATTTAAAAATATTAAATTAATTCAACTATATAGATACAAACATACACAGATAAGGTAGAATGTTAATATTATCATGTTATATTTTTATTTTTTAATATTTAATAATTAATATAATATATTTTAAATTATTATATTTTATTACTTTTCTTTATTTATTTTTAATATATATTATTTATTACTATTTACAATTAATAAATATATATTTTTGAATTTATTCATTTTTTATAAGGTTGGGTCGGAGTCCATTTATTAAAGAGAAAAAAGATATGAATAGAGATGGGTTCGAACATAGAAAAACTACCATCAATGAAAAAATAGTCAAAGTCCTACCTTATTTCTAATCTCCACCATCCAATTCAATGTTCCTCATCACACATATCATTCTAATTAGTTTGTCTGTATGCATGGCCTCGACCTCTAGGATGAAGGCCTCTCCTCCAAGTTTTTACATGTTGCAAGTGACCTTCAATGACGCTGCCATCCGAATAAGTTCTCTGAGCTTATTATTGAACCTATACCCTTTTTGACGAGTCATCAAGAAACATATCTTCAATTCATTTATCTATGGGGGATTGAACCACATTTACCTGAACTCTTCTTTCTTGTGCATCATTATTACAAACCACTTACACATCCCCTTTCATGTGTACCGGGGGTTGAGATAGGACCTCTTCTTCCTAATATTGATATTTACCTTTATTGTGAAAAACATGAACACCAAATAGGCTAGAAGTTGACACCTGCACCTTACTTGGGATCCCCATTTCCTACACATTTTTTAATATAGGTTCACCTGATGCTTCTAGAATGGCATAATCAACATGCCTGCATGTGGAGGTTCTTGATGGATGCTCAATCGGAAGAGGCAGCACAATAGGGTCCAAGGCCATGTCCCTTGAAGTTTTAATAGGATAATCTTGTCCAGAATTATGAAAAGGCGGTATGGACTACATAGAATGGAAAAATTGGAAAATCTATTTATCCACTAAAATAACCTTTAATGAAGATGTTTTCTAGCCTTATGGACCACTACACCTAAGGTATTCCACACTTTTGTTGGAAGAATTTGGTATGTGGCTGCCTCTATGGTTATCTAACATTGGATTATAATCATAGTTAGTATAAGCATAACCTACCAATGTTAAGGTGATCCTTCCTTCAAGGCTATCCATTCTTATCCCCATAAACAAATCTTCTGTGGGAACCAGTGCATTTTAAAACAATCCTTCTCGTTGAACAACAAATATTAACATAGCATGATTATATACCTCCTCATCCACTTTTTTCTAACCTTTTTAAGATCATGAATCAGTCATCCACTCATGGAATAGTTGTTTATCGACATGATATTGGGAAATTCTTCATCAGCTAAACCCACCATCCCTTCATCCACAACTTACACCAATGACTTGGAAGTCTACAACACAACCTGAACAATTTCATGAACATCTAAAAGGGAATGTCGAATAGAGGAATAAAAATCATTAGAAACATCCATTTATTAAGGAATAGTCTCCACTAATATATACTTTTCTCTACTATGTAGATCATCATTTTCAGTCCTGGTGTTTGCAACATCAGAAACTAAAATCTCATCCTGAATAGTCTCATAGCCATGCCCATGTCCATCTGGGACCACATATCCTCCAGTATAATGTTGATAAGGAACAAAAATTAAAAAAAACCATCATCATTAGATTGAAATCATTAAATATTTTTAAAACATGAATTCACATCATGCTCATGAGCCGAGAATAATTTTCAAATAGTAAATCTTCTATAGATCAAATTGTTATGTAATATGACCAGAAAATCCATATAAATTCTTTGAACATTTACATATTTAATTATAAAATTTATCTCGTCATCATAAGTGTAAATAAAAATCTATCATCAAATGTAGAACATAAATCCACTTCAAAAAAATGTGCAATGTGACCAAATCTGTCTACTTCAACTTATTTGTCTATTTGAATGGGAACCCTAATAAATAATGCAATGTAATAAAGGATCTTATGGTGATAATGAATCCATTTTGAACCATATACCTTGACCCATAGCTGAGCAGAGGATTTTCCAACCTCCTTGTGACTAAATCTCTTGTCCCATTCTCATATGTGCAAAAAATAAAGCTTGAGAGATATTGAAACAAATACCAAGGTCCGTATCTTCAATTCGACATAAGGTGAAATAAATTGAAAAACCCATGACCCATAGACACACTTTTTTAGTTTTTATATCCCCAAATATTTTAGGGAATCTCAACTAGATCCCATATTTTCCCCGATTTAGACCCCCTTGGGAAGATAAGTTGAGAAATGGTATAATGATCACCAATTTCTAGTTGTTCCGAGACCATAACTGGATCATCCATGAAATGAGCCATGATTACTTTCCAATGAATTCCACCCCCAACCAAATTCATAATGGGAGAGAAAGAGCACTTGGCTGCACTCTCATTTACCACAATATCACCTCCATGAGCAATTTTCTTACTATCCAATCTAGCACAAGCATGCTTGTGCGAGTCAAATTTTCCATGAGAAAGGAAGATATCAACCATATATTGAAGAGATAAATAATCCATTTGGTTATATCCATAATCACCATTAAAAACTAGAGTGATATGCTACTGTGACAGACCCATCATTTCTTGGAGTCTTATTCATTTTTCATAAAAAATAATTTCACTAATAATTTCTTTAGTATTTTGCAATTTATTAATTTTTTAATATTATTTGTCTAATAATTGTTTAATTTTATTTATTTCTAATACTTATTAATTATTATTTATTAATTATTTTTTTAATATAGTTGTAATTTACATATAATTAATATCTATTCATTTTCATTTTAACTACTATTCATATTTATTTTTTGAAAACATTTATAATTAATATTTTATTCTTTAAAAATGATTTATATAATACAAAATATGTTTGTTTATATTAAGTAAGTCATAGTTTAGTGAAAATGTTTATAAATAAAACATAATATGAATTTAAAATATTGACTAATGGTATTAAGTAATGGACGTCTAATTAAATGTCATTTGTTTTTTCAATTTAAGAAATATAAAATTTTTGTTCCTTTAATTTACAACATACATATATGAAAGTAATAAAATTTTATATAGAATCCCCATACACATAATTTTTATGTAATTTATTCAATTTTTAATACTCATTTTAGAATTATATTTATTAACATAATATATTTAATACATATTAAATTTTATATAAGAAAATTATTCATTTTTATATTTTTCTTCAATATATACTTTTTATTACTTTTTATATTTTATTGAATTAATTAATTTTTAATATTATTAAATCAATAATAATCTTAATATTTTTTAATATCTTTATAATTAATTCATTTTCAATTTTTCATTGTTTATTATTTTTGTTATTTTATCCATTTTTTATATTTATTTATACATTTTTATTCATTAAGAATTAATGTTTTCAATACCATAGCTATTTATGTAATTAATATGTATTTATTGATATTGAAAGAAGATGGAGGTCTGGGTGGAGCTCTCATACATACTCCATGGTGTTCCATATGTCTGGGGCTTCGAATCCTCTATGGACATCCCTCAAGACCTTGAGATAGATTTGTGGGCAGGGGTAATCATCAATGGGTTGGTTCTGAAGGTGGATTCATCGAGGGAGACAATTTCCAATGCTTCTTCTCTATAGGAGGTGGTGATTGAGGGAATTATAAATTAATGATTTTTATCTCTTGAATAGGGGTTCTCAAATCATTTCATCAGAAGAGGTTCGACGAATCACATCATTCTTAATCCGTATTTGGTTGCTGAATGGATCAAGATAGTTAGGTTTTCTATAATTTATAGGGTTATTTTTCCATTGAGATCAAAACCTTGGAGGGTTGCTGACCTCCACAAGAAACATTCAAAGAGGTGTGGTTTTGATGATTGAAAGATTATTATACACATTTGAGGCTTTGTTCACATTATCCTCCTGTATGATGCTCAAAATGTTGGGAACCTTCCATAATTGTCACACCGTGTAATGTCTTCTCAATTGGAGCACCACATAGTTTCTCTTTTAATGAGGTGTTTTTAATGAGGGCCAAGACTTCATGAATTAATTCACATAGTGACATGCTTTGATGTAGATTATTTTTATTTTATAAGGAGGCAGTGTCAAGGAATTTCAACACACTGGCACAAAAAACACTGAGAGAAAATCCCATTTGGTGATCACCTTTCTTCTATGATCATCCTTCTTTATTGATTTTATTCTTGAGTATTAATTTTGATATCCCTTCCAATTTTGGGGAGTCTCTATTGTGAACCTCTTGATTGTAGTGAATCCATTTTTCTAGACTAGGTCACTTGGTTTTTACCTTTTTGGGTTTTCCATGTACATGTTTCCGGTGTCATATTTATTTTCTACACATTTAATTTCAGGTCACTACGCATCCATTTTTATTTAGAGGGAAAGATGTTATTTTCGCTACATGTTTACTTTTTGGTTGTTTGTGCATTTATCACTTTGTTGTCTTTACCAACATCTGGTATCTGAGGGTTTTGTTTTTTTTTCATATTTATTATGGAGGCCAACTACAATCAGATGATTTTTTTGAATGGTACCAACTACTATATGTGGTGACTTAAAATTAAAGATCTACTTTTTATCAAGAGAATGAATATTCAAGTGTTCAGTACCCAGAAGCCCGAAAGGATGTCAAATTAAGAATGGGTGTTCTAGCATGGTATGGTTTGTGGTTTCATTCCCCAATGAGTTAAATATGACGTGATGAACCACATTGTCAACATCTATCATGATAAAACATTGTGGGAGAAGCTTGAGATGACCTATGCTTCCAAGGCATGAAACAATAAATTTTTCCTTCTAAAAAATTTGATGAATTTGAGGTGAAAAGAAGTTAAATCTATTTATGATAACTTTTGTGAATATTAGGTATGTTTTGATCAGTTGTTTGACATGGGTATAAATTTTTAAGATGTGGTTTTAACTCTTTTACTGCTTAACAATTTACACGATTCATTGTAAAATTATGTGTTACTCTAACTAGTTCTTCTCCTAATGGTGCTGTGAAATTTAGTGTTGTCATGTCTACTGTTTTAAATGAAGAGGTTAGGAGAACTACTCATAAGAAATCTTCATCAGAGCTATAATTCATAGAGAACAGATGGAGAATGTAGAACCAGGGACAAATCAGATGAGGTAAGAGCAGAGGCTGAGGAAAATGCAGATCGAAGTAGAGGGATTTGGAATGTCATAATTTTAGTAAGAAGTGGCATGTTAAGAAGTTTTTTATCAGTTGAAAAGGGAGAATAAAATGAAGGAAATTCCACAGAATAAAAATGGCGATGGATATGATCATGTCTTCGCTGCTACAGGGGGTGATCTTGTTATTGTGTATGACTCTATTAATACTTTTTATGATGATTCTTGTTGGGTTGTGATAGTGGTGCATGTTTTCATGTGACATCAAAGAAGGAGTTATTTAACTATTATAGCCTAGGTAATTTTGGGAATTTGAATATGGTCAAATATGGACATGCTGATGTAGTAGGCATCCAGACTGTTTGTTTATAGACTAGTACATGAATTAAGCTGATTTTGAATAATATTCGACATGCACCAGAGGTTCACTTGAATTATATTTATACCAGTTTTCTTTATGATATAGGGTTTATTAGTACTTTTGGTGATGGATAATGGAAGATTTCCAAGGGATCATTGATTGTGAATAGAGGGAAAAAGCAGTCAAGTTTGTGTTGGACTCGATCTCTATTTCTTATGATATTTCTTATGCTGTTGAGTGTTGTGTTTTGTCCAAGTTGTGGCATAAGAGGCTTAGTAAAATCAATGAGAAAGGGATTGGTAGTTTGTACAAGAGAAAAATTCATCCAGATTTAAAGAGTGTTAAATTGGACACATGTGATCATTGCATGGCATAAAAATAGATCAGAGTGAGTTTCAACAGTCATCCTCCACACATGAAGTCACAAGTACATTAATTAGTACATTCTGATGTTTTGGAATTTTGAAATCTAAGACCATTAGTGGAAGTTTTTATTTTGTGTCATTTATTGATGAATAATCATGAATGCTCTGGGTTTATGTTTTGAATTCCAAAATCCAAGTTCAAAGTGTTTTTAAGAAATTTCATGTTTCTGCTGAGAGGGAATTAGGAAAGAAATTGAATTGTATTCACAAAGAAAAAGGTGGAGAGTATTGTATTCTGTTTGATCAGTATTGCAGGTAGGAATGTATTCAACATCAGATGATTATACCAATGACACCTTAGATTAATAATGTAGCTGGAGAGATGAACATGAATTTGTTTGAAAGAGTTTGTTGTTTTCTTTCAGAAGCAAAGTTTCCTGGTCTTTTTTTGGGAGAGCCTTTACTTACTACTGCTTAAATTATTAAATTATCACCTATATTTTCATTGTAGGTATACACTCTAGAAAAGTTTGGTTATGGAAAGGAGATTTGGTACAACCACTTGTGTGTTTTTGGTTGCAAGTCTTTTGTTCATGTGCCTAGGGATGATAGATCCAAGTTGGATGGTAAGACAAGCCAGTGTATTTTTATTGGTTATGGACACGATGAGTTTGGGTATAGGTTCTATGATCCTGTTTTGATGAAACTTTTCAGATGTCATGATGTAGTTTTTAAGGAGGATGAGACTATTGTGAAAATTGATAATGAAGAAAAATATGCTTCTCTATCTTCTTATGGTTTTTTCAGTATTGAGCCAGGTTCTGATTCACATTTACCTCATATTATTGATTATGGTGATCATGTTGATGTACAGAATGATGCTCAAGGTGAACAGGTTGGAGTTAATGTTTTAGAATCACCTTTTGTTTCTAATGATCCAGTTCATGGGGTTAGTTATGAACCCGTAGTTCCACTCCAGAGGTCATCTTGGTATCGCACCATTTCTACTCGATATTCACCTTATGAGTATGTGCTCTTCACAAAAGGGGGATAAGTAGAATCTTTTGACGAGGAAATTGAAAGTGAACATAAGGGCCGATGGGTTACGATAATGGATTACGAGATGACATCATTTCATGACAACCACACTTTTTAGCTAGTGAAGTTACCAACAGGTAAGATAGCTTTGAAAAATCAATATATTTCTTGAATTATGAATGAATAATATAGTTATATTCCATGATACAAGGAAAGGCAAGTTTTTAAAGGCTTCCATGAAAATAAAGGTAATTATTTTGATGATATTTTTTCATCTATTGTAAAAATGCCTTCCATTAGGGTTGTTCTTAGTTTGGATGCTAGTTTGGATCTGCTGATTCGGAAGATGGATTTGAATAAAACTTTACTCCATGAAGATTTAGTGGAGGAGATTTATATGGACTATCCATATGGTTTTTTGGAAACAGGTTAAGAAAATCTTGTCTGCAGGTTGAATAAGAGTTTGTATGGATTGATGAATTCTCCAAGGTAGTGGTATAAGAAGTTTGAATCTATCACATCTCATCAGGGTTTCTGGAAGACATCTCTTGATCATTGTGTTTTTGTTCCTAGATTCACTGATAATGATTTTATTATACTGTTTCATTATGTTGATGATATTATCATTTTTGTCCATATTACTTCAAAAATTGTCAAATTGAAGAAATAACTTTCTCAGTATTTTGCGATGAATGACATGGGGCCAACATAATAGATTCTTGGCATGATGATCTCCTATGACAGCAAGGCCAATAAATTGTGGTTATCTTAGGAGAGATACATTGATAAGGTTCTTAAATGATTTTATATATATAGAAAGAAATTGGTTAGTACTCCTCTTGATTTACATTTTAATCTCAGTTCTAGTCACTCACCTTTTACTAATGAAGAGAGAGAGGAGATGCATCACAAATGTTATTAATCTGCCTTTGGATGATTGATATATGCAATGGTATGTAATAGACCTAATATAGCTCATGAAATTGGTGTGGTCAATTGTTTTCTGTCAAATCCAGTCAGAGAGCATTGGAGAGAAGTGAAGTACATTTTTTGTTATCTTCGTGGAAGTTCTGATATGAGACTAGGTTTTTTCAAAGGGGAACATATGCTTTGTGGCTTTATAGATTCATATATGGCATGATATATCGATTCAAGGAAGTATACTTCATGATATTTGATCACTTTTTCAGGTGGAGATTTATCTTGACAGTCTAGATTACAGATATGTGTTTCTTTATCTACCACAAAGTCAGAGTTTATTGCAACAACTAAGGCATGTAAACAATTGTTGTGAATGTAAACTGTTATTCGAGAGTTTATTTTAAATCCAGACATGTATGTTTTATTTTGTGAATTTGGAGTGATATTTTTTGGGAAATAATTTCACTTTTCATGGTAGGTCGAAAGATATTGATGTTTGATATCATTGGATCCAAAAATTCCTTGATTCAAGATTGTTAGAGCTTGAGAAGATCCAAACTAATGACAAAGGGTCAGACATGTTGACCAAGAGTTTACTGAGAAGAAAATTTGAGACTTGGTGACTGATTGTGGGGATGGAAATGATCCCCACTTGAATTGGAGGGTGAGTTTTTTGGGAACCTTCTCTAATTGGCACACTGCGTTACACATCCTCAATTGGATAACCGTATGGTTTTTCTTTTAATGAGGTTTTTATAATGAGGTCCAAGATAGTATGAATTAATTCACACGGGGACACACATTTTACACAGATACATTATTTGATGCAGATTATTTTTCATATGTAAGGAGGCAATGACCTGGAATTTCAACACACTATCACCAACAACACTGAGAGAAAATCCCATTTGGTGACCAACTTTCTTTGATGATCATATTTCATTCTCTCCCTCTTTGATTCATGGATTTTATTCTTGAGTATTACTTTTGAGACCCCTTATAATTTTGAGGAGTCTCTACCATATACCTATTGATATTAGTAGATCTCCCCTTTTGGACTAGGTCCCATGGTTTTTCCCTTTTTGGGTTTTGAACGTAAAAATTTCTGGTTTCGACTTTATTTTCCGTACATTTAATTTCGGGTTACTACGCATTAATTTTTATTTTGAGGGAAAGATTTTATTTCCACTACAAGTTCTCTTTTTAGTTTTTTGTGCATTCGTCACTTTTTCATCTTTCCTAACACTAAAGTGGTGATATTGGGGATTTGAATCAATAGTGTTGCAGATAGGTATGATCTTTATTCAATAGTGGAAGGAAAAATTCAATCCATTTGATGTGAGAAAGTGTAGAGATCAAGTTTGTATTTGTGTCGTTGTCTTGAACTGGATTCTCTGGCATCCATGGTTCGTGTTAAACAATTCATCAATGGTTGGGGTCCTATCTATAGAGAAATATACATGTAGGATGCTCATTTCGGTCACTTTAAAAGGATCCCCATTGATAATTATTTTTCTTCCATTCTTATGAAAAAGGTCGTCCCATCGACTCAAAAGAATGACTATGATATCAGGTCATTTATAAGAACCCACATAATTATTACATTTGATGCATGAGGGTCAGGTATTAGAAGGTGAAGTGACACATGGATCTTCTCAGCTATTTTTGATCTCTGAGGGGAATACTATGGATAATTATAGGAATAGAGACAAGGAAAAAAGACCTATTGAGGAGAAAATTTATAAGAATAGTGGTAATGTCATTTCTAGAACCAACATCATCTATACTAGTCCCTCCATTTATAAAGTTATGGAACAATAAATGTTAGGAGATGGTGCTCCTGTGTGTGATTTAAACCAGCATGGATCTTTTTGTATGTCTTTTCAACTGGTTGGTAGTTCTGATTTGATTTTCAAGAAATATCCTATCTAGGATGGGAAGTACACTATTGAGGTTTGAAATCCATAAAATGAGGCTGTTGTCCCATATTTTTGTCTTGTGTGCACTCTTTTATATCCAAAAGATCAATGTTGTATTGTATATACACTAGTCATAGAATTCTCATGACATGTTTAATGGGAAGATGGGTCCAGACAATCTGATGGTCACTATAGTGTTTATTATTATCAAGATATTTGGAAAATATTTATTTCTTCAAAACTATTTGGTAAATGGGTTAAAGACTCAGATTATGGAAGTGAAAAAAAGTAACAGATGGTTTTATTGGACACCACTCATCTCTGATCTATAGTAATCGGTGATACTGTTTCTCTTATGTATGTTTTTTAAATAGAAATGTAAATATGGTCAGCAATAAATGGTTTGCTTCATTCCTAAAAAAATACGGCCATTGAATGATTATTCTAATCTTATGAGGAATGTGTCAATTAGATCATCTTCTAAGGAATCGAAGATCAATCTCAATCTGGAGTAGGAAATGTCCAAGGCAGCAATCCTTGGGATCCTCCATCAAGTTAATTCATAGTAGAAGTAGGAAACTGTTGATGATGCATATTAATTTAACTATGATTATGGAAGTTATCCTGCTTTTTTATGAGCAGTATTCTTTTCTCAAAGAGGGAATGTCTTTTTGTGTGACCCCATCCAATTTATTTCTTTCATGTTTTCTTATTTAATTTCCCCATTAATTAGGATATATGAATTCTTACTAAACCTTTTTAAAATATTTATTAATTTTCATTTTAACATATTTTCATTTTTAGTTTTTTTAATAATCTATATAATTAATAACACTTCGTCATTTTCATAATATTTTTGCAATATTTTGATTTTTAATTATTAAATTTCACTATTTTTTCACATTCATTCATTTAATATTATTTAATATCATTTATTCAATAATAATGTCACTAATTTTTTACTTTTCATTAGAATTTATTCCATTTAAATATTTATTATTTTAATTTTTTCACTTTATTATTTTATATATTTATTTTTATATATTTCTTTGTTTACATGCAAGATTTTTTATTTGATTGCAATGTACATATTTAATATGTAGTCATTTCATTTTAATGTATATTTTCATTTTTAATTTTTTTTAATATTTTATATAATTAATTAAAGTCGTTAATATTTTATTTTTTGATTTCTATTCATGTTTATTTGTTAAATTTCATTCATATATAGCTTTTATGAATTTAATAATATCTATTCATTAATAATGTAAATTTGTTTTTTCCTTTTATTATTTATTTATTTTTAATATATATTCATTTAATATTTTTTAATTTATTTTTTTATAGTTTTTATCAATTACTTACAAAGACCACTGATAAATATAGGCTTTGATAACTCTAAAATAAATGGTCTAATAAATACATATCATTATAATTTATAAGAGGTAGCACTAATAAATACATATCTTCATTAGCACAAAGAGGTATCCCTGATAAATAGTGGCCTTTATCAGTACTATATATTTTTGCACAAATAAATATTGGTCTTTATCAGTATATTATATTTCACTACTGGATCTGATTCTATAGGGTGACATTGGCATACACCTATGAGTGATGTGTGGAACTACCAAACACCAATGATGGTTTAGTATAATGAGGAAAAAAATGATTGGTGAAATAGTGTGAGGATGCAGATGTTTTATGGTGAAGCTTTCAAAATACTCCAATAACATTCCCATCAAGCCACTCTCCTAGAGACACCTTGAAAATAATGTAAAGGATCATGCTCTGTCTCAAATATGGGTAAAAAAATTAGATAGATTTAGTTTTATATTATTATTGTATTTATATGAATTAATATTTTGGTACGATATTTGTTATAATTTTCCAGATGGTGAGGTTGTGTAGACTACTCAAATAATGGAATTTTGTGAGCTATGAAGGGAATATAAGAATTATTTGTGTAATGGATGGGTTTATAGAGTTGGAATGGATTTAGAGGCCATACCTAGCATGAATTAGTGTCCAATAACACGTTATTATTAAATTATTTCTCATTTGAAGAGTACCGAGTGTACAATATTAATATAATTTGATGGTTTTGATTGAAAATTATGATAATTTTCATTATCATACTATTTTTTATTGTATAAAATTATTATTTTGGAAGCATTAGAAAAAAATAATGAAAAAAAGGATTCTATAAAGTTACTCCACACATTAGGGTGGATGACGATGCAGAAACATGAGAGGAGTTATGTATTTTTATTCAAAACTTGCATTTAATTAGGTATGAATTGTAATAATATATACTAATTTCCATTTATGCTTCGATGAATTAAATAAGGTGAACTAATTATACATATATTCCTCATTTAATGTTTATAGTAATTTTAATTTAGTTTCAATTTTTAAAACATTAACTTGATCATACCCCAAATGTAATCTTTCTTTTCTATTAAATGATAAATTATTTATGTTCTTAGCCCATTTTTTCATTCATATTTATCATTTTCCTGCTAATACTGGACATCTTAGTCTTATTAAAAGTATCTCAATCTATCCTATTGGGAGATCATAAAAATTTATGTTTATTTTTTATTAGAATGATATTTAATTTCGAAACAATGGAATACATCATTAATGTACATTATATATATAATAAAAATATTTTAATTAAACATAAAATCATTATTTTCACCATATGATGAATTAAATTAATCAGAATGTAGGGGTAATCAAAATATAGGAGAGAATAATTCTCAACCCGTACATATGAATATCTGAAATCGTTGATCTATAATGATAAAAAATAAAGATCAAATAGATCTGGAAACTATATATGTTGTCTCTAATTTAATTTAAGATGGAATCAAATTAATAATCATTGATTGGCTCATGAGAGTAAACTAGGGGTTTATACCAATTATTAGGCCATCATAAAAATATGTCAACCATTGATAGGGGATGAATTATTGGTTGATGTCTAATTAATAATATTCTCCCACTATTATCTAAGTCTCTTTTAATATTGATTTTTTTGGATTAAAATTCCACCTATTAGGATCATAATTTGTCAAAGTAGAAAAGAATTGAAGCATGAAGTTTTGATGAGGCTCTCTATCATGAATTTCCAATTGATCTTCATCACCCATATCATACAAGTATTTGTGAATTAAGTTTATAAAAGAATCTTAAATTCATGTATTTCATCCTCCACATAATAAACCATCTTCGCTTATAAAGATAAGATAAATGGATCATTCTCTACATTCTAACTGGTATGGGTCATACGAGAGAAGGTGACAGAGGTAGAATGTAAAAAAATAATTATAACCCTATAAATGTTTCCCCACTTAATTCTTGAATAGGACACCTAAAAATTGACCATGATAGATTAATTTTATTACATCAATAATATTTCCATATTATCCCACATATGTAAGTGTAAATAAACAACTATTTTGAGTTTTTAATTATTCTGTATGATAAATTGTATTAAACATATAGTCATGAATATTTTAGGCATAAACTATCATATACATTCTTAGAGGACATCAAGCTAAAAACATCATATAATTTTATATTTCATATCAATTATCAATATTAATTATCTTTAAAAGAAGTTATAATGTGTTAATTTTAACATAAATAGAATAATTTCACGTTAATAATTGGAATATGAGTATATAATTATATGATGGGAGAACCATTCAATAATATCATTATTAACAAATTTAGTTAATTCAATCTCATTTAGAGCTTGACCCCTAAATTTACTCATTATTACCAATACCAATTCTTCAATAAATAGATAAGTAATAAGAAAATTGAGTAACCCATATCTATGTGCATGTAGTAACTATAACTTAGTCAGTGTAAAATTTTCCCCCTTTTAAATTGGTCTTCCAATAGTTCTAAATATCGATGACTAGTTTTCAGAGTGAGAATTAGTGGTGATGTTGTAAACACATCCAACATGATTCAATCAAGTCTATGTTCCATATAAATACCTATAATATTAGGTTAAGAACTATTTTACTATGTAACCTTTAACAATAGATCCTTCTAGTTGAAATGTATTCCTAAAATATTAATTCAAATGACCTACGTACGTGATTAAAAAAATAAGAAAAATATTAAAATAATTTAAATAATTATTTGATAAAATTGAATTCATTAATGAAAATAACAATAATATTAACATACGTCTCAATAGTATACATCCATTGGCAGTTTACTAGTCTAACAAGATTATCTTCATAAACCAAATGAAAATTCAAATGAATCATGACTATGGAGAATGAAGGGGAAACAACCTATCTAAATAAAAAAGTGTTAGAAAAATTCTTTCTTGAAGTTTATTATGCTCGATTGGATTTAGATTTTTTTCCACAATGATCTCTAAAAAGGGTACCCAACTCAACTATAAATGCAGTTAACATTTCAGGTAATGTATTTCAAGGTTTTAATAGAAGAAACTACTCCATTTGAACATGTGAGTCATAAATTTTCAATCCATGAAACATTGAATGTTTTAAGTCAATTCATCGTGAAATGTTCCTTGAATATCTATCTTGCACATTAATTTTCTTTAATGTTTAAAGGAATTCATCTTCCTCATGATTTTTAATTTTAAAAATAGGTAAATTATACCTTCCATTCTAATTTATCCACTAACCAAAATTTATATACATTGATTCTGAATCCTTCAATTTAGTAAATTGATCCTTCAATTTACCATATTGATTAAGCATCATAAATATTATCTTGTCACAAATTTTCTTCTCAATATGCATTACAACAACATTTTGACATATCAAAGTAATCTCTTAATAGGGTTGTTTGATAAATATACTCATGTTCTTTCAATTTTGGGTTCCAGCAACATTGAATATTATACCTTATTCTCTTTTCCACCCTTCTTTAAATTGATTACATTTTATTAATTCTATAGTGTTATTCATTAATTGATTTTTGAATTTTGAACCATATATCACCTTTGGTAGCTTTCTCAATTCAATATCTTTATTGAGTTTTTTCTTCTTAAGCATAAATTTTTGCGAATCATCAATAAATTTATCATGATAAATTAAATGCCATTTTCTATAATGAGGTATTCGTTGAGGTTCAAAAAACAATACAATCCCAACTAGTATGAGTGTTTTGGTTAGATAAGATTCCTAGTCCAGGAAATTAAATAATTTTCCACATTAATGAATCATTAATTTTTAGTAATTTTTTCATTGAAGAATCCTATTTTTCTATTCAATCATCCCATAATTATCATATTTCCTTGATTTGAGGTTAAAGGTATGCATTAATGTCATTTCCATGAATTTTCATTCTAGGAATATTCATCAAAATAATGAAAGAATTCTTCATCATACACATCTATGGGGGTATATTGTAGGGGATAAAAAAACTATCCATATGCTATAATTAATACTTAATGTACCAAAAGGGTTAGAATAATCAGAATCTAACCACAAACGTACATTCCAAAGACCCAAATAAAATTATAGATATAATGAATCAAACACATTCCAAGATGTTGAATAATTTTGATGTAGAATCAATCCATCATTTTGGCTATCTAAATCATTCCATGTCATGTCATATGTAGTCTTAGATGGCTTGAATAATCCTTACATGTGTGGTTTTAGAGGTAATTAATGCAATAACATTATGGGAGTTTTCTTCTTTTGTTTCTTCCTATTGTTTCATTAATTAATACTCTCATTGTTTAAAATTTAATTCCATTTACATGTCTAACATCTTATGCATTCTTCTTTATCAGGATATTCTATGAAGAAAATCATGCAATCAATTGGGAATGCACGTATCATTATATAATCAAGGTCATGTTTGTTGATTATTTTATTCAACTGATAGAATGATGGAGAGATATTCACATTTTTAAATGAAACATGAAGCAAATATAAAGTTAGGAACATTTATTTGTCACTAATTCCCTTGAGGAAATTGATAAAATACAACTTATATAGAAAAGAAAGCTTTAAATTATTGAGACACCCTCTATACAATTCTTGTTGTATGTCATCCTCTACTTCATAGAACTCAATTTTTTTATTGATGTTTTGAGCATGATTAACCTTATTAGGATCAAATAAAGGATCTGTTGATCTATTAAAATCATGTATTTTTTATTTTTCAAAGTCAAATGTGACATATATCATGTTTTGTATTTAATTCTCCTTGAGAGGGTAACATTGTGTTTCATTGATATGATAGTATTTATTTTAACATCAATAAAAATCAATTCTCCTTGAAAAATAAAATATACATATTGAGAAGGAAACTATTTTAATATCAAGTTCTAATTTACTTCATTTCATATGATCTATCTCGTGAATTTATAATCGGGACTTAAACATTTTATCCTGCTATCCATATCTTAGTTTTCAATTTCATAATATAAAAACTATTCCAAACCCATGGAATATCGAGGTTTGTTTTGAGGTAAATTAATCCAAATCTTATCCATAGGTATGGATTTTTACTTTCATCCTTATATATTTTGATATAAAGATATAAATATTTACTCAATTTATCACACCCAATTTTTAACTTCACCTAATTTTCAACAATGACCATGGTAGGGGATTGATTTGAATGAACAAAAAATTAACATGAAAATGAATCAATTTGACATGAAAAATATAAACAAAATAAATTAATAAATATTAACTCTCACAATAACATGCTGGATGTTATGGAATAAAGTCACTAAGGTTAGGATAGGGAAACAAAACAACGTGTTGGTTGGGTATATGATGACATAAATGTCCAGAATTTAGGGAAATATAGGAGGTAGGTAGGAGTTCAAGATGGTTGGGAAATATTTTGGGATTGAAAACCATTTGGGGGTGCTGGTCTTTAGGAAATAGGGATGATGGACTTCCATCTTCGTAAAAGACCAATCATGGGGTTCCTCTATAGTCAATGTTTAGGGAGGGGGTCGATGGTTGACATTGGGGGGGGGGGGGGGGGTCAGTGATTAGTGCTCATCAACAAGGGAGGGGTCGCTATTGTGGGAAGGGTGCTCGGTGGGGGGGGGGGGGTGGAGGTAGATGTCAGGGTGAGGTGGGAGAAGGGAAATTAGAGCGTTTTAAGGATTTATTGGTGGTTTTATTGAAATTTTCACTATATCTAACTATTTTTAGAGGTTCTATAGAACCAATAATATATTTAAAATAATATTTAAACAAAATTAATTAGCATCAGTAATAGAAATTGATTCCAATAAATGGCTAGTAAATCCTCCATTTTCTATAGTAAGACACATATAAAACCCTCCAAATTAAGTACACAAAAGCAATGATAATGTAGTGACACAACAACTATCTAAAGCTATGAGATAGTAATATCCATCACGGTCCATGTATTTCTATTGGAAACATGAAAATTAATATATATATATATATATATATATATATAGGGTGAGCATTCAAATATACTCATCAGGAAAATAAAATACTATTGTGCACATTTTAAAAGAGTATACTAATTCACCCATGAGAAATAATATAGCCAACAACACCTAATCATGAAAACTAACCAACCCCAATCTCACCAAGGCATTCTCTCTAAATAACACAATCCATGTATAATAACATAATAATAATAATCTCATTAAAGGGTACCCACACCCTTTTCTCACACATTTTCCACCCTCACACCCCAATTATGTATCTCTTGGTACTTCCATATCATCCATATTAAACATCACAAGCCACCGCCCCATGACACAGACATATCACATATCGCTCGAAGACACATGTGCTATCAAAAAAATCAACCATCATAAATATAATAGTAAGGTATTGTGATAATGAAGTAAATCAACATTGTTCCCTCCTCTGACCATGCACAACCCCCACCCTATTCCGCCCCACAACAAAGTCACATCACATCTCACCACCCATCAGTATGATCATATAAAATCTCACCAGCAGACACCTGGACCATCAACCAGGACACTATATGACCTCTTTTCATAAAATCATGTACATATGCACCTATCTAGAATACAATGCATGAAATATTGGGTAGCCATACATCCATCTTCTCCATCGGGATATTGGAAAAAACACTCCTATATATATGAGTTCAACATGTGGTACTTTATGCAGGTGGGGTGCTTATAGAAATTATAACTAATATATATATATATATAGCCACCAAAAAGTCCCACCAATGAGATAAAAACAAAAATTATACTAACCAAATCACAAAAAAACCCAACATTCACATCCACCTCTAAATTCCCAACATTGTACAAGCCATAAGACACAAGCCACATTTCACATTAACAACCAATTTTCATTTAAAAATCCTATTCATTTCATATTTCCATCCCATTTAATTCGATATTAATATAAAATTTCATCATTTAACCACACTTACCATTTTAATTTGACATTAATTAACTATTTCAACACATGTCATTTTAATTCCAATATTATCATTTAATTAAAAAACCACCCAAGAAATTATTGCAACACTAAACTGTGCAAATATATAGTCAATCATATTTACCAAGCCATCCAACCCCATAAAAAACACATATATCAGCGGAATCCCAATAAAACCTCACCACCCCACAACATGGTCACACATAAACCAAAATCATTACCTTATAATAGGGGTATTAAAACCCCTCACATCATCACCCCACAACATGGACACTCGAACCAATCACATCAACAGCCAAAACATAATCGAAAAAATCCATCACATCACCAACCAATAGAATGACCACTCAAACCTAGGACATCACTAATCCATAAAATGGGTGAAAAAACCCATCACATTCATCATAACATTTTCATATTTTTTCAAGGCGTATTTTCCTCTTTTTTACTTCTTTATTTTAGTGAATTCTAACACACTCCTTAAATCCTGGGGAAACCATTTTATTTTCCAAATATAAGTGGTTATCCAAGTTCCATTTTTGGGTGATGCCAAAAAATAAATAAAAAATGTTCCATATAACATGTTGAATTAGTGGAGAAAATACTCAAATGGTAATGATTTTTTTCATGGAATTTAGTCTGTGAAATCATCATATCACAAATAATGTCAAGGTTATAAAAACATGCAAAACATACTCCTTTTGTCATGAACCGAATCTGGTCACCGCCAAAACCGGCACCAAACCCAGCCTGTGACATGACCCGAAGGGAGTTCCCTATCCGCACGGGATGCCACAAGTGCCCGAGTATCATTAATTTAGGTTTGGGAACGATTTACCTGAGTATGAAAGCATAAAACATTAAAAACAATCCATAATATAAATCTGAAATTTTTGAGCAAAACAAGAGTTAAGTAAAAACCAGAACTGAGTACATTGGTTTTAAGATAATACAAGTGGTCCAAATAAAAATAATTATATCATCAAGATAGCCCCAAGGACTCCACACGACTAGCGGTCATCGCCCCCAAGCTATCTCCACAACTCCGCACCAAGGATGTGAACTAACACGATGAACCGCCATCACCCTTAGCCTTTACTTTACCTGAATCAAACATAACCAAGTCTACTTACACCCAATGGGTGTAATTAGGGTGTGATCCTAAGCCCAGTAGGATACCACCCAATGATTCCAAAGAGTAAGAAATACAATTTGAAAAAGCAAGCAGTTTTCAAACGCAAGGAAAAGTAGTGTTAAAATTTCAAGAAATGAAACCTCTAATTGAAAATAGTTTTCAATCCAAAATTTTCAGAATATTAACACATTAAAATAGAAATGTTAGATACTGTAATTTACTTCCAAACACACCCTAATACATGGGTAGATACTACAAATCCAATGAGCAACAACATTGGGAACACCCCTAGGCACTAGGTTGTCTTGGGCCCTATGTACCTCGTACCTCGGTGTAAAGTAACCATAGAAAAATCCTTTCTCATGCATGAGCCACTAGTAGAGAACATACCCATAACCTAGTGGTCCCCAATAATCATCCAAATAGTTTAGTTAGAGTTGTTGTTATCCAAATTCTAAGTGAAACATGGACAAAACCCATCCGGTCCACTAGCCGTACTAGTACAAATCCGCCCCACCTAGGTACCTGGGCTTCCCCTTTTGTGCTCAATCAATTCCAGCATGCATCATAAATAAATTTTCATATAAAACACCATTACTGGTCAAACACAACCAATACAGTATCTATCACATTTTATACCACTTAAAACATGCAACAAAACACTTATATTTTTCATAAAACAATTCCTCAAAATCTCGTAGTGTTTCGGACACAAAACTCCTTATAGACCTCACTTGCATACTATGTGCACATATTTAAGCTTCCAAAACATAAAGGGAATCCTACTACATTTCAGTGAAAATAGAAAATCATTTTTAGGGCAACCCCATATGGTTCAAGAAACGACATCATTGCAAAGTCTCCATTTTTACACAACACAACTCTTAGAATTTCATGTGGTTCACAAACACCATTAAAACCAGATTTTTCAGTAACAAACCCAAGGTAAAATCATTAAAAACAGTATTTTTATCCCTATTATAGTTCAATAAAATCAACTAGTTACTTTTAGGGTAGCCCCAATTAAACTAATAAATCATTTCTATGAAAAACCCCCAATTTCACATGAAATTGGCCTTTAGGATTCATTTTAAATACAAACACCACTAAAACAATATTTTTCAGAAATAATAAAATTGAATAAGCATGAAAATACCATAAAAACAGTAGCCAATTCACAAATATTTCATACACAATGAAATCACCTACCAAAACCAAGGAAACCCTTGAATCCTTTTTGCGAAAACTCAAACGCACCACCGCCACACCTCAAGGAAGGTAAACCAGACCTAAAACCAGAATTTCAGACCATAAAACACAAGATAAAACCTTAATTTTTAAACCCTACTTCCTGGACATAAGGAACCTCAATGATAATGGAAAAAACCCTAAGTAAATTGGATGTAACCCTAAACAAATTGAAAGAAGAAAGGAGGAGAACAACATACTTAAAATATCTTCGAGAAATCACCCCCCAAAATACCAGTATATGATTTCAAAAATACTCAAACTTTCAAGGGAGGTTCGAACAAGAATAGGTAGATCATTTAGGAATTTGAATGGGGGAAAAAGAGTAAGAATCGAAGGAGTTATGAAGGAAACAAATTACCTTTATAAATCTACCGAAATTTGGGTTCTTCAGAGGTTTCGACCTACATCGTGATGAAAATGAAATGGAAAGAGGGTGGGAGGATATTGGACGCGCTTCTGGGTTCAAGGGGCGTGTTCGGGGCTTGGAATCACCAAAAAATCCTTAAAAATGAATAAGTTATTAATTAATCAAAATATATTTTTAAAAGTAGAATTGGGATTTCGGGCAGGACCAATCCCTTAAATAAAACCCATATACACCTTGGTTATGGATTTCCAAAGGCTCCAAATTTTAATTTTGGTGTTAATATATCAGGGGAGGACATTTAGGAGTTGGAATGAGGGAAAAATATTAAAAAATGAATAGGTTATAAAAGAAACAAAATTTATTTTTAAATCTGGAATTGGGCTCACGGTTTGGCCCAATTCATGAACACTCACCTATTCTCCATAAAAACTTTGGACCCTCCCCCCAAACAAAGAATTAATGGAAATTAAAAGAAAAATAAATTTAAAATAAGATATGTATGTGACAATTCTCCCCACCATGAAAACTTTCCTCCCCAGAAAGTCACAGTAAGGCCAAATCAACAGCCAAACTCAACTGAGAAACCAAGAGGTACTCTCTTGCCATGTTTCTCCCCCAAAGGCCATAACACCTCCAGTGATCAATGAAGGAAGGAATACTCTCACAGCCAAAACATACACCACTTTTCTGAAATTATTAATCACATTCATGCTTTATCCCAAATGAAAACTTCTCAAACACAGTTAGAACAATACTCAATCAATTTACCCAAATAAACAACAACATCGAACAAGGTTACACTTGCCCTACTATAACTAAACCATTGGTCACTCTCCAATATCAATGTTTACCAAAGTAAGATGTAGGTAGTTAGATATCTCCAAATTATAATACCTACTTACCATACAAAACCAAGGAAAAATATGAGTTACTTGTATGAAGAGACACAAATGGGATCCCAACCATAAGAGACAACTTAATTTTTTTAGCGAGACAGAATCAAGACACTAATAGGGGGAGGCCCAAATAGACTCCCTAGTACAAGGGGTATACATAAATTAGAAATTTACAAAATAATATACATGATACCCACAGTGGGTCTTCCCACAACAAAAAAAACAACCATCTTAACTGACCAGCATGGGCCGACACAGAAAGACCCATTTTTTTTAAGATTTGGGAAGGGTGCAGGGTCAGTCTGCACGGTTTGGGAAACCGTGCACTAACTATGATGATCATTCTTTCCACATGGATTCCTAGCACACTGTCACTACTAATCGTGCACAAAATGGGTGCTCAAACTTTCTAGCCAAATTTCCAACCATTCTCCAATGACTCAATGGAAACCAACGTGGGAGGGAAATACATTAGGCGATGACATGGGTACAAGGCCCTCTACCTATTTCCACCGAATGAGAACAACAGAAGGAAGATGATGAAACCATAGGTTTAAACACTTTCTATCTTTCACACTGAGGATATAAAATTGTACAAGGGTTTAAACAACACTGGTGTTTCCCCTGACTACGCGCCAGCTTCTCTCCGGGACCTATGGCTGGAGCTCAAAATATTGAAGCATCTTCGGCCACGTAGTTAGGCTGTTGAAACCCCTATGTGGAACTTCTTCTTTCGGTGCCACAAACAACTACACCGCATACCCCGATGGGTTTATCAAGACATAACACACTCCATAACCCAATTTACCAAAACAAGACATTTCATTGAAACAAGGGATCAAAAGATGCACACACATCGCACCTTGTTAACATGAGTCATATCATTTAGTCATTTAACCCTTTATCATTTGGGGATGTTACAATAACCCCCCCTTTAGAGCACAACGCCCTCGTTCTGAGCCCTACATCTCAACCTAGGCAGTGCACCACACACTTAAGGCTGGGTTCCTGCTCTGATACCAAATGTGACAACCGGGTCCCGGTGACAGCACAACCATCCCGCCTTAACATGGTCGTCGGGTCTTGGCCAACTTGGTACCCTCGGTTGCCCCGCAGACACATGGGGCCCACCCCAGGGTCCACCCACATGCCTGAACGGGTCATCTGACTAATGACAGTCCCCACAGGCCAACACTTGTCCTTTCCAGTGTGCTTTATCATCACTCACACACACCCTGAGAAACTTCCCAGAAGGTCCCCCATCCTGATCACTACTCCAGACCAAGCACGCTTAACTGTGGAGTTCTAATCAGACAGGCTCCCGAAAAGGAAGGTGCGCCTTGTTTCTTTGGGTGAGAAGCAACAGAAGGGAAAGACACATATAAACACCTTCCTCTAAGATAGAGGATTTGATGTTTTTCCCCAAGGGAGACATAATCCCAACATAACATAGAACCTTATAGAATTGTGTGACCTTCACCTTTATGGTCAAAAGAGCACACAACATCACAATGTGTCACCGAACATGACCCTTGCGATTGATAGAAAAAATACACGGAACGTGACCATATTCAAAGTCCCTAAACAATAGATAAGTCCAAAAAGTGGACACAATATCTTATCATGACCAAAATCTCAAAATTGGTGGTTTAATAATAACTCTTTCTTCAAAGAAACTATAAAGAACCCAGAGGCCCTCTTAGACACCATCAATACACTAATCCGTACTAACATCGAAAGAACACTCCCACCTTTGATGAATTAGGAAACTTAAGAAACTAAGGTCTCTTTCAACCTTCCACAAGCACTATCCCACTACAAGAGGATCCAAAAATCAGCGAAATTAATGGGTGTAGACTCAATAAAAAAAAATTTGATAAAATATTTTTTATATTGATCTACTGGAGGATTTTCCAATGGCGAAACAAAACGGGTTGCACTTCAGTTGTGCATTAACCCTTAATGGGGGCGTACCTTATCCAATGAGAGAACCCAAGGACCCATCCAAGCTGGTCCATTGTTCAAAACATGCCACAAACCAGATCCAAACACATGAAGGGAACCACTGTAAAGGCATCCCAAATTTTTTTTTCAAAAGAGACCACTAACCATCCCTGCAACACAGCTTACCGACCAAACACAAACCCAAAACACAGTTCAAACAGAAGGGGTTCTTGAACTCAAAACATCCCACAACATCAACATTTTCAAAAACCCATAATACAAACCATACCAAACTATTCATCAAGACATCATGTTTTTCTTTAAAACCAATTCTTTGAAAACAAATGGTTTAGCAGTAAGCGTATCCACCAATGGTACCCCATGGGCCTCACACATGCATGTTTTTGTGCCACACCGGGCACCCTCCTCATATCCATCCCAACACTCATCCTGTCAAGCCATCAACCATCCATCATCCCATATAACCCCATGCATGTGGTCACTCATGGAAATACCAAAGGGTAAAACAAAACTTCCTTCCACTTTTCAAAAACAAAATGGTCAACCAACCCAACCTTTTTCTCAAAACTGCTAACAATGAGATCAAAATCTCAATTCACATCTTACAAAACATTTCATAAGGACAAAACCATTTAGATAAGAATCCATAATTCAATAAAAACACATATTCATTCCTTTCACAATCATTTCAAAACATTTCAACCCATTTCAAAACACTTCTAATTTCATAAAAAACACCATTTCATAAATCTCCATTTAATTAAAACCTCAACTCTTCTCATTTCAAGACAAGGTTCTAAAAGTTCATAATTTGTTTTTATTCAGTAGTCATCAAACCCAAAATCCATCTTCAACCCCCACAAAAAAATTCTAGAACACTTAATTTAATCCAAAACACTTTTGAAAACAAACTTCAATACGGTTCCGGCATTCAAAAGAGGTGTAAGCATACTATTTTCCATTTCAAAACAATTCTAAAAATTCAGTTCCACCATTTCATAAATCAAAACATTCCATATTTATTTTAAAATCATTTCACAAAAACTTTACACTTCTTAAAACCAAGTCAGTTTAAAACCAAAGTTCCCAGATTTCAAAACTAAAGAACACAAGACAATGCGAGAGGAAACTAGTTTCAGTGGGTAACTTGGACATATGGTTGGCGGCCATATTACAATCACTTCACTATCACATAGAGTGTTCTAGGGAATATCCCCAGCTCCACATGGCTTGCCAGGCCCTGTGAGCTTACTGAGACCATTAACCCAACTCTCTTTTCATTTCCCCTAATCATCATCAGACCAATAAAACCAAAAGACATAGATAAATACATACTTCCCATGGTTACTTGAATCCCGTCATGAGGTGTGCTGGCCAGGCACACTACCCATGACTGAAATTTCAAGTCCCAAAAAAAATCCTAGCTCCAAAATATGTTGACTCTTCCCCAAATAACATGGCCCAATGAGAGAACCTCCTTTGATACCATTTTGTCACGAACCAAATCTGGTCACCGCCAACACTGGCACCAAACCCAGCCTATGACAGGACCTGAATGGCATTCCCTATCCCCACGGGCTGGCACAAGTGACCGGGTATCATTAATTTAGGTTTGGGAACGATTTACCCGAGTATGAAAGCATAAAACATTAAAAACAATCCATAATATAAATCTGAAATTTTTGAGCCAAACAAGAGTTAAGTAAAAACCAGAACTGAGTAAATTGGTTTAAAGACAATACAAGTGGTCCAAATAAAAATAATTATAGCATCAAGATATCCCCAAGGACTCCACACGACTAGGGGTCATTGCCCCCAAGCTATCTCCACAACTCCGCACCAAGGATGGGAACTAACACGATGAACCGCCATCACCCTTAGCCTTTCCATTACCTGAATCAAACATAACCAAGTCTACTTACACCCAAGGGGTGTAAGTAGGGTGTTAGCCTAAGCCCATTAGGATACCACCCAATGATTCCAAAGAGTAAGAAATACAATGTGAAAAAGCAAGCAGTTTTCAAACGCAAGGAAAAGTTGTGTTGAAATTTCAAGAAATGAAACCTCTAATTGAAAATAGTTTTCAATCCAAAATTTTCAGAATATTAAAACATTAAAATAGAAATGTTAGATACTGTAATTTAATTCCAAACACACCCTAAGACATGGGTAGATACTACAAATCCAATGAGCAACAACATTGGGAACACCCCTAGGCACTAGGTTGTCTTGGGCCCTGTGTACCTCGTACCTCGGTGTAAAGTAACCATAGCAAAATCCTTTCTCGTGCACAAGCCACTAGTAGATAACATACCCATAACCTAGTGGTCCCCAATAATCATCCACATAGTTTAGTTAGAGTTGTCGTTATCCAAATGCTATGTGAAACAGGGACAAAACCCATCCGGTCCACTAGCCGTACTAGTACAAATCCGCCCCACCTAGGTACCCGGGCTTCCCCTTTTGTGCTCAATCGATTCCAGCATGCATCATAAATAAATTTTCATATAAAACACCATTACTGGTCAAAAAAAACCAATACAGTAGCTATCACATTTTATACCACTTAAAACATGCAACAAAACACTTATATTTTTCATAAAACAATTCCTCAAAATCTCGTAGTGTTTCGGACACAAAACTCTTTATAGACCTCACTTGCATACTATGTGCACATATTTAAGCTTCCAAAACATAAAGGGAATCCTACTACATTTTAGTGAAAACACAAAATCATTTTTAGTGAAACCCCATATGGTTCAAGAAACGACATCATTGCAAAGTCTCCATTTTTACACAACACAACTCTTAGAATTTCATGTGATTCACAAACACCATTAAAACCATATTTTTCAGTAACAAACACAAGGTACAATCATTAAAAACAGTATTTTTATCCCTATTATAGTTCAATAAAATCAACGAGTTACTTTTAGGGTATCCCCAATTAAACTAATATAACATTTCTATGGAAAACCCCCAATTTCACATGAAATTGGCCTTTAGGATTCATTTTAAATACAAACACCACTAAAACTATATTTTTCAGAAATAATAAAATTTAATAAGCATGAAAATACCATTAAAACAGTATCCAATTCACAAAGATTTCATACACAATGAAATCACCTACCAAAACCAAGGAAACCCTTGAATCCTTTGTGCGAAAACTCAAACGCACCACCGCCGCACCTCAAGGAAGGTAAACCAGACCTAAAACCAGAATTTCAGACCATAAAACACAAGATAAAACCTTAATTTTTAAACCCTACTTCCTGGACATAAGGAACCTCAATGATAATGGAAGAAACCCTAAGTAAATTGGATGTAACCCTAAACAAATTGAAAGAATAAAGGAGGAGAACAACATACTTAAAATATCTTGGAGAAATCGCCCCCGAAAATACCAGTAGCTGATTTCAAAAATACTCAAACCTTCAAGGGATGTTCAAACAAGAATAGGTAGATCATTTAGGAATTTTAATGGGGGAAAAAGAGTAATAATCTAAGGAGTTATGAAGGAAACAAATTACCCTTATAAATCTGCCCGAAATTTGGGTTCTTCAGAATTTTAGACCTAAATCGCGATGAAAATGAGATGAAAAGAGGGTGGGAGGATATTGGACACTCTTCGGGGTTCAAGGGTCGTGTTTGGGGTTTGGAATCACCGAAAACTCCTTAAATATGAATAAGTTATTAATTAATCAAAATCTATTTTTAAAACTGGAATTGGGCTTTCGGGGAGGCCCAATCCCTTAAATAAAACCTATATACACCTTGGTTATGGATTTCCAAAGGCTCCAAATTTTAATTTTGGTGTTAATATATCAGGGGAGGACATTTAGGAGTTGGAATTAGTGAAACATATTAAAAAATGAATAAGTTATAAAAGAAACAAAATTTATTTTTAAATCTGGAATTGGGCTCACGGTTTGGCCCAATTCATGAAAACTCACCTATTCTCCATAAAAACTATGGAAACCCCCCCAAACAAAGAATTAATGGAAATTAAAAGAAAAATAAATTTAAAATAAGCTATGTATGTGACACCTTTACCCTTCAATTCCCATAAAACCGGTTCATTATCTTTATCTATGTATTTTAAACTATATTCTAAAAGATAAACTAGTATAAAACCATCCAAAATGATACATAAAATCAGAAACAAGGGTTTCCATAACTCAAATAACCATTCCAATCTCACTTCCCAGAATAGGGTGATAGATGAATTTCCTACAAACAAAAATCATGAAAGGGAATGAAGGATCAACCTAAACCACACAAAAGATCCAAAATAAAATCCCATGGTCAATCTCAACCAAATAAACATCATGTAGTGAATCTCAAGGAGAGGAATGGGGGAAAAATAAGGGAAAAGGGGAAAAACCTACGTTGGATCACCCAATTATATCCATTGTAACACAAGGACCGAAGAAAGAAAATAAGGGTGGAAAATCCTATAAAACTCACCTAGGGTTCATCAAAAATGAGTGGGGTACACAAATGAATGTAGGATGATAAGAAGAATAAAAAAATTACAAACCTATAATTCACCCATTTCACATTGTGAAGTCTAGTTTCATGCTATAAATTCCATGGGGGCCATGGTTTACAAGTCGTAATCCCTTAGAGGCCATGGAACACCCATATTTCTAACATCTATTAAAATTTATGATGCCTTATCTAGATTTAATTACACATCATGAATTTCACATTCACGATGTGAATAATTTTTTTGGACTCGACCATTGCATGCATAAAATTTGGGAAAGAAACAGGCTACAAAATCTATGAACCACCAAATCATAACATAAATAATGTTCACATTGTGAAGCACTGGCTGCAGTACTCCTACAGCTCCAACCCATCAGAAAACTCTTAAACATCCTCATTCTTCATTTTAACACTCTAAAACCACCAAATCCTACAATTTAATGATCCTATAAGGCACATACTATTACATCTGATAACTCTCAAACAATTATCATCCTTGACAATCAAAAGTACATCTGAAGAAAATAATGGGGTCAAAATAACTACCTAATGACATACCTTTCAAGATTCTTGTTACCCTTAAAATGAAACCACTATCCAAACTCACCAAAAAAACCAATAAAACAACTCCTAAAACCACATTGTCTCACAACCACTATAAAAACACCTCAAACTCAAAACAACCAAAGAAAAAATCCTATAGAACCAAGATAAAACACTACCTTGATCACACAAATAAGGGAATCCCATCTTCCATGTGAAGATACCACCCACTTTAGGTGGCATTAACTTTCTAGAATGGTTTCAATCACATAAATGTATATCATGTATAGATTAGGAATTAGGTCCTCCCCTATTCATATGCCTAATGATTTATCACACATCACATATCAAGGAAAATAGCTCATCTAATAAAACAAAAAGGTCTAGAGATCATATCATAAAGGAAAAGAGGGAAAGGGAAAACTCAAAACAAATCTTTGTATTGATAATTCATCTATGTATATTTCTTTCATTTACTCTCCTCTAGACCACCATTATTCTACAACACGTGAACCATAAGAATGGTCTGTTCTCACACCACCTTCTCCCAAAAATCCTGAATCTCCACTGGACGCTCCAGGAACATCATGTCACCCTCAGTAGCCAAATCTCATGAGTCAATGACATGAATTTCATCATGAATATACCGATGAAGCTAAGAGTTTTTTAAGATATCATAGATTCCGTCTGATATTAGTGAATGCTCTAACTGATAAGCCACCATTCCAACATATCCCGACACCTTGGAAGGTCCATCAAACTAGGGTGGTTGCTTATTCCCCTACTAAACCTCCATTACCAATGTTGATGGGAAACCATAAAGAACCCATTGTATCCAACCATAAACTCCATGGACTTTCTCTTGCATTCAAAATATAACATATTCATGTCTTGTAACACTTTCATCCTATATAATACATGTTAATCCTTTTTTCATGTTACTTAACACTTTGAGACTATGAACAGATGAATTTCCAAACATAGTCTTGCATAACGTATAATGGAATATCCATGAGTATAAAGCCTCAAACATGATCATGTTAATATATGAGTTATAGTAGTTTTTATAAGAAAATAAAAACAAGGGAAATTGTTTCTATCAAGATCCAATAATGTTTAATATGAATGCTCATAACATATCCTTCAGCATCTGGATAGTCCTATCTCTTTGTCTATCCATCTAAGGGTGTAAAATAGTGTTAAGGTGTAACTAAGGGCCAAAATTTTGTTGTAATATCCTATTATTTGTGATGTAAAATGTACATCCTGATCTAAGACAATTCATCCCATGAATCCATTAAACTACACCACCACATCCACATACTATCTCCCCAAATCATCCATGATACTCGATTAAGGGATTTTCATAAAGTGAGTTGGCTTCGTCATCCTATCTACTATCACAAGAAATGTATGACAACCTTCCTAAACTCAAGGTAATATAGAGTTGAAATCCACAATATATCATCCCACATACATTCAAGATTATTTAAAGTTTGTAACAAACCACCAGGAACAAGATTCCCATCCTTTACCCATTTGAAAAAAAACACCTCACCACAAAATATGTTATCACCCACTTCATCATGATCCACTAAAACATCATCCTCATGATATGTTACATCTTATATAACCCATGATTTATTTTAATAGTTGATCTATGAAACTCATAAGGGACTCCCTCACACATCACTATTGGAATAGACAACCTCCCCTAAAACAACATTCAGTTCCGAACATTTTCTAAGGTGTAATAAATATCAAAATAATAATCATAAAAAAACATAATCTATCTCCATTTATTCTAATTAAAATCATGCTAAAAATGATATAACTCAAGATCTAGATATTGGTGAAGACCATAATGTGCTACCTAATAATGTAATGTTACCACAACTTTAGAAAAAAAACACAACCAGTACTAACTCTATATCATGGGTGACATAGTTACACACCTACAGATCTAACTACCCAGACCCATAAATGAACACTTCCCTCTTATTCATCAACCTTCATCCCAAGCCCATACAGGACGTGTCATATAAAACCACAAACAAATTACCCTCCTCTAGAAGCTGAATAACTTGATCATTGATAAACATTTGTTTTAGATATTTAAAAACTTATTTCCATTTATTAGTCCTTATAAAATCATATTCCTTCCTATTCAATGATGTTAGCAGGGATGAAACTTGGGAGAAATCATGTAAAACCATCAATAATAGTCTTTGAGACCAAGGAATTTGCAAGCCTATATAATGTTCCTTGGTGATACCTAGGAAAAAACATCCATGAACTTTGATGAGTCTACATAAACTACCTTATAATACACCACACGTCCAAGTAAATAGACCTCTCATATCTATAACTCAAACATGGACAACTTTCTATAGAGTTGATGGAGACGAAGAACCTAAAAGACAACTATGAAATCATCAAAATTCATCCATTCTGACAACTAGTATATCAATATGATATCAATTAACATGACTATGAACTATTCTAGGAATTAATAAAACACTTTGTTAATGATCACCATGAAAATAACTGGTGTGTTTGTGATACAGAATGCAATTACTCTAAACTCAATGTTCCCATACCTACATCTCACAGAAGTCTATGGAACATCACTATCCTACACCCTCAACTTGTGATATGAGTAATATAGGCTGATTTTGGAAAACTAACTCACCCATCTCATCCAGTCGAAAAGATCATTTATCCTTGAAAGAGGGTAATGATTTTTGATCATCACCTTATTCAACCTCTAGTAGTCTTTAATAAATATCTGACTACCATCCACTTTCCTATCAAATAACATTGGAGAAACTCATAGTGACA